>CP106729.1:184279053-185699640 GCA_025506655.1 Gossypium rotundifolium | reverse complement strand
TTTTGTCTTAGTTCATCATTAAATTTAATGCTTTATTCTTGCGTTTGTCGAGTTGAAGATGTTTTTAGCTCATCAGCTTCATCTTCTTCCCCCTCGTCTTGAGTCAGGCACAGTTCCGTCGTGTCATCGTGTATGATTTCCTGTAATGAGTTTTGAATGATATGATTAGTAGTATCAACAAAATAATAGGCATCATCTTGTTCTTTAGAATATCGCATGGCATCATAAATGTGAAAAATAATTTCCTCATCGCCTATCCTTAATGCAAGTTTACCATTTCCTACATCGATAACAGCCCGAGCAGTAGCTAAAAAAGGATGCCCTAAAATTAAGGGAACATCAATGTCTTCATTAATATCTAACACAACAAAATCAACAGGGAAAATAAATTTATCAATTTTCACTAAGATATCTTCGATAACTCCTCTAGGATATTTAATAGATCTATCAGCTAACTGAATACTCATCCTAGTGGGTTTTGGTTCCCCAAGATCTAGTTGTTTAAACATTTTGTAAGGAATTAAACTAATACTGGCACCTAGATCAGCTAATGCCTTCTTAATATTTAAGCTACCAATTAAACAAGGAATAGTAAAACTTCCCGGGTCTTTTAATTTGGTTGGCAACTTATTTTGGAGGATGGCTGAGCATTCTTCATTAAGTTCCACCGTCGATACTTCTTCAAGATTCCTTTTATTCGTCAGGAGTTCCTTTAGGAATTTTGCGTATTTTGGCATCTGTGAAATAGCTTCAACAAAAGGTATGTTAATATGTATTTGTTTGAAAAGTTCAAGAAACTTACCGTATTGGGCATCTAATCGTTCTTTTTTTAACTTTACTGGATATGGGATTGGTGATTTACTTTCTTTGCGTATTGGATTTACGTCCTCAACTCTCTCATCCTTTATTTTATTATCTTCGTGTGGTCTCTTTGGTTCAACTAACTCCTTTCCACTTCTTAGTGTGACTGTCTTTACCTGTTCTGTTTCTTTAGAAAGAATCTCTGCCTATATTTCACAAATCATCTCAGTAAGTAGTCCAACTAACTTAGTGAGTTCCCCAATTGTCTCAGTGAATTCCCCAATTTGGTTCTTGGTCTCTTCAGCTGATGTGTCGACTTCTATGTGTTTTCTCAGTATCTTGGAGACGATTTTCTATGCTTTCCATGAATTTTGTTAACATCTCTTCGAGGTTTGGCTTCTTCTCTTGCGGATATGGCTAATTTTGGAAATTTTGGGGAGGTTGTTGTCTTTGATTTCCTTGATTTCCTTGACCCCCCATGAAAAGTTTGGGTGGTTCCTCCAACCTAGATTGTAAGTACTACTACTATAAGGATTATTATTGGATCGAAAATTATTACCTATATAGTTCATCTGTTCGCTTTTTGTGCTCGGTTGGTAGGGTGGGTACTCAGGATTCATTGTAATACCCTTAACCTGTATCCGTCGCCAGATTAGGGTTACAAGGCATTATTAGACATAATACAGTTCACCCAGATATTCCTTACATTTCATAACTCAAAATCTAATCACTTTAATATCTGAAACTTTAACAATATCAAGTCTTTAAATAAAAGAACATAACTTTCATAACCAAACCGTACTTCAGCATCTATCAATCCATATTGTTATAAACCTCAGCACGAGTACAAATTTAAACATCAAATGATCCACATTTTACTATTAAATTTTCACCCATTTAAACGATATTAGTGATATAAAACATAACCAAACTAACTTTAATGGCCAATTTACCATTTGCATATTTTTCTAAAATCAAAACCATATCTAAACATAGTTACTGAATTCCATACCAACTTATTTCTTTAATCATTCCTTGATTATAACAATTCACATGCTATTCGCAATAATATAAGATAGATTAATCACATTGCATATTAACCAACATGTATATACACACACTTACTCAATCATCATCTTGAAATTTAATAACTTCTTCTTTTAATGCAAATATATGCGCATACGACCACAATGATGTGAACCATTTCAATATAACAAATAACCATAATATAGCATAGTTAACACATACTAATTCAACCAAATCCATTATTTGTATTCATTTATATAATTAAACCACTATGGCCGAACCACCTTTTAGATAAACGTTCGTTATCTATATTCACAAACTGAATTAATGCATGACTAAAGAATCATTATCATGGCATTATTAACGATACACAACTAAAACTTATCCATCAACTAAATATTAACTACTGCACACATAAGAATGACCAAAATTATTTAGACATCTAATATTAACCTTAAGAACAAGCCATACACAATCAAAACCATATTCCTCAACTATCTTCACATTTAGGTCGGTTATATAAAAATCTACCTCATATAATAAGCTATAAGATGTATTTATAAGATGAGTTAAATACTTAATCCTATGCATGACATAAATAATATAGATCAACCATACTACTAGCACAAGCATAATTCAACTATGAAATACTATATTATGGCGTATAAATACCATGGCCGAAAACATTAAGGATCACAAAACCATAATTTAGCCATTTTCGCATGGCTATATACATTAACAAAATATCATATAAGTATTAAACTATCTTATACATGCCTTAAGTTCAAAAATCGAAACTTTAAAAATACCAAAGTAGGTTGATAGTGTGAATGACTTCGTTGATGATCCCATGAGCTCGTAGCTTGATCAAAATCTATAAAATCGAACAACAATCACACAAAGTAAGCTAATTTAGCCTAGTAAGCCTTAAGCAAAAATATAATCATTTAATCAAACAATTAAACATTATTAACCAGTCCTTTGATAACTTGATATAATTTCTTAGCACAATTATGCCATCATCCTTACAAAGTAATTTAATTATCACTTATCAATTCCATATAATCAGATATGTTTCCGTATACAACAGATTGAATAAATACCAAGTACATACTTACCACTTATAACCGAATATACACATATAATAATATCCTTTAATCTTTATATGTGTACCATTATAAAATCTATATAATATCGTTTCATACACACCTATAAGGCCGAATATACAAAAGCACATTGTTAATTTACTAGTTCAATATACATTACATGTATATTTACCCTTTTGGCCGAATCTACATGACACATTCATGTTCACATTCAAATCAACTTTCAATATAGCATACACATCATTTATAATGCCGGATACCATTAATAGAATTTTTTTACGAATATGCCTCAATTATAACTCAACCAGTAGTATCAATTATAAGATACTAACTTACCTTATCCCGTACAACCAATAAGCTTTTAGGTACCTAAACAATTAGCTCAATTATTGTACTCAAAATTCCACATCCATAATGATCCATTGAAACACATACATATGAATATTCACCGGCATAAAGCCTGCTAAGCATAAAGCCTGAAACACACGCACCAGCACTAAGCCTGCTAGACCCGAGGTCTGATATTTAATCACCGGCATTAAGCCTGCTAGGCAATAAGCCCGATATACTTCACCAGCACAAGGCCCGCTAGGCATTAAGCCCGATACACTTCACCGGCACAAGGCCTGCTAGGCAATAAGCCCGATAAATTGAAATTATTCATTCATCTCATACACATTACATATTACTAATATCACATATATCACGTATAATTCATATCACTGTAACATATCAAACTCAATTCAATATAACTACATTTCATTATTAAATCACTTACCACATTTGGCTTTGGCCAAATCCACATTTATAATCTCATAATTCAGCATGTAATCAAGGTTATAACCGCTATTAACAGTATTAAATTGCTTAAAGACTTACCTCGGGTATCGTCGGACGTCAAGAACCATCTATTCGTTAACCTTCGCCTTTCCCCAACCCAAGTCCGTTTTTCTTTGTTCTTGATCTAAACATATTAAATTTAAGCTCATTCAATTTCATTTCAAATTAATCCAAAAAACCTAAATGGGCAAATTACCATTTTGCCCCTAATGTTTCACATTTTTACAAATTAGTCCTATTTGCACAAAACACAAAATATGTAAAATCTCCCAACAATATAGCTAGGCTGAATCTTCCACATATCCATATAAGTCCATGCATTTCATTTATTTTTCATTTTAACCCCTCAAAAATTTATTTTCTCAATTTAGCCCTATTTACTCAAAATCACCAAAAATCTCAATACAAAACATATTAATCTAACATATATCTTTCATAATTCATCAACTACCATCATAAAACTCATGAACTCATCAATGGCACATTTCAAAATATTCATCAAAATAAAAAATTTAAGCATGGGTCTTGAAGTATTCGAAGCAACGGTTACAAAAACGTAAAAATTATCAAAAACCGAGCTAGAATCATACCTTGATTAAGCTTAACAATGGCCGAAAGTTTGCTTGGGTTTCTTCTTTCCTTCTTTTCTTTAGTTTCGGCTTTTTAATGGTGAAATAAAAATTATGAACACATGTTTCCTTATTATATTATTGACTTATTTTATAATATAACCTTTTAACATATAAAATAATGTATATAAAAACATATCATTATAATATTAAAGCCAAATGCCGTCCACTTATAAGCAATTTGGCTAATTTACAACTTAAGTCCTCATACATAGGAAGACAAATCAAATTAACCATAGTAATAAAATAAAAACTACTTTTACCACTTATGCAATCCAGTCCTTTTCCTTAAATTAACCACACAAATAGGCAAATTAACTCACGAAATTTTAACACATGCTCTATCATAGATCATAGACTCAATATAAAATATTAAAATATTCTACTGACTGGGATTCATGGTTTCGATTAAGGTTTGGGCTGTTACATTTTGTAACACCCTGGTTTTAGGGGCTATGCAGGTTGTGTGTAATTCGAGTGTTAGTAGGTTATTGGGAGTGCTTGGATGAGTTTTAGGGGTTTTAGAAATGTTTGAAGAAAGAGGAAGACTTTAGAAAATTTTAGATTTTTAGTGTAAAAAGGGGAATTAGGGCAAGTAGGCTTTAAAATAAATTGGTGGAATTTAGGACATAAGAAAGGAGTTGGCAAAGTGGCATGAAGGCGTTGCTTGGGGCTTGGGAAGGTGATGCCTAAGGGGGTCAAAGGTTCGATTCAAGAAGGCAGCAAACTGGTTTTGAATTTTTGGGTTTGGCGTTTAAAGGGAGGAAGCCTTAAAAGGAGCTGGAATGAATTTGTGACGCAAAGAGCACGTTGGTCAAGTGGCTAACGTGCGTCACTTAGGCGTTGGAGGAGAAAGGCGCTAGTTCGAGGGCACGGAGTAGCATTTTGGGCGTGATTTTATTTTATGCGGTTATGAAATTTGGGCTAGGAAGGGTTAAGATTAAATGATGGGGCTTTATGGCATAAAAGCAATGTGGCGAATGGCTCAGGCGTTACTTGGTCGCATGGGTTCTAACAGTCCCATGTTCGAGACCTATGGGCATGGTGGTTTTCTTTTATTTTGCAAATTTGGGCGAGGCGATGGACGGCACATGGAGTCTTCATGGACAGACTGGTTGTGTTTCAAATTCGGTGGAAGATAAGGATGAGTTTTATTTTTATTTTGTATTTTAAGTTGAAGAAGTGATAAGGGTTGGTTATTTTAATTATTTTAGATAGTGGTAGGATAATTGTAGGACTATTTTATTTAGTTTAAATTAGTTTTTATTGGTTTATTTTGATTGTGATAAGGAGGAATTTTATTAAGGAATAAATGGTGGCAAATTGGACTCTGGGAAGTGCCATTCTACCTTAAAGCTTATAAGGAGAAGTCATTAAAATTGGTTTTCTTTTTACCTTGTGTGTGCGAAATTCCTTTTAATTAAGCATTCATCTCTTTATTTTCTTTCCTTAAGTTACTTTCTTGAATCTGCACCTTATTTTCTCTTTGACAAAGCCAATTCTCCTAAGCCTTCTCCATTCTTCTAATTCTTCTTTCTTCAAACTCCAAAGTCGTTCTTTGTGTTAGCGAATGTGCCATCACCATTTGATTGAGCCATAGCCGAATATTTATTTGGAATCCTTGTCACCCCTTTTCTTCTTTTGTTCTCTTCAAAGCCAAAAGTTGGAGATATCACTCTATTTCTTGGTTGTGGCGAACCTAGGAGGGTGATTCGGAAGTTGTTCATACATGATAAGCAACGTGTGCGATGGTGCATTAAGGGAAATCTCTGGATTCGATTCCTCAAGGTAAGCCTATGTAGTTTGCCAAGGGCTAATTTTATGGACTAATGTGCTTAAGCCGATTTCAATGTGGTTTCATTTAGGATTTCGACAAGGGTAAGCGAAGCTTCCGGATTCGATTCGTTGGTAAGAATGTTAGTAAGTGACTTAGATTCAATAATGGTAAATTATGACTTGTTGATTAATGGTGTGATTTCGATTTAAGTCTTGATGGATGCAAGTGCTACCAAGAGGGAAAGGAAAACTCCCATCCCAAGTTCAAGAAGAGATCGGTCATTGACGAGATTGGCCAACGGGTGTGGGGGCAATGTAAAAACGATAGGCGATAACAGTAGTCTCGCTAGCGATAGCGTCGGGATCGAGGGTTTAGAGCTTGAGGTTATAAGGTGTGTGATTAACCCATCGATTTCGGGTATATGATATGTATGCGATAGGTGTATGTGTTAAATATGTGTTAATAAGTGCGGTGACTATGTGAACCGGATACCCTTAAAGGGTATGTCGATAAATGAGTTAGTATCAAATCATAAGATGTGGTTATTAATACGTGTATGTGAGTATGACTATGAATATGAATGTATGCACGAATATCATGTACATGCTTTATTCATTATGTCATTATATTATGTTACATGTGCATGGGTGGGTTTACGAAAGAAGGTACGGGTGTACTTGATGCGTGGTTGATGTCGACTTTGTGCTACATCGTGGATTGGCGCCGATCGAGGTCGCGTTGTGGATCTTTGCGATTTAGTTTGTGTGGTTACCTTGACTGATATCGGCTTATGCCATATCGTGGCTTGATGGATTGCTGTGTGCTCCATCATGGTTTGATGTTAGCTACGTGCTACATCGTGGATGGCATTGGTTGCCTTTTTGGAGGGAAAAGGAGAGGGTGACTCGATAGTCCCCTGGTGTGTGGTAGGCTGGTTAAGGGGGTGTGTAGCGGATGGACCTTAGGATTGGGTTGGGTTTCATATTGCATGGTTTTGTTATAAATTGATATGGAAATGGGCCAAGCCCAATATGGAATATGAATAGGTATGTTTTAAGAACATACGTGGAAATGGGCCTGCCTAGTGATCGGTGGATGATGAGAAAAGGGCCTAGCAGGTGCTTGAATATGATTTGATTGTGGGCCAAGCCAGTTGTGGTAATGTCTAAATGATTATATTTACATATTGCATTTGATAATTTGGGTTGATTTGTGGCTAACATGTGGGTGGATATCGATGGTTTAATTACACATCGAGTCAGTGTAACTCACCCAATTATTTATCCAACATCGCAGTGACTCGTGATAAATGGACCGGGTTGGAGAGGATGCAAGGTGGCCCATGCGAAGGAGATTAATTTAAATTATTTTTAAGTAATTTTAATACTAAGTGTTTTGTTTAATTTTGGTTGTAATAAGGGCCACTTTTGTTTTAAGTACTCTTTTTATGGATGATAGAATTTATATCGTACTTAGAAATAATTTTTACAAATGATTTATCTTTTAATAAATTATACTAAAGTTTTAATTCAAACCAAGCGTATTATTTAATAATTTTAGTGGACACACTTTCCAAAAGTTAACAAAATTTTCAAGTTTTATTCTAAAGACAAGGATTTTCAACCGTCATCCCGCAGTGACATAACCAGATCCGGTCAAGACTCGTGGAGCCGGGTTTGGGGATGTTACAGATTGGTATCAGAGCCCGATTCAAAACTCGGCTTTGAGGGTTTTGGGCCCAAAAACATTTTCAAAATGGGCTTTTCAAAATATGGGCTTTTATTTCGTGTTTTTCGGCATGGCACTGTACCTCTACCGAGTCCACGGTAAGTACTTGGACTTGTGAAGTAATTTGTGATATGAACTGTTATGGGCTTTGTTGGGCTCATGATTAGTGAATTAGGATCAGTTGAACTCTAAGGCTAGTCTACTCAAACATGTGCATAAGACTTAAGGTTACTAAACAAACTCAGTAAAGTAAGTCGCAGTGTTAAGGTGTGGCAACTGTGCGCATGTCTAGGAGTGGTATTCATGGGAGCTTAGTATTTAAGCGATCCGTGACTCACCTCCTCTCCACTTGAATCCTACAGTGCGTAGCTACTGGTTCACCTTAACCAAGAGGACTTGTTCACAGTGAACCAATTATTAAAACCCGAAAGAGATTAGCCTTCTTTGCTTTAAAATTCTTGGTTTTAAAATTTTCAAATTTACCCTTTTGGTTTGTAAACCCTAAACTGGTTTTGAAAAAAGTGTTTTCCTCGATTTACCCAAAATTACCAAAATGCCCTAGCGGTAAAATTACAAAATGCCCCAGTATTATAAAATTACCACATACCCTCAACTTTTGTTAAAATGATTTTTACTTTGCAAAATATTAAAATCTCTAGTTTTCAAAATATCAATATACCCGATTTGGGAAAATTTACTAAAATACCCCTATGTTGAAAATTACTAAATGCCCCGACTTTCAAAATTTCTGAGTTAATCCCATTTTTAATAAAATTCTCTCACTTTGCAAAAGTACCCAATTTTGTATTTCAAAATAATACCCCGACTCTTGAAATTTACAAAATTACCTCGTTGACAAAATTACTAAAATACCCACGGTTTTCAAAATCTCTTGTATTCTAATCGACAAATTTTAGAAATACCCTCTAGTTGTGGAAATTTCAAAATGTCCGGTTTATTAAAGTTTTAAAATTTTTACGGTTTATTAGAAAATGTCCTCAGAGGAAAATGACGAAAATACCCCTGGCGTAGAAACGGGCAGAAAGGTCCGAATAGTGAATGTGGGTGGTAGATACCACTAAATGTGCCTCTGCTGAGGAATGAATGTGTTTGATGGTGAATGAATGTGTCCCTAGCAAGGAACGAAGGTGATTCTCTGAATTAGAGTAGTAAATTTGAACTGAACCCTTGTGTGAATGAAAGAACTACTTTTAAAATCTTTCATTCATAAAATATGCTCGCGGTTAAATAGTGGAACAATTACTAATGCATAAAACTTCTTAATCAGATAAATTAAGATGATAGAGATGAGTTCTAGGGGACGCAGTAGAGGTAGAATGGCAAGATCGGGAACCGATAGGGTCCGCCATGGGTCGAAGTGAATCTGCGCCGCCAAAGTGGGTCGGAGGAACAAGATCAGACCGGAGAAGATGACGCAGTATCGCGGGCCATGTTGCGAGTGTTAGAGCGAGTAGCGGGAGTTAGTAGAGGAAATGGAACTCGAAAGTCGGTATCGGAAAGGCTTAGATCGAGCTGAGTCGAGATCTTTAGAGGAGTGTTGGAGAGTAGCTCTAACATAGCGGAGTATTGGCTAGAAGCGGTTGAAAGAATCATGGATGATTTGACCGCACCAATGAAGAAAAGTGAAGGCGTTTACGTTGCTTCGCGATGAAGCTTATCGTTGGTGGCTCACCGTCAAACAAGGTGTACCGCGGATCGATTGGATTGGGATTTCTTTAAGGCCAAGTTTGAAGGGAAGTATGTAGGAGCAGTTATTTGGACTCGCAAAGGAAAGCGTTTCTAAATCTAGTGCAAGGAATAAGTCGATAGCGAGAATATGAAGTCGAGTTTGTGCGACTAAGTCAGTACGCCAAAGGAATCGTGGCTACTGATTACAAAAGAAGTGTTCGATTCGAAGATGGGCTACGAGATGAGTTGCGGGAGTTGATCGCTCCGCACAGAGAAAGAGACTTTGCCATTTTAGTGGAGAAAGCTCGGATTGCTGAAGAGGTTAAGAAGACTATCAGGGAGAACCGAGAAAGGAATAGGAACGAGAATAAGAGAAGGGTTGGACCATCAGTATCGTTTGGTAATGCCCAGAAAAGACCAAGGACCGAGAACCCTGTAAGTGCACTTGTACCAGTGGATCGGAATCGTCCTTGTGCTCGGTGTGGAAGACCTCACACAGGAGAGTGTTGGGGAAATAGTAAAGAATACTTTCGGTGTGGATCTAAGGCACATCTGGTTAAGAATTGTCCTCGAGCGACGAGGGGTCGTGATTCAAGCCATGGAAGGAATGGTTCTAGTCAGAGTCAATCAAGGATGTGATAGCGGGTAAGCTCATTTGCTTTGGTATATGCTTTGATTGCTTTGCTTGCTTGTGAATTAGTCTTTTACGTGTTGCTAGAGAGGTGTTTTGAATTTTGAATGCGAACTTAGAAACCGTGTTGGGAGGTATGATAGTCTTAGTAAGATCGAGTCTGTGACTTAAGCGTAAGGTGGTAAGATAGGTTGTACGGACGTTAGTTAGTAAAGTAATTTCGAGGATGAAATTATTTTAAGGAGGGTAGAATTGTAACACCCTGGTTTTAGGGGCTATGCAGGTTGTGTGTAATTCGAGTGTTAGTAGGTTATTGGGAGTGCTTGGATGAGTTTTAGGGGTTTTAGAAATGTTTGAAGAAAGGGAAGACTTTAGAAAATTTTAGATTTTTAGTGTAAAAAGGGGAATTAGGGCAAGTAGGCTTTAAAATAAATTGGTGGAATTTAGGACATAAGAAAGGAGTTGGCAAAGTGGCATGAAGGCGTTGCTTGGGGCTTGGGAAGGTGACGCCTAAGGGGTCAAAGGTTCGATTCAAGAAGGCAGCAAACTGGTTTTGAATTTTTGGGTTTGGCATTTAAAGGGGAGGAAGCCTTAAAAGGAGCTGGAATGAGTTTGTGACGCAAAGAGCTCGTTGGTCAAGTGGCTAACGTGCGTCACTTAGGCGTTGGAGGGAGAAAGGGCGCTAGTTCGAGGGCCTGGAGCAGCATTTTTGGGCGTGATTTTATTTTATGCGGTTATGGGGCTGGGCTAGGAAGGGTTAAGATTAAATGATGGGGGCTTTATGGCATAAAAAGCAATGTGGCGAGTGGCATGGGCGTTACTTGGTGCATGGGTTCTAACAGTCCCATGTTCGAGACCTATATAAATGGTGGTTTTTCTTTTATTTTGCAGCAGCTGGGCAGGCAGTGGACGGCACATGGAGTCTTCATGGACAGGCTGGTTGTGTTTCAAATTCGGTGGAAGATAAGGATGAGTTTTATTTTTATTTTGTATTTTAAGTTGAAGAAGTGATAAGGGTTGGTTATTTTAATTATTTTAGATAGTGGTAGGATAATTGTAGGACTATTTTATTTAGTTTAAATTAGTTTTTATTGGTTTATTTTGATTGTGATAAGGAGGAATTTTATTAAGGAATAAATGGTGGCAAATTGGACTCCTGGGGAAGTGCCATTCGGCCTTAAAGCTTATAAGGAGAAGCTGCCGAAAATTGGTTTTTCTTTTTACCTTGTGTGTGCCGAAATTCCTTTTAATTAAGCATTCATCTCTTTATTTTCTTTCCTTAAGTTACTTTGCCGAATCTGCACCTTATTTTCTCTTTGACAAAGCCGAATTCTCCTAAGCCTTCTCCATTCTTCTAATTCTTCTTTCTTCAAACTCCAAAGCTGTTCTTTGTGTTAGCCGAATGTGCCATCACCATTTGATTGAGCCATAGCCGAATATTTATTTGGAATCCCTTGTCACCCCTTTTCTTCTTTTGTTCTCTTCAAAGCCAAAAGTTGGAGATATCACTCTATTTCTTGGTTGTGGCCGAACCTAGGAGGGTGATTCGGGAAGTTGTTCATACGTGATAAGCAACGTGTGCAGTGGTGCATTAAGGGAAATCTCTCGGGATTCGATTCCTCAAGGTAAGCCTATGTAGTTTCGGCCAAGGGCCAATTTTATGGACTAATGTGCTTAAGCCGATTTCAATGTGGTTTCATTTAGGGATTTCGACAAGGGTAAGCAGAAGCTTCCGGGATTCGATTCGTTGGTAAGAATGTTAGTAAGTGACTTAGATTCAATAATGGTAAATTATGACTTGTTGATTAATGGTGTGATTCTGATTTAAGTGCCGATGGATGCAAGTGCCAGTCAAGAGGGGAAAGGGAAAACTCCCATCCCGAAGTTCAAGAAGAGATCGGTTTCTGCTGTACGAGATTGGCCACCGGGGTGTGGGCGCAATGTAAAAACGATAGGCGATAATCTTGTAGTCTCGCTAGCGATAGCGTCGGGATCGAGGTTTAGAGCTTCAGGTTATAAGGTGTGTGATTAACCCATCGATTTTCGGGTATATGATATGTATGCGATAGGTGTATGTGTTAAATATGTGTTAATAAGTGCAGTGACTATGTGAACCGGATACCCTTAAAGGGTATGTCGATAAACAGGTTAGTATCAAATCTGTTAAGATGTGGTTATTAATACGTGTATGTGAGTATGACTATGAATATGAATGTATGCCTGAATATCATGTACATGCTTTATTCATTATGTCATTATATTATGTTACATGTGCATGGGTGGGTTTACGAAAGAAAGTGCGGGTGTACTTGATGCGTGGTTGATGTCACTTTGTGCTACATCGTGGATTGGCGCCGACCGAGGTCGCGTTGTGGATCTTTTGATTTAGTTCGCGTGGTTACCTTGATCGATATCGGCTTATGCCATATCGTGGCTTGATGGATTCTTGTGTGCTCCATCATGGTTTGATGTTAGCTACATGCTACATCGTGGATGGCATTGGTTGCCTTTTTGGAGGGAAAAGGAGAGGGTGACTCGATAGTCCCCTGGTGTGTGGTAGGCTGGTTAAGGGGGTGTGTAGCGGATGGACCTTAGGATTGGGTTGGGTTTCATATTGCATGGTTTTGTTATAAATTGATATGGAAATGGGCCAAGCCCAATATGGAATATGAATAGGTATGTTTTAAGAACATACGTGGAAATGGGCCAAGCCTAGTGATCAGTGGACTGATGAGAAAAGGGCCTAGCCCGGTGCTTGAATATGATTTGATTGTGGGCCAAGCCCAGATTGTGGTAATGTCTAAATGATTATATTTACATATTGCATTTGATAATTTGGGTTGATTTGTGGCTAACATGTGGGTGGATATCAGTGGTTTAATTACACACTGAGTCCGTGTGACTCACCCAATTATTTATCCAACATCGCAGGTGACTCGTGATAAATGGACCGGGTTGGAGAGGATGCAAGGTGGCCCATGCAAAAGGAGATTAATTTAAATTATTTTTAAGTAATTTTAATACTAAGTGTTTTGTTTAATTTTGGTTGTAATAAGGGCCACTTTTGTTTTAAGTACTCTTTTTATGGATGATAGAATTTATATCGTACTTAGAAATAATTTTTACAAATGATTTATCTTTTAATAAATTATACTAAAGTTTTAATTCAAACCAAGCGTATTATTTAATAATTTTTAGTGGACACACTTTCCAAAAGTTAACAAAATTTTCAAGTTTTATTCTAAAGACAAGGATTTTCAACCGTCATCCCGCAGTGACATAACCAGATCCGGTCAAGACTCGTGGGCCGGGTTTGGGGATGTTACACATTTGTTTTATATAATATAACTTATATTATAATATTTATTATTTAATAAACCATTACCAAATAAAATAAACCATTCATCACATTAATGTGCCGTCCACTACATGTCAAAAAGGCCAATTTACAATATAAGGCCTCCACCTTAAAAAGCTACATCAATTTAGCCATTAATCAAATAAGAGGCCACTTTTACTAATTATGCAATTTAGTCATTTTGTCAAATTAAACACACAGACAATCAGTTTAACTCACGTAAATTTAGCACATGCTAATTCACATATCAACGGCACAAAATATAATATTAAAATATTATACAAACTTGGATTTGTGGTCCCGAAACCACTTTTTCATCTAGGGTGTAAATCGAACTGTTACATTCACCACAGTTCCATTTGTGTCGTACTGCATTACTAGATGTACCTGCAAAGAACACAAACTATCAAGCTTTTTATTCATCATCTCTACCTGATTCGATAGCATGGTTACTGCATCGATGCTGAAAACTCCGGCCGATCTTGTCAGGTTTGTCCTTGTAATTTGCCACTGATAATTATTCAACGACATCTCTTCAATAAATTCTTAGGCTGCTTTAGGATTTTTGTTATTCAGAGTTCCACCGGCGGCTGAATCAATTAGTTTCCGCGTTGAGGGTTCACACCGTTATAAAAAGTTTGGACTTGTAGCCACAAAGGTAAACCATGGTGTGGACACCTTCTTAAGAGATCCTTGTATCTCTCCCATGCGTCGTATAATGTTTCTAAATCCATCTGCAGAAAAGAAGAGATATCATTCCTTAATTTGGCCGTTTTGGCCGGTGGGAAATATTTTAATAAAAATTTTTCAGTCATTTGGTCTCATGTAGTGATTGACCCTCGTGGTAATGAGTTTAACCACTATTTGGCTTTATTCCTTAATGAAAAAGGGAAATAACCGAAGATAAATGACATCATCAGAAATGCCATTTAGTTTGAAAGTATCACAGAACTCTAAAAAATTAGCTATATGAGTGTTCGGGTCTTCATCCTGCAAACTATCAAATTGAACAAAATGTTGAATCATTTGTATTGTGTTGGGATTTAATTCAAAATTATTAGCAGCTATAGCAGGCCTAACAATACTGGATTCTACTCCTGTTAAATTAGGTTTAACATAATCATTTTTCTGCCACATCTCGTGGTGGATTATTCTCGTCCATCCCTTCAATAGGATTGGATTTGCCTTGTTGTTGTTCTTTTTGGTAATTTAAGGTTTGCCTGATTTCTCTGTGATTCCTACGTGCGGTCGCTTCGATATCACTATTGTATACTAGAGGTCCTGTCGGGTTCCTTCTAGTCATAAACTAGAGGTACCTGCTGGAAAGAAAGAAAGAAAATTAGAAAAATAAAATAAAATCAATTGCAAAAATAAAAATAAAAATAATGGCTAAAGTAATAAAAATAAAGTTTTCTTAATATTTTAGTTCCTCGGCAACGACGCCAAAAATATGATCGTTGTAAAATTGTCGAGTTTTAAAATTTATAAAGAGAATGATCGAACCTGGAAACTAACTCTGACAAGAACTTAAGGAAAGTGTACCTATCGAACAGTAGTATAGCTTAGGCAAGAACAGATTATCGAATCCAAAGGAACTAAAAGTACTAATACTTACTTACTTTCTATTATTTAGCCTAAATATTAAATGATTTGGTTGATTAACTAATTAATTACTAAACTAAGATGCAAAGACAAAAAGAATGAATTGAGAAATAACTTGAAGAGAAACTCAGTTGATCACGATGATACCATCAAGAAGAATCAACCTAGACTTCACTTATTATCTAACACTGAACCATACGATTTATTCACTTGACTTGATCCTTAAGGCTCCCTAACGTATATTAAACCCTCTTTCGAGGTGAATAACGTCTAACTCTAGGTTAATTAACAAAAATCTCTTTCTCACTTAATAACTCCCTAGAATAGCAGTAAATCGAACTATGGGAACTATGGACTCCCATATTAGGTTTCACCCTAATCCGGCAAAATCTCATCACCCTATCTCTAGACGCGCGAACGACTTCGCTTAATTATACTAGATCTATTCTTAGGCAGGGTCTATTCCTCCTCCACCTAAGAACATTTGACTTGAATTAATATCCTGGAAACATTAACAAAAGAATTAAGCACACATAATTAAGAACAGATCAAGTATTTATCATATAATTCAGAAAACAATAATAAGGTTCATATAGGTTTCATCCCCTTCAGGTATCTGAAGGGTTTAGTTCATAAAAAATAAAGAAAACATCTCAAGAGAAAAGATAAAACAAAACATAAGAAATCCCTAAATCCCCCTGAAGGAATTGAAGGAGAGATCCGCCGTCTTGAGTAGAATTTCGACTTCTTGAGATGGATCAACTGGCTATCTTCGAGGGATTCCCACAAAAGTTTCAGCTTCTGTCGAATTTTGAATGTCTCGGCCTCCACTCCACCCCCTTTTCAGGTTACACTTAGGGTGTTTATATAGACTTTTGGAATGCTTTACTTAGCCTCTAAGTGTCCCAATTCAAGTATACTTCCTACTCGGTGTTTGAATAGGCTTTGGAATGTGTTTCTTTGCCTCAAAGTATCCAAATCCGAGTGAAATTATTCTTTCCCGCAGCAGGGGCATGGCCATGGTACACGCTCGTGTAAATCATTTTCAGGTCGTGTCTCAATTCTGTCGATTGGGGCAGGGCCGTGTAAATCGTGGTATGGCCGTGTGAATTAATTTGACGAGACACGGCCGTGTGGCTTGAAGTCCAGGCTATGTTGATTTCTACTTTGGCCCAAATTGGCCCGTTTTAAACCCGTTTCTCATTTTTTTCATCCTCGAGTGCTTTCCTGAGTATAAAACACGAAAAGAAAGGATTAAGAGCATCTTTCTACATAAATCAAGGGCTAAATCATCCAAAAGCATGCTAGATATGGGGTTAAAATCTGTTACTTTTATGGTTTATCAAACTGCCAAGACTAAAATCAATGTCGACGCAGGTGAACTTATACTTTGTATAGGTGACAAGACAGTTATCTTCAAGCGCTCGATTTAGCCAGAACATCGAATAACCAAGGTGAGAAAGTAAATTCTATTGATAACCATTCGGTTAGCCCTTCTTTTCAGGAATCACCACAAAAGAATGCAACTGAGTCTGATCCTAGACCCTGTGCCAACAATGAAATAACTCACAAGGAATAAGGGATTTAGATCGATGAACTAGAAGAGGAGAAGACGCATCTTAAAGAAGAAACAAGGATACACAAAACAGAACCGAAGCCACTTCATGAGGCAGACAAGTTCAAAATCGAAGATCAGGTACTATTAGACAAAGAAGACCCACGGATATCTCCACTTGATCCTAACACAAGCAAGGAAATCCCTTTTAAAGTAATCAATGTCTTCCCATATGGAACAGTCGAGGCAAGTAATCCCATGTTTGGCCCTTTGAAAATAAACTCTACTCGTCTTAAACTCTATCATGACAATGGAACTGCTAATACGAGGAAGGATTTTCAACTCCTCAAACCACCATGAAAATACAAAGGAGAGGAAAGTCTAGCTTAAGACTATAAACGAGCGCTTCTCGGGAGGCAACCCGAGTTTTAACCCTATTAACTTCTACATTTTTCATTTTATTTTTATCTTATTTATTTTATTTCATCCTCCCTTTATAACACATAACTATAAACTAATCAAAAGTATAGAATTTTAAGCCACACGGCCGTGCGATACGGCCGTGGCCGACATTGTGAGTTTATACATGGGCGTGGCAAACTAAACATGGGTGTCCAAGGCGACTATGGTCGATACTGACTTACCAAGCACGGGCGTGGAAAATTGAATACAGGCGTGGGAGAAACGATACAACCCACAACACGGGAGGGTGAGTCGGCCATGTGACTCAACATTCCCACTGTACATGGGCATGGAGAGGCATCAGAGTTGAAATCTATTTAAACCACCACCCCTTCCTCCCCTCTCCACTTACTCCCAAACCCCTCTTTCTACACCTCTCTGGTTCTCCCTTAAATTTCCTTTTACGTTTATCTTTCAAAACCCTTGACCACCACATCTATGCTGAAGAAGCGGAAGGATCAAAGCACAGTCTCCCTGCAGGAGATCGACCTACATAAGTTCATACTGGCTGCTTCATATACTCGACAAGCTAAGGGTCTTTGAGACCTTTTCGGTCTTATTTTTCTTTAATCTTTTCCTTTATTTTCCTTATCTATGCTTTTCTTCTGCTTAATTCATTTTATTTTATTTTAGTTTCTTGGTTTTAGGTTCTTAAGGCTTCTAGGGAATCACGCACCACGGCCTTAGAAATCACACCCACGTCATGAACCATCTTACAATAAGGACTTTTCCGTCCATTTACCTTTTCTTATAAGTTTATTTTACTTTTTATTTTCCTTCACTTTAGCTTGCTTTTCTTTAAATATTTATTTAGTATATTTTGAATATTTATTATTAATTCCTGGCTAATTCTTCACGAGCTCCCTAATTTCTTCATCTAGCGCAGAGCTCGTTAGTAACCACCACACCAAAAGATGACACCTCCAACGTATTTTTCACATCCTCCAAGGAATTCATCCATAATTCAAGAAGTTTCACTTCTCTCCCTCACTTTTGATTTTCTTATTATATGATTATTATCTATCTTTGTACATTGAGGGAAATGTACAGCTTAGGTGTGGGGGGTGAAAGTTTATGCCTAACTTTTTGCATGATTCTCAAATCCCTGAATGATATCTTGCCTTAAGTAATTTTCTTATATTACTAATTAGGATGAAATTTCTATTGATTTATGATTTTTATTAATATGTCTTAGATTAAGTTATAGATAATTGTGCATTGATGATTTAAACTTTAAGATACAAGAGAATCAAGCATGATAAGTCTATTTTTGAAGAATCAAAATTTTTTTTCTAGGTTGTTGAACTAAATTTGAATATTACCTTGAAATTTGAAATTTACAGGGATTGATATCAAAAACCCATAATTCTTGTGAGATTTTAAGCCTTATAGAGCATATATTCCTTTTCATGCTCACTTTATTGATCATGAGTGTGTCAGCACTGAATTGTTATTCTAGAACTTGCCGCGATTATACATGTCAAGACCACATTTTTGATTTGATATACTGAGATGAGAAAGGCACCTAGGTTTTAACCCACTCACTCCACTAAAAGCCTACCTCCATAATTAACCCCTAGTGAACCCCTTTGATCCTAACAACCCTTTTTATTGATTCACCCACTAATATTAACCCAAAACCCCACTCTTTTTGTTATTACCATTCATTTTGACTACCTTTTTGTCGAGATTTGATTTGAGCAGTTGCCTAACTATGTTCTTTATTCCCGTTGTTAAAGTTATTTCTTTTAAATATTCAACGTGTTCTTAAAAAAAAAACAAAACAAACAAACACGAAGTATATTCATTATTATTTTTATGTTCTAAGAGCTTATACATTCAACATCTTGAAGAAGAAGCTCGCATTTTTAGTATTTTAAATTTTCATGTGATGTAATTATTCAAGTTATTAGTTCATTTTTCTAGTTAGGTAATTTGTCAATTCAATCTCGATTCTAACCCTTCTAATTTAGCCTTTATCCACACCATTAATCCAAGCCCCGTTACAACCCTGTTAAAGACCTTTAGAGTTGTGTATCATCTCATATTGCAGTGGTGGAGATTTGATTTTCAGGTAAGCCTATGGGATTAACTTTTAGGTTCGACTTATGAGTGTTTATTCTTGAACCTTAAACACTTTGAATGCTTTGAGTGAATCATTAGCAAGGATGTCAATCCTTGTCAGTTTTGAATCAAAGGTAATTATTTAGATAAGGGGAGACATATATGTTTTCGTGCTACAAATATATGACTTATAATTGGTTGAATCTTTAGGAGTCTTTGAGTTAAATTATCCATGTATGAATTGTCTATGAATTATGATGAGACATTGTTGATGAGGATTATGAATTGTGGAAAGTTCGTTTTAATTGTAAGTTGAGAATTTTGCTTGAGGACAAGCAAAAGCTTAAGAGTGGGGGTATTTGATAAACCGAAAAAGTAACATATCTTAGGCCCACATTTAGCATACTTTTGGATGATTTAAGCCTTGAATTATGTAATTTGGTGCTCATAATCCATTGTTTTCATGTTTTATACTCAGAAGAGCACCAGAGGATGAAAAGAACGAGAAACGGGCCTAAAACGGACTAAATTGGGTCAAAATAGAAATCGACACGGCCTGGGCCCAAGACCACACGACCGTGCCTCCTTAATTTACTCTAACATGGCCTGGACCCCGAAACACATGGGCGTGTGTAACACTCCGCACCCAAGATCAATACTGGGTCTAGATACGAGACATTACTATGCTTGAACTCACTGAAACATGTACTTACGGGCTATAAAATTTCGTTCCAACTTAAAAACTTCACTTTCTTAGTCAACACATATAACAAGGGCCTACGAGGCCTTTAACTCATGTCAGAAAACTTTCGGAATTAAAATGAAATAACCCATTTTTGAAGCCGGCTTCACATGCCCATGTGACTTGGAACACGCCCGTGTACCCTTAAGCACGCCTATGCCCTCAAACCGTGTAGGGCTACTGACTATTTCCACACGGCTTAGACACGCCCGTATCTACCAACCGTGGGAGGTTACTGACTAATTTCACATGGCCATGACACACCCGTGGGCTTAGATCGTGTGCTAATCCTTGATATACTGACTAAATCAACATGGTCTGGGAACACGCACATGTCCAAACTGTGTGTCTTACACGACACACACACACACGGCCGTGGGATTTGCCCGTGGCCTATTCTGATTAATAATACTAAGGTGCAAGGTTAACACGGTCTTGACACACGCCCGTGTGTCCATCCGTGTGGGCACTTACAGGCTATTTACCAAGCTGTTAGCCACCCTAAAATGAAGATCATATCCATACACAATTCAACAATACAATAACAACCCAATTTTATGAATAATACTACATGCTTCATTGATCTCAATAAACATACATGCTTAGTCAAATTTGGCCAATCACTTAGCCATATACAAAAGAATAATAAACTTGATAGCTTTATAAAGGCCCTTTTTAAAACATATCCACAAAATGAATGTTTCCTATACATGCCATACTCAGTAAAGTAACTTGGCTATACCAAAATAAGAGTTGATAGTGTGTTGCGAGCTCCAACTTTAATGATCCATGAGTTATGTAACACCCCAAACCCGACCCATACATCATGACCGGATCTAGTATGCTACGGGTTGAACGTTGAAAACTTTGCTTTGATGGGTTTTGAAAAGCTTAGTTTATTTTAATTGATTAATCATTAATGGTGACATTTTTGAAGAAACTTTATCATTTGCGTTGAACATGCTTGACAAACCCATTTTCATTTCACTTTATGATTAAGAATTTGAAAACTTAAGATTATAAATTGTAACACAACATAAAAAAATATAGATCGATAACCTAAGTTATGGAGGCCTTATTACAAAAATAATCCCAAAATTAAAACTCAATGAAAAACCAAAAACAGTCTATGAAAATAAAAGACTTGATGGCCCCTCGAGTTCGCCTCGGCTCCCATGTCCACGATCTACTGCTCATCTGAAAAGTTGGGAAAAATAAAAGGGTGAGTAACCAAGACTCAGTGTGCAAATCCCGAAAACACATAAAAGCCTTGAGGCCCACAAACACATTATGGTCCTTGGCCCATACACAATGGCAACAGATTATTTTCATGCAACATGGCCCATCCCAAACCTAGAAGTCCATCCTCTACAAACCGCCGTAACAACCATCACACCGTGGGGATTTCTACAATCAACCCTCCATCCGCAACACACCATATCGACAGCTATGCTACTTGTCTTAAAGACCGATCACTATTTGACCTATGTGGCAAAGCCACCGATCGTTATGTGACCTTAATAATATATCGACAGCTGTGTTTCCTGCCATAAAGATCGATCACTATGTGACCTATGTGGCAAAGCCACCGGTTGCTATGTGACCTTAATCCCATCCCATGCTACATACATGCAAGAATCAAAACATTAAACTACCTAAGCAGATCACATACTTTTATATACTTCGATAAGCATAGAGAAGTTTCTATGATTACGTACCTAGCATCCCTTGCCTACCCTTTCTGGGTAATACGAGTATTCATACAGCCTCATTTTCTGGCTTTTAGCCTATAACATACATACAATACAAATTAACTAGTGTGATAGAGATCTACACACCTGATCACCGACATAGGACAGTACTTTTTATGTCGACACTATCAAAAGTTGATACGACTGTTAACTTTCTAAGGTTTTGTTCTGAAGCCGGTTCATAACCCGGCAGCCAATCTCGAACTGCTGACACTGCTCGTTTCTTAAACTTAGGGATTGGTTTTACAGATCCAATCCCCTCCTTCGCCTGATTAACTTTGATTCCATCAAAAGACCTAACATATAGTTGTTAACCCATAACATATGGTTAAGATTATAAACACGATGAACGAACCTAACAAAAATCTAAAGAGAACCCCTTACCTTGAAATCCCGAAAAGAGATTGAGACTTAGAGACTAGTAGTTTTCAAATTTTAGATCTAAACGATCTACTTTGATTCCCGACGTCGCCCAACAAGAAAACATCAAACCTTTAATCAAACGTCAACCTTACCAAGCCCATTAGCCTTTCAGCTTTAGCTTCCAAAAATTCAAAGAAACGTGAAAAGAAGAAGATCAGCACTTAACCTATCACAAGGGATTCGACTACTCCTAGAAGATTTCAGTTTTTTATGAAAACCAAAAAGAGAAGATGATTCAAAGAATCTATGGAGATTCGACTTTTTATGAAGAAATCAGCAGGAAGAAAAAAGAAAAGAATAGACACTAAGGCATTCGGCTATGGCAGAAGAGAGTGAAGAGAAAGAATACATAAGGGTTTCGACTTGTAGAAGGAATCAAAAAAGGTGTAGAGAAAGCTATGAGGTTTCGGCTTTAGTAGAGAATGAAAAAGAAGATGGAACTTTAGGGGTTTTTTAGCTTTTTGAGAAAAGAAACAACTAAGAGAAGAGAATGAGAATAAATGCCGAAATTAAGAAGTACCCTATTTTCTAATCAAATTTTCAGCAAACACACTAACCAAAACTCGAATTGCCCTCTTTTGAAAACTAAAACTAATTAAATAACAAAGGAAATTTCAGCACCCCTCTTTAGCCTCATCAAAACCGATTTCCTCCTTCCACCAGAGTTGGAAATTTGGCCACTACTTTGATCAATAAAAAATTTCTCCCTTATCCATATCCAATCATACCTTCACAAGTGGCCTAGATAACACCACCTCTTCCTCCTTTTTATCTGCTTCATTATCCACATTATCCACTCACATAAACCCCCTATTTCTAAGCCTCATTGTCGTCCCACTCTACCCACTTAAATGCCGAAAATTAACTAAATTTAATTAAAAGAATTGGGCTTCATGCAACTTGAATTTGGGCCTCTTCAGTTGACGCCACTTCTCTGCTCTCTCTAAGTGGTGCCACTTGCCACTGGGCCACAAGCCCATTTTGTATTTTAAAAAATAGATAACCTCTTTTAAGCCCTAACTTATCAGGCTTTCTACTAAAGTGTCCAAACAGAAAATTTAACCAAGGCCTCGGCCCTATCCTGAGCCCAATCTGGACCCCTAACACTCTAATTAACACATTACACATCACCACACATTAGACGCATAGGCCCATTAATTTAGGATGTTATAGTTCTACCCCCTTAAAGAAATTTCAGCCTCGAAATTACCTAATCAGAATAGATGTGGGTACTGCTATCGCATCGTCTTTTCTGGTTCCCATGTAGCCTCCTCAAAATTGTGATTCCGCCATAGAACCTTAACCAACGGAGCCGTCTTCCTTTGCAACACTTTGGCATCACGATCCAAGATTTCCACTGGTTCCTCTTCAAAGGATAAATTGGGTCTTACTTCGATTTCCTCCACAGGCACCACATGAGACGGATCTGAATGATATCATCTCAACATAAAAACGTGGAATACATTGTGAATCTGACTTAGCTCAGAAGGTAGCTCTAGCTGATAGGCTACCGTCCCTACTCGTTTCAACACCCAATAAGGTCCGATAAATCTGGGACTTAATTTACCCTTCCGTCCAAACCTCAGCACTTTATTCCATGGCGACACCTTCAAGAACACCTTGTCACCGACTGCAAACTCTATGTCCTTACGCTTCAAGTTTGCATAGGACTTCTGTCGGTCCGACGCTTCCTTTAGTCGAGCTCGAATTAACTCAACCTTCTCCTCTGTCTCGGTAACCAAATTCAGACCCAAAATCTGACGTTCCCCTAATTCCGTCCAACAGGAAGCAGTACGACACTTTCGCTCGTACAATGCTTCATAGGCTGCTACATACCATATCGACAGCTGTGTTGCCTGTCATAAAGACCGATCACTATGTGACCTATGTGGCAAAGCCACCGATCACTATGCGACCTGCTCCCCTTCATCACATCATTCCCATCCTATGCATACATACATGCAAGAATTAGAACATTAAACTACCTAAGCAGATCTCATACTTTCACATACTTCGACACACATAGAGAAGTTTCTATGGTTATGTACCTGGCATCCCTTGCCTACCCTTTCTGGGTAATACGACTGTTCATACAGCCTTATTTTTTGGCTTTTAGCCCATAACATACATACAATACATATTAACTAGTGTGATAGAGATCTACACACCTGATCACTGATAGGACAGTACTTTCTATGTCGACACTATCAGAAGTCGATATGACTGCTAACTTTCTAAGGTTTTGTTCTGAAGCCAGTTCACAACCCGGCAGCCAATCCCGAACTACTGACACTGCTCGTTTCTTAAACTTAGGGATTGGTTTTACAGATCCAATTCCCTCCTTGGCCTGATTGATATTTGATTCCATCAAAAGACCTTATCAGTTGCTACCAGCACAACATATAGTTGTTAATCAATAACATATGGTTAAGATTATAAACACGATGAACGAACCTAACGAAAATCTAAAGAGAACCCCTTACCTTGAAATCCTAAAAAGAGATTGAGACTCGAAGACTAGTAGTTTCCGTCTTTTATATCTAAATGATCTACTTCAATTACTGACGTCGCCCTATAAGAAAACATCAAACCATTAATTAAACGTCAACCTTACCAAGCCCATTAGCCTTTCGGCATTAGCTTCCAAAAATTGAAAGAAACGTGAAGAGAAGAAGATCGGCACTTATCCTATCACAGGAGATTCGGCTACTCCTAGAAGATTTTAGCTTTTTGTGAAAACCAAAAAGAGAAGATGATTCAAAGAATCTATAGAGATTTAGCTTTTTAATGAAGAAATCGACAAGAAGAAAAAAAGAAAAGAATAGACACTAAGGCATTCGGCTATGGCAGAAGAGAGTGAAGAGAAAGAATACTTAAGGGTTTCGGCTTATAGAAGGAATAAAAAAAAGGTGTAGAGAAAGGCTATGAGGTTTCGGCTTTAGCAGAGAATGAAAAAGAAGATGGAACTTTAGGTTTTTTTTTTGGCTTTTTGAGAAAAGAAACAACTAAGAGAAGAGAATGAGAATAAATGCCGAAATTAAGAAGTACCCTATTTTCTAATCAAATTTTCAGCACATAAACTAACCAAAAGCTGGAATTGCCTTATTTTGAAAACTAAAACTAATTAATTAACAAGGGAAATTTCGGCACCCCCTTTAGCCTCATCAAAACCGATTTTCTCCTTCCCCCAGAGTTGGAAATTCGGCCACTACTTTGATCAATAGATAATTCGTAAACTTTCTCCCTTATCCATATCCAATCATACCTTCACAATTGGCCTAGATAACACCACCTCTTCCTCCTTTTTATCTGCTTAATTATCCACAATATCCACTCACATAAACCCCCTATTTCTAAGCCTCATTGCCGTCCCATTCTACCCACTTAAATGTCGAAAACTAACTAAATTTAATTAAAAAATTGGGATTCAAGCAACTTGAATTTAGGCCTTCTCAGTTGATGCCACTTCTCTGCTCTCTCTAAGTGGTGCCACTTGCCACTGGGCCACAAGCCCATTTTGTACTTTAAAACATAGATAACCTCTTTTAAGCCCTAACTTATCAGGCTTTCCACTAGAGTGTCCAAACAGAAAATTTAACCAAGGCCTCGGCCCTATCCTGAGCCCAATCTGGACCCCTAACACTCTAATTAACACATTACACATAACCACACATAAGACGCATAGGCCTATTAATTCAGGATGTTACAGTTCTACCCCCTTAAAGAAATTTTGGCCTTGAAATTACCTGATCAGAATGGATGTGGGTACTGCTGCTGCATCGTCTCCTCTGGTTCCCATGTAGCCTCCTCAGAACTGTGATTCCGCCATAGAACCTTATCCAACAGAACCGTCTTCCTTCGCAACACTTTGACATCACGATCCAAGATTTCCACTGGTTTCTTTTCAAAGGATAATCGGGTCTTACTTTGATTTCCTCCACAGGCACCACATGAGACGGATCTGAATGATATCGTCTCAACATAGAAACGTGGAATACATTATGAATCTGGCTTAGCTTAGAAGGTAGCTCTAGCTGATAGGCGACCGGCCTTACTTGTTTCAAAACCCAATAAGGTTTGATAAATATGGTACTTAATTTACCCTTCCGTCCAAACCTCAGCACTTTCTTCCATGGTGACACCTTCAAGAACACCTTGTCACCCACTGCAAACTCTATGTCCTTACGCTTCAAGTCTGCATAGGACTTTTGTCGGTCCGACGCTTCCTTTAGTCGAGCTCGAATTAACTCAACCTTTTCCTCTGTCTCGGTAACCAACTTTGAACCCAAAATCTGATGTTCCCCTAATTTCGTCCAATAGGTAGGAGTACGACACTTCTGCCCGTACAATGCTTCATAGGGCACCATCTGAATACTAGACTGGTAGCTGTTGTTGTAAGCAAACTCTGCCAACGGTAAAAAATCTTTCCAACTACATCTGAAGTCAATGACACATCCCCTTAACATGTCCTCCAAGATCTGAATTACCCGCTCAAACTGTCCATTTGTCTGAGGATGAAATGCTGTACTGAAATCTAACTTCGTACCCAATGCTTGATGCAAACTCTTCCAGAATCACGACGTGAACCTCGGGTCCCTGTCTGATATGATTGATACTGGTACCCCATGCAACCTCACTACCTCCGCTATGTATAGCTTAGCCAATTTTGTAAAGGGTAATGGACCCGTACTGGTATGAAATGAGCAGACTTCGTCAAGCGATCAACAATCACCCAGACTGCATCTTTCTTAGTAGGCGTGAGAGGTAGCCCACTAATAAAGTCCATTATGATCCTTTCCCACTTCCATTGGGGAATCTTCACTGGCTGCAACAACCCTGATGGTAACTGATGCTACGCCTTTACCTGCTGATAGGTCAAACACTTACTCACCAACTCAGTTACCTCACGTTTCAAGCCCAACCACTAGAACTGATCCCGCAAATCCTGATACATCTTACTCCCTTCGGGGTGCATAGTGTATGAACTTCCATGCGCTTCTTGCAAAATCTTATGCCTCAATTTCGGATCTTTTGGCATGCAAACTCTCCCTTGAAAACATAACAGTCCTTTTGTATTCATACTGAAGTTCATCGATCCATCACTTGATCCTACATGAAACTTCTCCTTTAGCAACTCATCGGTCTGCTGCTTCTCCTTAACCTGACTGACCCAAGAGGGTTTCACTTGAAGTTCAGCCAAAAAGCTCCCATCATCATACAAACTAAGGTGAGCAAACATTGCCCTCAAGTCAGAGATTACTTTACGACTTAAGGCATCCACCACCACATTAGCTTTACCCGGATGGTACTCGATCGAGCAATCATAATCCTTTAACAACTCGATCCACCTCCTCTGCCTTAAATTCAACTCCTTCTGGGGTAAAAGGTATTTTAGGCTTTTATGATCTGTATAAATAATAGATTTCTCCCCGTACAGATAATGTCCCCAAATCTTTAAAGCAAAAACCACCGCCACCAACTCCAAATCATGGGTGGGATAATTTGCTTCATGCGGTCTTAACTGCCGAGATGCATACCCAACAACCTTTCCATCTTGCATCAACACGCATCCTAGTCCCGTGTGTGACGCATCACAGTAAATCACGAATTCCTTCCCAGCCTTCGGTTGAATCAATACCGGAGCCTCCGTCAAAATCCTTTTCAACTTCTCAAAACTATCTTACTTCTTACTAAACCAAATAAACAGAACTCCTTTCCGTAATAACTTAGTCAATGGTGCTGTGATTGAAGAAAATCCTTCAACAAACTTTCGATAGTACCCGCCAGACCAAGATAACTCTAAATTTTCAGCACAGACCTAGGCGGCTTTCAATCTAACACCGCTTCAACTTTTCGAGGGTCAACCCTAATCCCCTCTGCCGACACAACGTGGCCTAGAAAAGTAACTTCACTTAGCCAAAATTCGCACTTACTGAATTTGGCATACAACTGCTTCTCCCTTAGAATCTGTAAAACCACTCGCAGATGTGAATCATGCTCCTCTTTTGATCTTGAGTAAATCAAGATATCATCTATAAATACCACGAAAAATTGATCCTAGTAGGGTTGGAACACTCGGATCATCAAATCCATAAACGCCGCTAGTGCGTTAGTCAACCCAAATGGCATTACCAAAAATTTATAATGGCCATAACGGGTCCTAAAAGCTGTCTTATGAATATCCGATTCTTTGACCTTAAGCTGATGGTATCCTGATCTCAAATCTATCTTTGAGAACACTGACGCCCCTTTCAGTTGATCGAACAAGTCATCAATCCTTAGCAATGGATACTTGTTCTTGAGGGTTGGGCTTGCATATATTTTTGGTTATGTATATATATATATATATATATATTAATCTGTTATTCGATTTCTGTGGGGCTAAGGCCCAAGTCTAATGGTGCATGAGGGTTGCACACTGAGTCTCGTGACTCAACCAATTATTTTAACAATTTCAGGTAGCACCTAGTGCAACGGACCAGGCTGGAGAGGAGCGCAAGGTGGCCATGCAAAAGATCATTTGGATTCGGCGAAAAGACTCTAGATTACTATTTTATATTTTTAATTAATGGGTTTTAAATTTCGTTGTAATAAGGCATGGGCCACTAGACTATTACTGATGTTTTGGGTTTATGTTGGGCTTTTATTACTGGGTTTTTACAGTTTATGTTTAAATTAAGTTAAAGCATGTATAAGATTTCAGTTTTTGGTTAAAATTCATTATGGCATTTTATAACTTTATATTTTATATGAATTAATAAATTATTAAGTTTTTCGGTATAAATGTTTAAACTTGATAACTATTTTCCAAAATGCGACATGTTTTACAACATCTCTTTAGTGACATACCAGATACGGTTGTAGTGTTTGGGCCGGGTTTGGGTGTTACATCTTGGGTCCAGGCCGTGTCAATTCCTTTTTGGCCCAATTTGGTCCGTTTTGAGTCTGTTTCTCGTTCTTTTCATCCTTAGGTGCTTTCCTGAGTATAAAACATGAAAAGAAAGGATTAAGAGTACCTTTTTACATAAATCAAGGAATAAATCATCCAAAAGTATGCTAAATGTGGGATTAAAATATGTTACTTTTACGGTTTATCACACCTAAACCACGACCGTGGCCAAACCCCCTAAACGTGCCCAAAAATTCAAAATCTTGAAAAACACGGGCTAATTAAAGTCTAGCACGGGCATGGCCCCTACCCGTGCCCTTACCACTATTTAAAGAACTTAACCTCTCATCTTCCCTAAAACCCCAACCCTAACCGATTCTTCTCACCCTCTCTTCCCCAAACCCGACCAGCGACTCAACACAGCCTTAGGAATCTGATCGTTGTTTTGTTGAGTTTTGAAATTTATAAAGAAAATGATCGAACCTGGAAACTAACTCTGACAATGATTTAAGGCAAGTGCACCTATCGAACAGTAGTATAGCTTAGGCAAGATCGGATTATCAAACCCAAAGGAACTAAAAGTACTAATACTAACCTTCTTTCTAGTATTTAGCCTAAAAATTAAGTGATTGATTGTTTAATCTAAATTAACTAACTACTAAGCTAAAGGCGCAAAGACAAAAAGAATGACTTGGGGAAATACTGTTAGGAAAACTTAGTTTATTAAGATGATACCCTTAGGAAGAATCCACCTAGACTTCACTTGTTATCTAACACTGAACCAGACGATTTATTCACTTGACTTGATCCGTAGGATTTCCTAATTTATATTAAAACCTCTCTCGAGGCGAACAACGTCTAACCCTAGGTTGATTAATTGAAATCTCTTTCTAATTAAAACTCCTACAATCGTATTAACTCGATCTATAGACTCCCATATTAGGTTTCACCCTAATCTGATAAAATTTCATCACCCTATCTCTAGGCACATGATCAACTCCACTTAATTATGCTAGATCTACTCTTAGACAGGGACTTTTGCTCCAGCGCCTAAGCACATCCAACTTGAATCAATATCCCGAAAATATTAACACAAGAATTAAGCACACATAATTAAGAATAAATCAAATATTTATCATATAGTTCAGAAAATAATAACAAGATCCGTCTTAGGTTTCATCCCCTTCAGGTATCTGAAGGGTTTAGTTTATAACAATAAAAGAATACATCTTAGAAGAAAAGATAAAACAAAACATAAGAAATCCCTAAAACCCCCTGAAGGAATTGAAGGAGAGATCCGCCGTCTTGAGTATAATTTCGGCTTCTTGAGATGGATCAACTGGCTATCTTCGAGTGATTCCCGCAAATATGACCTTTCTGGCTTAGCTCATTGGCCTCGCTAACCCCCCTAGAAGGTTATGCTTAGGGTGTTTATATAGGCTCTTGGAATGCTTTATTCGGCCCCTAAGTATCCTAATCTGAGTGGAATTCTTCCTAGGGTGTTTGAATAGGCTTTGGAATGTGTTTCTTTGCCTTCAAGTATCCAAATCGGAGTAAATCTCCTCTTGGCCGCGGTAGGGACACGGCCATGGCACACGCCCGTGTGAATCAATTTCAGGCCGTGGTTGAGTCTACTGAAGAGACACGCCCGTGTGTTTTGAGATCCAAGCCGTGTTAGAGTAAATTAGGGAGGCATGGCCGTGTGGCTTGGGCCTAGGCCGTGTCGATTTATTCTTTGGCCCAATTTGGTCCATTTTAGGCCCGTTTCTCGTTCTTTTCATCCCTATGTGCTTTCCTGAGTATAAAACATGAAAAGAAATGATTAAGAGCACCTTTTTACAAAATTCAAGGAATAAATCATTTGAAAGGATGCTAAATGTGGGATTAAAATATGTTACTTTTACAATTTATCAAATACCGCCACACTTAAGCTTTTGCTTGTCCTCAAGCAAAATTCTCAACTTACAATTAAAATGAATTTTCTAAAATTCATAATTCTCATTGACAATGCCTCATCATAATTCATAGATAATTTATACATGGATAATTTAACTCAAAGACTCCTAAAGATTCAAACAATTCTAAGTCATATATTTGTAGCATGGAGACATTGGTGTCTCCCTTTATCTAAGTAATTACCTCTGATTCAAAATCGACAAGAATTGACATCCTCACTAAAGATTCGCTCAAAGTAGTCGAAGTGTTTAAGGTTTAGGAAAAAGCACTCATAAGTCGAACTTGAAAAGTTAATCCCATAGGCTTGCCTGAAAATCAAATCTCCACCACTGTAATATGAGATAATACACAAATCAAAAGGTCTTTAACAAGGTTGTAATGGGGCTTAGGTTAAAGGTGTGGATAAAGGTTGAATTGGAAGGTTAGAATCGAGATTAACCTGAAAAATTACCTAACTTTAGAAAAAGAATTTAACTAACAATCTGAATAATTACATCACATGAAAATACTAATAATACGAGCTTCTTCTTCAAGATATTAAAATTAAACATATAAGATCACTTAATTATAGAACTAATAATGAATATACTTCATTTTTTTTATAGCGCTAGCATAGATTACATAAGAAAGAACTTTTATAACTGAAATAATATAACTGAGCAACTTATCAAATCAAGTCTCAATAGAAGGGTAGTCAAAGGAATGGTGATAACAAATACGAGCAAGGTTTTGGGTTAATATTAGTGGGTGAATCAATAAAAAGGGTTGTTAGGATCAATGGGTTCACTAAGGGTTAATTGTGAAGGTAGGCTTTTTAGTGGAGTGAGTGGGCTAAAACCTAGGTGTCTTTATCATCTCAGTATATCAAATAAAAAATGTGGTCTTAACATGTATAATCGAGGCAAGTTCTAGAATAACAGTTCAATGTTGACACACTCATAATCAAAAAGTGAGCACGAAAAAGAATGTATGCTTTGTAAGGCTCAAAATCTCACAAAAATTATGAGTGTTTTTTATGTCAACCTCGTAAATTTCAAACTTCAATGTAATATTCAAATATAGGTAGACAATATAGAAATTTTTTTTATTTCTAAAAAATAAACTTATCATGCTTGATTCTCTAGTATCTTAAAGTATAAAGCATCAATGCACAATTAACTATGACTTACTCAAAAACATATCAATAAGAATCATAAATCATCAAAAATTTCATCCTAATTAGTAATATGAGGAAATTACTTAAGAATTAGATATAATTCAGGGATTGGAGAATAATGCAAAAAGTTAGGCACTTTTACCCCCCACATAATTAAGATGTACATTGCCCTCAATGTACAAAGATAGATAAATAATCATGTGATACTGAAATCAAAAGAGAAGGGGAGAAGTGACACTTCTTGAATTTTTTTCTGGGATCACTATTCTCGGCTTGATTTGGAGGAGGAGGTGGTGGTGTTGTGGTGGATGCCAACAGTCACTGTGCTAGATGAAGAAATTGGGAAACTCTTGATGGATTAGCCAAGAATTATTATGACACATTTAAAATAAACTAATTATGTATTTAAGGACAAGAAAACTACAGGGAAAGAAAACAGAAAGTAAGATAAAATTAACATAAAAGATGAATGGATTGAGGAGTCCTTATTGTTGGATGGTTCATGAGGTGGATGTGATTCATAAGGCTATGCTGAGCCGGTGGTCGTGGTTCCGGTGTGATTCCCTAGCAGCCTTTATAACCTAAAATTAAGAAATTAAAATAAGATAAACTAAATTAAGCAGAAGAGAAGTAACAATAAGGAAAATAAAGGAGAAGAAAAGAATAGACGAAAAATTTAATGGTCTCAGACATGAACTTATGTATATCGGTCTCCTTTGAGGAGACTGCACTTGGCTTTTTCCCTGCACTTGGCTTTTTCCGCTTCTTTTACATGGTTTTGGTGTAGCTCAAGAGTATAGAGAATTGATAGGGAGGGAAGAAATCTGAGAAAGTGAAGGAAGAAAAGAAAAGATAGGGAATTGGTGAGAAGAAAGGGAAAGGGAGGTTGGGTTTAAATAGAGTTTGGGGGTCTAATGATCCCCACACCCGTGTACCGTAGTAAGCGTGTTGTTTCATATGGCCGCCTCGCAAGGCCGTGTGTCTAGGCATGTTGGTTCACCCACGCTTGTTTTACAGATTGCTACGCCCGTTGGTGCTAAGTCAGTGTCATCCACGGTCGCGTCGGATGGTCGTGGTGTTTTGTCTGTGCCCGTAGGATGGTGGTTAGAGTCCGTGACTCAAAGATTTGATTCTCTCTGACTTGTACCTCTTCTTCTATTGTTAGTATGGAGATTCTGTACTACCACACGGCCATGGCCATGGCCATGTGCAGGGCCGTGTGGTCTAGAACTCTACACTTTTGGTTAGTTTAAAACTAGGTGTTTAAGACGAAGAGAAGAAAAGAAACTAAAATGAAAACAAATGTGTAAATAAATAGGGTTAGATCTCGGGTTGCCTCTCGAAAAGTGCTCGTTTAAAGTCTTAAGCTAGACTTTTCTCGTATTTGCAAAAATCAAGGTGGTTTAAAAGTTTGAATATCTTCCCTCATGCTGTAAATTCTATTTTTATGATAAAGTTTAAGTCGAAAAGCGTTTACCTTAAAAGTACCGAATATGGGATTGCTTACCTCGACTGTTCCGTATGGGAATATATTTCGTACCTCAAGAGGGATTTCTTCTTTTATATTTAGGTTGGACATGGTAATTCGTGGATCTTTCTTCTTTAACAATACCCGATCTCCTATTTCGAAATGGTTCGACGTTCCTATGATCTTTTCTAGGGGCTCCTTTGGTTTTTCTTCGTACAGATCCGGTTCCTCTTTACAGTGTGTCTTCCATGCTTCTAATTCGTCAACCTTAAGGCTTCGTTCTTTATATAGTTCTTCTTTATTTGCACGAGGTCTATGATCCGGCTCAGGTCTGCGGCTTTGTGGTGGATCTTGTGGTGAAAGGTGAACAAATTGGTCATCAGCTGAATTTACTTTTTAACCTTCATCAATTGATTGGTCGAATCAAGAGCTTGTAGATTGATCAATTTGACACCTACACAAAGTATGAGTTCTCCTGTGCCAACATCAATTTTAGTCCTAGCAGTTGCTAAAAAGGGTCTTCCTAAAATTAAAGGAATTGAATTATCCTCATCCATGTCTAAGACAACAAAATCTACTGGGAAAATGAATTTATCAATTTTTACGAGAACATCTTCGATAATACCCCTAGGAATTCTAACAGTTTTATTAGCTAATTGAATACTCATCCCAGTTTGTTTGGGTTTCCTTAGACCTAGTTGTTTAAACATTTTATAAGGCATGACATTTATTGATCGTGTCAAACAGCCAAGTTTTAATATTTATAAAGAATGATCGAACCTGTAGACTAACTATGACAACGATAGAGGCAAGTGCACCTATCAAACAGTTGTATAGTTTAGGCAAGAGTATCTTATCGAACCCAAGGGAACCTAAAAGTACTACTACTCACTTTCTTTCTATTATTTAGCCTGAAATTTGGAGTGATTGGTTTGTTAATCTAAAAACTAATGAAATACTTAAACTAATTACAAAGGTCAAAAGAATGAAACTTTGGGAAAAGACTATGGAAAAACTCAGTTGATTACGACGATGCCCTCAAGAAGAATCCACCTATGACTTCTCTTGTTATCTAACTTTCTTCTTTACTTAGCTTGATCCGTGAGACTCCCTAACCTATATTAAACCCTCTCTCAAGGCGAATAACGTTTAACCTTAGGTTAATTAGTGGAACTCTTGTTCTCTTATAATAACCCCCTAAGAAAGCAGTAAATCGATCAATGGACTCCCATATTAGGTTTCACCCTAATCCGACAAAATCTCGTAACCCTATCTCTAGGCGCCGATCAACTCCGCTTAATTATGTTAGATCTCTTTGTTTAGGGGTCTATTCCTCCTCCACCTAAGCACGCCGATTAAATTAAGCAACATAATTAAGAATAAACTAAGTACTTATCATATAATTTGGAAATCAAATAACAAAATCTGTCATAGGTTTCATCCCCTTCAAGTATCTGAAGGGTTTAGATCATAACAAAATAAGAAAACATCTCAAGAGAAAAGATAAAACAAAACATAAGAAATCCCTAAAACCCCCTAAAGGAATTGAAGAGGAGATCCTCTGTCTTGAGTAGAACTTCAGCTTCTTGAGATGGATCAACTGGCTATCTTCGAGTAGTTTCCTCAATAAAAGCTCTGGTAGGAAACTCTGCCCAAAAAAACTCTCCCTAGAATGGCTGCCTTAGGTTGTTTATATAGGCTCCTTAGATGCTTTACTTGGCTCCTAAGTACCTCTTTCAAGTAGAATTCCTATTAAGGTGTTTAAATAGACTTAGGAGTATGTTTCTTTGGCTTCAAGCATCCAAATCTGAGTGAAATTGCTCATTCCTGTAGCAGGGGCACGCCCATGGCACACGCCCGTGTAAGTTGACTTCAGGCCGTGTATCGATTCTGTTGATTGAGGCACGACCGTGGCCCGATCATGTAAGTCTAGATTTAGGCCGTGCTTTAAGTCTTTCGATTAGGGCACGGCCATGCAAATCGTGCTTGGGTGTGTCTTTGAATGATTGGTGAGGCACGATCGTGTGACTTGAAGTTCAGGCAGTGCCAATTTCTTGGGTTAGCCCAATTTGGTCCGTTTTAAGCCTGTTTCTCATTCTTTTAGTTCTCGGGTGCTTTCCTGAGTATAAAACATGAAAAGAGAGGATTAAAAGCACCCTTTTACATAAATCAAGGGCTAAATCATCCAAAAGCATACTAAATGTGGGGTTAAAATATGTTACTTTTTCGGTTTATCAAATACCCCCACACTTAAGCATTTGCTTATCCTCAAGCAAAATTCTCACCTTATAATTAAAACGAACTTTCCATAATTCATAATTCCTATCGACAATGTCTCATCATAATTCATAGATAATTTATATATGGATAATTGAACTCAAAGAGTCCTAAAGATTCAATTACAATAAGTCATACCTTTGTAGTACGAAACATAGGTGTCTCCCCTTATCTGAATAATTACCTTTAATTCAAAACCAACAAGGATTGACATCCTCACTGAAGGTTCACTCAAATCACTCAAAGTGTTTAAGGTTCAAGAATAAGCACTCATAAGTCGAAACTGAAAAGTTAATCCCATAGGCTTGCCTGAAAATCAAATCTCCACCACTGTATACGAGATGATACACAAATCAAAAGGTCTTTATCATGGTTGTAACGGGGCAAAGGTTAAGGGTGTGGATACAGGCTGAATTAGAGGGTTAGAATTGAGATCGAATTGACTAATTACCTAATCTAAAAACAATGAACTGAATACGAATATTTATATCAAATGAAAACTAATAATACCTACTATTGATAATTACTCTATAATAAAAAGTATTTTCATCACTTAAAATTTGATAATACTTTAATATGAGCTTTTTCTTCAACAATTGGAGTTTAAATGCCTTAAGCTCTTTTGTATACTACTAACATTGAATAAACTTGGATTTTTTTAATTAAGAACAAACTTACATCATAAATGATAAATGTAATTACTGAACTAATATAATTCGGTAACTTAATCAAATTAAACCTCAATTAAAGGGTAGTCAAAAGAATGGTGATAACAAATACAAAGGGATTTTGGGTTAATATTAGTGGGTGAGTCAATATAAAGGTTGTTAGGATTCAATGGGGTTCACTAGGGGTTAATTTGTGAAAGTAGGCTTTTTATGGAGTAAATGGGCTAAACCTAGGTGCCTTTATCATCTCAGTATATCATCTCAGTATATCAAATCATTAATATGGTCTTGACATGTATAAACGAGGCAAGTTCTAGAATAACAGTTCAAAGTTGACACACTCATAATTAATAAAGTGAGCACAAAAAAGAATATATGCTCTATAAGGCTCAAAATCTCACAAAAATTATGGGTGTTTTTGACATCAATCCCTGTAAATTTCAAACTTCAAAGTAATACTCAAATTCAGTTCAACGACCTATTAATTTTTAATTTTTAGAAAGTAGACTTATCATGCTCGATTTTCTAGTATCCTTCAAATTTAATCATCAATGCACAATTAACTATGACTTACTCTAAAACTTATCAATAAAAAATATAAATCATTAGGAATTTCATCCTAATTAGTAATATGAGAAAAATACTTAAAAACAAGACTAAATTCAGGATTAATGAAAAATTAGGCACTAAATTGAGAATTATGAAAAAAGTTAGGCACTTTTATTCCCCCACACTTAAGATGTACATTGCCCTCAATGTACAAAGATAGGTAATAACAATTAATATAAGATCAAAAGAGAGGAATAGAGTGCCACTTCCTAAATTTTGGGTGATTTCTGGGAGGATGGCAGAGAAATATAAGTTGGAGGGGCCGGTCTGGTGGGGTGTCTACCGATGGTCTTTGTGCTAGATAAAGAAATTGGGTAGCCTGCAAAGATATTGCCAAGAAATCTAAAGAAACATTAATAATATACTAATATTATAATTAAAGAAAAAGGGAATAAAGAGAAGGAGACTAAGAAGAAAACTGAATTTGAAAGAAAAGACTAATGGACTAAGGAGTCCTTATTGTTGGATGGTTCGCGAGGTGGGTCTGACCTCTAAGGCTGTGATGCGTGATTCCCAAGCAGCCTTTAGAACCTAAAAGCAAGAAGCTAAATTAAAATAAACTAAGCTAAGCATAAGATTGTTAAAGAGTAGGTAATTGAATTAAAAGAAAAAGGAAATAAAAACTATATGGTCTCAAAGACCCTTGGCTTGTTGTTTGAATGAAACGGCCGGCATGAACTTATATAGATCGGTCTCCCATAGAGAGATTGTGATTTGTCTCTTACGCTTCTTCGGCATGATTTTAGTGTAGCTCAAGAGTCTGAACACCTTTTCTAATGCAGTATAGAAAAATTGAAAGAAAAAGGAGGAAAGAAGATGGGGGAAAGGGGAAGGGCTGTGGGGGGTTTAAAAAGATTTTTGCTTTTGATGCTGTCCCACGCCCGTGTATCTAGGGTGTGCTGCTTTACACGGCTATATTACATGGCCGTGTTTGGAGGCGTGTTAGAGTGCCACGCCCGTTTGTCTCTGCTGCCACACTCGTTTCTAGAATGGCAGTGTTGACCCACAGCTGCCACGCACGGCCGTGGTGGGGTAGGTGAGTCCGTGTCTCCTGCAGTTGGTTGGGGCAGGATTCACACGGCCTCTACTATGTTAGTACGGTGATTCAGAGTGCCCACACGGCCATGACCACGGCCGTGTGCTAGACCGTGTGGTCTAGGAATCTGCAATTTTTCAATTTATTGAATTCTAAAAGAGAAAATAGAGATAAGAGTAAAACTAAAACTACCGAATAGAAATTATTGTTAGTACTCGGGTTGCCTCCCGAAAAGCACTCGTTTATAGTCTTAAGCTAGACTCTTCGAAAAAAATTTGGGAGGTTTAAAGGTTTGAACATCTTCCCTCATTCTTATAGTTCTATTTTCATGACAAAGTTCAAGTCGAGAAGCGTTTACCTTGGAGGTGTCGAATGTTACGTTGCTTACCTCGACTATTTCGTGTGGGAAAATATTGTGTATCTTAATAAGAATTTCTCCCTTTGGTTTCAGGTCTGTTGAAGTGATGTGGGGATCTGCTTTGTCTAACAGTACCTGGTCTCCTATTTTGAAGTGATTTGATGTCCCTATGAGCTTTTCTGGTGGTTCCTTTGGTTTTACTTCGTGTGGATCCGGCTTTTCTTTGAATTGTATCTTCTATTCTTCAAACTTGTCAAGCCTAAGGTCTTGTCCCTTGTAGGGTTCTTCTTTATTGTTTTGGGACTTATGAGTCAGCTCAAGGTTGTCTTTATGTGGTGTTTTCTGCAATGAAAGTTGAACAATTTGATTATCTATTGAAGTGACTTTCTTACCTTCATCATCTGTTGTTCTGGCCGAGTCGAGAGCTTGAAGCTTAATCGATTCATCTCCTACGCGAAGTATGAGCTCACCTGTGGAAACATCAATTTTAGTCTTGGTAGTTGCTAGAAAAGGTCTTCCTAGAATTAAGGGGATTGAATTATCCTCATCCATGTCTAAAACAACAAAATCTACTGGGAAAACAAATTTATCGATTTTTACAAGTGCATCTTCAATTATACCCCTAGGAATTCTAACAGTTTTATCAGCTAGTTGAATACTCATCCTAGTTTGTTTGGGCTTCCCTAGACCTAGTCGTTTAAACAATGTATAAGACATGACATTTATACTTGCCCCTAGATCAACTAACGCATTATCAATAGTTAAACTACCAACTAAGCATGGAATCGTAAAACTCCCTGGATCTTTTTGTTTCCATGGTAGTCTATTTTGTAGCATTGCTGAGCATGTTGCGTTTAGTTCTACGTGGTGCTCTTCATCTATTTTGCTTTTGTTTGTCAAGAGTTGTCTTAAAAATTTCCTCGAGTCTGGCATCTGGAAAAGAGCTTTAAGAAGGGGTAAGCTAATATGTAATTTCTTTAAAAGTTTAAGAAACTTACCAAACTGTTCTTTTGAATCATCTCCTTTCAATGCTTCGGGATAAGGTATGCGAGGTTTGTATTCTTTGATTATTGGTTTTGTCTTTTCGTGTGCTACCTCTATTTTACCTTTTTCTTCCTTGGTTTCTTGTGTTGTGGTGGGCTTGTCCACCTTTGTCCCTATTGAGCTGTGATGGCTTGGATCTGTTCTTTTGGGTTTATTTCTGTGTTGCTTGGTAGACGTCCTTGTTGACGTTCAGAAATCAGCTTCGTGAGATTTCCTACTGACTTAGTAAGTTCTCTAACTTTATTCTCAATCCCTTTGATCAATTTTTGTTGTTCATCAAGTACTGCTTCAGTCTTTTGGAAACGAGAATCCGTGGCTGCCATGAATTTCGTCAGTATCTCTTTGAGGTTTGATTGCTTCTCTTATGGATATGGCTGATTTTGATAATTTGGAGGAGGTTGCTGCCTTTGATTTCTTTGGTTTCCTTGTCTTCCCCACGAAAAATTTGGGTGGTTCCTCCAACCTGCGTTATAAATATTACTATAAAGATTATTATTGGATCTGAAATTGTTACCTATATAGTGTGTTTGCTCATGTTCTGCTCCTGGTTGGTAGGGAGGGTACTCAGGATTCGCCACATTCCCACTGCTTCACATTGCATTACTGGGTGTACCTGCGAAGAACATAGATTATCAAGTTTTTTATTCATCATCTCCACCTGTGTTGGCAACATTGTTACTGCTCTATGTTAAAAACTCCGGCTGATTTTATTAGTTTGGCCCTTGTAATTTGCCATTGATAGGTATTCAACAACATCTCTTCAATAAAGTCGTAAGCTACTTCAGGAGTTTTGTTATTCAAAGTTCCACTGGCTGATGAGTCAATCATTTGCCTCGTTGAAGAATTCACACCGTTGTAAAAAGTTTGGACTTGAATCCATAAAGGTAATCCGTGGTGTGGACATCTTCTCAGGAGATCCTTATATCTTTCCTATGCATTATATAATGTTTCTGCGTCATTCTGCACAAAAGAAGATATGCCATTCCTAAATTTGGCTGGTGGAAAGTATTTTAAAAGAAATTTATAGGTCATTTGATCCCATGTGTTGATTGACCCTCGTGGTAACGAGTTCAACCACTACTTGGCTTTATTACTTAATGAAAAGGGAAATAACCAAAGATGTATGGCATCGTCAGAAATGCCATTTATTTTGAAGGTATCACAGAACTCTAAAAAAATTAGCTATATGAGTATTTGGACCTTCGTCCTGCAAACCATCAAATTGAACAAACTATTGAATCATTTGTATTGTATTAGGCTTTAATTCAAAATTATTAGCAGTTATAGCGGGCCTAACAATACTAGATTCTGCTCCTGTCAAATAAGGTTTAGCATAATCATACATAGTACGCGGAGCATTCTATTCTTGCACATTTGGCGGTGGATTGTTTTCGTCCATCCCTTCAGTAGGATTGGATCTGTCTTGTTGTTCTTCTCTTTGGTAGTCTAAAGCTCATCTAATTTCTCTGTGATTTCTGCGAGTGGTAGCTTCAATGTCACTTTCGTATGCTAAAGGTCCTTTCGGGTTCCTTCTAGTCATAAACTAGAGGTACCTGCTAGGAGAAGCAAGAAATTTAGTATATAAAACAAATTTAACCTAAACTAAAAATAAAAGTAAATTGCGAAATAATAAAATAATGGCTAAAGTAATAGAAATAGAGCTTTCTTAATATTTAGTGTCCCCGGTAATGGCGCCAAAAAACTTGATCGTGTCAAACAGTAGAGTTTTAATATTTATAAAGAATGATTGAACCTATAGACTAACTATGATAATGATAGAGGCAAGTGCACCTATCGAACAGTAGTATAGTTTAGGCAAGAGTATCTTATTGAACCTAAGGGAACCTAAAAGTACTACTACTCACTTTCTTTCTATTATTTAGCCTAAAACTTGGAGTGATTGGTTTATTAATCTAAAAACTAATGAAATACTTAAACTAATTGCAAAGGTCAAAAGAATGAAACTTTGGGAAAAGACTGTGGAAAAACTCAGGTGATTACGACGATACCCTCAAGAAGAATCCACCTATGACTTCTCTTGTCATCTAACTTTTAATTCATATGACTTCTTTACTTAGCTTGATCCGTGAGACTCCCTAACCTATATTAAACCCTCTGTTGAAGCGAATAATGTCTAACCTTAGGTTAATTAGTGGAGCTCTCGTTCTCTTATAATAACCCCCTAAGGAAGCAGCAAATCGATCAATGGACTCCCATATTAGGTTTCACCCTAATCCGACAAAATTTTGTAACCCTATCTCTAGGCACTCGATCAACTCTGCTTAATTATGTTAGATCTACTCTTAGGCAGGGTCTATTCCTTCTCCACCTAAGCACATCAGATTAAATTAAGTAACATAATTAAGAATAAACTAAGTACTTATCATATAATTTGGAAATCAAATAACAAAATCCATCATAGGTTTCATCCCCTTCAAGTATCTGAAAGGTTTAGTTCATAACAAAATAAGAAAACATCTCAAGAGAAAAGATAAAACAAAACATAAGAAATCCCTAAAACCACCTGAAGAAATTGAAGAGGAGATCCTTTGTCTTGAGTCGAACTCCGGCTTCTTGAGATGGATCAACTGGCTATCTTCAAGTAGTTTCCTCAATAAAAGCTCTGGCAGAAAAATCTGCCCAAAAAAACTCTCCCTATAATGGCTGCCTTGGGTTGTTTATATAGGCTCCTTAGATGCTTTACTTGGCTCCTAACTACCTCTTTCAAGTAGAATTACTATTAAGGTGTTTAAGTGGACTTAGGATATGTTTCTTTGGCTTCAAACATCCAAATCCGAGAGAAATTGCTCATTCCCGTAACAGGGGCACGCCCATGGCACACGCTCGTGTAAGTCAACTTCAGGCTGTGTGTTGATTCTGTTGATTGAGGCACGGCCGTGGCACAGTCATGTAAGTCGGGATTCAGGCTATGCTTTAGGTCTGTCGATTGGGGCACGGCCATGCAAATCATGCTTGGGCGTGTCTTTGAATGATTGGCGAGGCACGGCCGTGTGACTTGAAGTTCAGGCCGTGCCAATTTCTTGGGTTAGCCCAATTTGGTCCGTTTTAAGCCCGTTTCTCATTCTTTTCATTCTCGGGTGCTTTTCTGAGTATAAAACATGAAAAGAGAGGATTAAAAGCACCCTTTTACATAAATCAAGGGCTAAATCATCCAAAAGCATACTAAATGTGGGATTAAAATATGTTACTTTTACGGTTTATCATTTATACTTTCCCCTAAATCAGCTAAGGCATTATCAATAGTTAGTCTACCAAGTAAACATGGAATTGTAAAACTCCCTGGATCTTTTAGCTTTCACGGTAGTCTATTCTGTAACATTGCTGAGCATACTGCGATTAATTCCACATGTGGCTCCTCGTCTAACTTACACTTGTTTGTCAAAAGTTGTTTTAAAAATTTCCTTGTATCTGGCATCTGTGAAAGAGCTTCAAGAAGCGATAAGTTAATATGTAATTTCTTTAAGAGTTTAAGAAACTTACTGAAATGTTCCTCTATATCGTCTCTCTTCAATGCTTCGGGATAAGGTATGCAAGGTTGGTACTCTTTGATTACCGGTTTTGGCTTTTCTTGTGTTACCTCAACTTTACCTTCTTCTACCTCACTTTCTTGTATTGAATTGGGTTCATCTAACCCTACATTTTCCTGAGTTGCTATGGCTTGGATTTGCTCCTTTGGGTTAATCTCAGTGTTGCTTGGTAGAAGCCCTTGCAGTTGTTCGAAAATTAACTTTGCAAGTTGTCCAGCTGACTTAGTAATTTCCCCAACTGATTTAGTAAGTTCCCCAATTTGGTTCTTGATCCCTTCAATCGATATTTGTTGTTTTTTAAGTGTTGTCTCAGTGTCTTGGAAACAATTTTCTGTGGCTGCCATGAATTTTGTCAGCATCTCTTCAAGGTTTGGCTTCTTTTCCTGTGGATTGGCTGATTTTGGAAATTTTGAGGAAGTTGTTGTCTTTGATTTCCTTGATTTCCTTGACCTCCCATGAAAAATTTGGGTGCTTCCTCCAACCTGGATTATAAGTATTACTATAAGGGTTATTATTAGATCTGAAATTATTACCTATATAGCTCATCTGTTCGCTTTTTGTGCCCGGTTGGTAGGGTGGGTACTCAGGATTCGCCACAGTTCCACTTGCGTCGCACTGCATTACTGGATGTACCTGCGAAGAACACAAATTATCAAGCTTTTTATTCATCATCTCTACCTGCGTTGATAGCATGGTTACTGTGTCGAGGTTGAAAACTCCGACTGATTTTGTTGGTTTTATCCTTGTAACCTGCCACTGATAGTTATTCAGTGACATCTCCTCAATAAACTCATAGGCTGCTTCAGGAGTTCTATTATTCAGGGTTCCACCGGCGGCTGAATCAATTAGTTGCCTCATTGAGGGGTTTACACCGTTATAGAAAGTTTGGACTTGGAGCCATCAGGGTAAACCATGGTACGGACACCTTCTCAAGAGATCCTTGTATCTCTCCCATGCGTCATATAATGTCTCTAAACTCATCTACACAAAAGAAGAGATATCATTTCGTAATTTGGCCATTTTGGCCGGTGGGAAATATTTTAATAAAAAATTTTCGGTCATTTGATCCCATGTGGTGATTGACCCTCGTGGTAACAAGTTTAACCATTGTTTGGCCCTATTCTTTATTGAAAAGGGAAATAATCAAAGACGTATGGCATCATCAAAAACACCATTTATTTTGAAGGTATCACAGAACTCTAAAAAATTAGCTATATGAGTATTTGGGTCTTCGTCGTGCAAACCATCAAATTGAACAAATTGTTGAATCATTTGTATAGTGTTAGGCTTTAATTCAAAATTATTAGCAGCTATAGCAGGCCTAACAATTCTCGATTCTGCTCCTGTTAAATGAGGTTTAGCATAATCATACATAGTACACTGAGCATTGTTTTCTGCCACGGAGCAAGTTTACCTATCGAACAGTAGTATAGCTTAGGCAAGACCGGATTTTCAAACACAAAGGAACTAAAAGCACTCATACTAACCTTCTTTCTATTATTTAGCATAAATATTAAGTGATTGATTGTTTAATCTAAATTAACTAACTACTAAGTTAAAGATGCAAAGACAAAAAGAATGACTTGGGGAAATACTGTCTGGAAAACTCAGTGGATTAAGATGATACCCTTAGGAAGAATCCACCTAGACTTCACTTGTTATCTAACACTAAACCAGATGATTTATTCACTTGACTTGATCCGCAGGATTCCCTAATTTATATTAAACCCTCTCTCGAGGCGAACAATGTCTAACCCTAGGTTGATTAATTGAAATCTCTTTCTAATTACAACCCTTAGAATCGCATTAGCTCGATCTATAGACTCCCATACTAGGTTTCACCCTAATCTGAAAAAATCTCATCACCCTATCTCTAGCGCGCGATCAACTCTGCTTAATTATGCTAGATCTACTCTTAGACAGGGACTTTTGCTCCACCACCTAAGCACATCCAACTTGAATCAATATCTCAAAATATTAACACAAGAATTAAGCACACATAATTAAGAACAAATCAAATATTTATCATATAGTTCAAAAAACAATAACAAGATCTGTCTTAGGTTTCATCCCCTTCAGGTATCTGAAGGGTTTAGTTCACAATAAAAGAAAACATCTCAGAAGAAAAGATAAAACAAAACATAAGAAATCCCTAAAACCCCCTGAAGGAATTGAAGGAGAGATCTTCCATCTTGAGTATAATTCTGGCTTCTTGAGATGGATCAACTGGCTATCTTCGAGTGATTCCCACAAATCTGACCTTTCTGGCTTGGCTCCTTGGCCTCGGTAACCCCCTCGAAGGTTATACTTAGGGTGTTTATATAGGCTCTTGGAATGCTTTATTTGGCCCCTAAGTATCCTAATTTGAGTGGAATTCTTACTAGGGTGTTTGAATAGGCTTTGGAATGTGTTTCTTTGCCTTCAAGTATCCAAATCCGAGTAAAATTCCTCTTGGCCGTGGTAGGGATACGGCCATGGCACACGCCCGTATGAATCGATTTCAGGACGTGGTCGAGTCTGCTGAAGAGACACGCCCATGTGTTTTCGGGTCCAGATCATGTTAGAGTAAATTAGGGAGGCACTGCCGTGTGGTCTTGGGCCCAGGCCGTGTTGATTTCTTCTTTGACCCAATTTGGTCCATTTTAGGCCCGTTTCTCGTTCTTTTCATCTCTAGGTGCTTTCCTGAGTATAAAACATGAAAAGAAAGGATTAAGAGCACCTTTTTCCACAATTTAGGGAATAAATCTTCCAAAAGTATGCTAAATGTGGGATAAAATATGTTACTTTTATGGTTTATCAGAATCACACCCACCTCGCGAACCATCCAACAATAAGGTCTCCTCAGTCCAATCATCTTTTATGTTAATTTTATTTTACTTTCTGTTTTCTTTCTCTATAGTTTTCTTGTCCTTAAATACGTAATTAGTTTATTTTAAATGTGTCTTAATAATTCTTGGCTAATCCGTCACGAGTTTCCCAATTTTTCATCTAGCACAGTGACTGTTGGCATACACCACAGCAGCACTGCCTCCTCCTCCAAATCAAGCCGGGAATAGTGATCCCAGAAAAAATTCAGGAAGTGTCACTTCTCCCCTTCTCTTTTGATTTTAGTATCACATGATTATTTATCTATCTTTGTACATTGACGGCAATGTACATCTTAAGTGTGGGGGGTAAAAGTGCCTAACTTTTTTGCATTATTCTCAAATCCCTGAATTATATCTAGTTCTTATGTAATTTCCTCATATTACTAATTAGGATGAAATTTTTGATGATTTATGATTCTTATTGATATGTTTTTGAGTAAGTCATAGTTAATTGTGCATTGATGATTTATACTTTAAGATACTAGAGAATCAAGCATGATAAGTCTATTTTTCAAGAGTTAAAAAAAAATTTCTAGGTTGTCTACCTGAATTTGAATATTACCTTGAAGTTTGAAATGTATAGGGATTGGTATCAAATTCCCATTATTTTTGTGAGATTTTGACCTTATAGAGCATATATTCTTTTTCGTGCTCACTTTATTGATTATGAGTGTGTCAACATTGATTTGTTATTCTAGAACTTGCCTCGATTATACATGTCAAGACCACATTTTTTATGTGATATACTGAGATGATAAAGGCACCTAGGTTTTAACCCACTCGCTCCACTAAAAGCCTACCTTCATAATTAACCCCTAGTGAACCTCTTTGATCCTAACAACCCTTTTTATTAATTTACCCACTAATATTAACCCAAAACCCCGCTCGTATTTGTTATCACCATTCCTTTTGACTACCCTTCTATCGAGACTTGATTTGATAAGTTCTTCAATTATATTATTTCAGTTATAAAAGATCTTTCTTATGTAATCTGTGCTAGTGTTAATTAATTAAAAAAATCGAAGTATATTCATTATTAGTTCTGTAATTAAGTGAGCTTATATGTTTAATTTCAATATCTTGAAGAAGAAGCTCGTATTATTAGTATTTTCATGTGATGTAATTATTCAGATTATTAGTTCAATTCTTTTTCTAAAGTTAGGTAATTTGTCGGGTCAATCTCGATTCTAACCTTCCAATTCAGCCTTTATCCACACGTTTAACCTAAGCCCCATTACAACCCTATTAAAGACCTTTTGATTTGTGTATCATCTCATGTTACAGTGGTGGAGATTTGATTTTCAGACAAGCCTATGGGATTAACTTTTCAGGTTCGACTTTTGAGTGCTTTTTCCTAAACCTTAAACACTTCGAGTGCTTTGAGTGACTCTTTAGTGAGGATGTCAATCCTTGTTGGTTTTGAATCAGAGGTAATTATTTAGATAAAAGGGAAACACCTATGTTTTCATGCTACAAATATATGACTTAGAATTGTTTGAATCTTTAGGAGTCTTTGAGTTAAATTATCCATGTATAAATTATCTATGAATTATGATGAGGCATTGTTAATGAGAATTATGAATTGTGGAAAGTTTGTTTTAATTGTAAGCTGAGATTTTTGCCTGAGGACAAGCAAAAGCTTAAGTGTAGGGGTATTTGATAAATCGTAAAAATAACATATTTTAATCCTACATTTAGCATACTTTTGGATAATTTATTCCCTGAATTGTGTAAAAAGGTGCTCTTAATCTTTTCTTTTCATGTTTTATACTCAGGAAAGCACATAGGGATGAAAAGAACGAGAAACGGGCCTAAAACGGGCCAAATTAGGCCAAATAAGAAATCGACACGGCCTAGGCCCAAGACCACACGACCGTGCCTCCCTAATTTACTCTAACAAGGCCTAGACCCCGAAACACACGGGCGTGTCTCTTTAGCAGACTCGACCACGGCTGAAATCGATTCACAAGGGCGTATGCCATGGTCGTGTCCCTGCGGCGGCCAAGAGGAGTTTTACTCAGATTTGGATACTTGAAGGCAAAGAAACACATTCCAAAGCCTATTCAAACACCCTAGTAGGAATTCCACTCAGATTATGATACTTAGGGGCCAAATAAAGCATTCGAAGAGCCTATATAAACACCCTAAGCATAACCTTCGATAGGGGTTAGCTAGGCTAAGGAGCCGAGCCAAAAAGGTCAAATTTGTGGGAATCACTCGAAGATAGCCAGTTGATCCATCTTAAGAAGTCAGAATTCTACTCAAGACGGCTGATTTTCTACTTCAATTCCTTCAGGGAGTTTTAGGGATTTCTTATGTTTTGTTTTATCTTTTCTTCTAATATGTTTTCTTTTATTGTTATGAACTAAGCCCTTCAAATACCTAAAGGGGATGAAACTTAAGACGGATCTTGTTATTGTTTTTTGAACTATATGATAAATATTTGATTTGTTCTTAATTATGTGTACTTAATTCTTGTGTTAATATTTCTGGGATATTGATTCAAGTTGGAAGTGCTTAGGTGGTGGAGCAAAAGTCCCTATCTAAGATTATATCTAGCATAATTAAGCGGAGTTGATCGCGTGCCTAGAGATAGGGTGACGAGATTTTGTCGAATTAGGGTAAAACCTAACATGAGAGTCCATAAATCGAGTTCATCCGATTCTAGGGGTTTTAATTAGAAAGAGATTTCAATTAATCAACCTAGGGTTAGACGTTATTCGCCCCGAGAGAGGGTTTAATATAAATTAGGGAATCCTACGGATCAAGTCAAGTGAATAAATCGTCTGATTCAATGTTAGATAACAAGTGAAGTCTAGGTGGATTCTTCCTAAGGGTATCATCTTAGTCAACTGAGTTTTCCTAAAGTTATTTCTTCAATTCATTCTTTTTGTCTTTGAATCTTAGCTTAGTAATCAGTTAGTTTTAGATTAAACAACCAATCACTTAATATTTAGGCTAAATAATAGATAGAAGGTTACTATTAGTACTTTTAGTTCCTTTGGGTTCGACAATTCGGTCTTGCCTAAGCTATACTACTGTTCGATAGGTGCACTTGCCTTAATTCATTGTCAGAGTTAGTTTCCAGGTTCGGTCATTCTCTTTATAAATTTTAAAACTCGACAAAACAATGATCAGCAACCCGAGCACTAACCCCATTAATTTTTATATTTTCAAATTTTAGCATCTAACTAAGAACTAACCAGACTTTTAGGCGCAGGTTTTCATACCCACATGGCCTTGCACAAAGCCGTGGCTATGGCCATGTGGCCGCCACAAGTAGGTGCAAAGGCGTGGGTAACCACCAGATCCCTGATCTCTATTTAAAATCCCCTTCTTCTGTTCACTTTCCTCTCCAAATCTTCTTGGGAAAACAAACAACACCGCACACGGCCATGCGACTCGGCTATGTGACCAGACACGCCCAGGGCACACGGGCATGGGCCACGACTATATACATATCCCAATTTCTATTTAATCCCCTTCTTCTGTTCACTTTTTTCCCTAAAGTCTTCTTCCCTTTTCCCCTTTCTCTTTGAATGCATATCCATTTTTCATTATTTACTTTTATTCTTTTTTTATATTTATATTTATTTTCTTTATTATTTTCTTCTTATTCTTCTTGCCATTTAGATTTAGCTGAGGATACAATAAGATTAGATTTGCTGCTTCAAGGATCCAATTTCAAACGATTTGAGGCGCTCCCCCACGTTCACCTTTGCCAATCCTATCCGGTTTCTTTTCATTGACTCCATCCAAAATTCAAGATGTTTCACTTCTCTCCCTATCTTATGATTTTATTATTATTCTGCTATTATCTATCTTTGTACATTGAGGACAATGTACATATTAAATGTGGGGGGGTTAACTATAGTATTATTTGAAAATACCTGAATTATGTCTTATTCTTAAGTAATTTTCTCATATTACTAATTAGAATGAAACTTTTGTTGATTTATGATTTTTATTGATATGTTTTGGATTAAGTCATAGTTAATTGTGCATTGATGATTTAAACTTTAAAGATATTAGAGAATCAGGCATGATAAGTCTATTTTCAAAATTAAAATTAGCCAGGTTGTTAACCTAAATTTAAATATTACTTTGAAATTTGAAATTTGCAAGGTTGACATCAAAAACCATAATTTTTGTGAGATTTTGAGCCTTTAGAGCATATATATTTCCATGCTCACTTTATTGTTTATGAGTGTGTCAACATTGATTTGTTATTCTAGAACTTGCTTCGATTATACATTTCAAGACCACACCTTTGATTTGATATACAGAGATGATAAAGGCACTTAGGATTTAACCCACTTACTCCACTGAAAGCCTACCCTCATAATTAACCCCTAGTAAAACCCCTTTGATCTTAACAAACCGTTATTGACTTACCTACTAATATTAACCCAAAACCCATCTTGTATTTGTTATCACCATTTCTCTTGACTACCCTTATATCGAGATTTGATTTGATCAGTTGCCTAACTACATTCTTTATTTCAATTGTTAATTTTTATTTTTATGATTTATGTTTAAAAAAACATTAGAAAATTTATTCATCATTTGTTCTATGTTCTATGAGCTTAAACAATTAAATTCACATCTTTAGAAGCTCGTGTTATTTATGTAATTATTCATTATCAGTCCATTGTCTCTAGTTAGGTAATTTTTCAATTCAATCTCGATTCTAACCCTCTAATTCAGCCTTTATCCACACCTTTAACCTAAGCCCCATTACAACCCTTTAAAGACCTTTTAATTTGTGTGTCATCTCATTCTATAGTGGTGGAGATTTGATTTTCATGCAAGCCTATAGGATTAACTTTTCATGTTTGACTTATGAGTGCTTATCTTGAACCTTAAAAACTTTGAGTGATTTGAGTGAATCTTTAGTGAGGGTGTCAGTCCTTGTCGGTTTTGGATCAAAGGTAATTATTTAGATAAGGGGAAACACCTATGTTTTCGTGCTATAAAAATATATGACTTTGATTGTTTGAATCCTTAGGACTCTTTGAGTTAAATTATCCATGTATACATTATCTATGAATTATGATGAGACATTATTCATGAGGATTATGAACTAAGGGAAGTTAGTTCTAATTGTGAGTTGAGAATTTTGCTTGAGGACAAGCAAAAGCTTAAGTGTGGAGGGATTTGATACACCGTAATTTACACATATTTTAACCCCATGCTTGGCTTAATTTTGGATGAATATTCATTAGATTTGATGAATTTGATGCTCCTAGTCCCTTAATTTCATGTTTTATACTCAGGAGAGCTTAGGGAGTCAAAAATAACGAGAAACGTACCAAAAACAGAGAAATTTGGCCCAAGTGAGAAATTAACACGGCCTAGAGTTCACCACACGGCCGTGCCACTTTAGCAGACTCGCACATGGCCTGGACCGTCGCACCACGGGTAGACCGCATGGCTGTGTGTGGCGAGCAGAATCAACCACAACCGAAGGAGTCCACCACGGGCGTGTCACACGGGCGTGTCCCTGCCGCAGTAAAGAAGAGTTCTATTCGAAATAAGCTACTTGTGGGCCAATAGAGGTGTTCCAAAGCCTATATAAACACCCTAGAGGGCGACCTAATGAGGGAGTTCGACAGAAGGCCTCTGTCATGGCTTTTGACAAGAGTAAAGCCAAAGAGAGCTGAAATTAGGGAATTACTCGAAGAAAGCCAGTTGATCCATCTCAGAAGCCGAAATCACACTCAAAACTGAGGATCTTCCCTTCAATTTCCTTCAGGGGGTTTTAGGGTCTTTCTTATGTTTTGTTTTATATTTTCTTATGAGATTTATTCTTTCATAAATATGAACTAAACCCCTCAAATACCTGAGGGGGATGAAGCCTAAGATGGATCTTGTTATTGTTTTTTGAACTATATGATAAATACTTAATTTGTTCTTAATTCTTGCTTTGATATTTCAAGATATTGATTTAAGTATTGATGTGCTTTGGAAGTGGAGCAAAAGTCCCTGTTTAAGAGTAGATCTAGCGTAATTAAGCGGAGTTGATCGCACTCCTAGAGATAGGACAACGAAAATCTACCGGATTAGGGTCAAACCTAATATGGGATTCCATAGATCAAGTTAATGCAACTCTAGGGGTTTTAATTAGAAAGAGATTTCAATTAATCAACCAAGGGTTAGACGTTAGTAGCCTCGAGAGAGGTATTAATATAAATTAGGGAATCCTAGGGATCAAATCAAGTGAATAAATCGTCTGGTTCGGAGTTAAATAACAAGTGAAGTCTAGATGGACTCTTCCTCGGGTATTGTCTCAATCATTTGGGTTTCCCAAAAGTATTTCCCCAATTCATTCTTTGTGTCTTAGCATCTTTAGCTTAGTAATTAGTTAGTTTTAGATTAAATATAAATTCATTTAATTATTAGGCTAAATAATAGAAAGATAGTAATTACTAGTACTCTTGGTCCTTGAGCATACGATATTTTCGATCTTACCATAGCTATACTACCGAACGATAGGTGTGCTTACCTTATTCGTTATCATAGTTAGTTTGGACACAATCAAAATAGTAATAAGATTCATCTAGGTTTCATCCTCCCTAGGTATTTAGGGAGTTTCGTTCATACTTATAGAGGGAAACATCTCAAAATAAGGAAAACTACAAAACATAAGAAAACCCAAAAACTTCAAGAGAAATTGATAGGAGATCTTCAGTCTTGATGAAGATCCCTCTTCCAAGCTGCTTCCAATGGCTGTCTTCGAGTATTTTCTGCCTCTTACTCTACGTGTCCATTTAAGTTCTCCTTAGGGTGTTTATATAGGCTTTGGAGCATTTTTCTTGGCAAGTACCCTTTTCCGAATAGAATTAAACTTGGGTTCGGTAGGGACATGCCCGTGTTCAATAGCTTAGGCTATGCTCGATTCTGCTCGTCACACATGGCCATGTGGTCTAACCGTGTGCTATAGTCCAAGCCGTGTTTAATTCTGCTCGTCACACACAGTCGTGTGGTCTGACCGTGTGTGATAGTCCAGGTCGAGGTAGGCCCATTTTGTCCCTTTTTGGCTCATTTCTTGTTCTTTTCGACTCCTTACGCTCTCCTGAGTGTAAAACATGAAATTAAAGGATTAGAAGCATCGAATTCCTTAAATCTAATGAAAATTCATCCAAAAATAAGCCAAGCATGGGGTAAAAATATGTATAAATTATGGTTTATCAATGATCAATAGAGTCAATAAAATAACAGGAATCATCTTACTCTCTAGAGTATCGCATAGCATCATAAATCTTAAAAATAATTTTCTTGTCACCTACCCTAAGCACAAGTTTACCATCACCTACATCAATAGCAGCCCTTGCATTAGCTAAAAATGGGCGACCTAAAATTAAAGGCACCTCAACATCCTCACCCATGTCAAGCACAACAAAACCAATAGGGAATCTGAATTTATCAAATTTTACCAAAACATCTTCAATAATTCCTCTAGGATATTTAACATGTAACATCCTAGATTCGGGGCTCTTCATTTGTGATGTGTTGTGTATGTATGCTATGTTGTATGTGTGTGTCTGATGTGTTTAGAGCTTTCAGGAAGGCTTGAGGTTAGGTCAGAGCCTTGGTAGAAATTTCGTTTTAGTCACTGAAAGGGAGAACTAGGTGAAGTGGGTCTTAAGGGTACTTGAATGGAAAAGTTAACACAAAAAATTCAATTGGTAAAGTGGCAAGGAGGTGCCACTAAGGAAGCAGATTGGTGATGCCACAAGCATGTTTGGAGGGAGAAGGTTTGAATCCCATGCGAAGCAAAAAAGAGTGTTTTTTTTATAATATGTGCCTGAGGAGTGAGAGGTGGTTTCGGCTGGGACTCTAAATGAGTAGGTGTGGATTGAGTCACAAGATAGGAAGATGAGGATAAGAGAAAAATGAGGGATAGGATAGAGGGGGAAGAGATGGCCGAATGTGGGGCTGTGTGTAAGGGAAAATCGGTTGAATGGCTAAGGGTATGCTGAAATTCTCATTTGTGAAGAGTGTGTCGAATTTCATTATTTCCTAGAGCATAGCTTTTCGGTTTATTTCTCTTCTTCTTTTCTCCTCCTAATTTCAGTAATCAAGGGTTCTTCTTCTCTTTTTCTGCCAAAAACTGAAAAAAAACTCCTAACTCTATTCTTCTGAAGCCGAAAATGCCTAGCCTCTTTTCTTGTTCATCTCTTTTTCGGATCTTTCTTAAAAGTCAAAAACTCCTAGATATCGTTTAAGGCTTGGTTTTATTTCTTTCATCATTTCAATCTTCTTCTTTAATTGTCGAATCTTTTTGCAAATGGTAGCCAAAATCCTCTGTAAAGGTAAGTGTCGACTTGTACTATTATTTTTGTAATCTTTTTCGGCTTTTGAGGCCAAAGCCGAATGGCTAGTGGGTGGTTAGGGCCATCTTTAGTTTGAGATTTTCACTGATCTTGTGTTCTTTTTGGGCGGCATTCCGGGATTTGAAGGAGATCTAGTCGCCTAGATTTCTAAGCCAAAAATCGTTAGCCTTCGAACCACATTACTGTTTCGGGATTTCAAGGTAAGGGTTTCGATTCTCCCTGAGTGGTTCAATCGGTTTCCTTTCATTATTCTAGTATTAATCTAATCTTCGTTAAGCAATCATTATAGTACCTTCTGACCAAGGTCATTCATGGACTCGAATGTCAGCAAATCGAAGGAAGGGGTTGGATCTGTAGTCCCATTCCCAAAGTTTAAGAAATACATAGTGTCTGCTGTCCGTGATTGGCCACCGGGTTGTGGGCCGGCTGCTGAGCAGAATAGTAGGTAGATAGCGGTAGTTTCGACTAGTGATAGTGTCGACATAGAGAGTGTCATCTTATATGTTATCAGGTGTGTAAACTTTCACACACTATACTATAACTGTACTAACGCTTGAGTCGACTGAAAAGCCAGAAAAAGAGCTGTGTAGACAGTCATGATACCCTTAGGGGTAAGGCTAGGATTGCCAGGTACGTGACTGTATCGTTACTTTGTATAGTCGAATGTATGTATGATAGACTGATGTGTTATGATTAGCATGTTGCATTGTTAGGATTGCATGTAGATGATGGGTATAGGTTTGATATGAAGGGGAAGTGCTTAATTAGTCACGTGGTGATCGGTGGCTTTGGTCACATAATGATCAGTGGCTCTGCCACGGTGTATATATATATATATTTTATTTGGTCACATAGTGATCGGTGGCTGTGCCACAAAATATTATTTGGTCACCTAGTGATCGTGTATACTTGGCAGCATGACTGTCGTGATGGAGTGTAGCGGATGGAGGGTCGATTGTAGAAATCCCCATGGTGTGATTGGTTGGTACGGGTTGGTGTGTAGTGGATGGAAAAATTAGGTTTGGGTTGGGCTTATTGCATCTCATGCGTTGTATGTTGATATGTGGGCTAAGGCCAATGTGTGACTGTGGGCTTCATGCAGTATGTATAATGTGGGAGGTTTTACACACTGAGTCTTGGTGACTCACCCCTTTCCTTAACTTTTCAAGTGAGTAGTAGCTCGTGGATGCAGGAGCCGAGGCGGACTCATGGAGGCCATACTTTCGATTTCTTTTCCTTATAGTTTCGGCATTTCTATAAGTTTATTTTAATTTGGGATTTTCGCTATGTAATAAGGCCTTTCATGGTTGTACTTCGGTTTATTTTATTATTTTATGATTTATATCAAACGCGACACCTCAGTGGTTTAAATATTAAAGTTAAATTGGAGTTTCATTAAACTAATCATCATGTTTTCAAAAGACCACATACTAATCGAAAAAAAAAAGTTATCTTTCAAATCGCCGGTTTTTCATAAATATAACTAAGTCTTGATTTTACTTCACCCTGTGTCATACCAGATTCGGTCGTAACGTATGGGTTGGGTTTGGGGTGTTACATAACAGATCTATAAGCTAATTAGATACACATCCTAGTGGGTTTTGGTTCCCCAAGACCAAGCTGTTTGAACATTTTATAAGGCATCAAATTAATACTGGCACATAAATTAGCTAATACTTTCTCAATATTTAAACTACCAATTAAACAGGGAATAGTAAAGCGTCCTGGATCTTTCAATTTGGTTGGTAGCTTATTTTGGAGAATAGCCGAACATTCCTCTTTAAGTTCCACAGTTGATAGCTCTTCAAACTTCTTTTTATTTGTTAATAGCTCTATTAAGAATTTTGCATATGTAGGCATCTGCAAAATAGCTTCAACAAAGGGTAAGTTAATATGCAATTGTTTAAAAAGTTCAAGAAATTTACCAAAGTGTGCGTCCATACAGTCTTTCTTCAACTTTGCTGGATATGGGATCGTTGGTTTATACTCTTTAAGTATCGGTGTCACACTCTCGTTTACTTCCTCACCCTTCGCCTTATCAGTTTCTTGTGGCATCTTTTTTTTAGCTTCAACCAATACCTTCCCATTACTTAGTGTAACTGCCTTCACATGTTCTTTTGGGTTAGGTTCGATGTTACTAGGTAAACTACCTGGTTGCCTTTCAAAAACTAATTTAGCCAGCTGTTCAATTTGATTTTCAAGCCCTTGGATCGATGCTTGCTAATTTTTTAATGTCGTATCGGTATTCTGAAAATGAGTCTCTGAAATCAAAATAAATTTTGCTAGCATATCTTCAAGGTTTGGCTTTTTCTCTTGCTGGTAGGATGGTTGGAAACCTGGAGGGGGTCGTGGTCTTTAATTCCCTTGACTACCCCATGAAAAATTTGGGTGGTTCCTCTATCCTGGATTATATGTGCTACTGTAAGGATTAATTAGAGGTTTAGAGTTATTACCCATATAATTCAATTGCTCATTCTTCATGCTAGGACTGTAGGGTAGATATTCTGAGTTATTCATCCCTCCTCCACTCGTGTCATATTGCATCACCAGATGTACCTGCATAGAAACACATAAACCATCAATCTTTTATTTAAGATCTTTATCTGGTTTGATAACATGGTGACCACGTCGAGGTTGAAAACACCAGCGGGTTTTGTCGGCTTTGTTCTCATGACTTGCCACTGATAGTTATTCAGTGACATCTCCACTATAAACTCATAAGCCACTTTAGGTGTTTTATTATTTAGGGTACCACCGGTGGCTGCATCGATTATTTGCCTAGTTAGGGGGTTCAAACCGTTGTAAAAGGTTTGAACCTGTAGCCACAAAGGTAACCCATGATGAGGGCACCTTCTCAATAAGTCATTATACCTCTCCCATGCATCGTAAGGGTTTCTAAATCCATCTACACAAAAGAAGAGATATTATTCCTCAACTTTGCCGTTTTAGCTGATGGAAAATATTTCAATAAAAATTTCTCGGTCATCTGTTCCCAAGTAGTGATGGAACCTCGTGGTAATGAGTTCAACCACTGTTTAGCTTTATTTCTTAAGGAAAAAGGAAATAACTGAAGGCGAATGGCATTGTCAGAAACGCCATTAATCTTAAAAGTGTCACAGAACTCTAGAAAGTTGGCCAAATGAGTATTTGGGTCTTCATCCTGCAAACCATCAAACTGAACAAACTGTTGAATCATTTGAATAATGTTAGGTTTCAGTTCAAAAATATTTGCAGCAATAGCAAGTCAAACAATACTCGATTTAGCCTCAGTTAAATTGGGCTTAGCATAGTCGTACATAGTGCGAAGAGTAGGATTTGTGGCAACCACCGGGGGTAGCGGATTATTATCAGCCATCTCCTCAGTAATGTTGGTATCTTCCTCTTGCTCTTCCTCTATGTACTGTAGACTTTGCCTTATTTCCCAACGATTTCTGCGAGCTGTACTTTCTATTTCACTATCAAAAAGTAATGGTCCTAATGGGTTCCTTCTAGTCATAAACTAAAAATACTTGCCAGAAGCAAAATAAAAGAAAAGTTAGTAAATTAAAAACAAAAATAAATTGCAAATAAAAGTAAAAATGGTTAAAGTAATAAAAATTAAGCGTTCCTAATATTCTAGTCCTCGGCAACGATGGCAAAAACTTGATGGGCTCGAAACTAACTAAAATTTCGACAAAGGCAAGCGCACCTATCGAACAGTAGTATAGCTTTGATGAGTCCGGAATATCGTATCCTCAAGGATTAAAATTACTAGTAATAACTATCTTTTTATTATTTAGCCTAATAGTTAAAAGGTTTTTGTTTTAATCTAAAATTTAACTAACTAATTTACTAAGAACGCGACAGAGAATGAAGAAAATAACCGAATAAACCAATGAATAAAGACAATACCCAAGGAATAATCTACCTAGACTTCACTTATTATTCTGACTCTGAATTAAACGATTTATACACTTGTCTTGATCCATAGAAATCCCTAAATTATGTTGATATCTCTTTCGAGACTAAAAACAACTAACTCTAGGTAGATTAATTGAAATCTCTTTCTAATTAAAACCCCTATCGTCATATTAACTCGATCTATGGATTCCCTTATTAGATTTGACTCTAATCCTGAATTTTAGATTTATACACTTTTTGCATTATTCCAAAATCCTGAATTTTAGTCTTGTTCCTAAGTAATTTTCTCATATTATCAATTAGGGTGAAATTTCTAATGATTTATGATTTTTATCGATATGTTTTTGAGTAAGTCATTAATAATTGTGCATTGATGATTAAATTTGAAGAATACTAGAGAATCAAGCATGAAAAGTCTATTTTTCAAGAATAAATCAAAAATTTCCTAGGTTGTTGAACTGAATTCGAATGTTACCTTGAAGTTTAAAATTTACAGGGATTGATGTCAAATACCCATAATTTTTGTGAGATTTTGAGCCTTATAGAGCATATATTCTTTTTCATGCTCACACTTTATTGATTATGAGTGTGTCAACTCTGAATTGTTATTCTAGAACTTGCCTTGATTATACATATCGAGACCACATTAATGATTTGATACACTGAGATGATAAAGGCACCTAAGTTTTAACCCATCCACTCCACTAAAAAGCCTACCTTCACAAATTAACCCTTAGTGAACCCATTTGATCCTAACAACCCTTTTTATTGATTTACCCTCTAATATTAACCCAAAACCCTTTGTATTTGTTAACACCATTCTTTTGACTACCCTTCTATCGAGAATTGATTTGATTAGTTACCGAATTAGTTTATTTCAATTGATAAAGTTTTCTTTATCATGTGTCTATTTGATATAAAAAAATCGATCGAAAACTCAAAGTATATTCAGTATTAGTAGTATAAAAAGTGAGCTTGTACATTTAAATTTCAATTATCAAAGAAAAAGCTCGTAGTATTATTAGTTCCAAAGTTTCATGTGATTATTAGTTCAATTATTTTTCTAAAAGTTAGGTAACTTGTCAGGTCAATCTCATTCTAAACCTCCTAATTCAGCCTTTATCCACACCTTTAACCTAAGCCCCATTACAACCCTGATAAAGACCTTTTGATTTGTGTATCATCTCATACTGCAGTGGTGGAGATTTGATTTTTAGGAAAGCCTATAGGATTAACTTTTCAGGTTCGACTTATGAGTGCTTGTTCTTGAACCTTAAACACTTCGAGTGCTTTGAGCGAATCTTTAGTGAGGATGTCAATCCTTGCCAGTTTTGAATTAAAGGTAATTATTTAGATAAGGGGAGACACCTATGTTTTCGTATTACAAATATATGACTTAGATTTGTTTGAATCTTTAAGAGTCTTTGAGTTAAATTATCCATGTATAAATTATCTGTGAAGATGAGGCATTGTTGATAGGAATTGTGAATTATGGAAAGTTCGTTTTAATTATAAGTTGAGAATTTTGCTTGGAGACAAGCAAAAGGTTAAGTGTGGGGGTATTTGATAAATCGTAAAAGTAACATATTTTAACCCCATATTTAGCACGCTTTCGGATGATTTATCCCTTGATTTATGTAAAAAGGTGCTCTTAATCCTTTCTTTTCATGTTTTTACTCAGGAAAGCACCTGAAGACGAAAAGAACAAGAAACGGGCTTAAAACGGGCCAATTTAGGCCAAAGAGGAAATCGGCACGGCCTAGACTTCAAGCCACACGACCGTGCCTCGACAAATAACTAAGACACGGCCATGCCACGATTTACATCGCCGTGACCCAATTGACAGAATCGAGACACGGCCTGAAAACGATTTACATGGGCATGTACCACGACCGTGCCCCTGCCTCGGGAGAGAGCAATTCCACTCAGATTTGGATACTTTGAGGGAAAGAAACACATTCCAAAGCCTATTCAAACACCGAGTAGGAAGTATACTTGAATTGGAACACTTAGAGGCCAAGTAAAGCATTCCAAAATTCTATATAAACACCCTAAGTGTGTCCTGAATGGGGGCGGTTAGCTAGGCCAAGGAGCCGAGCTAGAAGGCCAGATTTGTGGGAATTACTCAAAGATAGCCAGTTGATCCATCTCAAGGAGCCAGAATTCTACTCAAGATGGCGGATTTCTCCTTCAATTCCTTTAGAGGGCTTTAGGGATTTCTTATATTTTGTTTTATCTTTTCTCTAGAGACGTTTTCTTTATTCATTATGAACTAAACCCTTCAGATACCTGAAGGGTATGAAACCTAGACGAATCTTGTTATTATTTTCTGAATTATATGATAAATACTTAGTTTGTTCTTAATTATGCATGCTTAATCCAAATCTGATGTGCTTAGGTGGAGGAGGAATAGACCCTGCTTAAGAGTAGATCTAGCATAATTAAACAGAGTTAATCGCACGCCTAAAGATTGGGTGACGAGATTTTGCCGGATTAGGGTGAAACCTAATATGGGAGTCCATAGATCGATTTACTGCTATTCTAGGGGGTTATTATTCGAGAAAGAGATTTCTGTTAATTAACCTAGGGTTAGACGTTATTTGCCTCGAGAGAGGGTTTAATATACGTTAGGGAGTCTTACGGATCAAACTAAGTGAATAAATCATATGGTTTAGTGTTAAATAACAAGTGAAGTCTGGGTGGATTCTTCCTGAAGGTATCGTCGTGATTAACTGAGTTTCCCTTCAAGTTATTTTCCAATTCATTCTTTTTTTCTTTGCGTTTTTAGTTTAGTAGTCGTTAATTTAGATTAAAGCAACTTCACTTATTTTAGGCTAAATAATAAAAATAAAGTTAGTATTAGTACTTTTAGTTCCTTTAGGTTCGACAATCTGGTCTTGCCTAAGCCATACTATTGTTCGATAGATACACTTGCCTTTAATCGTTGTCAGAGTTAGTTTCCAGGTTCGATCATTCTCGTTATAAACTTTAAAACTCGATAGACACATGATCAGGGATTCAGCTAGGCCAAGGAGCCAAGCCAGAGAAGCTGAATTGTGGGATTTACTCGAAGAAAGCCAGTTGACTCATCTCAAGAAGTTGGAATCATACTCAAGACTGAGGATCTCTCCTTCAATTCTTTTAGGGGGTTTTAGGGTTTTCTTATATTTTTTTATATTTTCTTCTAAGATGTATTCTTTTTTAATTATGAACTAAACCCCTCAAATACCTGAGAGGGATGAAACCTAAGACGGATCTTGTTATTATTTTTTGAGCTGTATAATAAATACTTGATTTGTTCTTGACTATGTGTTCTTAATTCTTGTTTTGATATTTCAGGATATTGATTCAATCATTTATGCTCTTAGGAAGAGGAGGAATAGACCCTGTTTAAGAGTAGATCTAGCATAGTTAAGTAGATTTGATCGCAACCCTAGAGATAGGATGACGAAAATCTGCCGGATTAGGGTCAAACATAATATGGGAGTCCATAGATCGAGTTAATGCAATTCTAGGGGTTTTAATTAGAAAGAGATTTCAATTAATCAACCTAGGATTAGACTTTAGTAGCCTCGAGAGAGGTATTAATATAAATTAGGGAATCATACGGATCAAGTCAAGTGTATAAATCGTCTGGTTCAGAGTTAGATAACAAGTGAAGTCTAGGTGGATTCTTCCTCGGGTATTGTCTTAATCAATTGGTTTTCCCAAAAGTATTTCCCCAATTCCTTCTCTGTGTCTTAGCATATTTAGCTTAATAGTTAGTTATTTTAGATTAAACAACAATTCCCTTAATTTTTAGGCTAAATAATAAAAAGAAAGTTAGTATTAGTACTTTTGGTTCCTTTGGGTTCGACAATCCGGTCTTGCCACTAAACTATACTACTATTCGATAGGTGCGCTTACCTCAATCATTTTCATAGTTAGTTTCCAGGCTCGATCATTCTTTTTATAAATTTTTAAGACTCTGACACACGATCAAGTTTTTGGCGCCGTTGCCGGGGAACTAAAATATTAAGAACGCTCAATTTTTATTACTTTAGCCATATTTTTATTTTTATTTTTGAAATTAAAACTTTATTTTTACTTTTCTAATTTTCTTTTTCTTTTTATCTTTTCCTAGCAGGTACCTCTAGTTTATGACTAGAAGGAACCCGACAGGACCACTACTTTACGACAGTGAAATTAAAAACACAGTTCGCAGAAACCAAAGAGAAATAAGGAAAAGCCTACAATACATACAAGAAGAGCAAGAGAACGAAATTAATACTACCGAAGAGATGGCTGAGAATAATCCGTCACCTTAGTAGGTGGCCGAGAACCATGTTCCTCATACTATGTATGATTATACTAAACCTAATTTAGCAGGAGCTGAATCGAGTATTGTTAGGCCCGCTATAGCTGCTAATAATTTTGAACTGAAACTTAACACTATTCAAATGATTCAATAGTTTGTTCAATTTGATGGTTTGCAGGACGAAGACTCGAATACTCATTTAGCAAAATTTCTAGAAATCTGTGATACCTTCAAAATAAATGGCGTTTCTGATTATGCCATTTGTCTTCGTTATTTTCTTTTCTTTGAGAAAAAAGCCAAACAGTGGTTGAACTCTCTTCCACGAAGATTAATCACTACATGGGATCAAATGACCAAAAAATTTTGTTAAAATATTTTTTGCCAGCCAAAACGGCCAAGTTGAGGAATGATATCTCTTTTTTTGTGCAAATGGATTTAGAAACACTTTACGATGCATGGGAGAGATACAAAGATCTATTAAGAAGGTGCCCACACCATGGATTACCCTTGTGGCTACAGGTCCAAACTTTTTACAACGGTGTGAACCCCTCAACTAGGCAGCTGATTGATTCAGTCGCCAGTGGGACCTTGAATAACAAAACACCTGAGGCGGCCTATGAATTCATTGAAGAGATGTCACTGAATAATTATCAGTGGCAAGTCATGAGGAAAAACCTACCAAAGCAGCCGATGTTTTCAACCTTGACGCGATCACCATGTTATCTAAGCAGGTAGGGTTTTTAAATATAAAAATTGATGGTTTGTATGGTTCTACGCAGGTACATCCAGTTATGCAGTGCGATGTGAATGGAGGAGGGATGAGCAATACAGAATATCCACCTTACAACCCAAGCGCTGAAAACGAGCAAGTTCACTATATGAGTAATAATTTTTGATCTCAAAATAATTTTTACATTAACACTTATAATGAAGGTTGGAGGTACCATCCCAATTTCTCGTGGGGTAGTCAAGGTAATCAAAGACAACAACCCCTTCCAAACTTTCAACAACAACCTTACCCACAGGAAAAGAAGCTGAACCTTGAGGAGATGCTGACAAAATTCATAGCGATGTCAGAAACACGTTTCCAAAACACTGAAACAACACTTAAAAATCAACAAGCATCGATTCAAGGAATTGAAAACCAATTAGGGCAACTTGCTAAGCTAATCTCAGAAAGACCACAAGGTATCTTGCATATCAATACCGAAACCAACCCAAGAGAGCAACCTCAAACAATAATTGCTCACGATAGTGAAGGGTTAGATGAACCAAAGTTTAAGCAAGAGAATGTGGTAGAGGAAGGTAAGGTTGAAGTAAGCCATGATAAACCAAACCAGGTAATTACAGAGTACCGACCTCATGTGCCATACCCTAATGCGAAAAAGAAAGACCACACAGAGGAAGAATTCGGTAAATTTCTTAAACTTCAAAAAAAATTTCATATTAACTTGCCATTTCTTGAAGCTCTTTCGTAGATGTCAGATTCAAGGAAATTTTTAGAAGAATTTTTGACAAACAAACGGAAGTTAGACGATATGTCACATGGGAGCTCAACATAGTTCTTGACACGGCTAGGACATCGAGCATTAAATGTGGAACCAATCACTTCAAAGTTGGGGACCAGGTACTGTCAGATGCAACCGACCCTAAAATAGTCGCTTCAGAGCTTAATACAAACGGTGCGACTCCTTTTTCAGCACGTAAGGTCTTCCTATACGAAAAGGTCGAGGTAATATATTCTAATTTCGGCACTTTAAGGTAAATATTACCCGACTCAAACCATATGTTGATAGAATTGATAGTAAGAAAAAGGAGTTTCAACTCTGTGAACCACCATGGCCATACGAATAACAGGTAAGTCTAGCTCAAGACTTTAAACGAGTGCTTCTCGGGAGAAAACCCGAGCACTAACCCTACTAATTAGTTTAGTTTATTTCTTTTCATGTTTAGACGTAGGTTTTCCATACCCACATGGCCTTACACATGACCGTGGCCGTGGTTGTGTGGGCACCATAGGTAGGAACACGGGTGTGGGTTGCATCTCTATTTAAACCCCATTCTTCCTTTTCTTTTCTCGTTATCTTTCTTCTTTCATTCATTTACTTTTATTCTTATTTTTTACTTTCTTTATTATTTTCTTCTTATTCTTCATGCCATTTAGCTTAGGATACAATAAGATCAGACCGGCTGCTTTGAGGATTCAATTTCAAATGGCTCGAGGCGCACCCCACGTTCACCTCTACTAGATCCTATCCGATTTCTCTTCATTAACTCCATCCAAAATTCAGGAAGTTTCACTTCTCTCCCTATCTTTTGATTTTATCACTATATTGCCAATCTATCTATGTTTGTACATTGAGGACAATGTACATCTTAAGTGTGAGGGGGTTAACTATAGTATTATTTGAAAATCCACGAATTATGCCTTATTATTATGTTATTTTCTCATATCACTAATTAGAATGAAATTTACATTGATTTATGATTTTTATTGATATGTTTTAGAATAAATCATTGATAATTGTGCAATGATGATTTAAACTATTAAGATACTAGAGAATCAAGCATGATAAATCTATTTTCAAAAAATTAAAATTTTGTTAGGTTGTCTACCTGAATCTAATTATTACCTTGAAGTTTGAAATTTACAAGGTTGTCATAAAAACACATAATTTTTGTGAGATTTTGAGCCTTCTAGAGCATACATACTTTTCGTGTTCACTTTATTGATTATGAGGGTGTCAACATTGATTTGTTATTCTAGAACTTGCTTCAATTACATGTCAAGACCACATTTTTTTATTTGATCTACGGAGATGATAAAGGCACTTAGGATTTAACCCACTTACTCCACTAAAAAGTTTACCCTCATAATTAACCCCTAGTGAACCCTTTTGATCCTAACAACCATTTTTATTGATTCACCCACTAATATTAACCCAAAACCCATCTTGTATTTGTTATCACCATTTCTCTTGACTACCCTTCCATCGAGACTTGATTTGATCTGTTTCCTAACTATTTTATTTTAGTAGTTGAATTCATCTTATGTACTTATGTTGATTTATTCTTAAAAAAAAATCAAGTATATTCATTATTAGTTCTGTGATTAAGTGAGCTTATACATTTATATTGAACATCTTGAAGAAGAAGCTCGTATTATTAGTATTACAAGTTTTTAATTGATGTAATAGTTCATTTTTCTAGTTAGGTAATTTTTCAATTCCATCTCGATTTTAACCTTCTAATTCAACCTTCATCCACAACTTTAACCGTAGCCCCATTATAACCCTTAAAAAAACCTTTTGATCTGTCTATCATCTCATTTTACAGTGGTAGAGATTTGATTTTCATGCAAGCCTAAGGGATTAACTTTTCATGTTGGACTTTTGAGTGCTTAATTTTGAACCTTAAACACTTTGAGTGATTTGAGTTAATATTTAGTGAGGGTGTCAACCCTTTTCAATTTTGAATCAAAGGTGATTATTTATGTAAGGGGAAACTCCTACATTTTCATGCTACAAAAACTATGACTTTAATTGTATGAATTTCTAGGACCCTTCTACTTAAATTATCCATGTGTAAATTATCTATGAATTATGATGAAACATTATTGATGAATATTATGAATTGAAGAAGTTCATTTTAATTATGAGTTGAGAATTTTGCTTGAGGACAAGCAAAAGCTTAAGTGTGGGGGTATTTGATAAACCATAATATACACATATTTTAATCCCACATTTAGCATATTTTTGGATGATTTATCCCTTTAATTATGGAAATAGGTGCTCCTAATCCTTTGTTTTCATGTTTTATACTCAGGAGAGCATCGGAGGATGAAAAGAATGAGAAACGGGCCAAAAATGGAGAAAATGGGCCAAAGTACAAATTGCACACGGCCTAGGCCCTGATTCACACTACCGTGCCTCTTAAATAGATCCGACCATGGCCTGGCCTCGATTCACAAGGGAATGCCACACAGGCGTGTCCCAGTCGTAGCAAAGAAGAGTTTCATTCAGATTAGGGTACTTAGAGGAAACGAAAGACATTCCAAAAGCCTATATAAACACCCTAGAGGCCAACCTTCAAGGGGGCGTTCAGCTAGGCCAAGGATCCAAACCAGAGAAGCTAAATTGTGGGATTTACTCGAAGAAAGCCAGTTGATTCATCTCAAGAAGCCGGAATCATACTTAAGTCTGAAGATCTCTCCTTCAATTCCTTGAGGGTTTTAGGGTTTTCTTATGTTTTGTTTTAAATTTTCTTCTGAGATGTATTCTTTATAATTATGAACTAAACCGCTCAAATACCTGAGAGGGATGAAACCTAAGACGAATCTTGTTATTATTTTCTAAGCTGTATGATAAATACTTGATTTGTTCTTAACTATGTGTTCTTAATTCTTATTTTGATATTTTAGGATATTGATTCAAGCATTTATGCTCTTAGGCAGAGAAGGAATAGATCCTATTTAAGATTAGATCTAGCATAGTTAAGCGGAGTTGATCGCAACCCTAGAGATAGGATAACGAAAATCTGCCGGATTAGGGTCAAACCAAATATAGGAGTCCATAGATCGAGTTAATGCAATTCTAGGGGATTTAATTAGAAAGAGATTTCAATTAAGCAACCTAGGGTTAGACATTAGTAGCCTCGAGAGAGGTATTAATATAAATTAGGGAATCCTACGGATCAAGTTCAGACTTAGATAACAAGTGAAGTCCAAGTGGATCCTTCCTCGGGTATTGTCTTAATCAATTGGTTTTCCCAAAAGTATTTCCCCAATTCCTTCTCTGTGTCTTAGCATATTTACCTTAGTAGTTAGTTATTTTAGATTAAACAACAATTCCCTTAATTCTTAGGCTAAATAATAAAAAGAAAGTTAGTATTAGTACTTTTGGTTCCTTTGGGTTTGACAATCCGGTCTTGCCACTGAACTATAATACTGTTCGATAGGTGCGCTTGCCTTAATCGTTGTCATAGTTAGTTTCCAAGCTCGATCATTCTTTTTATAAATTTTTAAGACTCTGACACACGATCATGAGGTAAAACATTTTAATTCAGAACTTTTAAAGTAAATATTACTCGGCTCAAACCTTATGTTGAAAATAGAATCGACAGTTAGAAAGAGAAGTTTTGACTCCGCGAACCACCGTAACCGAGTGAATAAGAGATAAGTCGAGCTTAGACTCTAAACAAGTGCTTCTCGGGAGGCAACCCGAGCATTAACATGCATAATTTACTAATTTTATTTTATGATATTTTCAAAATTTTAAATAAAAAAAATGTGGTTTTAAAAACCACACGGCCTGGACACATGAGCGTGTCCTTTTCCATGTAGATCCTGGAGCTTAAATTCCCAAAAATCAATAGAGACACAGCCTAAATATAGTCCACACGGGCGTGTGACACGGCCGTGTGGACCACACAGCATGGACACACGGGCATGTCCTAGGCCGTGTGAAAATTGGAGTTTAATTTTTCAAATTTAAAACAAGTTAGAGAGTTACACGGGCAAGACACACGGCCATGTGTGTGGTCAAACGGGCGTGTGGGATGCCACACGGGCGTGGGAGAAGCAAAGGACATTGCACACGGCTGTTCGATATGGCCGTGTGACCCACACGGCCTATACACATGGGCGTGTCCAAGGTCGTGTAAAGACAGAGCTTAAAAAATTTTGATCACACACAAGCAGAATAATAGACCACACGGGCGTGTGACACGGCCGTGTGGCCCAACACGGGCCTCACATGACCGTATCACCCATTAAAAACCCTAACCCCTTTTCTTTTTCTTCTTTCCCAAAGCTCTAAAACCCTAGCTGTCGCAGCTCACCAGCACTGGCCACCGACTCCACCACATCGTCCTTCCCATCTTTCCCTCTCCTAAATCGCCGGCCCACCCCTTCCCTTTTCCCTTGCACGCGCATACCAACCCACTTTCCCCTCTCCTTTCTTTCCCTTTCTTTTCTCCTTTTCTTTCCTATTTTTCTTTTCCCCTTTTTGCACAACCCTCCTTGTCGGCCGACCAAAACCCCCTCACCCACCTCCTTTATCACTGTCGGCCGACCACCCCTTCCCTTCTTTTTCCCCTTCTTTCCCTTCCCTTCAACCCCCCAATACCCAAACCCCACAACCCCACCTTCTTTCTCCTCACCTTTCTTTCTCCCCTTGCCCCTACCCAAACCCACCGTTTGCATCACCCCCTCGCCATTCCCCAATTGTAACACCCCAAACCCGGCCTAAACATTACGACTGGATCTGGCATGTCACATGAAAGGAATGTCTAAAAACTGTGTGTTCTTTAAAAAGTTCATGTTCATTATATTTGTTGTGAAAAATCGAGTGTAAGTAATTTTGAAAAAGAAATGGTTTATTAACATTTTAGGAAAATCCCGTATTAAACATTTAATAACAAGCAGTAACCAAATTAAAAGCTAAAACCAAATAAAATACCAATGCCTTATTACATTGCAAAATCCCAAAATTAGAAAGTAATTTTAAATAGAAATTGAAAGTTCACGAGAAAACAGTGCATGGCCACCACAGAGTCCACCTCGGCTCCAAGTCCTCAAACTAGGGATTACCTGAAACATTTAAAAATAGGGGGTGAGTTTGCGAAAACTCAGTGTGTAAAACCCCCAATAGTAAGAACATGTATCAACCCATACAAATACAACATATTAAGCATGTATGCAATGCAACCCAGCCCAACCTAAGTATCCAACCTCTACACACCACCCGTGCCTACCAGTCACACCGTGGGGATTACTAAATCGACCCTCTATCCGCTACACACCATCGAAGGCGTCGCTGCAAGTCAACTACACATCGCTTCTTATAATTGTGGCATAGCCACGAGATAATGTGATGAGTCACCAGATTCATAATATGTGACATAGGTCACCGAGATAATATGGTAAAACCACCGAACACTTCCCTTTATCATTATCACCCATATGCCCATGCAACATACATAATATTACAATTCGTGTATGCAGTATGACATGTATGCAATCATATATCAAATAACATATGAAACGAATTATCATCATAATCAGAATAACAATATACAACATAATCAATCTAACCAACCTCTAAGGGTATAACAGTAATTTTACCTACCAAGGGTATTTTCGTAATTTACCCACCAAGGGTATTTTTGTAATTTACCCACCAAGGGTATTTTTGTAATTTACCCACCAAGGGTATTTTCGTAATTTACCTACCAGGGGTATTTTTATAATTTACCCACTAGGGGTATTTTCATAATTTACCCACTAAGGGTATTTTCGTAATTTACCCATCAAGGGTATTTTCGTAATTTACCCACCAAGGGTATTTTCGTAATTTTGCACCTGCAATGGCCCTCCCGGAGATCTAATGTTACCTTGAGCGACTCAGCTACCATTTTCGGTCGTCACCAGACTATTGGGCCTAAAACTCGATTTTGGCCCATTTGGGCCCACACGCTCGTGTGGCCCACCTAACACAAATCTAGCCACGTATATAGGTTCCACCTAGTCTAGTTCACTATATACTATATCATCATACAATTTATTCCAATTGGCCCCACAGGCCTATTGGGCCCACTTTGGCCTATCGCGGCCCAAGCAGCCCCAACCCACAAGAATACTACTGATGGCCTCAACTATCGCGTCGAAGCCCTACGTGCGCGCCGCGCTTCGTGTAACTACTAATGCCGTGACCGGTACTTTGAAATTTGCCGCTCTACAACTAGAGTAGAGAGAGTTACACACCTGATAGGACTCTGGTGCTAAACCGCACTGCGACCACTCCTGTGCCCAACGCCCACCAAGGTATGTTAACCCTCCTCCTGGCATGCTCTTTATATAGCTAGCTCTTCACCTTCATCCTTGTATCTTTTCGATATGGGATCCTTCTTGAGAGTTTAAATTCAACTGAAACTCTTACCGTCCAATCCGCAAAATAAATACTCCCTTGCTCATCATGAGATTCGAACCCAAGCTCTCCCATTAGCCAATTCACGCCACTTGCCACTTTATCAACCAGCTCCTTGTGTCTTAAACCATGCGCAACTAAATATAACCCTATGGCCAAGGTCTAAATTCATTTAATAAAAAAATAATCTAAAAGGAATGCAAACACTACAACTAGAACATTGGACCTCCTTCCTTCCTTGTGGCGTCATTCCCTTGTCCTTAAGTGGCGTCACTTTGCCACTTCACCACACACTCTAGTTGTGTCATTTTCCTCCACATTTTATTCTTAAGGCCTACCCGCCAACCTCCAGTGTTTTTTTCACCTAGAACCAAAATTTTTCCTAAGGCCTAACTTGAACCCGGGACTTCATAGAAGCCCCCTAACCTTCCAAACTCACTTATCTAATTGGTCTAACTTGCATTTAAGCCGATCTCTTGTTCTCCAAAGAAAATTTAAATGCTACTACGCCCAAGGCCCATTGAGCTCAATTCTACTAGGCCCAATTTCAAGATGTTACAAATCTACCCTCCTTAAAGAAATTTTGTCCTCGAAATTTCCAACTAACTAACAGTCACACGTCCTAACCTACCACACTACGCTCACGCTGCGCACTCTAATCTAATAACACTAATAAACCAAATCTCAAAACTTCTTTCTCACAACTAGATATCTAAACACAAAAGCAAATCGATATTTATACTTACAATTTCTATATCCAAACTAGCACACACAAAATAGATACCAAAAATACAGTCATAACATTGTCTTAACAAACATAAAATAAGGGAACTTACAGATTTAGATGCCGGAGACTCAAGGTGCCATACTTTTGGAAACTTTTTTTTTGAACCCCATAACCCACAGCCGAGTTTTTGAAACCTGGCTCTGATACCAAAATTGTAACACCTCAAACCCGGCCTAAACGTTACAATTGGATCTGGCATGTCACATGAAAAGAATGTCTAAAAACTGTGTGTTCGTTAAAAAGTTCGTGTTCATTATATTTGTTGTGAAAAATCGAGTGTAAGTAATTTTGAAAAAGAAACGGTTTATTAACATTTTAGGAAAATCCCGTATTAAACATTTAATAACAAGCAGTAACCAAATTAAAAGCTAAAACCAAATAAAATACCAAGGCCTTATTACATTGCAAAATCCCAAAATTAGAAAGTAATTTTAAATAAGCTGAAAGTTTACGAGAAAACAATGCATGGCCACCACAGAGTCCACCTCGCTCCAAGTCCTCAAACTAGCGATTACGAAACATTTAAAAATAGGGGTGAGTTTACGAAAACTCAGTGTGTACAACCCCAATAGTAAGAACATGTATCAACCCATACAAATGTATGTATGCAATGCAACCCAACCCAACCTAAGTATCCAACCTCTACACACCACCGTACGCCGGTCACACGGTGGGATTACTAAATCGACCTCCATCCGCTACACACCATCGAAGGCGATCAATTGCAATCAGACATCGCCCTTATAATTGTGGCATAGCCACGGATAATGTGTGAGTCACCAGATTCATAATATGTGACATAGGTCACCAGATAATGTGGTAAAACCACGAACACTTCCCTTTATCATTATCACCTGTAACATCCTAGATTAGGGGTTATGCATTTGTGCATAATTCATAAGTAGTAGGTTTTGGCAGTGTTTGGAAGTGAATTAAGGGTTTTTAAAATCCTAGGATGGAAGAGAAAGCTTTGGACAATTATTGGTTTTTAAGTTAGAAACAAGAAGTGATGTGGAAAAGTGACAAGGGACGCCACCTAAGGTGCAAGGGTTATGGCATCAAGTGAAGTACTTTGAGGGAAGAGGTTCGAATCCCATTGTGTGCATTTTTGCATAATCTTATGAAATAGCATGTTTACTATGATATGGATGTGTGGTGTGCATTTTTAGAACCTTGGAAATGTATGGAAATGTAAGGAAATGTATGGAAATGTATGGAAATGTATGGAAATGTAGGGAAATGTATGAAAATGTAAGGAAATGTATGGAAATGTAAGGAAATGTTAAGTTCAAAGTGAACATTTTTGGAAGCCTGAGAATGTATGGAAATGTTACATTAAAAATAGGAAAGTAAACATTTTGGAAGCTAAGCTGAATTAGGAAAGTGAACATTTTGGAAACTAAGCTAAAAGAGGAAAGTAAACATTTTAGGAAACCTAAGAAATGTCAAGTTTACAGAGCCGAACGAAAATTTTTGGAAACTTAGAAATGACCTCGAAATGTCGAGTTTTAAAGTTTAAAGGGGAACTTAGGGCAAGGAGGCCTTAAGATAAAAAAAAGTACGTGAAATTTAACCCACCAACAGACTTGGAAAAGTGGCCTGAAGATACCACTTAGGGCCTTTGGAAATGACGCCACATACAAGGGTGTTGGGCACGAGTTCAAGTCACATGGGAAGCAAATAAAATAAGTTTTATTTTTCTTCTAGAAGCCCAAGAGGTGGATTGGCACAAGGCTTGCAAAAGAGGAGTTTCACTCTCTTTAAATTCGCTAATTAGAAGATAATAAGGATTATACTTTATTTGATTTAAAATTAAAGAGATAAAGTTATCACATAAGGAAGAGTAGTGGCCAAGCAAAGGATTCTTGGCCTAATTTTGCTTATAAAAGGATGATACTAGGGCTATTCATTATTCATTCTCCTCTCTTTTCTTTTGCCAAATATTCTTTCTCCTCTCCTCTCGCCAAATTCTTCTTGAGCATCCATTCTTTTCCTCTTCTCTTTAGCATCCTAACCGATTCCTTCTAAACCTATTATTCCTCTCTTCTTTCATCTTTAAAACCGAATACATAAGGGATCATAGCCAATTGTTCATCAAGTCTCTAAGTAGAATCTACGAAGTGGTGTCGGGGAGGGATCATCGATTTCAATATAAAGGGTAAGGATCTATAGTTATAATTGTATTCCTTTCTTTTAAGCCAAAAGTTAGTCAAATCCCTCCTATATCTTATTGATCGAAATATGGAAGTTGAATTTCGGGATTTCAGATCTAAGGTATTTCGGCATCTCCATTAATCAAGAAGAGAGTTTCGGGATTTAAAAGATTTAAGGTAAGATATATGTACATTCGGCCAAAAATGTCTCTTCCATAATTAAATGGTAGATCAAATCTAACATGTGATTTCGGCAGGAATCTAAAATAAAGATCAATTTCAGGATTTGAGAACTCCAAGGTAAGTGTGTTCATATATTCGACCAAGGCCAAATCTTAGGTATCTAGATCAAATTAATCAAAAACTAACCGATTCAGGGATTTAGGATTTGGCCGATTTCAAGGAAGAGGAAGGTGAAGTTTTCGGGATTTAAAATCCATAAGGTAAGCACCTAAAAGTATTCGGCCAAGGCTTGTATGATTACATAGATCGGTTCTTTAATTATTAAAAAGTCAAAAACTAACCCATATTGAGATTCAGGGTTGGCTGAATATCAGGTGAAGGAAAACCAAGTTTTCGGGATTTGAATAAACTTCAAATCGGCATCAAAGGTAAGTCTTTTTACAAATCCTACTAGGATTTGGATATTATAACCAAATAGGATTTATGCTAAGTAATAAGTGATAAATCAAATGTAGGGACTAAGGATCTAAACATTAGATCTAGCTTTTCGGAATCTCAAGGAATCGCTAAGCGAAACAGGTGTGTACCCCACACTAATCTTAATAGATGTATGGCTTAAATATGATATATATGTTAATGTGAAAGTGAAAGAATGTGGCTAAAGTACCATATTATGGTACAAAGTACTCAGGTACGTTTTCCTACTCCTACTAGGATTACAAAATATGTTATAATTAACATGTGAAAAGTGACATGAATGTGAAAATTAAGTATGATATGCATGATATGAATAATATGGGGCATTCGGGTTATTTGAGAAAGGGGAAGTGAATGTGATGACTTCGGTCTCACCAAGTGAAACGTGATGACTTCGGTCTCACTAAGAATATGTGATGACTTTGGTCTCACTAAGTGAAACGTGATGACTTCGGTCTCACTATGAATATGTGACGACTTTGGTCTCACTAAGTGAATGTGGTGATTACGGTCACATTAAGTGAATGTTGTAACTTCGGTTACATTATCTGAATGTGGTGGCTATGCCACGAATTTTATGTGGGCGATGAGCACGTCGACTGCAGTGACTGCCTTCGATGGTGTGTAGCGGATGGAGGGTTGACTTAGTAGTCCCCACGGTGTGCAGGTTGGTACCGGTGGAGTGTAGCGGATGGCATATAGGTTTGGGTTCGGATTTGCATCATTATCTTCAATTTTTATATGAACATGATATGTATGGTGTGCCTAATTCTATTATATTTTAGTCTTGGTTACACATTGAGTCTATCGACTCACCCGTTGTGGGAATATGTTTTGGTGATGAGCGGAATGGACCAGGACTGGCGAGAACTTGTGGTGGCCATGTTCAACTTGATGTTTAATTTAATTTGAACCTTTATTTTATTTTAAGTACTGTATTATTTTATTTCGGGTTTTTGTTTATGTAATAAGGCCATAGTGATTATTTTATTTCTGTTTTGGATTACTATGATATGAATTTAGGGCTTCATAAAGAATAAGCCCATTTAATTTAAAATAAGCTTAAATATTTTGTCACCTGAAATTAATGGGTTTTCGATATAAAAATAAACTTATTTTCAACTCGAGCCCAACACCCAAACAAACTATCTTCCAAAACACATAGTTTTCAAAGTGTTCAAAAGAATTTTGAACGGTTTACACCGGGGAACATACCAGATCCAGTCCATTCTCGTGGGCCAGGTGTGGGGTGTTTCAGTTTGGTATCAAAGCCCAGTTTTAAACTCTCGGCCTTGGGTTTAAGGCCTAAAACGTTTTCCAAAGTAAGCCCAAAAGGAATTTTCTAAAAATTTTAGGTTTTTCTGGCATGGCCCACTAAGTCTCCGACCCGAAGTCCACCAGGTAAGTACTCCGATCTTTTGTGTGATTTATATTATAATTTGTAGAACGGTAGAAATGGAACGTAGAATAGAGATTAAGTATTTGAACTCTAGGACTAGTGTACCCCAACAAATACATAAGACTTAAATATCTAATTAAACAAACCTGTGGTTGAGTCACCGAGTTAGGGTGTGGCAACTATGGTAGGCATGTCTAGGATTGGTTTCAGTGGGAGCTTGGTATTTAAGCAGTCCGAGTGACTCACCTCCTCTCCACTCGAATCCTACCTGGTGCATAGCCTCGGTTCACCCTAACCAAGAGGACTCATACACGGGCTAAACCCCTAACTAAAACCCGAAAGGGACAAGCTGTATTTTATGGAAACCCTAGTTTTAAAATTTCTAAATTATTTTCTTGATTTGAAAAAGATTATTTTTATAAAATTTTCTTGAAATATTTCAGATTTATAAAATTACAAAATACCCCTAATGGTAAAATTACAAAATGCCCTTGGTTTATGAAATTTTCAAAATACCCACAGATTCTATCAAAATTTCATTACGTTATAAAATGTTTAAAAACCCTAATTTGCAAATGACAAAATACCACGATTTTAGAAAAGATTATGAAATTACCCTACCCGCAAATTACCAAAATACCCCAAGTTACAAAATTACGAGCGACCCACGATTTTCAAAATTTTGCAACAAAGACCGATTTGGAAAAAAATTCAGAAACAACCTTCAAGTTTTGTAAATTCCAAAATATCCTTGATTTATTAAGATTTATAAATTTACCACGGTTTATTCTTGAAATACCCTATAATTTCAAAATTTTGAAATACCCTGGATTTCAAAATTACCAAAATACCCTTATTGACAAAATCACTAAGGAACCTTATTTTGACAAATTACAAAAATACCCTATAGGAAAATTACGAAAATACCCAGGTAGTGGAAAAACAACAACAATGAAAACTACAACATTTCTCGAATGAGCGAAAGTTCATAATTGATTGATGGATGTATGAATGTAAAGGCGTGTGCATGTATGAATCTGAAAGAACCACTCCTAAAATTCTTTCCATAAAACTTCTTGCGGTTAATCGGTGAAACAAAATTTTTTTAATACATAAAACTTCTTAATCGATTAAATCGTGACGTTAGAAATGAGTTCTAAGGCGTGAACTTAGAGATTGTGCTGGAAAGTATGATGGTTCTATTAAGATCAGAGTGCACAGCATAAGCATTGTACAACTGTTAGTAAGTAATTTCGAGGACAAAATTATTTTTAAGGAGGGTAGAACTGTAACATCCTAGATTAAGGGTTATGCGTTTGTGCATAATTCATGAGTAGTAGGTTTTGGCAGTGTTTGGAAGTGAATTAAGGGTTTTTAAAATCCTAGGATGGAAGAGAAAGCTTTAGACAATTATTGGTTTTTAAGTTAGAAACAAGAAGTGATGTGGAAAAGTGACAAGGGATGCCACCTAAGGTGCAAGGGTTATGGCATCAAGTGAAGTACTTTGAGGGAAGAGGTTCGAATCCCATTGTGTGTATTTTTGCTTAATCTTATGAAATAACATGTTTACTATGATATGGATCTGTGGTGTGCATTTTTAGAACCTTGGAAATGTATGGAAATGTAAGGAAATGTATGGAAATGTATGGAAATGTATGGAAATGTAGGGAAATGTATGGAAATGTAAGGAAATGTATGGAAATGTAAGGAAATGTATGGAAATGTAAGGAAATGTTAAGTTCAAAGTGAACATTTTTGGAAGCCTGAGAATGTATGGAAATGTTACATTAAAAAGAGGAAAGTAAACATTTTGGAAACTAAACTAAATTAGGAAAGTGAACATTTTGGAAACTAAGCTAAAAGAGGAAAGTAAACATTTTAGGAAACCTAAGAAATGTCAAGTTTACAGAGCCGAGCGAAAATTTTTGGAAACTTAGAAATGACCTCAAAATGTCGAGTTTTAAAGTTTAAAGGGGAACTTAGGGCAAGGAGGCCTTAAGATAAAAAAAAGTATGTAAAATTTGACCCACCAACGGACTTGGAAAAGTGGCCTGAAGATGCCACTTAGGGCCTTTGGAAATGGCGCCACATACAAGGGTGTTGGGCCTGAGTTCAAGTCACATGGGAAGCAAATAAAATAAGTTTTATTTTTGCTTCTAGAAGCCCAAGAGGTGGATGGCACAAGGCTTGCAAAAGAGGAGTTTCACTCTCTTTTAAATTCGGCTAATTAGAAGATAATAAGGATTATACTTTATTTGATTTAAAATTAAAAGATAAAGTTATCACATAAGGAAGAGTAGTGGCCAAGCAAAGGATTCTTGGCCTAATTTACTATAAAAGGATGAGACTAGGGCTATTCATTATTCATTCTCCTCTCTTTTCTTTTGCCAAATATTCTTTCTCCTCTCCCTCTGTCAAATTCTTCTTGAGCATCTATTCTTTTTCCTCTTCTCTTTTAGCATCCTAGCCGATTCCTTCTAAACCTATTATTCCTCTCTTCTTTCATCTTTAAAATTGAATACATAAGGGGATCATAGCCGATTGTTCATCAAGTCTCTAAGCTGAATCTCTGAAGTGGTGTCAGGAGGGATCTGTCGATTTCAATATAAAGGGTAAGGATCTATAGTTATAATTGTATTCCTTTCTTTTAAGCCGAAAGTTAGTCTAATCCCTCCTATATCTTATTGATCAAAATATGGAAGGTGAATTTTGGGATTTCAGATCTAAGGTATTTCGGCATCTCCATTAATCAAGAAGAGAGTTTCGGGATTTAAAAGATTTAAGGTAAGATATATGTACATTCGGCCAAAAAGGTCTTTTCCATAATTGAATGGTAGATCAAATCTAACATGTGATTTCGGCAGGAATCTAAAGTAAAGATCAATTTCGGGATTTGAGAACTCCAAGGTAAGTGTGTTCATATATTCAGCCAAGGCCAAATCTTAGGTATCTAGATCAAATTAATCAAAAACTAACCGATTCAGGGATTTAGGATTTGGCCGATTTCAAGGAAGAGGAAGGTGAAGTTTTAGGATTTAAAATCCATAAGGTAAGCACCTAAAAGTATTCGACCAAGGCTTGTATGATTACATAGATCGGTTCTTTAATTATTAAAAGCGAAAACTAACCCATATTGAGATTCGGGGTTGGTAGAATATCGGTGAAGGAAAACCAAGTTTTCGGATTTGAATAAACTTCAAATCGGCATCAAAGGTAAGTCTTTTACAAATCCTACTAGGATTTGGATATTATAGCCAAATAGGATTTATGCTAAGTAATAAGTGATAAATCAAATGTAGGGACTAAGGATCTAAACATTAGATCTAGCTTTTGAATCTCAAGGAATCACTAGTTTAAAGCAGTGTGTACACACTAATCTTAATAGATGTATGGCTTAAATATGATATATATGTTAACGTGAAAGTGAAAGAATGTGGCTAAAGTACCATATTATGGTACAAAGTACTCAGGTACGTTTTCCTACTCCTACTAGGATTACGAAATATGTTATAATTAACATGTGAAAAGTGACATGAATGTGAAAATTAAGTATGATATGCATAATATGAATAATATGGGGCATTCGGGTTATTTGAGAAAGGTGAAGTGAATGTGATGACTTCGGTCTCACTAAGTGAAACGTGATGACTTCGGTCTCACTAAGAATATGTGATGACTTCGGTCTCACTAAGTGAAATGTGATGACTTCGGTCTCACTAAGAATATGTGACGACTTCGGTCTCACTAAGTGAATGTGGTGACTACGGTCACATTAAGTGAATGTGGTAACTTCGGTTACATTATCTGAATGTGGTGGCTATGCCACGAATTTTATGTGGGCGATGAGCACGTCATTGCAATGCCGCCTTTGATGGTGTGTAGCGGATGGAGGGTTGACTTAGTAGTCCCCACGATTGTGCGAGGTTGGTGCGGTGGAGTGTAGCGGATGGCATATAGGTTTGGGTTCGGGTTTGTATCATTATCTTGAATTTTATATGAACATGATATGTATGGTGTGCCTAATTCTATTATATTTTAGTGTTGGTTACACATTGAGTCTATCGACTCACCCGTTGTGGGAATATGTTTGGTGATGAGTGATAATGGGCCGGGACGGCAGAACTTGTGGTGGCCATGTTCAACTTGAAGTTTAATTTAATTTGAACCTTTATTTTATTTTAAGTACTGTATTATTTTATTTTGGGTTTTTGTTTATGTAATAAGGCCATAGTGATTATTTTATTTCTGTTTTGGATTACTATGATATGAATTTAGGGCTTCATAAAGAATAAGCCCATTTAATTTAAAATAAGCTTAAATATTTTGTCACTTGAAATTAATGGGTTTTCGATGTAAAAATAAACTTGTTTTCAACTCGAGCCCAACACCCAAACAAACTATCTTCCAAAACACACAATTTTCAAAGTGTTCAAAAGAATTTTGAACGGTTTACACCGGGGAACATACCAGATCTAGTCCATTCTCGTGGGCCAGGTGTAGGGTGTTTCATCACCCATATGCCCATACAACATACATAATATTACAATTCGTGTATGCAGTATGACATGTATGCAATCATATATCAAATAACGTATGAAGTGAATTACCATCATAATCAGAATAATAATATACAACATAATCAATCTAACCAACCTCTAAAGGTATAACAGTAATTTTACCTACTAAGGATATTTTTGTAATTTACCCACCAAGGGTATTTTTGTAATTTACCCACCAGGGGTATTTTTGTAATTTACCCACCAGGGGTATTTTCATAATTTACCCACCAAGGGTATTTTCGTAATTTACCTACCAAGGGTATTTTTATAATTTACCCACTAGGGGTATTTTCGTAATTTACCCACCAAGGGTATTTTTGTAATTTACCCACCAAGTGTATTTTTGTAATTTACCCACTAAGGGTATTTTCATAATTTCACACCTGCAATGGCCCTCCCGGAGTTCTAATGTTACCTTGAGCGACTCGGCTACCATTTTCGGTCGTCACCAGACTATTGGGCCTAAAACCCGATTTTGGCCCATTCGAGCCCACACGCTCGTGTGGCCCACCTAACACAAATCTAGCCACGTATATAGGTTCCACCTAGTCTAGTTCACTATATACTATATCATCATACAATTTATTCCAATTATTTGCGGGCCCATTGGGCCCACTTTAGCCCATCGCGCCAAGCATTTCAACCCACAAGAATACTCTGATGGCCTCAACTATCGCGTCGAAGCCCCACACGCGCGCCGCGCTCGTGTAACTACTAATGCCATGATCGGCACTTCGGCATTTGCATTCTACAACTAGAGTAGAGAGTTACACACCGATAGGACTCGGTGCTAAAGCTGCATGCGACCACTCCTGTGCCAACGCCCACCAAGGTATGTTAACCTCCTCCGGCATGCTCTTTATATAGCTAGTTCTTCACCTTCATTCCTTGTATCTTTTCGATGTGGGATCCCTTCGTTAGTAGAGTTTAAATTCAACTGAAACTCTTACTGTCCAAGACGCAAAATAAATACTCCCTTGCTCCTCATGAGATTCGAACCCAAGCTCTCTCATCAGCCAATTCACGCCACTTGCCACTTTACCAACTAGCTCCTTGTGTCTTAAACCATGCGCAACTAAATATAACCCTATGGCCAAGGTCTAAATTCATTTAATAAAAAAATAATCTAAAAGGAATGCAAACGCTACAACTAGAACCTTGGACCGCCTTCCTTCCTTGTGGCATCATTCCCTTATCCTTAAGTGGCTTCACTTTGTCACTACACCACACACTCCAGTTGTGTCATTTTCCTCCACATTTTATTCTTAAGGCCTACCCGCCAACCTCCGTGGGTTTTTTCACCTAAAACCAAAATTTTTCCTAAGGCCTAACTTGAACAGGGACTTCATAGAAGCCCCCTAACCTTCCAAACTCACTTATCTAATTGGTCTAACTTGCATTTAAGCCGATCTCTTGTTCTCCAAAGAAAATTTAAATGCTACTATGCCCGAGGCCCATTGAGCTCAATCCTACTAGGCCCAATTTCAAGATGTTACACCAGTCGACCACTGCGCCTACGGCCACTGCCCCACCAACATCAGTTATCCCTTTTCCCTTTTTGCCCTCCCCTTTTATTTATTTTATTAATTATTTATTTATTATAATTAGTATTAGTTTTATTATTTCTTTATTATTTTTATTTTATTATTATTATCTCTTTCTTATTGCTTTATTATTGTTTTATTTTACTTTGTTTTACCTTTTAGTTTTATTATTGATTTATTGATTATTATTACTTTATTTATTCATTCTTGGTTAGCCCAATTATTTACTGTTAATTCTATGTCTATGTTTAATTTAGTTTAGCACATCAACAGTCTTTTGCATTTATTTTGCCTTATGGTCATTGTCTTGTTGACTTTCTTCATATTCTGCTTGCCTATTTATTTTTATTTATTGATCATTTATTTAGTTTTCTATTGAACATTTACATATCGATAATTTAATTAGCCTATTTGATTGAGCTGAATTTGGATATTTATTTCTCATTCGCGTGCCTATTATTTTGATCCGTCAAATTGAATTTTGTGATCACTTTCTTGCAGACTTATTATGACGAACACACACGGCAAGTATAAGGTTGCCATCCCCGCTTCGAAAAACCAAAAAGGTACTAGCGCGACCTCCTCAAGTGCGTCTACCAAAGTTCGTCATCCTTACCTCAGATTCTACGCGAACCCACCGGAGGACTTATTTCGGCTCGTTAGTATACGACCACTAGGTTTGGGCCGATGCATTGACTGGGCCGCGTTGGAGTAGGTCCACCTTGCTGATGAGGTTCACGCTTTCATCACCACAGCCCCATGGGGCCGTTTCTTTGATATCGTCAATCCCACATATATGGAGCTTACTTTGAAGTTTTGCTGGATGTTTCACCTTCAGTGAGTCATGTCGGTCCATAACAAGCTAGGCACCATCACTTTTCACCTTGGTGGTTTGGTGCAACATATGAGCGTCCTAAAGTTTGATGCTGCTATGGGATTTTACACAGAGGAGTTTATGAGCGCCAAAGACTTCCTTCGACTTCATAGGCACATCCACCACTCACCATCACGTTGTTGGACTGAGCTTATAGGGAGTCAGACACCGTATAATCCAAATCGCTCGAAGGTGACTTCTCTCTCTCCGGCCTTACGATACATTCATGCCCTTTTAGCTCACACTTTGACAGGTCAGAGAGAGAGCACTAAAGTCGTCAGCACTCATGACGCCTATTATCTATGGAGCATGGCACATGAACATATATTTGATTTGGAGTACTTCATCGCTTTATCCTTCCGCCATCAGACTGACCTCCATAGGAAGGGCCCTATCTGCTTAGGCCCTTATATAACTCATCTCGCTCGAAACTTCGATCTCCTCGACACACCGAAGTAGTCCTCCACACTCACACTTGTCGGCCAGATGTCCCCTCAGGTCATCTCAAGCATGATACACATAAGGATGATCAACCGGCGTCGTGGATTTAATCCTCCTCAATACAGATTGTTTCATTCTGATGCTCAAGATGAACCCGAGGACATCACTGATGATGTTCCTCCCTATCACGAGGACTAACCTCATCCTCCACCTCCGATTCACCGACCTCCTCCTTTTATTGCTACTTTGACAAACATATCCGAGTGTCTCACTCGCTTCGAGCAGTAGTGCTTTCAACGGTTTGACAGTCTTAAGGCTACATTGTAGCAGATTTGCCACCATCTCCATATTTCATCTTGACACCGACGACTTACGACGCGTCTGGCGATGAGGACCTTTGAGTACATATCTTTTATTTTATTTTTATTTTTATCTTTATTTTTATTTTTAGGTTTAGTTTATTTACTTTTATGTTTCTTATCATTTTTTCAAAGACTTGTCTTTTATATTTTGAACTCTATTTTATTTTTTTATGATTGTTCCTAATCGAGTAATCCTTTAATCTTCTTCCACAGTTGTGTTTATTTTCTTATAGATGATAAACTGTAATATGTTCATATTTTAATCCCACATTTAGCATACTTTTTAATTATTTATTCCCTGAATTATGGAATCTGGTGCTCCTAATCCTTTAATTTCATGTTTTATACTTAAAAGAACATTGAAGGATGAAAAGAACGAAAAATAGGCCAAAAACGGAGAAAATGGGCCAAAGTATGAACTACGAACACGGCCTGGGTCCCGAAACACACGGCCGTGCCTCTTTAATAGATTCGACTACGGCATGGATTTGATTCACACGGTCGCGCCACACGGACGTGCCCCTGCCACGGCAAAAAAGAGTTTCATTTGGATTAGGGTACTTAGAGGAAAAGAAAGATATTCCAAAAGCCTATATAAACACCCTAGAGGCCAACCTTCAAGGGAGCGTTCAGCTAGGACAAGGAGCCAAGCCAGAGGGGCTGAATTGTGGGATTCACTCGAAGAAAGCTAGTTGATCCATCTCAGAAGCTAGAATCACACTCAAGACTGAGGATCTCTCCTTCAATTCCTTTAGGGGGTTTTAGGGTTTTCTTTATTTTTTTATTTTTCTTCTAATATGTATTGTTTTATGATTATGAACTAAAGCCCTCAAATACTTGAGGGGGATGAAACCTAATCTTGCTATTTTTTTTTTGAACTATATGATAAATACTTGATTTGTTCTTAATTATGTGTTATTAATTCTTGCTTTGATATTTCAGTATATTCATTCAAGTATTGATATGCTTAGGCAGTGGAGAAAAAGTCCCTGTTTAAGAGTAGATTTAGCATAGTTAAGCGGAGCTGATCGCAACCCTAGATATAGGATGACGAAAATTAGTCGGATTAAGGTCAAACCTAATATGGGAGTCCATAGATTGAGTTAATGCAATTCTAGGGGTTTTAATTAGAAAGAGATTTCAATTAATCAACCTAGGGTTAGACGTTAGTAGCCTCGAGAAAGTTATTAATATAAATTAGGGAATCCTACAAATCAAGTCAAGTGAATAAATCGTCTGGTTCAAAGTTAGATAACAAGTGAAGTCTAGGTGGATTCTTCATCGGGTATTGTCTTAATCAATTGGTTTTTCCCAAAAGTATTTCCCCAATCCCTTCTCTATGTCTTAGCATCTTTAGCTTAGTAGTTAGTTAATTTTAGATTAAACAACAATTCTCTTACTCCTTAGGCTAAATAATAAGAAGAAAGTTAGTATTAGTACTTTTGGTTCCCTTAGGTTCGACAATCTGGTCTTGCCACTAAACTATACTGCTGTTCGATAGGTGCGCTTACCTCAATCGTGGTGATAGTTAGTTTCTAGGCTCGATCATTCATTATAAAAGTTATTAAGACTTATCACACGCATCAATAGATGCTCAGAATCTTGCACTTCACTTAGCTATATCCAAAATTCTACTTTCACTGTTCTGGGGATTTCATCCAAAATTTAGGGCAGTTTTAGTCCTCTCCCTCTCTTATGACTTTCTGATTATATTGTTATTATCTATTTTTGTCCATTGAGGATAATGTCCATATTAAGTGTGGGGAGGTTAGTTATATAATCATTAGAAAAACCCTAAATTTTATCTTGTGGTTAAGTAATCTTTCTCATATTACTATTAGAATGAATTTTTATCAATTTATGATTTTTTTATGTGTTTTGGATTAAATTCATAGGTATTTGTGCATTGATTGTTTGAACTTTAATACATGAGAGGGTCAAGCATGATGAGTCTATTTCCAAAATAAATAGCTAGGTTGGTTCCCTAAAATGAGGTATTACCTTAAAGTTTGAAATTTACAAGATTGACATCAAAAACCCATAAATTTTTGTGAGATTTTGAGCCTTTAGGGCATATATTTTTCTTGCTCACTTTTATTTTTGGTTATGAGTGTGTCAATATTGATTTGTTATTCTATAACTTGATTCGATTATGCATATCAAGACCACGCATTTGATTTGATATACCAAAATGATAAAGGCACTTAGGTTCTAAACCACTGATTCCATAAAAAGCCCACCTTCATAATTAACCCTTAGTAAAGCCTTTTGAGCCTAAAATACCATTCTTGATTTACACTTAATATTAACCCATAGCCCATTTTTGTGGAGAATTTTTCCCATTTTACTTGACTCCATTTTTGTCGAGATTTAAATTGGTTAGTTGCCTAACTATGTTCTTATATTTCAGTTGTTAAATTATCTATGACTTGTTCTAAAAAAACAGTGAAAAAATATTATTATATATACATTTATGTTGATTCTTTGGTTTGAGCTTAAAATTTCATATTCTGATAAGAAGATCGTGTTATTAAATAATTTCAATTGATGTAATTATTCAGTATTAGTTTATTTTTCTAGTTAGGTAATTTATCAATTTGATCTCGATTCTAACCTTCTTTTTCAGCCTTTTTCCACACCTTCAACCCAAGCCCTATTACAACCCTTTAAAGACCTTTTGATTTGTGTATCATCTCATTTTATAGTGGTGGAGATTTGATTTTCATGCAAGCCTATGGTAATAACTTTTCTTGTCTGACTTTTGAGTGCTTAATTTTTGAACCTTAAACACTTTGAGTGATTTGAGTGAATCTTTAGTGAGGATGTCAAATCTTGTCGGTTTTGAATAAAAGTTAACTATTTAGATAAGGGGAAATACCTATGTTTTCATGTTTTAAAAATGTGTGACTTGGATTGTTTGAATCTTTAGTGCTCTTTTAGTTGAATTATCAATGTGTGATTATTTGTGAATTATGATAAAACATTATTGAAGAGAATTATTTATAAACCGTAAAAGTAACATATTTTAATCCCACATTTAGCATATTTTTCGATGATTTATTCCTTGAATTGTGTAAAAAGGTGCTCTTAATCCTTTCTTTTCATGTTTTATACTCAGGAAAGCACCTAGGGACGAAAAGAATGAGATCGGCTCAAAATGAACTAAATTGGGCCAAAGAAGAAATCGGCACGGCCTAGGCCCAAGACCAGACGGCCGTGCCTCCCTAATTTACTCTAACACTGTAACACCCCAAACCTGGCCTAAACGCTACGACCGAATCTGGCATGTCACTGGGAAGATAACGTCTCACAAACCATTTTGGTCGACTTGATTTGAAGAGAAACTTTTGTGTAGTTAATAAAAATGTGGTTGAATTGAGTGAATTGTTAAAACATTTTGAAACATTACTCAACATGATAGAATCACTTTGTCGTTAACCTTGTTGATTATTTATCCAGTGTATAAATTTAGAAAAACTCAGAGTATTTACTTAAGTTTATAAAAACGTCCATTCCATAGATTACCTGACATGCCTTTTTCGTTTAATAAAGTTTAAGTGTAACATCCTAAAAAGGGCCTATGCATTTTGGCCTAATTGTACGAAAAGACATGTTTTATGTGTTTTGGAATAAATTTGGAATGATTTTGGAAACCTGAGAATGTATGGAAATGTTACGTTGAAAGTAGGAAAATGACCATTTTTGGAAACCTAAGCAAATTAGGAAAGTGAACATTTTGGAAACTAAGCTAAAAGAGGAAAGTAAACATTTTGGAAACCAAGCCAAAAGAGGAAAGTGAACATTTTGGAAACTAAGCCAAAAGAGGAAAGTAAACATTTTGGAAAATATGCTAAAAGAGGAAACTAAACATTTTGGAAACCTAGGAAATGTCAAATTCTGAGATCCATGAAAATTTTTGGAAACTTAAAAATGACCCCGAAAGGTCGAATTAAAAAGTTCAAAGCGGAACTTAGGGCCAGGTGACCCTAAAAATAAAAAACATGTGAAATTTGACCCAAAACGGACTTGGAAAAGTGGCTGAAGATGCCACCTAAGGCCTCGAAATAGCCCACATGCAAGGGTGTTGGGCTGAGTTTGAGTCACCTAGGAAGCAAATAAAGAAGTTTTTATTTTGCCTCCATGAGTAGAGAGTTGGACGGCACAAGGGATCTAGAAGGAAGAGTTTTATTCCTTTGGAATTTTGACTAATTAGGAGATTTGATGGAATTTAATATTTGATAAAATTAAAATTTATCACATAGGAAGAGTTAGCCGATTGAGGACTCTAAGGCTAATAGTTTGACTAAAGAGGGAAAATTAAGAGCCATTCTTCATTCTTTTCTCTTCAAGAGAACCTCTTGCAAAATTCCCTAGCCAAATAAGCACCAATCTTTTCTTCTCCCTTTAGCGAATTCTCTCTGTCAAAACTCTCTCCATCTCTTTTCCTTTCTTTTCTTTTCTTTTCTTCTACTATCCCTTCACAAAAGCGAAACTTTGTGATCCATAATAGTGCCATAGCTGAATAGTATAAGGGATCATCAAGGATTTGAAAAGCGAGGTAAGTACATCTATGTACATTCGACCAAAAGGTCTCTTCCATAATTGAATGGTAGATCAAATCTAACATGTGATTTCAATGAGAATCTAAAATAAAGATCAATTTCGGGATTTGAGAACTCCAAGGTAAGTGAGTTTATACATTCGGCCAAGGCCAAATCTTAGTTATTTAGATCAAATTAACCAAAAACTAGCCGATTCAGAGATCTCGGATTTGGCCGATTTCAAGGAAGAGGAAGGTGAAGTTTTTGGGATTTAAAATCCATAAGGTAAGCACCTAAAAGTATTCGGCCAAGGCTTGTGCGATTACATAGATTAGATCTTTAATTATTAAAAAGCTGAAAACTAATCTATGTTGAGATTTAGGGTTGGCCGAATATCAGGTGAAGGAAAACCAAGTTTTTGGGATTTGAATAAACATCAAATCGGCATCAAAGGTAAGTCTTTTTACAAATCCTACTAGGATTTGGATATCATAACCAAATAAATTTATGCTAAGTAATAAATGATAAATCAAATGTAGGGACTAAGGATCTAAACATTAGATCTAGCTTTTAGGAATCTTAAGGAATCACTAAACAAATCAGGTGTGTACCCTACACTAAATCTTGATAGATTTACGGCTTTAATTCATTATATGTGTTAATACAAAAGTGTAAGAATATGGCTAAGGTACCGTGTGTACCCCACACTAATCTTAATAGATTTATGGCTTAAATATGATATATATATGATTAATGTGAAAGTGAAAGAATGTGGCTAAAGTACCATATTATGGTACAAAGTACTCAGGTACGTTTTCCTACTCCTACTAGGATTTCGAAATATGTTACATTTAACATGTGAAAAGTGATGTGAAAGTGAAATAAAATATGATATGCATGATATGTATAATTTGGGGCATTTGGGTTAATTGAGAAAGGGGAAGTGAATGTGATGACTTGGTCTCACTAAGTGAAACGTGATGACTTTGGTCTCACTAAGTGAAGCGTGATGACTTGATCTCACTAAGAATATGTGACGACTTGGTCTCACTAAGTGAATGTGGTGACTTGGTCACATTAAGTGAATGTGGTAACCCGGTTACATTATCTCGAAAGTGGTGGCTATGCCACAATATTATAAGTGGGCGATGAGCACGTCATTGCAATGACGCCTTCGATGGTGTGTAGCGGATGGAGGTTGACTTAGTAGTCCCCACGGTGTGCGAGGTTGGTGCGGGTGGAGTGTAGCGGATGGCATATAGGTTTGGGTTGGGTTTGCATCATTATCTTGAATTTTATATGAATATGATATGTATGGTATGCCTATTTCTATTATGTTTTGGTGTTGGTTACACATTGAGTCTATCGACTCACCCCGTTGTGGGAACATGTTTCAGGTGATGAGCAGTAATGGACCGAGATGGCAGAGCTTGTGGTGGCCATTTTCAGCTTGAAGTTTAATTTAATTTGAATCTTTATTTATTTTAAGTACTGTACAATTTTATTTTTGGGTTTCATTTTATGTAATAAGGCCATCGTGACAATTTTATTTACGCTTTAATTACTATGTTATGAATTTAGGGCTTTATAAAGAATAAGCCCATTTAATTTAAAATAAGTTAAAATATTTTGTCACCTAAAACAAATGGGTTTTGATATAAAATAAATTTGTTTTCAATTGAGCCCAACCCACAACAAACCGACTTCCAAAACACACGATTTACATAGTGTTCAAATGAATTTGAAGCAAGGTTACTTTGAGGAACATACGGATCCGGTCCATTCTCATGGGTAGGGTGTGGGGTGTTCGATTTAGTATCGAGCCCAGATTTTAAACTCTCGACACATGTGGCCTAAGGCCCAAAACGTTTTCAAAATAAGCCCAAATGAGTTTTATGAAAATATTTACGAAAATGGGCAGGTATGATGACATGGCCCTAAGTCTCCAACCATGATCCACCGGTAAGTACCTCTATCTATCGTGTGATTATGTGAATTATAGAAGGGTAGAAAAGGAATGGAGCGTAGAATAGCATGATAGGAACTTGAACCCTAAGATTAGTCTACTCAAACACAAATACATAAGACTTAATAAACTAAACAAACCTATGGCTAGGTCAATCAAGTTAGGGTGTGGCAACCATGGTACGCATGTCTAGGAGTGGATCATGAAGAGCTTGGTATTTAAGCGTCCTAGTGACTCACCTCCTCTTCACAGAATCCTACAGTGCATAGCTTGGTTCACCTAACCCGAGAAGACTTAGTGGGTGTGGCAACCCCATGCGCATGTCTAGGAATGGTTTTAGTGGGAGCTTGGTACTTAAGCGGTCAGCGTGACTCACCTCCTCTCCACTCGAATCACTGCACAGTGCGTAGCTTTGGTTCACCCTGACCAAGAAGGCTCGGTCATAGGCTAAACCCAATAACTAAAACCCGAAAGGGAACTAGCCATTTTTCGGAACCTTAATATTAAAATTCTTAAATCATTTTCTTTTTCCTTAATTCACAAAAACTATTTCTTATACACAATTTTCTCCGAAAAATTTCCAACTTATAAAATTACAAAAATACCCCTAGTGGTAAAATTACAAAAATACCCTTGGTTTATAAAATGCCCAACTACTCAACGGTTTTGCCAAAATTTCAATATATCATAAATGTTCAAAAACCCTAATTTTCAAAATATCAGGAAAATAACTTGATTTTTCAAAAATTACAAAATTACCCTAACTCACCAAAATTACCAAAATGACCCCGATTTTTAAAATTTTTGCAACTTCATCATTTTGGAAAATAAATTTCTCAAAAAGAACCCTCAAAATTTTGCAACTTCTGAAATATCCCTGATTTATTAAAATTTTACAATTTACCCCGGTTTGTGGAAAAAAATTACCAAAATACCCCTAAGGTCTAAAAATTTCTAAAATACCCTCGAATTTCAAAAATTCTCCAAAATACCCCTAGAACTTTAAAATTTCCAAAAATACTTTGTGACAAAAACACCAAGGAACCTTATTTTGACAAATTACGAAAATACCCCTGTAGGACAAATTACGAAAATACCCCCGGGTAGTGGTAAAACAACAACAAATGAAAAACTACAACGTTTCTCTGAATGAACTAAGGTTCATAATTGTTTGATGGATGTATGAATGAATGAAAAGGCTGTATGCATGTATGAATCTGAAAGAACCACTCTAAAATTCTTTTCATAAAATTTCTTCATGAGTAATAAAGTGAAACAAAAGTACTAATTTATAAAAACTCCTTAATCGGATCTTGGCGTTAGAAATGAGTTCTAGAGGACGCGATCGTCAAAGGCAGAGAGGAAGAATAAGCGTGTCGAACCCATTAGATCGGGTCAAGGTTACGCAATGAGTTACCACCGCCACCACCACCCCATTTGTTAATGTCGGCGGCGAGGCTCGGGACGGGGATGATCTTGTGTCGCGAGCTATGTTGTGAATTTTGGAAATGGTGGTGGCGCGGTGGAAATCTGAGGAGCTCAAAAATCATGCCAAGTGACTCGAGCCAATGGGGCCGAGGTGTTTCGTGAAGTGTCGGTGTGGCACCAATCTGGTGAGTATTGGTTGGAAGCAATCGGCGTATTATGGATGAGCTCGACTGACCCACGAAGAGAAGTTGAAAGGGATGGTGGCATTATTACGTGATGAAGCGTACCAATGGTGGTTAAGCTGTCAGGGATGGTGCCACGGTGAGGATCGGCGTGGGAGTATGCTAAAGAGGCATATCGGAAAAAGTATGTCGACACGGTATATTGATGAGCGGAGAAAGCTTTTCTAGGACTAGTTCAAGGGAACAAGTTGGTAGCGACATATGAAATTTGAATTTACGAGGTTAAGCCGATATGCTCGAGGAGTAGTCATAGCCGAACATGAGCAGCGTGTCCGTTTGAGGACGGATTAAGGATGACCTAAGATTATTGATAGCTCCACATCGAGGCAGGAGTTCTCGCGTTGGTTGAAAAGGCTAAGGTAGTGAGGGAATCAAGGACTCTACTAGGTAGAATCTTGATAGGAATAGACCCAAGAGGGTTATGGATCGTCGGAAATGTCGAAAAGGCCCAGGCGAGGGGTGAAGGGTCGACAAGTTGGTACCGAGGGCGATGTCGTCCTTGTGAGCATTGTGGAAAGAAGCATTGGTGAGTGTTGGAAAAAGCAGGAGCATGTCTTAAGTGTGGGTCCAAGGACCATATGCTCAAGGACTATCCAAAGATATCGGATGATGAACGACCAACAACTCGAATGTTAATCAGCCAATAGGGAGGACGGCTGACCTCAACGAGGTCGAGGTTTGAATAATAGAGGTAATAGTCTTTGGCGGAGGGCGTGGCGAGAGGTGCCGCTAATCTTGAGGCAAGACAGTAGGGTTTGGTTTATCTGGTTAAATCACGGGGAGGATGGAGAGCGTCGGACATCATAACCCAGACGTTCCTCATTCATGGTAAACCCTATTATGCTTTAATTGATGTGGGCTCGACCCATTCTTATGTTACTGCGGTGTAGTTGAAACACTAGGCCTAGACTACGAACTTTCGATAAGGAGATGGCGGTAGTAAGCCCATTAGGGCAAACTATAATGGTAAATAAGATCTTTCGGAATATATCCCTAGAAATTCAGGGAGTAAGCTTTCAGGCTGACCTAATGGAATTACCCTTGAGAATTTGACCTCATACTTGGTATGGATTGGTTAGTAGAACACCGGCCGTGTTGGATTGTGCGGCTAAGCGAATGGAACTAAGGACCCTTGAGGATGAGGTGGTCATTATGATAGGAGAAAGAAGAAACTACTTGACTAATATAGTTTGGTGCTTAAAATTTGAAAGAATGGTTAAGTAAAGGGTGCGAGGCATTCTTAGCCTTTGTAAGTCGTTAGATGGAAAGGCGGAAGGTGTCAAAGGAGTTAGAGCGGTAAGGGACTTTGAGGATGTGTTTAGGAGGAATTACCGAGAATACCCCGGATAGAAGTTGAATTTGGAATAGACTTGCTACCGGGAACAGCGCTGTGTCAATCGCTCCATCTTGAATGGCGCCAAAGGAGTTAGTGGAGCTCAAGGCTCAAATTCAAGAATTATTGGATCGTGGGTTTATTCGCCCGGTGTGTCTCCGTGGGAAGCACCGGTCTGTTTGTGAAGAAGAAGGGCGGAACTATGCGTATGTGCATAGACTATCGTCAATTGAATAAGCTGACCATCAAGAACAAGTATCCCTTACCTAGGATTGATGACTTGTTCGATCAGCTGAAGGGAGCAGCAGTGTTTTCGAAGATCGACTTAAGGTCAGGATATCACCAGTCAAAAGTAAAGGAGGTAGATATCCATAAGACAGCTTTCAAAACAAGATACGGCCATTTTAAGTTTGTGGTAATATCGTTTGGGTTGACAAACGCCCCAGCAGCATTCATGGATATGATGAATCGAGTGTTTCAACCTTACTTAGACAGGTTCATTGTAGTGTTTATCGATGATATTTTGGTATATTCTAAGTCTGAAGAGGAGCATGATGAGCATCTCCGGATTGTATTGCAAGTATTAAGGGAGAAAAAGCTTTATGCCAAATTGACAAGTGTGAATTTTGGCTTTAGAAGTTGCTTTCTTAGGACACGTGGTGTCTGTAGGGAATAAGGGTGGATCTAAGAAAATTGAAGGCGTGTTGGATTGGAAACCACCTAAGTCGGTGGCGGAGATTTGTAGTTTCTTAGGATTGGCGGGCTATTATAGAAGGTTCATGGAAGGATTCTCGTCGATAGCAGCGCCATTAACAAAATTGTTGAGGAAGGAAGTACCCTTTGTGTGGACGGATAAGCAGGAGAGTTTTGAGAAACTTAAGAAGGTATTATGAAGCTCGGTGTTGATTCAACTTTGAGGCGGAAAGGATTTTGTGGTGTCTTGTGGCGCTTCACATACGGGGTTAGGATGTGTTCTTATGCAAGATGGAAAAGTAGTAAACTACGCGTCTCGACGATTAAGGCGCATGAGGTGAACTACCCAACCCATGACTTGGAATTGGCGTGAGTGGTTTTCGCTCTCAAGGTATGGAGGCATTATACGTATGGAGAAAGGTCGTTGATCTACATAGACCACAAAAGTCTCAAGTACACATTAACTCGAAAGAGTTAAACTTGAGGCAACGAAGGTGGGTGGAATCAACGAAAGACTATGGTATTCGATAGAATATCATCCGGGCAAGGCGAATGTAGTAGCAGATGCCTTAAGTAGGAAGGTTGTGTCGGACCTAAGAGCAATGTTAGCCCATTTAAGCTTGTATGAGGATGGAAGCTATTGGTGAATTACAAGTCAAGCCAACATGGTTGAAGGAGGTGAAAGAGGGCGGTTAGTTGATGAGGATTTAAGTGTTAAGTTACAAAAAGCGCGAGCGGAGAGTTAGAGGACTATGAGGTTAATGATGAAGGAGTATTGTGCTACAAAGGGAAAGTCGCATGCCAAAGGACAAGGAGTTAAGGCGGAGGATTCTTGAGAAGCGCATAGTAGCCCTTATGCTATGCATCCGGAGGCATTAAGTTGTCTGAGATTTAAGGAGCAATTTTGGTGGCACGATCTTAAGCGAGAAGTTACAAAATTAGTGGGAAGATGTCGGCGTGTCGACAAGTTAAGGTGAACACCAAGTTCCATCGAGTTGCTTGACCAATCCAGTTCATGATGGAAGTGGGAAAGAATTACCATGGACTTCGTTAGTGGGCTTCCCCACGCCTACTAAGAAGGACTCGATATGGGTAATAGTGGATCGTTTGACTAAGTCCGCACATTTCATCCCAGTAAGAATGGATTATTCCCTTCAAAAGTTAGCCAAGCTATATGTGGCAGAAATTGTGAGGCTACACGGAGTGCCGGTGTCAATTATTTGGACGAGACCCAAGATTCACGTCTCGATTTTGGAGGCACTTCATCAAGCTTTAGGCACCAAGTTGGATTTCACTCGACCTTTCATCCACAATCGGGACAGGCGATCTGAGCGAGTAATCTAAGTGTTGGAGGATATGTTGAGAGGATGTGTGATGGATTTTCGAGGAAGTTGGGAGGATTACTTGCCTTTAGCGAGTTCGCCTACAACAACATTATCGAGCTAGCATTGAATGGCACCATATGAAGCATTGTATGCAGACGAAGTGTCATACTCCTACTTATTGGTGAGTTAGGAGAAGCGTCGAGTTTTGGGTCCGAGAGATGGTGGCGAGAGAGAGAGAAGAAGGTTGAGATAATTGAGCACGATTAAAGGAAGCATCGGATAGGCAGAAGTCTTATGCCGACCTCAAGCGGAAGGAAATAAAGTTTGAAGTGGGAGACCAAGTGTTTCTAAAGGTTTCACCATGGAAGAATGTGATGAGGTTTGGTCGGAAAGGGAAGTTAAGCCCAAGGTTTATCGGGCCCTATCGAGTACTAAAGTGAGTAGGACCAGTGGCATACCAGCTAGAGTTGCCACCGGAGTTGCAACAAATGCACGACGTATTCCATGTGTCCATGCTATGTTGCTACCGATCGGATCCCTCTCACGTAGTACCAGTTGAAGAAATAGAGCTAAGGCCAGACTTAACCTACGAGGAAGAGCCGATTCAGATTTTGGAACATGACGTGAAAGTGTTATGAAGAAAGTCGATTCCTCTAGTCAAAGTGTTATGGCGCAATCATGGATTGGAGGAAGCTTCGTGGGAGCCAGAGGAGGCAATGCGATAGCAATACCCTCAATTATTTAGTTAAGAAATTTCGAGGACGAAATTATTTTAAGGGGGGTAGAACTGTAACATCCTAAAAAGGGCCTATGCATTTTGGTCTAATTGTACGAAAAGACATGTTTTATGTGTTTTGGAATAAATTTAGAATGATTTTGGAAACCTGAGAATGTATGGAAATGTTACGTTGAAAGTAGGAAAATGACCATTTTTGGAAACCTAAGCAAATTAGAAAAGTGAACATTTTGGAAACTAAGCTAAAGAGGAAAGTAAACATTTTGGAAACAAAGCCAAAGAGGAAAGTGAACATTTTGGAAACTAAGCCAAAGAGGAAAGTAAACATTTTGGAAACTATGCTAAAAGAGAAACTAAACATTTTGGAAACCTAGGAAATGTCAAATTCTGAGATCCATGTGAAAATTTTGGAAACTTAAAATGACCTCGAAAGGTCGAATTAAAAAGTTCAAAGGGGAACTTAGGGCCAGGTGACCCTAAAAATAAAAAAACATGTGAAATTTGACCCAAAAACAGACTTGGAAAAGTGGCCTGAAGATGCCACTTAAGGCCTCAGGAAATGGCCCACATGCAAGGGTGTTGGGCCTGAGTTCGAGTCACCTAGGAAGCAAATAAAAGAAGTTTTTTATTTTTCCTCCATGAGTAGAGAGTTGGACGGCACAAGGGATCTAGAAGGAAGAGTTTTATTCCTTTGGAATTTTTGGCTAATTAGGAGATTTGATGGAATTTAATATTTGATAAAATTAAAATTTATCACATAGGAAGAGTTGGCCGATTGAGGGACTCTAAGGCTAATAGTTTCGGCTAAAGAGGGAAAATTAAGAGCCATTCTTCATTCTTTTCTCTTCAAGAGAACCTCTTGCCGAAATTCCTAACCAAATAAGCACCAATCTTTTCTTCTCCCTTTAGCCGAATTCTCTCTGTCAAAACTCTCTCCATCTCTTTTCCTTTCTTTTCTTTTTCTTTTCTTCTACTATCCCTTCACAAAAGCCAAAACTTTGTGATCCATAATAGTGTCATAGCCGAATAGTATAAGGGATCATCCGGGATTTTAAAATGAGGTAAGTACATCTATGTACATTCGGCCAAAAAGGTCTCTTCCATAATTGAATGGTAGATCAAATCTAACATGTGATTTCGGTAGGAATCTAAAATAAAGATCAATTTCGGGATTTGAGAACTCCAAGGTAAGTGAGTTTATACATTCGGCCAAGGCTAAACCTTAGTTATTTAGATCAAATTAATCAAAAACTAACCGATTCAGAGATCTAGCATTTGGCTGATTTCAAGGAAGAGGAAGGTGAAGTTTTTGGGATTTAAAATCCATAAGGTAAGCACCTAAAAGTATTCGGCCAAGGCTTGTGTGATTACATAGATTAGATCTTTAATTATTAAAAAGCGAAAACTAATCTATGTTGAGATTTAGGGTTGGCGAATATCGGTGAAGGAAAACCAAGTTTTGGATTTGAATAAACATCAAATCGGCATCAAAGGTAAGTCTTTTACAAATCCTACTAGGATTTGGATATCATAACCAAATAAATTTATGCTAAGTAATAAATGATAAATCAAATGTAGGGACTAAGGATCTAAACTTTAGATCTAGCTTTTGAATCTCAAGGAATCACTAAACAAATCGGTGTGTACCTACACTAAATCTTGATAGATTCTGACTTTAATTCATTATATGTGTTAATACAAAAGTGTAAGAATATGGATAAGGTACAGTGTGTACCCCACACTAATCTTAATAGATTTATGGCTTAAATATGATATATATATATATATATATATGATTAATGTGAAAGTGAAAGAATGTGGCTAAAGTACCATATTATGGTACAAAGTACTCAGGTACGTTTTCCTACTCCTACTAGGATTTCGAAATATGTTACATTTAACATGTGAAAAGTGATGTGAAAGTGAAATAAAATATGATATGCATGATATGTATAATTTGGGGCATTGGGTTAATTGAGAAAGGGAAGTGAATGTGATGACTTGGTCTCACTAAGTGAAACGTGATGACTTGGTCTCACTAAGTGAAATGTGATGACTTGGTCTCACTAAGAATATGTGACGACTTGGTCTCACTAAGTGAATGTGGTGACTTGGTCACATTAAGTGAATGTGGTAACCGGTTACATTATTCGAAAGTGGTGGCTATGCCACAATATTATAAGTGGGCGATGAGCACGTCGATTGCAATGACGCCTTCGATGGTGTGTAGCGGATGGAGGGTTGACTTAGTAGTCCCCACGGTGTGCGAGTTGAATGCAGGTGGAGTGTAGCGGATGGCATATAGGTTTGGGTTTGGGTTTGCATCATTATCTTGAATTTTATATGAATATGATATGTATGGTGTGCCTATTTCTATTATGTTTTGGTGTTGGTTACACATTGAGTCTATCGACTCACCCGTTGTGGGAACATGTTTGGTGATGACGGTAATGGACCAGGGATGGCGGAGCTTGTGGTGGCCATGTTCAGCTTGAAGTTTAATTTAATTTGAATCTTTATTTATTTTAAGTACTGTACAATTTTATTTTTGGGTTTCATTTTATGTAATAAGGCCATCGTGACAATTTTTATTTCTGCTTTAATTACTATGTTATGAATTTAGGGCTTTATAAAGAATAAGCCCATTTAATTTAAAATAAGTTAAAATATTTTGTCACCTAAAACAAATGGGTTTTTGATATAAAATAAATTTGTTTTCAATTCGAGCCCAACCCACAACAAACTGACTTCCAAAGCACACAGTTTTCATAGTGTTCAAATGAATTTGAACCGGGTTACTTCGAGGAACATACCAGATCCGGTCCATTCTCGTGGGCCGGGTGTGGGGTGTTTCATTAAGAGAAAACGGAAAGAATAATAAATCCCAAAGTAAAGTTTAAGTGGCCTTATTACAAACTAAAATCCCAACTTAAAGTAAATAAAAATTGAAACCGAAACGAACATTGAAACAAAAATAGATATTTCGCATAGCCACTGCGAGTCCACCTCGGCTCCAAATCCACGATCTACGCATTATCTGCAAAATGTAATGGATGGGGTGAGTCACCGAGACTCAGTGTGTAATTCCCCATCCCAAAAGACATCAAACTCATACACAGATTCATATGATATTATGCATGTCATGAAACCCATTACCTAAATATCCATCCGAGTCTCCCAAATCTATCCCTTGTGGCACCTAGCCACTGGTGGTACCTAACCACTGGTAACCGAAGTTACAAATATTCATATGTGGGGCCAACCCACTTGTGGTACCTAACCACTGGTGACGATCCCTTAAGTCGATATATGGGGCCAACCTACTGTGGTACCTAACCTCTGGGACGAGTCACAGAAATAATCATATGTGGTACCTAACCACTGGTGGTTCCAAACCACTGAGACTTAGTCACAGAATAATAATATGTGGGCCAACCCTTGTGTGGTACCTAACCACTGGTGACAGTCTAATAAATCATGCCTTCCCCCTCCTCTCATTATACCCATATTTCATGTATATGTTTCTCCATACAATGTGATCATGCTTAATACATAAGAAAATATAACATGGCACACACAAGTTTCACATAGATAAGGCACGATATTCCCTATGATGGACTTACCCGGAGTCCTTGCTTATATCCGTAAGGGTAACGTAATGTTTCCCACTGTTATTTCGGCTTTTAACAAACACAACATTTGACATAACAACATATGAAGTACGTAAGAGTTACACACCTGACACTCGTACTATCGCACTCTCGACTTTAACACTATCGTCACTCGAGACTACCACTATCTGCCTACAATCTTTCTTCGATGCCGGCCCACAACCCGATGGCCAATCTCGCACCCCTGATACTGCTCGCTTCTCGAACTTAGGGGCTGGGTTTATAGGTCCCCCTCCTATCGCTTGGCTGGCATTCGAGTCCATGAACACACCTTGGTCACTAAATCATAATAAAGCAATGAGAACAAACTAAAAGAAATTGGTGTTCACGGCCACAGCCCTTACCTAGATCGACAAATTCTAGAGTCTTGGACTTGTCCCACCGACTAACCAACTCCTAGAGATCTTAAACCGCAAGTGACACCACCCCACCTATATTCGATCAAGCATCCAACTATTAAACTGAGCGGCCATTACTTAAGCAGAAATCCGAAAGAGATATTACGAGATAAAAGAAATTACCCCTCTTACCTTCACTTGACCGATTCAAACACCACCTAGCAAGATTCAGCCCAACAACCCCTTAAAGATGATTCGGCAAGAGTTGGAACAGTAGGGAATCCAAAATAGAAAGCTAAAAATGGAAACAAGATCTTCAATTGTATGATTAGGGGTTTCAGTTCTTAGAGAGATGAAGAAAACACTATTGAAAAATGGCTAAAAGGTTCGGCTATGGAAGAAGAAAATATGGGCAAAGAGGGTTCGGCTTTTAGGAAGATATTGAAGAGGAGAAAAGAGCTAGCGGATTTCAGTTTTGGAGAGAAATTGAGGCAAATGAGAGAACCCGCAAGAGAAGAGAATTTCTGCTTGAAGAGAAAAAGTGAGAAAGAAAGAAAAAGATGAAAAGGTTATCACTTGTGCCTTCTAATTTCGGCATATCAAACCGAATTTCACTCCCCTCCCCAGAGCTTGATTTTGGCCAACTCCTCCTCCACCAGATAACTCTTATCCTCCCTTGTTATCTTAATCTACATCCTCCCTTCAAAAGAGGCGTCCTTAGCACCAACTCCTCCCCTCATAAATCAACATATTATCCACCTAAATAAAAGAATTAAATCTCCTTTTTTCTAGCCATTGTGCCGTCCTCCCTTCCTCCCTTAGAGTGCCAAATTTTAGCCCAAAAGCATCGGCTCCAAACGGCCAACACTTAGGCCTAATCCTCCCCTTAGTGATGCCGCCTACTTGCTCCCTTACAGCACCACCAGATTTTGGGCCACAAGCCCACCTTGCAAATTTTAAACACAGATACCCCTTCTTTCTTTCCTCTAGCTCCCCATTAGAAAATTAACCCAGGTCTTAGCCCAAACCTGAGCCCAATTCGCACCTCTAAATCTCAAGCTAACACTTAACCCTACAACACACAAAATGCACAGACCCACTTACTCAGGATGTTATAGTTCTACCCCCCTAAAATTAAATTTCGGCCTCAAAATTTACCTGATCAAAAGAGTTTAGGGTATTACTGTTGCATAACATCCTCCGGCTCCCATGTAGCTTCTTCGGATCCATGGTTCCGCCATAATACCTTCACCAAATGGATTGATTTCCTATGCCGTACTTTGACATCCCGATACATGATCTGCACTGGTTCCTCCTCAAAAGATAAGTCTGGGCTCACCTTAATTTCTTCCACCGACACAACATGAGACGGATCTGAGCGATAGCATCTAAACATGGAAACATGGAACACATTATGGATTTGACTCAACTCTGGTGGCAACTCGAGCTGATAAGCTACTGGTCCCACTCGCTTCAACACCTGATAAGGCCCGATAAACCTAGGGCTCAGCTTGCCTTTCTGACCAAATCTCAGCACTTTCTTCCACGGCGACACCTTCAAGAAAACCCTGTCATCCTCTGTAAATTCTATATCCTTCCGTTTGAGAATGGAATAGGACTTTTTCCTATCCGAAGCTTCCTTCAGACGAGCTCGAATCAGCCTAACCTTCTCTTCTGTTTCAGCCACCAACTCTGGACCTAATAACTGCCGCTCCCCCAACTCCATCCAACATGTCGGGGTACGACACTTCCGACCATATAACGCTTCATATGGTGCCATCCGAATACTTGCCTGGTAACTATTGTTGTATACAAACTCCGCCAATGGCAGAAATTCTTCCCAACTACCTCTAAAATCCAAGGCACAACCCCTTAGCATATCTTCCAAGACCTGGATTACCCTCTCCGACTATCTATCCGACTAGGGATGAAATGACGTAATGAAATCCAACTTTGTACCCAATGCTTGGTGTAACACTTTCCAAAACCTCGACGTGAACTTAGGGTCCTTGTCAGAGATAACCGACACTGGCACCCCATGTAACCTCACAATTTCTGCCACATATAACTTAGCCAACTTTTAGAGAGAGTAATCAACCCGAACTGGTATAAAATGAGCTGACTTTGTTAAACGGTCAATGATCACCCAGACTGAATCCTTCTTAGTAGGCGTGAGGGGTAGCCCACTAACGAAATCCATCGTGATCCTTTTCATTTCCAGTGTGAAATCTTTATCGGTTGCAACAATCCCAAGGGTAACTAACGTTCGGCTTTAACCTGTTGACACATCAAACACTTACTCACAAATTCAATTACTTCTTGTTTTAGGCCCGGCCACCAAAACTACTCCCGTAAATCCCGGTACATCTTAGTACCTCCAAGATGCATAGCGTATGGACTGCTATGAGCCTCCTAAAGAATCTTCTGCCTTAACTCCACATCTTTAGGCATGCAAACCTTCCCCTGAAAACATAGCACTCCATCGCTGCTCAAGCTATACCCCTCCAATCCATCATTCTGCACTTGCAAACACCGAGCATTTAGGACTTCGTCCACCAGTTGTTTGTCCTTAACCTGGTTTACCCACATTGGCTTGACTTGCAGTTCTGCTAACAGACTTCCGTCATCATATAGACTAAGGTGGGCAAACAAGACTCTTAAATCTGCCACAACCTTATGGCTCAAGGCGTCAACTACCACGTTAGCCTTACCTAGATGGTACTCAATCGAGCAATCATAATCCTTCAACAGCTCGATCCACCTCCTCTGGCTTAAATTCAATTCCTTCTGAGTAAGGAGGTATCTCAAACTCTTATAATCTGTGTATATAATAGACCTTTCTCCATACAAGTAATGTCTCCAAATTTTTGGGGCGAAAACTACTACAGCCAACTCCAGATCATGCGTCGGTAATTGACCTCGTGAGGTCTCAATTGTCGAGAAGCATACGCTACTACCTTCCCTCTTGTATCAGTACACACCCTAACCCTGTATACGACGCATCACAATAAATCGTAAACTCTTTCCCTGCTTCAGGTTGAATCAATACCGAAGCTTCTGTCAAAATCCTTTTTAACTTCTCAAAACTTTCTTGTTGCTTGTTTGACCACACAAACGGAACCCCCTTTCTTAGCAACTTGGTTAGCGGCGCTGCAATCAAAGAAAACCCTTTCACAAACCTCTTGTAATATCCTGCTAAACCCAAAAAACTCTGAATCTCCACTACAGACTTCGGTGGTTTCCAGCCTAACTCCGCTTTAATCTTCCATGGGTCCACCCTAATCCCCTCAGCTGACACCACATGACCTAAAAAGGTAACTTCCTTCAACCAGAAGTCGCACTTACTAAACTTAGCAAACAATTGCTTCTCCCTTAGAATCTACAAAACCACTCATAGATATGCATCGTGCTCTTTCTTCGATTTCAAGTACACCAGAATATCATCTATAAACACTACGACGAATCGGTCTAAAAATGGATGAAACACCTGATTCATCATATCCATAAACGCTGCTGGGGTGTTGGTCAACCCAAATGGCATCACTAAAAATTCATAATATCCGCCTCCTTGACCTTAAGTTGGTGATACCCCGACCTCAAATCTATCTTGGAAAAGACTGAGGCTCCCTTAAGTTGGTCGAACAAATCATCTATCCTTGGTAATGGATACCTGTTCTTAATTGTCAACTTATTCAACTGACGGTAATCAATGCACATTCGCATTGATCCGTCCTTTTTCTTAACAAAAAGCACAAGTGCTCCCCAAGGTGATACATTTGGCCGGATAAAACCCTGATCCAACAACTCTTGAATCTGTGCTTTCAGCAGCACCAACTCCTTCGATGCCATTCTATATGGGGCATTAGACACTGGTGCTGTTCCTGGTAGAAGGTCTATACCAAACTCCACTTCGCGATCCAGAGGCAAACCCGAAAGCTCTTTCGAAAAGACATCGGTAAATTCTTTCACCGTTCGGACATTCTCCAAAGCTGATTCCTTAACCTCCAAGGCACAAACATAAGCCACAAACACGTTACATCCTTTCCTCACCATCTCCTCAGCCTTCAAAGTGGATACCACACTAGATTGGTAGTTTCTTCTCTCACCTATCATCACCACCTCTTCACCCTCGTCCGTACTTAGCACCATACGCTTAGCTACACAGTCCAAGCCCACTTGATACCTTACCAACCAATCCATCCCTAGGATCAGATCGAACTCCCCGAAGGGCAATTCCATCAAATTAGCTTGAAACACTACCCCTTGAAGTTCTAGGGGTACATCCCTATATAGTTTATCTACTACCACAGAGTGTCTTAGAGGGTTAATTACCGTCATCTCCCTAATAGAAGTCTCATAGGCTAAGTTCAAGGTTCCCACTATACTACTAGCAACATAAGAGTGCATCGAACCAGCATCAATCAAAGTAGTATAAGGCAACCCAAAAATTAAAAACGTACCGGTTATGACGTCCGGTGCGTCGTCCACCTCTCGACGCTTCACTGCATAGACCAACCCAGGCTATCTTGCATCGGTATTTCCAGCACCCCTACCCAGTGCTCCACGGCCTCGTCCGTTTCCATTACCACCCCTGGCTGCACCTCGACCCCTCGGCGGTCGCTGACCATCTCCCCTAAATTGTGTACGCCCTTAATTCTCGGTTGCGTCCTAGTCAACCTCCGCGGACAATCCCTTCTCCAGTGATCCTTTGACCCACACTCGAAACACCCCCTATTACCTTCCAACATTCCCCCGAATGCGACTTCCCACATCGAGCACACCGGGGTGGCCACTGAGCAGCAGCAGGCCTTGCAGCTTGATTCGGTCCAGCAAATTTAGCTCTTTTCTAAGAACTTTCAGCAGACCCTGATGGCCCAAAACTCATTTTATCCCTATTCCTATTTTGATTCTTTTCTCTGTTTGTTTCACCTCCTCATCAATCTTGGCCTTTTCTATAAGAACGGTGAATTCCCTCTCGCTGCGGAGTAATCAATACACGCAGCTCATCCCTTAGTCCGTCCTCAAACCTAACACAGCACTCATGCTCCATAGCCACGATACCCCGAGCATACCTACTCAACCGCAAGAATTCTGTTTCGTACCTAGATACTGACTTACTCCCCTGCACCAAATTCAAGAACGCCTTACGTTGCGCATCTATATACTAGACCCAACGTACTTCCTCTGGTAAGCCACCTTAAAGAAATCCCAAGTGATGTCATCGACCATTGCACCTGCCCTGACCATAAGCCACCACTGATAAGACTCATCCCGGAGAAGAGACACTATCCCTTTCAACTTCTCCTCAGCCGTGAAATTCAAATCATCCATTATGCGCTCTGTTGCCTCTAACCAATACTCCGCTGTGTTGGGAGATACACCTGAAACTCCCCTAAATACCTCTGCTCCATTAGCTCGGAGTCATTCAGACACAGATTTTTGAGCCCCCGCACCTACGCCTGCTCCAGTGACTCTCTCCAAGACCCGTAGTATAGCCTACGGACTGCGTCATCACCACTCGTTTGCTCTTGAAACTCAGCGTCCACAGCTGGTGGTGCTGGTACTTCATTCTCTGACTCATAACTAGACCCTTTTGGTTCTGACACAGTCATCCTACCCCTACCACGACCATGCACATTACGCCCATGACCTCGAGTGCTCATTCTACCGTTCGCGATTTAATCTGATTTAGAAATTTTATAGGTTAATAACTTTTTCTTCCACTGATTAACAATGAACAGTCTTATGGAAGGAAGTTTTAACAGTGGTTCTTTCGAATTTGAACTATGTCTAGATAGTTCAGTTCTTAAGTCTGCATTTCTAATTCTGAAATTCACATTCAATCAACATTCAGCAGAGTACCACATACATGTATTCAACACAAGTACATCCACGAGCTCACATTTGTCACCTAAGGGTATCTTTATCATTTCACTACCCAGGGTATTTTTGAAATTTTCACCTATAGGGGTATTTTCATAATTTTCCAAAATAAGGTATCTTGTGATTTTTCAAAATAGGGGTAGTTTGGTAATTCTACAAAGGGGGTATTTTGGTAATTTTGCCAATTCTGGTAACTTTTGTAAATCAAGGGTAATTTGGTAATTCTTCAAACAAGGGTGCTTTGGTCATTTTCTAAATAGGTTATTTTGGTCATTTTACAAAATCAATGGTATTTTGGTCATTAATTTTACAAAGATGGGGTACTGGTCCCTTTCGGGTTTTAATTAAAACTTTGGCCTATTAACAAGCCCTTACGGTTAAGATGAACAGTCACTACGCACCAAGTAGGATTCCAGAGAAGAGGAGGTGAGTCGCTGGGACTGCTTAAATACCAAGCTCTTCCCGAATCCAATCCTAGGCATGCGTATGCCTGTTACCACATCCTAGTCCTTCTGACTTGCTCACAGACGTGTTTATTTAGGGAAGTTAGTTTTATGGAATTTAGGAGTTTGTGTAACTAGGCCTACGGTCCATAAGCCCTAACATATCTATCTATGTCCCTATAAACCCATTAATCCCATCACACATATATATATCACATCAGAGGTTAGGATACTTACCTGGGTGGATCGGTGCCGGAGACTCAGATGACATGCTTTCCGAGATATGCATCTCCCAGAAATCATTTTACAGACCTTTTATTGAAAATATTTTGGGCCTTATACCCACAGCTAAGCTTTTGAACATGGCTCTGATACCAAAAATGTAACACCCCAAACCCGGCCTAAATGCTACGACTGAATCTAGCGTGTCACTGGGAAGAAAACATCTCACAAGCCATTTTGATCGACTTGATTTGAAGAGAAACTTTTGTGTAGTTAAGAAAAATGTGGTTGAATTGAGTGAATTGTTAAAACATTTTGAAACATTACTCAGCATGATAGAATCACTTCGTTGTTAACCTTGTTGATTATTTATTTGGCGTATAAATTTAGAAAAACTCAGAGTATTTACTTAAGTTTATAAAAATCTCCATTCCATAGATTACTTGACATGCCTTTTTCGTTTAATAAAGTTTAAGAGAAAACGGAAAGAATAATAAATCCCAAAGTAAAGTTTAAGTGGCCTTATTACAAACTGAAATCCCAACTTAAAGTAAATAAAAATTGAAACCGAAACGAACATTGAAACAAAAATAGATATTTCGCATGGCCACCGCGAGTCCACCCCGGCTCTAAATCCACGATCTACACATTATTTGCAAAATGTAATGGAAGGGGTGAGTCACCAAGACTCAGTATGTAATTCCCCATCCCAAAAGACGTCAAACTCATACACAGATTCATATGATATTATGCATGTCATGAAACCCATTACCTAAATATCCATCCGAGTCTCCCAAATCTACCCCTTGTGGCACCTAGCCACTGGTGGTACCTAACCACTGGTAACCAAAGTTATAAATATTCATATATGGGGCCAACCCACTTGTGGTACCTAACCACTGGTGACGATCCCTTAAATTGATATGTGGGGCCAACTCACTATGGTACCTAACCACTGGGACGAGTCACAGAAATAATCATATGTGGTAACTAACCACTGGTGGTTCCAAACCACTGAGACTTAGTCACAAAATAATAATATGTGGGGCCAACCCACGTGTGGTACCAAACCACTGGTGATAGTCTAATAAATCATGCCTTCCCCCTCCTCTCATCATACCCATATTTCATGTATATGTTTCTCCATACAATGTGATCATGCTTAATACATAAGAAAATATAACATGGCATACACAGGTTTCACATAGATAAGGCACGATATTCACCATGATGACTTACCCGGAGTCCTTGCTTATATCCGTAAGGGTAACGTAACATTTCCCACTGTTATTCCAGCTTTTGACAAACACAACATTTAACATAACAACATATGAAGTTCGTAAAGTTACACACCTGACACTCGTACTATCGCACTCTCGGCTTTAACACTATCGTCACTCGAGACTACCACTATCTGCCTACAATCTTTCTCCGATGCCAGCCCACAACTCGGTGGCCAATCTCGCACCCACATCTTGCTCGCTTCTTGAACTTAGAAATTTGGGTTTACTGAGATCCAACCCTCCTATCGCTTGGTGGCATTCGAGTCCATGAACACACCTTGGTCACTAAATCATAATAAAGCAATGAGAACAAACTAAAAGAAATTGGTGTTCACGGCCACAGCCCTTACCTAGATTGACAAATCTCGGAGCCTTGGACTTGACCTACCGACTAACCAACTCCAAGAGATCTTCAACCGCAAGTGACACTACCCCACCTATATTCGATCAAGCATCCAACTATTAAACTGAGCGGCCATTCGGCTTAAGCAGGAAATCTCGAAAGAGATTGAAACACCCCAAACCCGGCCCACAAGCCCTGACCGGATCTGGCACGCTTCTAAAGAAAATCTATTCGAAACTTGTTTGAAAACTTTGCTAAAACTTGTGTATTTTTTTTTTTGAAAACTCTTGATTTGGGTTGGGTTTGAAAATTAAACACCTCGTTGATTTGGTGTCAAAACATTTAATAAATATACTTAAGAAAATTTAACTTTTAAACTTTAAATTCGATAATAGTTGTATCATATTAAGTAACTTAAAAGCATGCATAAGCGATTCAATACTTTAGCCTTATTACATCAAATAAAAACCGAATAATTCAAAACTTAAACATAAATAAAATAAATCAATCAAGTGAGCTTTGCATGGCCACCCTAAGCTCCTACCGGCCTGTTCCATCACCGATCATCACACGAAAAATAGTCCCACAAGGGTGAGTCAAGCAGACTCAATGTGTACAATCAACACTAAGTCTCAAGCAGATTCAGCATACAAATTCATACATACAGATATAATAACATAAATAATGATGCAATCTCGAGCCCAAGCCTAGTTACCATCCGCTACACGTCACCCGTACCAACTTGCACACTGTGGGGACTACTAAGTCAACCCTTCATCCGCTACACACCATTGAAGGCAGTCGCTCATGGCCCTTATAAAATTTGTGGCATAGCCACCAGATACATACTTTGTGTCATGAGACACCATATTCAGATATCGTGGTCTTAGGTCACCACATTCAGATATTGTGGTCTTAGGTCACCACATTCACTTCCACTTTTTCATAATATCCCATATGCCCATGTCATACAAAATCATGCAACATAATGCCTTAGGCCCAATTTCACATTCTTATCATATTCATATTCATGGCATAACAAGTCTTATCATACTCATAGTAGGAGTAGGAAAGCGTACCTTAATCTTGTGTACCATAACATGGTACTTAGCCATATTTTCCACATTAGTATAACATATATACATATTAAGCGATTGCCTTAAACTTATTAAGAAATAGTGGGAACACACCGATTTACTTAGTGCTTTATTGAAGATCCCAAAATCCGATCTAAGCTTTGGATCCTTAACTGCCTATATTCGGCCAACCCTAATTTTATTAGTACAAAGCCATTCGGCTATAAGTCCAAATCCTACTAGGATTATAACTCAAAACTTACCTTGGTGCCGATTTGCCTATCACTCAAATCCCGAAACTTTGTAATGCTTTATCCTTACAATCGGCTTGTGGATCTAAATCCAAAAAACACCACTTGACTATGGAGATGTCGAAATACCTATGGCCACATGTTAGATCCAATTTTCCAATCATTAAATCACAATAGAATGGCCTATGGCCGAACCTTATATTTACTTACTTTAGATCTTAAAATCCCGATAGATCCCTTCCTTGTAGTCGACAATAGGCAAACAATCCCCGAGAGGTCCTTCAAAGATTCGGCAAAGCACCCTAAGGAGATTAGTACCTTGTTTTTGGCAAGTCTAAAAGAAATAAAAATCGAACTTGCTCTTACCCCTAATGATGAAATCGGTTATACCTTCTTCACAGCACCACGAGATTGACTTAGAGACTTAATGAACAATCGGCTATGGTCTTGAAACTTATCTTGACTTTTGATTGGGGTTTGCAAAGGAGAAGAAGAAGATTCTGATGGAGATTGGCTTAAATGAAAGAGTATGGGACTTGGGAGAAATCGGCAATGGTGATCTTTTAGGGAGAAAAGATTTTGGCTAGGCAAGAGTTGAGAGGAAAAAAGAGAAAGATGAATATTTTCTTTGATAATTTGGCTATCCCTTCTACTAGTTTAGCAGAAATTACTAAGCTTAGTGTCCCTTACTTGGCCATCACTTCTCCCATATTTTCCTCCTTTATCACTTTGTTTAAAATTAATAAAATAATCCTTCAATTATTCATCATTTATCTCCTCAAAACTCATTCAAAATAATTTGAATTAAACAAATCTTTATCCCTTCCTTCCACCAAAAATTAAAATAAAAACAAGCTTTATCCTTATCTTTTGGGCGCATGCAGTCAACTCCTTCCAACTCTACCTTGGCCTTAAAAGCAAAACAAAACACTCCCCTCTGCTCACAAGCCTCAAACCCGAAACTTGTTGGAGCCCTTGGGCGCAAGCTATAGTGTAACGCCCAGCCACTTTGCCAAGGCATTTTTTGTGACATAAACTCCCTGAATTTCTTTTAAAACCTCCTTAGTGACTTCCCTTCTTGGACGAAAGAGCAAAATAAAAACACACTTATCTTGTAGTCAAAACTCGAACCCAAGCCCTTCTCCCCTGCTCATGGCGTCATTCACCAAGGCCCTAAGTGGCGCCTTGTAGCCACTTTACCAAGCCCTCTTTCATGTCCAAAAGTGCCCATAATTTTCCTTAAGGCCTCCATAGCCCAATTCCCATTTTTAATGCCAAAAATAAAAGCTTCCAAGTGCCATTTCTGTAGCTCGAACCTCCTCCCCTTGGCACTCCATGTGACGCAACCTTCCATGCCCCCTAGGGTAGCGTCCCAAGCCACTTTACCACATAACTTCCTTGTGTCATAAATCCCACGCAAATATCCTTAAGACCTCTTTGCCTAGTTTCCTCTTTTCACTTAAAATTCCAATATTTTTCTGATGCATTTTCCCCATCTCCTAAGGTTCTTCAAACCCCTTAATCACACTTACCCACACACTGAGCCTATTAATTCATGAATTATGCGCCAAATGCATAACCCCTAATCTGGGATATTACAGAGATATTACGAGATAAAAGAAATTACCCCTCTTACCTTCACTTGATCAATTCAAACACCACCTAGCAAGATTCGACCCAACAACCCCTTAAAGATGATTCAGCAAGAGCTGGAATAGTAGGGAATCCAAAATAGAAAGCCGAAAATGGAAACAAGATCTTCAATTGTATGAGTGGGGGTTTCGATTCTTAGAGAGATAAAGAAAACACTATTGAAAAATGGATAAAAGGTTCAGCTATGGAAGAAAAAAATATGGGCAAAGACGGTTCGACTTTTAGGAAGATATTGAAGATGAGAAAAGAGCTAGAGGGTTTCAATTTTGGAGAGAAATTGAGGCAAATGAGAGAACCTACAAGAGAAGAGAATTTTGGCTTGAAGAGAGAAGGTGAGAAAGAAAGAAAAAGATGAAAAAGATGATCACTTGTGCCTACTAATTTTGGCATATCAAACTGAATTTCACCCCCTCCCTAGAGCTTGATTTTCGGCAAACTCCTCATCCACTTGATAACTCTTATCCTCCTTTGTTTTCTTAATCTACATCCTCCCTTCAAAAGAGGCCTCCTTAGTACCAACTCCTCCCCTCATAAATCAACATATTATCCACCTAAATAAAAGAATTAAATCTCCTATTTTCTAGCCATTGTGTCGTCCTCCCTTCCCCCCTTAGGGTGCCAAATTTTAGCCCAAAAGCATGGGCTCTAAGTGGCCAACACTTAGGCCCAATCCTCCTCTTAGTGACGATGCCTACTTGCTCCCTTATAGCACCATCAGATTTTGGGCCACAAGCCCACCTTGGAAATTTTAAACACAGATACCCCTTCTTTTTGTCCTCTAGCTCCCCATTAGAAAATTAACCCAGGTCTCAGCCTAAACCTAAGCCCAATTCGCACATCTAAATCTCAAGCTAACACTTAACCCTACAACAAACAAAATGCACAGACCCACTTACTCAGGATGTTACAAACACGGCCTGGACCCTGAAACACACGGGCATGTCTCTTCAGCAGACTCGACCACGGCCTAAAATCGATTCACACTGGCGTATGCCATGGCCGTGTCCCTGTCATGGCAAAGAGCAATTTCATTCAGAATAAGGTACTTAGAGGCAAAGAAACACATTCCAAAGCCTATTCAAACACCCTAGTAGGAATTCCACTCAGATTAGGATACTTAGGGGCCAAGTAAAGCATTCCAAGAGCCTATATAAACTCCCTAAGCATAAACTTCAAGCGGGCGGTTAGGTAGGCCAAAGAGCCGAGCCAGAAAGGTCAGATTTGTGGGAATCACTCGAAGATAGCCAGTTGATCCATCTCAAGAAGCCAGAATTATACTCAATACGGTGGATCTCTCTTTCAATTCCTTCAGGGGGTTTTAGGGATTTCTTATATTTTATTTTATCTTTTCTTGTGAGATGTTTCCTTTTATCGTTATGAACTAAACTCTTCAAATACCTGAAGGGGATGAAACCTAAGATGGATCTTGTTATTGTTTTCTGAACTATATGATAAATATTTGATTTGTTTTTAATTATGTGTGCTTAATTCTTGTGTTAATTTTTCTGGGATATTTATTCAAGTTAAATGTGCTTAGGTGGTGGAGCAAAAGTCCTTATCTAAGAGTAGATCTAGTATAATTAAGCGGAGTTGATCGCGCGCCTAGAGATAGGGTGGCAAGATTTTGTCGGATTAGGGTGAAACCTAATATGGGAGTCCATAGATCGTGTTAATGCGATTCTAGGGGTTTTAATTAAAAAGAGATTCCAATTAATCAACCTAGGGCTAGACGTTATTCACCTCGAAAGAGGGTTTAATATAAATTAGGGAATCCTACGGATCAAGTCAAGTGAATAAATCATCTGGTTCAGAGTTAGATAACAAGTGAAGTCTAAGTGGATTCTTCCTAAAGGTATCATCTTAATCAACTGAGTTTTCCCAACAGTATTTCCCCAATTCATTCTTTTTGTCTTTGCGTCTTTAGCTTAGTAGTTAGTTACTTTAGATTAAACAATCAATCACTTAATAGTTAGGCTAAATAATAGAAAGAAGGTTAGTATTAGTACTTTTAGTTCCTTTGGGTTCGACAATTTGGTCTTGCCTAAGCTATACTACTGTTTGATAGGTGCACTTTCCTTAAATCATTATCAAAGTTAGTTTCCAGGTTCGATCATTCTCTTTATAAATTTTAAAACTTGACAAAACAACGATCAAGTTTTTGGCGCCGTTGCCAGGGAACTAAAATATTAAGAAAGCCCTATTTTTATTACTTTAGCCATTTTTTGCAATTTATTTTTATTTTATTTATTTTATTTTAACCTTGCTAATTTTCTTTCTTTCTTTTCCAACACAGGTACCTCTAGTTTATGACTAAAAGAAACCTGAAAGGACCACTAGTATACGACAGTGATATTAAAGCTACCACTCACATGAATCGCAGAGAAATTAGGCGACCCCTAAGTTACAGAGAAGAAGAACAACAAGGTGGATCCAATCCTATTGAAAGGATGGACGAGAATAATCCACCACCACAAGATGTGGCAAAAAACAATGCTCCGCATACTATGTATGATTATGCTAAACCTCATTTAACAGGAGCAGAATCGAGTATTGTTAGGCCTGCTATAGCTGCTAATAATTTTGAATTAAAGCCTAACACTATACAACTGATTCAACAGTTTGTTCAATTTGATGGTTTGCAGGACGAAGACCCAAATACTCATATAGCTAATTTTCTAGAGTTCTGTGATACCTTCAAAATAAATGGCATTTCTGATGATGCCATACGTATTTGATTTTTCCCCTTTTCATTAAGGAATAAAGCCAAGCAATGGTTGAGCTCGTTACCACGAGGGTCAATCACTACATGAGACCAAATGACCGAAAAATTTTTATTAAAATATTTTCCACCGGCCAAAATGGCCAAATTAAGGAATGATATCTCTTCTTTTGTGCAGATGGATTTAGAAACATTATACGATGCATGGGAGAGATACAAGGATCTCTTGAGAAGATGCCCACGCCACGGACTAAATTTGTGGCTTCAAGTCCAAACTTTTTACGACGACGTAAATCCCTCCACAAGGCAACTAATTAATTCAGCCATCGGTGGAACTCTGAATAACAAAACTCCTAAAGCGGCATATGAATTTATAGAAGAGATGTCACTAAATAACTATCAGTGGCAAGTTATGAGGACAAGGCCAACGAAAGCAGTAACCATGCTATCAACATAAGTAGAGATGATGAATAAAAAGCTTGATAGTTTGTGTTCTTCGTAGGTACATCCGATGAATGCAGGCGGCATAAGTGGGCTGTGGCGAATCCTGAGTACCCACCTTACCAACCGGGCACAGAAAGTGAACAGATGAACTATATAGGTAATTTCTGATTTAATAATAACCCTTATAGTAATACTTATAATCCAGGTTGGAGGAACCACCTAAATTTTTCATGGGGAGGTCAGGGAAATCAAGGAAATCAAAGACAACAACCTCCTCAAAATTTCCAAAATCAGCCATATCCACAAGAAAAGAGGCCGATCCTTGAAGAGATGCTGACAAAATTCATGGCAGCCACAGAAAATCATTTCCAATACACTGAGACAACACTTAAAAACCAACACACATCGATTGAAGGGATCAAGAACCAAGTTGAGGAACTTACTAAGTCAGTTGGGGAAATTACTAACTCAGTTGAACAACTTGCAAAGTTAATTTTCGAACAACCGCAAGGGCATCTACCAAGCAACACTGAGATTAACCCAAAGGAGCAAATCCAAGCCATCACAGCCCATGATAGTATAGGTTTAGATGAACCCAATTCAATACAAGAAAATGAGGTAGAATAAGGTAAAATTGAGGTAACACAAGAAAAGCCAAAACTGGTAATCAAAGAGTACCAACCTCGCATACCTTATCCTGAAGCGATGAAGAGAGATAATATAGAGGAACAGTTTGGTAAGTTTCTTAAACTTTTAAAGAAATTACATATTAACTTCCCGCTTCTTGAAGCTCTTTCACAGATTCTAGATTCATGGATATTTTTAAAAAAACTTTTGATGAACAAGCTTAAGTTAGACGAGGAGCCACATGTGGAATTAAACGCAATGTGCTCAGTAATTCTACAAAATAGACTACCACGAAAGCTAAAAGATCCAGGGAGTTTTACAATTCCATATTTAGTTGGTAAACTAACTATTGATAATGCCTTAGCTGATTTAGGGGCAAGTATAAATGCCATGCCTTATAAATTGGTTAAACAACTAGGTCTAGGGAAACCCAAACAAACTAGGATGAGTATTCAATTGGCTGATAAAACTGTTAGAATTCCTAGGGGTATTATCGAAGATGTTCTTGTAGAAATTTATAGATTTGTTTTCCCAGTAGATTTCGTTGTCTTAGACATGGATGAGGACAATTCGATTCCTTTAATCCTAGGAAGACCCTTTTTAGCAACTGCTAGGACTAAAATTGATGTTGGCAGAGGAGAACTCATACTTCGTGTAGGTGACGAATCGATCAGTCTACAAGCTCTTGACTCGACCAAGACATCAAGTGATAAAGGTGAGAAAGTAAATTCAGTTGCTAACCAAGTTGTTCAACTTTCACCACAAGAAACACCACAAGGTTACAAACTGAGCTGAATCATGGACCCTATGCCAACAAAGAAGAATTACATGAGGAACGAAGCCTTAAGATTGATAAATTAGAAGAGTGTACGACACACTGTAAAGAGAAACCAAAACTGCACAAAGAAAAATCGAAGGAGCCCCCAAAAAAGATCATAGGAACATCGAACCACTTCAAAATAAAAGATCAGGTACTGTTAAAGAAGGAAGATCCACAAATTACCATGTCAGACCTAAATATAAACAAAGAAATACCTCTTAAGGCATGCAATATCTTCCCATACGGAATAGTCGAGGTAAGCAATCCCATATTCGGTACTTTTAAGGTAACCGCTTCTCGACTTAAACTTTATCATAAAATAGAATTTACAGCATGAGGGAAGATATTCAAACTTTTAAACCACCCTAATTTTTGCAAATACGAGGAAAGTCTTGCTTAAGACATTAAACGAGCGCTTCTCGAGAGGCAACTCGAGCACTAACCCTATTTATTTACACATTTGTTTTCATTTTAGTTTCTTTTCTTCTCTTCGTCCTAAACACCTAGTTTTAAACTAACCAAAAGTGTATATTTCCAGACATGGCCGTGTGGAAGTACAGAATCTCTGTACTGACAATAGAAGAAGAGGTACGAATCAGAAATAATCAAATGTTCGAGTCACAGACTCTAACCACCACCACACGGGCACCGACAAAATGCCACGACCGTGCGATGCGGCCGTAGACGACACTGACTTATCACTAACGGTCGTTGCAATCTAGACACACAACCGTATGAGGCGGCCATGTGAAACAACACACCCATAGTCCACGGGCATGGGGAAGTACCAGACTTGAAACTATATTTAAAGCCACCCCTCTTCTCTTCCTTCTCACTGACTCCCCATCTTCTTCCTTCCTTCTTTTTCTCAAATTTCTCTCTTCTCCATTATAAGTCTCTAAACTCTTGAGCCTACACATATCCATGTCAAAGAAGCGAAAAAAGCCAAGCATAATCTCCTAGAGGGAGATCGATCTACATAAGTTCATGCCACCACTTCATCCACTCTACAAGCCAAGGGTCTTTGAGAACATTTAACTTTTATTCTACTTTTCTCTTTTGCTTCAATTTCCTTCTCTTTGACTTTCTTGTGCTTAATTTAGTTAATTTTATTCTAGTTTCTTAGTTTTAGGTTCTTCAGGCTGCTAGGGAATCACATCGGAACCACGACCACCGGCTCAACCCAGCCTTAGGAATCACACCCACCTCGCGAACCATCCAACAATAAGGACTCCTCAGTCAATTCATCTTTTATGTTAATTTTATCTTACTTTCTGTTTTCTTTCCCTTTAGTTTTCTTGTCCTTAAATACATAATTAGTTTATTTTAAATGTGTCTTAATAATTCTTAGCTAATCTATCACGAGTTTTCCAATTTCTTCATCTAGCACAGTGACTGTTGGCATCCACCACAGCACCACCGCCTCCTCTTCCAAATCAGGCCGGGAATAGTGATCCCAAAAAAAATTCAGGAAGTGTCACTTCTCCCCTTCTCTTTTGATTTCAGTATCACATGATTATTTATCTATATTTGTACATTGAGGGCAATGTTCATCTTAAGTGTGGGGGGTAAAAGTGCCTAACTTTTTACATTATTCTCAAATCCCTGAATCATATCTAGTTCTTAAGTAATTTCCTCATATTACTAATTAGGATGAAATTTCTGATGATTTATGATTCTTAGTGATATGTTTTTGAGTAAGTCATAGTTAATTGTGCATTGATGCTTTATACTTTAAGATACTAGAGAATCAAGCATGATAGGTCTATTTTCAAAATAAAAAAAATTCTAGGTTGTCTCCCTGAATTTGAATATTACTTTGAAGTTTGAAATTTACGAGGTTGACATCAAAAAAACCCATAATTTTTGTGAGATTTTGAGCCTTACAGAGCATACATTCTTTTTCGTGCTCACTTTTTGATTATGAGTGTGTCAACATTGAACTATTATTCTATAACTTACCTCGATTGTACATGTTAAGACCACATTTTTGATTTGATATACTGAGATGATAAAGGCACCTAGGTTTTAACCCACTCACTCCACTAAAAAGCCTATCTTCACAATTAACCCTTAGTGAACCCTTTGATCCTAACAACCCTTTTTATTGATTCACCCACTAATATTAACCCAAAACCCCACTCGTATTTGTTATCACCATTCCTTTGACTACCCTTCTATTGAGACTTGATTTGATAAGTTGCTCAATTATATTATTTCAGTTATAAAATTTCTTTCTTATGTAATCTGTGCTAGCGCTATCTAAAAAAATCGAAGTATATTCATTATTAGTTCTGTAATTAAGTGAGCTTATATGTTTAATTTCAATATCTTGAAGAAGAAGCTCGTATTATTAGTATTTTCATATGATGTAATTATTCAGATTGTTAGTTCAATTCTTTTTCTAAAGTTAGGTAATTTGTCAGGTCAATCTCGATTCTAACTTTCCAATTCAGCCTTTATCCACACCTTTAACCTAAGCCCCATTACAACCCTGTTAAAGACCTTTTGATTTGTGTATCATGTCATATTACAGTGGTAGAGATTTGATTTTCAAGCAAGCCTATGGGATTAACTTTTCAGGTTCGACTTATGAGTGCTTATTCTTGAACCTTAAACACTTCGAGTGCTTTGAGTGAATCTTTAGTGAGGATGTCAATCCTTGTCAGTTTTGAATTAAAGGTAATTATTTAGATAAGGGGAGACACCTATGTTTTCGAGTACAAAATGTATGACTTATATTGTTTGAATCTTTACGACTCTTTGAGCTAAATTATACATGTATGAATTATCTATGAATTATGATGAGACATTGTTGATGAGAATTATGAAATTGTGGAAAGTTTGTTTTAATTGTAAGTTGAGAATTTTGCTTGAGGACAAGCAAAAGCTTAAGAGCGGGGGGTATTTGATAAACCGTAAAAGTAACATATTTTAATCCCACATGTAGCATACTTTTGGATGATTTATTCCCTGAATTGTGTAAAAAGGTGCTCTTAATCCTTTCTTTTCATGTTTTATACTCAAGAAAGCACCTAGGGACGAAAAGAACTAGAAATAGGCTCAAAACGAACCAAATTGGGCCAAAAAAGAAATTGGCACAGCCTGGGCCCAATACTACATGGCCGTGCCTCCCTAATTTACTCTAACACGGCCTAGACCCCGAAACACACGGGCGTGTCTCTTCAGCAGACTTGACAACGGCCTGAAATCGATTCACATGGGCGTGTGCCATAGCCGTGTCCCTGTCATGGCAAAGAGAAATTTCATTCGGAATAGGGTACTTAGAGGCAAAGAAACACATTCCAAAGCCTATTCAAACACCCTAGTAGGAATTCCACTCAGATTAGGATACTTAGGGGGCAAGTAAAGCATTCCAAGAGCCTATGTAAACACCCTAAGCATAACCTTCAAGGGGGTGGTTAGCTAGGCCAAGGAGCCGAGCTAAAAAGGTTAGATTTGTGGGAATCACTCGAAGATAGCCAGTTGATCCATCTCAAGAAGTCAGAATTATACTCAAGATGGCGGATCTCTCCTTCAATTCCCCCCGGGGGTTTTAGGGATTTCTTATGTTTTGTTTTATCTTTTCTTCTGAGATGTTTTCTTTTATCGTTATGAACTAAACCCTTCAGATATTTTATTGTCATTGTTTTTAGGGGACGAAACCTAAGACGGATCTTGTTATTGTTTTCTAAACTATATGATAAATATTTGATTTGTTCTTAATTATGTGTGCTTAATTCTTGTGTTAATATGATAAACCGTAAAAGTAACATATTTTAACCCCATATTTAGTATGCTTTTAGAATGATTTAGCCCTGATTTATGTAAAAGGTGCTTTTAATCCTTTCTTTTCATATTTATACTCAAGAAAGTACCCGAGGATGAAAAGAACAAGAAATAGGCTTAAAACGGGCCAATTTGGGCCAAAGAAGAAATCGACACGGCCTGGACTTCAAGCCACATGGCCGTGCCTCGACAGTTAACTAAGACAAGGCCATGCCACAATTTACACGGCGTGCCCCAATCGATAGAATCAAGATACAGCCCAACCATTATTTACGCAGGCGTCTGCCATGGCCGTGCCCCTGTTCCAGGTGAGAGTAATTTCAATCGGATTTGGATACTTAGAGGCAAAGAAACACTTTCCAAAGCTTATTCAAATACCGAGTAAGAAGCAGACTTAAATTAGGACACTTAGAAGCCAAGTAAAGCATTCAAAGAGCCTATATAAACAACCTAAGTGTATCTTGAAAGGGGGCGGTGAGCTAGGCCAAGGAGCTGAGCTAGAAGAATCACATTTGTGGGAATCACTCGAAGATAGCCAGTTGATCCATCTCAAGAAGCTGGAATTCTACTTAAGACGGTGGATCTCTCCTTCAATTCCTTCAGGGGTTTTAGGGATTTCTTATGTTTTGTTTTATCTTTTCTCTTGAGATGTTTTATTTTAAAGTTATGAACTAAATCCTTCAAATACCTGAAGGGGATGAAACCTAGATGAATTTTGTTATTATTTTCTGAATTATATGATAAATACTTAGTTTGTTCTTAATTATGTTGCTTAATCCAAATCTGATGTGCTTAGGTGAAGGAGGAATAGACCCTACTTAAGAGTAGATCTAGCATAATTAAGCGGAGTTGATCGAACGCCTAGAAATAGGGTTACAGGATTTTACTGGATTAGGGTGAAACCTAATATGGGAATCCATTGATCGATTTACTGCTATTCTATGGGGTTATTATAAGCGAATGAGAGTTCCACTAATTAACCTAGGGTTAGACGTTATTCACCTCGAGAGAGGGTTAAAAATAGGTTAGGGAGTCATATGGATCAAGCTAAGTAAAAAAATCATATGATTTAGTAATAAGTAACAAGTGAAGTCTAGGTGGATTCTTCTTGAGGGTATCATTGTAATCAATTGAGTTTCCTCAAGTTATTTCCCAATTCGTTCTTCTTGTCTTTGCGTCTTTAGCTTAGTAGTCGTTATACTAGATTAAATCAACAAATCACTCCATATTTTAGGCTAAATAATAAAAAGAAAGTGAGTATTAGTACTTTTACTTCCTTTGGGTTCGATAATCTTGTCTTGCCTAAGCTATACTACTGTTCGATAGGTACACTTGCCTTTAAATCGTTGTCAGAGTTAGTTTCCAGGTTTGATCATTCTATTTATAAATTTTAAAGCTCTGATTAAAGCGATCAAGTTTTTGGCGCTGTTGCCGGGGAACTAAAATATTAAGAAAACTATATTTTTATTACTTTAGCCATTATTTTATTTCGTAATTTATTTTATTCCATTATTTTTTCTAAATTTTATTTTTCTTTCTTTTCCCTAGCAGGTACCTCTAGTTTATGACTAGATGGAACCCGACAAGACCTCTAGTATACGATAGTGAAATTGAAGCTACCGCTCGAAGAAATCGCAGAGAAATTAGGCGAGTTCTAAATTACACTGAAGGGATGGACGAGAATAATCCACCATGAGATGTGGCAGATGCTCTGCGCACTATGTATGATTATGCTAAACCCAATTTAACAGGAGCAGAATCTAGTATTGTTAGGCCTGCTATAGCTGCTAATAATTTTGAATTAAAGCCTAATACAATACAAATGATTCAACAATTTGTTCAATTTGATGGTTTGCAGGATGAAGACCCGAACACTCATATAGCAAATTTTTTAGAGTTCTGTGATACTTTCAAAATAAATGGCGTTTCTGATGATGCCATTCGTCTTCGGTTATTTCCCTTTTCATTAAAGAATAAAGCCAAGCAGTGGTTGAACTCATTACCACGAGGGTCAACCACTACATGGGAACAAATGACCGAAAAAATTTTATTAAAATATTTTCCACCGGCCAAAACGGCTAAATTATGAAATGATATTTCTTCTTTTGTGCAGATGGATTTAGAGACATTATACGATGCATGGGAGAGATACAAAGATCTCTTGAAGAGATCTCCACACCACGGATTACCATTATAGCTTCAAGTCCAAACCTTTTATAATGGTGTAAATCCCTCAACGAGACAACTAATTGATTTAGCCGCTGGTGGGACCTTGAATAATAAAACTCCTAAAGCAGCCTACAAATTCATTGAAGAGATGTCGTTGAATAATTATCAGTGGCAGGTTACAAGGACAAAACCGACAAAATCAGCCGGAGTCTACAGCATTGATGCAGCTATCAAATCAGGTAGAGATGATAAATAAAAAGCTTGACAGTTTATGTTCTTCACAGGTACGCCCAATCATGCAATGCAACGCAAGTGGAACCGTGGCGAATCCTGAGTACCCACCCTACCAACCGAAAGCAGAGAACGAACAAATAAACTATATAGGTAATAATTTCAGATCCAATAATAATCCTTATAGTAATACTTATAATCCAGGTTGGAGGAACCACCCAAATTTTTCATGGGGAGGCCAAGGAATTCAAGGAAATCAAAGACAACAACCTCCCTCAAATTTCCAAAATCAGCCATATCCGCAAGAAAAGAAACCAACCTTCGAAGAGATGCTGATAAAATTTACGTCAGACACAGAAAAGCGCTTCCAAGAAATTGAGAAAACAATTAAGAGCAACGAGAATTGAATGGGGGAACTTGCAAAGTTATTCAGGGAAGCCACGAATGCAGTCGAACAACTCGCAAAGCTAATGTCAGAACGACCGCTAGGATGTCTACCAAGTAACACCGAGATTAAACCAAAGGAGAAAATTCAAGCCATCTAAGCTCAAGACAGTAAGGAGTTAGATGAATCAAAATCAATACAAGAAAACAAGGTAGACGAAGGTAAGATAGAGAAAACACAAGAAAAGCCAAAACCAGTAAGGAAGGAGTACCAACCTCGCATACCTTACCCCGAAGCGATAAAAAGAGACGATTCAGAGGAACAGCTCGGTAAGTTTCTTAAACTCTTAAAGAAAATACATATTAACTTACCTCTTCTTGAAGCTCTTTTTCAGATGCCAGACGCGAGGAAATTCTTAAGACAGCTCATGACTAACAAACACAAATTAGATGATGTAACACCCCAAACCCGGCCCAAATGCCACTACCGGATCTGGCATGCCACAGGTTGAATGTAAAATTTCAAACTCTCTGGTTACTTTGAAGAAATCATGGATTTGGAAAAAAATAATTTTCTGGTGGAACGTTGAGTTGAAAACTTTGCTTTGTTGGGTTCGAAAATCACAGTTTGTGCTATTCCAATATCCGTTAAATAAGTGATTTTTGATGAAAATCGTTGCTTTGCGTTAAGCATGTTTGAAACTCCCATTTTTATTACTTCTTATAGTTAAGCCCTTGAAATATAAATCTACAGTCCATAATTATTAACTGCTAGGAACTGAAAATTTAAGCTAAGAGGCCTTATTACATGCTAACGAAAATAAACCCAAAATTTAAAACTAAAGAAAAACCGAAAATAAGTTTAAGTAAATGAAAGACTTTATGGCCCCTCGAGTCCGCCTTGGCTCCTGTATCCATGATCTACTGTTCATCTGAAAGATTGAGAAAAATGAAGGGTGAGTCACCAAGACTCAATGTGTAAATCCCTGGATCACATTAGCGGCCTGAGGCCCACAAACACATTCTGGGCCTTGGCCCATACAAAATGGCAACATAACAGGTACATGCTGAATGACCCAGCCCAACCTAAAATTCCATCCTCTACATGTGATAAACTGTAAAAGTAACATATTTTAATCCCATATTTAGTATGCTTTTGGATGAATTTATCCTCGATTTATGTAAAAAGGTGCTTTTAATCCCTTCTTTTCGTGTCTTATGCTCAGGAAAGCACCTAAGGATAAAAAGAACGTAAAATGGGCTTAAAACGGACAAAATTGGGCCAACCCAAGAAATCGACACGGCCTGGACTTCAAGCTACACGGCCATGCCTTGCCATTCACTTCACATGTCCATGCCACAATTTACACGGCCATGCCCCAATTGATGAGACTCAAGCACGGCTGAACCTCGGCGCGCGGTGGGTACACACCGATGCCTAAATCAACAAAATAGAGACACGGGCTAGAAGACGACTTACACGGGCATGCCATGACCATACCCCTGCCGCGGGAAAGAGTAATTTCACTCGGATTAGGATGCTTGGAGCCCAAGAAATGCAATCCTTGGTCTACTTAAACACCTAGGAACAAATTATGCTTGAATTATGAGTATTTAGGAGCCAAGTAAAGCATCCCAAAAGTATATATAAACACCCCAAGGTGGCTACTCAAGAGGGCGTCAAGTTTTAGCAGAGTTTTCTACCAGAGCTTTACTCATTTAGGGAATTACTCGAAGATAGCCAGTTAATCCATCTCGAAGAGCCAGAATTCTACTCAAGACGGAGGATCTCTCCTTCAATTTCTTCAGGGGTTTTAGGGATTTCTAATGTTTTGTTTTATCTTTTCTCTTGAGATGTTTTCTTATTTAGTTATGAACTAAACCCTTGAGATACTGCAGGGATGAAACCTATGATGGATTTTGTTATTGTTTTACGAATTTATATGATAAATACTTAGTTTGTTCTTAATTATGTTGCTTAATTTAACTTTGATGTGCTTAGGTGGAGGAGGAATAGACCACCTAAGAGTAGATCTAGCATAATTAAGAGGAGTTGATCGAGGCGCCTAGAGATAGGGTTACGAGATTTTGCAGATTAGGGTGAAACCTAATATGGGAATCCATTGATCGATTCTTGCTTTCTTAGGGGGTTATTATAAGAGAATGAGAGTTCCACTAATTAACCTAAGGTCAAACATTATTCACTTCGAGAGAAGGTTTAATATAGGTTAGGGAGTCTCACCGATCAAGCTAAGTAAAGAAATCATATGGTTTAGGGATAAATAATAAGTGAAGCCATAGGTGGATTCTTCTTGAGGGTATCGTCTTTATCAACTGAGTTTTCCAAAGTCTTTTCCCAATTTATTCGTTTATCTTTGCATTTTAGTTTAAAGTATTTCATTAGTTTTAGACAAATCAACCAATCACTCCATATTTTAGGCTAAATAATAGAAATAAAGTGAGTAGTAGTACTTTTAGGTTCCCTGGGTTCGATAAGATATTCTTGCCTTTACTATCCTACTGTTCGATAGGTGAACTTGCCTCTATCGTTGTCATAGTTAGTCTATAGGTTCGATCATTCTTTATAAATTTTAAAACTAGACTATTTTGCAGTGATCAACACGCCAACCCTTACCAGCCATCACACCGCGGGGATTTCTACAATCAGCCCACGAACCGCTACATGCCATCTTGACAGTCATACTGTCAGTTATAATGCCAATCATTATGTGACCTTATAATCAAATGTGGCAGAGCCACCAATCACCATGTGACCTTATAACATATCGTGTTTTAACCACCAATCACTAAGTGACCTACTAAGCATGCTCTTCCCCTTCATCACATTAACCCTATGCCATGCAAGCATACATGGAAATACAAGCTTAATATACCATCTACAAGATAACAGATTATCACATACATCGATACATATAGAGAATTTGCTATGTTTACGCACAGCATCCTTGCCTAACCCTACGGGTTACTCGATTATCCATCTGACCTTTTACGGCTTTTCACCCATATAATGTATAATCTGTAAAACTAATGTGATAAAGATCTACACACCTGATTACAGACAAAATGATACTTTCTATGTAAACCTTTGTCGATGTCGAGACGATCGCTAACTGCCTAGAGTTTTGTTACATGAAGGTCCACAACACGTGGCCAATCTCTAATGGCAGACACTGAATGCTTCTTAAACTTAGGGGTTGGATTTACGGGTCCAATTCCCTTCTTCGCCTGATCGACATTTGATTCCTTCAAAAGACCTTATCAATTGCTACCATCACAACATATGGTTGTTAATCCATAATATAGGATTAAGATTACGAACACGGTAATCGAACTTAATGAAAATCTACAGAGAACCCCTTACCTTGAAATCTCGAAGGAGATAGAGCTTGGAAAACTAATGATTTCTGGCTTTTGGGATCTAGATAACCCGTTTTACTTTGATTCTCAAAACGTCACCTCAAAAGGAAATGCAAGAAGATAGAAAGTGTTAGACCAAATGATAGCCTTAACAAGCCACGTAGCCATTCGACTTTGGCCCCCAAGATTGAAAGAGAAAAGAAACAGAAGAATTCGGCTCTTACCTTAACACCAATCAGATTCAGCTACTCCAACAGGTTTTGGCTTCAGCGAAAATTAAAAGAAAGATGATGCAAAGGGATCTATGGATATTCGGCTTTTGAGAAAGAGATGATTGAGAGAATAGGAGTAGGATGGAATGAAAAGAGGCAATAGAAACGGTAAAGAGAAAGAAAGATTTCGACAAGACTTGGGGTAGATTCGGCTTATACTTAGAAAAGAAAGAAAAAGAGAACAAATGGGAACCCTAAATGCCGAAAATGAAGAAGTACTCCCCCTCACTTAAACAGAATTTTGGCACTCACCAAACAAATACCAAAAACGCCCATTTCAAAAACTAAAACCCATCCTATCAACAGGGGAAATTTCAGCACCCCTTAGCCACTCAAAACCGATTCCTCCTTCCTCTTAGAGTTTGAAATTCGGCCACCACCTAGTCCTCTAGAAAATTCCTAGATTTTCTCCCTTATCTTCATCTGATCACTCATCCACAAGTTGCATGGATAACACCACCTCTTCTTCCCTCTATCAGCCATATTATCCAACTCAGTTAATCTCCCTATTTCTAAGCATCCTAGCCGACTCCAACTCTACTCCTTGCTAATGCCAAAAATAATTAAAATAAAAAGGGTATCATGCAACTCGAACCTTGGACCTCCTTAACTGCTTAACATGCCACCTCAAGGCCCTTGAATAACGCCACTGACCACGGGGCCACAAGCCCATTTTTGCCTCTTACTCACAGATAATATCTATTAAGCCCTATCCTACGGCTCTCCACTAGAGTGCCCAAGCAGAAAATTTTGCTAAGGCCTCTACCAACTCTGAACCCATTACGGACCCTAAAACACTCTAACTAGCATATTAAGCACAACAGCACATCACAGCACAACCAATGCAAAGCCCTACAAATTTAGGATGTTACAGTTCTACCCCTTAAAGAAATTTTGACCTCAAAATTACCTGGTCAGAACAGATACGGGTATTGCTACCGCGTTGCTTCCTCTGGTTCCCAAGTAGCCTTCTCAGAATCGTGATTCTGCCATAGAACCTTAACCAACGGAACCACCTTCCTACGCAATACCTTGACATCACGATCTAAGATTTCCATTGGTTCCTCTTCAAAGGATAGATCAGGTCTCACTTCGATTTCTTCCACAGGCACCACATGAGATGGATCCGAACGATAGCGTCTTAACATAGAGACATGAAACACGTTGTGAATCTGGCTTAATTCTGAAGGTAGCTCAAGCTGATAGGCTACTGGTCCCACTCGTTTCAACACCCGATAAGGTTCGATGAATCTGGGACTTAATTTACCTTTCTGTCCAAACCTTAGTACTTTCTTCCACGGCGACACCTTTAAGAACACCCTGTCACCTACTGCAAACTCTATGTCCTTACGCTTCAAATCAGCATAGGACTTTTGTCTGTTCGATGCTTCCTTTAATCGAGCCTGAATTAACTCAACCTTCTCCTCTGTCTCGGTAACCAATTCAGGCCCAAAATCTGATGTTCCCCTAACTCCTCCAATAGGTAGGAGTACGACACTTTCGTCCGTACAATGCTTCATCTGAATACTAGACTGGTAGTTATTGTTGTAAGCAAACTCTGCCAACGGTAAAAACTCTTCCCAACTACCATTGAAGTCAATGACACAACCTCTCAACATGTCCTCTAAGATCTGAATTACCCGCTCAGATGACCATCGGTTTGAGGATGAAACGTTGTACTAAATTCTAATTTCGTACCAAACGCTTAATGCAACACCTTTCAAAATCGCGACGTGAACCTCGGGTCCCTGTCCGATATGATTGATACCGGTACTCTATGTAGCCTCACTACCTCGCTACATATAACCTAGCCAATTTTTTAGAGAGTAATCAACACGTACAGGTATGAAATGAGCAGACTTCGTCAAGCGGTCAACAATCACCCAAACCGAACTTTCTTAGTCGGCGTGAGAGGTAGCCCACTAACAAAATCCATTGTGATTCTTTCCCATTTCCACTGTGGAATTTTCACTGGCTACAACAACCCTAATGGTAACTGGTGCTCCGCTTTTACCTACTGATAGGTTAAACACTTACACACAACCTCGGTCACCTCTCGCTTCACGCTCGGCCACCAAAACTGTTCTCGCAAATCCTGATACATCTTACTCCCTCTAAGGTGCATAGCGTATGAACTACCATGCGCTTCTAGCAAAATCTTACGCCTCAACTCAGGATCTCTTGTCATGCAAATTCTTCCTTGGAAACATAATAGTCCTTCTTCGTTCACACCAAATTTTGTTGATTCATCACTTGATCCTACCCGAAACTTCTCCTTTAGTAACTCATCGGTCTGCTGCTTCTCCTTAACCTGACTGACCCAAGAGGGCTTCACTTGAAGTTCAGCAAATAAACTCCCATCATCGTATAAACTGAGGTGAGCAAACATTACTCTCAAGTTAGAGATTACTCTATGACTTAGAGCATCCGCCACCACGTTAGCTTTACCCGGATGATACTCGATCAAGCAGTCATAATCCTTTAACAAATCGATCCACCTCTTTTGCCTTAAATTCAACTCCTTCTGTGTCAAAAGGTATTTTAGGCTCTTATGGTCGGTATAAATGACAGATTTCTCCCCGTACAGATAATGTCTCTAGATCTTTAGGGCAAAAACCACTGCTGCCAATTCCAAATCATGGATGGAATAATTTGATTTATGCGGTCTTAACTACCGAGATGCATACGCAACAACCTTTCCATCATGCATCAATATGCATCCTAGTCCCGTGTGTGAAGCATCACAATAAATCACAAATTCTTTTCCAGCCTCCGGTTGAATCAACACCGGAGCCTCCGTCAATATCCTTTTCAACATCTCCAAACTTTCTTGCTGCTTATCTGACCAAACAAACGGAACCCCTTTTCGCAATAACTTAGTCAACGGTGCCGCAATCAACGAAAATCCTTCAACAAACCTTCTGTAATACCCGGTCGACCAAGAAAACTCCAAATTTCTGCTACAGACTTAGGCAGCTTCCAATCCACCACTGCTTCAATTTTTCGAGGATCAACCCTCAGCCCCTCTGCCAACACAAGGTGGCCTAGAAAAGTAACTTCCCTTAGCCAAAATTCGCACTTACTGAATTTGGCATACAGCTACTTCTCCCTAAGAATCTGCAAAACCACTCAAAGGTGTGAATCATGCTCTTCCTCCAATTTTGAATAAACCAGGATGTCATCTATAAATACCACGACAAACCGATCCAAGTAGGGTTGGAACACTCAGTTCATCATGTCCATGAATGCTGTTGGCGCATTGGTCAATCCAAATGGCATCACCATGAATTCGTAGTGACCATAGCAAGTCCTAAAAGTTGTCTTATGAATATCCACCTTATTGACCTTAAGCTGATGGTACCCTGACCTTAGATCTATCTTTGAAAAGACTAAAGCCCCCTTCAACTGATCGAACAAGTCGTCGATCCTTGGTAATGGGTATTTGTTCTTGATTGTTAACTTATTCAATGGCGATAGTCAATGTACATACGCATTGATCCATCCTTCTTCTTAACGAATAACACCGCGCTCCTCAAGGCGATACACTTGGTCGAATAAACCCTCTATCCAGCAACTCTTGTATCTGTGCTTTTAACTCTACCAATTCCTTCGGCGCCATTCTATATGGGGCGATAGATACTGGCGCTGTTCCCAGAAAAAGTTCAATACCAAACTCCACTTCACGGTCCGGAGGTAATCCTTGAAGCTCTTCTGGGAAAACATTACTGTCCTAACATCCTTGGCAGTTAGTTCCTTGGCTTCTAAAATCCGAACAAACATTAGAATTGCCTCGCATCCTTTCCTCACCATCCTTTCGCTCTTAGGGCAGTCACCACATTCGACAAACAGTTCCCCCTTTCACCCATTACCAACACTTCGCCATCCTCGGGAGTTTTTAACACCATACGCTTGGCTGCGTAATCTACATTAGCTTGATACCTCACCAGCCAGTCCATGCCTAAGATTAAATCAAACTCCACGAATGGTAATTCCATCAGATTAGTCAGGAAAACTATTCCCTAAACTTCTAAAGGTACCTCCCGATAAAGCTTATTTACCACCACAGAGTGTCCTAACGGGCTAATTACAGTTATCTCTCTAGAGGACATCTCAGAATCTATGCTTAAAGTTCTAGACACCCTACTAGCAACATATGAATGCGTTGACCCAATATCTATCAATGCAGTGTAAGGCAATCCAAGAATTAAAAATGTACCAGTTATGACATCCGGTGCATCGGCCTCCTCTCGATGTCTGGTAGCATAGACTAACCCCGGCTGTCTCGTCTCAGTGTTTTCAACCCCTCGGCCTGGTGCTCCACGGCCCCGACCGAAACTGTTACCACCTCTGGCTGGACCACGACCTCCCTGCAGCTGCTGACCTCCTCTACCCAGCTGAGTATTTCCTTGACCTGCGGGCCCTGCACCGCCCCGTGGCTGTGGATAGTCTCTAATCTGATGGTCCGTAGATCCACACCTGAAACACTTCCCATTTCTCAACCAACACTCACCGAAATGGAATTTACCACATCGAGCACACCTCTGTCTCTGGCTAGCAGCAGCAGGTCTCCCACCCCGACTCGGCCTATCTGACCTAGGTCTTTTCTGAGTACGCCCAACTACCCCTGACGATCCAAAATTCCTCTTACTTCCACCCCTATCTCTATCCCGATTTAGTTTTTTTGTCTACTTCACCTCCTCAGCTATCTTAGATTTTTCACAAGAACAGCAAATTCCCTCTCCTGCTGCGGGGCTATCAATACATGCAGATCATCCCTCAGACCATCTTCAAATTGAACATAATATTCATGGTCTGTGGCCACTATCCCTCGAGCATAACAGCTAAGACGTAAGAATTTCACTTCATACGCAGTCACCGACCTACTTCCCTGAGCCAGATTCAGAAATGCCCTATGCTGCGCATCCACATAGCTCAACCCGATGCGTTTACTCTGGAATGCCATTCTGAAGAAATCCCAGGTGATATGGTCAGCCACCATACCATCCTTAACCGTAAGCCACCATTGATACGCCTTACCCCATAGGAGAGATACAACCCCTTTCAATTTTTCCTCTTCGTGAAATCAAGATCAGCCATTATGCGCTCAACCGCCTCCAACCAATACTCAGCTGTACTTGGGGCTATACCAAAAATTCTCCTAAAAATTTTTGCCCCATTGGCTCTAAGTCGCTCCGACACTGATTTTTGAGCTCCCAAACCCATGTCTACTCCAGCAACTCTCTCTAAAACCCGTAACATTGCTTGAGATACCGCGTCATCTCCGGCCGTCTGGTCCTAAAATTTTGCCTCCGCAGCTGGTAAACGGCATCTCATCTCCTGACCCATGTCCAGATCCTACTGGTTCTGACACGGCCATCCTGCCCCTACCACGGCCACGCGCAGGACGTCCTCGTCCCCTTGTACTCATACTACCGATTTGCTTTTATCTGATTAGAAGTTTTATGGATTAATAATTTCTTTCACTGATTAATAACGAACAATCTTATGGAAAGTAGTTTCAATAGTAGTGTAACATTCTTAAAACGGGGTCTCTGTATTTTGCATATGGTTGCATGTGTATGTTGTGTGGTTTGATATATTTTGGGGTCTAAGCATGACCTCAGGTTAGGCCTGAGTCATGGCCAAACATTTTTGTTTTCGTACTTAGGGAGAGGGAGCTAAGAGAGTTAGGGGTTAAAAGAAATTATTGGGAGTTTTGGACACAAGAGCTAAGTTGGAAAAGTGGCCAAGGAGGCGCCACTAAGAGCCAAGAGTGTGACGCCACAGGCAGGGCAGGAGTGCTTGGGTTCGAGCTGCAGAAATCCCTTTTCTGCTATTTCTTTTTCACGTCACAAGCTAGGAAGAGGAGTGCTGAGGATGGACTCTAGGAGATAAGGATAGAAGGAGTTAAACGGATTTGAATAAGTGGACAGGAGAGCCTTGAGGAGTTGGCCGAATTTTAAACTGTAGGAGAGGAGGTGTGATTGGTTTGGGATTTAGGGGTAGGTTGAATCTCCTTAGTCAAGGGGGGAGTGTATTTTCGGCTAGCCTAGGGGTGTTTTCTTTTCTTTTTAGAGAGGTGTCAAAACCAAAACACCAAAGTGCTTTTCTCTTCTCTCTTTTTCGGCAACTCTTGTTATTGGCCGAACCAATTTTACAAGTTTTGTTAGAAGCCGAAACTTGTTTCACTTCTTTTCTCCCATTTTTGATCAAAGACCGAATCTATTCTCTTCTCTTCATCTTTTTCTTTTTAGCCGAATCTATTTGTTTGCTCTCTACTATTACCGAATATCAATCAAGCATAGATCATCTTTGGTTCCTTTTCTAATCGGATCTGAGGAGGGTAAGTGATTGGCCGAATACCCTTAGTTTCATTCTCTTCTCTTCTCACGTGTTCTAATCCACTTTGAAGAGCCAAATCTATTGGTAAGTGGCTTCTTTTCTATTTGATCCTCTATTAAAGATCTGTATTAAACATTTTTCTTGTTCTATGTGGTAGTCGAAACCCCTAACACCAATTTAGGGTGCCAATCTTTGGTGTTTAGAAGCTGAATCAGTCATCAAGGTAAGGAGGCGATAATCACTTTTGGTTTCGGGATTTATGTTTTGGCCAAATGGCCTATAGTTCTCTAATGATGTGTTAAGCCGATTGTAGGGGGAAGGGGAAGTAGCGAATAAAGTGGAGTTGGAAGACTTGTTTACTGATTAAGTGTATGGTCGGTTACAAGGGGGTTCATTGATAGTTCCTGGATTTGGTTGAAAACCAAATCGGCACTAAGGTAAGAAGTTATCCTTGTGCAATTTGTCCTTCAAGATTTATTGGTATAGCTGAATGGCTTTTGGTGATAACCTAAGTGTTGACCGAATGTAGGGGCAAAGGGATCTAGTACAGTAGACCGGATCTTCGAGATTTAGTGATTACGTTAGCAACCAGGTGTGTAACGCTTACACACTCCTATTTAGTATAATATGCTTATTGTGTTATCATTATAACTATTGAATCAGTGAGTATGCTTTGTGGACATGAGCTTAAAAACTGGGTAAGTCCCCTGTTATGTGACTTTTAGTATTCATCGTCATGATCTGTTGATGCTATGTTATACGTTAGTTGCATGATCATTCGATACTATGGCATGTATGTTATGAACATGATGATGGGTTTGATGAGAGGAGGGGGATGATTTATTTTGGACTGTCACCAGTGGTTTTGACCACACGGCGGGTTGGCCCCGTCTTGATATTATATTTTGTGACTAAGTCCTAGTGGTTTTGACCACCAGTGGTTTTGACCACATATGAATATTGTGACTCGTCCTAGTGGTTTGGTACCACAGTGGGTTGGCCCTACATGTTGATTATGGGATTGTCATCAGTGGTTTTGACCACACGATGGGTTGGCCCCATCACTTGATTTGTGACTTCGGTCATCAGTGGTTTTGACCACACTGATATGTTTGTGACTACGGTCACCAGTGGTTTTGACCACCAGTGGTTTTGACCACACGGGGTAGTTAAAGGAGATTGGATGGTTAGGTTGTGGGTTGCATGATTTGCATGATTTGCATGTTTTTACTGATAGCTTGTGTAAGTGAATGCACTATCGGGTTAAAGATTTATACACTGAGTCTTAGTGACTCACCCCTTCCCTTATATTTTGCAGATGAATAGATTGCGGAGATGGAGCCGGGAGGACTCGAGGCGGCCATGCATGTTCGTTGGATTTTGATTTCTTTTAGTTACTATTTCAATTTTATTAATTTTCTTTAAATTTTGGTTTTTGATTTTGTAATAAGGCCGCTAAGTTTTATTTTGGGTTTTTCTTTATTATTTGCTATTATTTTGACGATGTTGAATATATGGTTTTGTTAAGTTAAACCGGTAAAAAGCAATGTTTTCAAAACTATAACTCCTTCATTTTTCTTAAAAGCGTTGCCATCAGGTAACATCACTTAAATTATGATAACAAAGATAACTCAAATGTTTCTAAAAACTTGCAACAATACTTAGATTTCAAGCAAGGATTTCAAAACTTTTCGTGCTACAAAACGGGTTTTCGAAGAAAATTATCCGACAAAATTTCACTTTTAAAAGGTTATCACTCCGTGGCATGCCAGATTCGATCATGGTGTGTTGATCGAGTTTGAGGTGTTACAATTTTGGTATCAGAGCCAAGTTCAAAAGCTCAGCTGTGGGCCCAAGGCCCAAAATGTTTTAAATTTGACTTTGAAAAGTTATGTGGAAAAGGTACATGGGTTGAACAGCATGGCACCGAGTCTCCGGCACCAATCCGCCCAGGTAAGTATTTCTGACTGTTGTGTGAATTATATGTGGGGGAAAGGGGTATTTCGGGATCGTAGATTAGTAGATTAGGAATTGTTGAACCCTAAGAATAGCCTACTCCAACACAAAATACATAAGACTTAATGATCTACTAAACAAACCTGTGAGTACGTCACTGAGCCAAGGGTGTGGCAACCGTTGTGCGTATGTCTAGGAATGGATTCAAGGGGAGCTTGGTATTTAAGCAGTCCCAGTGACTCACCTCCTCTCCACTCAAATCCTACCTGGTGCGTAGTGACAGTTCACCCTAACTGAGACGACTTATTCACAGACTAAATTTAACTAAAACCCGAAAGGGACCAGCCATCTTGTTTTGATAACACTTTAAACCTTGGTTTTGAAATTACCACGTATCCTTGATTTAGGAAATGACCAAAATACCCTTGATTTGAAAAAGACCAAATTACCCCAGAGTTGTGAAAATTACCAAAATACCCCCATATGGAAAATTATCGAAGTACCCTCGAATTGAAAATTTTCAAAATACCCTTATTTTGTAAAATCACCTGGAACCATATGTTGGAAAAAAATTACGAAAATACCCCTGGTTTATGAAATTACCAATATACCCCCGATTTCTGGAATTTTTAAAATGCTTACGATTTGTAAAGGTCTCCAAATTAACCCTATTTTATTACTAAAATACCCCGATAGGATAAATTATGAAAATACCCCTGGGTAGTGAAATGATGAGAATACCCCTACACGTGGAATGAGGGTAGGAAATTGAACTGAAAACTGTGTGATGATCGAAAGAACCACTACCAAATTTCTCTACATAAAACTTATTCGTGGGTAATCAGTGAAATAGAAGCTAATTCATAAAAATCCCTTAAACAGATAAACTACGACTATAGACATGAGTACTAGGGGACGTGGTCAGAATGTGCGATGATGCGGTAGAGGCAGAATGACCGTATCGAAACCCGTTAGGTCTGGTCAAGGGTCTGAGAATGAGATACCACCACCACAGCTGCTGATGTCGAGTATCAAGATCAAACGGGAGAGGATGCGATTGTCGCAGCGATCTTCGAAAGTGCCGGAAAGAGTGGGAAGCGGTGGGGGTACGGAGCTCAAAATCAGTATCTGAGTGACTCCGAACCAATGGAGCTGAGGTATTTCGAGGAGTATCTGGTGTGGCACCCAATACGACTGAGTATTGGTTGGAAGTGACAGAACGAATCATGGATGACTTAGACCTGGCAGCTGAGGAGAAGCTAAAAGGAGTAGTGTCGCTTCTCCGATATGAGTCATACCAGTGGTGGCTCATGGTTCGGGATGGTGCTGCAGCTGATGATCTCACTTGGGATTATTTCAAGGCAGTATGTCGGGACCAGTTATTTTGATGCGCAGAGGAAGGCATTTCTGAGGCTGGTTCAGGGGAATAAGTCTGTATCAGAGTATGAGGTAGAATTCTTAAGATTGAGCCGATATGTTCGGGGCATTATAGTAACGGAGCATGAGCGATGCGTCAAATTTGAGGACGGATTAAGGGATGATCTGAGGTTGCTGATTGCTCCACAACAGAAGAGAGAATTTGCGGTCTTAATAGAAAAGGCCAAAGTTACTGAGGAAGTGAAACAGTCAGTTAGACGAAATCAGGACAGGGGATGGAATAAAAAGAATGCTAGATCATCTGGGTCTAGCGGGAATCAGCAGAAACGGGATAGATATAGTGGGCCGAATCAAGCTGCTAGGCCTACTACTGATAATACTCAGTGGCCACCACGATGTGCTCGATGTGGGAAGTCTCACACGGAGAATCTTTGGGATCGAAGCAGAGGATGTTTTGAGTGTGGGTCGATGGAGCACCGAGTGAGGGATTGTCCACAGTGGTCGGTGGATTGCGATCTAGGGATCGAACCGTACTCAAAACAAGAGGGATGGTCTGACCACGAGGGGCCGTGGTACTACTAGGGAGGTAATGGCTCTGGTAGAGGCCGTGGAGCACCGGGTAGAGGTGCAGGTGGTGCAGAGGCGAGACAGCCTGGATTAGTCTACGCAGTGAGGCGTCGAGAGGAGGGTGACGCACTGGACGTCATAACTGGTACATTCTTAATCTTTGTGTTGGAACGCCGGCACCCCCATGGCACAGTGAAATAAAATTAATCCCGGCGATCCAAACCATGAATCCATGTGTGAGGAACGAATCGGGGTGAAATAAAGGTTTTGAAATTACCAAAGTTTCAATCTGAGTAGATAGCAACGCCTCGGCGACAAGATATCTGATCTACTGTCGAACCAAGCCACAACCTTTACGATGCCGGCCTCTACGTAATCCACCCGGTTTGACTATGAACGGCAGAAATCTCCAAAAACTATTTTTCAGAGGTGTTTTGCTTGACGGCTGCTAGACTTTTTAAGCAAAATTCTTAGGGTTTTTCTTCACTTATTACCCTTTTATAATCAAGATTTCATTTATGAATAATAAAATTAAATAAATATAATAATGTTTTAACCGAAAATTATAATTACATTAATTATACCCAAAAGTTATAATTACATTAATTATAAAATGGATTTCGATAAACTATATTTATTTAAATTTATATACAAACCAAATTCATATATTAATTCTCATTATGTGTACAACATCCTTGTACATATAATATATTCAATATTTGATTGCCCAATTAAATTAATTCTTTAATTAATTTAATTCATGTGACAATCAAACACAATACCAACTATGTTTCATTCCGTTCATTTCAACCATAGGGTGTGACCACAGAGGTTCTTGTAACGTTAGTAGTAATACTAGAACGATTCTAATGTCACAAACAATGAGTGGCATCTAGCAATGCATCATTGCTACCTAAGATACAAGAAGTCATGATTCGACATAACTTTTGTGATTAACTTTTCATGCATTAATCCTTAAGTCCTTTATCTGGAATAGATACAAGTCATGGAATAGTCACACTTGTATTGTCCATCCCATGTTTCTTGATATCTTGAGTAGACTATGATATACAAATTAGTATGACATCTCATGTCAACTTTTTTGAGCATGGCCATGCATTTCTAGTCTCACTCAATCAAGTGGCCTAAGATATTACTCCCATTATGTGGGAGGGACTTATCTATATTGATCAACAATATCCCTCTACATTGATTGTGATATATCCAACATCGGCCTTTATAGAACAACCGATTCACGTGTACATTTGATGTATCAAAATATACGACTCACGATGTTGGGATAATGATTATCTCAAGTCTAAGGATCATATACATATTAATCACTATGAGTAATGTTGTGACAATTACATAATAATCCAAGAAACATACTCATAGCGGGTCACCCAATATGTTGTTCTCTAACACACATATTCATGCATTGATTTTGACACTCCATATCAATGACAACTCTTTATCATCAATCAACTACATGTTAGTCTTAATGCATTATTGTTGTCCTAGTCAACAATAATACTTGACTAAGGATATTTTAAGAATAATCATATTATTCTCAGGACATTATTATAAAACAGTTTATTTGTACACACAGAAGGAAAAACTGAAATAATAATGACAACGCTTTATATTAATAAACATGGTAAATCAAGTATGTTATTACAACCATCTCATGATTGATCTTTGGGCATACTCTTACACTTTGGACTACCTTACAATGCTTTAATAGATGTGGGTTTGACGCACTCATATGTAGCTAGTAGCATAATGGAAACTATGAACTTAGATTCTGAGATTACTTTTAGGAAGATGACTGTGATAAGCCCTTTAGGTCACTCTATAGAAGTAAGTAAACTATATAGGGATGTACCCCTAGAACTTCAAGGGGTCGTGTTCTTGGCTGATTTGATGGAACTACCGTTTGAGGAGTTCGATCTGATTCTCGAGATGGATTGGCTGGTGAAGCACCGTGCCGCTTTGGATTCTGTGACTAAGCGCATGGTGTTGAGGACAATGGAAGGTGAGGAGGTGGTGATGATAGGTAATAAGAGAGAGTACTTATCGAATGTGGTCTCTGCACTGAAGGAAGAAAAATGGTCGGAAGGGAAATTTGAGGCGTTTCGGTTCGGTGTGTGCCACTGGGGCCAAGGAGTCAAGATGGAGAATGTCCGAGCAGTGAAGGAATTGATGTATTCCTCAAGAACTTAAGTCCGCCTAGATCGGAAGTGAAATTCGGGATAAACCTATTACCCAGAACTGCGCCAGTGTCTATAGCCCCGTATAGGATGGTGCCAAAGGAATTGGTGGAGTTGAAGGCCCAAATTCAGGAGTTGTTGGATCGAGGTTTCATCCGACTGAGTATATCTCCTTGGGGAGTGCCAGTACTCTTTGTCAAGAAGAAGGACGGTACGATGCAATGTGTATAAATTACCACCGGCTAAACAAGTTGACGATCAAAAACAAGTATAGATCTTAGGTCGGGGTACCATCAACTCAAAGTGAAGGAGGCTGATGTCCATAAGACGGTATTCCGTACTCGGTATGGGTATTACGAGTTTCTGGTAATGCCGTTTGGATTAACCAATGCACCGCAGCATTCATGGACTTGATGAATCGGGTGTTTCAACAATACTTGGACCAGTTTGTCGTAGTATTCATAGACGACATATTGGTGTACTCAAGGACTGAGGAGGATCATGATACACATTTGCGGGTGGTATTGCAAATTCTGAGGGAGAAGCAGTTATTTGCCAAATTTAGTAAGTGCAAATTCTGGCTTAGGGAAGTAACTTTTTTGGGTCACATAATGTCCGCTGAAGGGATTAGAGTGGACCCTCGTAAGATTGAGGCGGTATTGGATTGGAAATCGCCGAGGTCGGTTGCAAAAATTTAGAGTTTTCTAGGTCTGGCAGGGTATTACCGGAGATTTGTGGAAGGATTTTCTCTGATCGCGGCACCGTTGACAAAACTATTGAGGAAAGAAGTCCCATTTGTGTGGACAGAGAAATGGCAGGAAAGTTTCGACAAGTTGAGGACGATTTTGACGGAAGCTCCGATTCTGGTACAGCCTGAGGCAGAAAAGGTATTCACAGTCTATTACGATGCATCACATACTGGCTTGGGATATGTGCTGATGCAGGAAGGGAAAGTAGTGGCGTATGCGTCTCGCCAGCTGAGACCACATGAGGGTAACTACCCGACGCATGACTTGGAATTGGCTGCGGTGGTTTTTGCCTTGAAGATTTGGAGGCATTATTTGTATGGAGAAAAGTCGATAGTCTACACGGACCACAAGAGTCTGAAGCATCTTTTAAAGCAGAAGGATTTAAATTTGAGATAGCGAAGGTGGATCGAGTTATTGAAGGACTATGATTGTTCGATTGAGTACCATCCGGGTAAGGCTAACGTAGTAGCTGATGCGTTGAGCTGTAAGGTGGTAGCAGACTTGCGAGCGATGTTTGCTCACCTTAGTCTATATGATGATGGGAGTTTGTTGGTGGAATTACAAGTAAAGCCGACTTGGGTAGAGTAGATTAAGGAGAAACAGTTAGTGGATGAGGGTTTGAGTGCTCGAAGGTTGCAAGTACAGAGTAATGGGTTGGAAGGTTACAGTTTAACTCATGATGGAGTGTTGTGTTTTCAAGGGAGAGCTTGTATGCCAAAGGACGTGGAGTTGAGGCAAAGAATTCTTCAGGATGCACATAGCAGCCCATACGCTATGCATCCTGGAGGTAGTAAGATGTACCAGGATTTGCGAAAGCAGTTTTAGTGGCCAGGGCTGAAGCGAGAAGTGACTGAGTTTGTGGGTAAGTGTCTGACGTGTTAGTAGGTCAAGGCTAAACATCAGCTGCCGTAAGGTTTACTTCAGCCGGTGAAGATTCCTCAATGGAAGTGGGAAAGGATTACCATGGACTTTGTCAGCGGGCTACCCCTTACACCCAGCAAGAAACACTCAGTCTGGGTAATTGTGGACCGCCTAACCAAATCAACTCACTTCATATCGGTGAGGGTTGATTATTCGCTCCAGAAGTTAGGCAAGTTGTATGTGGCCGAGATTGTAAGGTTGCATGGAGTGCCAGTGTCAATCATCTCGGATAGGGATCCTAGGTTCACGTCAAGTTTTGGAGAGCTTTACATCAGGCTATGGGTACGAGGTTGGATTTTAGCACAGCTTTTCACCCGCAGTCTGATGGACAATCTGAAAGGATAATTTAGATTCTGGAGGATATGCTAAGGGGCTGTGTTCTGGATTTTAGTGGTAGTTGGAAGGAATATCTACCATTGGCAGAATTCGCTTATAACAATAGTTATCAAGGAGTATCCAGATGGCACCATATGAGGCACTGAATGGACGGAAGTGTCGTACTCCTATGTGCTGGACAGAGTTGGGTGAATGGCATGTTTTGGGTCCGGAGTTGGTGGCAGAAACTGAGGATAAGGTTAGGGTGATTCGGGCTCGTCTCAAGGAAGCGTCGGACAGGCAGAAGTCTTATGCCAATCTAAAACGCAGAGATATAGCGTATGCAGTAGGTGATAAGGTTTTTCTGAAAGTATCACCATGGAAGAAAGTGTTGAGATTTGGACGGAGAGGGAAGCTAAGCCCTAGGTTTATCGGGCCGTACACGGTGTTGAAGCGAGTAGGATCGGTAGCTTATCAGCTCGAGCTACCAGCAGAGTTAAGTCAGATTCACGACATCTTCCATGTTTCGATGCTTAGGCTCTATCGATCAGATCCATCACACGTTGTGTCAGTTACAGAGATTGAGGTAAGCTCAGACTTGTCTTTCGAGAAGGAGCTGGTACAGATCTTAGATCGGGATGTCAAAGTTCTGCGTAGGAAGTCAGCACCCTTGGTGAAAGTGTTATGGCGGAACCATGGTACGGAGGAGGCCACGTGGGAACCAGAGGATGTGTGAGGCAGTGATACCCTCAACTCTTCTGATCAGGTAATTTCGAGGCTAAAATTATTTTTAAGGGGGTAAAACTGTAACATCCTTAAAACGGGGTCTCTGCATTTTGCATATGGTTGCATGTGTATGTTTTGTGGCTTGATATGTTTTGGGGTCTAAGCATGACCTCGTGTTAGGCCTGAGTCATGGCCAAACATTTTTGTTTTCGTACTTAGGGAAAGGGAGCTAAGAGAGTCAGGGGTTAAAAGAAATTATTGGGAGTTTTGGACACAAGAGCTAAGTTGGAAAAGTAGCCAAGGAGGCGCCACTAAGAGGCAGGAGTGTGATGCCACAGGCAGGAAGGAGTGCTTGGGTTCTAGCTACAGAAATCCCTTTTCTACTATTTCTTTTTCACGCCACAAGCTAGGAGGAGGAGTGCTCAGGATGGACTCTAGGAGATAAGGATAGAAGGAGTTAAATGGATTTGAATAAGTGGATGGGAGAGCCTTAAGGAGTTGGCCAAATTTTAAACTGTAGGAGAGGAGGTGTGATCAGTTTGGGATTTAGGGGTAGGTTGAATCTCCTTAGTCAAGGGGAGGTATTTTCAGCTAGCCTAGGGGGTTTTCTTTTCTTTTTGGAGAGGTATCAAAACCAAAACACCAAAGTGCTTTTCTCTTCTCTCTTTTTCGGTAAATCTTGTTATTGGCCGAACCAATTTTACAAGTTTTTTAGAAGTCAAACTTGTTTCACTTTTTTTCTCCCATTTTTGATCAAAGGTTGAATCTATTCTCTTCTCTTCATCTTTTTATTTTTAGCTGAATCTATTTGTTTTCTCTCTACCATTGCCAAATATCAATCAAGCATAGATTATCCTTGGTTCCTTTTCTAATCGGATTTGAGGAGGGTAAGTGATTGGCTGAATACCCTTAGTCTCATTCTCTTCTCTTCTCATGTATTCTAATCTACTTTGAAGAGCTGAATCCATTGGTAAGTGGCTTCTTTTCTATTTGATCCTCTGTTAAAGATCTATATTGAACATTTTTCTTGTTCTAGTGGTAGCCGAAACCCCTAACACCAATTTAGGGTGCCGATCTTTGGTGTTTAGAAGCCGAATCAGTCATCAAGGTAAGGAGGCGATAATCCCTTTTGGTTTTGGGATTTATGTTTTGGCCGAATGGCCTATAGTTCTCTAATGATGTGTTAAGCCAATTGTAGGGGGAAGGGAAAGTAGCCGAATGCAATGGAGTTGGAAGATTTGTTTGCCAATTAAGTGTGTGGTCGATTACAAGGGGGTTCATTGTTAGTTCTGGGATTTGGTTGAAAACCAAATCGGCACTAAGGTAAGAAGTTATCCTTGTGTGATTTGTCCTTCGGGATTTATTCGTATAGCCGAATGGCTTTTGGTGATAACCTAAGTGTAGGTCGAATGTAGGGGCAAAGGGAATCTAGTACAGTAGACCGGATCTTCGGGATTTAGTGATTACGTTAGCAACCAGGTGTGTAACGCTTACACACTCCTATTTATTATAATATGCTTATTGTGTTATCATTATAACTATTGAATCAGTGAGTATGCTTTGTGGACATGAGCTTAGAAACCAGGTAAGTCCCCTGTTATGTGACTTTTAGTATACATCGTCATGATCTGTTGATGCTATGTTATATGTTAGTTGCATGATCATTCGATACTATGGCATGTATGTTATGAACATGATGATGGGTTTGATGAGAGGAAGGGAATGATTTATTTTGGACTGTCACTAGTGGTTTTGACCACACGACGGGTTGGCCCCGTCTTGATATTATATTTTGTGACTAAGTCCCAGTGGTTTTGACCACCAGTGGTTTTGACCACATATGAATATTGTGACTCGTCCCAGTGGTTTGGTACCACAGTGGGTTGGCCCCACATGTTGATTATGGGATTGTCATCAGTGGTTTTGACCACACGATGGGTTAGCCCCATCACTTGATTTGTGAATTCGGTCATTAGTGGTTTTGACCACACCGATATGTTTGTGACTACGGTCACCAGTGGTTTTGACCACCAGTGGTTTTGACCACACGGGGTAGTTAAAGGAGATTGGATGGCTAGGTTGTGGGTTGCATGATTTGCATGATTTGCATGTTTTTACTGATAGCTTGTGTAAGTGAATGCACAATCGGGTTGGGGATTTATACACTGAGTCCTGGTGACTCACCCCTTCCCTTATATTTTGCAGATGAATAGATTGCAGAGATGGAGCCGGGAGGACTCGAGGCGGCCTTGCATGTTCGTTGTATTTTGATTTCTTTTAGTTACTATTTTAATTTTATTAATTTTCTTTAAATTTTGGTTTTGGGTTTTGTAATAAGGCCGCTAAGTTTTATTTTGGGTTTTTCTTTATTATTTGCTATTATTTTGACGATGTTGAATATATGGTTTTGTTAAGTTAAACCGGTAAAAAGCAATGTTTTCAAAACTATAACTCCTTCGTTTTTCTTAAAAGTGTTGCCATCGGGTAACACCACTTAAATTATGATAACAAAGATAACTCAAATGTTTTCTAAAAACTTGCAACAATAAGTAGATTTTAAGCAAGGATTTATAAACTTTTCGTACTACAAAACGGGTTTTCTAAGAAAATTATCCGACAAAATTTCACTTTTAAAAGGTTATCACTCTGTGGCATGCCAGATTCGGTCATGGTGTGTTGACCAGGTTTGGGGTGTTACAAGTAGTTCTTTCTAATTCAAAATTATATCTACAAGGTTCAGTCCCAAATCTGTATCTCCTAGTTCTACATACTTTCAACATCCATATGCATCCCAAGCAGAGTATCACATCAATGTATCAAATATACAATTAACATCCATCAACTCACCTTCATCACACAAGGGTATTTCCGTCATTTCACTACCTAGGGGTATTTTCATAATTCTACCCTACATAGGTATTTTTGTAATCTCACAAAATACGGTATCTTGGTGATTTTACAGAATGAGGGTATTCTGGTATTTTCGTAAAGTAAGGGTATTTTGGTAATTTTTACAAACCAGGGGCATTTTGAAAATTTTCAAAACTAGGGGTATATTAGTAATTTTACAAAATTAGGGAATTTGGTCCCTTTCGGATTTTAGTTATGAATTTTGGCCCGTTAACAAGTCCTCGCGGCTAAGGTGAACAGACATTACGCACCAGGTAGGATTCTAGTGAAGTGGAGGTGGGCCACTAGGGCCGCTTAAGTACCAAGCTCTCCATAGATCCAATCCTAGACATGCGTATGCCTGTTGCCACACCCTAACCCGGTGACTTGTTCACGGACATGCTTAGTTATTAGAAAGTCTTATGGAATTTGAGAGTTGTTCAAACTAGGCCTAAGGTCCATAACCCTAGCATACTTATTTACGTCCCCATCAAGCCCATCAAACCCAACATGCATACCTTATCAAGAGTTAGAATACTTACCTGCGTGAATCAGGTGCCGCTAGACTCAAAGTTCATATCTCAACCCAAATCATTATTCCTTAAATTCACATCAGTCTATAAATCACTACTGGACCCATTTCACAACCCGAGTTTTACAACCGAGCTCTGATACCAAAATGTAACACCCCAAACACCACTACCGGATCTGGCATGCCATAGGTTGAATGTAAAATTTCAAACTCTCTGGTTACTTTGAAGAAATCATGGATTTGGAAAAAAATAACTTTCTGGTGGAACATTGAGTTGAAAACTTTGCTTTGTTGGGTTCGAAAATCACAGTTTGTGCTATTAGATATTCGTTAAATAAGTGATTTTTATGAAAACCGTTGCTTTATGTTAAGCATGTTTGAAACTCCCATTTTATTACTTCTTATAGTTAAGCCCTTGAAATATAAATCTACAATCCATAATTTTAGCTGCTAGAAAAGAAAATTTAAGCTAAGAGGCCTTATTACATGCTAACGAAAATAAACTCAAAATTTAAAATTAAAGAAAAATCGAAAATAAGTTTCAGTAAATGAAAGACTTTATGGCCCCTCGAGTCCACCTCGGCTCCCGTATCCATGATCTACTGTTCATCTGAAAGATTGAGAAAAATAAAGGGTGAGTCACCAAGACTCAATGCGTAAATCCCTGGATCACATTAGCGGCCTAAGGCCCACAAACACATTTTGGGCCTTGGCCCACACAAAATGGCAGTAGAACAGGTACATGCTGAATGACCCAACCCAACCTAAAATTCCATCCTCTACACGCCAACCCTTACCATCCATCACACCGCAGGGATTTCTACAAGCAACCCACCAACCGCTACACGCCATCTTGACAGTCATGCTATCAGTTATAATGCCGATCACTATGTGACCTTAAAATCAAATGTGGCAGAGCCACCGATCACCATATGACCTTAAAATCAAATGTGGCAGAGCCACCGATCACCATGTGACCTTATAACATATCGTGGTTTAACCACCGATCACTAAGTGACCTACTAAGCATGCTCTTCCCCTTCATCACATTAACCCTATGCCATGCAAGCATACATGCAAACACAAGCTTAATATACCATCTACAAGATAACAGATTATCACATACATCGATACACATAGAGAATTTGCTATGTTTACGTACCTGGCATCCCTTGCCTAACCCCTACAGGTTATTCGACTGTCCATACAGCCTTTTTTGGCTTTTCAGCCCATAAAAGGTATAATACAGAAAACTAATGTGATAAAGATCTACACACTTGATTACAAACAAAATGATACTTTCTATGTCGACACTGTCAGTAGCCGATACGACTGCTAACTGCCTACGGTTTTGTTCTCTAGCCGGTCTACAACCCGGTGGCCAATCTCTGACGGCAGACACCGAACACTTCTTAAACTTAGGGGTTGGATTTACGGGTCCAATTCCCTCCTTCACCTGATCGACATTTGATTCCATCAAAAGACCTTATCAGTTGCTACCATCACAACATATGGTTGTTAATCCAGAACATAGGATTAAGATTACGAACACGGTAATCGAACTTAACGAAAATCTACAGAGAACCCCTTACCTTAAAATCCCGAAGGAGATAGAGTTTAAAAAACTAATGATTTCTGGCTTTTGGGATCTAGATAACCCATTTTACTTTGATTCTTGAAATGTTGCCTCTAAAGGAAACGCAAGAAGATAGAAAGTGTTAGACCAAATGATAGCCTTAACAAGCCAAGTAGCTATTCGGCTTTGGCCCCCAAGATTGAAAGAGAAAAGAAACAGAAGAAATCGGCTCTTACCTTAACACCAATCAGATTCGGCTACTCCAACAGGTTTTGGCTTCAGCGAAAATCAAAAGAAAGATGATGCAAAGGGATCTATGGAGATTTGGCTTTTAAGAAAGAGATGATTGAGAGAAGAGAAGTAGGATGGAATGAAAAGAGGCAATAGAAACAGTAAAGAGAAAGAAAGATTTCGGCAAGACTTGGGGTAGATTCGGCTTATACTTAGAAAAGAAAAAAAAAAGAACAAATGGGGACCCTAAATGCCGAAAATGAAGAAGTACTCCCCCCTCTCTTGAACAGAATTTTGGCACTCACCAAACAAATGCCGAAAATGCCCATTCCGAAAACTAAAACCCATCCTATCAACAGGGGAAATTTCGGCACCCCTTAGCCACTCAAAATCGATTCGTCCTTCCTCTTAGAGTTTGAAATTCGGCCACCACCTAGTCCTCTAGAAAATTCCTAGATTTTCTCCCTTATCTTCATCTGATCACTCATCCACAAGTGGCATGGATAACACCACCTCTTCTTCCCTCTATCAGCCACCTTATCCAACTCAGTTAATCTCCCTATTTCTAAGCATCCTAACTGACTCCAACTCTGCTCCTTGCTAACGCTAAAAATAATTAAAATAAAAAGGGTATCATGCAACTCGAACCTTGGACCTCCTTAACTGCTTAGCACGCCACCTCAAGGCCCCTGAATAATGCCACTGACCACGGGGCCACAAGCCTATTTTTGCCTCTTACTCACCGACAATATCTATTAAGCCCTATCCTACCTGGCTCTCCACTAGAGTGCCCAAACAGAAAATTTTTGCTAAGGCCTCGGCCCAACTCCGAGCCCATTCTAGACCCCTAAAACACTCTAACTAGCATATTAAGCACAACAACACATCACAGCACATTCAATGCAATGCCCCACAAATTCAGGATGTTGCAGATGAAAAGCACCATGTAGAATTAAATGCAGCATGCTCAGTAGACTACCACGAAAGCTAAAAGATCCAGGGAGTTTTACAATTCCATGTTTAATTGGGAGTCTAACTATTAATAATGCGTTAGCTGATTTAGGAGCAAGCATAAATGTCATCCCTTATTCATTGTTTAAATGACTAGGTCTAGGGAAACCCAAACAAACTAGGATGAGTATACAATTAGCTGACAAAACTGTTAGAATTCCTAGGGGCATTATTGAAGATGTTCTTGTTAAAATAGATAAATTTGTTTTCCCAGTACATTTTATTGTTCTAGACATGGATGAGGATAATTCAATCCCCTTAATTTTAGGAAGACCTTTTCTAGCAACTGCCAAAACTAAAATTGTGTTGCCACAGGCGAACTCATACTTTGTGTAGGTGGCGAATCAATCAGTCTTCAAGCTCTTGACTTGGCCAGGATAACAATCGATGAAGGAAAGAAAGATGACTCAATTGATAACTAAATTATACAACTTTCATCGCAGGAAACACCACAAGAATACAAACCTGAGCCGAATCATGGACCCCAAGCCAACAAAGAAGAGGTACATAAGGAACAAAGCTTTAGGGAAGGCAAACTAAAAGAATGGAAGACACACTTTAAAGAAGAGCCGGATACACACGAAGTAAAACTAGAGGAACCACCAGAAGAGCTCGTAGGAACATCAAACCACTACAAAATAGGAGACCAGGTACTGTTAGACAAAGTAGATCCACACATTACTACAACAGATCTGAAGACAAAGGGAGAAATACTTCTTAAGGTACACGATATCTTCCCCCATGGAACAGTCGAGGTAAGCAATCCAACATTTGGCACTTTTAAGGTAAACGTTTCTCGACTTGAACCTCATCAAGAAAATAAAATTTTAAGCAGGAGGAAAGATATTCAAACCTTTAAACCTCCCTAATTTTTCTAATCCGAGAAAAGTCTAGCTTAAGACTATAAATGAGCGCTTTTCAGAGGCAACCCGAATACTAACATTAATTTTTATTCTATAGTCTTAGTTTTATTTTAATTTCTACTTTTTCTTTTAGAATTTGAAAGTGCAGATTCCCAAACCACATGGCTTAGCACACGGTCGTGGCCGTGGCTGTGTGGGTACCCCAAATCAACGTACTGACATAGTAGAGGCCGTGCGAATCTTGCCCCAACCAACTACAGAAGTTACGGGCTCACCTACCCCACCACGGCTGTGCGAGGCAGCCGTGGGTCAACACTTCCATTAGAGAAACAGGCGTGGCATCAGAGGAATGGGCGTGGCATACCAAACACGCCTAGCACACGGCCGTGTGAGGCGACCATATGAAGACACTGACTTATCGACCACGGGCATGGTAACCTGACCACGGCCGTGTAAACAAACATGCCCTCCATACACAGGCATGGCACATCAACAGAGGGCAAAACTCTATCTAAACCCCACAGCCCTTCCCCTTATCCCCATCCTCTTACCTTATACTTTTTCCTTCTTCTCTCTATTTCTTTTCTTAGAATAGGTATTCAGACTCTTGAGCTACACTAAAATCATGCCGAAGAAGCGTAAGAAGGCAAGCATTGTCTCCTCAAATGAGGCCTCAACAAATAAGTTCATGCCGGCCACTTCATCCAAATACCAAGCCAAGGGTCTTTTCGACCATTTAAATTCTTCTTTATGTTTATTTTCCCCTTTATCCTACTTATCTATAATTCTCTTCTACTTAATATATTTTAAATTCTTTTAGTTTCTTGGTTTTAGGTTCTAAAGGCTGCTTGGGAATCACGCACCATAGTCTTAGAGGTCACACCCACCTCGCGAACTATCCAACAATAAGGACTCCTTAGTCCATTAGTCTTTTCTTTCAATTTCAGTTTTCTTCTTAGCATCCTTCTCTTTATTTCCTTTGTCTTTAATTATAGTATTAGTATATTATTAATGTTTCTTTAGATTTCTTCACTATATCTTTGCAGACTTCCCAATTTCTTTATCTAGCACAAAGATCATCGGCAGACACCCCACTAGGCCCATAGAAAACGCCACCACCTCATTCACCTACTTTCTACCACCAAAGACGCCAACTCCCGGAATCATCCAAAATTCAGGATGTGTTACTTCTCCACTTTTCTTTTTATTACATAATTGTTTATCTATCTTTGTACATTGAGGGCAATGTACAACTTAAGTGTGGGGGGTAAAAGTACCTAACTTTTTCCATTATTCTCAAATCCTAAATTTTAGTCTTGTCCATAAGAAATTTTCTGATATTATTAATTAGGGTGAAATTTCTAACGATTTATGATTGTTATTGACATGTTTTTGAGTAAGTCATTGATAATTGTGCATTGATGATTTATACATAAAGAATACTAGAGAATCAAGCATGATAAGTCTACTTTTCAAGAATCAAAAATTTCCTAGGTTGTTGAACTGAATTTGAATATTACCTTGAAGCTTGAAATTTACAGGATTGATGTCAAATACCCATAATTTTTTGTGAGATTTGAGCCTTATAGAGCATATATTCTTTTTCATGCTCAATTTATAATTATGAGTGTGTCAACACTGAATTGTTATTCTAGAACTTGCCTCGATTATACATGTCGAGACCACATCAATGATTTGATATACTGAGATGATAAAGGCACCTAGGTTTTAAGCCATTCACTCCACTAAAAACCTTACCTACATAATTAACCCTTAGTGAACCCCTTTGATCCTAATCCCTTTTTTATTGAATTACCCGCTTAATATTAACCTAAAACCCTTTGTATTTGTTCTCACCATTATTTTGACCACCTTTCTATCGAGAACTGAATTGATCAAGTTACCGAATTAGTTTACTTGATAAAGTTCTTTATTTATTTAATTACATACTTAGTTTGTTCTTAAAAAAAATACCAAAGTATAATCAAGTATTAGTATATGATTAAAGGAGCTTATGCATTTAAATTCCAATTGTTGAAGAAGAGCTCATATCAAAAGTATTATCAATAGTAGTATTATTAGTTTCAAATTTTCAATTGATGTAATCATTTATTATTGTTAGTTAGGTAATTAGTCAAGTCAATCTCGATTCTAGAACCTTCTAATTTAGCCTTTATCCACACCTTTAACCCAAGCCCCGTTACAACCCTGTCAAAGACCTTTTGATTTGTGTATCATCTCATATTACAGTGGTGGAGATTTGATTTTCAGGCAAGCCTATGGGATTAACTTTTTAGGTTCGACTTATGAGCGCTTTTTCTTGAAACTTAAACACTTCGAGTGCTTTGAGTGAATCCTTAGTGAGGATGTCAATCCTTGTCAGTTTCGAATTAAAGGTAATCATTTAAATAAGGGGAGACACCTATGTTTTCGTCCTACAGAATTCATGACTTATATTATTTGAATCTTTAAGACTCTTTGAGTTAAATTATCCATGTATAAATTTTATATGAATTATGATGAAGCATTGTTGATAGGAATTGTGAATTACGAAAAGTTCGTTTTAATTGTAAGTTGAGAATTTTGCTTGAGGACAAGCAAAAGCTTAAGTGTGGGGGTATTTGATAAACCGCAAAAGTAACATATTTTAACCCCATATTTAGTATGCTTTTAGGATGATTTAGCCCTGATTTATGCAAAAAGGTTCTTTTAATCCTTTCTTTTCATATTTATACTCAGGAAAGCACCCGAGGACGAAAAGAATAAGAAACGGGCTTAAAACAGGCCAATTTAGGCCAAAGAAGAAATCGACACGGCCTGGACTTCAAGCCACACGGCCGTGCCTCGACAATTAACTAAGACATGCCACGATTTACACAGACGTGCCCCAATCGACAGAATCAAGACACGGCCCAACCACGATTTACACGGGCGTGTGCTATGGCTGTGCCCTTGTTGCGAGAGAGAGTAATTTCACTCAAATTTGGATACTTAGAGGCATAGAAACACTTTCCAAAGCTTAATAAAATACCGAGTAAGAAGCAGACTTAAATTAGGACACGTAGAGGCTAAGTAAAGCATTCGAAGAGCCTATATAAACACCCTAAGTGTATCCTAAAAGGGGACGGTGAGCTAGGCCAAGGAGCCGAGCCAAAAGGATTACATTTGTGGGAATCACTCGAAGATAGCCAGTTGATCCATCTCAAGAAGCCAAAATTCTACTCAAGACGGCGGATCTCTCCTTCAATTCCTTCAGGGGGTTTTAGGGATTTCTTATGTTTTGTTTTATCTTTTCTCTTGAGATGTTTTATTTTAAAGTTATGAACTAAATCCTTCAGACACCTGAAGGGGATGAAACCTAGATGAATTTTGTTACTACTTTCTGAATTATATGATAAATACTTAGTTTATTCTTAATTATGTTACTTAATCCAAATCTGATGTGCTTAGGTGGAGGAGGAGTAGACCCTGCTTAAGAGTAGATCTAGCATAATTAAGTGAAGTTGATCGAACGCCTAGAAATAGGGTTACAAGATTTTGCCGGATTAGGGTGAAACCTAATATCGAAATCGATTGATCGATTTACTGCTATTCTAGGAGGTTATTATAAGTGAACGAAAGTTCCACTAATTAACCTAGGGTTAGACGTTATTCGCCTCGAGAGAGGGTTTAATATAGGTTAGGGAGTCCTACGGATCAAGCTAAGTAAAGAAATTATATGATTCAGTAATAAGTAACAAGTGAAGTCTAGGTAGATTTTTCCTGAGGGTATCGTCGTAATCAATTGAGTTTCCTCAAGTTATTTCCCAATTCGTTCTTTTTGTATTTGCGTCTTTAGCTTAGTAGTCGTTAAATGATAAACCATAAAAGTAACATATTTTAATCCCACATTTAGTATGCTTTTGGATGAATTTATCCTTAATTTATGTAAAAAGGTGCTCTTAATCTTTTCTTTTCATGTCTTATACTTAGGAAAGTACCTAAGGATAGAAAGAACGTAAAATGGGCTTAAAACGGACCAAATTGGGCCAACCTAAGAAGTCGACACGACCTAGGCTTCCTTTCACACGGCCATGCCCCAATATTTAGATTGCACACGGTCACACCCTGATTTACACGGCCGTGCCTCGTCGACAAAAAGCCCAACACGGCCTGTTCCTGATTTGCATGGCCGTGCCCCAATCAACAGACCCGAAACACGGCCTGAACCTCGACTAGCATGGGCGTGCCACATCTGTGCCTCAATCAACAGAATCAAGACACGGGTTGGACAACGACATACATGGGCGTGCCTTGATATTGCCCCACCGTAAGAAAGAGAAATTTCATTTGGGAAAGGATACTTAGAGGCAAAAAACACATTCTAAAGCCTATTCACCCCATTAGGAATTAGACTTAAATTAGGATACTTAGGGGCCAAGTAAGGCATCACAAAGTCTATATAAACACCTTAAGAGGCAACTTGGAAGGGGAGTTCGGCAGAAGCCGAAACAAGGCGTCAGGTTTTAGCAAAATTTTTTGCCAGAGCTTTACTCGTTTAGGGATTGTCTCAAAGATAGCCAATTGATCCATCTCGAAGAGTCGAATTCTACTCAAGACGGAGGATCTCTCTTCAATTCCTTGAGGGTTTTAAGGATTTCGTGTTTTGTTTTATCTTTTCTCTTGAGATGTTTTCTTGTTTAATTATGAACTAAACCCCTCAGATACCTGAAGGGGATGAAACCTATGATGGATTTTGTTATTTAATTCTTTTGGTTTATATGATAAATACTTAGTTTGTTCTTAATTATGTTGCTTAACTTTATCTAATGTGCTTAGGTGGAGGAGGAATAGACCCTGCCTAAGAGTAGATCTAGCATAATTAAGCGAAGTTGATCGGGTGCCTAGAGATAGGGTTACGAGATTTTGTCAAATTAGGGTGAAACCTAATATGGGAGTCCATTGATCGATTTACTACTTCCTTAGGGGGTTATTATAAGAGAACAAGAGTTCCACTAATTAACCTAAGGTTAGACGTTATTCACTTCGAGAGAAGGTTTAATATAGGTTAGGGAGCCTCACGGATCAAGAAAAGTAAAGAAATCATATGAATTGAAAAGGTAGATAATAAGTGAAGTCATAGGTGGATTCTTCCCGAAGGTATCATCTTTATCAATTAAGTTTTCTTCAACGTCTTTTCCTAAAGTTTCGTTTCTTTTGTCTTTGCATTTAGTTTAAATATTTCATTTGTTTTAGTTTAATAAACCAATCACTCCATATTTTAGGCTAAATAATAGAAAGAAAGTGAGTAGTAGTACTTTTAGGTTCCTTGGGTTCTATAAGATATTCTTGCCTGAGCTATACTACTGTTCGATAGGTGCGCTTGCCTCTATCGTTGTCGCAGTCAGTCTACAGGTTCAATCACTCTTTTATAAATATTAAAACTAGACTGTTTTTGCAGCGATCAAGTTTTTGGTGCCATTGCCAGGGACACTAAAATATTAAGAAAACTCTATTTCTATTACTTTAGCCAAATTTTTTTATTTGCAATTATTATTATATTATTCTTTATTATTATTTCTTTTTACTTTGCTAATTTTTTTCTCTATTTTGCTTTTGGCAGAAAATTTTAGTCTATAGAAAAGATGGCACTGAATAATTATCAGTGGCAAGGCATGGGGGCAATTTCTACTAAAGCAACCAGTGTTTTCAACCTCGACGTGGTCACCAGGTTATCTAATCAGTTAGAGATAATGAATAAAAAGATTGATGATTGGTATAGTCCCTCGCAGGTACATCCAGAAATACAATATGATTTAAATCTAGGAGGCGTGGCGATTCCTGAGTACCCACCCTACGGATATGGCATGGAAAACGAGCAAGCTCACTATACAGGTAACTATTCTAGATATCAAAATAATTTTTATAGTGACACTTATAATGCAGGCTGGAAGTACCATCCCAATTTCTCGTGGGATGATCAAAATAGCCAAAGATAGGAATTTCCTCCAGATTTTCAACAACCACCTCACCAACAAGAAGAATAGCCGAATCTTGAAGAGATGCTGAAAAAATTCATGGCAAACACAGAAAACCGTCTCCAAGAAACTAAGAAAACAAGTAAAAGCAATGAGAACCGATTTGGGGAACTTACTAAGTCAGTCAAGGCAGCCACTAATGCGATCGAACAACTCGCAAAGTTGATGTCGGAATGATCGCAAGGACGTCTACCTAGTAACACTGAGATCAATCCAAAGGAGCAAAATAAAGCTATCATAGCTCATGCCAGTAAGAGGTTAGATGAGCCCAATCCAATACAAAAAGCCAAGGTAGACGAAGGTAAGGTAGAGGTAACACAAGAAAAGACGAAACCGGTAATCAAGAAGTACCAACCTCGCATACCTTATCCCGAAGCAATGAAAAGAGACAATTCAGAGGAACAGTTCGGCAAGTTTCTTAAACTCTTAAAGAAATTACATATTAACTTACCTCTTCTTGAAGCTCTTTTTCAGATGCCAGACTCGAGGAAATCTTTAAGACAGCTCTTGACAAACAAACGCAAATTAGATGAGGAGCACCACGTGGAATTAAACGTAGCATGCTCAAGAATGTTACGTAACGTACTACCACAGAAGCAAAAAGACACAGGAGTTTTACAATTCCATGTTTAATTGGTAGTTTATCTATTGATAATCGTTAATGATTTAGGGTCAAGCATCAATGTTATGCCTTATAAAATGCTTAAACAACTAGGTCTAGGGAAACCCAGACAAACTAGGATGAGCATTCAGTTAACTGATAAAACTATCAGAATTCTTAGGGGTATAATAGAAAATGTTCTAATCAAAATTGATAAATTCATATTCCTGGTAGATTTTGTTGTTTTAGACATGGATGAGGACAACACGATTCCTTTAATTTTAGGAAAACCCTTTCTAGCAACTTCCAAGACTAAAATTGATGTTGGTACAGGAGAACTCATTCTTTGTGTAGGTGACGAATCAATCAGTCTACAAGCTTTTGACTCGGCCAGGACATCAAGTGATGAAGGTGAGAAAGTAAATTCAGTTGATAATCAAATTGTTCAACTTTCACCACAGAAAACACCACAACGCTACAACCTTGAGCCGAATCATGGGCCCAAGTCGTACAAGGTCATAACAGTGAATTGTTAGTGGATCCAAACCCAAGGGAAGAACCTGTGGTAAGAAAAGGTAAGGTTGAGGCGTACCATGATTTACCAAAATCGAAAATTACAGAGTACCAACCTCGTATGCCATATCCCGATGCAATAAAGAAAGACCACATAGAGGAAGAATTCGATGAACTCACACTTTGTGTAGATGACGAAACAATCACTCTTCAAGCTCTCAACTCAGCTAGGACATCGAGTAATAAAGGTACGAACGTTAATTCTATTGATAATCATTTGGTTCAACCTTCTTTACAGGAAGCATCACGAAATCACTTAGATGAGCTAGATCCTAGACCTCGTGCCAACAAAGAAAAATATATAAGGAACAAAGCCTTAGGGTTGACAAACTTAAAGAGCAGGAAACATAAATCAAAGAGGAACAGGAACCGGACGAAGTAAAACCAAAGGAGACCTCAAACGAGCTGATAGGAACAACAAATCACATCAAAATAGAGGATTTGGTATTGTTGGAAGACCCTCGAATCACCAATTCAAACCTCAAGGCAAACGAAGAAATCACTTTTGAGGTACTTAATGTCTTCTTATACGGCATAGTCGAGGTAAGCAATCCCAAATTCAACACTTTGAGGTAAACATTACTCGACCTAAACTATATATCCATAACCGAAGTGATCGCATGAGAATGGATTTTCACCTCCTCAAACCACCATGACTATACGAATGACAGATAAAGTCTAGCTTAAGACTATAAACGAGCGCTTCTCAGGAGGCAACCCGAGCACTAACCCCATTTTTACATTTTTTATTATTTTATTTTTTTATTATTTTATTTTTCCTTTTAGCACCTAACCATAAACTAACCAAAGGGCGGATTTCTAGGCCACACGGCCCTACACACGGGCATGCCCGTGGCCGTTTGAAATCTAGAGGATGAATCATGGGCGTGCCAGAAACCGTGCATGACTTCTTTTCCCAAACACGGGTAGTGATAATAGTCCACGCCCGTGCCAATGCCCCGTGCGAGGTTACTGACTTGTTAAGCACGGGCTCAACACGGCCGGGCCTTCTAACCGTGCCAACATTCTGACTTATCAAACACGAGAGGAGCACGCCCGTAATGAATGACCGTGTGAAGAAAGACATGGGCGTGCCACTACATCCACGGCCATGCCCGAACACCTTGGACGCGCCCAAAATAAAATCCCTATACACGGGCTACATCTCTATTTAAACCTCGTTCCCCCTTTTCTAGTTGTCTTTCATTTTCCATTATTTACTTTTATCTTTATTTTAATTTGATTTCATTATTTTTTTCCTTCTTTCTTTATTTTATTTTCTTTCCCTTATTCTTTACGATATTTAGATTTAGCTTAGGATTCAATAAAATTAGGATGGCTACTTCGAGGATTCAATTTCAAATGGCTCGAGACGCTTCCCCACGTTCACCTCCAAACCTATCTGGTTTCTTTTCATTGACTTCATCCAAAATTCAGGAAGTTCACTTCTCTCCCCATCTTATGATTTTATGATTATTTCGCTATTATCTATCTTTGTACATTGAGGGCAATGTACATCTTAAGTGTGGGGGTTAACTATAGTATTATTTGAAAATCCCTGAATTATGCCTTGTTCTAAAGTAAAGTTTCTCATACTATTAATTAGGATGAAATTTCTATGATTTATGATTTTTATTGATATGTTTTAGAGTAAGTCATAGTTAATTGTGCATTGATGATTAAATTTTAAGGATACTAGAGAATCGAGCATGATAAGTCTACTTTCTAAAATTAAAAAAAATTGATGGGTCGTTAAACTAAATTTGAGTATCACCTTGAAGTTCAAAATTTATAAGGATTGATGTCAAAACACCCATAATTTTTCTGAGATTTTGAGCCTTGTAGAGCATATATTATTTTTCATGCTCACTTTTATTGATTATGAGTGTGTCAACTTTGAACTGTTATTCTAGAACTTGCGTCGTTTATGCATGTCGAGACCACATTAATGATTTGATATACTGAGATGATAAAGGCACCTAGGTTTTAACCCGATTCACTCCACTAAAAAGCCTACCCATACAAATTAACCCCTAGTGAAACCCGTTGAATCCTAACAACCTTTTTATTGACTCACCCACTAATATTAACCCAAAATCCCTTTGTATTTGTTATCAACATTCTTTTGACTACCCCTCTATCAAGAATTGACTTGATCAATTGCCAATTTAGGTTATTTCAATTATTAAAGTTCCTTCAATTAAGTTTTACTTAGTTTGTTCTTAAAAAAAATCCAAGTTTATTCAATATTAGTAGTATAAAAGAGCTTAGAGCAATTAAACTCCAATTGTTGAAGAAAAAGCTCGTATTAAAGTATTATCAAATTTTAAAGTGAAGAAAATACTCTTTATTATAGAGTAATTATCAATAGTGGTATTATTACTTTTCATTCGATGTAAATATTCATATTTAGTTCATTATTTTTAGATTAGGTAATTAGTCAATTCAATCTCGATTTTAACCGTCTAATTCAGCCTTTATCCACACCTTTTAACCCAAGCCCCGTTACAACCCTAAAAAAGACCTTTTGATCTGTTTATCATCTCATATACAGTAGTGGAGATTTAATTTTCAGGCAAGCCTATGGGATTAATTTTTCAGGTTTGACTTTTGAGCGCTTTTTCTTGATCCTTAAACACTTTGAGTGCTTTGAGTGAATTGTTAGTGAGGATGTCAATCCTTGTCGGTTTTGAATCAAAGGTAATTATTTAAATAAGGGGAGACACCTATGTTTTCATGCTACAAAATCATGACTTATCTCGTTTGAATCTTTAGGGCACTTCAAGCTAAATAATCCAAGTATAAATTATCTATGAATTATGATGAGGCATTGTCAATGGGAATTATGAATTTTGGAAAGTTTGTTTTAATTGTAAGTTGAGAATTTTGCTTGAGGACAAGCAAAAGCTTAAGTGTGGGGGTGTTTGATAAGCCGTAAAAGTAACATATTTTAATCCCACATTTAGTATGCTTTTGGATGAATTTATCCTTAATTTATGTAAAAAGGTGCTCTTAATCCTTTCTTTTCATATCTTATACTCAGGAAAGTACCTAAGGATAAAAAGAACGTAAAACGGGTTTAAAACAGACCAAATTGGGCCAACCCAAGAAGTCGACATGGTCTGGGCTTCCTTTCACACGGCCGTGCCCCAATATTTAGATTGCACATGGTCACACCCTAATTTACACGACCGTGCCTCATCGACAAAAAGCCCAACACGGCCTGTTCCCGATTTGCATGGCTGTGCCCCAATCAACAGACTCAAGCACGGCCTGAACCTCGACTAGCACGGTGCCGTGCCTCAATCAACAGAATCAAGACACGGGTTGGACCACGACTTACACGGACGTGTCTTGATCGTGCCCCTACCACAGGAAAGAGAAATTTCATTCGGGAAAGGATACTTGGAGGCAAAGAAACACATTCTAAAGCCTATTCAAACACCCCATTAGGAATTAGACTTAAATTAGGATACTTAAGGGCCAAGTAAGGCATCACAAAGTCTATATAAACACCTTAGGAGGCAACTTGGAAGGAGAGTTCGGCAGAAGTTGAAACAGGGCGTCAGGTTTTAGCAGAATTTTTTGCCAGAGCTTTACTCGTTTAACGATTGTCTCGAAGATAGCCAATTGATCCATCTCGAAGAGTCAGAATTCTACTCAAGACGGAGGATCTCTCTTCAATTCCTTCAGGGGGTTTTAAGGATTTCCTATGTTTTGTTTTATCTTTTCTCTTGAGATGTTTTCTTGTTTAATTATGAACTAAACCCCTCAGATACCTGAAGGGGATGAAACCTATGATGGATTTTGTTATTTAATTCTTTCGATTTATATGATAAATACTTAGTTTATTCTTAATTATGTTGCTTAACTTTATCTGATGTGCTTAGGTGGAGGAGGAATAGACCCTGCCTAAGAGTAGATCTAGCATAATTGAGCGGAGTTGATCGGGCGCCCAGAGATAGGGTTACGACATTTTGCCGAATTAGGGTGAAACCTAATATGGGAGTCCATTGATCGATTTACTACTTCTTTAGGGGGTTATTATAATAGAATGAGAGTTCCACTAATTAACCTAAGGTTAGACGTTATTCACTTCGAGAGAAGGTTTAATATAGGTTAGGGAGTCTCACGGATCAAGCAAAGTAAAGAAATCATATGAATTGAATAGGTAGATAATAAGTGAAGTCATAGGTGGATTCCCAAAGGTATCATCTTTATTAATTGAGTTTTCTTCAACGTCTTTTCCCGAAGTTTCATTTCTTTTGTCTTTGCATTTAGTTTAAATATTTCATTTGTTTTAGTTTAATAAACCAATCACTCCATATTTTAGGCTAAATAATAGAAAGAAAGTGAGTAGTAGTACTTTTAGGTACCTTGGGTTCGATAAGATATTCTTGCTCGAGCTATACTCTTTGCTCGATAGGTGCGCTTGCCTCTATCGTTGTCACAATCGATCATGTGTTCGATCACTCTTTATAAATATTAAAACTAGACATTTTATAGTGATCAAGTTTTTGGCTATTTATTCGGGGACACTAAAATATTAAGAAAACTCTATTTCTATTACTTTAGCCAAATTTTTTATTTGCAATTTATTATTATATTATTCTTTATTATTATTTCTTTTTACTTTGCTAATTTTTTCTCTATTTTGCTTTTGGCGTAAAATATTAGTCTATGGAAAGATGGCATGAATAATTATCGTTGGCAAGGCATGGGGCAATTTCTACTAAAGCAACCAAGTGTTTTCAACCTCGACGTGGTCACCAAAGTTATCTAATCGTTAGAGATAATGAATAAAAAGATTGATGATTGGTATAGTCCCTCGCAGGTACATCCAGAAATGCAATATGATTTAAATCTAGGAGGCGTGGTGATTCCTGAGTACCCACCCTACGGATATGACATGGAAAACGAGCAAGCTCACTATACAGATAACTATTCTAGATATCAAAATAATTTTTATAGTGACACTTATAATGCAGGATAGAAGTACCATCCCAATTTCTAGTGGGATGATCAAAATAGCCAAAGATAGGAATTTCCTCCAGATTTTCAACAACCACCTCACCAACAAGAAGAGGAGCCAAATCTTGAAGAGATGCTGAAAAAATTCATGGCAAACACAGAAAACCGTCTCCAAGAAACTAAGAAAACAAGTAAAAGCAATGAGAACTGATTTGGGGAACTTACTAAGTCAGTCAAGGCAGCCACTAATGCGGACGAACAACTCACAAAGTTGATGTCGGAACAACCGCAAGGACGTCTACCTAGTAACACTGAGATCAATCCAAAGGAGCAAAATAAAGCTATCACAGCTCATGCCAGTAAGAGGTTAGATGAACCCAATCCAATAAAAAAAGCCAAGGTAGACGAAGGTAAGGTAGAGGTAACACAAGACAAGAAAAAATCGGTAATCAAAAAGAACCAACCTCGCATACTTTATCCCGAAGCAATGAAAAGAGACGATTCAGAGGAACAGTTTGGTAAGTTTCTTAAACTTTTAAAGAAATTACATATTAACTTACCTCTTCTTGAAGCTCTTTTTCAGACGCCGGACTCGAGGAAATCTTTAAGATAGCTCTTGACAAACAAACGCAAATTAGATGAGGAGCACCACGTGGAACTAAACGCAAGATGCTCAAACAATGTTACGTAACGCATCGCCACGAAGCAAAAAGACACAGGGAGTTTTACAATTCCATGTTTAATTGGTAGTTTATCTATTGATAATGCTTTAGCTGATTTAGGGTCAAGCATCAATGTTATGCCTTATAAAATGTTTAAACAACTAGGTCTAGGGAAACCCGCACAAACTAGGATGAGCATTCGATTAATCGATAAAACTATCGAATTCCTAGGGGTATAATAGAAAATGTTCTAATCAAAATTGATAAATTCATATTCGAGAGATTTTGTTGTTTTAGACATGGATGAGGACAACACGATTCCTTTAATTTTAGGAAAACCCTTTCTAGCAACTGCCAAGACTAAAATTAATGTTGGTACAGGAGAACTCATTCTTTGTGTAGGTAACAAATCAATTAGTCTACAAGCTTTTGACTCGACCAGGACATCAAGTGATGAAGGTGAGAAAGTAAATTCAGTTGATAATCAAATTGTTCAACTTTCACCACAGAAAACACCACAACGCTACAACCTTGAGCCGAATCATGGGCCCCAAGCCGTACAAGGTCATAACAGTGAATTGTTAGTGGATCCAAACCCAAGGGAAGAACCTGTGGTAAGAAAAGGTAAGGTTGAGGTGTACCATGATTTACCAAAATCGAAAATTACAGTACCAACCTCGTATGCCATATCCCGATGCAATAAAGAAAGACCACACAGAGGAAGAATTGGTGAACTCACACTTCGTGTAGACGATTTAAACAATCACTCTTCAAGCTCTCAACTCAGCTAGGACATCGAGTAATAAAGGTACGAACATTAATTCTATTGATAATCATTTGGTTCAACCTTCTTTACAGGAAGCATCACGAAATCACTTAGATGAGCTAGATCTTAGACCTTGTGCCAACAAAGAAGAAATATATAAGGAACAAAGCCTTAGGGTTGACAAACTAAAAGAGCAGGAAACACAAATCAAAGAGGAACAGGAACCGTACGAAGTAAAACCAAAGAAGACCTCAAACGAGCTGATAGGAACAACAAATCACATCAAAATAGAGGATCCGATATTGTTGGAAGACCCTCGAATCACCAATTCAAACCTCAAGGCAAATGAAGAAATCACTTTTGAAGTACTTAATGTCTTCCTATACGGCATGGTCGAGGTAAGCAATCCCAAATTCAACACTTTTGAGGTAAACATTACTCGACTTAAACTATATATCCATAATCGAAGTGATCGCATGCGAAAGGATTTTCACCTCCTCAAACCACCATGACCATACGAATGACAGGTAAAGTCTAGCTTAAGACTATAAATGAGCACTTCTAGGAAGGCAACCCGAGCACTAACCCTATTTTTACATTTTTTATTATTTTATTTTTTATTTTTTATTTTTCCTTTTAGTACCTAAACATAAACTAACCAAAGGGCAAATTTCTAGGCCACATGGCCCTACACACGGGTATGCTCGTGGCCGTTTGAAAGCCAGAGGAAGAATCATAGGCATGCCAAAAATCGTGCATGACTTCTTTTCCCAAACACGGGTAGCGATAATAGTCCACGCCCGTGCCAACGCCCCGTGCGAGGTTACTGACTTGTTAAGCACGGGCTCAACACGGTCGTGCCTTCCAACCATGCCAACATTCTGACTTATCGAACATGAGAGGAGCACGCTCGTATTGAATGATCGTGTGAAGAAAGACACGGGCGTGCCACTACATCTGCGGTCGTGCCCCAAACACCTTGGACGCGCCCAAAATAAAATCCCTATACACGGGCTACATCTCTATTTAAACCTCGTTCCCCCTTTTTCTAGTTGTCTTTCATTTTCCATTATTTATTTTTATCTTTATTTTAATTTTATTTCATTATTTTTTTCATTCTTTCTTTATTTTATTTTCTTTCCCTTATTCTTTACGATATTTAGATTTAGCTTAGGATTCAATAAAATTAGGATGGCTACTTTGAGGATTCAATTTCAAATGGCTCGAGGCGCTTCCCCACGTTCACCTCCAGACCTATCCAGTTTCTTTTCATTGACTTCATCCAAAATTCAAGAAGTTCACTTCTCTCCCCATCTTATGATTTTATGATTATTTTGCTATTATCTATCTTTGTACATTGAGGGCAATGTACATCTTAAGTGTGGGGGGTTAACTATAGTATTATTTGAAAATCACTGAATTATGCCTTGTTATAAAGTAAAGTTTCTCATACTATTAATTAGGATGAAATTTCTATGATTTATAATTTTATTGATATGTTTTAGAGTAAGTCATAGCTAATTGAGCATTGATGATTAAATTTGAAGGATACTAGGGAATCGAGCATGATAAGTCTACTTTCTAAAATTAAAAAAAAAATTGATGGGTCGTTAAACTGAATTTGAGTATCACCTTGAAGTTCAAAATTTATAAGGATTGATGTCAAAACACCCATAATTTTTCTGAGATTTTGAGCCTTGTAGAGCATATATTATTTTTCATGCTCACTTTTATTGATTATGAGTGTGTCAACTTTGAATTGTTATTCTAGAACTCGCCTCGTTTATGCATGTCGAGACCACATTAATGATTTGATATATTGAAATGATAAAGGCACCTAGGTTTTAACCCGATTCACTCCACTAAAAAGCCTACCCGTACAAGTTAACCCCTAGTGAACCCCGTTGAATCCTAACAACCTTTTTATTAACTCACCACTAATATTAACACAAAATCCCTTTGTATTTGTTATCAACATTCTTTTGACTACCCCTCTATCGAGAATTGACTTAATCAATTGCCAATTTAGGTTATTTCAATTATCAAAGTTCCTTCTATTAAGTTTTACTTAGTTTGTTCTTAAAAAAAATCCAAGTTTATTCAATATTAGTAGTATAAAAGAGCTTAGAGCAATTAAACTCCAATTGTTGAAGAAAAAGCTCGTATTAAAGTATTATCAAATTTTAAAGTGAAGAAAATACTCTTTATTATAGAGTAATTATCAATAGTGGTATTATTACTTTTCATTCGATGTAAATATTCATATTTAGTTCATTATTTTTAGATTAGGTAATTAGTCAATTCAATCTCGATTTTAACCGTCTAATTCAGCCTTTATCCACACCTTTTAACCCAAGCCCCATTACAACCCTAAAAAAGACCTTTTGATCTGTTTATCATCTCATATACAGTAGTGGAGATTTGATTTTCAGGCTAGCCTATGGGATTAACTTTTCAGGTTCGACTTTTGAGCTCTTTTTCTTGATCCTTAAACACTTTGAGTGCTTTGAGTGAATCTTTAGTGAGGATGTCAATCCTTGTCGGTTTTGAATCAAAGGTAATTATTAAAATAAGGGGAGACACCTATGTTTTCATGCTACAAAATCATGACTTATCTCGTTTGAATCTTTAGGGCACTTCGAGCTAAATGATCCATGGATAAATTATCTATGAATTATGATGAGGCATTGTCAATGGGAATTATGAATTTTGGAAAGTTTGTTTTAATTGTAAGTTGAAAATTTTGCTTGAGGACAAGCAAAAGCTTAAGTGTGGGGGTATTTGATAAACCGTAAAAGTAACATATTTTAATCCCACATTTAGTATGCTTTTGGATGAATTTATCCTTAATTTATGTAAAAAGGTGCTCTTAATCCTTTCTTTTCATATCTTATACTTAGGAAAGTACCTAAGGATAAAAAGAACGTAAAACGGGCTTAAAACGGACCAAATTGGGCCAACCCAAGAAGTCGACACGGCCTGGGCTTCCTTTCACACGGTCGTGCCCTAATATTTAGATTGCACACGGTCACACCCTGATTTACATGACCGTTCGTCGTCGACAAAAAGCCCAACACGGCCTATTCCTGATTTGCATGGCCATGCCCCAATCAACAGACCCGAAGCATGGCCTGAACCTCGACTAGCATGGGAGTGCCACGGCCATGCCTCAATCAACAGAATCAAGACACTGGTTGGACCACGACTTACATTGGCGTGCCTTGATCGTGCCCTACCACAGGAAAGAGAAATTTCATTCTAGAAAGGATACTTGGAGGCAAAGAAACACATTCGAATGCCTATTCAAACACCCCATTAGGAATTAGACTTAAATTAGGATACTTAAGGGCCAAGTAAGGCATCACAAAGTCTATATAAACACCTTAGAGGCAACTTGAAGGGAGTTTCAGAAGCGAAATAGGGCATCGGTGCGAGTAATTTTACGCGAGCTTTACTCGTTTAGGGATTGTCTCAAGATAGCCAATTGATCCATCTCGAGGGTCGAATTCTACTCAAGATGGAGGATCTCCTCTTCAATTCCTTCAGGGGGTTTTAAGGATTTCCTATGTTTTGTTTTATCTTTTCTCTTGAGATGTTTTCTTGTTTAATTATGAACTAAACCCCTCAGATACCTGAAGAGGATGAAACCTATGATGGATTTTGTTATTTAATTCTTTCGGTTTATATGATAAATACTTAGTTTGTTCTTAATTATGTTGTTTAACTTTATCTAATGTGCTTAGGTGGAGGAGGAATAGATCCTGCCTAAGATCTAGCATAATTAAGCGGAGTTGATCGGGCGCCTAGAGATAGGGTTACGAAATTTTGCCAGATTAGGGTGAAACCTAATATGGGAGTCCATTGATCGATTTACTGCTTCCTTGGGGGGTTATTATAATAGAATGAGAGTTTCACTAATTAACCTAAGGTTAGACGTTATTCACTTCGAGAGAAGGTTTAATATAGGTTAGGGAGTCTCACGGATTAAGCAAAGTAAAGAAATCATATGAATTGAAAAGGTAGATAATAAGTGAAGTCATAGGTGGATTCTTCCCGAAGGTATCATCTTTATCAATTGAGTTTTCTTCAACGTCTTTTCCCAAAGTTTCGTTTCTTTTGTCTTTACATTTAGTTTAAATATTTCATTTGTTTTAGTTTAATAAATCAATCGCTCCATATTTTAGGCCAAATAATAGAAAGAAAGTGAGTAGTAGTACTTTTAGGTTCCTTGGGTTCGATAAGATATTCTTGCCTAAGCTATACTACTGTTCGATAGTTGCGCTTGCCTCTATTGGTGTCGCAGTCAGTCTACAGGTTCGATCACTCTTTTATAAATATTAAAACTAGACTGTTTTGCAGCAATCATTAAACTAGATTAAATCAACCAATCACTCCATATTTTAGGCTAAATAATAAAAAGAAAATGAGTATTAGTACTTTTAGTTCCTTTGGGTTCGATAATCCGATCTTGCCTAAGCTATACTACTATTCGATGGGTACACTTGCCTTTAAATCATTGTCAGAGTTAGTTTCCAGGTTTGATCATTATATTTATAAATTTTAAAGCTCTGATTTAAGCGATCATAATATTTTGAGATATTGATTCAAGTTGAATGTGCTTAGGTGGTGGAGCAAAAGTCCTTGTCTAAGAGTAGATCTAGCATAATTAAGCTGAGTTGATCGTGCGCCTAAAGATAGGGTGACAAGATTTTGCCAGATTAGGGTGAAACCTAATATGGGAGTCCATAGATCGAGTTAATGTGATTCTAGGGGTTTTAATTAGAAAGCGATTTCAATTAATCAACCTAAGGTTAGACGTTATTCGCCTCGAGAGAGGGTTTAATACAAATTAGGGAATCCTACGGATCAAGTCAAGTGGATAAATCGCCTGGTTCAGAGTTAGATAACAAGTGAAGTCTAGGTGGATTCTTCCTAAGGGTATCGTCTTAATTAATTGAGTTTTCCCAACAATATTTCCCCAATTCATTCTTTTTGTCTTTGAGTCTTTAGCTTAGTAGTTAGTTAATTTAGATTAAACAATCAATCACTTAATAGTTAGGCTAAATAATAGAAAGAAGGTTAGTATGAGTACTTTTAGTTCTTTTGGGTTTGACAATCCGGTCTTACCTAACCTATACGACTGTTCGATAGGTGCACTTGCCTTAAATAATTGTCAGAGTTAGTTTCCAGGTTTGATCATTCTCTTTATAAATTTTAAAACTCGACAAAACAACGATCAATTATGAATTAAGAAAGTTTAATTTTAATTGTGAGTTGAGAATTTTGCTTGAGGATAGGCAAACGCTTAAGTGTGGGGATATTTGATAAACCATAAAAGTAACACATTTTAATCCCATGCTTAGCATGTTTTTGGATGATTTATTATATAATTTAGTGAATTTGATGCTCCTAATCCTTTAATTTCATGTTTCTATATTTAAGTGAGCAAAGGAGAACAAAAAGAGCAGAAAATGGGCCAAAAAGAACAAAATGGGCTGATTTAAGGATCACACGGCCAAGACCATTCCTACACTGGCAGAGCACACGCCTGTGTTAGCCACACGGACTGGCCACACGCCCATGTGGTAGCCCGTGTCGATATCGCTCCCTATTTCCCAAACACGCTGAAAAAGCTAATTTGTAGGGTTTTTGAGCATTCTAAAGTTTATAAATATATATTAGAAGAAGACCTAAGGGAGGACGCAGAGTAGAACGAAGAAATTACTCGAAGGAAGCTGTCAGAATCAATTCAAAAATAGGATATCCTTCAAGATTGAATATCTCCATCCAATTTCCTTAGAAGTTTTTGGGTTCTTTATGTCTTGTTATTTTCCTAATTTTGAGATGTTTCCCTTTCACATTATGAACTAAACTCCCTAAATACCTAGGGAGAATGAAACCTACGATGGATCTTATTATTTAGTTGTCTGAATTACATGATAAATACTTGTTCTTGTTCTTAATTATGTGCTCTTAATTCTTGCTTTAATATTTTTAGGATATTAATTCAAGTTTGATGTACTTATTCAGTGGAGCAAAAGTCCTTGTTTAAAAGTAGTTCTAGCATAATTAAGAAGAGTTGATTGCAACCCTAGAAATAGGACGACATAAATCTGTCGGATTAGAGTCAAATCTAATAAGGGAATCAATAAATCGAGTTAATGAGATGATAGGGGTTTTAATTAGAAAAAGATTTTAATTAATCAACCTAGAGGCAGTTGTTCTTTGTCTCGAAAGAGATATTAATTAGGGGTTTTTACAGATCAAAACAAGTGAATAAATCATTTAATCTGGAGTCAGAATAATAAGTGAAGTCTAGGTGGATTCTTCCTTGGGTATTGTCTTTATCATTGGTTTATTTGATTATTTCATTCACTCTCTGTCATATTTATAGTTAATTAGTTAGTTTTAAATTAAAAACAAATCCCTTTACTTATTAGGCTAAATAATAGAAAGATAGTTATTAGTAGTACTTTTAGTCCTTGTGGATATGATATTCCGGACTTACCATGCTATACTACTGTTCGATAGGTGCGCTTACCTTTGTCGTATTTTAGTTAGTTCGTGACTTCATCACCTATCTTTTTAATTAACCCTTAGTGAACCCCGTTGAGCCTAACACACCATTTCTTGATTTACCCATTAATGTTAACCCATAACTATTTTTTTTGTTGAAACTTTTTCCCGTTTTATTAACTCCCTTTTTTTTATCGAGATTTGATATGGTTAATTGCTTAACTATGTTCTTTGTTTGATTTACTGAATTATTTATTTTTTTATTAAAAAAGAGAAAAAATCGAAAAAAATTTGATTATTAATTAGTCTTGTTAGTTGAGCTTGGACAGTTAAATTCATATTTTGAGAAGAAGCTCGTTTTCTTATTCTTGAATAGTTCTTGGTTTATGCACTTGTTTTTAATTCAACATTTGTTTATTTTTCTAGTTTGGTAATTTATCAATGCGATCTCGATTATAACCAACTTTTCTGGTCTTTCTCCACGCCCTTAATCTAAGCCCCATTACAACCTCTTAAAAGACCTTTTATTAGTGTGTCATATCATTTTATAGTGGTGGAGATTTGATTTTCAAGCAAGCTTATGCTAAGGACACTTCTTGTTTGACTTTTGAGTGCTTATTCTTGAACCTTAAACACTTTGAGTGATTTGATTGAATCTTTAGTGAGGATGTCAATTCTTGTTGATTTTGAATTAAAGGTAATTACCTAAATAAGGGGAAATACCTATGTTTTCATGCTTTAAAATTTTTCAACTTGGATTGTTTGGATCTTTAGTTTTCTTTTAGTTGAATTGCCAATGTATGATTATTTGCGAATTATTTAGAACATTATTGATGAGAATTATAAGTTAAGAAAGATTAATTTTAATGTGAGTTGAGGATGTTGCTTGAGGACAAGCAAATGCTTAAGTGTGGAGATATTTGATAAGCTATAAAAGTAACATATTTTAATCCCATTCTTAATGCATTCTTCGATGATTAATTATGCAAATTAGTGAATTTGATGCTCCTAATCTTTTACATTCATGTTTTTATACTTAGGAGAGCATTTGAAAGTGAAAGGAGCGAAAAACAAGCCAAAATCAGACAAAATGAGCTATTTCCAGGATCCACATAGGCTAGACACACGCTCGTGTGCCAACCCGTGTCGATTTTGCACCTTGCTTCCTAAACACGTGGAAAAACACAATTGTTAGGCTTCCTAAGCATTCTGAAGTCTATAAATACTAATTAGAAGAAGACATAAGGGGCCATCAGAGAAGATCAATGAAAACACTCGAAGAACACCAACAGAATCAACTTGGAAGTGGATCTCCATCAGGATCGAAGACCTCCTTTTAATTTCTTCTAAAGTTTTTATGAGTTTCTTTGTTTCTTGTGGTTTTTCTGACTTTGAGATGTTTCTATTTACAATTATGAACTAATTCCCTAGATACCTAGGAAGATGAAACCTATGATGAATATTATTATTTGATTTCTAATTTACATGATAAATACTTAAATCTTGTTCCTAATTATGTGTGCTAATTCTTGTTTTAATATTTTTGGGATATTAATTCATGTTTTATGTGCTTAATTCAGTGGAGAAAACGTCTCTGTTTAAGAGTAGATCTAACATAATTGAGTGGAGTTGCATGCAATCCTAGAAATAAGACGACATAAATCTACAGAATTAGATTCAAATCTAATAAGGGGAATCCATTGATCGAGTTAATATAATGATAGGGGTTTTAATTAGAAAGATATTTCAATTAATCAACCTAGAGTCAGTTGTTCTTACTCTCGAAAGAGATATTTACATAATTTAGGGATTTCTATGAATCAAGCACCAAGTGAATAAATCGTTTAATTCAGATTTACAATAATAGGTGAAGTCTAGGTGGATTCTTTCCTGGGTATTGTCTCTCTCATTGGTTAATATTCGATTATTTCCTTGATTTGTTCTCTATTGCGTTCTTAGTTAAATTAGTTAAGTAATTTTAGATTAAAACATATGACTTCAATTTGTCATCTAAATAATAAGAAACCAACAATTACTAATACTTTTAGTCCTCGCGAGTACGATATCTTTACTCACTGTAGCTATACAATTGTTTGATATGTGCACTTGCCTCGTATTTATAGTTAGTTTAGTGACCATCACCTCCTTTCTTCAATTGAAATGGATCAAAAGGCGGCTTTCTTCATAAACGACTTTTGGGTTCTTCTCCATAGTTGAATTGGATCGGAAGGCGACTTTTCTTCAAAATTGATTCGACATTCTTCAGAATTTCTTCAAGTTCTTAGGCTTTTTTAGAGAATTTTGCAAAGATTTTTTGGGCTTCTTGAACTTATCCATCTGTAGAATGGCTTAAGCCTTGCTTATAGTGCCAATTACTTGAATAAAAGAGACTTCTTGTAGAATTTAACTACTCTGCTTGATTATTCTCCAATAATTTAAACTTTTTATTTATTATTTATCTCTTATTAATTTAATTAATTAATTATAAGATAATCATTTGATATTATCACTTAATTATTCTATTTTTTTGTAACGCCTCAAAAATGTAGGGCTTGCAATTTTGTTGTTTTGGCTTAAATTCCATGTGTGCTTGAATGGCTAAGTATTTGAGTGTATTTGAGGGTCCTTAGGAAGCCTGGGTTCGAGTCTGGGCCTTGGAAAAATTTTAATTTTTGCTCTTAAGTGAAACTGGTTGTTAGTAGTTAGGACTTATGTTTAAATATGTGTGTTGCTATGTCACAAATGAGCTTGTGGCTTGATGGCTGTGGCGTCACTAGGGTGGCAAGGGAATTGGGGTTCGAATCCCATGGCATGCAAATAGGAGGCTTTTATTTTATGACTTGGTGGTATGAGAGGTAAAGTTGGAATCAAACTCTGTAGAAGAGGATGGAGACTTGGTCAACAATTTTGTATGGGAGGCTGGGAGCAATTCAAGAAGGAATTGGTGGAGTGTTTGAAGGAGTTGGGATTTGAGGGGAATCTTGGCCGGTTGGGAGAGGTTGAGTAAGGGGAATTTCGGCTAGAGGGGTGTCATTTGAGCATTTCGGCAGCTTTGTGTAAGGAGAAAAATCGAAAACCCCCTCTGCAAATTTCGGGATTTGTTCTTTTGTGGCATCTCATGCAACATCTTACCATTCGGTCTCTTTTTTTTCCTTCCATATTTATTCGCAATTGTTGCCTATTCTTTGTCGAAACTTAAACATCAGGTGCTGAGTTCTCCCTCGAAGTTCTTCTCTTTCTTCATCCCTTTGCCGACTCGACATTCTTCTTTTCTTCTTCCCTTAATTCCTTTTTTGTCGAATCCATTTCTTTTCTCTTTGTTCTTCTTGTGTTGACTGAATCTATTAAGGCCTAAGCACCTTCTTCTCTTCGTTCCTAGCCGTTTCTGAATTTCTTCGATTGATTGGTACGTGGTGACTTTAGCCGAATCTTGGTTGGCTTCCTTCTCTTTACTCGATTTTGTTTCTCTTGGGCCGAAAGGCTTTTCCCCTAGTTGCTTTGGAGATATGTATTGCTAACACTTTCTTTTTCGTCGAATGTTGCTAGGGACTCATTCTCCTTAGCCAAGGGGTAGGCCAATTACTTTTCCACTACAAGAGATCTTTCGTTTTGTGGTAAGTAACGTTAGTTTGATTAAAGCGTTTCAATATTATGGATAAACAAGGGTTTGTGACTAATTGATGGGGCGGTTGTTATCATAGCCGTCTTGGAAGCACTTCAAACTACAACTCGTAACAGGTGTGTAATCGTACACCCAATGCTATTTCTATAAAAACAATGGATGAAGGTGTGTATTCACACCCCTGCGTAATTGTGAATTGGCTAAAGCCAAAAAGCTAAAACTTCGGCATCTGAGGGCTCTCGAGCATGCGAATGCTTATAAGGATAAATCAAACCACAATCGATGGCGTTAGACCGTAGAGGCTGCCACGAACGTTCTCGTGGGCTTAGGTCGTAATGGGCCTTGTTGGGCTAGAATAGGCCATGTGGGCCCAATGGGCTCATGGACCCACAGGGACGAAATCCATGGTAAGTGACTAATAATTGATTGGACTGAAAAGTTCGCATAGACATGACTGAAATTGGGCTGAATGGGCCACACGAGCATGTGGGCCCACTTGGGCCAAATAGGGGGCTTTGGGCCCAATTATACTATTTTTGGCCATATAAGTTATTCGAGTTGTTCAAGACGATGGTAGGTCTTTGGAAAGATCGTAGACTATACCGAAATACCCTCGATGGGTAAAATTATCGAAATACTCTCGAAGGGTAAAATTATCAAAATACCCTCGAATGGTAAAATTACAGAAATACCCTCGAAGGGTAAAATTACTGAATACCCTCGAAGGGTAAAATTATCGACATACCCTCGATGGGTAAAATTATAAAAATACCCTCGATGGGTGAAATTATTGAAATACTCTCAAAGGGTAAAATTACCTAAATACCCTCAAAGGGTAAAATTACCGAAATACCCCTGAGGGGTGAAATTATCGTTTTACCCCTAACCAACGAAATGACCATTATACCCCTAGTGGTAGGTTAAGTGATGTGTATGATACTTATATGACTGGTTTGGATATGACATACTGTTATGACATGACATACTGCATTGGGTTTGGGTTTCTGATTTGGAGGAAGTACTGTACTAGTGGCTCTGCCATGTTTTTACTATTCTAGTGGCTTCGCCACGTATTCTGATTCTAGTAGCTTGGCCACGTTTACTATTATTAGCTTTGCTGCATTACTTTTAGCAACTATGCTGCGATATTGGTGTGCTGGCTAGGTGGGTCGACTTAGTCCCCACATAGTGTGTTGGTTGGTACAGGTGGTGTGTTGGTTGGATTAGGTTGGGTTGCATCTACATTACGCCTTTGTTATGATTTTGGCTTAGACCCACTCACATTCTTGTATAGGGCTAAAGCCCGATCGATCTATTCTTGAATAGGGCTTGGGCCGGATAGTTCTTGCATGATAGGGGATTACACACTGAGTTCTCATAACTCACCTTTTTCTTTTAACTGTACAGGTAATCCCCAGCCATAGAGGATTTGGAGCTGTGAGGGACTCGGAGGTGGCCACATATTGGCAAGTATTTTGATTTAAACGTAGTTTCTTTAAGTTATTTATTTTTGGGAGATATTTTTGTAATAAGGCCATTTGAGGTTTTTAACTTTATTTGGTTTAACTTTTTACGTTAACCTATTAGATTAGAAAACATGGGTTTTAAAAATAATAACTGTTTCCAAAGAAAATCACGCATTTTCAAATTTTAAAGTTTACATTTGGAAAAGCTTCCACGATATTTAATCCTGATTAATAAACTTGTAATAAATGATATAACCAATAAGGGAATAACAAGTTTTGATTTTACAACCCCAACGCTTTCAAAAAAAAGATTTAAAACTTTAGTCATGAATTGGCATCGACAAAATCGATTTTCAAATCAGCATTCGATGTGACACGTTAGATCCGATCGTAACGTCTAGGCTGCATTTAAGGTGTTACATTTTTAATTAGTGATAATATAAAATTTAAATATTTATCTCTTAATTAATTTAAATTAATTAGAGAAAATAGTTACAACACATATATGATATCATCATTTTCACCATTGAAATTTTCCCTTTAAACCACAATAATTTTTGTTTGACATGTGCCGCTTTATAATTGGTCCAAAAATTTTGTCATCTACAAACACATAGTAATAAAACCATTCGTGCTGGTAAAATAACCTATGACCATATTTTTTTTTTCCGTCAAATAAGCAATGCCAATAAAAGAATATCATTTATCCTTTATTGGACTAAGAATTCTGCTATTATAAGTAAAGATATGTCATAAATATGTTGTATACCCAACATAGCAGCTTTTGGCTCTATTACCAATTGAACTCAAGCTTTTCATATATCGAAGTATACAAGTCACATACACATAGTTAATTACTGATAAACCGTAAAAGTAACATATTTTAGGCCTACATTTATTATGCTTTTGGATGATTTAGCCCTTGATTTATGTAAAAAGGTGCTCTTAATCCTTTCTTTTCATGTTTTACTCAGGAAAGCACCCGAGGATGAAAAGAACAAGAAACAGGCTTAAAACGGGCCAATTTGGGCCAAAGAAGAAATCGACAAGGCCTGGACTTCAAGCCACACAGCCGTACCTCGACAATTAACTAAGACACAGCCATGCCACAATTTACACGGCCATTCCCCAATCGAAAGAATCGAGACACGGCCTAAAAATGATTTACACGGGCGTGTACCATGGCCGTGCCCATGCCGCGGAAGAGAGCAATTTCACTCGGGTTTGGATACTTTGAGGCAAAGAAACACATTCCAAAGCCTATTCAAACACCGAGTAGGAAGTGTACTTGAATCGAGACACTTAGAGGCCAAGTAAAGCATTTCAAAAGTCTATATAAACACCCTAAGTGTAACCTGGTAAGGGGCGTTCAACGAGGCCAAAGAGCTGAAGCCAGAGCAGTTCAATTCAGGGAATTACTCGAAGATAGCTAGTTGATCCATCTCAAGAAGCTGGAATTCTACTCAAGACGGCGGATTTCTCCTTCAATTCCTTTAGGAGGTTTTAGGGATTTCTTATGTTTTATTTTATCTTTTCTCTTGAGATGTTTTCTTTATTCATTATGAACTAAACCCTTCAAATACCTGAAGGGGATGAAACCTAGATGAATCTTGTTATTGATTTCTGAATTATATGATAAATACTTAGTCTGTTCTTAATTGTGCATGCTTAATCCAAATCTGATGTGCTTAGGTGGAGGAGGAATAGACCCTACTTAAGAGTAGATCTAGCATAATTAAGCGGAATTGATCGCATGCCTAGAGATAGGGTGACGAGATTTTGCCGGATTAGGGTGAAACCTAATATGGGAGTCCATAGATCGATTTACTGCTATTCTAGGGGGTTATTATAAGAGAACGGGAGTTCCACTAATTAACCTAGGGTTAGACGTTATTCACCTCGAGAGAGGGTTTAATATACGTTAGGGAGTCTTACGGATCAAATTAAGTGAATAAATCATATGGTTCAGTGTTAAATAACAAGTGAAGTCTAGGTGAATTCTTCCTGAGGGTATCGTCGTGATCAACTGAGTTTTTCATCAAGTTATTTCCTAATTCGTTCTTTTTATCTTTGTGTCTTTAGCTTAGTAGTCGTTAAATTAGATCAACCAATCACTCCATATTTTAGGCTAAATAATAAAAAGAAAGTAAGTATTAGTACTTTTAGTTCCTTTGGGTTCGACAATCCGGTCTTGCCTAAGCTATACTACTGTTCGATAGGTACACTTGCCTATAATCGTTGTCAGAGTTAGTTTCCAGGTTCGATCATTCTCTTTATAAATTTTAAAACTCGACAAAACAACGACGATCAAGTTTTTGACGCCATTACTGGGGAACTAAAATATTAAGAAAGCTCTATTTTTATTACTTTAGCCATTATTTTTATTTTTATTTTTATTTTTATTCCGTAATTTATTTTATTTTATTGTTTTTACTAATTTTCTTTCTTTCTTTCTTTTCCAGTAGGTACCTCTAGTTAATGACTAGGAGGAACCCGAGAGGACCACTAGTATATGATAGTGATATCGAAGCTACCACACGTAGGAATCACAGAGAAATCAGACGAGCCCTAAATTACACAGAGGAAGATCAAGAAGATAGATCCAATCCTACTGAAGGGATGGATGAGAATAACCCACTAGCACCTGATGTGCGAGAAAATAATGCTCCACGCACAATGTTTGATTATGCTAAACCGCATTTGACAGGAGCGGAATCGAGTACTGTTAGGCCTACTATAGCTGCTAATAATTTTGAATTAAATCCTAACACAATACAAATGATTCAATAGTTTGTTCAATTTGATGGTTTGCAGTACAAAGACCCGAATACTCATATAGCCAATTTTTTAGAGTTCTATGATACTTTCAAAATAAATGGCATTTCTGATGATGCCATTCATCTTCGGTTATTTCCCTTTTCATTAAGGAATAATGCCAAACAGTGGTTATACTCGTTACCATGAGGGTCAATCACTACATGGGACCAAATGATTGAAAATTTTTTATTAAAATATTTCCCACCGGCCAAAACGACCAAATTACAGAATAATATCTCTTCTTTTGTGCAGATGGATTTAGAAACATTATACGACGCATGAGAGAGATACAAGGATCTCTTGAGAAGGTGCCCACACCATGGTCTACCCTTGTGGCTACAAGTCCAAACTTTCTATAATGGTGTAAACCCCTCAACGAGGCAACTAATCGATCCAGCCATCGGTGGAACCCTGAACAACAGAACTCTGAATTAGCCTACGAGTTCATTGAAGAGATGTCACTAAATAACTATTAGTGGCAAGTTACAAGGACAAAATCGATAAAATCAGTCGGAGTTTACAATCTCGACGCAGTAACCATGCAATCAACACAGGTAGAGTTGATGAATAAAAAGCTTGATAGTTTGTGTTCTTCGCAAGTACATCCAGTCATGCAGTGCAACGTAAATGCAACTGTGGCGAATCCTGAGTACCCACCCTACCAACAGGACGTAGAAAGCGAACAGATAAACTATATAGGTAATAATTTTAGATCCAATAATAATCCTTATAGTAACAACTATAATCCAGGTTGGAGGAACCACTCAAATTTTTCATGGGGAGGCCAAGGAATTCAAGGAAATCAAAGACAACAACCTCCTCCAAATTTCCAAAATCAGCCATACCCGCAAGAAAAGAAGCCAAACCTCGAAGAGATGCTGATAAAATTCATGGCAAACACAGAAAATCGCTTCCAAGAAACTAAGAAAACAATTAAAAGCAATGAGAGCCAAATCAGGGAACATACTAAGTCAGTCAAGGCAGCCACTAATGCAGTCGAACAACTCACAAAGCTAATGTCAGAACGACCACAAGGACGGCTACCAAGTAACACTGAGATTAACCCGAAAGAATAAATCCAAGCCATCACAGCTGATGACAATAAAAGAGAAGATGAATCCAACTCAGTACAAGAAAACAAGGGAGACAAAGGTAAGATAGAGATAACACGAGAAAAGCCCAAACTGGTAATCAAGGAGTACCAACCTCGCATACCTTATCCCGAAGCAATGAAAAGAGATGATTCAGAGGAACAGTTTGGTAAGTTTCTTAAACTCTTAAAGAAATTACATATTAACTTACCTCTTTTTGAAGCTCTTTTTCAGATGCTAGACTCGAGGAAATTTTTAAGACAGCTCTTGACTAACAAACGCAAATTAGACGAAGAGCACTACGTGGAATTGAACGCAGCATGCTCAGCAATGTTACAGAATAAACTACCACAAAAGCTAAAAGATCCAGGGAGTTTTACAATTCCATGTTTAATTAGTAGTCTAACTATTGATAATGTATTAGTTGATTTAGGGGCAAGCATAAATGTCATGCCGTATAAATTATTTAAATGATTAGGTCTAGGGAAGCCTAAACAAACTAGGATGAGTATACAATTAGCTGATAAAACTGTTAGAATTCTTAGGGGCATTATTGAAGATGTTCTTGTCAAAATCGATAAATTTGTTTTCCCAATAGATTTTGTTGTCTTAGATATGGATGAGGATAATACAATCCCCTTAATTTTAGGAAGACCCTTCTTAGCAACCGCCAAGAGTAAAATTGATGTTGCCACAGGAGAACTCATACTTTGTGTACGTGATGAATCAATCAGTCTTCAAGCTCTTGACTCGGCCAGGACAACAATCGATGAAGGTAAGAAAGACAATTTAGTTGATAATTAATTTGTACAACTTTCATCGCAAGAAACACCATATGAAGACAAACCTGAGCCAACCCAAACCAAGAAAGAGAAGGAACAAAACCTTAAGGTCGACAGACTAGAAGAATAGAAGACACACGTCAAAGGAAAACCACACGAAGTAGAACCAAAGGAGCATCTAGAAGAGCTCGTAGGAACATCCAATCATTACAAAATAGGAGACCAGGTACTGTTAGACAAAGTAGATCCGGACATCATCGCAACAGACCTGAAGGCAAAGGGAGAAATCCTTCTTAAGGTACATAATATCTTCCCACACGGAACAGTCGAGGTAAGCAACCCAACATTCGACACCTCTAAGGTAAAAGCTTCTCGACTTGAACTTTGTCAAGAAAATAAAACTATAAGCATAAGGGAAGATGTTCAAACCTTTAAACCTCCCTAATCTTATTCAAATGTCAAGAAAAGTCTAGCTTAAGACTTTAAATGAGCGCTTCTCGGGAGGCAACCCAAACACTAACATAATTTTTTATTTTTCAATTTTTGTTTTCCATTATTTTATTTTTTTTTTAGAATTCAATAAATTGAAAGTGCAGATTCCTAGACCACATGGCCTAGCACACGGCCGTGGCCGTGACCATGTGGGTACTCTGAATCGCCGTACTGACATAGCAGAGAAGGTACAAATCCTGCCCTAACCAACTTTCGAAAGTCACGGGCCTACCTACTCCACCACAGCCGTGCGTGGTGGCTGTGGGCTGATACTGCCATTTCAGGAACGAGCATGGCAATGGAGGAACGGGCGTGGCATACCAACACGCCTAGCACACGGCCGTGCGATGTGACCATGTGAAGACACTGACTTATCATCCACGGGCGTGGCAATATGAACACGGGCATTTAAAACACAACACACTATTAAACACGGCCGTGCGAGGCGGCCGTGTAAAATAACATGCCCTGAATACATGGGCGTGAGAAGGTGCCAGAAACCAAAATTCTATTTAAACCCACTCTTCCCCCCTTCTCACCCAACCTCATAGCCCTTCTCCTTCTCCTCTCATTCTTTCTTCCTTCTTTTTCTCTCAAAAATTTCTCTTATTCCTTTAAGAAAAGTGTCCAAACTCTTGAGCTACACCAAGAAAATGCCAAAGAAGCGAAAGATTCCAATCACAGTCTCCTCAAGGGAGACACTACACATAAGTTCATGCCGGCTGCTTCATCCAAACACCAAGCCAAGGGTCTTTGAAACCTTTTCGGTTTTATTTTTCTGTTCTCTTTTACTTCAATTTCCTTCCCTTTGACTCTTTTATGCTTAATCTAGTTTATTTGGTTTTAGTTTCTTTGTTTCAGGTTCTAAAGGCTGCTTGGGAATCACACACCACAGCCTTAGAGGTCACACTCACCTCGCAAAACATCCAACAATAAGGACTCCTTAGTCTATTAGTCTTTTCTTTTAATTTCAGTTTTCTTCTTAGTCTCCTTCTCTTTATTTTCTTTGTCTTTAATTATAGTATTAGTATATAATTAATGTTTCTTTAGATATTTTAGCTATATCTTTGTAGGCTACCCAATTTCTTTATCTAGCACAAAGCTCATCGGTAATCACCCCCCAGGCCCATAGAAAATGCCACCACGACCTCGCTAACTCCGGAATCATCCAAAATTAGGAAGTGTCACTTCTCCCTCTCTTTGATTACATTATTAGTTATCTATCTTTGTACATTGAGGACAATGTACATCTTAAGTGTGGAGGGTAAAAGTACCTAACTTTTGCATTCTTCCAAAATTAAGAATTTTAGTCTTGTTCCTAAGTAATTTTCTTATATTATTAATTAGGTGAAATTTCTAATGATTTATGATTTTATTAATATGTTTTTGAGTAAGTCATTGATAATTGTGCATTGATGATTTAAACTTTAATATACTAGAGAATCAAGCATGATAAGTCTATTTTTCAAGAATCAAAATTTTCTAGGTTGTTGAACTGAATTTGAATATTACCTTGAAGTTTGAAATTCTGAGATTGATGTCAAATGCCCATAATTTTTGTGAGATTTTGAGCCTTATAGAGCATATATTCTTTTTCATGCTGACTTTATTGATTATGAGTGTGTCAACACTAAATTGTTATTCTAGAACTTGCCTTGATTATACATGTCGAGACCACATTAATGATTTGATATACTGAGATGATTAAGGCACCTAGATTTTAACCCATTCACTCCACTAAAAAGCTTACCCACATAATTAACCCCTAGTGAACCCATTTGATCCTAACAACCCTTTTTATTGAGTTACCCGCTTAATATTAACCCAAAACCCTTTGTATTTGTTATCATCATTCTTTTTTACTACCCTTCTATCGAGAATTAATTTGATCAGTTACCGAATTAGTTTATTTCAGTTGATAAAGTTCTTTCTTTATTATGTATTTACTTAGTTTGTTCTTAAAAAAAACCAAAGTATATTCAAGCATTAGTATATGATTAAAGGAGCTTATGTGTTTAAATTCCAATTGTTGAAGAAGACCTCGTATTAAAAGTATTATCAATAGTAGTATTACTAGTTTCAAAGAAATCATTTATTTTCTAGTTCATTATTCTTGTTAGGTAATTGGTCAGGTCAATCTCGATTTCAAATCTTCTAATTCAGCCTTTATCCACACCTTTAACCTAAGCCCTATTACAACCCTGTCAAAAGACCTTTTAATTTGTGTATCATCTCATATTACAGTGGTGGAGATTTGATTTTCTGGCAAGCCTATGGGATTAACTTTTTAGGTTCGACTTATGAGTGCTTTTCTTGAAACTTAAACACTTCGAGTGATTTGAGTGAATCTTTAGTAAGGACGTCAATCCTTGTCGGTTTTGAATTAAAGGTAATATTTAGATAAGGGGAGACACCTGTGTTTTTGTGCTACAAAATATATGACTTAGAATTGTTTGAATCTTTAGGAGTCTTTGAGTTAAATTATCCATGTATGAATTATCTGTGAATTATGATGAGGCATTGTTGATAGGAATTTTGAATTATGGAAAGTTCGTTTTAATTATTAGTTGAGAATTTTGCTTGAGGACAAGCAAAAGCTTAAGTGTGGGGGTATTTGATAAACCATAAAAGTAACATATTTTAGGCCCACATTTAGTATGCTTTTGGATGATTTAGCCCTTGATTTATGTAAAAAGATGCTCTTGATCCTTTCTTTTCATGTTTTTACTCAAGAAAGCACCCGAGGACGAAAAGAACAAGAAATGGGCTTAAAACGGGCCAATTTGGGCCAAAGAAGAAATCAACACGGCTTGGACTTCAAGCCACACGACCGTGCCTTGAGAATTAACTAAGACACGGCCATGCCACGATTTACACGGTTGTGCCCCAATCGATAGAATCGAGACACGACCTGAAAACGATTTACACAGGCGTGTACGATGGCCGTGTCCCTTCCACGGGAGAGAGTAATTTCACTCGGATTTGGATACTTTGAGCAAAGAAATACATTCCAAAGCCTATTCAAACACCGAGTAGGAAGTGTACTTAAATCGCGACACTTAAAGGCCAAGTAAAGCATTCCAAAAGTCTATATAAACACCCTAAGTGTAACCTGATAAGGGGCGTTCAGTGAGGCCAAAGAGTCGAAGCCAGAGCAGTTCAATTCAGGGAATTACTCGAAGATAGCCAGTTGATCCATCTCAAGAAGCCGAAATTCCAATCAAGACGGCAGATTTCTCCTTCAATTCCTTCAGGGGGTTTTAGGGATTTCTTATGTTTTGTTTTATCTTTTCTCTTGAGATGTTTTCTTTATTCATTATGAATTAAACCCTTCAGATACCTGAAGGGGATGAAACCTAGATGAATCTTGTTATTGATTTCTGAATTATATGATAAATACTTAGTTTGTTCTTAATTGTGCATGCTTAATTCAAATCTGATGTGCTTAGGTGGAGGAGGAATAGACCCTACTTAAGAGTAGATTTAGCATAATTAAGCAGAGTTGATCGCACGCCTAGAGATAGGGTGACGAGATTTTGCCGGATTAGGGTGAAACCTAATATGGGAGTCCATAGATCGATTTACTGCTATTCTAAGGGGTTATTATAAGAGAACGGGAGTTCCACTAATTAACCTAGGGTTAGACGTTATTCACCTCAAGAGAGGGTTTAATATACGTTAGGGAGTCTTACGGATCAAACTAAGTGAATAAATCATATGGTTCAGTGTTAAATAACAAGTGAAATCTAGGTGAATTCTTCCTGAGGGTATCATCGTGATCAACTGAGTTTTTCATCAAGTTATTTCCCAATTCGTTCTTTTTATCTTTGTGTCTTTAGCATAGTAGTCGTTAAATTAGATCAACCAATCACTCCATATTTTAGGCTAAATAATAAAAAGAAAGTAAGTATTAGTACTTTTAGTTCCTTTAGTTTCGACAATCCGGTTTTGCCTAAGCTATACTACTGTTCGATAGGTACACTTGCCTATAATCGTTGTCAGAGTTAGTTTCTAGGTTCGATCATTCTCTTTATAAATTTTAAAACTCGACAAAACAATGATCAATTACTGATTCAAGATTGAGGTAAGTCACATTATGAACGTCACAAGTGAATAAATCCATAAAACAAATCTATGATAAATTCATATTAGGTTTTGTCCAATGTATTGTCAGTCTAAACAATCACAATTATATTTCTATCTTGTTGGGAGTCATCCATTCTGATACTCAAGATAAGGTATCTCCCAATTGGACTCGATAGACAACATAATAGTCCATTGAATCAATTTGCTCAAGTTTGATTACTTAAATTATGAACCATTTATATTACTTACTAATATAAGTTTTGTAACATCCCAAAAATTAGGGGTTAGAATTTTTAAGAATTAAAAATTAGCCTTATTGGTTAGAAGCCTAGTAGGAAATCTTGAGAACTTAAGGTTCAAATCTTATAAATTTGATTTTATCTTTTTAAAATTTTCTGCACATATAGAACCTAGGAAACATGATTTATGAAATTATTTGTATGTGTTTTTAGCATGAATGTGGGCACTAGCCCAATGGTTAAGGCCTTCCTAAATTTCCCTCACATCCTAGGTTTTGTCCATACTACTTTCACATATATTTTGAAGATTTTTAGACTAATGGGCTATTTACCCATTAGCCCTCAAATTCTTCCTCAACTCAACTCTTTAAGCCCTTCCCTAATTCTACTAATATTTCTTGTTTTTTATTTTATAAAATTGAAACCCTAACTTTCTCTATTTATACCTTAGTTTTCTCTCAAAACTCTCTACTTCAAAACTCTTCTAAGCCCTTAAGTGTTGCTAAAAAATATTATTTAAAGTTTTGAAAATTCAATCCAATCCTCATCAATTGTTCTTCTCCAAATTTTTAAAACTCGTGTTAGTAGATCGTTGAATATTCCATCAAGATCGAGAAGTACCTTATTTTTAGTCAACTAGGACTTTTCCATTCTAGAAGATATCGCATTTTGATAAATCTTTCAATCCGACTAAAAATCTTTAACATTTTCCCCAAAAACCTTCACAAATATTGAAAATACGTTTTTGATTCTTGAATTTTTCCAATTGAAAAACCCTTGTAGGTGTTTGGATCAAACTTGAATGGCGACTAGTCACTTGAGGTCACGAGAAAGTCAGGTGTGTGTTCTTTTACAAAAAATTGAGGCAAAATTTGAAGCTATGCAGTCTCACACGGCTTACCACACGGGCATGTGGCCTGCCCGTGTGGATCACATGGCCTCACACACGGTCATGTCCCTCTATTTTCCCCTGCATCTAAGTTTCACACACAACTTGAAGTCTCACACATGGCCATGTGGCTCCTGCACCTCACACTATCGAATCACACACGTCCTAGAGCACTGCACATGGCCGAACGCACGGTCGTGTGGATCCATCACACACGATCGTGATTCTCCTACACCTGCGCTTTTCGCATCACACATGGATTGGGGCTTCACACATGAACTGGTCATGTAACAGCCCAAACCCGGCCCAAACATTAGGACCGAATATGGGTCGTTACTGAGAAAAACTTTTTGAAGCCCATTTTAAAGTCCAATTTAAGTTTTGTTGAAAACTTCCCGTTTTTGGTTATCTTGCTGAAATCATACTTAGATTAAATTTGAAAATTTAATTGAAGTCAAGTTGTTATACCAATTTTGGATGTGTCCGCTGACATGATAAAAACATTTTCGTGTTGATTTAGGAAAACTTGGGATTTTAATTTAACTTTTAATAGTGTAGTTTATAAGCAAGTATCCTACATAAGCATAGTAACAAAAATAAAGTTTATGGAGGCCTTATTACAATCCAAATAAAAGCAAACCAATAATAAAATAAAACCACTAAGTTTAAGTTCATTTAATTTAAGTCCACCGCATGGCCACCTCGAGTCCCTCCGGCTCCATATCCGCGATCTAAGCATCACCTGAAAAAAATAATGGAGAAGGTGAGTCACCAAGACTCAGTATGTAACCCTTCCCCGTTTTAAAACATTTTCATACACAACACATAACCATTAATATGCATAATATTAAGTACCCATCCTAGCCATCCAAACGCCACTTCGCTCACCCCGTTGTGGTACCAAACCACTGGTGGTGCCAAACCACTGGTGACATATAGTCACAATGTGTTACCAAAACACTGGTGTCCATAGACACAGATCATTTGATGGGGCCAACCCATCGTGTGATACCAAATCACTGGCAGACGATCCCATATCTCAAGTGGGGCCAACCCACGGTGGTGTTAACCACAGGGACAAGTCGCTATGAGGTGCCAAACCTCTGGAGGTACCAAACCTCTGGTGACCGTAGTCACGGTGTGTTACCAAAACACTGGTGCCCGTCGGCACAATAATACTGCCCCCTCCACTCATTAATCCCACATCAGTCATATATATACATATTTGTTTCATGCCATCACATGCTTAAATCTCATGCCTCAATACATTATGCTTACCAAAAGCATCAAATAACAAAGTCACGTTAACAGGGACTTACCTGAATCACCATCTATACCGATGTGGTATATCATCCAATGCTACATAAAAATCAAGATCGCATTCACAACAATCAACATATTTAACAAATTATATGTGTGTATGTACACACCTGTCACCACTGGATAGTCTAAATCCCGAAAAGAAGAGTCGACCACCCTAGATCTACTGCCCCTATATTCGGCCAAGACATGAGTTAGTACATTCGGCCGAATCAAACAATTTTAAGGGTTCTCCTTTTGAACCCGAATCCTTACCCGAAAGTCTTGAGTATCAGCCTTTTGTTTCACCACCCTAAAATCGGCACTCAATAAGTTAGTAGCCTTCGGCTAAATCGATTAACAATTAACTAACTAAAGTAGATCTTACCATTACTTACCAACTAAATAACCGAGAAAGGAGGGTCAGATCTACTGCTTGTGAATCCGGAGTTCCTAGATGGAATCAGTTTCAAAGAGTGGTTAGTTTTCTGCTTGCAAATGCCGGAATTTCGGCTTTTCTCCAACCTACAAGTCGTCAAAGATTGAAAATATGGAAAGAGGGGGATCGGCCATCACTTACCTTCTCAACCAATTGAATAAAGGAGAAATCCTGAAGCCACTATACTATTCGGCCAAGACTCCTAAGGGAGTAGTAGGAAGATTCGGCTAGGAAAGAAAAATAATGGGAGAAGGAGTGTTAGAATTTCGGCAAATAGGAAATAAAAAGGGAAATTGAGGATGGGGATTTCGGCCAAGGTTTTGGAGAGGATGGAAAAAGGAAAAATATAAGAAGAAAGGTGTTGGAAATTCGGCTAGCAAACTGGAAAAAAAAGAAAACAAAGTGATCAAATGGGTGCTTTTATAAGCATTCGGCACCCCCTAGTAGCCTTGCCGTCCAACTCTTTCAACCAAGAGTTCAAAATCCATCCTACTTCCTTAAATTGCTCTAGACCACTTGTTTGATTAAATTCAAAATAATTTGAATTAATCCCAATAAATCAACTAATATCTCTTAATAGCCATTAATCCTTTTAATCAAACAATTCTCTTATTATCCTTGGAATTAATATTAAACAAAATGCTCATATTATCCTTAATTATCTCATAATAAAAAGAGTTTAAAAAGAGAAGAAACTCTCCTTCCTATGCCGTCCAAAACATGAAAGCAAAAGGAATTACATGACTCGAACCATGGCTCTCCCTTGTTCCTTAGTGGCGCAATTGTAGCTCCCAAGTGGCCCTCCTTTGCCACTTATTCTAGGCTCATTTTATGTCAAATGTTTCCTTATTTATTCTTATAACACCCTCCTGCTAAGGCTCCCTACCTTTAAAGTTACAAACTGAGATTTTCTACCAAACCGTGCATACTCAAAGCCTTAAATTAAGCTCTATTATTCAATAAATAAAATCTCAGCAGTCCATACATAAGAAAAATAATTAAATTCCAAATAGCCCCATTTTTGGGATGTTACAGGTCACATGGCCATGTGGCCCTTGAAACTTAAAAATCACAGTTTTGCCTTATCTTTTATTACGTTATGCAAATCAGTCCCTAAGTATGTTTTTAATGGCATTTAAAGAACTAGATTATGCATTTGGTCCTGAACTAGGATTAGAATAATTGAGTGTATGAAATAATGAATTTATGATCTTAATTATTTTTTATTGATTGCTTGATCCATGAATGGTTTTGTGTTTATCAATGTTATATATGCCGAATGAACATCTTGTATGCCTAAATTATTGAACTGTTGATTGATGGATATAATCGTGAACGACGTTGTTAAGCAATAAAGTAGAATTTTAAAAGTATTAATGATCAAATGAATGTATGCATGAAAAGAATGATTACATCGCATATGCATGGAGGGGACGATATGAAAGGAAGAAGAATGGCAGCTCATACTGACTGCATAAACGAATAATTAACTGTGCACCAACAATATGAAAGGAGCAAGAATCATAACTCATACTGACTGCATAAAGGAATGATTGACTGTGTACCCACAGAATGACAGATTTCAACTGCAATCTCACTATGCTGCACAATACCTCTGACAACTATTATCTGCGAGCGGTTGTGACTCCATACTTAACTGAATGTTTGATGTGTACTCACAGTCTTAGTAGATCCTAACTATGACAGTCTTACTATGTACCCACAGTTATAGCAGATCTTAACTGTAACACTTTTGTACTATGCTCTCACGATCCCTCCAACAACTTTCTACTGGGATCGACCGTGTTTCCACAGCACCGACAGCTTGACTGCAACTTAGTGCCTTGACCATATATGTCTGATCTGATATTTTTACTGCAATATGATAAGCCATCATTTTCGAGCAACCTGAGGTGGGGGTCATTGTTGCCGGACAACCCAGGATGACTTAAGAACTCCCAATTTGGTGTGCTAGCAGTCGAGGGTAAGATTATCGATTGTTAAACAAATTGCTAAACGATCACTTCATAACATATTGATCATACTCATGAAAAGCACGTATTGAAATGATTGAACTATTGCATGTGCATATGGTTTTGGTGAAGGATATAATGATTTGATAATTGAATTCGTCTGATTGATTATGATTGAAAGTTGATGTTCGCTTGCCTAAGACTGTATTGAATTTATTGATATGTGAAATTGTTTGTCATTCGTAATGTTTGTGATCGAATATTGAATTGGTTGATTGTAAAAGAAATCACACTGAACGTCCATAGCTCACTCCCCCTTACTTTCCACCTTTTCAGATAACCCAACGGACTCGACATGCGGAGGGTCTCAGCTTGTTCTCGCCAATGAATTATTATTTATCGTTCTATATTATTAAAAAACCAGGGTAGGGAACAGTTAATTTTAATCACATTAATTAGGACGCATGTTATTTATTGGTATTTATATAGATAGAATGGTCTATACTTAATATTACCTATTGGTAATTATTTTAGGATTTTGTTAATGTCTTAAGAGTTTTATATAGGTTAGACTATTATACAAAGATTGTTGATTTATTTTTCTGCTACTAAGTTAATGTTAGCTTTTAATTGATTAAAATGAGATTCTCACTATTATAGAACAAGTTGGGAATTGAGAATAGATTTGAAAAAGACAGGATCACTTCGATGGGTAATTTGACCTCTTCGGCTTGGTTCTACTATCTAGGCTGGGTTGGGGTGGTTACAAGTTTTTTTTCTCGCATAATGATCTAACCAAATGATGCAACTTGATATCAATTAAACGTTCGGTAATCAACAAGTCAATATTTACTTATACATTTTGTTTTTCATGCAAAAACCATTAACGACAAGATTAAAAATATAATAATTTTAAAATGTAAATTTTATTACCAAACTATTAAAAAATTACAAGTAATAATGACAAAACAACTGCACTGAAAGCACTAAATTCCAATAAGTACATGTAAGGTGATAATCATTCCTTACGACTTATGGCAGGTATTGTTGATTGGCTTGATAAGGTTCAGCATAACAAATTTATGAATAAAATTTTAATTTCATCAAATATTTATAAGGAATAAAAATATTTTACCACATGCATTAATAATAAATTATCCTTTATTTTAAAAAGTACAATTAAGAACCCGGTTTTAACTAATTTTAAAAACTAATGGGTAAACTACACTTGTAGTTACTCAATTATTGGTAAGTTTCTTTTTTTGTTATTCAACTATGAAAAGTTGCAAAATAGTTATCTAACTATTCAATTTTTCTTTTTTTGGTCATCAACTATTAAATGACTGATGGAAAGATGATGTGACAACTTTTAAAATTGGTAGAGTAGTAACTTTAACCCTCAACATTTTATACATTTCATCAATTTAGGTTTGATTTTTTAAAAATAACCCTCAATGTTTACACATTATGTAATTTGGTCTTTTTTTTCTTTTTCAATGTTGCTTTTCTTTATGACCCTTTCACCAAAAAAGCTTAGAAAAACAAATTACCAACTAAATTTTATTAGAAATATACCAAAAATGAGAACACCCAAAAATTCAAGATAATAACTTTTAAATTTTCTCATTCTTTTAAAATTAACCCTAAATGTCATAAATAAAAGTAAAACAACAACAAAAATACCAATTTACACAATGTGTAAATGTTAAGGGTTATTTTTTTTTTGGAATCAAAACTAAATTGACACAATGTATAAATGTTGAGGGTTAAAGTTGTTGTTCTACCAATTTAAAAGGCTGCCAAGTTATCTTTCCGTTAGTAATTTAACTGTAGGTGACAAAAAAGTAAAAATTTCAATAGTTGTGTGACAATTTTATCACTTTTCATAATTAAGTAACCAAAAAAGAAATTTACTAATAATTGGGTAATCACCGATGTAATTTACCCAAAATTAATATATTTTATCATTGTTGTAATTATCTCCTTTTTTTAATAAATAAGAGAAGGCCTCATATTGCCTTATATTAGTTTGTTCTTACATATGGAATACCAAATTTATCTTCTAAAAGTAATTTCCTAACATAGAATGTAGGAACGTCAAGAATATGTAAATTAACATCAGTAGATGGACATGTTCTAGCTAGCCAATCAGCAACCATGTTTCCTTCTCTTTTCACAAACTAGAATTTAACAGATTCAAATTGTTGAGATATTTCTTTTATTCTCTTGACGAGAGTCATCGATGGCTTACTTTGTAACATCCTGAAAAGGGCCTATGCATTTTCAGTTTAATTGTATGAAATGACAAGTTTAAGCACTAAGAATAAATTTTGATATTTTTGGAAACACGGAAATGCATAAAATGGAAACACGAACATTTTGGAAACTTGAACATTTTGAAACTGAACATTTTGGAAATGATCCAAAATGGAAACACGAACATTTTGGAAACTTGAAAATGTAAGAAAAGGGCAAGTTACTGAGCCGATCGAAAATTTTAGGAAACTTAGAAATGAAGCGAAATGTCAAATTTTAAAGTTTAAAATAGGAAATAAGGGCAAGATGGCCTTAAAAGAAAAAGTTGGTAAAGTTTGACACACAAACAAAGCTTGGAAAAGTGGCTCAAGATGTCACTTAGGGCCTATGGAAATGGCGCCACATGCAGGTGTTGGGCTGAGTTCGAGTCACTTGGGAAGCAAATAAAAGGGAGTTTTATTTTTGCTTCCAAGGCTAAGGGTGGACGGCACAAGCCTTCTAGAAAGGAGGTGTTTTAATTCCATAAATATGTGATTAATAAGTGATAAATAAGGGATCTTAAATTTGGATTATTTGAGGAGATAATTGATGGATTAAATGTTTTTTTTTTAGATAAAGGAGATAATATTATCTTAAGGGAGAGTGGTGGCCAAGTCAAGGACTCTTGGCCTAGCAAATTCGGCTAAAGAAGGAGAACCAAAGTCTTTTCTCTCATCTTTTCCAAGTTGCCAAAAATTCTCTAGCTCTCTCCCCCTCTCTGCCGAATTTTTCTTTAAGCAAAATCCATCTCTTCTTCTTCTATTTTCTTCTCCCCTCCTTTGCTATTGTCGAGCCAAAACACTCTTTGATCCCTGATTAAAACTCCATAGCCGAAACTCTATGACTCTAGGCAAGGAAGCAATCGATCAAAGCATTAAAGGTAAGGCTAAGCATTAATCAAGTTCTTTCTTTTTCTATTTGCCGAAAGAGAAGGGTCTAATCCCTATTTTTGTCTTATGGTCGAATCTATAAGGATCTCTCAGGTTCTTTTTACAACAGTTGAATACAAGGAGGAATCTTTCGGGAAATTCGAGGATCTAAGGTAAGATAAATATATTTGGTTAAAGGTTATGATATATGTTAAATTAAATTTAACATATGATGCTAGGGATGTCGACGAGTGCTATAAGGCAAGGAATCCTTTTCGATTTGGAATTTGTAAGGTAGGTGATATTCGCCAAGGCTTTTTTTTTTTGATATTTAGGATTATTTCCCATTATTTCAAAAGCCGAAAGCGACATGGTTACATGGCTAGTGTTAGCCGATTTCAAGGAAAAGGAATACTAGCAATTTTGGGACTTGATTTACGACATCCAAATTCGACAAACAAGGTAAGTAATACAAATCCTACTAGGATTTGGTTTTCTTTAAGCCAAATAGGTTTGTTAATATGCTTTAATGATTGGTAGAATATAGGAGTTAAAAATCTAGATCGGTAGATCGTTCTTGAGATCTCAAGGAATCCAATGTTTAATCGGTGTGTACCCATACTAATCTTCAATAAATTATATGGCAATCATTAACTATATGAATATGCATAAGAATGTGAATATGGTTAAGTACCACAAATGTGGTAAGAAGTACTGTGCACGCTTCCTACTCGATAGGATTACGAATATGATATATTATGAAAATGTGAATAGGAACATGAATGAGAAATATGTATGTTATATAATTTATGGGGTATTCGGGATCTATGTGAAAGGGGAAGAAGGTGTTGACTTTGGTCTCACCAACGGAATATGGTGACTACAGTCACAAAATCTGAATTTGGTAACCTCGGTTACATTACTTGAATATGGTGTCTAATGACACAAATGATATGGGCGATGAGCACGCCGATCGCAATGATCGCCTTCGATGGTGTGTAGCGGAGGAGGTTGACTTAGTAGTCCTCACGGTGTGTTGGCAGTACTGGTGGTGTGTAGCGGATGGACAAATAGGCTTGGGTTTGGGTTGCATCATCATTTATTTTTATATGAATATGAATTTGATATGAACATGTATGCTCGATTTGTTGAATGTTAGTCTTGTGTGCACATTGAGTCTGTTGACTCACCCATTGTGGAAACTATTTTCGGTGATGAACAAGGATTTGAACCGGACGGTAGACCTTGAGGTGGCCATGTTTCATTTGAAGATTTGATTTGATTTGGACTTTATTTCTTTTAGTACATTTAATTTTATTTTTTTTTTTGGGTTTACTTGATGTAATAAGGCCATAAGGCCCAAGTGGATTTCTTTATTTTGCTTTACTTTTAAATATTGTGCTAAGAACTATTTGGATGTAAGTAAGTACAAAATTTATTTCTTTAAAATGAACCCTAAAATTATTTTGTCACTTTACTTAAATTGGATTTACAAGATTAATTAAATGGGTTTCCAATCTAAGCCCAACTCAAAATAATAGTTTTCTAAAATTTTACAAATTTTCTCTAAGTAACAAAAATTTTGAAATCGGTTTACTTTAGGAACATACTAGATCCTGGTTGGGCTCATGGGTAGGGTGTGGGTGTTTCAATTTGGTATCGAGCCAGTTTTAAACTCTCGGCACGTGGGCTAAGGCCCAAAACGCTTTCAAAGCGAGCCAAATGATTATCTTTGAAAAATAAGCGTGTTTTCCGGCATGGTACCTAAGTCTCAGACCATGATCCACCGGTAAGTACCCTAACTATATGTGTTATTCTGTGAACTGTTTAAGGGTAGAAAAAGCATGGAACGTAGAATAGAATGATAGGAACTTGAACCCTAGGATTAGACTACTCAAACACAAAACCACATAAGACTTAATGCACTGAACAAACCTATGGCTAAGTCACTGAGCTAGTGGTGTGGTAACCCCTGTGCGCATGTCTAGGATTGGATCCGAAAGAGCTTGGTATTTAAGCAGTCCTAGTGACTCACCTCCTCTTCGCAGGAATCCTACCTGGTGCGTAGCTTCGATTCACCCTAACTCAGAGGGCTTAGTGGTGTGGCAACCTCTGTGCGCATGTCTAGGAATGGTTTCAGTGGGAGCTTGGTATTTAAGCAGTCCGCGTGACTCACCTCCTCTCCACTCGAATCCTGCCTGGTGCGTAGCTTTGGTTCACCCTGACCAAGAGGGCTCGGTCATAGGCTAAACATAATGACTAAAACCCGAAAGGGAACTAGCCATGTTTAAAAAAAAAAAAGAACAAAACAACAAACCCCAGTTTTAAAATTCTCAAAACTTTCTTTGAAGTTTAGGAAACCATCTTTACAAAAAAAAAGTTTTGAAAAATTTCTGATTTGTGAAAATTACAAAAAATGCCCCTAGTGGTAAATTACCAAAATGCCCTTGGTTATAAAATGTTCAACTACTCAACAGCTTTACCAAAATGTCATTATTTTATAAACATTCAAAAACCCTAATTTGTAAAATATCAACATACCTTGATTTTAGAAAATTACAAAATTGCCCCTAACTTACAAAATTACCAAAATGACCCTAATTTCCAAAATTTTTGCAACATCTCCATTTTGGAAGGAACAATTTTCAAAAAGAACCCTCAAAGTTTTACAACTTTTGAAATATCCTTGACTTATAAAATTTTACAAATTTACCCTGATTTGTGAAAAATTACCAAGATACCTCTGAGGTCAAAAATTACTGAAATACCCCCGGATTTCAAAATTTTTCCAAATTACCTTGAGACTTCGAAATTTTCAAAATACTTTTTGACAAAAACACCAAGGAACATTTTTCTTCTGAAAAAATTACGAAAATGCCCCTGTAGGACAAAATTACGAAAATACCCCTGGGTAGTGGAAAACAACAACAACAAAAACTACAACGTTTCTCTGAATGAACGAAAGTTTATACTTGTTTGGTGGATGAATGAATGAATGGAAAAGACTGTGTGTTTGTATGAATACGAAAGAACCACTCTTAAATTTCTTTTCATAAAACTCCTTCGGGTAAATAAGTGGAACAATGACTAATCCATAGAATTTCTTAATCGATCTCGACGCTAGAAAATGAGCTCTAGAGGACGTGGTGGTCGTGGGACGAGGTAGAGGAAGGATGATCGTTCGGAACCCGTTAGATCGGGTCAAGGGTCCGACAATGAAATACCACCGCCACCACCACCCCCAATTTATTAATGTTGAGCAGCAGGATCGACGGGGAAGATCTTGTGTCGCAGTCAGGTCGCGAGTTTTGGAATTGGCGGCAAAAAGGAGGAAATTCAGAAATCGTAAGTCTCGTGCTCGAACGGCTCCGAGCTAATGGAGTGAAATATTTTGAGGAGTATCTGGAGTGGCACCCAATACAACCGAAAATTGGTTGGAAGCAATGGAGCACATCATGGATGAGCTCGATCTGACTCTAGAGGAAAAGTTGAAAGGGATGGTGGCATTGTTACGCGATGAAGCGTATCAGTGGTGGTTAACTGTGCGAGATGGTGCTATGGCGGAGGATCTGACCTGGGAATATGTTAAGGAGGCATTCGGAAGAAATATGTAGGAACCGGTATCTGAGACGAGCAAAGGAAAGCTTTTCCGGGGTGGTTCAAGGAACAAGTCCGTAGCGGAATATGAGGCTAAATTTTGAGGTTGAGTCGTTATGCTCGAGGTGTAGTGGCGATCGAACATGAACGCCGTGTCCGTTTGAGGACGGATGAGAGACGACCGAGATCGTTGATAGCACCGCATCGAGCGGAATTCTCGGCTTTGGTGGAAAAGGCCAAAGTGGCCGAGGAATCAAAGATTCTACCAAGCGGTCGTGGATAAGAATAAGCCTAAGAGAGGTTTTAGACCATCCGAAAGGGTTCATAAGAGGCCTAGGGTTGACGGGCCATGAAATCAACAAAATGATGCATTTGGCCGGCAAGACGCTTGTGAGCATTGTGGAAAGAGGCACTTGGGGAGGCCAAGAAAGACGGAGGATGTTTCAAGTGTGGGTCTAAGGACCATATGCTTAAGGATTGTCCGAAGCAACCAGATGAGAGCCGACCGGTAGTACAGAGGCTAGCCAAATTGGTAGAGGCGAGCAGTAGCCTCAACGGGGTCGTGGTTCAGCTAACAGAGGTAATGGTACTGGTAGAGGCCGTGGAGCACAGGGCCGAGGTGCTACTAATGTTAATGAAGAACCAAGACAACCGGGTTTGGTTTATGCGGTTCGCTGAAGGGAAGATGGAGACGCACCGGATGTTATAACCGGTACGTTCTTTATTCATGACAAGCTCTATTTTGCTCTTATTGACCCATTCCTATGTTGCATGTAATGTAGTGGAAACATTAGGCCTAGACTCTGAACTCTCTGATAGGCAGATGACGGTGGTAAGCCCATTAGGCCAAACTGTAGTGGTAGACAAGATCTTTCGGAATGTACCCTAGAGATTCGTGGAGTGAACTTTTGGCAGACTTAATGGAGTTACCCTGAGAGTTTGAACTTATACTGAATGGATTGGCTAGTAGAACACCGAGCCGTATTGGATTGTGCGGCTAAACGTATGAAACTAAGAACCCCGGAGGATGAAGTGGTAGTAATGATCGGAGAAAGGAGGAACTACTTGTCTAGCATAGTTTCGGCACTAAAGGCTGAGAAGATGGTTAAGAAAGGTTGCAAGGCATTCCTAGCCTTCGTAAGTGCGATAGGTGGAAAGAAAGAAGATGTTAATGGAGTTAGGATGGTAAAGGACTTCGTGGATGTGTTTTAGAGGAATTACCGGGAATACCCCTAGACAGGGAGGTAGAATTTGAAATTAATTTGCTACCCGGAACAGCTCCCGTGTCAATCGCTCCATACCAAATAGCGCCAAAGGAGTTAGTGGAGCTCAAGGCTCAAATCTAAGAACTATTGGGTCGTGGGTTCATCCGACCCAGTGTGTCTCCGTGGGGAGCACCGGTCCTATTTGTGAAGAAGAAGGACGAAACTATGCGTATGTGCATAAATTATCGTCAGTTGAATAAGCTGACCATTAAGAACAAGTATCCTTTCCCAAGGATTGATGACTTGTTCGATCAGCTGAAGGGAGCCGCAGTGTTTTCAAAGATCGACTTAAGGTCGGGATATCATCAGTTGAAGGTGAAGGAGGCTGATATCTATAAGACCGCTTTTAGGACAAGATACGGCCATTTTGAGTTTGTGGTAATGCCGTTTGGGTTGACGAATGCTCCAGCTGCATTCATGGATATGATGAATCGGGTTTTCCAACCCTACTTGGATAGGTTCGTCGTTGTGTTCATCGACGATATTTTGGTGTACTCGAAGTCGGAGGAGGAGCATGATGAGCATCTCCAAGTTGTGTTGAAAGTGTTAAGGGAGAAGAAGCTCTATGCCAAATTCAGCAAGTGTGAGTTTTGGCTTAAGGAGGTGGCATTCTTAGGACATGTGGTATCCGCAGAAGGAATAAGAGTAGATCCTAGGAAGATCGAGCGGTGTTGGATTGGAAACCACCTAGGTCCGTGGTGAAATCAAGTTTCCTAGGCTTGGCGAGGCTATTCTGGAAGGTTTGTGGAAGGATTCTCGTCAATAGTCGTGCCTTTAACAAAGTTGCTAAGGAACGAAGTACCCTTTGAATGGACTAATAAGCAGCAGGAGAGCTTTGAAAAGCTTAAGAAGGTGCTGACGAAGCTCCAGTGTTAATTTAGCTGGAGGCAGGAAAAGATTTTGTGGTGTACTGTGACGCTTCGCATATGGGGTTAGGCTGTGTGCTAATGCAAGATGGCAAAGTAGTCGCTTATGCGTCACGGCAGCTAAGGCCTCATGAGGTTAACTACCCAACTCATGACTTAGAACCTGGCAAGAGTGGTTTTTCCCTTAAGGTTTAGAGGCACTACCTTTATGGAGAAAGGTCGATTATCTACAGCACCACAAAAGTCTTAAGTACTTGTTGACTCGAAGGAGTTGAACTTAAGGCAACGAAGGTGGGTGGAATTGTTGAAGGACTACGATCTGCTCGATAGAATATCATCCGCAAGGCGAATGTGGTAGCCGATGCCCCAGTAGGAAGGTTGTGTTAGATCTAGGGCTTTGTTCGCTCATTTAAGTCTCAGATGATGATGGAAGCTTTGTTGGCGGAGTTACAAGTCAAGCCCACTGGTGAAGGAGGTGAAAGAGGGACAGTTGGCTGATAAGGACTTAAGTACTAAGTTACGATGAAATACAAGAAGGAGGATTAAGGGACTATGACGTCACTGATGAAGAAGTATTGTGCTACAAAGGAAAGGTCTGTATGTTGAGGGATAAGGAGTTGAGACAAAGGATTCTTCGGGAAGCACATGGTAGCCCTTATGCTATGCATCCTGGAGGCATCAAGTTGTATAGAGATCTAAGGGAACAATTTTGGTGGTCTGATCTAAAACGAGAGGTGACTGAATTTGTGGGGAAATGTTTGACGTGTCAGCAAGTTAAGGCTGAACACCAAGTCCCATCAGGATTGCTTCAACCAATCGAAGTTCCCCAATGGAAGTGGGAAAGAATTACCATGGACTTCGTTAGTGGGCTTCCCCTTACGCCTACTAAGAAGGACTCGGTATGGGTGATAGTGGACCGTTTGACCAAGTCCGCACACTTTATCCCAGTAAGAATGGATTATTCTCTTCAGAAGTTGGCTAAGTTATATGTGGCAGAGATTGTGAGGTTACATGGAGTACCAATGTCGATCATCTCTGATAGAGACCCAAGGTTTACGTCTCGATTTTGGAAGGCACTTCATCAAGCCTTAGGCACTAGGTTGGACTTCACCACGGCGTTTCATCCACAATCCGACGGGCAGTCTGAACGAGTTATACAAGTGTTGGAGGATATGTTGAGAGGTTGTGTAATGGATTTTCGAGGAAGTTGGGAAGATTACTTGCCTTTAGCTGAGTTTGCCTACAACAACATGCCTATCGGGCTAGCATTCGGATGGCACCATATGAAGCGTTGTATGGCCGGAAGTGTAGAACACCTACTTGTTGGACTGAGTTAGGAGAACGTCGAGTTTTGGGACCGGAATTAGTGGCAAAAATTGAGGAAAAGGTTGAGTTGATTCGGGCACGATTGAAGGAAGCCTCTGATAGGCAGAAGTCTTACACAGACCTTAAGCGGAAAGAAATAGAGTTTGAAGTGGGAGATCAAGTATTCCTGAATATCTCGCCTTGGAAGAAGGTAATGAGGTTCGGTCGAAAAGGGAAGTTAAGCCCAAGGTTTATAGGGCCTTATCGAGTACTGAAGCGAGTTGGGCCGGTGGCATACCAATTGGAGTTGCCAACAGAGTTGCAGCAGATGCACGACGTATTCCATGTATCCATGCTACGTCGCTACAGATCGGACCCATCTCATGTGGTACCTGTTGAAGAGGTGGAACTAAGGCCAAACTTATCCTACGAGGAAGAGCCTTTCGAATCTTGGAACGTGATGTGAAAGTATTACGAAGGAAGTCCGTACCTCTAGTCAAAGTGTTATGGCGTAATCATAGAACGAAAAAAGCTTCGTGGGAGTCAGAGGAGACCATGCGACAGCAATACCCTCAATTATTTTAGTTAGGAAATTTCGGGGATGAAATTTTGTTTAAGGGGGGTAGAACTGTAACATCCTGAAAAGGGCCTATGCATTTTCAGTTTAATTGTATGAAATGACAAGTTTAAGCACTAAGAATAAATTTTTGATATTTTTGGAAACCCGAAATGCATAAAAATGGAAACTGAACATTTTGGAAACTTGAACATTTTGAAACTCGAACATTTTGGAAATGATCCAAAATGGAAACTGAACATTTTGGAAACTTGAAAATGTAAGAAAAATGGCAAGTTCTGAGTCGATCGAAAATTTTAGGAAACTTAGAAATGACGCAGAAATGTCAAATTTTAAAGTTTAAAATAGGAAATAAGGGCAAGATGGCCTTAAAAGAAAAAGTTGGTAAAGTTTGACACACAAACAGGCTTGGAAAAGTGGCCTGAAGATGTCACTTAGGGCCTATGGAAATGGCGCCACATGCAGGTGTTGGGCTGAGTTCGAGTCACTTGGGAAGCAAATAAAAGGGAGTTTTATTTTACTTCCAAGGCTAAGGGTGGACGGCACAAGCCTTCTAGAAAGGAGGTGTTTTAATTCCATAAATATGTGATTAATAAGTGATAAATAAGGGATCTTAAATTTGGATTATTTGAGGAGATAATTGATGGATTAAATGTTTTTTTTAGATAAAGGAGATAATATTATCTTAAGGGAGAGTGGTGGCCAAGTCAAGGACTCTTGGCCTAGCAAATCGGCTAAAGAAGGAGAACCAAAGTCTTTTCTCTCATCTTTTCCAAGTTGCCAAAATTCCTAGCTCTCTCCCCTCTCTGCGAATTTTCTTTAAGCAAAATCCATCTCTTCTTCTTCTATTTTCTTCTCCTCTCCTTTGCTATTGTCGAGCCAAAACACTCTTTGATCCCGATTAAAACTCCATAGCCGAAACTCTATGACTCTAGGCAAGGAAGCAATCGATCAAAGCATTAAAGGTAAGGCTAAGCATTAATCAAGTTCTTTCTTTTTCTATTTGCCGAAAGAGAATGGTCTAATCCCTATTTTTGTCTTATTGCCGAATCTATAAGGATCTCTCGGGTTCTTTTTACAAACATTGAATACAAGGAGGAATCTTTCGGAAATTCGAGGATCTAAGGTAAGATAAATATATTTGGTTAAAGGTTATGATTTATATGTTAAATTAAATTTAACATATGATGCTAGGGATGTCGACAAAGTCTTTATAAGGCAAGGAATCCTTTTGATTTGGAATTTGTAAGGTAGGTGATATTCGCCAAGGCTTGTTTTTTTTTTGATATTTAGGATTATTTCCCATTATTTCAAAATCCGTAAACTGACATGGTTACATGGCTAGTGTTAGTCGATTTCAAGGAAAAGGAATACTAGCAATTTTTGGGACTTGATTTACAGACATCCAAATTCGGCAAATAAGGTAAGTAATACAAATCCTACTAGGATTTGGTTTTCTTTAAGCCAAATAGGTTTGTTAATATGCTTTAATGATTGGCGAATATAGGAGTTAAAAATCTAGATCGGTAGATCGTTCTTGGATCTCAAGGAATCCAATAAGCGAATCGGTGTGTACCCATACTAATCTTCAATAAATTATATGGCAATTATTAACTATATGAATATGCATAAGAATGTGAATGTGGTTAAGTACCACAAATGTGGTAAGAAGTACTCGTGCACGTTTCCTACTACGATAGGATTACGAATATGATATATTATGAACATGTGAATAGGAACATGAATGAGAAATATGTATGTTATATAATTTATGGGGCATTCGGGATCTATGTGAAAGGGAAGAAGGTGTTGACTTGGTCTCACTAATCGGAATATGGTGACTACGGTCACAAAATCAATTTGGTAACCGGTTACATTACTTGAATATGGTATCTAATGACACAAATGATATGGGCGATGAGCACGTCATTGCAATGATCGCCTTCGATGGTGTGTAGCGGAGGGAGGTTGACTTAGTAGTCCCACGGTGTGTTGGCGGTACTGGTGGTGTGTAGCGGATGGACAAATAGGCTTGGGTTTGGGTTGCATCATCATCTATTTTATATGAATATGAATTTGATATGAACATGTATGCCGATTTGTTGAATGTTAGTCTTCAGATGCACATTGAGTCTGTTGACTCACCTCATTGTGGGAACTATTTTCGGTGATGAACAAGGATTTGACCAGGGACTAGAGACCTTGAGGTGGCCATGTTTCATTTGAAGATTTGATTTGATTTGGACTTTATTTCTTTTCAAGACATTTAATTTTATTTTTTTTTTGGGTTTACTTGATGTAATAAGGCCATAAGGCCCAAGTGGATTTCTTTATTTTTGCTTTACTTTTAAATATTGTGTTAAGAACTATTTGGATGTAAGTAAGTACAAAATTTATTTCTTTAAAAATGAACCCTAAAATTATTTTGTCACTTTACTTAAATTGGATTTACAAGATTAATTAAATGGGTTTCCAATCTAAGCCCAACTCAAAATAATAGTTTTCTAAAATTTTACAAATTTTCTCTAAGTAACGAAAATTTTTGAAACCGGTTTACTTTAGGAACATACCAGATCCGGTTCAGGCTCATGGGCCGGGTGTGGGGTGTTTCATACTTCCCAAGAATTCATTAATCATTTCCACTGCCAATATACAATCAGTTTCAATAATCACCTTATTGTGTCCTCTAATCTGAGTTATTTCTAGTCCATGTAGAATAGCCCACAACTCTGAATTCATGTTCGAGCCTCTACCAACAAGCCTTCGAAAACCTTCGATCTAGGTTCTAGAAGAATCACGAAATACACCTCCAACCATTGACCAATCTCCATTCCTATTAGCTGCTCCATCCAAATTAACTTTAATCCATCCGGGATTAGGTTGGCGCCATTTAATCATATCAATATTGTCTTCTCTAGTTTTTTTTTTTTTACAGTTTGCCTTGCAAACATTTACAGCGGAGCACTCCGTAGCTCTGATCGTATCTTCCACTCTTTCAATCTCTTGCTGGAAAACATAATTATTCATATTCTTCCATAACATCCAACAAAAAACCGCAAATATAACTTTATCCTTAGCTCCAAAAATCCCCATTAGAAATTCTCCTTTTAGATTAGCACTTACCCAATCATCTAGATCCACTTCAAAAAAATCTGGGAACACAATCTTCTTCCAAGCTTCAGTTGCAAATCGACAGTCATGTAAAACATGTAAAATAGCCTCTTGAACCTCCCCACATATTAAACATCATGCTTCATTAGTCATCTTTCTCCTAACACTTTCAAAATTCTTAAGGATTCATCTGTGCCTCACCAGCCAAAGAGAGTGTTTAATTCAAGGGGTAATGGATTTTTCCAAATATTTTTCCATCCATTGTCATCTTGTAAATAATCAGATTGGACAATACAATTATAGGCAGTTTTGATAGAGAACTTACCATTATTATTCGACTTCTATAGGCATATGTCATCACCAAGTGCATTATTAGGTGGTGACAAGCAACAATAAACTCCAAAGTTTCCCTGCTAAAATAATTATACAGTACTGACCACTTCCAACACCCATTAGTATCCACAAAATTAGCCACTTTAAGTTATGTCGAGAAATCAGTATTGGGAAGCAGGTGTTCGTGTAGTGGCCCCAATTTGGGAATCCAAACATCTTATGTAAAACCAATCTGACATTCCTTATACTCCAAAACAATCTCTCTCGAAATTAAGCCCAAACTTTCAATAGAGAACGCCATACATATGAGCAACTAGTTATTTCGATCATACAAGAGCTTTATTTTTTCTCATTTCCTCTTCTTCTTGGCCGAACCTCACCATTGATGACTAGAAAGCTTTTTCATCTTTTTTCCTTGCATGGTAAGGAAATTGAACCGTTTTCTTGTAATTTTTATGTTTTGGATATCGTTGCAACTAGGTCCAGCTAGCCCGTACCTTTGTTTTTTTTTCAGTTAAAACTTTTGGAAGTTTCCATTGATTAATATTGATTTTTTTTTTTTATGAATACCATGTATTTGGAGCTTTGATTATGTTATTTGATGAATTTGTAAAGTGATTTCTGTTAGATTTTGATTTTAGGATTAAATTGTGAAAATGTTAAACTTTTAGGGTTTAATAGTGAATTTAATGTTTATTAGGGCCTATTTAAAGGCCTAGTATTTTTGGAAAAATATTGAATTAATAAAATGGTTATTTTTATGAATTTCGGTTTAAGAGACTAAATTGTAAAAATTTTAAAGGTTGGGTAATTATGTAAATTCAAAAAATAAAAGGGTATTAATTGTAAAATGGACTGGAATGTGAAATGTAAGCTGATAATTGAGGAATTCTATATTTTAGATCAAGATCCTGTAGATACTCGTGGAAAAGGAAAAAATAGCAGAATAGTCCCTGAACTTCTGCAACTACTACAATTCAGTCCAAGTAAGTTCATACTGTAACACCCCAAACCTGGCCTAGACGTTATGGCCGAATCGGGCGGCGTCACATGATAGTGCTTTGGAAATCTTAACTACATTAAAACCATTTGCAAATATCTTAGGCTTTCGTCAAAATGCGTCATTTAATTATTCATTATCCATTTTCAAAACGTTATATGTTGCAGAAGCTTTTAAAATAATTTGCAAGTTTGTGTGTATTTGATAAAACCTCTGTTTATTTTGAAAATTTGCATCTTGTTCTACTGCTAGCAGTTTATAAATAAAAATCCCAAATTTTAAACAAAACTCTGAATGGCCTTATTAACATTTACCCAGATATAATCAAACCATAAATAAAAATGAAACCGTAAAATAGGAATCCAGAACCGTGGTCACCGCCGAGTCTTCCGCCACACCGATCCGTCTACTGCTGGGGATTACCTGAACAGATTAAACAGAAAAGGGTGAGTTTTCGCAAACTCAGTGTGTAATCCCCACAGAAATCATACAAACAGAAATATCAGATAACAGACATGATATTCATAGTTCGGGTTTGAACCCATTACAGAAACGGTGTAGACCCTAGCCCACTCAAATACAGAATCAAACATATTACAGGGCCTTAGTCCATTTCAGAAGAATATGCAGAAAACAGAGTCCTACCCACCAGCCTCTACACACCAACTCCATCCAACCCTACACACCATGTGGGGATAAAATCAACCCACCCAGCCCTACACACCATGGTGTACCGAATACGGCACATAATCAGAAATTTGTAGCTGAGCTGCCAGATAACAGGCTTAAAAGCCTTTCAGATACTTCCTCCAATCATAATCCACCCACCCCGATGCGATGCAACATACAAAAATGACATGCTATTATGCAAATAAAACTCATATATTCAAATCAGCATACATGCTAAGTACAGAAATCAGACAGACAGATCATTCAGTTAGGCGTCTAAGTATTGCTTACCGACCCTACGGTAGGTCCACAGTCAACTTGGGCGACCCGTGTAACCTCATAGAGTTTTTCAGAAAGATAGGCTCACACGCTCATGAGGCTCGCTTGTGTGGGCCCATATGGCCCAAATTAGCCTTGGCCGTGTGGATCACACGACCTGGCCCAGAATCTCACACGCCAGTGTGGTTCACCCGTGTGGGCCCATACGGCCTGATTGGTTGAGCCCGTGATTCGCACACGGCCTACCACACGGGTGACCACACACCCTTGTGGCGTCGACAGAAAGGTTTTGACTTTCGTCGAAACCTCATTTTCTGTGTTTTGGGTACACACCTGGTTTCGATTATGCTAAGACAACCCTCGAGCACTCCAGAACCTACAGTTTAGCAATTTCACTCAGTTTATCACTTAATCAATCGAACTAAAACCGAATTCGAAATGAGAAGAACATCCCTTAAGCGATAAAAACTTACCCCAACACCTCGAAATAGTTGATTATACAATTGCACGATGAGACCCTTAATCCACGCGAGATGCTGCTGCCAAACGTCAAAACCCCCTAATTAAGGTTGGAAAAACATAAGTTAAAAAGAGCAAAACCCTACTTACTAGAACTTACAAAGTCAAAAGGTACACCGATGGGGGCGAAATTGCATAATCGAGGAAGGAAAGAGAATAAAATTTTGGCAGGGGTTTTTGAGAAAAAAAAGTTGAATAGCAAAAAGAGAAAGATGAATTTGAAAAGAAGAGAAAAAGTCAACAGATTTTCTGATATTCCCCCTATTATCTCCCCAAATCTCTCCTTACTATCAGATTTTTAGTCCAACACAAACACTTACAGGGCACTGGCAACAAAAATATATCCCTTGCCTGCACAAAGATTCGAACTCCCAACCTCCAACAACCTCAACACTCCACTTAGCCACCAGATCAGAAGGCCCATTCTATTAGTTACCTACACACTTTTACTTAAAAGTCTACTAACCAAAGTTTGGGCTTTATTCATAAAAATACCAAAATTTACCCAAGTTGAGACTTGAACTTGGGACCTCCCACACACACCCAGGACACATAACCACTAGCAGACACTCATTCATGCCAAAATTATAAAAGCCAAAATTAAGCAAAACCGAGGCATTACACATACGATTTAGAATTAAAATCAATATGAATTGTTAAGTAGATTAACATGGTACAAATTAAATATTTATTTTTAATTGTTGTTAATGAATGGTAATTTGAGATATAATATTGAATTTGATGCTCGATTTGGATTGAATGCGGGATAGAGTACAATCGTGATTTGGTGCGTTACGGGGGTTTAGAGTGGAGATGGTATTAGAGGGAGATATTTGCATATTACCCGAGTAAACCGAGGTTCAGCATCTGTTGCGAACTCTCGTGTTATAATCTCTGTCTGGTGCGTTTTGGTTGGACTAGCTCTTATGAGCATCTAGTGTGTTCTGGTTGATCTGACGATGTACTATTATCTGTAAGTCGTTCTTCGAATGGAAAATCTCAGTAAGGTAATCTGTTTAATGAATTTGAAAGATTTTTTATTTATTGAATATTGATCTGAACATAGATGAATTCATCGATTGAAATTGTGGATGACAAGGAATTCTCATGGTTGATTATTATTGTTTGAACTGTTGTATTTACTTTTGTAAGATTTATCGTTTAATGTGTCAAACTTACTAAGCTTTATTAATCTTACTTGTGTTGTTTAATGTCATTGTAGATACTCGGAAAGTTGGATGATCAGATCGGCACTCAAGTCACACTATTTAGCTCAATTCAGTAGTTTTTAAAATATTTAATTCAGATTATATGGCATGTATAGGCTCGTGTGTGGCTAACGTTAATGTTTTGGTCTATATAAATATTATGGATGATCTTTTGTGTAAATGGCCAACTTATATATTACATGAGAAAGAGGTATAGTTTTTTGCTAGTGTGAATGATATATGTTAAGGAATTGTTGTGATTGAGGTATCTTTGATAGGTATATTGGCTAGGTATTAGCTTGAATGGATTGATGTTTATTTTGAAATATAGTTATATATACTTGTGGTGTCAATGAAGGTGCATTGGTTAGGTATTTAATAGGTTGATTTCGGTATGTTTTTTGCTTGATTAATGTCATTTTGAATAGGTATTTTGGTTGGTATTTGAGTTTTTTAAGGTCCAAACAAACTTGAAATGGTAAACTTGTGTTTTAAGGTTCATTTTGGGTCCACACGGCCTAAGACACAGGCGTGTGTCTCAACCGTGTGTGACATGGCCGTGTCCCTTATAGGTTAAACACATGTAAGTTAGGAGTTACACGGCCTGGCATACGAGCGTGTGGTTTGGCCGTGTAACCTAAGTCAATTAGTTACACGGGCACGGGCACGAGCTGAGACACGATCGTGTGTCCCTATTTCAATTGTTACACGGCCTGAGACATGGGTATGTGTTTTAGCCGTGTAACCCCTATAGTCCAAATTTTTTAACTTTTTCCTAAACTTTCCAGATGTTTTTTATTTAGTCTCAGATTGATTCTATTATATTCTTAGGGCCTCGAGGGCTCGATTAAGGGATGTTATAATGTATTTGAATGAAATTACAATATGTATTGCATTGATGTATGAATTGAATGGTTTATTGTTCTGTTTGCTCGGTAATACTCTGTAACCCTATTCTGGCGATGAATAATGGTTAGGGGTGTTACATTTAATGGTATTAGAGCTACGATTTATTCGATTCTCAGGCTGAACGTAACGTGTGAAATGTCTAGAATTACATGCCATATAAATCTGTGATAGTGTGACGTGTTTGATCCAATTTAACCTTTGTTTTCTTATAGATTATAAGATTTCAGATAGATCTGATCATGTTGACAATGATGAGGTTAACAGTAACGTACAGGGACCTCTGATCATGGGATGAGTAGTAGTGTTTCGATTCCTCCTACTTAGGAACATGAACTTAAAAATATATTCATTAGGTTTATGAACCAGTGGTTCAACGAGTTTATGCAAATGAATAATCCGGCTCAACGACCTTCACCCCCTGTTATACCTCTTGTTATACCTTCAGTTGCATCTCTACCTCCTCTTGTGATTAAGCCTAGTCGACGTATTCCAATTGAGAAACTCAGAAAGTGTGGTGTCAAGAATTTCAGAGTAGATCAGAGGATGATCCAGTTAAAGCTGAGTATTGGCTTCAGAATATCTTGCAGGTTTTCAAAGAAATGGCTTGTTCTCTTGATGATTTTCTTAGATGTGTCATTTCATTATTAAAAGAGAAAGCATACAATTAGTAGTCTACGATAGTAGCTGTGGTACAGAGGGAGAAAATTTCCTGGAATTTCTTTCAGACTAAGTTTAAAAAGAAATATGTCAGGAAAGGGTATCTGGACAAGAAAAAGAGAGAATTTCTTAAGTTACGTCAGGGAAATAAATCAGTAACTGAGTACGAGAGAGAATTTGTGTATATTAGAAAAAATGCCAAAGAAATTGTGCCTACTTAAGAAGAGATGTGTATCCAGTTTGAAGATGGCCTGAATAATGAAATCTGAATGATGATCGGAAGTAATGAAATTCAAGAATTTTTTGTCTTATTTGATCGTGCACAGAAAATGGAAGAAGTGTACAACCATAAGATATAACGAGATAGACAAATTCAATAATTTCACAAGAAAGGTTCTTCCAAGTCGTTTTTTACATCACAGGCAAAGAAAAATAAAGAAGATTTTAGCTGAGCTACCTCAGTGTCTAAGCACTCGAACAAAAAAAAATCGATTCATCATGATTTTAGAGTATCTACAAAACCAGTTGATAGTGTGGGAAGTGTACAAAATGCTCTGAAGCCCAATTGTAGATGTTGTGGGAAATATCATCCTATCGAGTGTAGAACTAAGTCGGGAGCCTTTTTTAGATGTGGCCCGACTAATCATTTTCTTCAAATTTGTCCTAAACCACCAAAAGAAGATGAAGATCAGAAAGAAAAGCAAATGTCTACATCTCAGAAAGGTAGATGTCTAGGGTTAGAATAGTGCTGTTGGGACTACTCATATCAGGGTAAACGACACCGTTGTTAGATCAGAGGCTAGAGCACCTGTTCCCACTTATGTTATTCGAGCTAGAGAGGAAGCTATTGCTTCAGATGTGATTACTGGTATATTCTATCTCTTTGATGTTACTGTGTATGCTTTGATTGACCCTCATTCTTATATTTGCACTACATTAGTAACGGAAAATAAATTACATTTTGAATCTGCTGATTATGATATTCATGTTACTAATCCACTAGGTCAGAGTGTGATAGTTAACTTAGTTTGTCATAATTGTCCATTGAAAGTTAGAGGCTGTAAATTCCCTGCGATTTGATGTTGTTACCCTTTCGGGAATTTGATGTTATCCTGGGTATGGATTGGCTATCGTTGTATAATGTTGTAGTAAAACATAGACAGAAATGGATTGATTTGAAATTTCAGGCAGGAGAGATGATTTTAGTTGAGTCTGAGAGTCCAAAAGATATCGTTAGAATTGTTTTAGCTTTTTCTGCTCAGAGATTGATACGAAAAGGTAGTGAAGCATTTCTAGCATACATTCTTGATACCAAAGATTCAAAATTGAAGCTAGATCAATTACCAGTTATTAGTGAGTTCACTGATGTATTCCCTGAAGAGTTGCTGGGATTGCCTCTTGATCGTGAAGTTGAGTTTGTGATTGATTTGATTCCTAGAATTGCACCGATATCAATATCACTGTACCGTATGGCTCCAACTAAATTAAAAGAATTGAAAGCACAATTTCAAAAGTTATTAGTCCGATGGTTTATTCAACCGAGTGTATCTCCCTGGGGTGCACCTGTGTTGTTTGTGAAAAAGTAATATGGCTCTTTAAGATTGTGTATAGATTACAGGCAGTTGAACAAAGTCACGATAAAAATAAGTACCCCTTGCCACGCATCGACGATTTGTTTGATCAATTGAAAGGTGCCACAGTGTTCTCGAAGATAGATATCAGATCTTGGTATTATCAACTAAAGGTTAAAGACTGTGATGTGTCAAAGACTACTTTCAGAACTCGTTACGGTCATTGTGAGTTTCTGGTAATGCCATTTGCTTTGACTAGTGCTCCTGTTACTTTTATGGATTTAAAGAATCGGGTTTTTCAACCTCATTTGGATAGATTTTTTGTTGTGTTTACAATATATTAGTATATTCCAAGATAGAATCCGAGCATGTTCAATATCTAAGAATCGTATTACAAGCTTTGAAAGAAAAATAGTTGTACGCAAAGCTTAGTAAGTGTGAAGTCTGGCTTCGCAAGGTTGGATTTTTAGGTCATATAGTATCATCAAATGGGATTTGAGTTGACCCGAGTAAAGTTTCAACTATGATGAATTGGAAAAATCCAAAGAATATTTTAGAAGTACAAAGTTTTCTGAGTTTAGTAGGTTACTATCGACATTTTGTTAAAAACTTTTTGATTATTTCTTCACCGATGACTAGATTGTTATAGAAAAATGTTGAGTTTGTTTGGTCCGATAAGTGCCAACAGAGTTTTGATCAGCTAAAGAACATGTTGACTAAAGCTCTAATGTTGACTCAGCCTGAATCTGGAGTAGCGTATGTTGTTTATAGTGATGTGTCTCTCAATGGTTTGATTTATGTACTTATACAAGTAGGGAAAGTAGTAGTTTACTCTTCTCGTCAGTTAAAGTCGTATGAAAAGAATTATCCTACTCATGATCTCGAGCTGGCCGCGGTTGTATTCACTTTGAAGATTTGGAGACACTGGAAATGTCACATATTTACAGAACACAAAATTTTAAAGTATTTAATGACTAAAAAAGAGTTGAATTTGAGACAGAGATGATGGTTTGAACTACTGAAATATTATGATCTAGTTATTGATTATCATCAGGGAAAGGCTAAAGTAGTTGCGGATGCACTTAGTTGAAAGTCGTCATTGTTTGCACTTCGAGCATTGAACGCTCATTTAGTTCTAAATGAAGATGTTTCTGTATTAGCAGAGTTGAGAACGAAACCCCTGTTTCTACAATGAATTTGAGAATTGCAAAATGAATAACCAAAGTTGATGTTGAAACGACAGATGGTTCAGAATAATTTGAGTTTAGAGTACAGTGTTGATGATAATGGTACTTTGAATTATCGCAATAGAATTTACGTTTCGAATAATCTAGGTTTAAAACATGATATTCTTTTTGAAGCTCACAGCAGTATGTACTCTATTCATCAGGGTAGCAATAAGATGTATTGTGACTTGAAACAAATGTATTGGTGGTTGGGTTTGAAATGGGAAATTTGTGAATTTGTAGCTAAATGTTTGATTTCCCAGCATGTAAAAGCAAAGCATTAAGTACCGTCAGGTTTACTACAACCTCTTATGATCCCTGAATGGAAGTGGGAACGAGTCACAATAGATTTTGTATCTGGTTTACCTACAACTCCGAGAAAAAAGATTCGATCTGGGTGATTGTTGACAGATTGACTAAATCGGCACATTTTATTTCAGTCAGAACAGACTTCTCACTTGAGAGATTAGCGAAACTATATGTATCTGAGATTGTGAGATTACACGAAGTTCCGACATCTATTATTTCAGATCGAGATTTGAGATTTACATCTAGATTTTGGAGCAAACTTCACGAGGTTTTAAGCACTAAGCTTAATTTCAGCATAGCATTTCATCCTCAGATAGATGGGGCAATCAAAACAAGTGATTCAGATTCTGAAAGATATGCCGAGATGTTGTGTACTCGAATTTGAAGGTAAATGGGAAAAGTACCTACTGTTAGTTGAATTTACTTATAATAACAGTTATCAATCTAGTATAAAAATGGCACAATTTGAAGCTCTTTATGGGAGAAAGTGTAAAACACCGTTGTATTGTTCTGAGTTGAGTAAATCCAAAATGGTAGGAGTTGATTTGATACGAGAAACTGAAGACAAAGTTCGAGTTATTCAAGATAGTTTGAAAATTGCATCTGATCATCAGAAATAGTATGCAGATCTGAGAAGAAAATATATAGAATTTGCTATTGGCGATCGGGTATTCCTAAAAGTTTCTCTGTGGAAGAAAGTGTTGTGTTTTGGTAAGAAAGGAAAGCTAAGTCCAAGATTTATAGGACAGTACGAGATTATTGAAAGAATCGGCCCTGTAGCTTATAGATTAGTTTTGCCCTCTGAACTCGAGAAAATTCATGATGTGTTCCAAGTTTCGATGTTGAGACAGTACAGATCTGATCCTTCGCTTGTGATTCCTCAGAGCGAAATTGAGTTACAGTCGGACTTGACATATTCAGAAGAACCAGTGAGAATTTTAGCTCGGAAAGTCAAAGAACTGCGGAACAAACAAGTCCCGTTAGTAAAAGTCTTGTGGCATCGTCATGGTTCAGAAGAAGCTACCTATAAAACTGAGGAATCAATGAAACTACAGTATCCGAATCTATTCTCAGGTAACAATTTCGAGGACAAAATTTCCTAAGGGGAGAGAGTTGTAATAGCCCGATCTTTAATTGTGACGGAACAGTGGTTTTGGGACAAAAAATTTCCATCGTATCGACTCGTAAATATTATTTTTAGAAAATTTATGGAATCACTAAAGTTGTATTAAAATTTGGTTCGAAAATATTAACGTTTAGATAGTTAATTAAAGAAAAAGGACTAATTTGTAAAAGGTGCAAAACTTAATATTTATTATATTTTGGTGATTTAATAGCTTAATTATTAAAAATGGAAGGACCAATAAGGCAATTAGACCTCATTAGTTAATAGTGGACGATAATGGGATTAATAATTAAAGAAAAATTTAAAGAAAATAGGTTTAATGGCAATTTTGTAAATTATACAAAATTAATGAAACAAGTTAAAACAAAAGCTTTATTTTTTTTTCTTATTTTCTCTTTTTCTTGGCCGAACCTCACCATTGATGACCTAGGAAGCTTTTACATCTTTTTTCCTTGCATGGTAAGGAAATTGAACCATTTTCTTGTAATTTTTATGGTTTTGACATCATTACAACTAAGTCCAGCTAGCCCATACCTTCGTTTTTTATTCTGTTAAAAATTTTGGAAGTTTCCATTGATTAATATTGAAATCTTTTTTATGAATACCATTTATTTGGAGCTTTAATTATGTTATTTGATTAATTTGTAAAGTGATTTTGTTAGATTTTGATTTTAGGATTAAATTATGAAAATGTTAAAATTTTAGGGTTTAATTGTGAATTTAATGTTTATTATGGGCTTTTTAAAGGCCTAGTATATTTGAATAAAATATTGACTTGAGAAAAATGGTTAATTTGATGATTTTCGGGTTAAGGGACTAAATTGCAAAAATTTTAAAAGTTTGGGGTAATTTTGTAAATTTAAAAAATAAAAGGGTATTAATCATAAAATGGATTGGAATGTGAAATGTAAGCTGATAATTGAGGAATTCTATATTTTAGATCAGGATCCTGTAGATACTCGTGAAAAAGGAAAAATAAGCGAATAGTCTCTGAACTTCTGCAACTACTACAATTCAGCCCAGAGAAGTTCGTACGGTTTAAAATTTAACATCAATATGAATTTTTGAGTAGATTAACATGGTACAACTTACATATTTATTTTTATTTGTTGATAATGAATGGTAATTTGATATATAATATTGAATTTGATGCTTGGTTTGGATTGAACGCAGGATAGAGTACAATCGTGATTTGTTGTGTTACAGGGGTTTGGAGTGGAAATGGTATTGGAGGGAGATATTTGCATATTACTCGAGTAAATCGAGGTTTAGCATATGTTGCGAACTCTCGTGTTATACTCTCTGTCTGGTGTGTTTCGGTTGGACTAGCTCTTATGAGCTTCTGTCTGGTGTATTTCAATTGGACTAGGTCTTATCAGCATCTGTCTGGTGTTTTTCGGTTGGACTAGCTCTTATGAGCATCTAGTGTGTTCTGGTTGATCTGACTGTACTCTTATCCGTAAGTCGTTTTTCGAATGAAAAATCTCGGTAAGGTAACCTGTTTAATGAATTTGAAAGATTTGTTATTTATTGAATATTGATCTGAACATAGATGAATTCATCGATTGAAATTGTGGATGACAGGGAATTCTCATGGTTGATTATTATAATTTGAACTGTTGTATTTACTTTTGTAAGATTTATCGTTTAATGTGTCAAACTTACTAAGCTTTATTAATCTTACTTGTGTTGCTTAATGTCATTGTAGATACTCGGAAGGTTGGATGATCAGATCGGCACTCAAGTCACACTATTTAGCTCAATTCGGTAGTTTTTGGAATATTTAATTCAGATTATATGGCATGTATAGGCTCGTGTGTGGCTAACGTTAATGTTTTGGTTTATGTAAATATTATGGATGATCTTTTGTATTAATGGCCAACTTATATATTACATGAGAAAGAGGTATAGTTTTTTGCCAGTGTGAATGATATATGTTAAGGAATTGTTGTGATTGAGGTATCTTTGATACGTATATTGGCTAGGTATTAACTTGAATGGATTGGTGTTTATTTTGAAATACAGTTATATATACTTGTGGTGTCAATGAAGATGCATTGGTTAGGTATTTAATAAGTCGATTTTGGTGTGTTTTTGGCGTGATTAATGTCATTTTGAATAGGTATTTTGGTTGGTATTTGAGTTTCTTAAGGTCCAAGCAAACTTGAAATGGTAAACTTGTGTTTTAAGGTTCATTTTGGGTTCACACGGCCTGAGACACGGGTGTGTGTCTCAACCGTATGTGACACATGGTCGTGTCTCCTGTAGGTTAAAGGCATGCAAGTTATGAGTTACACGGCCTGGCACACAGACGTATGGCTTGGCCATGTGACCCAAGTCATATAGTTACACGGGCATGGACACAGGCTGGGACACGGCCGTGTGTCCCTATTTCGATTATTACACGGCTTGAGATACGGGCTTATTTTTCAACTGTGTGAATCACACAGCTTTGCCATGCGGCCGTATGACCTCTGTAGTCTAAAATTTTCAACTTTTTCCTAAACTTTCCAAATGTTTTCGATTTAGTCCCGGATTGATTCTAGTTTTTTCTTAGGGCATCAATGGCTCGATTAAGGGATGTTATGAATGTCTTTGAATGAAATTATAATATGTATTACATTGATGTATGAATTGAATGGTTTATTGTTCTGTTTGTTAATATTCCGTAACCCTGTTTTGGTGACAGATACGGGTTAGAGGTGTTACATAACGAGTCCAACTTCGTCACTAGTTTATATGCTAGCTTCATTAGGAAGGAGATATTATGAGGTACCAGTCTCCGCAAATCGAGGCCCCTATCATCGTAAGTTGACAAGAAGCATCCCACTTAACCAAGGTTGTCTTGTTCCCATTACTTGTTGAACCCCAAACAAATTGTTTTACAATCTGTTCAATTTTCTCACAAGTGCCTATAAGAATCATTGCAAACTGCATGAAGTATCCAGGTATAGCTAGCAACACCAACTTTGCCAACGTTGTTCTACCTACCATCGATAACAACTTGGCATCAAAACCATTTAGTTTCCTCTGTATTTTGTCAATAACAAATTGGAACGCGCTCTTTGTGATTCTCCTATGAAATAGAGGAACACCTAAGTAATTGCCCAAATCCTCCGTCTGCTAAAAGCCTAAGACATTCCTACTCATTCTTCTAACTGTTATATTTATGTTAGCCGAAAAACACACTTTAAATTTACTAGACTTAACTTTGTGGCCAGAGTATAAACAGAATTGGTCTAGAATTGACTGCATAGATTCGACATTCTCCAAATTTGCTCCCCCAAATAATACAAAGCCTTCAGCAAAAAATAGATGGGACAGAGGCGGTCCTCTTCTTCCCAAAGTTATAGGCTTCCATTTTCCATTCAAAATCGCCAAATTTATTGCTTGACCAAGTTTCTCCATTGCCAGAACAAAAAGAAATGGCGAGATGGGATCTCCTTGCCTTATACCTCTTGTTGGTTTAAACTCATCCGTGAACATTTCGTTCTATAAAATTTGCATTGTTGATGTCGAGACAAACTGCATTATAATGCGAACAATATTAACGTATCTTCGCATCTTCAAAAGTACTTTTAATAAACTCTAACCTTAGGTGATCATATGCTTTCTCTAAATCTATTTTAATCGCCATCCAACCTTTCTTCCCTTTTCGAACCCTCATCGAATGGATAACCTCTTGTGCAATAATAATATTGTCCATAATGTGTCGCCCTCCCACAAAACAAGTTTGGTTCTTCGCAACCAATATTGGCATAACAAGTTTGAGACAATTCATAATAAGTAATAACCTTAGAGAGTATTTTGTAAGGAACAGTACAAAGACTTATGGGCCTAAACTACGTAATTAACTCAGGGGCAGCAACCTTCGGGATAAGCACGAATAAAGTTTGATTGAAGAAATCCTCCAAATTACCATTCTCAAATACTCTCCTGACCATTGACAACAGTGACTCACACCAACCACGTTCCACTATGATTGATAAAATTGGGCATGCACTCCGTCAATCATCAGGGCCTTAAGTGGTGCCATATCAAGCAAAGCATTATGAACTTCCTGGGTTATTAATCTTCGATCAAGTGCTTTAAATAGCTTGGGTTCAACAATAAGGAACACATTCCTAACAGGAAAGAGACCTACATTAGTCGCATCATCAGTATACAATCTCCGATAGAAGGAAACAATTTCATATTTTAATCTATCTTCTTCATAGCACCATAACCCAACATCCAACTTCAGGGATTTAATCTAATTAATCATTTTCTTTCTATTAGCTTGACAATGAAAATACTTTGTATTTCGATCTCCTAGTAATAGCCAATCACTACGAGATTTCTGTTTCCAAAAAAGTTCCTCATTGTCTATGATACCTTCAAGTTAAGTCTGCAGGTCTTTCTCTAGCTCAATGAGCTTTCTTGATCGATATCTCTCAAGGTACCGTTGAATACCACCAATCCATAACAGTAAAATCTGTTTTCTCTTAAAAATGTTACCGAAGACCTCCATATTCCATTTCTTAACAGCTTCAACAAAACTCCAAACTGACCCCTCCAACTTATCGTCATTTCCCCAATTCTCATTAACTAAATGACCAAAGCCACTGTGAGAAAGCCAACCACTCAAGAAGCGAAACAAGCGAGGGGCTTTGTAGAGTTCTTCTGACCAAAACAAATAGCTAAGGGACGACGATCAGATTTAATCCTATAAAGATGATGAACCATAGTGTTTGGAACCAAGTTATCCCATTAGTAATTATACAGTGCATGGTCGAGATGTTCAAACATTGGACCTTTGTTCCAAGTAAACTTTGGACCTTGAAAACCAATATCCTTCAGACTATGGCCATAGCAAAGTTGTTGGAATAAAGGGCAGTTACATCTATTTTTCCTCGATCTACCTTGTTTTCCCTCTTCAAAAGCATCGCATTGAAGTTGCCTGCTAACATCCATGGAAGCCTTACATTTTGAGAAATATTACCAAGCTCCACCCATAACTCTTTCCTTAAAACCCACCAAGGACTCCCATAAATCCCAATGAACAAAACCCAATCATTTAACTCCGGAAACTTCACTTTCAAATGCACGAATTGGGAGTGGTTAACTTCCACAATTACATTCACAATATCTTTCCAAAAATCCAAATTCCCCCCGAGAAACCACTAGGTTTGACTCTATGAGAATTCGGCAAACCAATATTCTTAACAACACATTCTGCCTTAATACCACTAGCTCTGGTTTCAATTAGAACAACCACATCGAGATCAAAATCACGCAAATATTCCTTTAAAAATCTGTGAAAATTTAGATGTCCTGTACCATGGCAGTTTCACACAATAATATAAGCTTACATAAATATCATAAATTCAACCAAACCTGTACCAGGATAATCATTCCGACGAGTCGTCCATCCCTATTTTACCTGCCTCTTTGACCTAAACAGCCACACTATGAAACCCCGAGGTTTGTTTTAACTTCAGATAGCCTGAATTGGCTGGCAGACGACTTCCCATCCGACTCCCCGTAATATGTTCGCCAGTTTCCAGACTTTTAACTAACCCATTGACTGTTTGTTCTAAAGGAATCGATAAGTCCATGTCAAAATGGCGTGATTCTTTACCATTGTCCCCGATCTTCAGCATGTCTTTTGTGAGTTTTTTTCTTCAATGACGCTGGAAATGAATTTGGGGAAATCAAATTGATAAATCCCAAATTTTCACTTAGATTAGCAGCCCTAGCAGTTCCAATGTTTGGGCTACCATTTTCTTTCAAATTCACCACTATGTGGCGTTTGTGCTCAAGTAAAACATGCCCATTTAATTCCTCCCCAATTCTCTTTCCTGGCCCAATTTTTGACCCAACATCTCTACTTCCCGAACCAGATCTGGACCCATCCTTTCGGATACCCAGCTTCACACCCATTGGCCCATTTATTAACTGTTTCTGTTTCCTGGATTTATTGGATACTTTTAGCCCTTTTTCTTTTAAATTTTTATTCCTAGTTTACCTCAATCCGTGAAGTGTCACTTGATTTTGCCTTATCTTCGCTATTTCTATCCCCATTATTATTCTCCAAAAAATCAGCCTGTCGCACATTCATTATTCTACTCCCGAAATTGAAAAGATCCCAAAAATGGTGCCTGAAATCTGTCTTTCACCTCTCCAATTTTGGAAAGCACATTGAATCTAGATCTAGCCCAATTATTTCCCTAAAAAACTCACGATCCCGTTGCTTCCTGTCGTTGCTGACGTCGTTGCCGACGATCAACCACCATCCACTCTCCAAACTCTTCTTTTCCACCCTTTCCTAAACACCCAAGCTGTCACCTTGCTGGTTTGATGAATTATTTCCCTATTGATTATCACCATGACCTTTCATTTCCTTCTCCAAAGAAACATGGGGGCACCCTTCCCTCAGATGTCCAAACCTCCCATATTGGAAGCAAATTGATGGAAGAGATTCATACTCTATCCGATGAATTCTGCTAGTGATCCATATTTTTGATATCAGAGGTTTTGATAGATTCACTTGCACCGCAAACCATGCAAATTGTCCCCGCGACCCTTTATCCGTTTGAAGATCAATCTTTATTTCCTTTCCAATCAAACTCTCTTTCTCTTGAACTATACTCCTTTTGTATAAAGATCCAGAGAGCTTTAGAATATGGACCCAAGCAACAACGCATTGTGGAAAAGCCTCAAGGGTCGAAAATTGAGTCGACCAAGTTTGGACGATCAAATAGTGTCTGAAGATCACCCAAGGACCCTTTGATAGAACATTATTATAGTCCAAAGCAGATTAATTATCTTATTTTTAAAAATATCCAACTTTTACAAATCATAAATCAATAAATAAAATTAAAATGCAAATTAATTTTGTTTTTGTTTATAATTAGTTTTGCATTAATTGAAATTTAATGTAACTTATAAGTTTACATATTAATTAGTACGATTTTGACCCACGTTTTGTATTAAGTTTAGTTTGGACTAAATAGCTAAAATTTAAAAGTTACAATATGCATTAAGTTTTTGTACCGTCTGTATATTTGAAGTTTAATTTTTATTTTTATTTTTAAGAAATTAGTCACTTTATTTTCAAATTTAAAATTTAAATTCAATTATTAATATCATTAAAATTTTTCCGTTAAATTTCTTGGTGTGACATTCTAAATTTTTTAAACAGTACTCCTCAATAATCATGTCACAAAAATAGCATTATAATAAACTTGAATTTAACAAAAATTTAATGATGTTAACGATTCTTTAAATTACGTCAACATTTTAATTAGAATAAAATATTTAGATTAATTAATGATATTATAAATGTTGAAGTACCAAATTATATAAAAATATCAAGTATAGAGATCAAATCTCAAATTTCAACATAGACCACAATTGAAATTGAACTATTTTTATATAATTAAAAGTAGGGGTGAGTATTCGATCGAGTCGAGTCGAATCGAGTCAAAAAATTTCGAGTTAGTCGAGTTGACGAATCTTATTTTAGCAACCGAATTCAATTTGAAATTTTTTCAAATCGAGTCGAATCGAGTTAAAAAATTTCGAGTCGAGTCGAGTCGAGTTAACGAATCCTATTAATTATACTCAATATTATATTTACATGAACCGATTATTTAGCTAGTAAGCGAAATACAATATTATTTAACTACATGAACAATATATACTAAATAATTACATGTAAAGAACTATTTTAGGCATGCAAAATAATTATATATAACGTTGTAAGATGATGATTGTGTGGCCATAATTTGAGTTAACTACATAAGTTATTACACCACATGCATAATTATATTTACATAGTGCATAATAATGCATCAAGAACTATCTTATATACAAGATAACAAAATGATATACCAAAAGCATGATATAGGGATACATGTCACTACTATACAAAATATGATATAACAAAATGATACACCAAAAGTATGATATAGATGGTTATGGTGTGACGCTCCAAGATTCGAATTCAACAAAATAAATTCAAGCTTCCTACACAACAAAATCCAAAGTTTAACCAATTGTTTTGACCAAATCAAAGCAAATGCAAAGTTGAAGTTTTCATAAGGATTAACAAAATATCTATTCCAAAAAGGTTAAAATCAAACTATCTTCAAGCTTCATCTTCTTGAACAACGTAGATAGTACCGACAAATCAGAACAAAAATAAAAATGTATTCTTAAATTATGAAAATCTTTACTAGAAAAATTAAAATAAACATTCAATTTTGTGAGTTGTAGTTAAGTATGTTACCATCTTCATGTTCCGATAACTTTGACAATTCTAATAAATATCAAAATAGAAAAAAGTTAGTTAAATTGTGAGAATATTTATAAAAATAAATAAAATAAGCAATTAACATTTTGAATTAAAGTTAGTCCCTTACCATCATCTATATTTTGAAGTTCCTCCACATACTCCTCAAGGTTGATAGGATCTTTTGACCTTCGAAGCCAATCTTGTGTGCAAACTAAAGCCTCAACCATAGAAGGAGTCAAAGAACTTCTAAAATTATCTAGAACACGTCCACTTGTGCTAAAAGCACTTTCGGATGCAACGGTTGAAATAGGAACGGATAACACATCTCGAGCCATTTGCGCAACAATTGGAAATCTTGGACTATTAACTTTCCACCACAATAACAAATCAAATGAATCTGAATCATTTTCACAATCTTCTCCCAAATATCTATCCAACTCAGATTTACTTTCCAAGCCAACACGTTGCTTTTTCTTCATATATTGTTGCATGACTAAGCCTATATTTGGTTTTACTTGATTTATTTCATTTTCACTTGAACTCAACTTCAAAGTTCAGGTGATGATTTCCCTCAACAATTGCAAAATATTCATTAAACAAATAATACAATTCTCTATTGACCATCCTTATAATGTCATCTGCAATAGTTGGAAAAAGCAAGTTGACTCCAAATGCAAGAAAATCAATTTTTGTAGTGGGTCAAAGATAACGCTAGATAAATAAGCAAGTTCATCACTTTTGAATCACCCAAGACTTCTTGTACTTGTCATTCATTTTGAAGCCATAAACATTATGTTTAAATCCCACAATGTTTCCACCCATCTAGATGACAATGCACATCATTACTACTTCAAAAAAGTATTAGAGGTAACATGTAATGATCCGGACACCTTTAATGTAAGTTCATGAAAAGGCTCAAACACTTTCGTAACTCTTCGAACATTTTCCCAATCATCACATGTGGGGACTCCATATCCAGCACTAAGGTCTAGAAAAAAATTATGATCATCATGAACATAAGCTTCAAACACACATTCATATTTTTCACCACATTTAACATCATATAAGTTGAATTCCATCTAGTAGGCACATCTAGACATAAATGAGCCTTAGTACCTACCATTTCTTCTTTTGCCCGATGGTTGAATTTAGATAACCTTGATGGTGATGCTCTAATATATCTCACGACTCCTCTAACTCGATCCACAGATATAGAAGCATCCTTAACCCTTCTTGAAGAATGAGGTTAATAAATGTGCCGCACATCTCATATGTATATATTTACCATTCGCAACACAAGCTTTTCGATGAACCAACTTCTTTCTCAAATAATCAACAACAACATTGTTAGAAGATGCGTTATCAACGAGAATTGCAAAGACCTTCTCAATCCCCAATCCGAAGGCATTTCTCAAGGGCTTGACTAATGCTCTCACCTCTATGAGCGTAAATTGGGCAAAAGTTTATAATTCTCTTTTGTAACTTCCACTCATCATCTATCCAATGAGCTGTTAGAACCATGTAGGATATCCTTTGCAATGACGTCCAAGTGTCTATCGTCAAACAAATTCTACTTGTGTCTTTTTGAAAAGATTGCTTTAATGTATTCTTCATGGAATTAAACAAATCAAGACAACATTTTCTAATTGTCCAACGAGATGGAAGATGAAACCTTGGGCATGCTATAGAAATAAAGGACTTAAAACCCTCCCCTTCCACAAATTTAAAAGGCAGTTCATCCACAATGATCATATTAATCAATGCATTTTTAATATTATCTTGATTAAACACCCAAGTTGACAAATCTACATTTTCTTGGCTAGATTTTGTAAATGCAAGCTCCGTTTGCTTAAGATCAGAGGTATTACCTCGGGGTTTTCTTGAGCAAGTCTTCAAATGGTTATTTAGATTGGTGGTAGAAGCCCCGGTTTCCATTGTGTAAGTGGCATCATAATAATTACACTTTGCCCTATTCTCCCCATCTTCTGTTGAGTATTTCTTTGAAATGTTGCCAACAAGGTGCCCTTGGTTTGGCCTTTCTTGAGTATTTCCTTCTTTGTTATGGGAACAACTTTAGTAGGAGAAGTAGGTGTAGCTTCTTGTAATGCTTTTTGCTTTGGGACTTTTGGGATGATGTTGAGTCATTCATCTACAAAAATAAATATAATCAATTAAAATTATAAAATAGTCAAAGGTAATAATTCCATCAAAGTTTTGTACTAATAGATATATTCCACACAAATATCCATCAACAATTCAAATTAAAGCGTTCAAAATTAACTCAAAACAAAAACAATAGAGTAGCTTAATTATAAAATATACTAATTTAACTTATCGAATATATTAACGAAACATATAATTGAGCAAACGTACTAAAAGTTAAAAAAAAAAAGAGAATAAAAACCAAAATTTTAAACTCTTATTTGAAGAGTTGTGGTTCACATAAATAATAATAAAAAATAAAGTTTACAATAAAAATAAATAATATAAAATAAATCAATAGTCAAATATGAAAGAAGCCATATGTCCATAACACTTCTTTTGGGAGATTAAAGTGAGATTTCCAATTATTTCAACTAAAATTTATAATGGATAGAAACAACTTCCCTTAGCCTAAAAATCATTCTCATCCACATGTTTAGGAATAGAAATTGAATGAACTAAAATTCCATCACGTTTGTCAATTGTCACATAATATTTAAATAAATGTAATAAACATAACATTATTACTTTATTAGGCATAATAAGTTAAAGTTCTATTTCTTTTTGCTTTTGCAAAATTAATTTATTTAAAGAGTTGATTAATTTAATTTGAATTGGTTTTATATATATATATATATATATATATATATAAAATATGCAGGACTTAAATGAAACTAAATGGAAATATGGAATATATATAATATATGCATTAATATATATATGCACATGCTTTAAATGAAGCAAAACAGTATGTATATGTATTGTTATATATTTGGCATGACTTAAATCAAACAATTTAATTAATCTGCAGTATATTTATTGTTCAAGCAAAACAATTTAATTAAAGCAAAACAGTATGTATATCAAGATATGTATTGTTATATATAGTAGGCGATCTTGCAGTGTATATATGCATTAATATATATATGCTTGACTTAAATGAAGCTAAACTTGCTAATTAATAATGGTATATATATGCATGAACTAAATGAAACTAAACTTGTTAATAATGGTTAATTTAATTAACCTCGAATAATGAGAAAGAATAACAAAAACATGGAAACTTTGATTAATAAAAACAGACCCTTAAATCAAACAATTGTTAAATCAAATAGACCCTTAAGAATTAAGATTTCAAGAAAAAAAAAACAAACATTAAAAGTGAGTTAACATTAAAAAAACAAATAATTAGTATTTCTAAAATCTTAAGAATACTAATATCTAAAACCTGAAGTAGTTATTTGTTAACTAATTTATTTCCATTTTAATGTTGAGTAATGTTGAACCATGGAAGGTTGTTTCTTGCTGTTCTGCACTACTTCTGCACTACAATACTAAATTCAGCAAGAGAAACTAGTCAAACATCATCCAAAAAACAGACCCTTAAATCAAACAATTGTTAAATCAAACAATTGCAGCACAGCATTAGCATTGGACCATAGGAATTACTTTTGGCACCTTATGATTTGGTCTGGAACAATAAAACTTGATGTAGACTTGTAGTTCGAAATAGTTTCTGCACTATTTGGTGAAATAGGTTCTTTTAGAATCAATTTTAAACCATAAAGGTGAAAACTAAAAAGTAAAAACACTCACTCACTCACTCATGCACAAAACCAAAAAATATATATACACAATCTCACCTTAAACAACTGATGGTGGTTGATCGGTTGTGGCCTGTGGAACCTTGGTTGTGGCCCTTGTGGACGAGTGGAACGTATGAAAGGGGTATGGAAGGGGGACAAGGTGCGGGAACTGGTGCGAAAGGAAAGGTGATGAAACGATGAAATGAAAAAGCGGGGGAGGGGTGGGAAATGGGAATTTGAAACGACAGGAAGAAAAGAAACTAAAGTTAGATGTTACTTACTGTTAAGTGTTAAGATTTAAGAAGGCCTTAAGGCTGATGAAAAAATTTTAAATTTAAAAATTAAAATTTATCAAAACGACGTAGTTTTGTCATTTCTTATTTGGATTTTCGGATAACTCGAATTGAGTAATTCATATCGAGTTAAACCGAAAAATTTGAATTTTTTTTCGAGTTGATCCGAATAACTCGAATAACTCGAATAACTCGAACTATTTAATTCAAAATTTAAAATTTTTATCGAATTTTTCGAGTCGAGTCGGATTTTGCTCACCCCTAATTAAAAGGTAGAGAAACTAAAATTGATGACATAAATAAATTTATTTCAATGAGAGAATATACATTGACGAAGCTTACTAGAGATTCAAGGACATGACCCCCTAGGTAAAATTTTAATTTTAATTTTTATTATTTATAAAATTTTAAATTAATAATATTAAAATTATACTTTAAATTTTTAAAATAATAAAAATTTAATATAACTCATTAAAATTATAAAATATATTAAACTAATTAAATTTTATTTTTCTTATCGTTAAAATATATAATTTAATTTCGATATTTGAACAAAAAAATTTCCCACTAACAGTATAAGCATAAGGAAGAAAAAAAGTGTACGAAAATACAAACAAAAACCAGACAGAACCCTTTTTTTCGGATTTCATTTCACTAAACCTAGGGTCTTTTTAGTGTTTTGTGTTGATAAAGTCAAAGGTAAAGATTGTAGATTCACTTGCCGTTCTGATTTGTGACATGCTGGAAAACCAATGTCTTTCTCACTGCAAGTATCAGTCGTGTTATCCTTAATAATTAGTCTTAACTGCTTCATACATCTCTGAGTCATACTCAATTTTTAAATTTAATCTCTAAATTTTGAAACTTTCTAATCAAATCCTTAAAATATCAATATAACATTAATCAATATATTTCATTGGTCTAATAATTAGTTTTAGCATTAAGAATGCATTTGGTTCGTCGAATGTAACATTATATCCTATAATTTTACATTTTGAGATGAGATTATATTATTTCAATTTTTAACATTTCGATCATCTAGTAATATAGAGTGTAATATGAATACCACTCATTCCTTAAGTTATCTTAGATTATAGGCATTATTTTTTTAATTCGGATCAATTTATCATTTAGTTTTATTATTTTAATCAATTTCATCTTTTTTAAATAAAATTTAAATCCAATTAAAAACAAGAATATTTGTTATTCTTAATAGCGAAACAATAGATGTCATACTTAAAAGTTATAAATATTATATTCACTCTAAATTTATTTTAGTATATTAACTATGGTTTATAAAATTATTTCAACATCATATATTTACTTATTAATATATAAATTATAATAAAAAATTAAATTTTATCATAATTTTATGAAAGTCGAGACTAAAAGACATTAAAAGAATTAAACTTGCTAAAATAAATAAATTTTATAACAAGAATAATTTAGTAAAACATGTTTCTACATAATCTTATATTTTAACCAAATGAATTAAATAGGGCAATGTAAGTAACATACCCGACATTCATCTTACATTCCTTAAACCAAATATCATTGTCAGCTCAAATTTGACAAGGAGAATATTTAAAATATGTGGATCATATTATATATACATATTTATCTTAGCTTGATTGTTATTGACATTATTCTCAATGTAGGAGGATGTAAGTTCGAGTGCGTTGAAGCGTATTATCCTCTTATTTACATATTTTAAATATGTTTCATGTTACATCCAAATTGATATTTTACATTTAAATTGATGGATAGAATTGAAAAACAAGCTGATGGATACAATTTTAATATTTTGAAATTTCATTCAAGGACTATTTTAAAATGTGGAAGAAAGTTTATAGGCGTTTGGTGGAATTAATCCTATAATCATCTGCACTCTCACAATTCCATCGTTTGTCCGAGTTATAGACATTCGTTACTCGAACAGAACATAAAAGAACGACCACAGCAGCGGCAGCAGAAAACCAAAATAAAAGGAAACCATTCATAAAATTACCACTTTACCACTCTCTTCCATCAGTCAGTCAAAAGAGAACAAAGTTCAGAAAATCGCCCCACCCCCCAAAAAAAAAAAAAAAGAGGAAACCTCACTACACAGTAATCCTTTTTCACCATATTAATCCAAATCATCTTCTGAATTCCCGATATTCACATATGTGCCGATAATTGCTATCGGTCTTTGTTTATTTCTCGCGGCATCGATATATAATTTGATAGGTATTTTGGGAGGATAACGTACCGTAAAATTTGCTTTTAATCTAATGGCGTGTATAAAAGGGGTGAACAGATCGGCGCAAGTGGCAATGGCGCCGGACGCTCCCTACATGGCAGCGGGGACAATGGCTGGGGCGGTGGATATGTCCTTTAGCTCATCCGCGAATCTCGAGATATTCAAGTTTGATTTCCAGAGTGATGATCGCGAGCTTCCTTTGGTAGGCGAGTGCCCCAGCTCAGAGCGATTTAACCGCCTCGCTTGGGGCAAGAACGGATCTGGTTCCGATGAATTTTCAGTCGGGCTCATTGCTGGTGGCCTCGTTGATGGCAATATCGATCTTTGGAACCCCTCAAACCTGATACGGTACTCTTTTTTTTATCTTTCTATAAAATGTTCATATCAGTCGATTTAATCTAGTTTACTTTAAATTTCGGTTAAATTAGACATGTAGTGAAAGAATTGGACACTAGAATAAGTCAAGTGGCTATATTGCAGGTTTTAAGTGTATGATGTTTGTTTGGATGGGAAAATTATGACTGCTTTCCATCTACTTGGGATTGTACTGAGCTCTTATCAAATTTATACTCACGCGTTTATTTACATGGATTTCCAATAATTGTTTTTGTCTTGTGTTAATTTGGTATTTTTTATTATTTACAGCAAGTGGTTATTCAAGTTTTTGGGCTTGTTTACTTCGAGGGTAGCTTTTTCATGATTTGATATTGTAATAATGTGCCCATGATTTGCGAGTTCTAGATTACTTATTATAACTGGATTTGATGAATGGTTGGTTGAAAGTGACTTCTGACTAATGTACTTTCGAAACTTAATTCGCTCATAAACTGTTAATGGCTTGCTTTATTGTGCCATGTGGAATAAGTTGGATAAAATGTCTGGTAATTTGTTGTGCCTGATCTTTGCATTGTCTTTAGTAGGCTACATTCAAGTTTTGCTTCACGTTTCATCAGCACTGAATGTTCTGTGTTAGTTTGACTGGATCATTTATAAAAGAATTTGGTTATTGAGCAGAAATTCTTCTTCTTGTTGGCATTGGGTTGCTGGTTAATCTGGATCTAGTTGTATTTTATTAGAGACTAAGAACTAGAAGGAAAAGAATATCATCTTTTTTGGAGAAAATTTATGATTAAAATGATTCTTATCTTAGACCCTGTCTTATAGAATATTTAATTCTTTTATCTATTCATTTATGATCTTTGTTTTTCTAGGTGATTGGAATTGATTACTTTCACATTTTCCTATGTTTTTTTTGCCAATTATTAGCATTTATTGCTCTGTATTTCCTTTAGCAATCTCATTTTGTTTTGGGATTTTTATTTTGACATTAGCACTGTTTTATTCAGTTTGAAACAACATGATAATTTGGTTTAAACATAACAATTTCCTCAGCTCTATGTCAAGTGAACAAGCTATTGTTGGACGTCTTTCTAGACACAAAGGACCTGTGAGTTTCCTTATTCCTTTTTTTTATTTTTTGTGTGTGTGTCTATGTGTGTAATAAAACCTCTAGCTTTTTGACATATATGATATTTATCATCTAGCATTTGAAGATGTCATGGTATATTTCTTCTTTTCTTTTCCTTATACTTTTAGGTTCGTGGTCTCGAGTTCAATGCCATTGCTCCAAACTTACTAGCATCTGGGGCTGATGATGGTGAAATCTGCATCTGGGATTTGTCAGCACCTGCACAACCGTCTCATTTTCCGCCTCTTAAGGTCTGTGGCAATCATTAGTAACTTGTTGAATTGTAAACCTCCTTCATCTATCTGCTCACTGTGGCAAAGTATTGCATGGCCATTGTTTTTTGATTCTGAGCCACGTATAGAATCAGGATTAACACATTCCACACCCTTTCTGTTCCACTAATTGCCATATCTTCCACTGCAGCAAACATTGCTTGTTTCTTTTCACGTTTCAAATCCCCCCCCCCTTTTCAAATTATAAAAAAAAAGACAGACAACCTGTGGACTATGGAGGTATCTGACATAGTTTTTTTGTGGCCTTCATGCAGGGTAGTGGTTCTGCTGCTCAAGGTGAAATCTCATATCTGTCCTGGAACAGTAAGGTCCAACATATATTGGCCTCAACTTCTCATAATGGGACAACTGGTGAGGAAATTAGTGGATTCTGGACTTACTGTCTTGTCATTTAAGTTTAGCAGGGTAGCTAATGTGTATGTTTATAATTTTCCAGTTGTTTGGGACTTGAAGAAGCAAAAACCAGTGATAAGGTAAAGTTCATCTTTTCTATCAATTGAAAAACTTCTGGTTGTTTCCACATGTTATTTCCATCATGACCCAGCACATCGTTTGACCTAATCTTTTTTGGTTTTCTAATGGACAGTTTTGCAGATTCAGTTAGAAGGCGGTGTTCTGTTTTGCAGTGGCATCCTGATGTCGCCACCCAACTTGTTGTTGCCTCAGATGAAGATGGTTCACCCATGTTAAGGGTAATAATCCTGTTGATGTTGCTTAAAATGTGGATTACCATTTGTTAGGAAATTGTTAATTTCTGGTATTTTTGCAAGCAGCTTTGGGATATGCGGAACATAATGTCACCGGTTAAGGAGTTTGTAGGGCACACAAAAGGTAATAATGCTTGAGAAGTAGATGCAACTCTGGGGTTTTTTTTTTTTTTTTAACTTGCTGATATTTTACCTTTACATTGGGGGTGTTTGTTTTTGTACTTGATAAGAGAATTATATGCTCTTTCAGTTTAATCTGGCAGGCTGGCACTACACTGTATAATATGTGAATATGATATGTATATAGTTAGCTACCTAAAGTCAAGAGTGGAAGTAGTTTTTTGAGATTGATTTGGTGCCCTTAGTCAGAACTGTGCCAGTGATCCCAGATAAGGCTAGGACTTTGACCATTTCATGGTTTAGGTCATTTGCTGTTAATTTTCATGACAGTTATTCATATCCCCATTCATGTAGAAGTTTGATGCATTATTTTGTAGGTCTTTTATTGTTGTAAGGTAAATAAGATTTGTGTTATTTTAAGTTCATAATAATTTTTGAATGCATGTCCTATTGCAGGTGTAATTGCAATGGCATGGTGTCCCTCTGACAGCTCTTATTTGCTCACATGTGCCAAAGATAATCGAACTATTTGTTGGGATACAGTGACTGGAGAGGTCGGGGAATGACTTAATTACTAATATGCTTCCTCACTTCTTCTGGATTTGTATGTTCCTTATTATCAAAAGATTACATTCTGAATTGGGTTATTTCTGTTTTGGGGCTTAGATTGTCTGTGAATTGCCTGCCGGTACCAACTGGAACTTTGATGTGCACTGGTATACAAAGATTCCTGGAGTAATATCAGCATCTTCCTTTGATGGCAAAATTGGCATTTACAATATTGAGGTGTGACCTTGTCCAAGTTACCTTTCCTATCATAATTAGGTTTTTGTTAAACAAAAATTTCTTAGCAGTTGGACTTGTTCCTTTGATGGCAAAATTGGCATTTAAAATATTGAGGTGTGACCTTGTCCAAGTTACCTTTCCTATCATAATTAGGTTTTTGTTAAACAAAAATTTCTTAGCAGTTGGACTTGTGTGATTAAACAATTGCAATCTGCCTATCGCTAGCAACATATTTGTTTATGATGGCTTTTAATGCATGTAGATGGGACATGTTTCTTTGGTAGTTAATCTGGAAAGTATTTAAAGCTTACTATTCTTGCCAGTTTATTTGTCTGATTTGCCAACAATTTTTGCCTCTCAGAATTCTTTTCTTGTACTCTACATTAGCACTTCTTGCATTTAACTTTTTACCTTTATTATGCAGGGTTGCAGCCGATACGGTGTTGGGGAGGGTGATTTTGGTGCAGGTAATGCTTCAAATAGAACCATGCATTTTGAGTGCTGTAGTTTGTTCGGTGTACTTCAATTTGCTACTGCAGAACCACCCATTTTTTCCCCTTTTGTCTTGTAATTTGACCTTTCTACTATTTAGCTTTTGGCGGCCTAGGAAAACATGATTGATGACTGCCAATAGAGGCAGATGTGGGCTACCTCTGCTTAATTAGTTTTTACTCTTTACTCTATTGTTTATGAGAATATATATGCTTTACATTCTCTTTCTGACCAACTTTAATTTCATTTTATGCAGTGTCTTTGAGAGCACCAAAATGGTATAAACGTCCTGTTGGGGTATCTTTTGGATTTGGAGGAAAAGTTGTCTCATTTCGCCCTCAGATTCATGGTGTAGGTACTTCTCCGTCATCAGAGGTAAATATATCAGTGAGGTTTGTTTCATTATGTTTTTACCTACCAGAATATGAATAACATTCTTCCTTCTTTTTGGGATCTTATGGTCCTGTATGCTATTTTCAGGTTTTTGTGCACAACTTAGTTGCTGAAGAAAGTCTGGTCAGTCGTTCATCTGAATTTGAATCTGCCATCCAAAATGGGGAGAGGTCTTCTCTAAGGGTTCTATGTGAAAAGAAATCTCAAGAGTCTGAGTATGTCATCTGTACTAAGATTCTAAGAAATTCTAATTATTTCTTTCTTGTCTTTTGTCAAATAATTTCTTTACTCCTTCCAATTAATGGCTTTTATGGTTCACGGGAATTTTCTGCAGATCTCAGCATGATAGAGAAACGTGGGGCTTCTTAAAGGTGATGTTTGAAGATGATGGGACAGCTAGGACAAAGTTGCTGATGCATCTTGGTTTTAGCCCACCTGCAGAAGAAAAAGATACTGTACAAAATGACCTCTCTCAGAGTGTGACTGATATTACCCTTGAGGAAAAAGTGAGCTATGAGAAAGAAGCTGCCCTCTTTGCTGTTGATAATGGGGAGGATTTCTTCAACAATCTTCCAAGTCCCAAGGCTGATACACCAGTTGCAACTTCTGAAAATAATTTTCATGTTGAGAGCACAGTTCCTAGCACGGATCTAACACCTCAAGAATCAGATGGGCTGGAGGAAAGTGCAGATCCATCATTTGATGATGCCGTTCTCGTGCTTTGGTGGTGGGTGACTATAAGGGAGCAGTTGCTCAATGCATTGCAGCCAATAAGATGGCTGATGCATTAGTTATTGCTCATGTTGGTGGTACTTCCTTATGGGAGAGCACATGTGATCAGTATCTTAAGATGAGCCATTCACCACACCTGAAGGTTGTCTCTGCAATGGTGAACAATGATCTCATGAGTCTTGTCAATAGAAGGCCTTTGAAACTATGGAAAGAAACACTTGCACTCCTCTGTACAGTAAGTTCATATTTTGGAAGTAATTTAGATTTATAGTGGTGTAGTAACAAATTATTTATGGGACTTATATATCATATTTGATGAGCAGTTTGCCCAAAGAGAGGAATGGACAGTACTCTGTGATACGCTTGCTTCCAAACTAATGGCTTCTGGCAATACTCTGGCAGCAACTCTCTGTTATATATGTGCGGGAAATATTGATAAAACAGTAGAGATTTGGTCAAGGTGCCTGACAACCGAACATGATGGGAAATCTTATGTTGATCTTCTCCAGGTAAGTTGGCAATTCATAGAAACACATTTCAAGAATAAGTTGTCTGGCTGAAATCCCACAGTAGATTTTTGTTTTCTAGGATTTGATGGAAAAGACTATTGTCTTTGCTTTGGCAACTGGCCAGAAGCAATATAGTGCATCTCTCTGCAAGCTTGTTGAGAAATATGCTGAAATATTGGCTAGTCAAGGACTTCTAATTACAGCCATGGAGTACTTGAAGCTTTTGGGGTCTGATGAGCTGTCACCTGAACTTGTTATCTTAAAAGATCGTATTGCACTTTCAACAGAACCTGGTATGTGTTTCAGGAGATGGCTTATGCTTGCTGCTGTGGTTCTAATGCTATTACATATGGATTTTTGATGTAGTGCTAATTATTAATTGTGCTAACAACACTGATTGAATTTGGTAGAAATTGTTTTTGAGCTCTTGTAATTAGTAGTTCTAAACCTGTGATGCACTGAGAACTTCTTTCTCTGGTGTCTCAGTTTTTTTGGTTTATTTTAAAGTTGTTTTTCTCACACACACTATTTATGAGGATTATCATGTAATTAGCTTTACTGAAATCTTAGCTATGTTTTGTGCTTGGCAATATGTGCTTGTTGAGGATAAATCTGTTTTTTTTCTATTGCAGAGAAAGAAACTACATCTATGGCTTTCGAAAACTCTCATCTAGCAAGCGGATCAGTCTTTGAGCCTATGCAACAGATATATCCGGTGCTTTTCCTTTAGCTTTTATCTTAGGAGTGTCTTTACTGGACGGTCCTTGATTATTGTAATGTTGTGAATGACTTTTTTTGTGCCTTTCGTTTCCTTTTGTTATTCGTTAGGAGTCTACTACATCACAAATTCAGCCAAGTGTTCCTATTAGTGCTTACGATGAAAATTATCAGCGTTCTTTCTCCCAATATGGAGGATATGCACCTCCTCCCTCGTATCGACCTCAACCACCAGCACCTGCAAATACTTTTGTGCCAACCCAATCTCCTCATGTTTCCCAGGTACGCTGTTTTGGGTATCCTTTTGTGCATAGCAGTCTACTTTGTAGACTCTTAAGTGATGGCTATTTTGTAATAATATTTTCTTCTTATTTTACTGTTAATCTGTCATGCTATCTTAATGCATAGAGACAATTTGGTCCAAATGAAATCTTAATTACAGCAATAGGCCAGCTTATAACTAGCATGGCTTTGCTGTTAAGTGGGAATCTTTAAGTTTGCAATTGATCTGAGGTAACTTGGCATTGGCAGTTTTTCAATGTGCAAACAACCCTCCATTGCTGCTCTCCATAAAATTGATTGTCACTTGTTTTATCTTAAACCCGGAAAAAACACTACAACTCTTTTCTAATTTTTATAGTCTTTTGGTTTCTTATATGCATTTTATTTTTCATTTTTCAGTTTGTTTCTGGACTAAATATTTTTGTCCTTCCAGGGAAATTTCGCTCCTTCACCTGGCACCACTCAGCCTGTTGTTAGACCCTTTGTTCCTTCAAACCCTCCTGGTCTAAGAAATGCAGATCAATATCAGCAGCCAGCTGCCTTGGGTTCTCAATTATATCCCGTCTGTATAGCTACATCTAGTTCATGTTCAATGCCATAGTTATTCTTCTATGATCGGTATACTAAATGATTTTTGCATGCCTTTCAGGGTGCTGCTAACTCTACTTATCCTGTTCCCCAAGGAACTGGTTCTCCTGCACCTGTCCCATCGCAAATGGGATCAGTTCCTGGCCCCAAAGTGCCCCAATTTGTAGCTCCTACCCCAACACCTAGAGGATTTATGCCAGTGACCGACACACCTGTTGTTCAAAGACCTGGCATGAGTCCTGTGCAATCTACTAGCCTTACACAGTCAGCATCAATACAACCAGCTGCAGCACCTGCTGCACCCCCACCAACTGTGCAGACTGCTGACACTTCAAATGTACCTGGTAATTACTAGTTTCTTGATTTCAAATAATGTGAATGTCATACCTCTTTGTTGGATTTTGGAGTTTCACCCATTGCATGCTCTGTCCGCCTAACTTCTGAGATTATTCCAGAATGAGTGTTTACTGTCTGAAATTTTATTAAGGTTTATTTTTTTTATCATCACCATTTAGGAGAACATTTACAAAACAAAACAAATTGTTTCTAAATTGATAATTGTGAAAATCTTTTACTATTCTTTGTGCTAGTTAGTTATCCTTCAAGTTTGCATAATCCACATAAATGAGGTTGAAGGTATGCTACACAGCATCAGAACTTCCTAAATATAGATCAAGCAAATGTGTGCTTGTTTCCAAAATAATCTCTGTTCATGCGGTTCTATGAACTAATAGATGGAGAAATATAAATGTTTTAGGCATATTACTGTTGGTAATAACTTTACCTTTTTTGGTTTCCAGCCCACCAGAAACCTGTAATCACAACTTTAACTAGACTTTTCAATGAGACCTCTCAAGCACTGGGAGGACCACGTGCAAACCCAGCCAAGAAGCGTGAAATAGAAGACAATTCAAAGAAAATAGGTGCCCTATTTGCCAAACTCAACAGTGGAGACATTTCAAAAAATGCTTCTGATAAGCTTATTCAGCTCTGCCAGGCGTTGGACAATAATGATTTTGGGACAGCTCTACATATCCAGGTATTGTGGGAAAAGAACGTTGGTTTATGCTGTCAGGATTGTTAGGAGTGGCAACTGAAAGTGGTTTCAATGTATTTACCTCTGTTTCTGGAACAGGTTCTTCTTACTACCAATGAGTGGGATGAATGCAACTTTTGGCTTGCAACTATGAAACGGATGATTAAGACAAGGCAGAATGTAAGATAAGTGATAAAGATGGCAAAAAATGTCCGAGGATGTGTTCATTTTTGCTTGTGTACATTTGGGGCAATGATAAAAGCCCTTGGATGTAGACAAAGAATAGCTTCTCTTGATTGCTGCTGCATAATATATAGATTGGTTCTTTTGATCCCATTGCATAAACGCCCTTCCTGGATTTGGTAGATATTGACTTTTGCCTTTACACATTAATACTCCTTTTGAAAGCAAAGCAGTTACTGGAAATAGTTTTCAGGACACTATGTTTGACTGTTTTTTCATCGAGTAGAGTTGACTCTTTTAGTTCAGCTATCACTTCTCTTTTTTCCTTCTTTTTTGTTGGCTGAAATTCTTTTAGGGGACCAATTGGGAAAGATTTGCTGCTAGTTACATTGTTCTGTTTCTGCATGGCCATGTCATTATTTGTAGAACCTAATCATTAATTAATTAACATGCAAACTGAAAGTTGTTTCATCAATGGGCAACCTAAGATTCAATCCTTTCGGTAACATCTGTGAGGTTAAGTTAGCCTCCTAATGAAGGCATCATTTATGTATCGAATGCAAATTTCACATTCCAACCCTTTGTAAATCATTTGGATTATGCCGGCAACCATAGAAAGTTCTGAAATTGTTAGTCTTAAATCTTAACCACTATTTCTTTACTTGTAATATTGTATTATCGGCTGGACGCCTCCTTTGCAAAATGTTTCTCTTCTCATTTGTGGCAAATATGATTTCTTAACTACGAAATTTTGGATATATATATATATATTTAAAATTTTGTTTTCAATATAATTAATTAGTACTGTAGAGTGTAGACGGCTTTTTGTTTAGGTGTGAAAACATTACAAACCAATAAAGCAGAGTGTCATGAACGGATGCTGGCAAACTTAAGAAAACAAATGTGGTGATGATGGAAGCACTGGATGGCTGAAAAAAGTGAACGTTAGAATAGGTGTTGTGATTGTTCATAAAAAGTTGCATAGAGAAGATAAATTTAAAAATTATACATAATTTTGATTTAATGTCTAATTTGATACACAAAATTTTGATTGTGGTTAATATATACATGAAAGTTTAATTTTAATTCAATTATACATATTTAAAAGAAAAATACATCAATTTATTTTTATATTAGATAAATATAATTATGTGTATTTAATATATAAACATAAAATAATACTATATCAATAATTGAGTTAATAATGTGAGAATTGGGTCAAATAAAATATTCATATAGAAAATTGTACAAAATCAAAATTTATGTATAAGTTTGCATATTAGACTAATATTCATATATAATTTTGAGATTTATTCTAATTTAAAAAGTGTTTAAGTTTGCTAAAAATTAGAATTCATAAATAAAGCGTTGAATTTTTTATTCCTAGGAGATGGAAAGAAGCTATTAATAAACTTTTATAGAAAAAAAAATGAACGTGAGCATGGTAAAGTAGTGGATGGGGGGATTGTGAGATTAGTGAACGTGTTATCAAAAAATGAAGAAATTACAAAAGTTACACTCACAGATTTTCTCTAAGGAATAGTGTCAATTATATATAGAAATACAAGTGTAGTTTCCATTTAAATAGGAGGGGAAGTAATCGTATATCAGGAGGAATATATTCTTTAACAAACCATATACTTTAAACATTCCAGTATATGAAACAGCTTAGGAGTCTCTAAAACCTTTGCATGGTTTCATGTCCTTTCAACAACTCCATTTTTTGAGTAACGATTGCGGGCTAGGAAGCATTTCATGTTATGGAATGGTTCATCAATCGTATTACTTACCTTATAGAGAATTGTATTTCCTAAAACTACTATTAATAAAAGTGTTAGTAATTAAAAAAAAAAAAAAGTGTCTTTGTAAGTATTATATTTGTTTTACTTGTGAACAAATAAAGATATCTATGTTATGTTGTGTATTCTATATATATATATATATATATATATATATATATATATATTTTCGATTTTAGATTTTAGATTGTATTCATTAATTGAGTTGACGTTACTAGTTAATCGACACCAATTCAATTGAGACTTGATTAAAAAATTATTTAAAAATAATAAATATTATTATGATGATATTTTAATACAATAACTCTACAAAGGGTAAAACTTAAATTTAAGATAAATATCATCAAAACCTCAATTTTACTATTTCAATTACCCTTTTATGAATTAGTCAAAGTTTTATATATATATATATATATATATATATATATTTATATATAAGGGTAAATTACACCATCAGTCACTCAACTTTGAGGTAGCTGATAAAATAGTCACCTAAGTTTCATTTCAGTCACTTAACTTCGGAAAAATAACAAAACAGTCACTAACGTTATTGAAAAGTGACAAATCAGTCACTCAATAACATTTTCCGTCACAGGCTTAACGGATAGCTGACATGGCCAGTTAACTAGCTAATGTGGTAAGTTTATTTGCCACATTGGACGAGTAGCCAAAGGGTCAAAGAAGAAGAAAAAAAGTTGATTGGTCTTTCTCTGTGTCTTTCTTCTTTTTCTTCTCATCTTTCTCTTCATTTTCTTCTCCCTCAACCTCTTTCTCTTTATGCTTCTTTTATTATTTCTTGTTCTTCTCTCCTTTCTCTTCATCTTCTTTCTCATAAAAAATTTTCTTTATTTGAATTCAACCAAACATACTCTATATCGGCAATATGAATCGTTGAGACCAAATCAACTTGAAAACATCAAATTCAAAAAAAAAAAAAAACCCTGAATTAGAAACCTGCAAATTGATTCTATGAAAGCAATGCATAATTTAGAAACAAAAGCTCGATGGATGGTATCAGTACTCGAAGAAAAGGGTAAAGAATGAAAGCTAACAATAGCCGTTTGTAACTCGCCACTACCGTTTTGACTCCCTCTCTTAAACCTCATGAAATCCGTTGTCGAATTGTTGTTAAAAAACTGCTCCACCGTCGTCGTTGACGATGACCCATCTTCGATTGTTAAAGAACAACAAGAAAGCTTCGATAATGGGTATTTGAGAGATTTTGAGAATTTGGAATTGGATTTAAAGAGCTTAAACGTTATAGGCCAAAAAGAAATAGAATTAGGAGATGAACCAATGTATGAAGGAAATGAAGATGAGATAACTGAGAGAGAGCTTGAAACCATTGTTTCTCTCAGTGTGAGAAAACAAAGAGAAATTTTGGAGGATTTGAGCGGCTTGATTTTATGTCTACCACTCGATAAAAATAAAACCTGCTTCACAGTTTTTCTTCTTCTTCTTCTTTATTTCTTCTCTTCTTTTTCTTCTACTACCCAGGGCTCTTAAATGGGTTTAAGGTAAAAAAGAACTATTAAAATGACAGCTAACTCACCGTTAAATGCCATGTCATTTTTCCGTTATGTCTGTAACGAAAAATAGTTTAAAGGACTATTTTGTTATTGTAAGGCCCAATTTAAAACCCGGGGCCCAATACCCATTAACCAAGACCAGGAAAATAAAAAAAGTCTGTTAAATTGGTCCCTTTACAATGGCCCAAAACTCAATCCAATGTTTGCAAGGCCCAAACAGCCCAAATCTTTTTAGCAAACGGGAAACCCTAGCCTTCTAGGGTCTTCATGCGCTGTTAGCAGCCACAACGAGTCCTCGCGTCGCACGTCTCGCCAGCAAGGCAATTCCCCACGCTGCACGGCTTCTCCCCGCAACGAGCACCTCCACGTCTCCATGTGCACCTACAAAAAAGGCGAAAACCCAACAACAGCAGGGGGTTGTATTTGGGATTTTGGGGGGATTTTAGGCTATAAAAAACCACTATAGAAATCTGAATAAGTCTCTTTTTTTTTGTATACGATTTATATAAGAAAGAAGGCAATAGAGCACACTTTTACAAGAAAACAGAGATCAATATCAAAGAAGAAGGTGTTCTTTTATTATTATTATTTTTCCCTTTTTTTCTTCATTTTCTAACAACTGTTTTGTTTTTGCTTTAGTTTTTATTTTTATTTTATTCTTTTTTTCGATATTATATATATATATATATATATATATATATATATATATATAATATACATAGATTAGATTTCTAAAAAAAGAAAGAAAAACTTACCTTTTCCAAATTTCGGTCACCGTGTACGGTGGCCGGCGATGACGGCGCCGGAATGGGAGGCCTGGCTGGATTAAGAGACCTGCAGAGAAATAATGAAAGTTTTTTTTTTTTGTTTTGGAAGGGAAAAGAGAAAAATGAATGTTTAAAGAAAATTTTTTGGTTTATATGGAAGAACAATACAAGTGATTTTGAGCATTGGGGTCGGGGCCGAAGCGTCGTTTGGGCCTCGACCTTGACCGACCTGCTTCAATAGAAGGATCCGCGCGTTTTTGAGGAGGGACTAATTGCGCATTTAAACCCTCCGGTTTTTTTAAAGTTCCCTAGCAATTTTTATTTTATTTTCAATTTGGCCCAAAAGTTCTCACCCTGTTTCAATTTGGTTCTCAGTCGAACGCTGTGTTCCAGAGGGTGGGATTTATTTTCATTTTGATCCCTCTAGGTTGCAGCGTGTTTCAATTTACTCCTTTGTCTTCATTTGTTTTAAATTTGGCCCCAAATCTTACATTTTCGATTCAATTTAATCCTATTTTGATTTGTTTCTGATTGTTTATTTTAAATTATACTTCCTTTTATATTATTATTACTTTTATTATTACTATATTTACCATTAACTTTACTTTTGTTTTACTACTACTATATTTCGATTAACACTTTCATTTAACTATTGTTGCTATTATTTTCTTATTAATATTTTTTATTTTGCTTATTATTATTGTTATTTTATTATTATACTCAGTATTTTAATATTATATTTATCCCTTTTTATTATTATATTCATTAATTTTATTAGTATTATTGTTTTATTATTACACTTACCATTATTATTGCTTATGTTTATTATATTTATTATTATACTATTCTATTACTAATATGTTTTACTACTATCACCATTTTTATATATATTATTATTCTTATAATTATATTTTTTATTTTATTTTATTTTTATTTTATTATCAACATTATCATTGCATTTTCGTTACTATTTTCTTTTATTTCATTTTTTTGTTTATATTGCTTTTTTATCGTATTTTATTTCTACCTTTGTTATTGTTATTTATATTTGACCACCGTAATGTTGGTATACAAACTAGCATAGCAACTCGTTTCACATTTTATCATATCATATTTTATTCGATACATTACAGTTTTCGTTTCAAAATAAGCACATCTTCCATGTTCTAAGGTTCGAAAGGAGTCGTACCCTAACTTACTGGGTTTCGATTTCTCTTTCCAAGTCTAACGAACCTATACTTTCTTTTTAAAAGTTGAATAAAAAAATTTATTCTCGAGAATTCAAAATCGTCGTGTCCTAACTCACTGGATGGGACGTTTTGTTATCTCGAGATAAGGATTTCAAAAAATAAAGGCAATATTCCGTGTTTGGTATTTTGGGAAATCGAGCCCTAACTTACTGGGTTCCGATTTTTCATTAGACACCAAATAATCAAGTATCCTTCTTAAATTTAAATTCATCAATTTTGAAAGTCAAATAACAAGCTCAATTTTAGGGGATTTGAAATGCCGTACCCTAACTCACTTGGCGTGATATTTTATTTTCTCGAGATAAGAGGGTCCGATTGCTCATTTTTATTCAAGTTTTTTTTAAATAAATCATATTTTAAAATCTTCCAAATTTTCGATATTAGGACATTAGTTGATTAATTAGGTACCAATTTTGGGCGTTATGAGGGTGCTAATCCTTCCTCGTGCGTAACCGACTCCCGAACCCGTTTTCTTAAAACTCGTAGACCAAAATGTTTTATAAGTGACCCAATCACACTTCAAAAAAGATTGGTGGCGACTCCATTTTCATATTTTAAAGTTGGCCCATTTTCAAACAAAAAAATGGTTTCGACAGTTATATTTCCAAAGTTGCGTGACTGAAATGAAATCTAGGTGACTGTTTTGTCAGCTGCCCTAAATTTGAGTGCCTGTTGGTGTAATTTACCCTATTTATAATGTTGGTGTAATTTACCCTATTTATAATTTTGAACATGATTCAAAATCCAAGCTTTACATTATTCTTATATCAAGCATATGTTACTCCCTTAACAAAAGTTAGACCAAACAAACACCCAGGGGCGAAGCCAAGACAATTTTTTAGGGGGTGAAATTTTAATTTTTTATAGTTTATATCTTTCTAATTTGTAAAGAATTAAATCGAATTTTTATAATTTTAGGGGGGCAAAGTACAATTTTACCTTTATTAATTTAAATTTTTTAAAAAATTTAAAGGGCCTAAATAAAAATTTTACCTTTTAGGGGAGGTCGAGGCCATGCCAACCCCCTGGCTATGCCCCTGCAAACACCCAACCTTGAGGTTAAAACTTATTACTATTTATTATTGAATAAGTAAAAATAAATTATTAGAAACTTGAATATTTTTTAAAAAATGTATAAATAGAATTACAAATAATATATCATAATCTTAAAGATCATTTGTATAAAATAATAATTGAAATAGAAATATTAAAATTCTGAGAGCAATAATGTGGGCGGCTAATCTTTGAAATATTATAAGTGATAAAAGATACGGTTTAAGACTTTTTCACAAGAAATTTTCAACAACGCCCCAATTTCAGCGTACTCTTCAAACGCTCTAACATCCAACTTTGACCGCGTGAACTGTGGAATGAACAGCCAAACGCCCGTGCCCAACATGAACCCAACTGTCAACGGTCCCGTTACTATCCACGGCAACCGACACTTCCCACTTAATGCCTTCTTCAAACGAATCTCAAGTGTTAAACAAATTCCATGGAAAATAAAAAACCAGCTCACTTCCCCTGTGGGACTCACGCGCCTCAGATAGTAAAACACTAGCTCGTGCATCACACCCGATACAACAAATGTTGACAAAACCGACGGTACCGGAGCCCACTTTCTGCCAATCACAGCTGACGAAAATCTTAGGGTAGGTTCGTATACGGTAGGGCGCATGATACTAGCCACCATGAGGTTCCACCTTTTGCCCCAAAAGTCTTGGAGTGAAGTTGAAAGGAAGGGTTCATTGAACTGTGGCTCCAGCACCACCCCATAAAAGGATCGAACCATGGCTGCCCCTATAGCCAAGATGATTTCAAGGAAGAAATATATGTGCAAAGCATAGAGGAGCTTGATAATATTGGGATGTATGTATTCAATGAAGTTATAGGACCATAGTATAATGGCCAAAAGCAAACCCTTAATAACATAGTTGACAGTACCTTCCTTGGATTTTCCTTGTGATTTTGATGATGGGTTTTCCTTAATTGGATCTCGTTGAATCTTGATAGGTAGGCAAGCCAGAGCCATAAAAAGTGGGAGAGAAATACGTGTGTTTAAAGGACCCTTGTCGAAAGCAAATAGTAAGAGCTTGAAGTTACTGTACAAAGCCCAATTATTACCCGGCCCAATTACTAAAATAAACCCAATTACAGAAAAAAATAATAAATATATATAAATTACAAACCAGAACCCATACCCAAACCCAAAATAAATGAACCAAGCCCAAACCTACGGGGCCCAACAGGCCCACTTTCCTCTTTTCAGCAGGCTAGGGTTTCTGAGAACCCTAGCGCCGCAACCCTAGCCACCAACCCCCACTGACCCTTCAGCTTCTGACATCACCCACCGCCGAACCTACCCTCTGACACCGTCGCCTCCGCCACCTGCTCCATCCGCTCCCCACGCCCTGCAAAGAAAAGACAACACACAGAGGCAGCAAGCAAGAGAAACACATGTTTCGGCTATAAAGAGGCCGAAAACAACTTTGTAAAGGGATTTTTTTCTTTTCTCTGGAAATCAAAAAAAAAAGGGCAGAAAGATTGAAGCAAAAGTTTCTTTATATTTTTCTTTTCTTCTCTTTCGAAATAGACTAAAAAAGAGAAGAATTTCAAGGCATAAAAAAGGGAGAAGCAGATCCAAAACAAAAAACAGAGATTCGTCAAAAGCAAAACAAAACAGAAGCAAAAGGTGACTTTTTTTTTTGAAAGATTGTTTTTTAAAATCTACACATAAATTTATTATAAAAGTATACATAAAAAAAATAAAAAAACCAAAAAATCGAGTTTTTACCTTTTTTTACCACCGTAGGTGGTGGTAGACTCTGCATTGGACAAGACGGACGTGGTCCCCTCACGGAATTCCTCACTGCAGAGGAAAAAGAGAACAAAAATCAGTTTTTTTAGGGAATTGGAGAAATGAAATTTTTGTAAAAAAAATTGCTTTTATAGCCGAATCAAAACGACGTCGTTTTGGCCGGCGTCCAAAAGCCCCAAAACGACGTCGTTTCACCCTGGAGCAACCCGACCCGATCCGACCCGCCTAGGATCCGCGTGTTTTGCCGAAAAGATGGTCTATTTGCGCGTGCGGTCCCTCCGCATTTTTATAATTTTGCAATCAAGTCTTTGTAATTTAAATTTAGCTCAATAATTTTCCCAGATTTGCGATTAGGTCCCTACTTGCTGCTATGCGTTTTGACAAAAGAGATTAATTGCTGCTTTGGTCCCTCTAATCTGTTCGCGCATATAAATAGCCCCATATTCTTTATTTTATTTGAATTAACCCTAAAATTTTATTTTAAATACAATTTAACCTATTTCAGTTATTTTGTAAAATTTTTAGCCTTTTGATAATACATTGTTGTAATTCATCACTATTTTTTAGTTATTCCTTTTGACTATTATTTGTTTTATTATTATCACTTACTATAGCATATATTATTTATTATTTTGATTTTATTTTCACTATTCTTTATTTATATTATTATTATTATTTGTTATTTACTATTATTAGGGTTGAGATGATTGTTCCACCTATTATTTTCATTATCATGGCTATCTATTTTACCAATATTTTGTCTATATTATTACTATCATTATATCATTTTATTTTTGGCATGTATATATTTTTATTCCATATATATATTTCATGTATTAATGACAATAATTATTTTTTACGTATCATCATCATTATTTCATTTTTATATACCATCATCATCTTTTGTTATTATCATTTCTCGTCTTATTTATTCGCTATTTATTTTTTTTTTTTCATTATTATTATTTATTTCCATTACCACTTTGTCATTATCATGTTATTATTATTATTATTAATACTATTAATATTATTATTTGCATTTCTTTATTTACCACATTCATATCTACGTTTGTTATCTTCATTTTGTATTATATTATCAAACGAAACATCATTCGGAAGATTATTGAATTTCATCTAAAAAAAATTTTTCGAAATGAGGCAATGTTTTGGTATTTAGAAACTTGAGAAATAGTGCCCTAACGTGCTGGGTTGCGATTTTTCGTTTGACTAAATAACTTAACATCCTTTTTACAAAGCTTTGCAAATCACGAGATGGCTTTGATTACGAGAGATTAAAACATTGTGTCCTAACGTACTGGATGTGATGTTTATATCTTTTCGGGACAAAGAAATTTCGAATTTTGACTCAAGCCTTTTCTTAAATTCAATCCCATACGATGCATTTTGAAAAGTCGCTACACTCTGTTCAAAGATTTTTAAATAAAGGCAATGTTTTGTATTTAGGAATTCGGGAAATAGTACCCTAACGTGCTGGGTTGCGATTTTCCGTTTGACTAAGTAACTAAACGCCCTTTCGATAAACTTTGTAAAACCATGAGATAGCTTTGATTACGAAGGTTTAGAGCATCATGTCCTAACGTGCTGGATGTGATGTTCGTATCCTATCGGAGCAAAGAAATCTCAAAATTTTGGCCCTAATTATCCAAACATTTTTTGGAGGATCTATATCTTAAAACCTTTTAAAACTTCCGACATTAAGACACTAATTAATCATTTTAGTACCAATTTTGGGCGTATCGAGGGTGCTAACCCTTCCTCGTGCGTAACCGACTCCCGGACCCGATTTTTAAAACTTCGCGGACCAAAAACATTGTTTTAGTAAAGCAAAAATGTTTTATTAAAATAAAGGTGATCCGATCACACCAAATAACGGTCGGTGGCGACTCCCGTTTTATTCCTATTGTCAAACCCAACGTCGAACCCCGTTTTGTTTTCCAAAAAAAATGGTTCTGACGACTTAGCGACTCCACTGGGATCGATTTAGAGAGTCAAGCCATAAATTGATTATTTTCTGTCTTTTGTCGGAAGTTTGAAAGCTTGATTTGAAAATTACAATCTTTTATTGCGTGTTGTTTCAATTTTGGCATTGCATTGCATGACCGTTGTGGTCACACCTTTAGGTGAGAGTGAGAAACTACTCCTTCGTGAGGTTTTCACCTCCGTGCAAGGATAGGGATCGCTTTCGGGATACATCCGTACCTATGTCTTCGTGAGATTTTCATCTCCGTGCAGCCATAGGGAAATGTATCCCCCTGAACTGAACTCGGTCTATATGAGCCTATAATGGGTGAAGATCGAGGAATCTGCTGGTTCAGGTACCCCTCCTTAGAACCAAACCTCATATAATAAGCCCTAAGGAACCTACCCTAGGTAGAGCCATGCCAAACCCTAGTGGTTAACGAATTAGGTACTTTTATTCTTTTCCTACTATGTATGAAATACTGATTTGCTTTATTTTTGTTTTGCATGGCATATTCATCAAAAAGGTGTTGATTCACGTTCAATTGCCCAAATAGATAGCTTTGTCATGGAAAGGGGGTTTCTTGATAGAGTGGAAGACAACGCGGCCGTCCGGGTTTGGGCCGAGACTGTGCAGCAAGAAAAAGGTGATAGCCTCGCAGAAGGGCACGTATCAGAATTATGGGACTTCACGCGTATCAGTGTCACCCAAAACAATCTTCAGGAGATGAAAGAGATATGGGGTCAGTGGGATCATGAGATCAAGCAATTATTCTACTGTCATTACGGAGATCTGCCATATCTGCCTTCGACGTCAAGGTGGACCGGCACCTATTTGAGCTATGGCCCAATTTTGGAATCCCGCTTATAGCTGTTTTACTTTTGGGAAAGTGGATCTAGTGCCTACTATAGAAGAATACACAGCATTACTTCGTTGCCCGAAAATTCAAGCTGATAAAGTTTATACAAGACCTGTTAACGTTCCCACCTTCTTAAAAAGTTGATGAATATTACGGAATGAGTGAGCGGTGGGTTTTGCACCGGATAAAACAAAAGGAGATTGTAAGTGTATCCCTTGGAGAAATTTAAGGGACTTGATCATAGCACACCGGATGTGAGGAAAAGGGTTGACATCTTTGCCTTGAGCATTTATGGATTGATCATCTTCCCTAAAGCTCTAGGGCATGTAGATGAGGCGGTCTCGAGATCTATTCGACGGGTTGGATAGAAGAGTCACGCCTGTTCTCGCAATCTGGCCGAAACTTTCGTGTCTCTAAAGCGCGTCAAGAGCGGCGAAGGAAGATTCACCGGTTGTGCCTGACTCTTGCTAGTATGGTTCAACAATCATTTTGGAAAGTGGAAAAGGCACCAGTCGAATCTTCTTCGAGGACTATTCTCCGTTAAAGGAATTAGCGACCACACCAAGGCGAGACGATCTTACGGAAGAAAAATGGATGACAATTACGCAAAACCCGCAAGAGGAAGGCGTGGAATGGAAAGCTCGTTGATGATCCCGATGAGATCCTATACCGATGTGGAGATTTTGGTGGGTTCCTCTACTTGGAGTATGGGGAGCCGTCGGATATGCTCCTCTCCTTGTGTTGAGACAATACCGATCGAGGCAGTTTATACCCGCAACACAAGGTCTAATCCGGTGTGAATTTGAATACAAAGGGATAATTGTAAGAAAAGAGTCCGTGAAATAGCAAGCGCTTGAGTCGACTCATAGAATGAAAAGGTTTGCCACAAACCCGATGACAACTCTGAATACGACCGATGGAGGAGCAGGAGAATCAACGACAACATTTCCACACCGGGCCGGAAGGCGCTCGATCAATGGAGGAACACCTACGGGTAATCCCATCAGAGCTAGAAATCATTAAACAAGATTTTTAGAAAAGGAATGCGGAACTGGGGAAAAGGATAGAACGGTTAGAAGAAGAGAAGATGCAGCTGGGTTTGGACGTTGACATTCAAAAGCTAGAGGCTGAAAAATTGAGAAAAGGGAAAAATAAAGCTGAGGAGGATTTGGACAGTTTGAAGACAGACTATAAGAAGCTGCGAAGGTTAATGAAGCTTGCTGGGTTAGGAAAAACATCAGAGCAATGGGGTCAAGAACTCAGAGAGGAAAAAAATAGAGCTAGCCAATGGGAACGAGAACTCGAGATACTCAAGCTCGAGAAGATACTTTGAAAAGAAGTCTGGCAAAAACCCAAAGCGAGAAAGAGGAGTTAAAGGCTCGGGTGGCAGAATTGGAAAGAACCCTGTATCAGTATCGTAGCCGCAACTCTGCAGTTGAATTAAAAGCTAGCCTGAGTAAAATTGAAGAAATGAAAGGGAGAATCGAAGAGCTAGAGTCCGCTTTACATGGTTGTGAGCTACGGGTGGAACTGCTGGAAGTCAACGAGGAGCGTTGGAAGCAACAACTTCATCACTTCCAAAATCAAGTCAGGGATCGGGATTACATCATGAGGGAAGCCGTGGCACAAGTGCGAGAGGTCGCGGAGCATTTGCAAACCTTAGGAGTCCAAGCTGATGTACTAAGTTTATTTTATGAATCAAAATCAGAACAAGGACAAGAGTTAGCTAGGCTTCTTGAGGAAGTCAAGGCCTTAAGCATTAGGGCGAGGCCTTATATGTAATCCATTCTATGTAAAGAAACTTATTTTCTAGAGAAGTTATTCTAATGGAAATTGAATCAGAATTAATGCCTTTTTTGCATACATTTCATGCATTAGCATTACATTACATCATGTGCATTAAATCTTACATAAGAACCTTAAATTGTGATAGTTACCCTGGAACATCGCTACAATACGCGAGGTAAAACTAAAATTATGATCAAAGGATAGAAAGACTAGAGCAAATGCAAAGGGAAATACAAGATCAGATGCAAGAACGATTAACCAAAATGCAGCAAGATATGATAGAACGGATGCAAGAATCTCAAAACAACATGATAAGTCGGTGGCAATGTTGGCCAATGAACGAGGAAAGGCGCCATTGCTAGCTCGTGGAATAATGACGACCCTACTTACCCTCCCGGATTTACCCCGCCAAATACCCAAGCACCACCGAAATATGCCCCAAAGGGCGCTTTGTTGTTATCGAGCCACAGTGCCAAGTTGAGGCCGTAATGCCAACAGCACTTCCGATCGGTTCGAGCACTAATCCGGAGAAGGTCGGCTAACCCTATAGTCCCGATTTTGATGAAATGGCTGAAATGGATAAGGCAAAAGCAAACCTTCCCAAACAACTTGAAGATCGTTGCAAATGGTTAGAAGAAAAGTTTAGGAAATAGAGCTGCGACCATCGCTACGGGTGGACGCTAAAGACTTGAGCCTAGTCCCGGATCTCGTACTTCCTCCAAAATTCAAGACCCGGACTTGAAAAATACAACGGACCGGTTGCTCAAACGCACATCACAATGTTACGTCGACGGATGGCGGGCATGTTAACAACGATCAGCTGCGATTCACTATTTTCAAGAGATCTGGCTGGTTCATGCCAAATGGTACAATCATTTCGGTAGTACCAGATCAAGTCATGGAAGGACCTAGCACAGCCTTCACGAAACAATCTGGCACATAGTCGATATAGCGCTGATCGAATCACGCTCCAAAACATGAAGAAGAAGCCAAACGAAAGTTTGAGCAATATGCCCGGCGATGGAGGAAGTAGCCACACAAGTTCATAGCCTCTTTTGGAAAAAGAGCGCCATGCTTTTTATTAATACTCAAGGCCCTTTCATAACTCATATGATAGGAGTACAACTAAGAGCTTTCTTGATATAGTAATGGCGGGGAGATGATCGAGCATGCTATAAGGGTGGCAAAATCGAGACAGAGAAAGCACCGGAGAGTCGCCCTAAGAAGAAAACAAGTGAGGTAAATAATGTGAGTACATATAATAGAGGATACCAAGGCGATCGCAGATTAATCAACCAAAGACGATTCTATACCGGCAACTGAGGCAAGAAGGCAGAATTGGGAACTAGATCAAATTCGAAGGATCCAATTCACGCCGATTCGATAACGCATACAAAGAGTTATACCGATTTTATTCAATGAGCACATCGTGTCCCGTTTTATTTACAACCATTGCAGCCCCATACCCTAAGTGGTACGACTCAAGCGCTCAATGCGATTACCACGGGGATAGAGGGCATTCGATGAGAATTGCCTCGCCTTCAAAAAAGTAGTCGAGAGGCTAATCAAAATGGGTGTTATAGCCTTTGGATGACTTGGTAAGAAAGGGAACCCATTGCCCAATCACGAGGAAAAAGGGTGAACGCGATCGGTGAAGAGATTGCGAGAAAGATCAAGAGAGACGTCACCAAGTGAAGACCCCATTGCGAATAGTGCGGAAGGAAATGGTAAAAGAGGATTGATAGAGTCGATTCTACAGAAGCAAAATACATATGAAGAATGGTTGCGAATTCCATAAGGCGAGGGGCACGAGATCCAAGAATGTCTTGAGTTTAAAATTTTGGTACAAGGCCTCATGGACAACAAAGAGTGGAGTTTTATGAAGAAGGAGTGGAGGAAGAGGAAATATCTTGTGACAGGAAGAATTGACAAAACCGGAGTTAGTTACCCGAGAATCATCATTTTGCGGAACACGAGGGTGAGTCTGTGGAAAACCAAAATCACAATTCGAAACCGCTTCCTTTCCCTACCAAGATAGTAAAAGGTACCTTGGAATTATAATTGCAATGTGACAACACCAGGGCGCAAGGTTCCACTAGCATTTCGGAGGAAGTTAAGAACGAAGGTTCTATACGTGAAGTGGAAAGCGTTATGATCCCGAAAACAGGAGAACGGAGCGCGGTAAAGCAAGACCGTGTGTCGATTAGGCGGGAAAAGGAACCTGAAGCCGTTGTCAATGAGCCCGTAAAAGAGGAGGAGGCTAAAGAGTTCTTAAAATTTTTGAAACACAATGAATACGGTGTGGTGGAACAAGCTGCAGACAACCAGCCCGTATCTACGTGTTAGCACTACTTACGAGCTCGAAGTGCATCGTGAGCGTTAATGAAAATCTTGAATGAGACTTATGTTACTAAAGATATATCCGTCAACAAGTTGGATCGTCGGTAAGTAACATAAAGCGATAATTTCATCTACTTGATGATGACGAAATCCCACAGGAGGTATGGGGTCAACAAAGGCATTACACATAACTACCCGTTGCAAGGGATACACCTTGCCAAGTGTACTAATAGATAATGGGTCAGCATTAAATGTCTTGCCACTAGCCACATTCAAGAGGTTACCGATAGATAGTTCTCATATGAAATCCTGCCAAAACGTAGTGAGAGCATTCGATGGTACCGAAAGAAGAGTGATGGGAAGAATAGACATACCATTATTGATCGGGCCTAATACTTATGAAGTAGACTTTCTGGTCATGGACATCAAGCCTTCTTACAACTGCTTACTAGAGAGGCCCTGGATTCATTCGGAGAGCCGTACCTTCATCCAACGCACTGTAAATTGAAATTGGTAATGAGAAAATCGGTGGTAACTATAAACGCGAAGATGATATCATAGCAATCGTTACCAACGAAGCGCCATACCTAGAGACAAATGAGGAAGCCATTGAATGTTCATTTCGATCCTTAGAATTCGTGAATCGACTTTCATTTCGAAGGAAATAAAGTCCGTCACCTAAACTATCCAAGACTACCGGGATGGGATTGCAAATGTGATGGGAAAAAGAGCCCTACCGGAAAAGGATTGGGCAAATATCTCCAAGGAAAGTCCAGCCCGATCTTTGAGAGAAAAAGGGATCGCTTTGGTTTAGGTTTCAAACCGGATGCTAAACAAATGAAGAAGGAGATGGAGAAGAAACAAGAAAGGAGAAATGCCAGGCTGAATGGAGAAGACGTTAAGTGGGAACCGATGACATTTCCCCACATATCTCGCACCTTTGTATCAGGAGGAATGATTTACACGGGAAAAGAGTCTCCTGAGGGAATGTCCTCACATTAATGCCATACGATGAGGAGATTGATCAAAGAAGCTTGTCGGGCATCCGCCCATATGAACTGGAAGCATATTAGACAATTGAATTGCAGAGGAATTTCTGTAGTGTTTAGAGATTTTTCTGAGTAATATTCGGAACACTCTTGTTGTTTTAAGCCTAGAAACAATGAGATTTCTTTTGTGAAATAGGCTTATGTTGGACATTTTGTTTTAATAAAATGCATCTTCAATTCTACTAAATATTCGCTTATTTTACATTTTTACCATTTATTCTTTGTTCTCATTCATATCATGTGAATAATTGTCCTCAAATTCATTTATACTTTATACACCCTTCGATACCCATTCTGGTCTCTAGACATCAATGATATGAGTAATGATACTCTGATTGAGAGGTTTGCTTTGAGCAAGACATGTGTTCGGAGGAATCTCGGGACTTTGGAAATGACACGAATCGACTTGCCTCCGGATTTGTTGAGAATGGTAGAGCAAGGAGAAAGACAGATCCTACCCCATAAAGAGTCGATAGAAACGGTGAGCCTAGGAGAGGGGCAAGAGGTGAATATAGGAACTTGTATTACTGCAGAAACCAGGCGGGACCTCATCGAACTACTCCATGAATTCAAGGATGTGTTCGCATGGTCGTACCAAGATATGCCGGACTAAATCGATATTGCGATTACGATCGCCCATAAAGGAAGAATGCAAGCCAGTCCAACTGAAGCTCAGAAGAATGCGACCAGACATCGTGTTAAAAATAAAAGAAGAAGTCGGGAAACAATTTAATGCCGGGTTTTTACAAGTGGTCAAGTACTCGGATTGGGTGGCTAACGTTGTCCCTGTCCCCAAGAAAGATGGGAAGGTACGAATGTGCGTGGATTACGAGAGACTGAACAAGGCCACCAGAAGGACAATTTTCACGCCTCACATCGACATTTTAGTAGACAATACTGAGGTATTCGTTATTCTCCTTCATGGATGGTTTTTCGGGGTACAACCAAATAAAAATGCACCCCAAGGACATGGACAAGACAACGTTTATAACCATGTGGGGAACATTTTGCTACAAGGTAATGCCATTTGGGCTAAAAAATGCAGGCGCGACATATCAGAGAGCTATGGTAACCTTATTCCATGACATGATGCATAAGGAAATTGAGGTTTACGTCGACGATATGATCGCCAAATCCCGAACTGAAGAAGAGCATGTGCAGGTTTTGAGAAAATTGCTCTTCAGGCTGAGAAAATTCCAGTTGAAGCTTAACCCAGCAAAGTGTACCTTCGGAGCTCGATCCGGGAAGTTGCTTGGGTTCATAGTCAGTGAAAAGGGGATTGAGGTTGACCCAGATAAAGTCAGAGCCATACAAGAATTACCTCCACCACGTACCCAAAAAGAAGTTAGAGGTTTTTTAGGAAGGCTGAATTACATCGCTTCGGTTCATTTCAACCGACCGAGAGGTGTGACCCATATTCCGTCTCCTTAAGAAACACAACCTGCACGTGGGATGAAGAATGCCAAAAGACCTTGAAAAGGTGAAACAATACATCTCAGCCCCGTATTAATGCCGCCTCAACCTGACAAGCCCCTCATCCTTTATCTAACGGTACTTGATAATTCGATGGGATGCGTGCTGGGTCAACATGATGAATCGGGGAAGAAAGAAAAAGCCATATACTACCTCAGTAAAAAATTCACCGCATGTGAAATGAGGTACCCGCCAATTGAGAAATTATGTTGTGCTTTGATTTGGACAACTCGAAGGTTGAGGCAATACATGCTGTATCACACGACATGGCTCATCTCAAAGCTAGATCCCCTTAAGTATATGATGGAATCTACCGCCTTGAATGGAAGGATGGCCAGGTGGCAGATCCTACTTTCCGAATTTGACATCGTTTATGTAAACCAAAAGGCGGTAAAAGGGAGCGCAATAGCAGACTTTCTAGCCAGTAGAGCCCTTGAAGACTATGAGCCTTTAGATTTTAATTTCCCTAATGAAGACTTGATGTACGTGGCAGACATTGAGGAAGGTACCTCCGAAGACTATCCTTGAAATTAAATTTTGACGGGCATCAAATCTCGTGGGCAATGGAATTGGGCGATCTGATATCCCCAAAGGAGACCATTATCCATTCACTTGTAAACCGGATTTCGATTGCACTAATAATATGGTGAGTATGAAGCTTGCATCATGGGGCTCGTATTTGCTATCGAATACAAAATCGGTGTTAGAAGTCTATGGAGACTCCGCCGGTAATCTATCAACTCAAAGGAGAATGGGAAACCGAGGATCCAAAATTGGTTATCTATAAAAGATTGGCCCAAGAACTTATCAAAGAGTTCGATGACATCACTTTCAATTACACCTTGAGGGCGAGAATCGGATGGCCGATGCCACAGCCACCCGGCTTCCATGGTCCGAATAAATGAAAGCGAAGATATGAAGCCAATACAAATGAGCATTCATCAAGACCCAGCCCATTGCTACAATGTCGAGGAAGAAGGAAAAACTCGCCCACCGTGGTACCATGATATATTGCGGTATTTAAAGAATCGTGAGTACCCTGATCAAGCCACTGAGAATGAAAAAAAGACGCTGAGGAGATTAGCCTGTGATTACGTCTTGGATGGAGAAGTCTTATACAAGAAAAGGAAGGATCAAGTGCTGCTGAGGTGTGTAGACGCCACCGAAGCTAAGCTAATCCTAGAAGAAGTCCATGAAGGTGTCTGTGGAACTCATGCTAATGGTTTCACAATGGCCAGACAAATAATGAGATTCGGATATTATTGGTCTACCATGGAGGGGGACTGTATCAACTATGCCAAAAAATGTCATAAGTGCCAGATTTATGGAGACAAAATTCATGTACCCCCGTCACCTTTACATGTTATGACTTCTCCATGGCCATTTTCCATGTGGGGCATGGACGTCATTGGGCCAATATCTCCGAAGGCATCGAATGGGCATCGATTCATCTTTGTGGTCATCGACTACTTCACGAAATGGGTAGAGGCTGCCTCATATGCTAACGTCACTAAATCAGCGGTTAGCCGATTTTTGAAGAAGGAAATCATTTGTCGATATGGAATGCCCGAAAGGATCATATCAGACAACGCACTGAACTTAAACAATAGCACGATAGCAGGGGTTTGTAGCCAATTCAACATCAAACACCACAATTCATCACCGTATCGCCCAAAAATGAATGGGGCAGTGGAAGCAGCCAACAAAAACATCAAAAAGATAGTGGGAAAGATGACTGAGACTTATAGAGACTGGCATGAGAAGTTGCCGTTCGCACTCTATGCTTATCGAACGTCCATCCGAACCTCTACTGGGGCAACGCCTTTCTCATTGGTCTATGGGATGGAGGCGGTTTACCTATTGAAGTGGAAATACCTTCTCTCCGAGTACTATCAGAAGTGAAACTAGATGAAGCTGAATGGATCCAGGCTCGATATGACCAGTTGAACTTAATTGAAGAAAAGAGATTGAGAGCTATCCGTCACGGTCAGATGTACCAAAAGCGAATGATGCGAGCTTACAACAAAAAGGTTCGCCCAAGGGAGTTCCACGAAGGGGACCTCGTGCTGAAAAAGATCCTTCCTATACAAAAAGACCACAGAGGGAAATGGATGCCGAACTGGGAAGGACCGTATGTGGTAAAGAAAGCTTTCTCGGGAGGTGCACTGATTCTGACAGAGATGGATGGGAAAAGCTTGCCCAATCCCGTGAACTCAGATTCAGTTAAAAAATACTTTGCTTAAGATAGAAGAAGCCAAGGTGAAAACCCGCAAAGGGCACTTTGAGACTTCGAAAAAAAAAAACGGAGAGGCCAAGGTGAAAACCGCAAAAGGACACCTTGAGACCAAAGGGCTTTTGAGTTGAAAACCCGAAAAGGCGGCTCAAATTTTGAATGGACACGTCGCGATCTCGTGGTGCCATAATCAATGAAGAGGAAATACGTTGCATATCGAGGCATCGACAAAATACTTGAGTCTTCTAAACACATGACGAGCTCAGAGCAGTCTTCTTGAATTTTGTATATAGGAGCCCAATTGGCGATGTCTAGGGCGCTTGATCCATGTTGTTAACTTACCATTTTTGGGTTATTTTCTCCGAAAGAAAAGGATATGTCCCAAATCAATTTCCTTTGTTTCAGAAATAATTCATTTTCTCTACTGTTATCCATCATTAACATAATGCATTAAAAAACAAATTGATGAACTAACGATTTCACAAAAGAAAGTTCCACGTATCACTTTGAAAATCTCTAGATAAAACAGGAAGCCGAAACAGAACATTTGTTTAGAACTTCCACGAACATAAGATAAAGACATTGGAAAAAGGGGGTCTCAGTGAAGACCATTTCTTCAAAGTCCCTCACCCGATTCAGCAATTGTGGCAGGGTGAATAATGTTACTTGGTCATTTAGAAAAGTATAACGGGCCAATTTTCGATAAGGAAAGATTCAAAAACCCTAAATTGTTGAGGAACGAATCTAAAACAAACCAAGTCGAGTATTCTTCAAGAAGGAGTTGTGACTCCCGGGGAAGGCAGCTAGAAGGCAAGGCAGACTTTGTTCTAAGGCCTAAAATAGGTTTCGAAATTTCCACGAGGGCAAGCCATTCATGCAGCAGTCACCGAGAGGAAAAGCGAAGATAAAACCTTGATGCAGACAAATGAGTGATAACACCTTAAATAGGAATCATACTCATAACATTTCGACTCATCATACTCATGGCATCCTAATCATTAGGCATAAGCATGTATTCATTCTACGAGTTACGTCCTCAAGAAGGACGAAGACGGTTGAGCGATCTCGTCTCCACGAGTATGCGGTGGAGCAGATCAAAGAGATCAGATCTGACGTTCCTGAAGTTGCAGGAAAAAGATCAGAGACTCAGTCTGGTGATCCTTGAGTTTGCAGGGATCAGATCAAAGATAGCAGATTTGACCTTCTTGAAGTTGCAAGAAGCAGATCTAAGATAACAGATTTGACATTCCTAAAGTTGCAGGAAGCAGATCAAAGATTCAGTCTGGTGATCCTTGAGTTTGCAAGGATCAGATTGAAAGATAGCGGATTTGACCTTCTTGAAGTTGCAAGAAGCAGATCTAAGATAGCAGATTTGACGTTCCTGAAGTTGCAGGAAGCAGATCGAAGATTCAGTCTGGTGATCCTTGAGTTTGCAAGGATCGATTGAAAAAGCGATTTGACGTTCACGAAGTTGCAGGAAGCGGATCAAAGATTGATCGGTGACCTTGAGTTTGCGAGGATCGATCAAAGATAGCATATTTGACCTTCTTGAAGTTGCAAGAAGCGGATCTAAGAAAGCGATTTAAAGTTCACGAAGTTGCGGAAGCATATCGAAGATATCATCGGTGATCCTTGAGTTTGCAAGAATCGATTGAAGAAAGCGATTTGACGTTCTTGAAGTTGCGAAGCGGATCAAAGATTCGGTCTGGTAACCCTTGAGTTTGTAAGGATCGATTGAAGATAGCGGTTTAGACATTCCTAAATTTGCAAGAGATCGAAAATAAACAAGTTGAAGTCGCAGAAGAGCGGATCGAAGCCACATAGCGATGAAGTAGATCGAAGCAACGAGATGCGGTGAGCGAAAGCAACGAACTTGAAGAAAAGCACTTGAGAGGCCAGGACTCGTGGAGGGCAACATTGGCTTCTTAAGTCTTTGCTCTATTCTCGTTACGAAAATAAGCAAAGAGGGCGGTATACAAAGCCCAATTATTACCCGGCCCAATTACTAAAATAAACCCAATTACAGGAAAAAATAATAAATATATATAAATTACAAACCAGAACCCATACCCAAACCCAAAATAAATGAACCAAGCCCAAACCTACGGGGCCCAACAGCCCACTTTCCTCTTTCGACAAGCTAGGGTTTCGAGAACCTAGCGCGCAACCCTAACCACCAACCCCACTGACCCTTGACTTCGACATCACCCACCACGAACCTACCCTCTGACACCGTCGCCTCCGCCACCTGCTCCATCCGCTCCCCACGCCCTGCAAAGAAAAGACAACACACGAGGCAAGCAAGAGAAACACATGTTTGGCTATAAAGAGGCCGAAAACAACTTTGTAAAGGGATTTTTTTCTTTTCTCGAAATAAAAAAAAGGCGAAAGATTGAAGCAAAAGTTTCTTTATATTTTTCTTTTCTTCTCTTTGAAATAGACTAAAAAGAGAAGAATTTCAAGGCATAAAAAGGAGAAGCGGATCCAAAAAAAAAAAGAGATTCGTCAAAAGCAAAACAAAAAGAAGCAAAAGGTGACTTTTTTTTGAAAGATTGTTTTTAAAATCTACACATAAATTTATTATAAAAGTATACATAAAAAAATAAAAAACAAAAAATCGAGTTTTTACCTTTTTCCTACCAAGTAGGTGGTGGCCGAACTCGGCAGCCAAGACCTGAGACGTGGCGGTCCCCTCATGGAATTCCTCACTGCAGAGGAAAAGAGAACAAAAATCAGTTTTTTAAGGAATTGAGAAATGAAATTTTGTAAAAAAATTGCTTTTATAGTCGAATCAAACGAGCGTCGTTTTGGTTGGCGCCCAAAAGCCCCAAAACGACGTCGTTTCACCCTGAGCAACTTGGCCGATCCGACCCGCCTAGGATCCGCGTGTTTTTAGAAAAGATGGTCTATTTTGCGCGTGCGGTCCTCCGCATTTTATAATTTTGCAATCAAGTCTTTGTAATTTAAATTTAGCTCAATAATTTTCCCATTTGCGATTAGGTCCCTACTTGTCGCTATGCGTTTTGACAAAAGAGATTAATTGTCGCTTTGGTCCCTCCAACTCATTCGCGCATATAAATAGCCCCATATTCTTTATTTTATTTGAATTAACCCTAAAATTTTATTTTAAATACAATTTAACCCTATTTCATTATTTTGTAAATTTTTTAGCCTTTTGATAATACATTGTTGTAATTCATCACTATTTTTTTAGTTATTCCTTTTGACTATTATTTGTTTTATTATTATCACTTACTATAGCATATATTATTTATTATTTTGATTTTATTTTCACTATTCTTTATTTATATTATTATTATTATTTGTTATTTACTATTATTAGGGTTGAGATGATTGTTCCACCTATTATTTTCATTATCATGGCTATCTATTTTACCAATATTTTGTCTATATTATTACTATCATTATATCATTTTATTTTTTGGCATGTATATATTTTTATTCCATATATATATTTCATGTATTAATGACAATAATTTTTTTTTACGTATCATCATCATTATTTCATTTTTATATACCATCATCATCTTTTGTTATTATCATTTCTCGTCTTATTTATTCGCTATTTATTTTATTTTTTCATTATTATTATTTATTTCCATTACCACTTTGTCATTATCATGTTATTATTATTATTATTATTACTATTAATATTATTATTTGCATTTCTTTATTTACCACATTCATATCTCGTTTGTTATCTTCATTTTGTATTATATTATCAAACGAAACATCATTCGGAAGATTATTGAATTTCATCTAAAAAATTTTTTGAAATGAGGCAATGTTTTGGTATTTAGAAACTCGAGAAATAGTGCCCTAACGTCTTTGGGTTGCGATTTTCGTTTGACTAAATAACTTAACATCCTTTTACAAAGCTTTGCAAATCACGAGATGGCTTTGATTACGAGAGATTAAAACATTGTGTCCTAACGTCTTGGATGTGATGTTTATATCTTTTCGGGACAAAGAAATTTGAATTTTGACTCAAGCCTTTTCTTAAATTCAATCCCATACGATGCATTTTGAAAAGTCGCTACACTGTTCAAAGATTTTAAATAAAGGCAATGTTTTGTATTTAGGAATTTGGAAATAGTACCCTAACGTCTTTGGGTTGCGATTTTCCGTTTGACTAAGTAACTAAACGCCTTTCGATAAACTTCAGTAAAACCATGAGATAGCTTTGATTACGAAGGTTTAGAGCATCATGTCCTAACGTGCTGGATGTGATGTTCGTATCCTATCGGAGCAAAGAAATCTCAAAATTTTGGCCCTAATTATCCAAACATTTTTTGGAGGATCTATATCTTAAAACCTTTTAAAACTTCCGACATTAAGACACTAATTAATCATTTTGGTACCAATTTTGGGCGTATCGAGGGTGCTAACCCTTCCTCGTGCGTAACCGACTCCCGGACCCGATTTTTAAAACTTCGCGGACCAAAAACATTGTTTTAGTAAAGCAAAAATGTTTTATTAAAATAAAGGTGATCCGATCACACCAAATAACGGTCGGTGGCGACTCCCGTTTTATTCCTATTGTCAAACCCAACGTCGAACCCCGTTTTGTTTTCCAAAAAAAATGGTTACGACAGTTACCAAGCCAAGCAATGAAAAAGGCTGTAAGACCCCATAAATGGGGCGAGTATAGATTGAGAGGGAGGTAGAGAAATAGGCAGACAATGGGGAGTAGGAAAATGAGTCTTTTGGGACCTTTTGGAACCATCTTACCCATGGCATGGCAATAACATAGAGATGTGAAAACTGCTAACCATACCTTGATGAAGCTGTTCATCTCCTCTCCCAACATATTTCTTCTCTATGTATTGCTTTAATCCACTTGTTGTATTGGGAAATATGGAGTGAAATATGTGAAGTTGACTTGCTAGATGTTTCAAGTATACCTAGATAGCAGAGCAGATGAGCAGAGTTCGATTATTTATTTTTATTGGTTAGATCTGATGTCTCGGCGAAAAAGATCATAACTGAAGTCAGAGTCAAGTTCTTCATACTTCTGTTCGCCTCGCCTCCTTCTTCTTGCTTCCGCTTTAAGTAGAGAAATTTGCTCTGCCTCCTCGCCGCCGCCTCGGCCTCCTCATTGCTTGCCTCGGCTCTAAGTTGAGAAATTTGCTCAACTGTGCTAGATTGCATTTGAGCTATCTCGGTCTTTTAGCTCTCGAACTTCAAAGACGAGATTGACTCTAAGGCATATATTGTTGGGAGTCGGATCCAAAATATTGGCCTGAGTAACACCGGATCCTTGAAGTCGAACCCGACCGTATCTTTCAACACCCAAAACATTAGTGATAATTTTGTTATAAATATACTCAAGAATAACGTAACTATCATTGGAGCGATCATACCTTTCAGACCCAAAATATCGGTAATAATTCAAGTATCGACATCCTCAAGATGAACAGAACTATCACCAAGCGGTACCGCTTCATAAAGTGTCTTCTTCTCCTTTAGTTTCTCCTAATAAATTAATCAAAAGTTAGAAACGAAATATACAATAAGAAGGAATGCATCATAACTTAACATTATTAATTTAAAACTACTAACGAAGAATTAAACTATTATAAGTAAACATTATAAATCCATTTTAATAAATCAAATTTTATTAAGTAAATATACCATAATCTCTCCTTTGGTGTCATGGAGACCCATCCTTCTTCCTCATAAGTAATGTCAAAAAGTGAACGCGTCCAACTTTTTGACCGGTGGAGAGTTCCTACGGTGTTGTATTACAAATATAATTTAATAGTATAAAGTCATTAATATTTGACAATTAATAAATTATAATACCTGCCTCAACTACGTACAAAACTTCTCGATCCCCGTGCAGCGTGAATTTTGTTTCTCGTTGCGCTTGTTCCGACACGCCACGGTCCTACATAATGATATTATTGTTACGTATATAGTAAATACTATACAATCAAAAACTTATAAGAGTTTAGAAGTAGGTAATACCTCTCCTTTCTTTGAGTTCCGAATCTAACCGCATCTTCCCATTGATGCCTCAACATTCCGGTGGGACATTCAGCTTTATCCTCGAGGCTTATTTCTTTCTTAAAATATTCTTTTTCAATATGCTTTTGTTGTCTCTCCATTTTTTCCCAATGTCTTTTTTATATAGTCATCGGAGACCTCCAAATTAAACCTCTCCTAGAAAACATAAATTTAAAAGTAAATATAAATGAAACTTCAACCAAAGTATTATAAATTACATTCATGTTTTGTTACCTTAATGTTCTCCGAGCTTGATTTTTGTTTATGCTAGGCATGTGATGCCATGACTCGTAATTGATGGGCAACATATTTGCATTTCGTGCAATAATGCCCAAATACCCTCCTAGAACTCGAGCTTCAGGCCAACAGTTGGCCATAACAAGCTTTCCTTACTTTCACACAGGCGGCCAAATTTAATTCAGATAAACCTTTAAGCGTAACGTCCGCGACCTTTATGCGTCCCACCATTCTCGGTGACCAATGATAAATTTTGTTATATTAAAATTGAAAAATAAATCAATAAAAAAGTCAACATCCATGTAAAATAATTTAATTTTACTTTGTAATTCTGAAGCTCATCATCTATGTCGTGCACATTAGAGGATCCAACGATCGTCATTGCTCACTATTGCCCTCCTAATTTATAGTATCATGTACAATATTTAAATCTAGATTCTTCTTCTACTCATTTTCCCCGCAATACACATAAAATAGTTGAAATATTAGTAACAAATAACAACAATAATGGTACATATAAAATATTTAAATTACATAAAATGACCATGATTAAAATTATAATATTACATATAAATAAAAAAGTAAAATCTTACTACATCATTATTCAGAATATCTTCATCCACATCCCGATTTAACCCATTGAAATTGTGCACTAGTACTAGGGATATTTTCATTTAAGTTTTGTTCGGAAAAGGCGAGTTTCGATATTTCGACGATGTCATCTCTACTTCCACGCCCATGTCGAACAAGTCTCTAGGAGTATTTCAAGTACAATATACCAACCCTCATCAGTTGGATCTTGAGTATAAAAACTTGTTTCACTTGAGAAGAAAACACATACTACTCGCCTATTAGTTGTTCTCGGTGTGAATCAATCGAGAGAAATTCACCATTGTAAAACCATATTGATCTTTTTAATTCCACGAGCCAGTATTCACATCACCCATTCACCTCGGAACAAGACAACTTTCCATTTGCCGTAATAATCCAACTCAATGATGTCGTAATAAGTCCGTAATACTCCAAATTCCTCGATGGATTACTCGTCCCTAGCACTAGAATAACTCGTAATTGAAAAATTAACAACAATTCCACAATTTTGGGTTCTCTCAACCTCTCGCGATACCTTGTATGAAATCAGATCCGTTGATGAGGAATGCACTATATCTTTTCACTATTCGGTTTGGACCTTGTGAAAGCCATTTAACCGTCATTAACTTCATTCCGACTCCAAACCTATTGAATCAAAGTAAATCGAGTAATTATAAATGTTATGAGAAAACATTATTACTTGTCAATGAAAACTTAAATTGCATACCATTTGGCTTAACCATTCATGGAATGATTACGTGAACATCTTATTAATTTCTCGTCGATGTAACCTTCGGACCGTGAACGAGCTCTCAATACTTGTTTGTACTCACTATGTTAAAAATGGTTACTTTGTTAAAAGACAAACAAATTATAATTGATGAGTATTTATCAAATTCTAGAACTTACTTAGAAATGGTTCCATTGAATCGTGATGAAAAGAACGTGTCGATGTGCTTGGACCCATGATCCGTCAAATCTAATTTCGCAATTTCGACTTTGCCGACGGTTCTCCCAAACTTTGAAATAAATAAGTTCCGCCAAGTTATGATCTGTGAGCCCAAGATTTCTACTTGGTGCGTTAATTCTTGTTTCAACATCTTCCAAATACCTTGAATGTAAAGTCATACATTCTTCGCCAAGTAGCCTTTGACAATTGATCCTTAGGATAACGTTTATTGCGCAATAAGACTTCAATTTGGAGAGGAACCTAAACACTAAATAGAACATTATCAAAAGTTGGAACTAAAGGCATTTAGGTGAATGAAGGAATAATTTACAAATAAATTAATACCTTTCAATAGGATACATCCATCGATAGAACACGGTCCACTCAAGTATCGCTTCACGCGGAGATGAATTAACAAGTGCACCATAATTGTGAAGAATGAAGGCGGGAAGATCTTCTCAGATTGTATAAAGTCGGTCGGCTCGATCTTGTAGTGTCTCAAGTTCTTGAACGCCCAAAACTTTGCCACAAATGCCTTTCATTATGTTGGGCGGTTCAATTACACAAGACGCCACCTTTTTGACATACAACACCGTGATAGCAACTGGCAAGAAGGCTTGCATCAAGATGTGATAGTCATGCGATTTTAAGCCATATAGTCTTCGATCTTTAAGACTAACACATCGAGATATATTTGATGCATATGCATCCGGACCTTTATATCCTTCAACACCGCATGTAACACTTCTTTTCCGTCTTTGACATTGAATAAATAGAAGCAGAATCGATATTTCATATTCGAAGTGCTTGAGGATGAAGCTCACGCCAATTCCTATGTGAACTAAATCAAGTCGACTTTGAAGACCGCTTTTGATTTTCCGTCGACATTCAAAATAGTCCCAATGATGTTCTCGCAGACATTTTTCTCAATGTGCATGACATCAAGATTATGGCGTAATATCGATGCTCCCAATAAGGCAACTCAAAAAATACTTCTTTTTTCCACAACTCGCCTCATTAGGATCATCTCTTCGCCGATTCATCATCGATTCATCCCTTTCTCTGCAGTTTCTTTTGGCTTGGCGGATGATTCATCTTCCCATAAATAAAATTTATATCTTTCAACATGAATAATATTTTGGATCCATGGTCTGCGATGGAGCTTCTTTGAACTCTTCAAGATCACAAACCGAGCACTCGATATCTAAATCTATGATTTTCGTAACCACCGACGATGACCCATATAAGAGAACTTCTTCCCATTATATAACCATTTCGAACATGTCTGCAGAGACAACAAGGACAAGCATAACGTCCCATAGTACTCCAACCGGATAAATTAGCATAAGCGGAAGTCATTAATAGTCCACATCAAAGCCGCACGAAGTTAAAGTTCTCTTTTCTCATTGCATCGTATGTCTCAACACCAACCCATAGTTGTTTTAACTCTTCAATAAGTGGCTGCAAATATATATCAATATCATTCCCTGCCCTTTCTCTCCGGGTATAATCATAGATAAGATAAAAGATGGTATTTCATGCAAACCCATGGAGGTAAATTGTAAGGAACAAGCACCACCGGCCAAGTACTATACGATGTGCTCATGAGTTTGTAAGGGTTAAATCCATCTGATGCTAGCCCAAGCCTAACACTCCGAGGATCGCGTGCAAAGCTTGGAAATTTTGAGTCAAATGATTTCCAAGCTAAAGAATCTGCGGGGTGCCTTAACAATCCATCATCGGTTCGTCCATCATGGTGCCACGTCATTGACTCGGCTGTCTTCGACGACATGAAAAGCCTTTGAAGCCTTGGTATTAGTGGGAAATACCGCAAAATCTTAACCTATTGCTTCCTTGAATGTGTATCCTGCTCGTCATCGTTACCATCCTCGCATTTCTTTTAATCCAACGAGATTCACCACGACATGACAAGACTGTTGGTTTATCCCGCCGCCTAATACAACATGCAATCATTTGGACAACTATGAATTTTGTTGTAGCCAAGACCCAAATCCTTTATCGCTTCTTCATGTCTTTGGACGATTTAGAGATTTTTCGCAACGGAACATTTCTTGCGAAACTCTAACAGATTGTCAACGAAGTTTCGGTCCATCCTCCCAAACATTTCAAGTGAAAAAGACGAATCTGAAAGACAGGTTTGGAAAATTTTGATCCCTCATACAGCTTCTTCATTCATTTCACCAAGTAACGTGTAGAACCTTGCCGCTTCTTCATTTGGTTGTTCATCATGTAATCGTTTCTTCCCCTTCGGTGAAAGTATTTCCACCAAAACTATAATCATCGATTGCACCCATGTCGTGAAAATGACTCAAACCATCATCTTGTGCATATTAAAAGCATCCCGCAACATGCCTTCCATGTTATAATCTCTAACATTCGATTGTAAGCACTATGAGGATAACCTAGATTCATCGATGATGATCTTTGCACTAGATGTACACTCTCCATGAAAAATCCATTTTTTGTACCCCCGAACAAAGCCATCAACAACTAGATGTTCATAGACAACTTCACAATAATGCCAATTGGTATTGCAACACTTCTCACACGGGCAAAGAATCATATTCTCTTGGCTTGCATTTTGAAATGCGAAATTCAGGAAAGTTTCTACTCCATTTCGATAACCGTTGCTTACCCTTGACAAATTCATCCAAGTCCTATCCATTTCGTAGTTGTTGAAGTCTAATGTTGACAATAAATTACACGGCTAAAGTGTTAATTTATAATTTACGTAAGTAATGATAATTTCATATATCTAACTGAGTACTATGTAAGTATTATGTAAGTTATGTATTATGTAGGTTATATATTATGTAATTTATGTATTCTTTAAGATTCAACATACGTGGCATTGTTACACCTAGGGAGGATCCGTTATATCTAACGATGAGATATACTGCAAACCGTCAGAGTTCAAACCTATATACTTTGAATCTCTTTTTTTTCGATACAAGTATTATGTAAGTTATGTATTATGTAGGTTATATATTATGTAATTTATGTATTCTTTAAGATTCAACATACGTGGCATTGTTACACCTAGGGAGGATCCGTTATATCTAATAAATGAGATATCTCGAGAACCCGTCAAAGTTTCAAACCTATATACTTTGAATCTCTTTTTTTTCGATACAAGTATTATGTAAGTTATGTATTATGTAGGTTATATATTATGTAATTTATGTATTCTTTAAGATTCAACATACATTGGCATTGTTACACCTAGGGAGGATCCGTTATATCTAATAATGAGATATCTAACCGTCGAGTTTCAAACTTTATATACTTTGAATCTCTTTTTTTTCGATACAAGTATTATGTGTTATGTATTATGTAGGTTATATATTATGTAATTTATGTATTCTTTAAGATTCAACATACGTGGCATTGTTACACCTAGGGAGGATCCGTTATATCTAACGATGAGATATCTGACAAACCCGTCGAGTTTCGACCTATATACTTTGAATCTCTTTTTTTTTCGATACAAGTATTATGTAAGTTATGTATTATGTAGGTTATATATTATGTAATTTATGTATTCTTTAAGATTCAACATACGTGGCATTGTTACACCTAGGGAGGATCCGTTATATCTAATGATGAGATATAACAAGAAATCAAAGTTTCCAAATTTATATATACTTTGAATCTCTTTTTTTCGATACAAGTATTATGTAAGTTATGTATTATGTAAGTTAAATAATGTTATAAAAGCTATGTAGTTATGTAAGTTATGTACATGTAAGTTATGTAATTTTATGTTAGTTATGTATTATGAATTATGTAAGTTAAATTAAAATTTCAAATCGAGAATAAGTTAAGAATGGAAAATGTTATTATATGGTTTTTATAATTGAAATTTCTTTGTGATGTTATTAAGTTTACAAAGTTTTTAACTTACTTCTTTTATAAAAAATTATTATCTATATTAAAACATATTTCAATAATGATCTAAATTATTATATTGATAACAATATTAAATTTAAAAAGTTTTAAATCAATTCTTATAAAAATAATTTACTTTTGTAATTAAAACATATTTAAGTAATGATCAATATTATTATTATCTGATAACAAAATATTATTACCATTTTGGAAAACATTGAAAATATTAAATATTAAAAGCAAACATTAGTAATATAAAAATTAGTAATTATTAATTAGTAATAAGCCTAAAAGCATTATGTAATTTATGTATTCTTAAAAAAAATATTGTTTACTTTTAAGGAAGATAAAGTAATAAAAATTTTTTACTATAATATATAATATATGTAATAATGCAGTTTGTATTAAAATATGTTAATATCTTCTTAACTTGCAAATATTTATTAAAAATGAATTTATGTTAAAAATTATAACATACTTTAACAATTTACTTTTATATTTTATTAATGTTATTTTTTATATCGCATCGTACCCTAAATTTTAAAAATAATACACTAAGATTGTAAAAAATCTAAGCGGCATGAGTAGATAGCAAATTGGAGGTTGTTCAAACATTATTAATAATAAGCAACAATCATAAACAAAGATTTAGGCATAAATTAATAATAAACAACAATAATAAATAGCAATAATAATAAACAACAATAATAATCGGTTTAGGCATAAATTAATAATAACAAACAATAATAAATAGCAATAATAATAAAGCAAATAATAATCAACAATAATAATAAATAGCAACAATAATCCACAATTTTGGAATGACAATTTAGCAAGTTAAATATCTGACTATATACTTCAAGTTCCAACCAAAAGCTTGTCTAATAAGCGCATATACACATGCTTGAAGTCCAAAAGAAAGCTTGTCCAGAAGAAACCTTGTCTACTAACTTTATTGAAACTAAGGAGGAAGATAGACAATTATGATCAAATAAGAAAGTACTAAATATCAGTTCGCAAGGTGAAACATGATAGTAAACAATGGAATTTTCGCATATACCTTGATAAATTAAGCCTTTTTCGTGAAGTCTAATAAAGCACTCAGTATATGACTCTCGAATGATGTATACAAGGTTCAGAACACAAACTTACTTCATAATACAAACACCTAAAACAGCTAATCAACTATATTAGCAATAGATAAAATGTCAAGTTCCAACAAAACAATCACATAAAACTTTACCATATACATGTATAAATCATATAAATATTTATGCCAATGTATTTAATAATTTTTAGCCAAATTTATATGCTTCTAGCATTCTATGTCCTTTAGAAATTTTAAAATATCGGACACATGTCAAACATGAACTGCTATATTAATAAATACTTAAAATTATTGCATCAACCACAACAAAACATTATACCTTTTTATATTCAATTTCAAGATTTGGAAAATCCTTATAGTATAAGTTGTACAAAATATGTTAGCTATGCGATTTCACAAAATTCTATAAGAAGAAATCAAGCAAAATATCAGGTTCAATTCAAGTTCGATCCCAACTCCAATTATTTTATTTCTACCATTCATCTCCATAAGAATAAAAATGCTAGTAGCTTGTTCTCTAGAACAGAGAACATAGGCATGGTTGTGGCTTTAACATATACAACCACAAGTTCACAGGTTTGACAAATAGACCTTGTAATACAATAACTATAACTATCACAGACTGAGAACTATAATATAAAATAACTATAGAAACGGAAAATAAAAGATCAACAAAAAAAAAAAGAGGAAGTGAGAAACTATACATCATACAGAAAATGAGAAAACGGAAAATAAAAGATCAACAAATAGAAATACAAGATCAACAAATAGACCTTGCACTGACGGATCAAAACGATTCATTTCATTAAATCCCCACTCTAAACGTTATGTTTCATACTAAACTTAAAACATGAAAAAATAAATAGAAATCTAAAATCCATTTAAGCTTATTAAATTATCCCTTAACAATACTCCCTTAATCAAAGGATCCTTGACCTCAAGTATCACAGGTTGGATAGTGTTGCTTCAGGAGCGAGAGAACCTCCCAAATAGCATCTTCTGGAACCGATTTACCACTAGACCAAGACCTCGATGAATCGCTGGTTGAGATGGCTTCTTTAACAACATACCTTCAGGTCCAGTGGGTGGCAATGTGGTAGTGACAGGTTGATGACCAACATGGCGTTTGAGCTGGGAAACGTGGAAAGTTGGGTGGATCTTGACCCAAGGGCAATTGCAAGGTATAGGCTACATCACCCACCTTAGCATTAATGGAAATAGCCCATAAAAGTTAGGAGAGCTTTTGATTCTGACCCTTTCCTCAAGGAATCTTGGCTATAAGGTTGAAGTTTCAAATACACCCAATCACCTACTAGGAAAATTCTCTCATTGCTCCTCTTATCTACATCTTTGTTTCATACAATTTTGGGCATGTTTAAGGTAGTACCTAAGCAAGCTGTCGAAAGCAACTTCTCTATGTTGCGAGCTACGGTCCCACGTTATCAACCTTGTTTTTGAAACACCTTGTTGCAATTACAAACATATTTGAAAGTCTTCACTTGAAAAGATTTCAATTGTTTATCATATGTCCCATAAATCACTAAAGGACTACTTTTCTTCACATTTTCCTCTGACCATCAGAAATTCTATTTAATTGAATTAAAGCTAGAGTTGACCTAAAGCTAGAGTTTTGACAAATGACATAAAAACTTCTATATTGAATACTGTAATTTCTGCCATTTACTAGTTGCAAATTTAAATTGTTACTTGTTACTCTTCAATCCTGCTTTTAGGCTTTGGCATGTTATTTTTATACTAGATATTTCTTCCTTATATGTCACGACTACACGGGAGTAAGTTCTTTAGGATTTTTAACAAGCCATCCCCATTGCATGTTGCGAAATTTGTTTGGATCATTTTTACTTTTCTAAATAAATTCTCGATTTGTATGAACCCCTCATGTGCAGTTCTTTTTTAGGCGTCTATGTGTCTACATGCATACTTGCTCGCTTGTATATCAATATGCCTCTATAAGATTGGAGCATCAAAACTAATCAAAAGATCCTAAGTTGTGCTTCCTAGATACTTGTGGGAAGGTTTATAATCATATTCTTTTCTCCATTGCATGCATATTTAAAATATGTATTGTCTAGAGAACTTTAAGAACAAAACCTTGTGTGATACAAGGAAGCTATTTGTTTAGACTGTTTATCTGTTGCGTTATCTTATTGTTGATTTTTATGAATTTGATAGTCCAACTGCAGCCAAACATGAAGAAAATGAAGAAACCAAACATGCTTGGTTGACATAATCAACCAGAAACCAAACTTACGCTAACAAAAAATGAAGAAAGAATGAGGTTACAACAAAAAAGTGAAAAGGAAAAAAATCTGATTATATCTCAACTATTCTAATTCGTTATTAATTCAATCTGATGATTCAGAGTTTGAGTTTTACTAAAATTCTAACCTCACATTTTCAAACGAAGGGAACTGAACACAGTCAAGCATACATCCAAAATACCTATTCTCTAAACCAAATCAATTTACTTGACACAATTTAGCATTCAAACATTTAATAATAAAAAAACTCGAGGCGTTGCACAATCCAAAATAAACATGTCTTGAAAGTTCATTTGCTTATAAAACAATCGAATGAAAAACATGTCCAGATAGAGAGAGTGGCTTACAAGATGCGAAAGAGAGGCTGCTCCTGCTGCAAATGAGATTTATGGCTCTCCTTTGCTGAATTTGTATGCGAAGAAGAAGAAAAAAACACAGGAAGAAGGTTAATCAAAAAAAAAAATGGGGGAAGAAGGTTAGGGATTTCGGGATACTGGACTGGATACTGGACTTAGGGATTTCGGAAATGAAAAAATGGGGGAAGAATTAAGAAATTTTACGCTAACAAAACGGCGCCGTTTTTAACTAAAATTAAATGATTATTTGCGGCGTTTTTTGAAACGCGCCGCTATTTATTTCCTTTTGCTGCGTTTTAAATTACTTAACGCCGCTAATATTCTTGATACTAATATATTTTTAAAGATTTAATCAAATTTTTCTTTATTTTAAAGTTTAAGGAATATTTAAAACAATTAGATAAATTTTGAAATTTTAAAATTTAAAGTTATTTAATATATAAATTAAAATACAATTACTCATATACTCAAAAAAATTAAAATATGTTGTAAATAATAGTATTTTATTTTTTCATTTTTAACATTTATTTTTAAATGTTATTGGTTTTGAATTTTCTACATTACAAATAATAATAGACCAATTTAATATATAAATTTTAATATTTTAAAAGTAAATTACAAATAAATTTTATATTAATTAATCAATATAAAAAATTAAATAAATAATAATAGATCGAAGAGGATGAAAGAGTATTGCATGAGTTTTCGAAAATCTAAACCCTAAACTATAAACCTTTATAAACTCTAAACAATTAAAATCCTAAACTTTAAAAATTAACCCCTGAACCTTTATCAACACTAGTTTGTTTACGTCCAAACCCTAAGTCGGCCCCTACTAAACCCCTAAAACCTATAAAACCTTAAACACGAAACCCTAAAATTTAAACCCTAAACTATATATAAACCTTTATAAACTCTAAACAACTAAAATCCTAAACTATAAACATTAACCCCTGAACCTTTATCAACACTAGTTTGTTTACGTCCAAACCCTAAGTCGGCCCCTAAACCCCTAAAACCTATAAAAACTTAAACACGAAACCCCAAAATCTAAACCTTAAACTATAAACCTTTATAAACTCTAAACAACCAAAATCCTAAACATGTTATACACTTGAGGCTGGGTTAGGTAAGTAGAAATTTCTCTTTGGAAAAAAAGGAATTTTAATTTTCATGCTCCACATTGATTAGGATGGAAAACATAAAGAATAATTTTATGCATGATGCAGCCGTTTGACTTGAATTTTCTTTTTCTTTTTTTCTTTTTTTTAGATAAAAATTAAGAACAACCATATCCATGACGCACACCATCACAAGACTCAACATCTGTCAACTTCATATATATTTGGCTCAATATTTATTTTAATATCTGAAATATTGAGTGAAATATATATATATATATATATATATACATATATATTATATTGACTCAACATCACAACCATCTCCAATATGAAAGGTAGGGTTTGTTTTGTCTTAGAAAAGACAAAGTCATAAGTTTTAAACAATGTCTATACTATCTTTATTATATAACCAATGTTGTTCAGTTGTACTCATATTAGACGATCCCATCAACGGTACTTGGCTAGATCATCTCACTATCCTTTCATCTAGTTGGACCTCGCCAAACCACCTCTGGAGCTCACCAACAACTTTCTTCCATTAAAGCTCGCGATCCTGCTACCTTGTCAAACCACTTATAAGTTAAGACCAAAAATTAAGACTAGATCTCACCAACCAAGATCATGGAACGTCTACCTCGCAAGTCCACAGTAAAGCGAGCTCATGTCGAGGGATCATACTTGACAAAGATAGTTTGCTTGATCAAGACACTTATTATACTCTTTCTTTCTCTATCTTGACTGATACTTTCTCTTTTCTCCTCTCTATCACCATACTCAACCACTTACAGCTCTCCATCATTATTTTCAAAATTGGATCAGCTAGCTAGATCAAGAATCAATCAGGGTATCAATGTGGAAATAGGGATTTGTATTGGTTGACTTGTGAAACGATTGAATCGAGCTAAAAAATCAGTTGAACGATATTTATCTTTTTTATGATTTTTCAATAATTTATTTAATTGAACAGACAACATGACCAAACAAATTAGATTGAGAATTGATGGTTTGACCAATTTGACAACCAATTCAATTATAATTTTTTAATAAGCTATTTAATTGAACCAAACAAACTGGTTAAAATAAACAAACAATTGGACTAAGAATCGGTGGTCTAACAAATTTGACGACCACTCCAATTATGAAAACCTTGCTCTCCGCCCATGAAAGGTGAATCGTTCTTAAATCTCTAAACCCAAATCTTATATCAATAGTTGGTGCGATGAGCATGAACTAACTCCCAATCTCTAGAATCAGTCGAAATGGAACTTCCCAATGAAAGCCCTCCCAAATGTTGTGATCATACTACAGGAAAATAGGACTTTAACGGCGTTTTTAGTGGCGTTAATTTGGACAAAAAACGCCGCAAAGCTTATACATTAGTGGCGTTTGCAAGAAAACGCTGCAAAAATTTGAGCAGTAGTGGCGTTTTTAGAACAAACGTCACTAAAAACTGAGCAATAGCGGCGTTTTTGGTCCAAACACCACTAATAAATGAGCAATAACGGCGTTTTTTGTCCAAATGCCGTAAAAAGTTGAGCAATAGTGGCGTTTTTAGAACAAACGCCACTAAAAACTAAGCAATAGTGGCGTTTTTGGTCCAAACGCCGTAAAAAGTTGAGCAATAGTGCCATTTCCGTGTAGGGTAACTGACATTCGTTTCGATTTAATTTTCATATTTTTATTTTGAATTCAATTTTATTTTGATATTTGAAGCTGACTTTATAAAAAATATAAACTACACCATTCACTTAGCTATGAGAAAGTTTCATTTTAGTTACTTAATTATGAAAAAATGCAAATTGGTAACTAAACTTTTAGAAGTTTTCATTTAAGTTACCAAGCTGTTAAAATTGACGCCATATGGCTTTCTCTAAATTCCTAAACCTAAACCCTAAATATTAAAAAATAAACCCTAAACTTTAAAATCCTAAACGCCAAAAAAATTTATATGGATATTGATGTGTATATATATAGATATTAATGTAAAAGTTTATGTTTATAATAAATTGTGGAAGCAAGACTTAATATTGATTAAATTTATTTTTAGGTTTAGGGTTTAAGATTTAAGGTTTTAGGTTTATAGTTTAGGGTTTTATTGTTTAATGTTATATGATTTAGGGTTTATTGTTTAGTATTTTAAGTTTATGGTTTAGTGTTTGTTATTTTGGGTTTGGGTTTCGCGTTCTAAAGTATGTTGTTTCGGGTTTAATGTTTTATAGTCAGGGTCTTAGTGTTTATGGTTTTAAGGGTTAGGGTATTGGGATTTAAGGGTTAGAGATTTTGATAAATGATAAAAAAATCAATTTATTTTAAGGTTTAAGTAAGAAATAAAATTCTTTTTTAATTACTTTTGTATCTTGTAATATATATAGGGTTTATGGTCTAAGGTTAGGGTATATTATTTTAAGGTTTAGGGTTTAATGTTTAGCATTTTAGGTTTAGGGGTTAAGGTTTGTTATTTTGGGTTTGGGGTTTAAAGTTTAGTGTTTTATAATTAGGGGCTTAGTGTTTATGGCTCTAAGGGGTTAGGGTATTAAGGTTTAAAGGTTAGGGATTTTGATAAAAAATGACAAAAAAATAAATTTATTTTAGGGTTTAAGTAAGCAATAAGATTCTTTTTAATAACTTTTGTACCTTGTAATATATATTTAGGGTTTAGGTATATGATTTTAGGGTTTGGTTTCATTTTTTAAAATTAATTTCGTACACAAATATAAAATTTTACAAATTAGATATATTGTTTGAAACAAAACAAACTTAGTTTAAAGGAATTTAAGAAATAATTAAAGTATTAAAATTTGTTACTATTAAAGGCATTAGCGGAGTTTTTGACACCACAAAAAACATTTTACTTTATCTTAAACGGCGTCGTTTTAAGTTGCATCTCTAGTGGCATTAGCGGCGCTTTTTGAAAAACGCCGCTATAGATCGAGAATTACTGGCGCTTTTTAAAAACCGTCGCAAAAATTTTAATCAAAACGTTGCCTTTTTATTTTGCGCTTTAGAGGCATTAGCGGCGCTAATTCAAAAATGCCGTTATAGATCGAGAATTAGTGGCGCTTTTTGAAAAACGCCTTAATAAGTTTAATTAAAACGACGTCGTTTTATTTTGCGATTTAGTGACGTCAGTATGTTTACCAAAACGGCGTTGTTTTTTCATCCATTTTATCCCTAATGCTATACCGAAACCCCTTATTTTTCCCCAAATCAAAATTTCCCCTTAATCCTAAATTTTCCCCAAATCAAACCCATCTGCCGTTGAAGAGGCCGACCCGACCACCTGCTGTCCCCTTTGCTGCGTCGTCGTCGCCGTCACTCTCCGCTGCCGCAACCAATCGGTGGTGCAAATTCCCAGAAGCTAAGTGTTGCAACAAAATTTAAGGTTAATTCCTTTCCAAATTTCAAGTGCACCCTTGGTTCAGAATGTATATCTATCATATAATTAATAAGCATGAATATGTGAAAAAAAGCTTCTATGGAATTACAAGCACAAGTATGTACATTTTAAAATTTGTATCTTCTCATTCTTTCTATTTAATAAAGGAAACAGATAGTTTTGATTTTCTTATTCGTATATCAATTCAACGCTTTTTCTTGGCATTTTATGAAACTCTTTAGCTTTTAGCAGAATTTGTTACTGATCAAATTGGGATGGGTGGTCCATCTCCAATGTAACTGGATCTGGTTGATCCAGTCTATATTTAGATCGTTACCACATTTTACTGTGCAGCATTTACAACCTTTTCAATTAAAATAAATCTCTTATTTTTCTCATTCTTGGAAAAGACTAGTTTCGTTGCTTATTGGCTGATCTTCTTTTGCTTTTGATGACTGTTTAATTATTTGTATGAGGTCCACTTGCTGTGTAGAGTGAAGAAAGTTATGCATGTTTTTAAAAATAATCAATAGTGTTTGGTTTGGTTTGAATTGATTTGCCATGAAACCATTGTGCATCCATGGACAATTCCAGTGATTAATGAAGTATTTAAGATTCAATACATGTGGAGGTTGTCGTCCTAGTAGGTTAGCACTATTTCTCGTGTTGTGTCCTTTGATATTATTTTCTGTGAACTTTTTTATGTGCTTGGCTTTCTTGTAAAAGTAGTTCAGCCTTTTTGTGAATATGGAATATGGTTGGAGTATGAAAGAGACTAGATTTCTACTTTCAATTGTTATATATTTTTAATTACTGTACAATTTTATTAATTTCTTAATATAATACTTTTGACCAATTGATGTATTATCCCAACTTTATGGCTTAAATATGATGTGTCTTATACCCTTTCCTTACAATCAAATTATTAACCCGACTTTATGGGAAAAAAAAATTAGCTTCCTCTCCCTTTTTAAGTTTGTGCTGCTGTTTGCAATTTTTAGATTATTTATTTGTAAATTTTGATTAATTTAATTATATGTTTCAAGTGAAATTTCTTCCGTTATTGAAAAATTAATTTCTCTCCAAACATTTTCTCTTATCAATAACAAGTTAACAGGTATAATTTCATCTTTCTTATCTTTTCTTTTCCTATTAAATTTATGCATTCCGTAATTAAAATAAAAGTTATCTTAAATTTACGTTGAAAGATAATTGTAGTAGTTTCCTTTTAATAGATCAAAATCTTAGAGTCTTTCTTATGCATCTAGAAAATGCAAGATGTATTGTGAAGTAAATTAATCTATCATTTTTGGCTTGCTTCAATAAATATATTGAAAACGCAAAAATATCATGTTAAACATTACATGTGATAATTAAATGATAACAAATTAATTCAACTATTCATTAATAATTAAAATAATAAATAATAATTTTTTTAGAAATGCAATAAGGGGCATGATTTGATTGAAAAATGCCTATGCTAATGTGATGTAACTTTTATTGAGTTGTGGCCTTAATTTATTCCATTTTAGTCTATAAATTATTTTCAAGTTTATTACTATACATATTTTGAAATTAATTCTTACATTTATTTATTATTTTCGCTATTATACTCTTATATTTGTCATTTATTTTATTATTATTGATGTTATGGAGATCAATATTTTATTAAAATATTAACATGATTTTTCAATATTTTGACTAAAAATATTAATTTATTACATGATTAAATACTCTCTCTTTTACTAAAAATATATATTTAATATTATTTAATGTATATGTTTAATAATATTGAAAATTATAATGTTTGATTTTAATATTTAATATTTTAAATGTATGCAAAAACTTAAACATAATTTTTATCAATATAATAATATTTACCATTAATTAAATTTATTTTTATATAAAATCAAATTACTTATTTTTTAACAAAAATGATTTGAAAACTTTTAAAATAAAAAGTTATTTTGTTAACCATCAAATTATAACCCATTCTTATCCTAAATAAAAAAAATATAAGCATATAAAATGGATTCATCGTACAAGTATATTTTTTTAAAAATTGATCGTTGTATGACTTTCTCCGACAAGATATTAGATGACGAACTCACCTAATAAATCCCCAAAATGAGTAACCACAAATTGAGCGGAGCGCTTTCAAGGTTCAAGCACATGGACAAGTTAAAATTTATAAATTAAAAGCGTATAATTAAAGGGTTAAAAATTAAAGATGATAATCATAACTTACATAAACATTTAAAGAAAACATTGGATCAAAACTTACATAATACATAAATATATATCATATCTATGGACTTACATGACTAACATAACTTACATAACTTACATAATTTACATAACGTACATAAATATATATCATATCATAACTTACATAAACTTACATAAATATATATCATATCATAACTTACATAACTTACATAAATTTCATAAATATATATCATATCTTAACTTACATAACTTACATAAATATATATCATATCATAACTTACATAACTTACAAAACTTACTCAACTTACGTACTACATAAATATATACTTGAAAATCCATAACTTACTTGAATTAGTTTACACCCATTAGATACTTGATATTTGATATGTATTATCTATTTTAGTACAATGACATGATTTAAATCAATTGAGAACATTTAAGTAACCGTAATTTATTGTCAACTTTAGACTTCAAGAACAACGAAATGGATAAGAGTTGAATGAATTTGTCAAGGGTAAGCAACGACTATCGACATGGAGTACAAACTTTTCTAAATTTTGCATTTCAAAATGCAAGCCAAGAAAATATGATTCTTTGCCCGTGTAAGAAATGTGGCAACATCAATTGGCATTTTCAAAAGTTTTCTACAAACATCTAATTGTTGATGGATTTATTCGGGGGTATAAAAAATAGATTTTCCATGGAGAGCATACACCTAGTAGAATCTCTTCAATGATTAATCCGGCGTATCCTCATAGTGCTTACCATCAGTCTGTTAGAGAAGATGACATGGAAGGTATGTTGCGGGATGCATTTAATATTCACAGTCATGGTTTGCAATCATTTCTACCTAATTTTATTGCATCTGATGATTGTAATATTGGTGGAAATGAAGAGCCAAATAGAGAAGCGGCGAAGTTCTACAAGTTACTTAATGAAATGAATGAAGAACTTTACGAATGATCAAAATATTCAAAAATGTCCTTCTACATTCGCCTATTTCACTTAAAATGTTTGGGAGGGTGGACCGAAAACTCTTTTACAATGCTGTTAGAGTTTTTGAGAGGTATGTTTCCGTTTGCAAAAATCCCTCATTCATGCAAATATATAAAGAAACTGATAAAAGATTTAGGCCTTGGGTACAAGAAAATTCATAGTTGCCCAAATGACTACATGTTGTATTGGGGTGATCGAAAAAACCAACAGTCTTGTCATGTTTACGGTAAATCTTGTTGGATGAATAGGAATACAAAAGATGTGAATGAGGATGAAGGTAAGGCACAGTCAAGAAATAAGCTAGTAAAGATTTTGCGATATTTTCCACTAATACCAAGGCTTCAAAGGCTTTTCATGTCGTCAAAGACAGCCGAGTCTATGAGGTGGCATCATGATCAACGAGCCGATGATGGATTATTATGGCATCTTGTGGATTCTTTAGCTTGGAAATCATTTGACAGTAAATTTCCAAGCTTTGTAACTGATCCTTGGAATGTGAGGCTTGGGCTAGCATCTGATGGGTTTAATCCTTATAAAATCATGAGTACTTCGTACAATACTTAGCCTGTAATGCTTGTTCCTTACAATTTGCCTTTGTGGATTTGTATAAAGCAATCTTCTTTTATCTTATCTATGATTATCCCTGGAGAGAAAGGTCCCGGAAATGATATTGACATTTATATGCAGCCACTTATTGAAGAGTTGAAACAATTATGGGCTGGTGTTGAAACATATGATGTCTTGATAAAGGAGAACTTTTATTTACGTGCAGCTTTGTTGTGGACTATTAATGATTTCTCTGCTTATGCCAATTTATCTGGTTGGAGTACCAAAGGACGTTATGATTGTCCTTGTTGTGCGGCGAAAACATGTTCTAAGTGGTTATATAATGGGAAGAAGTTCTCTTATACGGGGCATCGTCGGTGGTTAGATGGAAATCACAGATTTAGATTTCAAAGGACTTTATTTGAAGGTACTAAAGAGTTCAGAGAAGCTCCTGAGCAGACCATTGGATTGAAATCTTATTCATGTTAAAAGATATCAATTTCAGTTATGAAAGATGAATCAACCACACAACATGCAAGCAAAGAGAAGACCGATGGAGGCGTATGTTGGCGATGTTGATGAGTAGATTGATGATGAATCTGATGAAGAGGATGATCGTATTGAGGCGGACTTGTGGAAAAAAAAGAAGTATTTTTTTAATTGCCTTATTAGGAGCATCACATTTTGCGACACAATCTTGATGTCATGCATATTGAAAAGAATGTTTGCGAGAACATCATTGGGACAATTCTGAATGTCGATGAAAATCAAAAGAAATCTTCAGAGTCGACTTGATCTAGTTGACAAGGGAATTCAACGTGAACTTCATCCCTAAGTACTTCCGAATGGGAAATATAGGTTGTCGCCTTCAATTTTTGCAATGTCGAAGAAAGAAAAAGAAGTGTTCTGCATGGTGTTGAAGGACATAAAGGTCCCAGATGCGTATACATCAAATGTATCTCGATGTGTGAGTCTTAAAGATCGAAGACTATGTTCCTTAAAATCACATGATTATCACATCTTGATGTAAGATTTACGACCAGTTGCTTTACAGTGTTGTATGTCAACAAAGGTAACTTCTTGTATAATTGAACTATCCAATATAATGAAAGTTATTTGTGGCCAAGTTTTGAATGTTGAAGAACTTGAGAAAGTACAAGATGGGGCCGCCTTGAATTTATGCAAATTGGAGAAGATCTTTCCCCCTTTCTTCTTCACTATTATGGTGCACTTGGTAATCCATCTCCCTCATGAAGCAAAACTTGGTAGACCGATTTTCTATCGGTGGATGTATCCTATAGAGAGGTGCTAGTTTATTTGTAAAGTTTTTCATTCTTCATGAATATACCTTGAGTTACAACTTGATAATATTGTATATCGTCTTTAGGTTCCTATTCAAATTGAAGTCTTATTGTTGTAATAAGCGTTATCCGGAAGGATCCAAATTTCATACAAAATATCGTGAGAGATTGAGGAGAACTCAAAATTGTGGAATAGTTGTTAATTCTTTAATTACAAGTTATGCTAGTGCTAGGGGCAGTAATCCTGTTGAGGGAAATGTGGAGTATTACGGACTTCTTACTGACATTATTGAGTTGGATTACTATGGCAAAAGGAAAGTTGTCTTATTTCGATGTGATTGGGTTGATGTTAATACTGCTCGCGGAATTAAAAAAGATCAATTTGGTTTTACAATGGTGAACTTCTCTCGATTGATTCACACTGGACAACAATTGATAGACGAGTTGTATGTATTTTCTTCTCAAGTGAAACAAGTTTTTTACTCGAAAGATCCAACTGATGAGGTTGGTACGTTGTACTCCGAAACACCCCTAGAGACTTGTTTGACATGGGCAATGGTAGTAGAGATGACATCATCGAAAGATCAGAAACTTTACCTTTTCCAGAACAAAACTTAAATGAAAATATCCCTAGTACTAGTACACAATCTCAATGGGTTCGTCAGGATGTGGATGAAGATATTTACGAATTATGATGTAGTAAGATTTTATGATTTTTTTAATTATATGTAATATTATAATTTAAATCTTGGTCTTGTTAAATATTTCAACTATTTTATATGTACTATTCTTGTTGTAATTAGTTACTAAAATTTAAACTATTTTATGTGTATTGCAGAAAAATTGCCTAGAAGAAGATTGAAAGATCTAAGTATTGTTCAGAATACTCCAAATTCGGAAGAAACAAATAGTGAACAACAGACTGCTATTGGATCTTCGAATGTTCCGAATACACCTGACGAACCTGCAGAAATTCAAAGTAATGTTAACATTAATTTACATGTGTGTTGACTTTTATTATTGATTTCTTTTTCAAATTCTTATATTATAATATACCATTTTCAGTTGAAAGTGGTGGGACGCACAAAGATCGAGGACGTACGCTACTAAAAGAATTATACGAGTTAAATCCTATCGAGCGTGTCAAAGTATCTAGAAAAATTCATGGTCAGCCTGCTGGATCAGAAACTGGACTTTTAGCAGAATATTTGGGCATTATAGCACGAAATGCCAATATGTTGCCTATCAACTACGAGTCATGGCATCAAATGCCTGATAGTAACAAAAATCAAGCTCTAGATAATATTAAGATAACAAAACGTGAATGTAATTTATAATACTTTGGTTTAAGTTTCATTTATATTTACTTTCTAAACTTGTGTTTTTTGTAGGAGAAATTTGCTTTAGAGGTCTCGGATAATTATGTTAAGAAGGCATTAGGAAAAAAATGGAGAGACCATAAAAACACTTTAAAAAAAGAATATTTTAAGAAAAATATAAGCCTCGAAGAGAAATTGCAAAATGTCCCGGCGGGAATGTTGAGGTGCCAATGGGAAGATGCGGTTAAATTCTGGAATTCAAAGAAATGAGAGATATTACGTACTTCCAAACTCTTTTAATTATTTTGGTTTATAATATTTACTATAGACGTAATAATAATTTCATAATGTAGGATCGTGAGCGAGTTGGAACAACAAGCATGCAAAAACAAAAATTCGCTCACACATCAAGGTCAAAAAGTTTTGCTTGTGTAGCTGAGGCCGAGGTATTTTGAATTTATTAATTGTGTCAAATATTAATTACTTTCTATTAAATTATATTTTTACTACTGTATTGTAGGAACTCTCATCTGGTCAAAAAGTTGGACGCCTTCAGCTTTTTGACATTCCACATAGAAAGAAATATGGATCTCCTATGACTTTTGAAGCTAGAGAAATTATATTATATTTACTTAATAAAATTTGATTTATTTTAAATATTTATAATGTTTAATTATAATGGTTTAATTCATCGTTAGTAGTTCTAAATAATGTTAAGTTATGTTGCATTTGTTTTTATTATATATTTCGTTTCTAACTCTTTGATTGATTTATTAGGAGAAACTAAAGGATAAAAAGGCGGAGTACGAAGCGGTTGCTTCGAGTGATGGTTCTGTTAATCTTGACAACATTGACAACAGAATTATTACTGCAGTTTTGGGTCCTGAAAGGTATAGTTGGGTTCGATTTCAAGGATCTGGTGTTATCCCAACCCAATATTTTGGATCTAGTTCGCAACAATACATGCCTTCGAGGAGTCAGGCTCAAGCTGAAGTTTTGAGGTTAAAAGAACAGATGGCTCAGATGCAAGCGAGCACAGTTGGGCAAATTGCTCAACTTAAAGTGGAGGCAGCATCGAGAGAAGCTGAGGTTCAAAGAAAATATGAAGAACTCCAGCTATAACTTAAAGTCGAGGCGGCGTGGAAGGGAAGCAGAGCGGAAGCGAAAGTACGACGACTCGATTCTGACTTCGAATATGATGAAAATGTTTCAGCAGTCACAAAATCCGCCATCTTAGACATTTGTTTTCTTATTGTAAGAATATTTTTAACATTGTAACTTTTAACATTATTGTAAGAATATTTTGAATTATACTTCATTTCTTAATTTATATCATATATCTTTCGTTGAATTTGAAGTATCATTTAGATTTTTTGTTTTTGGTTGGATTTCATGTTACATGAAGGGTTGTATATAGATGAAAATGGGATGTTGCAAATCTGCCAAAATTAGTGGTGTTTTTCTTAAAAACGCCGCTAAAGAACGGTACTTTTAGTTGCGTTTGTGATAAAAGCGCCGCTGATCGTTTGTCTGAAAGTCTTAAAATTTATATAATGAATGATCGAGCCTAAAAACTAACTGTGACAACGATTGAGGCAAGTGCACCTATCGAACAGTAGTATAGTTTAGTGGCAAGACCGGAATGTCGAACCCAAGGGAACCAAAAGTACTAATACTAACTTCCTTTTTATTATTTAACCTAAGAATTAAAGGAATTGTTATTTAATCTAAATTAACTAACTACTAGGCTAAAGATGCTAAGACACAGAGAATGAATTGGGAAAATACTTTTAGGAAAAAACCAATTGATTAAGACAATACCCGAGGAAGAATACACCTAGACTTCACTTGTTATTTAACTCTGAACTAGACGATTTATTCACTTGACTTGATCAGTAGAATTCCCTAATTTATATTAATACCTCTTTCGAGGCTGCTAACGTCTAACCCTAGGTTGATTAATTGAAATCTCTTTCTAATTAAAACTCTTAGAATTGCATTAACTCGATTTATGGACTCCCATATTAGGTTTGACCCTAATCCGACAAATTTTCATCATTCTATCTCTAGGGTTGCGATCAACTCCGCTTAATTATGCTAGATCTACTCTTAAATAGAGAATATTCCTCTACCGCCTAAGCACATCAATACTTCAATCAATATCCTGAAATATCAAAACAAGAATTAAGAACACATAATTAAGAACAAATCAAGTATTTATCATATAGTTCAAAAAACAATAACAAGATCCGTCTTAGGTATCATCCCCCTTAGGTATTTGAGGGGTTTAGTTCATAATCATAAAAGAATACGTCTCAGAAGAAAATATAAAACAAAACATAAGAAAAACCCTAAAACCCCCTGAAGGAAATTGAATGGAAGATCTTTCGTCTTAAGTATGACTCGACTTCTTGAGATGAATCAACTGGCTTTCTTCGAGTAAATCCCATAATTCGACCTCTCTGGCTTGGCTCCTCGACCTACTTGAACCACCCTTTGAAGGTTGGCCTCTAGGGTGTTTATATAGGCTTTTGGAATGTCTTTATTTGCCTCTAAGTACCCTATTCGAATAGAATTAAAACAGGTCACGTCAGGGACACGCTCGTATGGCACGCCCGTGTAAATCGAGTCCAGGCCTTGTTCGGGTCTACTTAAGAGGCGCGGTCGTGTGTCTCGGGCCCAAGCTATATACATTTCGTACTTTAGCCCATTTTCTCTGTTTTTGGCCCGTTTCTCATTCTTTTCATCTTCCAGTGCTCTCCTAAGTATAAAACATGAAATTAAAGGATTAGGATCACCAAATTCCACAATTTAGGAATAAATCATCCAAAAGTATGCTAAATATGGGATGAAAATATGTATATATTACGGTTTATCAAATACCCCCACACTTAAGCATTTGCTTGTCTTTAAGCCAAATTCTCAACTCACAATTAAAATGAACTTTCTCATTTCATAATATTCATCAATAATGTTTCATCATAATTCATAGATAATTTATACATTGATAATGTAAGTAAAAAGGGTCCTAAAGATTCAAGCAATCAAAGTCATAGTTTTTGTAGCATGAAAATATAGGTGTTTCCCTTTACTTAAATAATCACCCTTAATTCAAAATCGACAAGAGTTGACATCCTCACTAAAGATTCACTCAAATCACTCAAAGTTTTTAATGTTCAAAATTAATCACTCAAAAGTCGAACATGAAAAGTTAATCCCATAGACTTGCATGAAAATCAAATTCCACCACTATAAAATGAAGTGATACACAGATCAAAAGGTTTTTTGAGTGTTGTAATAGGGCTATGGTCAAAGGTGTGGATAAAGGTTGAATTAAAGGGTTAGAATCGAGATTGAATTGACAATTTACCTAACTAGAAAAATAAACTAATCCTAAATAATTACATCAATTGAAAACTTGTAATACTAATAATACGAGCTTCTTCTTCAAGATGTGGAATTTAAACGTATAAGCTCACTTCATTATAGAACTAATAATGAATATACTTCAATTTTTTTTAAGCACAATATTTACATTAATAAGAAAGAACTTACAGAACCTAGTTAGGCAACTGCTCAAAATCAAATCTCGACAAAAAGGGAGTCAATAAAATTAAAGGAATATTAACAAAAAAGTTTTTGGTTAATGTTGAGGGTAAATCAAAGAAAGGGTTGTTAAGATCAACGGGGTTTACTAAGGGTTAATTGTCAGGGTAGGCTTTTAGTGGAGTAAGTGGGTTAAATCCTAAGTGCCTTTATCCTCTCAGTATATCAAATCAATAATGTGTCTTGACATGTATAATTGAAGCAAATTCTAGAATAACAAATTAATATTGACACACTCATAATTAATAAAGTGAGCAAGAAAAGAATATATGCTCTAAAAGGCTCAAAATCTCACAAAAATTATGGTTTTTGATGACAACCTTGTAAATTTCAAACTTCAAGGTAATATTCAAATTTAGGCCAACAACCTAGCAAATTTTTTATTTTGAAAATAGACTTATCATGCTTGATTCTTTAGTATCTTAAAGTTTAAATCATCAATGCACAATTAACTATGACTTAATCCAAAACATATCAATAAAAAAATCATAAATCAACAGAAGTTTCATTCTAATTAGTGATATGAGAAAATTACTTAAGACAAGATATCATTCAGGGATTTGAGAATAATGCAAAAAGTTAGGAATTTTTCGAAATGAAATTCACCCCCCACACTTAAGATGTACATTGCCCTCAATGTACAAAGATAGATAATAATCGTATAGTAAGAAAATCAAAAGATAAGGAGAGAAGTGAAACTTCCTGAATTTTTGGATGGAATCCTTGAGTTGAGAGTGTGGAAACTTGATTCGGAGGTAAAAAATGTTGGAAGAGGCGTCTCTGGTGGTAGTATGGTGGCTGCCAACAGTCACTGTGCTAGATAAAGAAATTGGGTACCTCTTGAAGAAATAGCCAATAAATAATAAGAATAATTCAAAATATACTAAATATGTATTTAAAGAAAAGAAAAATAAAAAGAGGAAAATAGAGGAGAAGAGAAAAGAAAAAGAAAAAATAAATGGACTCAAAAGTCCTATTTTTATCGAGTTAATGAAGCGGCCGACATGAACTTATGTAGATCGGTCTCGCACAGGGAGACTGGGCTAGGATCCTTTCATTTATTCGACATGGAGGTGATGGTAAAAATGGAAAAAAAAAGAGGAAAATGAAAAAGAGGAAAGCTTCAAGGGTATGAAAGAAGAGGAATTGGGGAGTAGGTGAGAAGAGGGGGTGGGTTTTAAATAGAAATCTCAAATTTGGTACATCCCCACGCCCGTGTGTCATGGGCGTGTTGAGTCACACGGCCGTATCGCACGGCCGTGTTGTGCTTCATTCGTTTCTCCCATGCCCGTGTGCTGGTCGCCACGCCCGTATTGATAAAACAATGTCGACCACGGCTGTATCACACGGCCGTGGTGTTTAGTCGGAGCCAGTGGCTTTCTTAGTGTCGGCCACGGCCGTATCGCACGGTCGTGGTGATTTATCGCAGCTCGTATGTTGGAAAAACTTTATCCTGTTGCTACATGTCTACAGCCACGCCCATTTACCTACCTGTGGTGCCCACACGGCCATGGCCACGGCCGTGTGCAAGGCCGTATGGGTATGAAAAGCTGCGCTTCATTAACTTGCTTAGTTTGTAGTTAGGTGCTAAAGGAAAAAAATAAAAATAAAAAATAAAAATAAAAATATGAAAATTAATGGGATTAGTGTTCGGGTTACCTCCCGAGAAGCGCTCGTTTAAAGTCTTGAGTTAGACTTACCTCTCATTCGCATGATCATGGTGGTTTGAGGAGTTGAAAATCCTTTCTCATGCTATCATTATATAGTTTGAGTCGAGTAGAGTTTACCTTAAAAGGTACGAATATGGGATTACGTACCTCGACTGTTCCGTATGGGAAGATATTTAGTACTGTGAAAGGGATTTCTTTGTTCGTTTTAAGGTCTGAACTAGCGAGTCGAGGGTCTTTCTTATCCAACAATACCTGATCTCTTATTTTGAAGTGATTTGATGTTCCTATAGGCTCGTCTGGAGGTTTCCTCGGCTTTGCTTCGTGTGGTTTTGAGTCCTCCTTGAAATGTGCCTTCCACTCGTCTAATTCATCAATCTGAAGCCTTCGTTCCTCACAATTTCTTCTTTATTGGCACAAGGTCTATGATCTGGCTCAGTTGTGTAATTTCGTGGTGTTTCCTGTAAGGAAGTTTGAACCATTTGGTTATCAATAGAATTTACGTTCTCACCTTTATCGCTCGATGTCCTAGCCGAGTCAAGAGCTTGAAGAGTGATCGTTTCGTCACCTGCACGAAGTGTGAGTTCACATGTACCAACATTAATTTTAGATCTGGCAATTGCTAAAAAGGGCCTTCCTAAAATTAAAGGAACAATATTGTCCTCATCCATAACTAAAACAACAAAGTCTACTGGGAATATGAATTTGTCAATTTTTACTAGCAAATCTTCAATTATACCCCTAGGAATTCTAATAATTTTATCAGCTAATTGAATGCTCAACCTAGTTTGTTTGGGTTTCCCTAGACCTAGCTATTTAAACATTTTATAAGGCATAACATTTATGCTTGCCCCTAAATCAGCTAAAGCGTTATTGATCGATAAATTACCAATTAAACATGGAATTGTGAAACTCTCTGGATCTTTTAATTTTCGTGGTTGTTTATTTTGCAAAATTGCTGAGCACACTGAGTTCAGCTCCACATGCGATGCTTCGTCTAACCTCCGTTTTTTCGTCAAGAGCTCTTTTAAAAATTCCCTAAATCAGGTAAAGCGTTATTGATCGATAAATTACCAATTAAACATGGAATTGTGAAACTCTCTGGATCTTTTAATTTTCGTGGTAGTTTATTTTGCAAAATTGCTGAGCACACTGAGTTCAGCTCCACATGCGATGCTTCGTCTAACCTCCATTTTTTCGTCAAGAGCTCTTTTAAAAATTTCCTTGAATTTGGCATCTGCGAAAGAGCTTCAAGAAACAGTAAGTTAATATGTAATTTTTTCAGAAGTTTAAGAAACTTACCTAGTTGTTCATCTGCGTTGTCTTTCTTCATCGCATTGGGGTATGGTATTCGAGGCTGGTACTCTTTAATTACCGATTTTGGTTTTTCTTGGCTTACCTCAACCTTACCTTCCTCTACTACATTCTCTTGCATTGGCTCAGGTTCAGATTCTACTAACCCTTCACTATTTTGAGCGGTAACGACATGAAGTTGCTCTTTTGGGTTTGTTTCAGTGTTGCTTGGCAAGCTACCTTGTGGTCGTTCAAAGATGAGTTTAGCAAGTTGTCCCAATTTGTTCTCGACCCCTTGAATCGATACTTCTTGATTTTTGAATGATGTTTCGGTGTTTTGGAAACGAGTTTCTGACACCGCGATGAATTTTATCAGCATCTCCTCAAGGTTCGACTTTTTCTCTTGTGGGTAGGGTTGCTGTTGGAAGCTTGGAGGGGGTTGTTGTCTCTAATTTCCTTGACCACCCCATGAGAAATTGGGGTGGTTCCTCCAACCTGGATTATAAGTATTACTTAAGGGTTATTTTAAGGTTTAAAATTGTTACCCATAAAGTGAACTTGCTCGTTTTCAGCGCTCGGGTTGTAAGGTGAATATTTTGTATTGCTCATCCCTCCTCCATTCATGGTCACTGCGTCGAGGCTGAAAATTATATAAACCACATAAACCATCAATCTTTTTATTTAACATCTCTACCTGATTTGATAGCATGGTCACTGCGTCGAGGCTGAAAACACTGGCGGCTTTTGTTGGCATTATCCTTGTGACTTGCCACTGATAGTTATTCAATGACATCTGTTCGATGAATTCGTAGGCAACCTCAGGTGTTTTGTTATTCAAGGTTCCGCCGGTGACTGAATCAATCAATTGCTTGGTTGAAGGGTTCACACCATTGTAAAAGGTTTTGACCTATAGCCACAAGGGTAAACCATGGTGAGGGCGTCTTCTCAATAAATCCTTGTATCTCTCCCATGCATCTTAAAGTGTCTCTAAATCCATCTGCACAAAAGAAGAGATATCATTCCTCAACTTAGCCGTTTTAGCCGGTGGAAAGTATTTTAACAAAAAATTTTCAGTCATTTGTTCCTATGTAGTAATTAATCCTCGTGATAGAGAATTCAACCACTGTTTAGCTTTATTCCTCAAAGAAAAGGGAAATAACCGAAGAGGAATGACATCATCAGAAACGCCATTTATTTTGAAAGTATCGTAAAATTGTAGGAAATTCGCCAAGTGATTATTTGGATCTTCATCCTGTAAACCATCAAACTGAACAAATTGTTGTATCATCTTAATTGTGTTAGGTTTCAGTTCAAAATTATTTGCAGCAATAGTAGGTCTAACAATACTTGACTCAGTTCCTGTTAAATTAAGTTTAGTATAATCATACATAGTACGAGAAGCAGGACTTTGATTCACCGGGTTTGCGGCAACTACAGGAGGTAGCGGATTGTTATCAGCCATCTCTTCGGTAGTATTGGTTTCGTCTTCTTGCTCTTCTTCTATGTAATTTAAGCTTCGCCTTATTTCTCTACAATTTCTGCGAACAATACCTTCAATATCACTATCGTAAATTAAGGGTCCTATCGAGTTCCTTCTAGTCATAAACTAGAGTTACCTGTTAGAAGCAAAGAAGAAAATTTAGAAAAGTAAAAATAAAATTTAATTGTAAAAATAAAATATGGCTAAAGTAATAAAAATTGAGCGTTGTTGATATTTCAACTCCCCGACAAAGGCGCCAAAAACTTGATTGTTGGTCTGAAAGTCTTAAAATTTATATAATGAATTATCGAGCCTAGAAACTAACTGTGACAACGATTGAGGCAAGTGCACCTATCGAACAGTAGTATAGTTTAGTGGTAAGACCGGAATGTCGAACCCAAGAGAACCAAAAGTACTAATACTAACTTTCTTTTTATTATTTAGCCTAAGAATTAAGGGAATTGTTATTTAATCTAAAATTAACTAACTACTAGGCTAAAGATGCTAAGACACGGAGAATGAATTGGGGAAAATACTTTCGGGAAAAAACCAATTAATTAAGACAATACCCGAGGAAGAATCTACTTAGACTTCACTTGTTATATAACTCTGAACCAGACGATTTATTCACTTGACTTGATCCATAGGATTCCCTAATTTATATTAATACCTCTTTCGAGGCTACTAACGTCTAACCCTAGGTTGATTAATTGAAATCTCTTTCTAATTAAAACCCCTAAAATTGCATTAACTCGATCTATAGACTCCCATATTAGGTTTGACCCTAATCTGGTAGATTTTCGTTATCTTATCTTTGGGGTTGCGATCAACTCCGATTAATTATGCTAAATCTACTCTTAAACAGAGAATATTCCTTCACTGCCTAAGCACATCAATACTTGAATCAATATCCCGAAATATCAAAACAAGAATTAAGAATACATAATTAAGAACAAATCAATTATTTATCATATAGTTCAGAAAACAATAACAAGATCCGTCTTAGGTATCATCCCCCTCAGGTATTTGAAGGATTTAGTTCATAATCATAAAATAATACATCTCAGAAGAAAATATAAAACAAAACATAAGAAAAACCCTAAAACCCCCTGAAGGAAATTTAAGGGAAGATCTTCCGTCTTGAGTATGACTCCGGCTTATTGAGATGAATCAACTGGCTTTCATCGAGTAAATCCCACAATTCGGCCTCTCTGGCTTGGCTCCTCGGCCTACCTGAACCACCCTTTGAAGGTTGGCCTCTAGGGTGTTTATATAGGTTTTTGGAATGTCTTTCTTTGCCTCTAAGTACCCTATTCCGAATAGAATTAAAATAGGTCACGTCAGGGACACGCCTGTTTAAATCGAGTCCAGGCCGTGTTCGGGTCTTCTTAAGAGGCGCAGCCGTGTGTCTCGGGCCCAAGCCGTGTACATTTCATACTTTGGCCCATTTTCTCTGTTTTTGGCCCGTTTCTCGTTCTTTTCATCCTCCGATGTTCTCCTAAGTATAAAACATAAAATTAAAGGATTAGGAGCACCAAATTCCACAATTCAGGGAATAAATCATCTAAAAGTATACTAAATGTGGGATTAAAATATGTATATACTTCGGTTTATCAGCCGCTAAAGGTACTGTTCCTTAGCGGCGTTTGTAAAAAAAATGCCGCTAAAAGTCATGATCTATAGCTGCGTTTGTGATAAAAGCGCCGCTAAAGGTCATGCTCTTTAGCTGCGTTTATGATAAAAGCGCCGCTAAAGGTCATGTACTATTGCGGCGTTTGTGATAAAAGCGCCGCTAAATGTCATGTTCTTTAGCGGCGTTTGTGACAAAAACGTCGCTAAAAGTCATGTACTATTGCGACGTTTGTGATAAAAGCGCCGCTAAAGGTAATGTTCTTTAGCGGCGTTTTTTTTCACATAAACGCCGTAAAATTTAGCGGCATCATCTATAGCGGCGCTTGTAAAAACGTTTGTGATAAAAAATACCGCTAAAAGTTTGTTTTGCTGCAGTGTCACACGTGTCAATTCACAATGAATCTAGATCTAAATTAGGATAGTTTCTTTTCCTCTTTCTTTATTTGGTAGCACCATAAGTGTTGTGTAGTCACACTAAATGAGGAATGACTATATGTATATTGTGTGAGCTTCACATATTGGCTAGCTTTATGTATATATATTTACGAACTATGTGTACATATACCCCTAACTTAATACAACTCTTAAATGCACAAACATGTTTGCATGAGCATGAGCATGAGCTCCCTAGCTCTAATATATATCAACTAGAGTATTTTCGCTAGTTGTTGGGCAAACCCTAGTATATGTGATCTCCTTATGTGAGTCTTGAGCATAGAAACGATATTATGCAAGCTAAATGATAGCTCCATGTAGTATTGTCTCCACCATGTGAACTATATATGTGCATATAAAATAAAATCCTTGTCGTAGTGGAATTAGCAACATTATTCGCTAATAGGTGTTCACAGTGAGTGGTCGAACATTATTTAACCTTTTTAGGCATATGTGGATGAAATGTATAATTAATATATTGTAAATAATTACTGATATCTTCCAAAAGTTTGATAAGAGTAAATATTGTGCAATGTACCTCACCTTTTATAGGCTCAACAATTCTTAAAAGACTCTTAAAAGACCTCACATTTTATAGGCTCAACGCAAAGCCTTCGACTACCCAGGTTGCAAACTTCTCGGAAGACTTTGCTTTACCATAGACATAAGCTTTTCAAAGCGTTTGATCACCAATGTTACATATGTTTTAGGCAATTGGCCTCTTACGACTCTTTAATTTCTTAAGGATCATAACTATTAAATCTAGAAAACTACATATCTTGAAATTTTTTGAATATACAAAACTTAATACCTTAAAATAGCAAAACCATGGTCAAAAGAAAAATTGGGATATGTCATTAAAAAGAAAAGTTACAAAAAATAGCAAAAGCATAAACACAAAAAAAAGGTCAAATATTGGGCCGCATTAGTCTTGCTTGCATCAAGGTTGGCAACAGACTCACATTACATCTCCTAGGCCCCATCAACTTGTAGAAACTCCATACAAGCCTCGGGATTAGGGACTTGAGAGTGTATGGTACTGAAATGATAAAAGTACTTTTTTTGTACGACTCCAAGCAGTTGCACATCCCAAACTCCACCTTCTCGCAAATCAAATGGTTCATATGCCACATGTATGGTGAGATAGGCACTCTCAACGACCGAGGGGTTCACCTTATCCACCTCGTCACTTAATTCTTTATACAATTTAGCCACTTGTTGTTTGAAGTCCTCAATCTTATTATTTTTATTTTTCACATCCCTTACATAAATCTTCCTTAGTTTGTCCAACCACTTCTCATACCTCGCAACTTTGGTGGACAACTCCTCCTTTCCTGTCTCTGAGATATTGCTAGCATTGGTCATCAGCTCCCATTGAGAGCCTACCTTGCTCTACTCAGCCTTCAATTGTTCAACCCCGCCAATCCACTCAGAAGATTAGGCAACGACCTTGTTACCAAACTCTTGGAAGAACATTTTGTTTGCCTTAAGATCCACCGTAATTTGATATGTCAAATTAGACTCTCCAAAACACTCTAATAGCTTATTCTTAAGTAATTTAGGTGTCATTTCTATATTTTTATTGATTTTTACTTTTTACTATTAATAAATGTTTTTACTTAATTTTACTCCTTTTGAGACCCAAATTGAAAAAATGGTGTCATAAGGAACCTAACAAAATCTTTGAGTGGCAAAGGTAGGTCTCGCGACATTGATGCTATAAAAGTCGCGACATCGAGTCCCTTTGCTTCTAGGGGGAAAACTGCAATGAGAAATCAACCTAAAGCCGACTGTCAAGAGAGTAGCGACATCGAGAGTATGATGTTGCGACACTAAGCCTCCAAGGTCGTGAGATCCCTAAAGGTATTGAAGTGAAGAAATTGTGACCAACACCAATGATGTCGCAACATCGACCAGTGGATACCGTGACAACGAAGAACCCCTACAACCACTAGTGTACCACTGTCAAGAATGTCGCGACACCAAAGCTTTGAAGTCGTGACACTGAAGCTTGACAGAGTGAAAAACTGCGGTGGCAATTTTGTGTCCAGAAAAGCTTTAAGTCACTTTTCATTTAAGAGCATAATTGTCAATGTTAAGTTAATTGACTTAAATTGAGAACAGTCAATCCAACTTTGCACCACAGCCAGCACCGGGCATTGCTGTTTGTTTTGTCTAAAAAAAGACAGTCATAAGTTGTAAATACTGTCACACACTTGTATGTCTGTACTAACTCTACTACACAACCAATGTAGTTCATATCATCATGCATTCTCCTCAGAACCCACTATCCTCAATGGCACATCCATACCAAATTTAACAATCCATGTCAACTTACAAAGGAACCTCACGATTTTACCTACACAAAGTACCTTACAAGTTTACAAGTTTAAGATGATACAAATATTTGTATCATAACATCAACTTCAATACACAACTTATGCGAGATTCATGGCTCCAACAAGAAAAAAGAAATAAAAAGACAATGATACTAACTAGTTTTACTTCAAATCAAGATAGTCAGTACCAGTCCGATGTGCACACCATTCATTACCAGTCTGCTTCGATGTATTGTTTCAAATTTACCGATTTTTTGAAAATATTTAATATGTAAAATATTAAATATATCAAATGAATTTGATTAAATAATTTCAAATATAAAAATATTAATTAATTATATAAAATACTCATTAATAAACTTCACAAATAAAATTTTATCACTTAACAAATCTAAAGTAAACAAAGAAAAAAAACATCTCACACATTAAACAACAAATCATCCATAACATTATTTAAAAACTCTACACTAAGATCATCTCATACTAAATATATAAAATGAAAGTTTAACAAAAACATACATAAAATGTTGTGTTTGTGAAGCATTTAGAAGTTGTCTTTTTTTTTTTGTTATATAAATTCTTTACTTTTTATTATTCATTAATTTTCTTTACTTAAAATTTTAAAGTTGCTCCTTTACCTTGTTTAAATTTTAAATTTGATTAATAAAAAACATTAAAGTTGGTTAAATAATAATAATTTTATCTATTTTTAAACATTACTCATGCACCGGCCGGTGCAACCTAAATTGGTTGGAACAAGCTGGTACGGTACATACCAGAATTTACACCGGTACAAAAAAGAGAAATAATTGTTCCGATTTATTACTGAAACGGTGCACACCGACCGGTGCAACCGGAACCGGTGCTGAATGGACTATATTGCTTCAAAAACATGCTTTTTGTATCAAACAATGTTACGTTATCTACACAGAGTCAAGGTAAAGTAAGAAAAACAAGAAATGGGACTATTCAAATCATCATCAATAATGATTGAAGGCTTTCCCTTTGGCCACTTACTACAAATGGTTGTAGCATTTATAACAATTAGTATTACATATTCAATGATTTTCTATCTTTTGATGAACACCTCTTCGTACAACATTTTGAAGACAATGAAAATTATCAAGAATTGGAGGTATTATGAATTAGGAAGTACTCATTTGCCATTCAATTTCTAAGTGACTGCAATCCAACATACCTTTAACCTTATTCAAAGCTGTTTGCCTGTGTTGTAATAACGCTAGGGAGCAATCATCAGCTTCCTTATTCTTCTTTTTGCGAGGCAGTTTTCTTGAGACCATTTTCCATTTGAATTCAAACTCACAAGCTAAAATAAAATAAGGAAACGTCAACAGGTGTGCTTAGCTATGTTAAGATCATATTCATTGCAGAAATTTTGTATTTAATCTAATTGAACACATCAATCATGTTAGCAAATTTCATGGTAATAAATACATGAATGTAGAAGAAAGTGAAAATACCTTCACTTTGGTCATTGAAACCCCGAGCTATACAGGCGCAGACCCATGGCCTTCCAGCACGAGATGCTTTTGCGCCACCGCTAAGTTCACCATTATGTTGCTTCAAACTGCAATTATCAAAGCTCAATATTTTTAGTTATTTTGAATCATTTTCTTATGTAAAGAAGAAAAAAAGAAGAAGAAGAAGCCAAATTCACAAAGCAGACATTTAAAGCAATTTCTACAAATTTATCAATAACTGCTCAAAAACAAGCAATCAAACCCAAAACAAATGACACAAATAAGGATTTCAGTTTCAAATAGAAGATATATGAAAGAGGATGGTACCGGCGAGAGAAATTGTTGGTGACACCAACGTAGGTTTTAATGGGGGGATTGGTGGAAAGAATTAGGTAAACGCACCAGGCTTTTAGTTCTGATTTTGATTTTGCAACGGCACTCGATTCTGACGGCGACGATGGTTTTACGATATTGGGTTTAGAGTCTGGGATTGGAATTGGAATTGGGTGTTTCACAGATCGGAATGTTGATGTGAGCAGCCTCATCTCAACCTCAACTCATCATCCGATCCCAAGAGTTGTATGTATTTTGGGATTTTAATTCAACGGTAAAATTTTGCCCTTCTGGAATTCATTTTGAATTAAGGGCTGTGATTTTTCTGGCAAACTCATTATTGAAGTTACAATCAAACTCCAGGTTCAGTTAGTTTTAAGATAGGCCCAAATGGATAAAATGGATTCCATTTTTAATTGTTTGGGCCATATACATTTTATTATAAAGTAACCACAGCCTGCCTAATTCAAGAAGCAATATCACGATATTTGAACCCATAGCCTCAAGGTTTTGAGCCTTGCAAGCTACCAAATTACTCTATTCTGCGATGAAAGGAAACCAAACTAATGGACAAACAAAGATTGAATGCGCCCCTCTTCCATATCTGTACAAATAGAATAGCTTATTTATACAGAATGGTAAAGGGCCCATCTATGTTCATCGATCATAGAAATAAATAGAAAAAGGAAGGAATATTTTAATCCTTACCAACTCGATCTTGTTACCTCGGCAACAAACAGGCGTGAACCATTTTGTGAAGTATGTGTCCGGATAGTTCAAACTCTCGATAATTAGCTCTCGGTCTTCTGGTAGAAAAGCAACGTCGATGAAGATGTGTGGGTGCATTATTTCGCGGTGAGGATTATAACTTTCCATGAATTTTTCATTTCTCACTCAATGACGGAACTTTTCTTATTTCTTTTTTTAAGGATCGAAGAATCAAATGAAATTTTTGTTCCAATTTTTGCCTCTTCTCCCTATGAATCAAACTTTTTCTTTACCATAACGGTTTAGTTCCTATTATTATTAATGATACAAGTCAGATCCTAGATGTAAAAGTAGAAGGGGGCATACCCCCCTCTATCGAAAGAGATGATATTATCGAAGATACAACACATAACATAAGTGTTGGAATTTGAATTAACCAAATTTGCCCGATGTAGATGCAATCAAGAAAGGCACATAAGTAAATATATAACCTACAGAAAAGTGAGCTAATCCAACTAATCTTGCCTGCACAATAGAAAGAGCCACTGGTTTATGATTCATATTAATTAGAATGTAATACTAAAAATTTAACAAACTTTTAGCAAATTAGGGGTTCAAATTAAAATTTAACCGTCGATTGAATATTAGCTTAATTGATATTGACATTGTTATTAATACAGGAAGGCATAGATTTAAGTGTACTGAAACGCATTTTCCGTTATAATGACAATTTATGAAGTGTTGAAAAAATATTAAACAACATGAAATATCTTTCTCCAGGGACACCTAAGTTTGATGGACTGATTTAATATATAATGTATTCTAATTAATTAAGGAAAAGTATTTGTTAAGGTTTATGGTTTTCATGATATGATATTAAGAGATCAATCATTCTGAAAATCATCTCATCCCATCATTAGAATCTACCTATCTTCACCCATGCCATAATCAAATCATATAGAATTAGAAAGGCATCATATATCAATCATGAAACTTCATATGCATAAATCTTCATTGATTTTTTCAGAAATATTTTCCTAAAGTTTAACCTTTTATTCGGGAAAAATTTAATTGGTTGATAATTTAAATAAGCTATAAATTCTATGAGATGTTTTTATGAATTAAAAACCGAAACTTAAATACATGCTTTAGAAAAAAAAAAGTAAACTTAAAATGTCTGATAATAATAATAAAAGCCCAAAATTAAAACTGAACCGAAATATAAAGCTAACAGCCCGTGGCCTTATTACGTTGAAATTTAAAACCCATTAAATAAAGATATAAAATAATAAACTAAAGTCTTTTGCTGAATCCAAATGTTCTTTTGCATGGCCACCTTGCGCTCCTCTCCACTCGGTCCGATGCACTAGGTGCTACTGAAAAAATATTAAATAATAGATTGAGTCATGAGACTCGGCAGCAACCCTCATGCACCATTAGATTTGGGCCTTAGCCCCACAGAACAGAATAATAGATTAATATCTATATATAACAAAAATTATGCAAGCCCAACCCAAATCCTAGGTTTCCATCAGCTACACGCCACCCTTACCTGCCATTCACACCATTGGGGATTTCTACAATCAACCCACACCGCTACACGCCATTGATGGCAGTCATACTGCCCATCGTCAGATCATGGCAATAGCCACTACAACATATCATGGCAAAAAGCCACTACAACAGATCATGGCATAAGCCACTACAACAGATCATGGCATAAGCCACTACAACAGAACACTTCCCCTTTCATCAATCCCAACCCCATGCAATCACAGAAATCGGCATACTTATCACATATGACATCTTAACAGGAACATTCACTTTAGGAATGACTGAGATCACTAACCTAGTGATTCGCTTTTACCCTCCTCGGGTTTCGAACGTTATGCCGGGATTTCGGCATTTAACAAAATATAAGCAGATTTATTAACACATATTAACAAACAATCTAATGGTGTGAAAAGTTACACACCTGATATCGCGTAGTACTATACTCTTAGTCAATATCCCTGCTATCCGGATCTACTATCCTCAGTCTATAACTTGGTTCAAGAAAAACCGAAAAAACACGAAGATTTGGCCTCCCCTACATTCGGCCAAGGGTTAATAAATACCCAAATTTACACGTTAAAACTAATAGATGTCCTTACCTTGAAATCCCGAAGGTAACACGATTCGAGTGTTACTGAACCCCGACTTAGAGATCTAAGCGATTGACTCCTCTTGAGTTTTCTTCAAGATTCGGCACAAGCAGACACCTCAGAGAGAATTCAGCAAACACAGGAGATGAGATCTACGGATTTCGGCTTTTATGAAAATCCTGAAAAAGATGAACTGATGCTCTTTCAGCTTTTAAAATGTCTGAGTAAAGTGTTTCAGCTTTGGCTTAGAAAGAAAGTAAAAAGAAATCAAGGAAATGCTTAGAGATTTCGGCTACAAGAACAAACAAGAACGTAGTTTCGGCTTTTAGTGAATGGGAGAAGAATAACAATGGGGATCAAAAGATTCAGCTAGAAAGAGGTTTCAAAGAAAAAGAAAAGGGTGAGGGAGGTGGTGATTTTCAGCTTTTGGAAGAGAAAAGATGAGAAAAGAAAAACAGCTAAGATGGCTTTCAGATTTTCGGCACAAAGATGGAAGAAAAGAGTAGGGTTCAAATGCCGGAACTGATGAGCTATCCTCCCTTATTTATAGAAATTTCGGCACCCCCTATGGCAATTAGAAACTGATTTTTTTACTCCTCTAGGTGATGGAATTTCGGCCAACTCTGCTCTCAGCAGATAGCTCCTAACTTTTCTCCTTTATCTAAATCTTTTCACACCTTCAAAAGACTCCTAGATAACACCACCTCTTTCCTCTATTATCAGCACAATATTATCATTAAATCCCTCCTAAAAATAAGCCTTGGTGCCGTCCATTCCTCCTTGCTCTTTTAAGTGCCGAAATTGGCCCAAAGATATGGGCTCCTTGCAGCCAAACTTGGGCCTCTTTCAACTGCTAGTGACGCCACGCTATAGTTCCCTTGCAGTGTCACTTAATATTGGGCCACCAGCCCACTTTGGTGTTTTAAACACAGATGCTACCCTTTTAACCCTATAGTGCCCAAACAGAAAACTTAATTAGGGCCTCAACCCAAACCTAAGCCCATTTTTGTGTCCTCTTTTTCTTAATCATTATGAGGCCTCATGCCTGAGACTAGGGTCCACTAAGTAAGAACATAAATTTTTCCTATGGTCTCCCCTAACTCTAAGGCTTCAAATAATCCCGATAATACCTTAATATTATTATTCTAAGTGCTACACATACATATTAACTCCCATGCACAGAAATTAAAAGTTTCGGGATTTTTGGGGTGTTACAACCCAATAGGCCCAAATCTACTAGGCCCAAATTCGGGATGTTACAGTTCTATCCCCTTAAAGAAATTTCGTCCTCGAAATTTTCAACTAACTATCAATTGTACTACCCAAGTCTCATCACTATGCTTCCATTGCAAGACTCTAATTTTAAAAAATAAACACTCAATATACTACAAGTAGGGTACACACCATTATTCGTGATCTGAGTGTCTTCGCCCCTTGTACTCATTCTTTTGATCGACGCTTATCCGATTAAGAATTTTATGAATAATTAATTCTTCCCACTTATTAACCATGAACAATCTTATGTAAAATCATTTCGATAGTAGTTCTTTCAATTCAATTCTATCTACGGGTTTAGTTTTCAAGTCGATACTTCCTAGTCCTAGAGTTCACCTTCACCAACATTCAAGACACATCAATCATAAAAACAGCCTTATAAACTTACATTTATCACCTAGGGATATTTGCGTTATTTCACTACCTTGGGGTATTTTCGTAATTTTACCTACAGGGGTATTTTCGTGAATTTTCAAAATAAGGGATTTTGGTGATTTTACAATATAGGGGTATTTCAATAATTTTTGTAATTCAGGGGTATTTCGGTAATTTTTATAAACTGGGGGTATTTCAGTAAATTTGCAAATCAGGGGTATTTTGGTAATTTTGCAAATTTTGGTAACTTTCGTAAATCAAGGGTAATTCAGTAATTTCCCAATAAGGATACTTCAAAAATTTTCCAAACAAGAATATTTTGGTCATTCTGCAAAATCAAGGGTATCTCGGTAAATTTCCTCAACCTAGGGTTTTTGGGATAATTTTACAAAAAAATTAGGGTCATATAGGCAATTTTACAAACATAGGGTACTGGTCCCTTTCGAGTTTTAGTTATAAATTTTAGCCTGTCAACAAGTCCTTATGGCTAAGGCGAACAGTCACTACGCACCAGGTAGGATTCCAGAAAAGAGGAGGTGAGTCACTAGGACTGCTTAAATACCAAGCTCTCCCTGAATCCAATCCTAGACATGCGTATGCCTGTTGCCACACCCCAACTCAGCAACTAGTTCACAGGATTTGTTTGGATAAATTAAGTCTTATAAAATTTATAAAGTTGTTTAAACTAGGCCTAAAGTCCATCAAGGTCTAGCTAAGATAGTCTACGTCCCTTAAAGCCCATCAAGCCCACATACAGAGATATATATATATATATATATATCACATAGTGAGTTCAGAGTACTTACCTGGCGGACTTGGGCCGGAGGCGCAGGTGCCATGCCGAGAAAACAACCCTGTACTATTTATAAACATGCATGTTTCTAAAACCCATCTTTAGAAAACGTTTTGAGCCCAAAAACCCCCAAAGTCGAGTTTTAAACCGGGCTCTGATACCAATTTGTAACACCCTAAACCCGGCCCAAACACCATGACCGGATCTGGCATGCCACTAAGAAGAATTAGTAAAAACATGTCGCATTTTTGGAAAATATTTTCCTAAGGTTTAACCTTTTATTCGAGAAAATTTTAATAGGTTGATAATTTAGATAAGCTATAAATTCTATGAGATGTTTTTATGAATTAAAATCCGAAACTTAAATACATGCTTTAGAAAAAAAAATGTAAACTTAAAATGTCCGATAATAATAATAAAAGCCCAAAATTAAAATCGAACCGAAATATAAAGCTAACAAATTCGTGGCTTTATTACGTTGAAATTTAAAACCCATTAAATAAAGATATAAAATAATAAACTACAATCGCTTCTTTGAATCCAAATGTTCTTTTGCATGGCCACCTTGTGCTCCTCTCCACTTTTACCGATGCACTAGGTGCTACCTAAAAAAAATATTAAATAATAAGTTGAGTCGCGAGACTCAGTGTGCAACCCTCATGCACCATTAGATTTGGGCCTTAGCCTCACAGAACAGCATAACAGATTAATATATATATAACAAAAATTATGCAAGCCCAACCCAAATCCTAGGTTTCCATCCGTTACATGCCACCCTTACGTGCCATTCACACCATTGGGGATTTCTACAATCAACTCATACCGCTACACGCCATTGATGGCAGTCATGCTGCTCATCGTCAGATCATGGCAATAGCCACTACAACATATCATGGCAAAAAGCCACTACAACAGATCATGGCATAAGCCACTACAACAGATCATGGCATAAGCCACTACAACAGAACACTTCCCCTTTCGTCAATCCCAACCCCATGCAATCACAGAAATCGGCATACTTATCACATATGACATCTTAACAGGAACATTCACTTTAGGAATGATTGAGGTCACTAACCTGGTGATTCGCTTTTACCCTCCTCGGGTTTCGAACGTTATGCCGGGATTTCAGCATTTAATAGAATATAAGCAGATTTATTAACACATATTAACAGACAATCTAATGGTGTGAAAAGTTACACACCTAATATCGCGTAGTACTATACTCTTAGTCGATATCCCTGCTATCCGGATCTACTATCCTCAGTCTATAACTTGGTTCAAATAAAACCGAAAAAACACAAAGATTTGGCCTCCCCTACATTCGGCCAAGGGTTAATAAATACCCAAATTTACACGTTAAAACTAATAGATCTCCTTACCTTAAAATCTCGAAAGTAACAAGATTCGAGTGTTACTGAACCCCGACTTAGAGATCTAAGCGATTGACTCCTCCTGAGTTTTCTTCAAGATTCAGCACAAGCAAACACCTCAGAGAGAATTCGGCAAACACAGGAGATGAGGTCTACGAATTTTGGCTTTTATGAAAATCTCGAAAAAGATGAACTGATGCTCTATCTGCTTTTAGAAGGTCTGAGTAAAGTGTTTCGGCTTTAGCTTAGAAAGAAAGTAAAAAGAAATCAAGGAAAGGCTTAGAGATTTCGGCTACAAGAACAAACAAGAACGTAGTTTTTGCTTTTATTGAATGGGAGAAGAATAACAATGGGGATCAAAAGATTCGGCTACAAGGAGGTTTCAAAGAAAAAGAAAAGGGTGAGGGAGGTGGTGATTTTCGGCTTTTGGAAGAGAAAAGATGAGAAAAAAAAACAACTAAGATGGCATTCAGATTTTCGACACAAAGATGGAAGAAAAGAGTAGGGTTCAAATGCCGAAATTGATGAGCTATCCCCCCTTATTTATAGAAATTTCGGCACCCCCTATGGCAATTAGAAACTGATTTCTTTACTCCTCTAGTGATAGAATTTCGGCCAACTCTGCTCTCAGCAGATAGCTCCTAACTTTTCTCCTTTATCTAAATCTCTTCACACCTTCAAAAGACTCCTAGATAACACCACATCTTTCTTTTATTATCAGCACAATATTATCATTAAATCCCTCCTAAAAATAAGTCTTAATGCCATCCATTCCTCCTTACTCTTTTAAGTGCCGAAATTGGCCTAAAGACATGGGCTCCTTGCGGCCAAACTTGGGCCTCTTTCAACTACTAGTGACGCCACCCTCTATCTCCCTTGCAGCGTCACTTAATATTGGGCCACCAGCCCACTTTGGTGTTTTAAACACAGATGCTACCCTTTTAACCCTATAGTGCCCAAACAGAAAACTTAATTAGGGCCTCAACCCAAACCCGAGCCCATTTTGTGTCCTCTCTTTCTTAATGCTTATGAGGCCTCATGCCCGAGACTAGGGTCCACTAAGTAAGAACATAAATTTTTCCTATGGTCTCCCCTAACTCTAAGGCTTCAAATAATCCCGATAATACCTTAATATTATTATTCTAAGTGCTACACGTACATATTAACTCCCATGCACAGAAATTAAAAGTTTCGGGATTTTTGGGGCGTTACAACCCAATAAGCCCAAGTCTACTAGGCCCAAATTCGGGATGTTACAAATTTTTCAGAAATATTAAACAATTGTTGTAATATCAATGAAGTGCTAATACACTCCACCAAAATAGACTTTTAGCGGCGTTTTTATGGCTTTTAGCGGCGTTTTTAAGTGCCACTAATACTATTTACGATGCTTTTGAAAGCGCCACAAAAAATGCCTCTAAAATACGCGCCGCAAAAGTTAGCGGTGTTTATTGTGAAAAAACACCGCTATAAGTCTTGACTTTTAGCGGCGCTTTTACAAGAAACGCCACTAAAGGTAGGGTCTTTTTACGGCATTTTCTATAAAAGCGCCACTAAAAAACCACGCCTTTAGCGGCGCTTTTATAAGAAACGCCGCTAAAAGACCCCACCTTTAGCGGCGCTTTTTTATAAAACGACGCTAAAGGTTGGGACTTTTAGCGGCGTTTCTTAGAAAAGAGCCACTAAAGGTGTGGTCTTTTAGCTGCGTTTCTTATAAAAGCGCTGCGAAAGGTGTGGTCTTTTAGCAGCATTTTTTGTAAAAGCGCCGCTAAAGGTGTGGTCTTTTAGCAGCGTTTCTTGTAAAAGCGCCGCTAAAAGATCGGGTCTTTTAGCGGCGTTTCTAGGAAAAATGCCACTAATTTGCACAGATTTAAAGTCTTTGTTTTTTGCAATATCCTACCCTCCCGCATTAAAACCAACCAAAAACAAAGAACAATTGCATATAATTCCAACCCAAGGCAACAAATAAAACATTTAAATCTCACAAAAGCATTAAAGCTAAAAGATACTTCAAATTTAATAAAAGATATATGATATTTATTAATAAATGAAGCATAATTCAAACAATTTTACAATAATGTTAATCAGTAATAATGTTAAAAAATCTTACAACAATAAAACAAATGTCTAAAAGGCGGCCTCTGCGATCTGCTTGGAACAATTGATCATAGTCTGCAATATGTAGTGGAGTTCTTCATACTTTCTGCTCGCTCGCCTCCCGCTATCTTTGCCTCGCTCTAAGTTGAGCAATATGCTCGCCTCCTCATTGCTACCTCCGCTCTAAGTCGAGAAATTTGCTCACTATGCTCGCTTCCATCGAGATATCTGGTCTTTCGGTCTCGAACTTCAAAGACGAGATTGACTCCGGAAGGCATGTATTGCTTGGAGCCGGATCAAAATATTGAGTCGAGGTAACACCGATCCTTGACATCGAACGACCATACCTTGTAAGACCCAAAACATTAGTGATAATTTTGTTATAAATATACTCAAGATTAACAAAACTATCAATCGAAGCAATCGTACCTTTCGGGACCCAAAACATCGATAATAATTACATTATCAATCTCTTCGAGATTAACAGAATCGCTGTCGAACAAACAATCGCTTCATACTCCGCCTTCTTCTCCTTTAGTTTATCCTAACAAATCAATAAAAAGTTAGAAACGAAATATATAATAAAAGGAATGGAACATAACTTAAAATTATAAATTTAAAACTACAAACGATGAATTAAACTATTGTAATTAAACATTATAAATATTTATAATAAATCAAATTTTATTAAGTAAATATACCAAAATTTCTCACGCCTCGGATGTCATCGGAGATCCATCCTTCTTCCTATGCGTAATGTCAAAAAGTCAAGGCGCCCAACTTTTTGACCTGACGAAACTTCCTACATTATAGCAGAAAAAATATAATTTACTAGTATAAAGTAATTAATATTTGAAAGAAGTAATAAATTATAATACCTTGGCCTCAGCTACACGAGCAAAACTTCTGGAACCTGCCGTGTGCATGAATTGTTGTTTCTGTCTGCTGTTTGTTCCAACTCGCTCACGGTCCTACATAATGGAATTTGAAATATGTATATAGTAAATACGATAAACCGAAAAATTTATAAGACTTTGAAAGTACGTAATACCTCTCATTTCTTTGAATTCCAGAATCTAACTTGATCTTCCCATTGGTACCTCAACATTCCAGGCGGGACATTTCGCAATTTTTTGTCGAGGCTTATGTCTTTCTTAAAATATTATTTTTTTAGGGTGCTTTTATTGACTTTCCATTTTTTACCCAACGTCTTCTTAACATAGTCATCGGAAACCTCTAAAGCAAATTTACCCTAGAAAAAAAAATTTAAAAAAAGTTAATATAAATGAAGGTTAAATTAAAGTATTATAAATTACTTTCACCTTTTATTACCTTAATATTATCGAGAGCCTGATTTTTGTTGGCATCAGGCACGTGATGCCATGATTCGTAGTTAATGGGCAACATATTCGCATTTCGTGCTATAATGCCCAAATAGCCTACCAACAGTCGAGCTTCAGATCCGATAGGCTGGCCATGATTGTTTCTCCTTACTTGAACATGCTCGGTGAGGCTCTAAGGTGTATAAATCGCAAGTAATGTACATCTCGAGCTCGCATCGTCCCACCACCCTCAAATTGAAAAATGATATATTATTATATTAAAATTGAAAATGAATCAATAATAAAATTCAACATGCATGTAAAATAAACTTAACATTACTTTGGAATTGTCCATGCTCGTCATCTATGTCCAGGTAGACTAGAAGATCCAACAAGCGTATCCGTCTACTATTTACCTCTTACGGATTTGGAGTATTAGGACAATATTTAAACCTCGTAATCGCCTTCTAGGCATTTTCCTACAATACACATAAAATAGTTCAAAATTTTAGTAACAAATAACAACAATAATAGGACATTTAAAACAGTTAAATTATATAACATGACCAACACGAAAATTATAATATAACATATAAATAATAAATCGTTAAATCTTACTACATCATATTTCGTAAATATCTTCGTCCACATCCTGACGAACCCATTGAAATTGACAAGTACTAGGGATATTTTCGTTAAGTCTTGTTCGAAAAGGCAAAGTTTCGATCTTTCACTATGTCATCCTACTTCCATCGCCAATGTCGAACAAGTCTCTAGGGGTGTTTTGAAGTACAACGTACCAACCCTCATCGCTTGGATCTTCGAGTAAAAAACTTGTTTAACTTGAGAAGAAAACACATACGGCTCATCCATCGGTTGTTCTCGGTGTGAATCAATCGAGAGAAATTCACCATTGTAAAGCTATATTGATCGCTTTTAATTCGTGAGCCGTATTCACATCGGTCCAATCACCTCGAAATAAGACAACTTTGCATTTGCCGTAATAATCCAACTCAATGATGTCGTTAATAAGTCCGTAATATTCCAAATTCCCTCGACCGGATTCATCGTCCCTAGCACTAGCATAACTTGTAATCAAGAATTAACAACAATTTCGCAATTTTGGGTTCTCCTCAATCTCTCGCGATACCTTGTATGAAATCTGTATCCGTTGATGAGGAAGCTACTATATCTTTTAACTATTCTGTTTGGACCTTGTGAAAGCCATTTAACGTCGTCATTTACTTCATTCTGACTCCAAACCTATTGAGTCGAAAGTAAATCGAGTAATTATGAATGTTATGAGAAAACATTATTACTTGTCAATGAAAATTTAAATTGCATACCATTTGGCTTAACCATTCATGGAATGATTCTGCGAACAACTTATTAATTTCTCGTCGATTTAATCTTCGGGATTGTGAACGAGCTCTCAATATATGTTTGTATTCACTACGGTAAAAAAAGATTTTACTTTGTTAGAAGACAAATAAATTATAATTGATGAGTATTTATCAAATTCTAGAACTTACTTTCGAAATGGTTCCATTGAATCGTGATGAAAAAGAACGTATCGATGTGCTTGGACCCACGATCTATCGTCTAATTTTGTAATTTTGACATTGCTGATCGGTTCTTCGAAACTTTGAAATAAATAAGTCTCGGCCAAATTATGATTTGTGAGCCCAACATTTCTACTTGGTCTGTTCATTCTTGTTTCAACATCTTCCAAATACCTCGAACAGAAAGTCATACATTCCTCTGCTAAGTAGCCCTCGGCAATTGATCCTTCCGGATAACGCTTATTGCGGCAGTATGACTTCAATTTGGAAAGGAACTTAAACACGGTATACAACATTATCAAAAGTTGCAACTAAAGGCATTGAGCTAAATGAAGGAATATTTTGCAAATAAAGTAAGACGTTTCAATGGGATACATCCATCGATAGAAAACGGGTCCACCAAGAAGTGCTTCACGCGGGAGATGAAGTGACAAGTGCACCATAATAGTGAAGAAGGAGGGCGGGAATATCTTCTCCAGATTGCATAAAGTCAATGCGGCTCGATCTTGTAGTCTCTCTAATTCTTGAACATTCAAAACTTTACCACAAATGCCTTTCATTATATTCGACAGTTCAATTACAGGAGCCGTCACCTTTTTCGACATACAACACCGCATAGCAACTGGCAGTAAGTCTTGCATCAAGATGTGATAGTCATGCGATTTTAAGCCATATAGTCTTCGATTCTTAGGACTCACACATCGCGACATATTTGATGCATACGCATCCGGGACCTTTATATACTTTAACACAATACAGAACACTTCTTTCTCCGTCTTCGACATTGAAAAAATAGCAGGCGGCAATCAATATTTCATATTCGGAAGTGCTCGGGGATGAAGCTCACGCCGAATTCCCATGAGGACTAAATCAAGTCGACTCTGAAGATTATCTTTCGATTTTCCATCGACATTCAAAATAGTCCCAATGATGTTCTCGCAGACATTTTTCTCTATGTGCATGACATCAAGATTATGACGTAAAATCTGATGCTCCCAATAAGGTAACTCGAAAAAAATACTTCTTTTTTTTCACAAGTCCGCCTCATTAGGATCATCCTCTTCATCAGATTCATCATCAGATTCATCCTTAGATCTTCTATTTCTTTGCGGGTTGGCCGGTTGATTCATTTTCCCATAAATGAAATTCATATCTTTCAACATTAAGAATATTTCGGATCCACCGGTCTGCGAAGGAGCTGGTCTGAACTCTTCAGTACCATCAAACTGAGCACTCTGAAATCTAAATGTATTATTTTCTGGTAACCACCGACGATGCCCCATGTAAGAGAACTTCTTCCCATTATATAACAATTGTGAACATGTCTACACAGCATAACACGGACAAGCATAACGTCCCCTGGTACTCCAACCAGATAAATTAGCATAAGCCGGGAAGTCGTTAATAGTCCATATTAAAGCCGCACTTAAATTAAAGTTCTCTTTTCTCATTGAATCGTATGTCTGTACACCAGCCCATAGTTGTTTTAACTCGTCAACAAGTGGCTGCAAATATACGTCAATATCATTCCCCGACCCTTTCTCTCCAAGTATAATCATAGACAAGATAAATGAAGATTGTTTCATGCAAACCCATGGAGGCAAATTGTATGGAATAAGCACCACATGCCAAGTACTGTACGTTGTGCTCATGAGTTTGTAAGGGTTAAATCCATCGGATGCTAGCCCAAGCCTCACACTCCGAGGATCGCTTGCAAAGCTTGGAAATTTGGAGTCAAAAGATTTCCAAGCTAAAGAATCTGCAGGATTCCTTAACAACCCATCATCTGTTCGTCCATCACGGTGCCACGTCATTGATTCAGCTATCTTCGACGACATAAAAAGCCATTGAAGCCTTGGTATTAGCAAAAAATACCGTAAAATCTTAACTGGCTGCTTCATTGATTGTGTATCGTGTTCATCCTCGTTACCGTCTTCTGTATTTCTATTAATCCAATGGGATTGGTCGCATACATGATAGCACTGTTGATTTATCCAGTCGCCCTAATACAACATGCAGTCGTTTGGGCAACTGTGAATTTTGTTGTAGCCAAGGCCCAAATCCTTTATCAATTTCTTCATGTCTTTGGAAGATTGAGGGATTTTTGCAAACGGGAACATTTCTTGCAGAAACTCTAACAACATTGTCAACGATTTTCTAGTCCACCCCCCCAAACATTTCAAGTGAAAAAGACGAATACAGAATGACAGTTTGGAAAATTTTGACCCCTCATACAGTTCTTCATTCATTTCACCAAGTAACGTGTAGAACCTCGCCACTTCTTCATTTGGCTGTTCATCCAGTACACTTCTTCTTGTTTGGTGAAAGTATTTCCACCAAAATTATGATCATCGATTGCACTCAAGTGAGGTGGAAATGACCCGAAACCATCATCGCAAGATATTAAAAGCATCCCGCAACATGCCTTCCATGTTATCGTCTCTAACATTCTGATTGAAAGCACTATGAGGATACCCCAGATTCATCGATGAAGATGCTCCACTAGATGTACACTCTCCATGAAAAAACCATTTTTTCTACCCCCGGACAAAGCCATTAACAACTAGATGTTAGTAGACCACTTCACGATAATGCAAGTTAATATTGCAACACGTCTTACATGGGCAAAGAATCATATTCTCTTGGCTTGCATTTTGAAATGCGAAATTCAGAAAAGTTTCTACTCCATTTCGATAGCCGTTGCTCACCCTTGACAATTTCATCCAACTCCTATCCATTTCGTAGTTGTTGAAGTCTAAAGTTGACAATAAATTACACGGCTAAATTGTTAATTAATAATTTATGTAAGTAATGATATGATCATATATATAACTGAGTACTATGTAAGTTACAACTATTATGTAAGTTATGAAGTTTAATCTTAACTTAAAATTATGTAAGTTATGAAATTTGATCTTAAACTTATGTACGTTATGAAATTTGATCTTAAAATTAAGTAAGTTATGTATTCTTTAAGATTCATCATACGTGGCATTGTTACACCTAGGAAGGATCCATTATATCTAACTGTGAGATATAACGCAACCCGTCAGGTTTCTAGCCTATATACTTTGAATCATTTTTTTTTCTATATGAGTATTATGTAAGTTATGAAGTTTGATCTTAACTTAAAATTATGTAAGTTATGAAATTTGATCTTAAACTTATGTACGTTATGAAATTTAATCTTAAAATTAAGTAAGTTATGTATTCTTTAAGATTCATCATACGTGGCATTGTTACACCTAGGGAGGATCCATTATATCTAACTGTGAGATATAAGGCAACCCGTCAGGTTTCTAGCCTATATACTTTGAATCTTTTTTTTATCTATACAATTATTATGTAAGTTATGAAGTTTGATCTTAACTTAAAATTATGTAGTTATGAAATTTGATCTTAAACTTATGTACGTTATGAAATTTGATCTTAAAATTAAGTTATGTATTCTTTAAGATTCATCATACGTGGCATTGTTACACCTAAGGAGGATCCATTATATCTAACTGTGAGATATAAGGCAACCCGTCAGGTTTTCAGCCTATATACTTTGAATCTTTTTTTCTATACGAGTATTATGTAAGTTATGAAGTTTGATCTTAACTTAAAATTATGTAAGTTATGAAATTTGATCTTAAACTTATGTACGTTATGAAATTTGATCTTAAAATTAAGTAAGTTATGTATTCTTTAAGATTCATCATACGTGGCATTGTTACACCTAGGGAGGGTCCATTATATCTAACTGTGAGATATAAGGCAACCCGTCAGGTTTCCAGCCTATATACTTTGAATCTTTTTTTTTCTATACGAGTATTATGTAAGTTATGAAGTTTGATCTTAACTTAAAATTATGTAAGTTATGAAATTTGATCTTAAACTTATGTACGTTATGAAATTTGATCTTAAAATTAAGTAAGTTATGTATTCTTTAAGATTCATCATACGTGGCATTGTTACACCGATGGAGGATCCATTATATCTAACTGTGAGATATAAGGCAACCCGTCAGGTTTCCAGCCTATATACTTTGAATCTTTTTTTTTTCTATACGAGTATTATGTAAGTTATGAAGTTTGATCTTAACTTAAAATTATGTAAGTTATGAAATTCGATCTTAAAATTAAGTAAGTTATATATTCTTTAAGATTCAGCATACGTGGCATTGTTACACCTAGGGAAGATCCATTATATCTAATCGTGAGATATAAGGCAACCCGTCAGTTTCCGACCTATATACTTTGAATCTTTTTTTTTCTATCTGAGTATTATGTAAGTTATGAAGTTTGATCTTAACTTAAAATTATGTAAGTTATGAAATTTGATCTTAAACTTATGTACGTTATGAAATTTGATCTTAAAATTAAGTAAGTCATGTATTCTTTAAGATTCATCATACGTGGCATTGTTACACCTAGGGAGGATCCATTATATCTAACTGTGAGATATAAGGCAACCCGTCAGTTTCCCAGCCTATATACTTTGAATCTTTTTTTTTCTATACAAGTATTATGTAAGTTATGAAGTTTGATCTTAACTTAAAATTATGTAAGTTATGAAATTTGATCTTAAACTTATGTACGTTATGAAATTTGATCTTAAAATTAAGTAAGTTATGTATTCTTTAAGATTCATCATACGTGGCATTGTTACACCTAGGGAGGATCCATTATATCTAATCTGTGAGATATAAGGCAACCCGTCAAAGTTTCAAACCTATATACTTTGAATCTTTTTTTTCTATACGAGTATTATGTAAGTTATGAAGTTTGATCTTAACTTAAAATTATGTAAGTTATGAAATTTGATCTTAAACTTATATACGTTATGAAATTTGATCTTAAAATTAAGTAAGTTATGTATTCTTTAAGATTCATCATACGTGGCATTGTTACACCTAGGAGGATCCATTATATCTAATCGTGAGATATAAGGCAACCCGTCAGTTTCAAACCTATATACTTTGAATCTTTTTTTCTATACTAGTATTATGTAAGTTATGAAGTTTGATCTTAACTTAAAATTATGTAAGTTATGAAATTTGATCTTTAACTTTCATCGTATGAAATTGTTACATGATCCATTATATCTAATCTGTGAGATTAAGGCAACCCGTCAGTTTGTATATCTTTGAATCTTTTTTCATCATATTATGGCAGTTTGATCTTAACTTAAAATTATGTAAGTTATGAAATTTGATCTTAAATTATATCTATGAAATTTGATCTTAAAATTAAGTAAGTTATATTCTTTAAGATTCATCATACGTGGCATTGTTACACCTAGGGAGGATCCATTATATCTAATCTGTGAGATATAAGGCAACCCGTCAAGTTTCCAACCTATATACTTTGAATCTTTTTTTTTCTATCTGAGTATTATGTAAGTTATGAAGTTTGATCTTAACTTAAAATTATGTAAGTTATGAAATTTGATCTTAAACTTATATACGTTATGAAATTTGATCTTAAAATTAAGTAAGTTATATATTCTTTAAGATTCATCATACGTGGCATTGTTACACCTAGGAGGATCCATTATATCTAATCGTGAGATATAAGGCAACCCGTCAGTTTCCAACCTATATACTTTGAATCTTTTTTTTTCTATACTGAGTATTATGTAAGTTATGAAGTTTGATCTTAACTTAAAATTATGTAAGTTATGAAATTTGATCTTAAACTTATGTACGTTATGAAATTTGATCTTAAAATTAAGTAAGTCATGTATTCTTTAAGATTCATCATACGTGGCATTGTTACACCTGGGAGGATCCATTATATCTAATCGTGAGATATAAGGCAACCCGTCGTGTTTCCAACCTATATACTTTGAATCTTTTTTTCTATACAAGTATTATGTAAGTTATGAAGTTTGATCTTAACTTAAAATTATGTAAGTTATGAAATTTGATCTTAAACTTATGTACGTTATGAAATTTGATCTTAAAATTAAGTAAGTTATGTATTCTTTAAGATTCATCATACGTGGCATTGTTACACCTAGGGAGGGTCCATTATATCTAAGCTGTGAGATATAAGGCAACCCGTCAGTTTCCAACCTATATACTTTGAATCTTTTTTTCTATACTGAGTATTATGTAAGTTATGAAGTTTGATCTTAACTTAAAATTATGTAAGTTATGAAATTTGATCTTAAACTTATATGCGTTATGAAATTTGATCTTAAAATTAAGTAAGTTATGTATTCTTTAAGATGCATCATACGTGGCATTGTTACACCTAGGGAGGATCCATTATATCTAATCTGTGAGATATAAGGCAACCCGTCAAGTTTCCAAACCTATATACTTTGAATCTTTTTTTTCTATACGAGTATTATGTAAGTTATGAAGTTTGATCTTAACTTAAAATTATGTAAGTTATGAAATTTGATCTTAAACTTATGTACGTTATGAAATTTGATCTTAAAATTAAGTAAGTTATGTATTCTTTAAGATTCATCATACGTGGCATTGTTACACCTAGGGAGGATCCATTATATCTAATCGTGAGATATAAAGCAACCCGTCAAAGTTTCCAAACCTATATACTTTGAATCTTTTTTTTATCTATACAATTATTATGTAAGTTATGTATTATGTAAGTTATGTAAGTTATGTATTATGTAACTTAAATAATTTTATGTAAGTTATGTATTATGTATTATGTAAGTTAAACAATTTGATGAAAGCTATGTAAGTTAAACAATTTGATGAAAGCTATGTAAGTTATGTAAGTTATGTATTATGTAAGTTATGTATTATGTATTATGTAAGTTAAATTAAAATTCAAATCGAGAATCGGTTGATGTGTGAACATATATGGCATGCATTACATTGTAGTTTTTTTAAATATTAATTGGTTTTACATATTAGAAAATGTTATTATATGTTTTTTATAATTTAAAATTGGTGTGATGTTGTTAAATTTAAATTGTTTTTAAAATACTTCTTTTAAAAAAGAATTTATTTTCTATATTAAAACATATTTAAATAATGATCAATATTATTGTTATATTTATAACAAAATATTTATAAGTTATGAAGTTTGATCTTAAACTCACGCTTATTATTATATTGATAAAAAAATTTATAAGTTTTAAATTACTTATGTAAGTTTTAAATTTTCATTTTAAGAAGTTTTAAATTACTTTAAAAAATCAATTTTATATTACAAAATATCTAAATAATGATAATTTTTATTATATTAATAAAACAATTATAATTATTAAAAACAATTGGTTGGACGGCCCATTTATTTCCATCATGAAAAAAATCTCTTTGTTTCATAATTCCACACCAACTTAGAGATCAAATTAGCAGATTCATCATACTTGGGTGTTAAATTGAGCATGGAAATTATTGATTATCACCTCATTAGAACACAAATATGCAAACTCAAAGTTGGAAACATATCAGATACTTTACCTTGAATTAAATGTTGTATCTTTTACACGATAAAAAGTTTATATATGTTTTAGTATATTCATTCGTGAAAAAACAATAAAAAAAAGTGACAGAATTAGGCATATGTGGGTAAATAAGCTGATCAATGAAACAAAAACATGATTGACACTGATTTGCATTAAGATTTCAAAAGCTTTGTTGATGTGTGTGATATGCTACACTTTTCATCTTTCCATAAAGTTTTTAGGTGACTTAATTATAGTTTAAAACAACACTAACTCTAAATAAACATAGAAAACAGTCGAGTTGCAATGAAATAAACAAAAAGTAATTTTCCAAGTATGATTTAATAAACAAAATGCAATATAATAGACTAAATATTATTTGGAATAAATATATACTTGGAATTTTGTTTGCAAAATATATTAGATAATAATTCTTTCGCTTTTAGTTTACTAAAATAAATTGAAGTGAATGAAAATAAAAGTAGGATTATAAAAATGTATGCAAGAAAATTTAAGGAAATTTAAAGAAATAGTATTGAAATTACTTTCTATATTCCTAAATCTTGAAAGGTGAGAATATAAAATTAATTTGAAATCTAATTATGAGAATCAAATGGTGATATTTGACATCACCCCAAGAAGATTAATTTGCTTGAACCAAACATACTTTAGAAGTTAAAACATGTGTAAAACTAAGATTTGTATATGGTCTACATAATTTAACAAATCAACCTTCATAAATTAGCAATATAATTATTTTGATCACACAACACGAAACAATAACCAAAGCATAAATAAGAACAAACCACTCGAAAACAAGAATTGAGAGGTATATTTTTTGAAGACATAGTAAGATCTTTGAATGAAATCTACAACACTTAAGACGCAGACAAGCAATTTAAGGTTATACAAGATAAGTTCTTTCCCAAGCTTACCACATGCAAGTTTTGCATCTCTTCGATTTAAGCTTACCAAGATTATTTTATTAATATTTTCATTCAAACTCTTTCTAACATAATTAGACTTCAAATTTAAACAAATAACCTGATACATAAATAACTCTAACCTAACGTTTTCTTAAATAAAAACCCTTTTTCAACAGGTGAAGCCTACTTAAATAAATAACATGAATAAACAAAGTATTCAGGAATAGAAATTAAAACAACAAATAATCAGAGGACATTTCTTTTACACAAGCATCAGCAGTTAATTTGGTGTGTTAAATTGGAACTTATTATGGAATTATAAGATAAATTGGTAAATTGTTGCTTAGGATCTTATGTTCAGATTGTAGTAGAAACACTTACCCGTCGGTCGATGGAGACAGAGACTTACGACGAGGCAGATAGACGCGAACGCGATGGCAGAATGGACAATCGAGGGCAAAGCAGGAGATGGTTAGATTCGATTACAGATTCTGATTTTTTAGGGAACTAGGGATTGGGAAAATAGGTGAAGACTTAGGCATTTCGTGAATAAAAACTGACTAAAACCAAACACAAACAAACAGTATAAAACACTTATCAGTCGGTCGATGAAGACGGAGACTCGCGACGAGGCAGATGGAGGCGAACGCGATGGCAGAATGGACAATCGAGGGCAAAGTAGGAGATGGTCAATTCGATTACAGATTCTAATTTTTTGGGGAACTAGGGATTGGGAAAATAGGTGAAGACTTAGGCATTTCGTGAATAAAAATTGACTAAAACCAAACACAAACAAACAATATACAACACTTACCAGTCGGTCGATGAAGACGGAGACTCGCGATGAAGCAGATGGAGGCGAACGCGATGGCAGAATGGACAATCGAGGGCAAAGCAGGAGATGGTCAGATTCGATTAGAGTTTCTGATTTGGGGAAATTTTTTACGGATTAGGGGAAAGGGATTTGGGGAAAGATTTCGATGGGGGGTAATTTTCTGTTCTTTCGCGTTTAAGTTTAGGGGTATAGCAGATGGAACAAAACGACAACGTTTTGAAATAAAATCGAATCCCATTGCGCTTTTTATATAAACGCCACTAAAATCAAATGACAAAACGAAGTCGTTTTGAAAACGCTCTAAAAACTAAGCAGAATAACGGCGTCGTTTTGCAAACAGTTAATATATTCGCGGCGTTTAAAAATAAAACGCCAATAAAACACAAGCCTTTGCGGCGTTTTTGTATAAAACGCCACTAAATTCAAATAACAAAACGAAGTCGTTTTTGTAAACACCTCTAAAAACTAAGCAGAATAACGACATCGTTTTGTAAACAGTTAATATATTCGCGGCGTTTTAAAATAAAACGCCAGTAAAATAGAAGCCTCTGCGGCGTTTTTGTATAAAACGCCACTAAATTCAAATAACAAAACGAAGTCGTTTTTGTAAACACCTCTAAAAACTAAGGAATAACAAATACCGTTTTGTAAGCAGTTAATATATTCAGCGTTTTAAAATAAAAGCGGCGAGAAAAGAAGTTTCTACGGCGTTTTTGTATAAAACGCCACTAAAATCAAATAACAAAACGAAGTCATTTTGGTAAACGCTCTAAAATCTAAGCGTAATAACGACGCGCTTTTGTAAGCAGTTAATATATTTATGCATTTTGCTTAAAACGCCAGTAAAACACAAGATTTTGCGGCGTTTTACTTTAAAACGCCACTAAAATCAAATAGTAAAATGAAGTCGTTTATATAAATGCCTCAAAAAACTAAGCAGAATAACGGCAGCTGTTTTGTAAATAGTTAATATATTCGCGGCGTTTTAACATAAAACGCTAGTAAAACACAAGCTTTTGCGGCGTTTTTTTAAAAAAGCCACTATAAACAAATAAAACGCATCATTTTCATTGCGTTTTGGATGTAACGCCACCGAACATAAGCTTCAAACAGGCTGCTCCAAGTTTCCCATATATTACGGCGCTTTTAATAAAACGCCACTATTCCTAACTTATTATTTTTTTAATTTATTTATAAATAATTTATAGTTTTGTATTTATTTTATAGAAATTAAACATTCAAATATATATACATATATTTTTTCTAAGTTTTTAGGTTTTTTATTTTTACGTTTTTAATAATAAAGATCAAATTAATGAATGTGTAAAGTTAAGGGGTTAATTTTGTTGAATTTTTAAAATTATGATTAAATTGATAGAATCTACAAACATTAACTTTAATTAATCTAGTTAAATAATAAGCGAGAGGATGAAAGAGTGCAACAAAACTAAAAATTCCAAAAATGAAGTAAAAAGTTTAAAAACTTTAATGATAATTTTATATAAAAATTTCATAATATCTCTTTTACGATTATATAATAAATTAATATTTAATATATAACTTAAAATACTTAACTCCAAACCCCATTACATAACCCCAAATCCAAATGCAAAACCCTAAACTAAAACACACATACTTCTAAACCCTAAACTATATACTGATAATCTTAATATTAAAATTCATATTATCTATTTTTCAAATATATATAATAAATTATTTAATATATCAATTAAGGATTAAAATTTAAACCTACTTTAAAGAAATAATCATTAGGGTAATGGATACATATATCACTCGGGGTTATGGGAAGATAGTTTCACAATAGAATGAAGGATCGGTAAACGATGGTCGGATCTGATAGCTTCGGGGTTATGGGATTTAATTAGGGATTTTGGGGATTTGAATTAAGGGAAACTATTTTGAGGGATTTCTATTTCGAGAATTTTGGGTCATATAGCTAACACCTTATGCCCTAAACCCTAAAATCATAAACTTAAACCATAAACTCTAAACTCAAAAACCTAACGCATTAACCATTTCCCCCCAAAACCCCTAAACCTAAACTCATGATACACTTATAAACCATAAACCCTAAACTTAAAACCCTAACCCATTAACCATTTCCCCCTAATTCAACCTTTAACCCTAAACCTTAACCCCTGACCACTAACACTTAAACCTTATCAGGTAAACACTAAGATATTAAACACTATACAATAAATCCAAACAACAAACTTTAAAACACTAAACCCATACACCAAAATAGCAAACCCTAAACCATGAAATTAACATACTAAACATTAAACCCTTACTAAATCAATTTTAATAGCTTAATTTGTAACTTAAATGAAAACTTCTAAATTGTTTAGTTAACAATATGTAACTTTTCATAATTAAGTAAATAAAATGAAAATTTCTCATTGCTTATAGGTGAATTTATCAAAATAAAATATAATTCGTGAACAAGAATAAGGAAAAATATGAAAAACTTTTAGCGGCGCTTGTGAAAACGCCGTTAAAGCTCAATTCTTTAGCGGCGTTTTATTAAAAGCGCCGCTCATCTTATACCTTTAGCGGCGTTTTTCAAAAGCGCCGCATCTATATACCTTTAGCGGCGTTTTTCAAAAGCGCTTAATGTTAATACCTTTAGCGGCTTTTTTTAGCTAGCGCTAATAATACCTTTAGCGGTTTTTTATAAGCGCGCTAATGCTCGACATTTAGCGCGCGCCGCTAATGTTTCGACATTTAGCGGCGTTTTTCAAAAGCGCCGCTAATGCTCGAACCTTTAGCGGCGTTTTTAAAAGCGCCGCTAATGCTCGATTATAAGCGGCGTTTGAGGAAAAACGCCGCTATTTATCATTTTTCGCTGCGTTTTGGTAATAAACGCCGTTATTTCTCATTTTTTTGCGGCGTTGTCGTTAAAACGCCGCTATTGTGTAATATTTGCGCCGTTTTTATTTAAAACGCCACTAAAAACTCCGCTAAAAGTCTATTTTGGTGTAGTGATACTATCGATAAAAGTTAAGATTACGTAACTATAAAAGTACATTAGTGTCACTACAAACGAAATTATGGGTTTTTAGAGTGAATATCTACTGCTGCTAAGTCAAAAAGCTGGGATTCGTAATTATACGATAATTGTAAATTCCTTTAAAAAAAGGTTAGTGCTGTAATATATTCTTTCTTATCATTACTTGTCTTGTTTGCTTCTCTTCCCTTTTTTTTATTTATTATTTTGGTCTTCCTTCACTAACCCTGAGACTGCTTTTGTTTTGTCCTGGTTGATGAGTTCCAAAGGCTCTCAAACAAAAGAGAAAGCAAAAACCTATGCATGACTTGAAACAGTATACTTCTTTCAACTTCAACTGTGGTTATATTAATGCAATATAATATTATGATTTTATTGAATTCATTGAATCTACTAAGCTAAAAGGGATGGAGCTCACTGTTATATTTCATCATTTCATTGCTTTTCGAAGCTGATAATTCATCAAATTTAAATCTCATGCATTGTGCAATCTAGTGCAAAAGAAACCTTACTTGAAAAGGTATGCTATGATATGATCGTATCAATCAATCAAAAAAATTATAGATATCATGTACTATTTTTCCACCTCCTAATCACATCACCTCCAATCTGTCAATAATTCGAAAACATATATTTAAGTCATTAATGGTAGTTGGTAAGTAATTCAATATGGTGTAATTATGTAGTAAGTTTTTTCTTTATGGATTAATTATATTTCTAATTGCATTATGGTGCGTGCATGAAAACAATCAAAAAGCAAGGCAGCGATCAAATCTCTCGACAACTGTTATTAAAGAAGATTAGACTCCAACACGATATATAGAAAGATAAGCAACACCAAAACTAGTTTCGGGCATTATGAGAGACTTTGGTAGTATCAAATTAGTTTACTAGAATTTGTCGTCAAAGATGTCCGATAGCAATTAATCAAGGTGACCAATCTTTGGTAATAGATATTGTTTCTATGTAATTGAGGAAGATGGTGTCTTTCAATTTTTTGTTTTCTTGTGATAGTTTAATTGCAGTCCGTAACCTTGTCATGCTTATGTATTAACTACTACGAAGTATCCTTTATTAAAAAAATATATAGCTCCTAAGTCATTCGAGTAAAATGATATACATATATAGTTGCTATTTAATTAATTAGTTTGCAGTCCCAGGAAGCAGTTCACAGTATTGTAAAATGCGACTTACTCTATTTGTTATATCACCAATGAAAAATCAAAGAAAGACTAAAATATGTATTGATGACATAATAATTATGTAGGTTTGAACGAGTAAGAAATTTATGGCCGAACTTAAAATGATCTGAAACAAACTGTGATTGAATATTCATTTTGTATACGTGTGTGTGTTCAAAGGGCTATTATGGCTAGGTTTAAGTTCGTAGTATATCATTATATGTATTTTTTAAGAGACACATGATCATAGGGGGCTATTATGGGTTTGAACAAGTAAGAAACTTATGGCCGATTAAAAGAGTACGGGTCATTAGGGCTAGGTTTAAGTTGCTAGTATTATTATATGTATTTTTATTATATAATATACACTATTTATTTAGTTAATCATGCATGCATGACACAGTCTTGACCTTATCCAGACATTTGGCCGTCTTGAGTATGAGAGGGACACTTTCCTAACTATGGGAAACTATTAGCTCTATTTCTATGTAAATTATATTTCCCTCGTTCTTGTTTCTTTTCGGTTCTTTTATCTACGCATGATACGTTTAGAAACCAACCATAAAGATCTTCCAAATTAAAACTGCAATTTAGAACATTATTTTGTTTTGTCATGAAAGGAATGCGTGTGAATTTTGAAACGGGAGGAATGGTTATGAACTGATCACAACATGTATTGTCAAATAGATATTAAAGATACTAAAATAGGATAGGTTAAATTGTAAATTTCACCCTTTCACAAAAAATTAAGAAATTAATCTCCAAAACAGAATAAATTAATCTAATAAGGTAACACAATTAAATCTTTATGTTAAATTATTGATATGGAAATCAGTCTTCAAGTTCATGTATGTTTACCAATAATTGGATTAACTTCACAATTTTCGTAAAGCGCGATAATTAGATTTTGATAAATTAAAATAGATGAAATTCAAAATTATACCAAAGAAAGCCAAGCCATTTTCTTTTTTCTATAGGAAGGTGTCTTTTGAAGCATAGTTTATGGCATTATGGTGAGACAATTTGAGTGAGATGAATTCTCTTTAGTTGTATTCTAATAAAGGGTTAAAGTACTCGGGAGGTTTCTACATTAGATCAAATTAGTCCATTTGTTATTAACCAAACCAATTTAAACTTAGCCTCTATATTATTGAAAAGAACTAATTGAGTCCAATTTGGAAAGAGTTAACATTTATTGTATAAAAAAATATTTTTTTCAGTGCCAGTTCAATTTCAAACAAAAATTTTATTTATAAAATTATAAAAACTTTAAAAATATTAATTCTATCTAATAATAAATAATTTTTAAACAAAAATGTTAATTCTATTTCAATTTGGCCTTATATAATTTATTTTATTAGTATAGAGACTAAATTGATTTATTTATTAATAGAGTGACTAATTTAATCATGTCCCCATAATAGAAGGATCTATCAAATATATTCACTTCAAGATTGCCACTCCCAATAATATCATTTCTGAAATTCAAACACCAACCTTGTCTTAAATGTTTAATCTATCTTTCCACTATATCTCACTCTTATTTTTACATATTAGGAAAATTGGACCTTGAGAGCGAGAACCCAAATTGGTTGCTATATATATATATATATATATAAAGGAAATGGGACCTCCAGTAGTGGAACAGTGGGTATGTGCCCAATTGCCATTGCGGGGCTTACTTTACAGAATGGGAGATTAGCTGTAGTTGCTTGCCTTGCCTGCCTTAAATCGCATCTAGGATTAAATCCTTGGCCCCTTTTTAGTCAAATTATGCCACCAAAAGTGCTTCACAGTGAATCATCACTTGTATTGTTTTCCATTTGAAGGAAAAAAAAATTAAAAATATTATGGAAGGTGAGAGAGTTAGTAGGGTTGTGAATGAATGTATTTCTGTCCATATTCGTTTCTTATTTTTATATTTATTTATTTATTCTTTGTTTATTTATATAAAATTATATGTAGTTGTACACCCATTTATTTATATCAAACGAAACTTATTTATAAACATTTAAATGAATTTATTTGTGAAAATTTCGTAAACATGTTCATAAGTTTACATCGATGTATATTTTATTTTCGTTTATTTTGTATGATTAAAATTTTAAATCATTAAAATATTAATTATATAAAAATATGATTGATGTAAATGACTTTCTCCCCATAAATAAATAAGCACACAATCAATAATAATTTTATTAATTAAATAATAATTGAACAAGAAGCTAGTTTTATATGATTTATTGAACTAGCCTTAAATAAACATAAAAAAATTGTAAATGAATATAAATAAAATCAACATGCCTTATTCACGTTTGATTCATTTGATAAACAAATCTCAAATCTTGTTTATATTTATTTATTTGATTTAATAAACGAACAAAAACTAAACTGTTCATCGAATCTTCTATTTATTTACTTAATTAAAAAATCATATACTAAATTTTTTTTAATAAATTAGTGGATTTACTCATGAAGAGAGATGAGATTAAGTATTAGGTACCAAATATTTTAATTAGGGACTAATCAAATGAGTTCACCATATAATTGTGGCATTTGCCAAATTCACAGTATAAAATATGTGCTGCATTCTTTTGAAACTAATGCACTTAAAAAAAGGAGTACAAAAAATAATGAAGGTTGTGGAGTCCGACGATATTGACTCTTAGTGCTGGCACTGGCAAAGCCAAAGCACCCATCAGTTTTTCAATTATGAATATCACCGAAGATATTGACTCTTATGCTACTTCTTTACTTAATCCCATTTCTATTTGAACCTCCAAAACTTCATTTCTGAATTAAAATGATGTCCATGTAGGCCATCTTTTTCTTTTTTCTTTTTTTAGTTTCTATTTACCCATAAAAATTGATTTAATTGGTTAAATATTTCAAATTTAAAATTTAAACAACAATTTCTTTCATGTTCTTATCTTAGGTTCGTGATTACACCTCTTAATAATATCGTCTTCAATATTCAAATTTATATTTCTTAAAAATATAATGCGTCGTTTATGTAAAAAAATAATTTTAAATAGTTTTTATTAATGGAAACTCTTTTGGGGGAACGGCGAGCAATCAAGGAATCTGCCATTGTTGACATTTATTGAGTTAGATGCACAGCTATCAAATCTTTTTTCCTCATCGGAAATATATTAAAATCCAGTTGGAGTTCGGTCATTTGTAAGCTTTTAACCTTTTACTTCACGTTTGTTCTTTTTTGTGTGAATTTTATTAGGTTCTTTTTTCATATTTTTTTTTGTGAATTTTAATGTTATTTATTAATATAAGTATTTTAAGTTATTTTTTAGAATACGTTTGTTAATGATACTTCGAGTAGGTGTTGTGTTTAGTGATGATGTCAACGATGTCAAGTTTTATACACCTCATTAAATTTAAAGTAATTATTATCATATTATAATAGTATCTCAACGCTTTTCAAGTTTCATGTGAAATGTTTAAAATTTAAACTATAACTACAGAATTTAATTCTAAAATGACTGAGGATAACATTTAAACCTAAACGCAACTGTAACTATACAATTTTCTTTCTCTTTTACTTGTTTTGCTTAATAGCTTTCTAGCTTCGGTGAGTTAGAGAATTATTTAGGGTCCTCAACTTCGAAGATGTAGGCTAACTTAGGTAATTTAAAGCGAATTTTTCACTTAAAATCTCATTTTTTTCTCGTTTAAAGTCCAGGTCCATAACACATGCTTGTCAAAAGAAAGGTCAATTATTAAAATGACATCTTCTAGATTGTGTAGTAAAATTATAGATACTATGACATAATGAGATTACATAGAATACAAATCATTCTTTTATTTTACATCCAACAAAGGTAAGTAAGTGATTTTGATGCTAATAGCGTTAAGATTCATTTTAAGAAATATTTTTGAGCAAAATTGATTTTATTGTTAAAATATGTTTTGGGAAGATAAAATATTTATTTTAGACATAATATCATAAAACAAAAATATATATTTAAATGATATTTAATTTTATTAGTATTATCATATATAAATATATAAACTTAAACTATAATGAAATATGTAAAAATAATATATTAAGTAATTAATATTATGATATATGAAACATAAACACAAATTTATTAATATTTTGATATATGAAATATATAAACTTAAATTATGATAGAAATTATAATTGAATAAAAAATAAAGTTTTTTTTATTTTCACATACTACTACCACCACGATGTTATGTTAATATTATTTTGGTATCGACAAATATTCAACTTAAATTATAGTATAAATATAATAAAGTAATTTATCATAATTCATTGTTAATATAATGATATATGACATATAAATTTTAAATATTTTAAAATAATTAATATGAATTATTTATAAAATTTAATTTAAATATAAAATCATATTTAGATTTTTTTTTTCCTTTCCAAAGAAAAAGGTCGTAAGGGCCATATTTAGAATTTTGGGCGATTTACCCAAAAATACCAAAAAAATAATAAATTTACGGAAAATGGTCGAAATCTGGAATATTTATGGAAAAGGGTCATTTCCCTACAAAACGCGTCCACTTAAGTGCGTTTTGTGGGGAAAAAGCAGGAAAGCGCGCCCCTGAGGGAGCGCTTTCTACCACATCATCAAAGCGCGCTGACGAGGACGCGCTTTACTGATGTGGCAGAAAGCGCTCCCTCAAAGGCGTGCTCTTGTCCTCCTTCCCCGTTTGATTTTCAGCTGTTTTTAGTGTTAGGGTATGAAATTTTAAGGTTTCAAGGCTAAGGTTTATGATTTTTTAGGGTCATTAGATTTAGGGTTTTTAGGAGAAAATTAATAGAGTAGATTATAGGGTTAATTAGGGTTTAGTAAAAATATGTTTAGGGTTTTGGGCAAAATATGTTAGCAAAATAAAAATTATTTAAATTTTTTTGACAGTTGTATCTGGGAAAATAATTTTGAGAAGATGTTTCTGAACAAATAGTGCCGAGAACGCTTCAAGCAGGATGCACTGTTAGCAAGAGTACTGAAAAGAGCTCCCACGTGGACGCTCTTTTGCTGATGAGTCTCCGTAAAATAATTTTGAGAAGACGTTTCGAACAAATAATACCGAAAATGCTTCAAGCAGATGCATCTGTCAAGAAGATCTTGAAAAGAGCTCCTACGTGGGACGCTCTTTTGCTCTGAGTCTCCGTAAAATAATTTTGAGAAGACGTTTCTGAACAAATAGTGCCGAAAACGCTTCAAGCAGGATGCACTGTCAGTAAGAGTACTGAAAAGAGCTCTCACGTGGATGCTTTTTTGTTACAATAGTCTTCGATAAAATAATTTTAAAAAAAGACATTTCTGAACAAATAGTGCCGAAAACGCTTCAAACAGAATGCACTGTCAGCAAGAGTACTGAAAAGAGCTCCCACATGGACGCTATTTTGCTACAGTAGTCTCCGGTAAAATTATGACTATAAATCAGCCAAATTTCATTCTCAGGTTGTATAACAGAAATTGAGGCAAAAAAAAATAGAAACTGAAAATGAGTGAACGAATTAATGCTGTTATTTACTACGGTGGTGAGGTTTGTGACACCGAAAATGGTGTTATTTTTTTATCGGAGAACACAGCGCGACTGGGTTTTAATCGGAACATAGATTTGTTAGAATTTCGCAAAAGAATTAGGCGTAAAATCTTTGGAACAACGCCAATGAAAGTTTAGTCTATTAAGTATAGATTTTGCGCTTCGGTTGATCCGGTGAGATATGAATCATTCGACATCAAAGGTCGTCGGAGTTTTGAGGCAATGGTGGAGACTTATCTTGCTAGTGGATCACCCTATCTTGAGGTATATATATCATTTTCATCGCCAAGTGATCTTCCTTCGACCTCAACATCTACTTCTGTTCTAGGGGAATACACGACCCCAAGCCGACACTCTGTTAGTGGGAGGCAGAATATGAAAGTGCCCATTTTTGTGGTAGTATGGAAAACATAACCCCTGCACGACACTCGGTTGGTGGATGGGACATGCATATCCTTCCTTCGACGTCTGATGATAGAAATACGTATTGGGGAACGTCATCGACTTCTAGTGGTTGGCAATACACATATGATTGGGAACATTACGAAAGATGTTTAAGGAGGGATAATGTACTCCCCACGGCATCCACCGGTGAGGGGCCCTCGTTCGTTGCAGATTATAGTGGGTCAGATAATGAGTTCGATGTGGATCCACCTCGAGAGCCCAGGCCTGATGGTGCAGAAGTTGGATTATTTTTTGAATCGGAGCCTGTTCCAACAGTACTTGAAGATGTTGAGGGTAGTTTAGACGAAGAAGAAGAAGATCCGCTATTCAGGGCGTACTCGCCTCTAGCCCACATGCATAATTTCGATCTATCTTAAGACGATGCATTGGAGTTTCTTGAACTACTATACCGGACGCGTGACCATAAAAGTTCGTCGCTAGATTCGGGCGAATTAGAAGTTGGTAATGAGTTTTCCAACAGGGATGCTTTTCTTCGTGCATTGAAACAATACGACATCAAGAACGGGGTTAACTACCACATGGTTAAATCCAAGCTCAATAAGTACGAGGCGAATTGTACAGTGCAAGTCGGCACGTGTTCATGAAAAATCATGGCCTCGTTGAGGAAAAGGACAGGCTTGTGGGAGATCAAAAAGTACAAAGGTCCACATACATGTCTTGCCGATACAGTTTTTCTATGTGTTCAATGTTTTTGAATAATATTAGTATTACGTAATGTTGCATTATTTAACGTACTTCATTGATAGGTGTTACACAAGATCATCCAAATATGGATTCAGAGATGTTGGCTGACTTAATAATACCGACTGTGAAGGTTGATCCTAAGACTACAGTGCCGGCCTTAATTGGAAATATTCGTAGCCAGTTGGGGTACACGCCATCTTATAGTAAGACTTGGATAGCCAAGCAGAAGGCGTTGAAAAAGTTGCATGGTCGGTGGGACGTTTCATATAATGAAGTATGGCAGTGATGTCAGGTGCTAGAGAGATGTCTCAGGCAGCATAATAGACATTGAAATAGAACCGGCGTACTACAACCACCATTTGCTTCGTGGATGCGCAGTGTTCAAGCGTCTTTTCTGGACATTTAAGCAATACTGGGATGCATTTATATACTGCAAGCCATTGGTACAAATTAACGTTACCTTTATGTATGGTAGATATATGCATCGGCTATTGCTAGCTGTGGCACAGGACGGCAATGGAAGAATCCTTCCGATTGCATTTGCAATAACACCGGGGGAGTCAGCTGATGATTGGGATTTCTTCCTATCTAGGTTAAGGAGGTATGTCTGTCTCCAACTTGATATCTGCGTTATATTGAATCGGGGCCCTGGAATACTAGCCGCAATAGAGCGACAGAGAAGCCTGTGGCATTGCACACACCATCGATATTGCCTAAGGCGTGTTACGTCCAACTACCACGGGCAACATCGATCTACAAGTCAACGACGGTAAGTAACCAATATGGGTATGCAATATCTATTAATATTATTTCGTTTGTAATATTCAATTTATTTTTAATTGAAGAGTGGTATGTAATATTCGCTATCAGCATATATTGGTAGGGTATGAGATCAATAAGGACTGCTTTCAGGAGATGTTGGCAAGTTTGCGATCAGTTAACGAAGAAGGCGCAAACTACCTGTGCAATATTCCTTTCGAACAGTGGACACAAGCATATGGTCATATGATCTCAAACCTGGCCGAATGCATAAATTCTATTCTAAAAGGAACGCGTCATTTACCGATAACATCGATTGTGCGAGAGACATATTTTCGTTTAGCGGCACTATTTTCGAAGAACCCAATCTGACTGGTGCATCTCCACGGTGGCATAGTTGATCAATGGGATCTTCACATGCCAAATGTTTAGATTTTGCAAGAACTCCTCCAGAATTACTGCCCGAATTGTCGGATCCTCGTACGGTGTCCATTGAAACTATATAAACATGACCAAAATATTAGTTATATACATAAAACTAAACACTAAATATAAAATACTAAATTATAAATACGAAATTCGAAACTTACTTGTGATTCCGACTGTTGGTCTAATAGAAGTCGTATATCTTCAAGCGAGGTAGGTATTCTAGCATAACTCGCCGAATGGTTCCACCTAATTAAATAAATTTTTAGCATACAATTATACTATAAATCTACGTAATAACTGTAAAATATAACATTAAATTTACCTCGTTATCAGTGAAAATTTATATGGGTGGTCGAGTCGAGGACGTAAAAATGGAAATCAAAACCGTGCCCATGACTGCAATAGTGATAGGCAACGTCCGATTTTTGCTTTACTCGGCCGCGTCACCCCGCACATCTCCCGATACAACTTTGATAGCATGGAAGACCCCCAACTCAATTAATCGGTTGCTTTAAAATCAACAAGTTTTAGCAGCCATCTCAAGTGTACGAGGTTTCTAGACAGGTCCGGCATCAGATAGCCTCCAATTATCTCAAGAATGTATGCTCGAGCATACCATATTCTTTCAATTTTGGTCAAACCATCATTCGGCTCTAGGAATGTGTCTCGTAACCAGGCCATCTCGATCCGACCTCTATGAATGTTATCCGAAATGGCACCCAGAAGTTCGTAGCATACGGCGGTCCAATCGGTAGAAGTTGTGGACCCGGTGACTACGGACCCATCCACCGGCAATCCCAATTGCAACTACACATCTTCTAGAGTGATAGTACACTCTCCGCATGGAAGATAGAAAGTGTGCGTCTCGGGTCTCCACCTCTCTATCAACGCACTGATTAAGTTCAGCTCCAACTTGCACCCCCGGCCTATCGTGGCCACGTGCCAAAAACCCGCTTCTCGCAGGTAATTCTCGATCAACGGCGATGGGGGACCATGCATATTGCGAATATAGCATTGCAACACCGATCTACGTATTTAAAAATTATAAAATAAAAATTAATTAAAATTGCATAAACCTAAAAATATTAAATAGTATTGAAAAATTAAAATTAAAACTTACCATTTGCATTTGATCAACGGAGATGTGCTTATCGTCCAGACGAATTAATTCTTCGCCATTGGTAATACGATCAAAAATTTTATAATTTATCAAAAAAATATATTAAAAAAATTAAAAATGGCTTTTTTCTAAATATTAAAGGACTATTTTGAAATTTGAGAGTAAGTTTCAAGGACTTTAAGAGAATTTTGAGGGGAATTTGAGAGAAAGTTAAGAGAAATATGATAGAGGACTAATGTGTGAAAAAAATAAAAGGGTTGGGGAGTTTTTATAGGGTTTTATTTTACCGTTGGCCTTCAAAAGTCAAAAAATTTTTGAGCGTTGCAGCAGGAAAGCGCGCCCTTGAGAGAGCGCTTTCTACCACATCAGCAAAGCGCATCCTTGTCGGCAGCTTTGTCGATGTGGCAAAAGCTCCCTCAAAGCGCTTTCTGCTTTTCCCCACAAAGCTACCGATGTGGGCGCGTTTTGTGGGGAAACGGCCCTGGTCCGTAAATATTTCAGATTTCGACCATTTTCTGTAAATTTATTATTTTTTCGATTTTTTAGGTAAATTTCCCTAGAATTTTCAGTTAACTAAACGATGGGTGAGTTATAATTTGACAACCAAGTTCGCTTTAAAAAATAAAAAAATAATTTAGTTAAAAAGCTATATATTTTCTCAAAAAAATAATATCTATTTTGATGTGATATTAATATTATATCTATATTAAGCATTTTATTGAGTTGATGTCATTCTTAATCGAACCATCAATTCGTTATGAAATTACAAAACCTCTTCTTTTAAATTATAATTAATATTGTTAAATTACACTTTTGTTTTTTCATACTTTTATATTATTTTTAAATAAATCAGTTAAAATTACAAGTACAAAGATTAAACATGCATTCAATACTCAAATACAATTTCATTACCACTCCACCTATATTCATCATTGAATAAAATTTAAAACAAAATGTTTTAACATCCACGTTATCGGTGTGACAAAATCTAATATTATTCTATTTTCTTTATATATTTAAATTTATTAATTAATTATATGTAAACTTAATAATAAATTATTGTCATACATACGTATATTTCTATATAATATATAATATATACTTGTCAATTTTTTTTTTTGTTTTCGTTGTGTTATTTAATGAAGGCTTTATTAATAAATTGGTAAATTAGCCTCAATTTTCATGTTGCTTTTTAAAGTTTCTTTTAATATAAATTATCAATTTTGTTTCTTATTACTCGCAAATGATATCAACCAATAAAACCATATCATATTCTAATAGAATGTTTTACCTTTTTTTTTTTTGAGTAAAATAAAAGAAAATCAATAACTAAATAATAATTTTGACTAAAAGATTTTAAGAACTAATTTGATAAATTAAGTATAGTTGAAAAGCCAATGGATACTTAATCTCGAGTTCCATGTTCAGAATTAAAAAATATTCATACATTTTAATTGATATTTAAAAATAACAAGCCGAAGTAAATTCCTAAGCTAGTTTTCTCCCGACTGTATGGTGAACTTTTTGAAAGTTGAGGATGGTGGTGGTGCTGCTGTGGATTCTGCTCATAGTATTACTAAGAAAGTCCGTTTTAAGAAGGTATCAAAGATGGAGACGTGGACATGTTGGTAGATTTGGATCCAACCCCATCTCTTTCTTGGAAGGATAGGTTGTTGGGTGTAGGCATGAACAATAATGGGAAAGTAGTAGTGGATTCTGGTATGAGGGGTGATGAAGACTTAGTTCTTTTGAACGGTGATGTTACTAGATCAATCGTCAATGGGATTTCAACTATTGACTTTTCAAACAGAATCCAACAAATTCTTTTCAAGGGGATGGAAGCAACGGTGGTGTTAAAATTATTAGGAAGAAGCATTGGTTATGTAGCTTTACACGATTGGATTAGTAGCCTCTGGAGGCCTCTGAAGTCGTTCCATCTTATGGATATTGAGAATGTGTACTTCTTAGCTCAATTTCAATGCATCGAGGATTTCGAGAAAGTACTAACTCAAGGTCCTTAGCTAATTTATGGCCAATATTTTACAGTTTAGCCTTGGACCAAAACCTTTGATCCTTTACAACCTTACCCGAGCATGGTAATGGCATGGGTTAGGCTACCTGGACTCCTAGGTTTTTTGTATAAGAGAAAGATCGTTGAAGAAATTGGCGAGTTGACTAGCAAGGTAGTTAATCATGACTTCAATACAGATAACTGGAATAGGGGACATTTTGCTCGATTGGCTATTTATGTGAATCTCTGTAACACCTTTACCCGTATTCAACTCTAGAACCGGGTACGAGGCATTACCGGACTCGACTTGCTTGAGCATTCAACTTTGGGCTATAAAATTCGTTCCAATTTAAAACTTTTTCATTTACAATCGTAATGTCCCTATTATGGGCCTACGAGACCCTTTACATATACTCGGGATGCTAAGGGACCAAACTGAAACTTTTAAACACTTTAAAAAGTTTGACATAAAACTAGGCCACACGCCCGTGTAAAGAGTGGGACATGCCCGTGTGACATATCACACACCCGTGTTCCATGCCCGTGTAGAATTATTTTCCTTTCGAACCTACAAGGGTTTTCACAGGCCGGACACACGCCCGTGTTCTTGGCCCGTGTGCTCCACACGTCCTAGACACGCCCGTGTCCTCGCCCATATGTAAAAACTTGGATATTCTGTTTGTGACATCATCAACCAATTATGGGCACACGGCCTAGGCACACTCCCGTATGTCTAGCCCGTGGTCGACACTGACTTGCAACACCAACATGCAAATGACACACGGCCAAGTCACACACCCATGGAACTGACACATGCCCGTGTGTCTACCCATGTGGACCAATTCAAGGCTATTTTCCAAACCATTTATCCACCCTCAGTTGCACACATTCAAACATCATCACATAACATTCTCAAATCATCAATTATAACTCTGGAATTATCACATTTAAATCATGAAAATCAAACTATCTTCCCATATACGAGGGAAAACTATTAATAACACCATTACAATCGACATGAGCCATCATCCATGGCTATACACAACCAACCCATAACTCTTTTAGGCCAACACATTTGGCTACTTTAACTATGACTTAATTAAACCAAAATAAGATCCCTATACATGCCATATCTCAAGAAGACTTGAAACCTTATACCCAAGTGACTGCTCGACAGTGTGAAAGCATCTCCGGCGGTTTTCAAACCGAGCTAGTTAAGTTAACCTATAAAAGATAGAAAAGGAAAAGGAGTAAGCAATAACACTTAGTAAGTTCATATGCAAATGATAAGTAATTATTGACATTATTTATTATACTCAATCACAAGGTAATATAATGAGATTTTTACTTAAGCTTATGAATACCCAATCAATCATCCATAATGCTTACTTATTCTAAACTTTCACCTGTCACAAACTTATATCATAAAACATTGTTCATCTTTACTTGCATTTATACCCTGCATTTATGACCACAAAGCTACATGCAAATTTCACTTAGTCAAGTTTCTCGATATCACCCCGGAATAATAATAAATACTTGGTGGTTTCGCACACAGCCCACCATTCAATAATTAATAAGGTAGTTTTGCACATAGCCCACCATTAATACTAAGCACGATGGTATCGCACACAGCCCATCGGTAACAAATAATAAGGTGGTATCGCACACAGTCCACCATTGTTACACATTCACGGATATTTATCCATATACATTTTCCTATTTCGAATTTTCATCTGGGAATATCATCACACACTATCATTCTTAAATAGATTTCTACAATAATCATTCGCATTCATGCAATGCATTAATAAATATAACATATGTAATCAGGGTACATCGTTTACACATAACTCACCATGGTTTCCTCATATACCGAATTCACCTCAAGTGATTTCTAGGCACATACATGTACCTCTCATGGCATAACCACAGACTTCCCCATTTTCAACATACCTGTTGAATCATTCGCAATGCTAAAGAACACTCTTAAGTCTCATACATATAGTATCATACCCCCGATAGGGTCTTACACAAAATATCATATCGATGCCATGTCCTTGACATGGTCTTATACGAAATCTCACACCGAGGCCATATTCCAAATATGGACTTACACGGGACCTTAACCATCATAATATTATGATATTTGCATTCCCTCTATTCCTAGATTCAATTGAAGACTTTCAATTCTTGACCTCTCGTCAAAACGTATTTAATATATTCATAGAGTCAATATACAATTCTTCATACAACATCAAAATACTAAATACTTCACTCATAGTTGCATTATTAGCATACGAACTTACCTCGATACCGAAAAGGGTAGAAAGGGACCTATTTGTCCATTTTTCTCTTTTCTTCCATTCTAGGTCCGAATCTCGTTTTCTTTGATCTAGAACAATAAAATTTACTCATTTAATCACCAAACTAATCAATACATTTTAAAATTTCTACTTTGGAAAAATTACCATTTTGCCTTTAGACTTTGGCAAATTATGATTTTGCCCCTAGGCTCGTATATTGATTTTCATACAACTTCTTTGCTAATCAAGACTAGCCGATTCATAATCCTTTCTATAGAAACTCAAGATTTCAAATATTACACACATTTACCACTCATTTCACAACCTTTACAAAAAGGTCATTTTAGGTGTTTTCATGGTAACACCTTTCACAAAAGTTGTTTATCTAACAACTAAGACTCACTTTCTTCCATGAAAATGCATCAAACAACATAAAATCTCTCATGGAAAAACCCTAAACTTTTCACCATATTGTAAGATAGTTCCCTCATTAGAAAGCTTAAGCTTTAGGGGTTCCAAAAGTACAACTATCATCAAGAAAAACCATTAAAATCACTTACTTTTAGGGAGAAGAGTTCGCTAAAATTTTGAGCTTTCAAAACCCCTATTTTTCTTGTTATTTTCAGTGGAGGAAGATGAGTAAAAAGATGGTATTTTCTTTTCTTTATTTTATTATAAAAATTAATTTTTATCACTAAATTTCACCTAACCAAATGACAAAGCCTATTCTTTGTCCCTATGGCCGGCCATCACTTCCCCTATGGCCTATTTGCACTTTAAAGACCTCTAATTAATATTCTATAGTTATTTGGCACCTCTAGCAAATAAAATAGAACTTTTGCACTTTATGCGATTTAGTCCTTTTTCGCGACTAAGCATGAAATTGCTAAATTTAAAGTACCAAAATTTTTATGCACCTTTATAATCATGCTCTGACTCATAAAATATCATGAAAATAATTTTCTCTAACTTCAGATTAGTGGTTCTGAACCATTGTTCCGACTAGCCCCTAAATCGGGCTGTTACAATCTCGGTAAGCCTTTAGTCTCTCAAGTATTTGTTAATGGAAAACTCCAAAGGGTGGAGTATGAGTCATTTCCCATTATTTGTTTCACTTGTGATTAATATGAGCATCTCAAATATATATGCCCTATGTTGGCTAAAACTCAGGTGGAGGAAAAGAAACATACAGTAATTATCCCAAATGGGGTGGCTAGCGATGGTAACAGGTTGGAATATGGGTCGTGGATGATAGTGGAGAAAATTTCTAGGCAAAATTCAAGGGACATTAAAAGTAAGACAGTTGCAATATCGGGGATTGATTCTCCATGTTCCAAATTTTCCATTTTGAATAATTTGAGAAGCCAATAGAGTAAGGAAATTGTGGAGAGCATAGAAAGTCCAAGGGAAGTGGCGACGATCAAGGGAAAATAATAATAAAAAAGATTGCAGGGGATTTGGGATTTGGTTTGAGTCAAATGGGGGTTCTAATTCTAGGCTGGTAATAAATCAAAATTCTAATGCAGGGCCCGTGATATTAGAAAGGACCCAAACTCTAGTTGTTATTAAAGAGCGTGGGCAAGATTTAAGGACCTAGGAGCTGCTGAATTTGTAGCTAAAAATGTGGACAAAAGACCAATTGAAAGCCCAACTGTAGAAAACCCAAGTGTTGGGTTGTTATCGACAAATCCACTATTTTGCAATAAACAAAATAAGGTAGCAACTTCGTCAGCCCCAATGTCGAATGCTATAGGTGAGAGTTTGTCGTCTGGTTCACGGGTGGACAGTAGATTTGGAGGGAGTGAAAACATCTCCTTTAATGACGTTAATTTGAAGGTAAGTTATCCCATGTCAAAGCCTACATTAACTTGAGATCCATTGCTCTCTTCTATCCCCTCTTCAATAACCACTTTTCACTTTAACCCCACTTTCGAAGGTATGGTTGAAACGGCCATAGAGTTGAATAATGTCATGTTAGACCGTGGAAAGCACTTAGTGGTTATTTTTAATCAAAAATCTAATCCAAATGTGGAATATTAATGGGGTAGTTATGCTCCTGTTAGGGGAAATAGTGGCAAGTATGTTTGGAAAGGACGATAATTGAGTGATAAATGAGGCTCATCTAGAGGAGGTAGGAAATTTAATCGAACCATAAAGGAATAAGGAAAGTGATTTAAAATTGACGGCACTTCGAAAGCTTCATTATCTAAATTGATGAATTTGATTGTTGAGCTAGTCAGTGCCCAACTGAATAAAGATGCCAAGAATGGGGTAATGAATTCAGGGGTTAAGTCGATGGATGGAACTAAGAGTTCTAAGTAGTAAAGGTTGGTAACTTTCTATTAGTTTTGTTTATGAATTTGCAAATTTTCTCTTGTAATTGCTAGGTTTGTACTAGTGTTAAAATTTCACAGATTCTATGTGAATATAATTTGGAACATAAACCAAATATTATAAGTATTCTCAAGACAAGGGTTAGTGATGGCAAGGCTGATAGTATTATAACTAAATTGGATTTTCAAAATTCTCCTTGCGTTGAGGCGATTGGTTTTTTACGTGGCATCTGGATTGGATAAAAGGAGATGGTGAAAGTAGAATCACCCTTAATTTATTTTAGATCGGGTTCTCCAAGTTAATTCTATTTAGTCTGTTATTGTTGCTTTTGTGTATGGCAGCTCGATTAGGTAGAAAAAGAAGTATCTCTGGGAGGGTCTAAAATTTGTTATTCCTTCTAGCAATATTCATTGGCTTGCAATTGGCGACTTCAATGCCATTCTTAATCCCAGTGACAAAAAAGGACGTTGTTTGGAATGGAGGAGGTTTCTGTTTTTTGGTAGCTTTCTAAAGGAGGCTAAGTTACAAGATTTAAGATTCAGGGGTCTTTCGTTCACATGGCATAAAAGGCATATCTGAACGTCTTGACTGGGCTATAGGAAAGATGCTTAGGGTGAAGGCTTTCCTTCATTGTTTAGTAACTCCTGTTCCTCGAATAAGATCTGATCACAGGCCTTTACTTTTTTTTTTTTTCACTTAGATCAGAAGTTAACTTAATCAGAGGGTGCTCTTTCAAATTATTGGTTGGCTGGGTGGACCATCCATTCTTCTCAAATTTTTTCAAAGATAATTGGCGTTTTAATGAAAACATGGCTGAGTCTCTACTTAGTTTTACTGCAAATATCAAACATTGAAATAAAACTATGTATGGACATCTTGGGTTTCGAAAAAAATAACTGATGTAGAAATTGTCTAAGATTCAGTGGGTATTGGAAAGATCATATTCCGTATTATTTAGTTCAGAAGGAAGCTCTGATTCATAAGAAACTTGAAATTGTCTTTCATCACGAGGAGCTCCTATAGAAATAGAAATCTAGGTGTGACTAGATGCATCTGGGTGATAGTAATACTAAGTTTTATCACTCTCGCACAATCCAAAGAAGGAAGAAAAATTGGATTACAACTTTAAAGAATAAAAAGGGAGAATGGATTTATGAAACAGAGGAACAATAGTCAGAGGCAGTTAATTTTTTTGAAGCTTTATGGTGAAAGTCCAAGTCCAATGTCTGATTTACCGCCTAGTAAGTTTCTGATTCTTGATCATAGTGATGTTATGTTTCTGGGTAAGAATGTTTCAAGAGAATATATTAAATGAGCTCTATTTGATACGGCTCCTTTAAAAGCGTCGGCTTCTAATGGGTTTCATGCATTATTCTTCAAGAATCAGTGGGAATTGATTGGTGGAGCTATATGTAAATGGGTGCAAAAAGTATTTGCAAGACACGCAATTGATTAAGAGTTGGATAATACATTAATTGTCTTATTACCAAAGATTTCAAATCTAGATAGTTTCACCCAATTCAGACCAATAAGCTTATGCTTTGTTCTTTACAAGTTGGTAATGAAGATCATAGCTAATTGTTTTAAGGTGGTTTTACCCAAAATTATCACTCTAGAACAAGTGACGTTTATTGCAATGAGGAACATAACTGACAATATCATCGTTTCCTAAAAGTAGTGCATTCCATGATGAACAAGCAAAAGAATAGGAGGTGGATGACTATTAAGATAGATTTGGAAAAAGCTTATGATTGGGTAAGATGGGATTTCATATAGGCTTCTCTCCAAGCTGTAAGTATTCTTACTTTCCTCAATAAAGTTATTATGTCAGCCATTAAAAATGCTAATATGTTGATTTTATTGGATGGAGTACCATTTCCAAAATTTTGGCCTGCAAGAGGGGTTAAACAAGGTTATCCTTTGTCACGTTATTTTTTTGTATTGTGTATGGAATGAATTGGGCATAACATTTGATCTAGCATTAGTGTTGGTATATGGCGCCCGATTCGTTTGTCGAGATCGGTCATACACTTTCACATTTGTTTTTTGCTGACAACTTGGTCATTTTTGGTCAAGTTGATAGGAAACAGGCTAGTTTGATTAAGGCATTACTAGACAATTTCTGCGCCTACTCAAGATATCAAATTAATGCGCACAAAACTAATGTTTTCTTCTCTAAAAAAGAGAGGCGAAGAGGCTAAAAGTAATTTGTATAAAATACTTAGATTCCGTAAAGTTCAATGTTTAGGCAAGTATCTGGGAATTCCTTTATTCCATGAAAAGGTCATTAACAGTTTCTTGAGGTTTGTTGTTGATAAGGTTCGAAGTAAGCTTTAGAGATGGTATGTGAGAAAATTATCCTTTATCGGTATAGTTACCTTTGCCCAATCAGTTCTTCTTTCGGTACCCAATTTTTTATTTAGTCCTTACTGGTTCCTCAAAAGCTTTGTGAGGAGATGGAAAGATTGGTTCTATAGTTTATTTGGGGATCATTAGAAGGGAGTAAGAAGATATCTTTAGTTAACTGAAAGGTGGTATGTCAACCAAAGACCTGTGGTAGTCTCAGTTTTCGTCTAATGAGAGAACAAAATAATTTCTTTATGTTGAAATTGGGGTTTAACATTCTGGACTATACTAGTGCTTTGTGGATCCAAGTTCTCATGTCTAAGTATGGGCTTAAAGAAGGTATTCCCAAAGCCATATATTGAAGAAAGTGTTATTTCCTTTGGAGATCGCTTTAAAAAATTTGTCCCTTACTACGAGATAATATTGTCTGGTTTGTGGATGATAGACATAGTGTTCGTTGTTGGAAGGATAACTAGATTCTGAAACTTGGCCATCTAGTTAACCAAATCCCTACTCACGTTAATCTTAATATAGGTTGTCGACTTAAAGACATGGTTACAGAAGAAGGTGGGTTGAATTTGGATCTTCTCAAAGTTTGGCTTTTGGGATATATTATTAAGCGTATTGTAAGTATCCCTCCTCCACATCCTTCTATCGGTTAGAATATACTTTCTTGGGCTAGGTCTCGATCCGGGTCGTTCTCTATTAAGAGTGTTTATATAATGCTTAGGGAGGGTTCGTGGAATCAGAAAGAGGAATGTTGGAACTTAGCGTGGAAATATCTAGGTCCACAAAGGGTACGAATGTTTATTTGGCTTGTTCTTAAGCAAAGATTACTCACGTTGGTAGAGTGGGTGAGGCGTGGAATTGGGAAGGATGAGCGATGTTTATTATGTGGACATACCTTAGAGGATGTTCTCTATGCCATTAGAAATTGTTCAACGGTCAAAAGTGTATGGTCACAACTTATTCCAGTTGACAAGCAGGACTATTTTTTTTCCGGAGATATGCGGGAATGGCTCTCTTATAATTTGGGCAATCAGCACAATTTCACCTTTAGGGTATTAACTGGTCATGTTTCTTTAGGTTAATTATTTGGTGCATTTGGAATAATAGAAAGCTTTTCATCTTTCAATGATCGTCGTGGAATGTTAATGAAATAATTAGGCATTCGTACAATGGGGCTCGGCAATGTAATTCTGCATATAAGGTAGATACTAAGATGAGGACAACTTCACAAGCATCATCCTCTTCTACTATTCTATTGGCAATTGGATCCGGTTATACTTTGATGGAGCAGTCAAGGTGGATTCAGGGGAAGCTACTGCGAAGGGAGTTCTAAGGGATCACCATGGTAAATGGATCATTGGGTTTAATAGGAGATTAGGACTTTTTCTATATTAAATGTTGAACTATGGGGTATCCTAGATGGTTTGACGGTACTAAATATCAAGAACTTGGACAAAGTGTCGATTCGGACGGATAGCGTGAAGGTTATTCAAGCCATTCAAGTAGCTTTCTCAAGGTCATCTAATTCAACACATATCAGACATATTCAGCAAATATTGTTGACAATGCTACAATAAGACATGATACATACTCCTCGAGAAGATAATATAAAAGCTGATCGCATCGCTAAATTAGCTTTTAACAAGGATGAGGGTATGAAGTTGCTTGCAAAAAACCCATTAAATATTGGTAGTTTAATATAATTATTGTATTGATTATCCTTTAAACCAATAATAATAATAATAATAATAATAATAATAATAATAATAAGTCGACTGAGTCTTAACTTAGTTGGCTAGTGCAAGAGGATGTAGATTTGAGTAGATTGAAGCGCATTATCCTCTTATTTAAAGGTTAGGGACGTGGAGGTTATGTACTCTGTCACTGTATTGGATCATTATTGTTTGGGTAAGCCACACCCAATCTTACTAAATTATTACTAAGTTTATATTTTGGTTACTTAACTTCAAAAGGTTACACATTGGTTAATGAACTATTTAAAAATTTTCATTTAGGTCACTGGGCTATTAAAATCTTTATTGTTTGTCCACCTCCGTTCACACTGCCTACACCAATCAAAAGTTGTTTTCCCCTTCTCTTCTATAGTTCAACTTGTTCTCTTTTACTCCATGCCTAGTTGCCAACATTACAGAACACTTAGTACAAATATTAGTTTATTTAACAATAATATTAACCAACTATATAATTGGTTAAAAGAGATATACTTTTCATAATTTTGAATTTTAGTATATTTATTTTATTTTAAAAAATATTTTATTTATTTTCATGTTTCAAATTTTTCTCTAATTATTATTGTTGTTAGAATATATTTTTGTTAAATTTGTTAGCGTGATACTATAAATTTTTTAAAAAAATTTATACGATAGTAATGTAATTAAAAATGGCATTGTAATATACTTGAATTTATTTAAAAGAAGTTTAATGGGATAAACAATTGGACTTGCATTTTAAATAAAAAGATAAACTTAATTCATTAAAATAAAAGTAAAAAAACTGAATTCCAAATATATAAAAAGTATAACAACTTAAAATATATTAAAATCCTATTACAAGCATATGTGTGGAAATAAAAATTGAGAATATAAATATACTTTTAAAAATAGCATACAATAAATAATGAAATGTATAATAAATAATGAAATGTATAATATAAACTAATAATAACATACTAAATATATAAAATGTTGAAATAAAAAAAAGATAAAATTGAGTGAGAGAGAGAGAGAGAGAAAAAGGGGGGGAGGGAGGGAGGGAGAGGAGAGAGAGAGGGAGGGGAGAGAAGAGAGAGAGGAACTAGAGAGAGGGGGAAGGAGGGAGGAGAGAGAGAGAAAAAAAAGTATGAATAATAAAAGTTGAAATGTATAAAAATATTAAAATACAACATTGATTAAAGGGTAAATTAAAGGTTTTACTAATTCAATTAGTCCAGGTTTAAATCTCATCATATATATTTTTAATTTATTTTTTAAATAAAAAGATTAAATTATCCTCTAATAATATAATTTATTTTAATTATAGAAAGATATTTTCGTAATTTCACTAATTAACTTGGTGACTCAATTGAAGGTGACACTAACTCAATAAAATATTTATGTCTTGTTTTAGTTATTAACTTAATAACTTATTTAACATATATGTATTAATACGAGAAAAAATAATATGCTAACAAAAGTAATAAATAAGTCAGTGTTTGGTAGATAAATTGAAAACCATCTTATAGAAATATTTACTTTGTTTGGTTATATTATTGTACAAGTAAAATATAGGTATTATTGTATGAAATATAATTTTGCCCTTAATGAAAGTACAAAATAGAACAAATCAATTTTGAATTTTTTAACCAAAATATATATTTTTAAATTGATGTCTACAAAAAATTGATTAAATTCTGTTCTTAATCCCGTACAAAGACAAGAAATAATTAAATTAAAATATAAAGACTAAATTTATAATTTAGATAAAATACAGTAATCAAAATAATTCCCCACGAAAGGCATAGAAAAAGAATTTATAGTTATTTGAATATTTATTCTGACTTAATTTAAATATAATATAATTACCCAAGACTGAAAATCACAGAATGAAGAAAAATAAGCCTCGCTCTCGCCTGCAGACGTCGACTTTGTTAATAGGGTGGCGTCATTTTGAACATCCGGCCGTCTTTTGACTCTGCCTCTATTTCCTTGCCTACTAATTTAAACAAAAAACCCGAATCAAGTTTTGTTTGTCAGTAAACAATTTATTATTTGACACATAGTTAATTGGTGTTAAAAGTATTATACATTAAATTGAAGAAAGTAATTTTATTTTTATTAAAATTTTATCTGTTTGTATAATAAAAATTTAATGTGATTGATAAAATAATAATATAGTGACATTTAACATACTATATGTATTTTATATTAACATATAACGATTAATTTTAACAATAAATATATATAAAATTTTATCAAAATTAATTTACTCACGGAAAGAGGATTGAATATAATAAATTTGAAAAAGAAAAATAGCAACAGTTACGGGCTATTAAGATTAATCATTAAGCTTGCGAGTGTCTTTTCAAACTTTTTCTTATTTATAAATTTTATTCCATATGACGCATACGAATTCAAGTAAATTCATAATTTCTAACCGTCTTTCAATAATAGTGGCTACTCCTTAATAAACTAATTTACCCTTAAATTCCACATTGATAATATTATTTTAATAATCAATATTTTTTTATAACCATAATTCAAATTTAGGCTATTTCCTTCTCAATATGTTACAATTTGGGGTTCTTTATATAATATTATTAATCGTTTATTAAATTTATTTTTAAAAAAGTTTTATAATTTGAATATTGTAACCAATTAGTAATCTCTTTAATTTTTAAAATCTAGCGTTTTATATTTTAAAAGAAAATGTTCACATTTTAATAATAAATGTATTTTAATTAAAAAACTGCCTCATTAATAATAAATATTTTTGTTACACCTTCAACGTAACACGTTTCGTTAGACTATCCAATGATTATGGAAACTCGGTGAGGCTCAGCCTTATGGGTTCCCAATAGAATAGTTCCCATCTCTATAACATGTTGCTTGAACATCATGTCACACTAAGTGAACCCCCACAATCTTCAAAAGTTATATAAGGAGTAATTTCTAATAGCACTCATCAATCCATTTTATCCCCAACATGAAGAGCATTTCAAATATGTAACAGCTCGTTTTCAGTTAAATCAGAACAGTAGTTTTGGGATCACAAATACGAGTCCTTAAAAAATTTATTTTAAAATTATTTTATGGGCTACCTTATTATAGGAATATCGTATAAAAATTTTGTTAAGAAAATTTTACCGATTACATGTTTAATTGATAAAATGACCAAATTGCATGAAATGCAAAAGTTGAGTTCTAATAGCTATAAGTATCAAATAGCTATGGAATTCAAAATTTGAGGTCCTTATATGGCAAATAGACCATTAAGAGGAGTTAGTAGATAAGTATGATGATTTATCCATGGTAAATTAAATAAAGAAAATGACTAAATTGGAAAGATGAAATAATAAAAGATGATATTTTAATTAAATAAGAAATATCATCATTTTATATCATCTTTCCAAATTAAAGACATGAAAACTCTAGCTATGGGTGTTGAACTCAAGCAAGCTATTTTGGCTTAATTAGATCCGGATAGACTAAATACGGAGTTAGATAGTGGACAAGAAAAAGTGTTGGATTAAAAGATTTTGCGTACACGAACAATTATCAAGGTAAGTTCGTGTAACTAAATTATATGTTTATATGTTAAATTGAATGTTATGTTTGTGAATTGTGTAATTGTCATGTATGAAATTAATTACATATCCAACGATGATAGATAAGTATTAAGTCCCGTTGGAATAAATAAAATTTGATGGATATAGGGTTCCCGAATTGGTTGTGGTCATGCATATGTTGCGGACACACCATAGCTCGAAAAAAAGTCCTATTATTAGCTCTCATGAGCATCCTGATATTTGGCCCTCTCGAGCTTCCCGTTATATGGTTCTTGAGAGCTTCCGTTACTAGCTCTTCGAAGCATCCCGATTGGTTGTGATTTTGAATGTGTTGTAGACACACCATAACTCTTATGAGCATCCCGATATATGGCTCTTCGTGAGCTTCTCGATTAAAGGCTTTTGTGAGCTTCCTGATTAATGGCTCTCTGGAGCTTCCCGATATTGGCTCGCTTGAACTTCCTAATATATGGCTATCCGGAGCTTCCTGATTATGGCTCTTATGAACTTCTCGTTATACAGCCCGGATAAGCTTCCCGTTATACAGCTCACATGAGCTTCTTGTTATATGGCTCAAGAGGGAGCTTCCTATTTATGTGCTCGTATGAGCATTCACGAATATAAATTGACGGATTACAGTTTTGTACACTTTGTGTGTACTACCCTTATATCCATCGAGGTTTTAAATGGTTCAACAGGTAAAGTTCTTATATGAGATAATATGGATTCAGAATGGATTATTACTAAATATATCTGAAATACATGGAAATGGTTTGTACATGTTATATGAATCCATGATATAGAAAGTATATGTATGTGGAAATTCTATTGTATGAGCTCATATATGTCCCTTGATATTTTTATGAAATACATGACTAACATGTTGACTAGGATATGTGTTTAGGCTTTTGGCCAAGTTGTTTGGAATATGTTTTGTGTGCTTACCTTTAATGTGGTTAAATGGAAAGTTAAATTCCATGTTATACGGACTTATTAAGCATTATATACTTACTCTGTTTTATTTTCCCTGTTTTATAGTACTCGAAAGCTCGTAAAGGTTGGAGGTTGGTCGGAGCATCATCACACTATCCCTCAGCTCATTCCGGTATAAATAGTAAACCCATTTTGGTTATAATGGCATGTATAGGTTAATTAGCGAAAATGTTGGCATGTAAATGTTTGATTTATAATAGCCATTTGAATGGCTTATGTTTGATATGTTTTGATATATATATATATATATATATATATATATATATAAGTGGATTTATCATGTTAGAAGCATTGAGCTTGATTATGAATATCTGCATTTGGTTATTTAGGTAAATATGGACACTAAGTAAACATGATAATAAATTGTCATTTGAGGTGCCTAAGAGCACATTGGTTGTATGTGGTAATATTTTATGTTTAAGGCATGATTTTAGCTTGATTTGAATGTCTTGAATTGGTTGATGAATGTGTTTAAATGTTAATGTAGGTGGAAGAAAAATTGGGTGAGAAATGTGGCCTTGGAAATAGCCTATTTTCATCCACACTGGCGTGTGCCTCAGCTGTGTGTGACACACGACCTAGCACATAGGCGTGTGGTTTGGCCGTGTGTCCCCTGCATCTTTAAAATTTCAAAACAAAATGCTCTGAATTTATCACATGGCCTGGCACAAGGGCATGTGGCTTGGCCGTATAACCCTTACACCTATACATGGTGTTGCATACGGGCGTGTGACTTGGCCATGTAACCCAAGTCAGAGAGTTACAAGGGTACTAACATGGGCTAGGACATAGCCATGTGCTTTATTTCGAATGCCTGCACAGCCTGTGGCACGGGCATGTCTCTTGACCTTGTGAGCCACACGACTTGACCAGACGGGTGTGTGTCCCCTGCACCTTGGAAAAAATTTAAAATTTTGTGAAAAAAAATTTTGAGTATCTAGTTTAGTCTCAACTTGTTTCTAATGTGTATTTTGGACCTTGAGTGTTCATATAAGGGATTTTATAAATAATTTCTATTATAAATGTTAAGTAATATGAATTGTTTGTAATTGATCTGTATATTCTGGTAATGCTCTATAACCCTGTTTCGGCGACGGATATGGGTTAGGGGTGTTACAAAATATTACTATAACTTTATTGTTCTACATTTGGTATAATATTATTGTTATAAAAATAGGTGTCGTCTACAGAAAACAAACAAAAACGCTATGTTATTACCCTATTAAGGCTATCATCAGTAGAAGTAAGAAGACCAATATGTCTCCCATGACAAACACCGAGATAGATCTAGATGATGTGATCAAAATGATGCAATAGAGACTTATCACCCATCTTATCATTAATTTTAACATAAAGCAACAAGAAATCTCATCCATTTTTGTCAACCCCCAACAAACCACCAAGTGGAGGAATATTACTGAGGTCCAAGAGCGGAAAAAGAATTCTCAACTTACCATCCAACAATATTGTAAATTACAAACCCAAAAAAAGTTACTTTGGGCTCAATTGAGAAAAAGAGAAATTGTAACACCCCCTAACACTAAACCGTCGTCGAAATATGGTTATGGAGCATTACTGGATATATTGAACAATTTACAATAATTCACAAATAAAATAACATACATAGTATAATTTAATCATTAAATCCCTATAATGGACCTTCGAGGTCCAAAACACATATTAGAAGTGGAACAGGACTTGTTCAAATGCTCCGAAAATTTTTCGTAAATTTATAAAATTTTTCCTAGGTGCAGGGCTCACACGCCCGTGTAGGTCAAGTACATGCCCGTGTTGACATACCGTGTGGCTCACACGGCCAGGACACGCCTGTGTTCAAGCTCGTGTCCTTCACATGGCTGAGACACACACCCGTATCTCTGCCCGTGTGCTAAAACCTAGGTATTTTGTTTCCAAAATTTAAGTTGCGGGGACACATGGCCAAACCACACGCCCATGTGTTAGCCGTGTGTCTCACATGGTCTAGTCACACGCCCATGTGTCAGGCCGTGTGGATTCAAAATGAGCCTTATACAGCAATTTTACCAACCTTGCAAACCTTAAACAACAAACAACTCAAAATCCAATATTTCAACCAATCCAAAACATAATTAAATACATCTAAAATATGTCAGAACTAGCAATATAATGATCTAACTCATGCATGTTTATAGATATCTAACATAAATTATCTAAACTATTTATTTACATACCATTCAAATCAATCCTAATTAGACTATATAAATAACCATATTATAAGACATATACTTGTATATATAGATCAACCATTATCATCTTAGATACCATTAATATTCACATCTCAAAATGACATCAAAAGACAACCTAGGTACATGCCATTTCAAAAGAGAAAATACTTCACCACTTATAAGAGTTTGGGATCGGCTATGGGTGCTGATTCAACAGTCTGACTTTGACCTAACCTACGCACGAAAACAAACCGTTCGCTGGGTATATAACTCAGTGGTATTTCTATAATCCGAATACTTATTAAATAAAAATTTATAAAGTTAAAATACATATTTACACATAACAAATCCATTCAACAATTAATCAAATTCACAATACACATCATCCAATACTCTTTCAATTATCCCATCTTCTATTTCAATCTTATAGATGCTATTCAATAGCATTTTACCATAATGTATTCAATTCAATTTCAATATCATTCAATATCAATCAATTTGACCAATTCATTTATTTATCCCTATCAACACGACTCGGACTTTGACGAATACATGGATCCAACCAACACACCAGTACGGCACTCTATGCCACGTCGACCAAGCCGAAGTAAAATAGTAATAGTACGATACCCAGTACCTCATCGATTTATCCGAAGTAATAACAGTAATACAACACTTATAGTGCCTCATCAACTCGAAGTCGAAGTATCCCTAAACACTTCTAATCCTATGGCATGCCAACTATATCCGACTTAGCCCGACATTGTTAATAGGGTATTTCAATTCATAATTCAATTTCAAATCAATATACAATCTCAGTCAATTCCAATTCAATACACTTTTCAATCATACACATATATACACAAAGCAATTCAATTCAATATTAATATATCAAACTCACCTCAATTTCACTTACCATACATAATAATAAAAACATCCAATAATTTTAGTTTTCGGATTATAGAAATACAAACCGTATTTTTCGAGCTAATCCTCATTAACTTTCTCTTTTCCTTTCCTAGTCGAGGCTTCCGGCTCAACATTAGCTATGGAATTTAAACAATTAAAAATTATCAATACAATACAATTTCATATTAATTAATTCAATTTATACACAACTTTTGTCTAAATTCAATTTAGTCCTTAAATCAATACTAGTTTTATTCTCTCCAAAACTATTTCATATTTTCATTCAATCCCCACTTAAAACTAACTTCAATACTCAATTTCATCATAAATTCCTAATTTTAAAATTCTTTCAATTTAGTCCTACTACATAAAAACTTATGATTTACTTTACAATTCAATCTTTTTTGAATTCTAACTTAAAATTCTATCAATTCTTACCCAAATTCTTCAATTAATTCAACATAAACCATATCTAAAAATCAACTAACTTTCAAAATTTCCACTTATATCAAGTAGTATTTTGTTCTAGGATTCCAAAAACATCAAAATTACAAGAAAATGGACTAAATTGACTTACCAGTTAAGCTTGAAATCTTAGAAACCCTATTTCCCTTTTCTTTTCTTTCTCATTTCTTTCTCTCTTTTCTTTCTGTTTCGTCCCAATTCTATTCTTTTTCTTTTGATTTTTATTTTATTCCTTTATTTAATTATAATATATTATTATATTATTATATTTTATACTTAAATATTAAGTATATATTAAATATTATAAACAAATATATGTATATAATACATACACATGGGATTATAATTTCCATACATTTGTCACTTATTTTCTCTTATGGTTTATTTGGTAATTTAGTCCTTCAATTTTTCTTGATTCTATTATTCAACTTTTACTTTATATTCAATCTAGTCCTTACACTAAATTAACATTAATTAAAGCTAATTCACCTAGCTAGAATCTATTAACTACTCAAATGACTTCATAAATATTTCTAATAAATATTTACGAATCTGTTTTACAAAAAAAATGACCTGAAAATATAGTTTTTCGATACCCGTAAACTTCGGGTCATTATAGAAATATATTCCTCTCAGGGCCAAAAGCAATCCCCATGAAAACAGTATAACCATGACTCAGAGGAAATCAAATCAGTGTTTCATCAACGGAGAAAAGACGATGTCACAATAGGACACCATAACTACCAACACTTAAAAAACCTAAAAGGGGTGTCACCTACTCCTATCATTATACTCCTCAAAATGAACCCCACTACCCATGTGATCTGATCCATGGAGGAGGAAGTCTAGAGTTGAATTTTAAATTTTTTCTAATATTTTATGTTATTTTTAATGCTTTTGAATAAATAAGCTTTGCAATGTCTTGTTGTAGGCAATGGACCGAGATTGAGAAAACAAAAGCATAATAAAAAGAGGTAGAGTGAGGAAAAAGCTAGAACATGAAAAAACTACATTATGCCAGAGATTGCCATAATATTGAACTTTCAGTGTCGCGACATTAACTTTATTTTTCTAGAATTATTGTTATTTTGATGTTCTGGGCTTTTTGGTCTTTTCACTCATAGATCAAGATTTTCCCTAAAAAACTCTTGTAAATAGCATAAGCAAGTGTGATTCCTTAGTTTTTAGGTTTAGTTTCAGTTTTATGGTTAGTCATGTTTACATTTAATTCCCAATTCTTTTATAAATTGTAACAACTCTTTAAGAGATTGTTTAATAGCAATATTTTTTTTTTTTTTTTTGTTATTATGATTCATTGTAATGACCTGATTTCAGTGTTACCAAAAAATGCGGTTAGAGAACCCAATTTCTGTAAATCGAGCCTGTAAATATTTTATTAAATATTTTATAGAATTATTATATAGGTGAATTGAATTTTTAATAAGTAATTCAACCGAAATTGTGTTTAATTAGGGCTCAGAGATTGAATTGTAAAGTCCAATTGCTATAAATTTTTAATTTGAAAATGAATTGAAGACTTAAATTACAATTAGCCAAAGGTTTAAAATAGCAATTAGACCATGTGAAAACCTATGCTATTGGACGGTGGATTAAAAAGGTCAATGGTTAATTAATTAAAGTTTTAACTAATTTAATTAAGTTTAATTTAAACTAATTATATGTATATATATTAAAGTTAGTGGGGGAGGAAAGAAGAACATCGTCTTCTTCTTCCCCAAACACTAAAAGCAGAAAGAAGGAAACCTAACGGCTTAAAGTTTTGGCCTTAATTTGGTATGTATAATTTAGTCATTTTCTTGTAATTTTTATGTTTTTGAGGTCTTGGAAGGTTCATTTAGCTACCTCATGTACCAATTTGTAAAATTGTTAAAGATTTAGGAAGTTGTCATTGTTAATTTCTTGATGTTTTGGGTGTTAAATTGATATATTTTAAGCTTAGATATAAAAATGGACTAAATCGTAAAGCTTAATTGATAGTTTCGTACATTAAGGGCTAAACAGAATTAAATGTAAAATTGAATGTAGAAATAAGAAATAGGTAGTCCCTAATGGATAATAATGAAATCAATTTTAAATTTGGAGCTTTAAATTGGAAGTTATGTTAGTTCTGGTCTTAGGGATTAAATTGGATTAATTGAAAATTTGTATAAATTGATAATTGAGTGTGAATTAGCTGTTTTTTGTTAGTGCTAGGTGTTTATGTTAATTCGTAGCTAATGTCGACCTGGATTCGTCGAGAGGGAAAGGAAAATACAAAGTCGTCGACGAATAGTTTGGAATTTTAAGTTTCTAATTTTTTGATTCGAGAATCTTTTATTTGATGCATATTTATATCATTTTGCATTATGTAGAATAGGAAGTGTGTATCAATGATTTCTTGTGTATCACCCCTCACCCGACCCGGTTGTTAGTTCCGAGTTACAAAAGCTACAAAACATTTCATAAGTACGTTATACAATTTTTTCAGGAGTTTGATCGACCTTACGAAAGTTCAATTACTAAATTCGAACATGAAATAAGACCAAAATGGAAAGTTCCAAAGTTTCAGAATAGGTATCGATACCCCTAAAATGGTACTGATACCATTTACAGTTTCGATGTTTAGAAAATTCTTCATTAGATCACAAGTACTAATATTTGTCATATGGTACCGATACCTCTTTTACAAAGTATCGATACTTATTCTAGTATTGATACCATTTTACAATTTTGTTTCTTTTGTAAAAACTAAACAATGGTCAAATGTATCGATACCCTTGTAAAGCGTCGGTAGAGTATTCATACTTTAGTTTGATATTGATATTCGGTTTGAAGTTTTGGAAATTAAGAAAATTTGCTAAAGTACTAATATCGTTCCTAAGGTATCGATACTTCAAGGCAAAAATGTCAAAAATCCGCATTTTGGTGCCCATTTCATGCCAATTTATCAACTAACCCACATGTGCTGGATCTTAAGCCGCCAGTCATTAAATTCCTGATCAAACACCCAATTCATTTTAGACCATAATAACATACCATTCATACCCTAAATATTTACTAGTTCACACGAAATTATTATTGTATTTGTACCATTTCAATTTCTATACTATAACAACTAGTTTTTCAGTGGTGTTGAAAATAGTGGTTTCGGGACAATAATTTTGACAAGTGTGTCCATAAATATTATTATTTAATATTTATGAGTCAAATACAATGTTATAGTGAATTTTGTTTTGATACATTTTTCTAATTAGACAGTTAATTAAAGTACAAGTGGTTTGGTCTTTAAGTCAATGGTTTTGGAAAATGAGGTATTAAGATCTCGTTTCTATAAATAGAGTATGTAAATATTTTCATTATAAATATTTACAGAGATATTATATAGGTGAATTAAATTTTGTCCATAAATTTTAGTGATTAAATGGCTAATTAAGGTATAAGGACTAAATCGTAACAATCATAAAAGTTAATTGCTACTAATTTTATTAGCTAAAATACTTATTTAGTCAATTTTAAGGATCTATAAGGCAATTAGACCTTAGTGCTAAAATTTGGATGGTTTGTGCATTTAATTAATGAAATTGTAAGTTAGATTTAAGGTTAAAATGGTAATTAAGTAAATGTTATAATAAAAACAAAAAGAAAAAAGAAAAGTCATCATCTTATTCATTTCTTCATTTTAACCGATTTCACTATTTCTAAAGAGTTTAAGGTTCAGCCAAGCTTCTATTCTTGCATGCAAGTCTAATTCAAGTCTGTTTTTCAGTTCATTGTAACTTGATTAAGCTAAATTGTATCTCCATTTTCAAATTTGTTATATTTTTAAATGTTTACCATTCATGTTCTTGGAAGCTTTTATTGTTGATTAGCTTGTTTTAAGTTTAGAAAGGATTAGAGACTAATTTGTATAGTGAAATTTATTGGTTTTGAACGTATGGACTAAAATGAAAATAATTCAAAATTAGCATTTTTTTTGCTAAATTCATATTTCATAAGGCTGTGTAAGGGTATAATTAAAACTGGAAAGTAAAAATAGGTTTCAATTGTGAAAGAGATAGTTGTTTCGTTTTTAAGGACTAAATTTAATAAAAAGAAAAACTTTAGGGAAATTATGAAAATGAATAAAAATATCATATACATGGAATGAGATTATTTAAGGTGTTTGGAACTGATAATTGGAAATAAATTACTACATAGATCAAGAATAGGTAAATAATCGAGGAAAAGGAAAAATTACATATTAGTCCCTAACACTCCTACTTTTGTTTTTTCCCTTGGTAAGTTCATACAGAATAGATTAAAATGTTCCAAATTGGTACAAAGGTCAAAAAATGACTGAATTGAAAAGTGAATTACTATTATATGTACTGATTTCGGATGAACATAGGATAGGATACAATTGGCATGCCCATAGGGTTATTTCACACACTGTATGGGTATGACATGACATGACATGAGATGAGATGATGATGTACTGTTTATTCACTGGTAGTACCAAAATCCAACATTTATTGCAAATAACCAAGTCATCTTTACAGTGACCAATTGTGTTTCTGAGGAAGGATATATAGCCTATGGGCTTGGCACTTAGTTTCCAAGTGTGTTCATGGATGGTATGGCTCGTTTGAGCAATCGGGTGTGTTTTGGGTGGTTACCCACGTATTCGTATTTGTTCAATATAGTTTATCGGGCAAAATTATTGTTGCAATTCACTAATAATGAATGGTAAAAGTATTATAATAATATAAAGCATAAATGCATAATGAAAAAGTACATATGTTCAATGGTTGTTGATATAGCTTTGATTGAGATTGAACTATATCGAATGGAATGTTATACAATTTTTATGTGATGAGCTCTCTGATTATATGAATTGTGGTAATAGCGAAAATTATTTAGTTAACTGTTTTATTATGTAAATGTGGGAATTAAGGTAAGTTATAATATTTTGAACATATAAACTTACTAAGCTTATTTAAAGTTTACTCTGTTTTGGTTTCTGTTTCCTGTAGTTAACATTTTGCGAAACTTGATGATCGGATCATCTCAAAGATCACACTATCCAGCCTTCATTTTGGTAGACTTTTAAACATTCAATTCAGTTATGTGGCATGTAATAGGGGTTAAATTGTATTTAAGTGTTTTGTAATAGTAAGGGGTGAATGGTGCTATATAAATTATGTTTGCCTGTTGGCATTTTGATATGTTGGATTATGGCTTGAATGGTAACTTTGAAGATGGTTGATAAGTATGGAAAATATGATAGACTAACATGAATGTTTAGCATGTTTGGTTATGATATGTGATGTTCAAATAGGTGAGATTGTATTGGAGATTATGGCATAAAAGTTTGATAATTGGATTAGATGTTTTAGGCCTGATATGTGAATTAGTTTTGATATCAAACTTATAGGTTATAGATTTGGCTTTTTTTTTTCAATATTAGATGATTGAAAGTTTTATTTTGTTTATGTATAGGGTACATGCATGGTCATTTTCTATCTTGGCATGAATAGGGATGAACTTTGATATTGATTTACGTTTCTGATGATTCCTTATGGCATGTTGGTTGGAACTAGGAAAATGACATATTTTGACTTTTTTTTTCTTTTTTTTTTTGCATTTTGAACATATTTAAGGATTGATTAAGTGTATACTTATGTTATATTTGAAAATTTGGTTTAGTAAACAGAGACACATTAACAGACAGTCAATCAGAACAGTTATGTAGCACACTCTACAAACTAGATTCAAAATCATACCTCACACACAATCATTACAGATATCGAGTCTTGAACACCCTCACTAAACTTAGCTAAGGGTCGGAGCACACACAAATACATTTTTGGATCAGAAATGCACTTGGAACCAATTTAAGTGCCTTAGGACCACATGCCCATGTGCTCTGGCCGTGTGGAAATGCCTAGGCCATGTGGAAGGTCAAAAGCCCATGTAAAAAAGGGCACACGGCCATTTGAAAGAATCACACGCCCGTGTGAAGAGAGGCACACGGCCGTTTGATTAAGGCACACGCCCGTGTGGACCGAAACATGGTCGTGGGGACAGACCATGTAACTCTTTCTCTATTTGCACTAAAATTTGAATACAGGAAAGACACAGTTGTGTGAAGGTTTTACACGCCCGTGTGCCCACTAGACACGGCCATGTGTCCAAAACACACGCCCGTGTGGAATCCCTAAATCCCTAAATTAGCCACGGAGCCGTGTGGCCAGGCCGTGTGGCATAAAATCACTCAAATCTTGAACCCCAAACTCACACGCCCATGTGCCCGAGGGACACGACCGTGTGAGAAACAATAGAATCCCCAAGTCAGCCACACGACCATGTGGCACCAAAATTGGCCCGAAAACCCTAATTCTCAAAAGCACACAGTCGTGTGAACGGGCACTGCCAATGTGGAATCTCTAGTGGCCACGAAACCTTTAGGAAATAGAAAATTTTACTCAGGTTGAATCATATTGCATAGTACTAGCTCAAAAAGGCCTAGGAAGTACACATAATTGGACCCGATGTGAGAGAGGCTCAAACTCGTCATATAACATAGACGGGGCGGCAACCCTAGTAGAAATACAGGTGTTATTGTGAAAAGCTTAGAAAAAATAATAAATTCAAACAATTTATTTAAAAAATAACAAAATAGTGAAATTTGAGGTTTGGAACTCTTAACCTTGTCCTTGAAGTCTTATTTGGTTCCTTTAAAGGTGTTATTGTGACCTCCTGTATGAATGCTTGATGTATAACCTGCACCAAAATAAAGAAGAAAATGGGCAAGTTAGGTTTGAAGAATTTTGACATGATTTAATAGAGGTTTAGGGTTTAGCTAAAAGAGATTTTAGAATTTAAAAGATGTATTTTAAGGTCAAAATTAGGTAAATTAAGTTAAATTTCGGTGGGTTGCACAATCAGGTCGGGTCGCCCGCAAAAAATTTCAGCGATGTCGTGACACAGGGGTTCTGTGTCACGACACCCCTGGCAGGATACCCTTGGCAAAAATTTGGAAACCTAGGTAATTTGTCCTTTGTGTCGCGACATCGAGATGATTTGCTCAATTCTTCTGACTCTGGTCAATGTGTAGAGACATTGGGGTACCGTGTTGCGACATTGACTCTATTTTCACCCAAACTTAGTGTCTTAGTTTCTATTTAAATAATAATTTAATAAGGATTACAGTCTAAACAATCGGTTAGTTAAAAATACAATAATATGTACAAAATTCAATTTCAATTAGTAATGTCAAATTTTGCTGCCGAACTCATCTGTCAATCCAATCAGTGTGCTCGTGGATGCTCTTCCTATTTCGTTTCTATCAGTGTTCGTCCAGCATCCATCGTGCCACTCCACCTTCCTTCGCTTGTCCCATTCTTTAAACTTGATTTTTTCTACATGCACTGATTACAAAAAACACTTCCCTTGGCTCAGGGTAATTTGGGATTTTTACAAATATTTCAAGACATTATTTTCCTAATTTCTCCCTATTTACCTTATTCTGTCGATGACCACATTTAAAGGTGTTTATCTCACCATTGAGCCTTATTTTTAAATCGTTATTTTTCAGGTCAATGGTGGACCTTGATGTCGCTAAAAATGATCTACCCAAAAGAATGGGTATCTCATGGTCCTCTTTAAAATCTAGGATAATAAGACTAGTCGGAATGATAAAGCTCCTCACTTTGACCCACACATCTTCAAGTACTCCTTTCAGTCGTACTGAAGACCTATAAACTAACTGTACTGTGATCTAAGTATTTTTAAACTCCTTTAACCCAAGTTTTTCATATATAGTTAAGGGAATTAAATTAATAATGGTATCTAAATCACATATAGCCTTGGTAAAACGTATATATCCTATCTCTATAGGTATTATAAAACTCTCTGGGTCTTTTAGTTTTGGGGACATCTGTTTGGATATGATCGCACTACATGAGACGCCTACGTTAACTTGCTCTCTTATTTTTATTTTCCTACACCTAGACATAATGTTTTTTAAATATTTGGTGTATTTAGGAACTTTTTCAATTAAATAAATTAGAGACAAGTTAATGTTTAGGGATAAAATAGCTTTAGAAAACTTACAAATTCTGCCTCATCCTGTCTATGTTTTTCTTCTACCCTTGAAGGGAATGGTGCCCTTGTCAGTGTAGGTTCCTTGATTGGCTCATCCTTTAGCTCAGCTTCTTCCTTTGATTCAAGTTCAATCTCAGTTGCTTAGGCTATGTGCGATACTACCTTATTACCTGATTGTGGTGGCTGAGTGCGAAACCACCGAGTAATTTAGCTGTGTGGATGTATTAGTGTGATAAAATGATGTGTTGTATTTTTGAGTAAATGTGGTATTCAGTGCAGGGATGCATGTCAATGATTATGAGTATGTGACTCATGATGTTTTGGAAATGTGGTAAGGGATAGAAAGAGTAAGCATAATTGTGGATGTAAATTTATTTGGTAGTTTAGAGAAAGAGGGTTGAATCATATCAAGCTCAATCGAAAGAGGGTTGAATCATTTTCTTTCCCTTGTCTTATAGAGGAAAAGGGTTGAATCATATCAAGCTCAATCGAAAAGATCAAAGGAGGCGAATCGTCAAACCACTACATAAGTTGGATATTCACCTCGAGATCAAGGCAACACTCGTTCGGGTTCAAGAGTCCAAGCCACCTCGATGGAAAGTGTGGGCAATCCGAAGAACAAATCGAAGTGTCCAAGTTGTGGTAGATATCACACTGGAGAGTGTTGGGGTAACAATCGAAACTATTATAAGTGTGGTTCCTCCGACCATTTTATCCGATGTCGTAACCATTTTTTTGAAAAAACAGAAATCGACTTTGGTTTTGAAAACAAAAATAAAACGGGAGTCGCCACTAATCTTTTTTGTTGAGGTGTGATCGGGTCACCTTGTAAAACAGTTGTTTTTAATAAATAGTTTGATTTATCAAAACAACGATTTCGATCTACGAAACTCGAAAAATGGGTTCGGGAGTCGGTTACGTGCGAGGAAGGGTTAGCACCCTCGTCACGCACAAAATTGGTACCAAATTGATTAATTAGTATCTTAATGTCGAAAATTTGAAAAGATTTTAAAATATGGATCCTTTAGAAAATGTTTGGATAATTTGGGCTGAAATTTGAGATTTCTTTGTTCCGAGAGGATACAAACATCACATCCAGCACGTTAGGACATGATATTTCAAATCTTCGTGATCAAAGTTATCTCATGATTTACGAAATTTATTAAAAGGATGTTTAGTTATTTTGTCAAACTGGAAATCGAAACCCAGCACGTTAGGGCACTATTCCCCGAATTTGTAAACATAAACATTGCCTTATTTAAAAACCTTTGGATGAAATATAATAATTTTGCAAAACGTATTTTGTTTAATAGTGTTAAACTAAGAAAATAAATATAGATGTTTGAGTTAAAAAATGAGATTTCTTTGTTCCGAAAGGATATAAACATCACATCCAGCACGTTAGGACACTATGTTTTAATCTTTCGTAATCAAAGCCATCTCATGATTTACGAAGTTTGTAGAAAAGAATGTTAGGTTATTTACTCAAACGAAAAATCGCAACCCAGCACGTTAGGACACTATTCCCCGAATTTCTAAGTGCAAAACATTGCCTTATTTAAAAAACCTTTAAATGAAATATAATAATTTGCAAAATGTATTTTTGTTTAATGATACGGTATTAAATTAAGAAAATAAATATAGATAAATATAGATAGTGGTAAAAGAATAATAAATATAGTAATAATAATAATAATATAAATAAAATAATAGTAGTGGTAATAATTAAAATAATCGTAATAGTGATAGTAGTTACAATAAAATGATAAAAATAATAATAATTAAGTTTGATCATGAAAAAATGGTATAAATAAGTATATAATAACATTAATAAGTATATAATAAATCAATATATAATAATATTAATGATAAAATAGCAAATAATCTAAAATTAAAAACAAACATACATATATAAGTAAGGATAACATAATAAAACAAAGTATTCAAAAAATAAAAAAAATAAGAAATAAAGAGATACGATGATGGTAGTAATAATAATAAAAATTTAAAGATTTAATAGTAATAATAACGATAACAACAATAATATAAAAAAATCAAGAACATTTATAATTAATAAAATGAGCTTAAATCGAATTTAGTACAAAGGTTTTGGGGCAAATATGAAATAAAAATAAAAGAAAAGGACCTATTTGTATGTGTGAGGGAAGCGGAGGGACCAAAGATGTAATAAACCCCTCCGGCCAAAACATGCAGCAGCAAGGGGACAAAATTGAAAACCAAATAGACTTTTAGGGTAAAATTAAAGAAATGGAAAACTTGATTGCAAAACCATGAAAAGACGGAGGGATCGCATGCATAAATTCCCCATTTTTAGAAAACACCCGGATCCTGAGGCGGGTCGGGTCAACACGCGATCTTGAGGCAAAACGACGTCGTTTTAAGCGTTTAAGGCCAGCCCCAAAACGACGTCGTTTTGAGAGGCTATTTAAGGCCAAAAATTTTCAAAAAAAAATCATTCATCACTTGTTTTTCAAAAAAAAACTCTTCTAACTCTTTTTTTTCTCTGCAGGAGCCTTGGTCCAGAGGATTTCGACGTCACCGCCATCAGTGCCTCCTCTGCGGCATTTGCATTGCTTGTGATGGCGAAAAAAAGGTAAAATCGTGTTTTTTTGTATTATATTTATATGTAAATAGATATAAAAGATTTGAAAGAAAGAGAAAAAATAAAACAAAATCACCTCTTTGATTTTTTGTGTTTTGGTTCTCTGTTTTTTTTGTCTCCCTTTGATATTCTGATTGCTATTCTTATTAGTATTTTATCTCTATTTTTTTGGTCACGATTGATTCTCTTATTGATGAAAATCTCTCCGTTTTTGTATTGATAATCAAAGAGAAATAAAAAGGGTCCCCCGTACATGATTTTTGGCTTGGCTTTATAGCCATTTTACAAGTTTTTTTATTATTTGATGTCTTTTCTCCTCTTTTCTTACACGTGCAACTTGAGGAGTGGAGGAGCAGGTGGCTCTGACGATGGCGGCTCGGCGGTGGCGGTGGAAGCGAGCAAGTGGCTAGGGCGGTGGCTAGGCATAGCAAGTGGCTAGGGTTTTTCTTTTTGTTGTTTTTTTTTGTTTTAGGGTTTGGGCTAGTTTTTTTTTTGTTTGTGGGTTTTTAATTGTTTTGGGCTTTGATCTGTATTAGGCCCCGGGCAAAATTTGGGCACTACAGCTGCCCCTCTTTGCTTGTTGTCGTGTAACGAGAACAGAGCAAAGACTTAAAAGGTCCAAATTTGCCCGGTCCCGCTGAGCCTTGATTCTTCAATGTTCCTATTCTTTAGGTAGCCTCATTCTCGTCCGTCGCATCTTGTTGCTTTGATCTACTTTACTGTTGCAACTTTAGAGAGATAAGATGTGATGTCTTCAATCTGCTCCTGCAACTTCAAGAATGCCAGACCTGCTAACTTCAATCTCGATCTGCTCGCAACATCAGGAATGCCAGGCCTGCTATCTTCAATCTGCTCCTGCAACATCAGGAAGACAAAATTTGATGTCTTCAGCCTATTCCACTGCCGGTCATAGATATAGGACGATGGCCTAAATCATGTTTCCCTATTGGTTAGAGAGCCAAGATTTGCCTTCGATCTTGCCCCACTATTGTTTAGAGCGATAAGATCTATAATCTTCAACCTATTCCACTTCTGGTCAAGGAAAGATGACGATCTTTAACCTATTCCACTATTGGTCAGTGGCAATATGACGATCTTCAACCTATTCCACTGCTGGTCAGTGGCAATAGGACAATCTTCAACCTATTCCACTACTGGTCAGTGGCAATAGGACATTCTTCAACCTATTCCACTGCTGGTCAGTGGTAATATGACATTTTTCAATGTATTCCACTGCTGGTCAGTGGCAATATGATGATCTTCAACCTATTCCACTGCTGGTCAGTGGCAATAGGATATTCTTCAACCTATTCCACTGCTGGTCAGTGGCAATAGGACGATCTTCAACCTATTCCACTGCTGGTCAGTGGGAATAGGATGATCTTCAACCTATTTCACTGCTGGTTCGTGGCAATAGGACATTCTTCAACCTATTCCAATACTGGTTCGTGGCAATAGGACGATCTTCAACCTATTCCACTGCTGGTCAGTGGCAATAGGATAATCCTCAACCTATTCCAATGCTGGTCAGTGGCAATAGGACAATCCTCGACCTATTCCACTACTGGTCAGTGGCAATAGGACATTCTTCAACCTATTCCACTGTCGGTCAATGGAAATAGGACATTCTTCAACGTATTCCACTGCTGGTCAGTGGCAATAGGATAATCTTCAACCTATTCCACTGCTGGTCAGTGGCAATAGGACAATCTTCAACCTATTCCACTGCTGGTCAGGGGCAATAGGACAATCTTCAACCTATTCCGCTACCGGTCAGTGGCAATAGGATAATCTTCAACCTATTCCACTGTGGTCAGTGGCAATAGGACGATCTTCAACCTATTCCACTGCTGCTCAGTGGCAATAGGATGGTCTTCAACCTTACTACACCGTTCTCTGGGGAACCTGTCTTGTAGAATTAGTTTTATGTACTTATGCTTATGCAAATGATGTGGATGCTATGATCAGAATGACTCAAATGCTCCTAACTATATGTGCTATGGATGACATTTACATGAATACAGAATGTCATGAGAATGATAATTTTCACAATGATTAAGATGCAATGATCGTAATAAATCGAATGCTCCTAACTAAATGATATTATGGAGGACATTTGCATGAATGCAGAATGTTATGATAATGATTCTTTGTTAAGAATGTATAAGGATTAGGATGCAATGATCAAAATACTCCTAACGATGATGTATGAATGTAAAATAAAATGATCCCTTTTTTAATGTTTAGGGTCATCCTTTGCTCGTTGTCCATCAGAGTTTTATTGCTGATTACTACGCTGCTATGTTGTTCAGCTGGTACCTTTTCCAAAAAACTCAAAGAAACAATCATATTCTGCTCAAATGATTTGCCCTAATGTAACTTCAAGGGCAAGGGTATAGAATTTGTATCATCTTCAATCCATCCCACTACAACTCAGGGGTATAGAATTTGTAACTTATTCAATCAATTTGGCATACTACACCTTCCATTCCCTGGGTGTCATGACCAGATGTGTATGCCTGATATGTGCATGAATGCAGAGAACCATTTTTCTTTTCCCGAGAATGATCCCTTTGTACAGTTGGGTTGACATTGCTCATTATTTGTCAAGGTTGTATCACCGACGAAATGTCTTGTCTTTTTGTTCAACCAAAAAATGTCCAAAGAGATAATCATCTTTCTCCAATATTTCCAAACCTTAAGCTTGGTGAGTTCTAAACAATCGTCCTGTTTCAGGTCCTTGTATTATTCAGAAGCTTCCAGAGCAATATGCAAAACTCCTTTTGTGAAAGTGTTGTTAGTCTATTAATCATTATTTCAATGCAAAATGCCTGAAAGAAATTGTAACAATAGACAAGAAGGAAATTGATTGGGAGCATAACTCGAAAAAAACAGGCTAAGCTAGCAAAATGCAATCATGAAGGAAGTTTATTGGTAGTATATTTTGAAAGGAACAAAATAACCACAAATAAAAAAATTGGTAAAATGGAAATTAGGTGCCCCAGATATCGCAGCTTGAGCTTCTCTGTTCAAACTTCTTGAGGACCATTTTAAGGTCAATATGTGTTTAGGAGATCCGGAGTACTTTATCGATGCCCCAAGATGCAACATACTTCTTCCTTGTTGATTCAAGCATAGCAAAAGTGTTGTATGCCCTACTTTTGATCAAAATTTAAGCCACCCTTCTCGGGTTTTCAACTCAAATCCCCTTTGTTCTCAAGGCGCCCTTTGCGAGTTTTCATCTTGTCCTCTCCTTTTTCTTTCTCCTTTTGGTTAAATTTCCATTTTTTCATTTTTTCCTTTTTTTTTTAGAAAAACTCTCAAGGCGGCCTTTGCAGGTTTTCACCTTGGCCTCTCTTTTCAGACGAAATCTGAACTCCCTGGCTTGAACATATCTTTGTCATCCATCTTGGTCAAAGTTACTGATCTTCCAGAATAAGCCTTCTTCACTACATAAGGTTTTGCCAAAATTTGGTATTTACTTCCCTCTGAAGTCCTTTTGTATGAGAGGAATCCTTCATAATGTCAGGTCCCCATTATGAAATTCTCTTAGGTGAACCTTTGTCATGAGCTCATATTATCTATTTTTGATACATTCGATCATGATGAATACTTTCAATCAAGCTTGCTGGAGACATTCTGCTCTATCCAATTCAATCAAAGCTTGGGGAAAAAGAATCTTATCTTCCCAAAAATTGTTTCCCTTTTATAAACCAATAGGAAAGATGCCCGTTGAAAGTCTTGGCTAACATTCAAGAAACCTAGAGGGTAAATGGCAACTTCTCTATGCCAACCTTTACAAATCTCAGTCATTTTTTTTAATTTTTGAATGGTTTTTATCGCTTTGTCAAGACTAAATGGTGTCTGATCTTTGAACAGACTGTAAATTTGTGCAATTATGTTAAACACGTTTCTTCCTGGCATTCTTTATTGCCACTCTTTTTTTTTTATCTGAACTTGAATTTGATGACTGCTGACTTTGTAATTTTAGCATATGAAATGACCTTCACCCTCTCAGTGAGGTAACCAATGACCATGAATATGAATTGATCTTGGCTAAAATCTTTTGAGGAGACTGGCTTGATAACGTCCATGCCCCACATATAGGGACTTTGTGAAGAAATAGATGAGGCGCATAAGTCCTATATTCAATTTCCCTTTCTTGATAAACCAGTAGCTCGAACCTCTGGCCGTTGTAGAACCATTAACATGGGTTCTTTAAACTCCAATCTTAACAGCATACCCACGTTTCAGTAGCCTAGGCGTGTCTTAATGTGATCATGCGAAAACATCTTTGAATTCTTGGGGATAACTCAATGGTGCCTTACCTTATTCCTGCGGTAGGCTAAGCCTTCATCTTTATCTCCCTCGTTAGCTCGTAAGGTAGGATCTTCCATTTTTAACAAGTTAGGAAATAAGTTGCAATCTCTCTCATCTTCCAAGTCCTTAGATCCCTCTAGACACATATCCCACTAGAAAGGGAGTCAGTAACAAGGTCACTCATGTCATTGATATCTGGGACCCATTGTGGGTATGAAGTTAAATTCCGAAGAACAATGATTCCAAGAATAAAAGAATATTCAATAGAATGTATAGTATGAAAAAGAACAGAAATATTTGTTCAAAAAGATGGTATGAAAACGAAAAGAAATATTTGTTCAAAAAGATGCATTTTACTGAAATAGTAATTCTGGATACAAGCCTATTTCACAAAAGAAATCTTATTGCTTCTAGGCTTAAAGCAACAAGTACGTTTTGTACATTACTCTAAGTAAGCTTCTAAATACTACAGGAATTTCTTCCGCAGTCTCATTGTTCAAAATGCTCCCAGGTTTATACTTCTGCATTTGGGGCGTCATCTATCTTCACAATACCCATGTTGATGAATTTTTCCACCAATTTCTTGAAAGCAAGGCAGTTTTCTATCGAATGCCCTGTGACCCCTGCGTGGTGCTCACATTTGGGTCGTACCATTCTGGGTATGGAAGTTGCATCGGTTTCGTGTAATAAGGAGCTACAACATGCATATCAAATAAGTTCTGGTATAACTCCCTATATGTCATGGGAATAGAAGTGAACTGAGGTCTTCCAGTGTTAGGCTTTGAGTTGGAATCCTGCTTAGGGGGGCCTTAATGGCTGGTAGTCACCATCCTTAGCTGGCTTACTGTAATCGGCTCCAAATGGCCCTCGTATTACCCGTTTCCTTTTCCTTTCTCTTCGGGTCCTTCAAAGTTCGTTCTCTCCTTTCCTTTGTCTCTGCCTGAACAATCGTTTTGGCACGATCATCCTCAGGGTTAAAACATGAGCCCATCGAAAAGTTCAACAAGGCCCAGGTATTAGTTTGACATTGGGGCTCGATAATGACGGGTACCCCATGCGACTGAGCGTCTGGTTGAGTCAGGATATTTATTGGGGCATAAACGATTTCTTCATCATCATCCATACTGTTGACCACTGGGCCACTCCTTTCAAGTCTTCCAGCTAGTAACTGGGTTAACTGGCCCATCATATTCCTTTGGAATTCTAACATTTGTTCTCGCATCTCTTGTTGAATTTTGGTCAATTGCTCTTTCATCTATATTTGCATTTTCTCTATTCTTTCCAATCTTCGGTCCATGGCTTTCTAGGTTAACTGAAATAATTTCACCTAATTAGGGTCTTTCTACAAATTTTAATGCATGTGACATGATGTAATGCAAATGCATGAAATGCAATACAAATGCATGGAATGAATGCATAAAGAAAGAGAGGCGTTGATTATGAATTCAATTCCATTAGAAGAACTTTTCTAGAAAATACATTTCTTTACATAAAATGAATTGCATATACGGCTTTGTCCTAATAGTCCAGGTGAAAACACCAATTCTTTTCTTAGTATCCGGATGTTATGGTCATGTCCCGTGAACTTTCCCAATAGATGCCTCTTCTAGCTCCTTATTGCTTGGTCCAGGCTGTACCTCTTCACTCACTTATCCTCCGTGATGTTCATAAGCCTCTTTTAGAATACGGAGACATGATGACTCTCGAATAATCCTTGTCGGCTTGAATCTTCGGGCAAAGTCTTGTATTCTTCTGTGGACTATCAGTCCTCTCTCGTTGTTTACCTAGACTATGTTTGCACGACCGTATTATAATCAACTTTATCAAGTAACACATTTTCTTATGACAAACTCTTCTATTTAGCAATTGAATATTAATCAACACCTTCTTTCTAAGATGATGTGATACAATGCAATTAAAACAAAAGAAACACGTTAGCACAAGAGAAATAAACAACAGAATAAAGTACCTATCCGGGTGACTACTAGGGGTTTGGAATGGTTCTACCTACGGTGGGTTCCTAAGGTTCACTATATGCAGTTTGGTTCAAAAGAGCGGTACCCGAACCAGTAGATTCCTCAATCCTCACCCATTATAGGCTCAGACGGACCGAGTTCGGTTCAGGGGAATACATTTCCCTATGGCCATGCGGAGATGAAAATCTCACGAAGTACATAGGTACGGATATATCCTAGAAGCAATCCACTAACCCATGCGGAGGTGAAAACCTCACGAAGGCGTAGTTTCTTACTCCCACTTAAAAGGGTAAAAATCGGACGATTATGCAATATGATGCGCGAAAGTGGACTAAGTGTAATGAAAATGCCATTCAATCAAAATAAAACAAAACAAGCCAGTCTTTCACATACAATTTAAAACAAGCAAAAACGAAGCACCTACTCGGGTAACCACTAGGGTTTGGCGTGACTCGACCTAAGGTGGGCTCTTAGGACTTGCTATATGAGGTTCAGTTCTAAAGTAAAGGGTACCTGAACAAGTAGATTCCTCGATCCTCACCCATTATAAGCTCATACGGATCAAGTTCAGTTCAGGGAAATACATTTCCCTATGGCTGCACGGAGATGAAAATCTCACGAAGACATAGGTACGGATGCATCCCGAAAGCGATCCACTATCCTGCACGGAGGTGAAGACCTCACGAAGGAATAGTTTCTCACTCCCACTTAAAAGGGTATAACCAAGTGGTCATGCAATGCAATGTGCAGAGATATACACAAAGCTCGAAACAAATAAGGAAATATGAATAAAAATGATGAAGATCTAACACAAAACAAATGAAATGCAATGAAAGGATCGTATATTAAAACCAAATTTTCAATTTTCGACAAAAAAAAAAAAGTAATCAACTCGTGGCTTGACTCTCTTATTTTGTCCCCAGCGGAGTCGCCAAGCTGTCGTAACCATTTTTTTGAAAAAGCAAATCGACTTTGGTTTTGAAAACGAAAATAAAATGGGAGTCACCACCAATCTTTTTTGTTGAGGTGTGATCGGGTCACCTTGTAAAACGGTTATTTTAATAAATAGTTTGATTTATCAAAACAACGATTTTGATCTACGAAACTCGAAAAATGGGTTCGGGAGTCGGTTACATGCGAGGAAGGGTTAGCACCCTCGTCACGCCCAAAATTGGTACCAAATTGATTAATTAGTGTCTTAATGTCAAAAATTTGAAAAGATTTTAAAATACGGATCCTTTAGAAAATGTTTGGATAATTTGGGCTGAAATTTGAGATTTTTTTGTTCCGAGAGGATACAAACATCACATTCAGCACGTTAGGACATGATATTTCAAATCTTCGTGATCAAAGTTATCTCATGATTTACGAAATTTATTAAAAGGATGTTTTGTTATTTAGTCAAACCGAAATCGAAACCCAAAGACGTTAGGGCACTATTCCCCGAATTTCTAAACATAAACATTGCCTTATTTAAAAACCTTTGGATGAAATATAATAATTTTGCAAAACGTATTTTGTTTAATAGTGTTAAACTAAGAAAATAAATATAGATGTTTGAGTTAAAAAATGAGATTTCTTTGTTCCGAAAGGATATAAACATCACATCCAGCACGTTAGGACACGATGTTTTAATCTTTCGTAATCAAAGTCATCTCATGATTTACGAAGTTTGTTGAAAAGGATGTTAGGTTATTTAGTCAAACGAAAAATCGCAAACTAGCACGTTAGGGCACTATTCCCCAAATTTCTAAACGCAAAACATTGCCTTATTTAAAAAACCTTTAAATGAAATATAATAATTTGCAAAATGTATTTTTGTTTAATGATACGGTATTAAATTAAGAAAATAAATATAGATGTAAATATAGTAATAATAATACTAATATCAATAATAGTGGTAAAGGAATAATAGCAAAAATAATAGTAATAATAATATAAATAAAATAATAGTAGTGGTAATAATTAAAAACAATAGTAATAGTGATAGTAGTTACAATAAAAATGATAAAATAATAATAATTAAGTTTGAAAATGAAAAAAATGGTACAAATAAGTATATAATAACAATAATAAGTATATAATAAATCAAGTAGATAATAATATTAATGATAAAATAGCAAATAATCTAAAATTAAAAACAAACATACATATATAAGTAAGGATAACATAAGAAAACAAAGTATTCAAAAAATAAAAAAATAAGAAATATAAGAGATACGATGATGGTAGTAATAATAATAAAAATTTAAAGATTTAATAGTAATAATAACAATAACAACAATAATATAAAAAAATCAGCAACATTTATAATTAATAAAAAGGAGCTTAAATCGAATTTAGTACAAAGGTTTTGGGGCAATTATGAAATAAAAATAAAAGAAAAGGACCTATTTGTATGCGTGAGGGAAGCGGAGGGACCAAAGATGTAATAAACCCCTCCGACCAAAACGCGAAGCAGTAAGGGGACCAAATTGAAAACCAAATAAACTTTCGGGGCAAAATTAAAGAAACGAAAACTTGATTGCAAAACCATGAAAAGATGGAGGGACTGCGCGCATAAATTTCCCATTTTTAGAAAACACGCGGATCCTGAGGCGGGTCGGGTCAACACGCGGATCCTGAGGCAAAATGACGTTGTTTTAAGCGTTTAAGGCCAGCTCCAAAACGACGTCGTTTTGAGAGGCTATTTAAGGCAAAAAATTTCAAAAAAAATCATTCATCACTGGTTTTTCAAAAAAAAACTCTTTTAACTCTTTTTTTTTCTCTGCAGGAGCCTTGGTCCGGAGGATTTCCGGCGTCACCCGCCACCACGCCTCTTCCACCGGCACTGCCGTCGGCCACCGCGCACGGTGGCTAAAAAAAGGTAAAATCATGTTTTTTTTGGTATTATATTTATATATAAATAGATATAAAAGATTTGAAAGAAAGAGAAAAATAAAACAAAATCACCTCTTTGATTCTTTGTGTTTTGGTTCTCTGATTTTTTAGTCTCGCTTTGATATTCTGATTGCTATTCTTATTATATTTTATCTCTATTTTTTTGGTCGCGATTGATTCTCTTATTGAACAAAATCTCTCTGTTTTTGTATTGATAATCAAAGAGAAAGAAAAAGGGTCCCCCGTACATGATTTTTGGCTTGGCTTTATAGCCATTTTACAAGTTTTTTTTATTATTTGATGTCTTTTCTCCTCTTTTCTTGCAGGTGCAACTTGAGGAGTGGAGGAGCAGGTGGCTCTGACGATGGCAGCTCTGATAGTGGCGGTGGAGCAGAGCAAGTGGCTAGGGCGGTGGCTAGGCAGAGCAAGTGGCTAGGGCTTTTCTTTTGTTGTTTTTTTTGTTTTAGGGTTTGGGCTAGTTTTTTTTTTTTTTTTTGTGGGTTTTTAATTGTTTTGGGCTTTAATCTGTATTGGGTCCCGGGCAAAATTTGGGCTCTACATCTGAAATTGCCCCGAGAGGGATGACAAGAAAGAGAAGCAAGAGATAAGATCTAGCAATGTATCTTCGAGGGGTAGGCCACCAAAGAACCCGGGAGGAGGGACTAGTGGTAGAGGTGCGTCACGAGATTTTACTATGAGATTGAAGGGTCGAGCATCTGCAGGACGTATGCCATTCACGCTCGCGAAGAGGCATCCTCCTCAAATGTGATAACGGGTACTTTTTCTCTCTATGACACCTTTGTTATTGCGTTAATTGACCCAAGGTCTACCCATCCCTATATTTGCATGATATTGACATCTAGTTTGAGTATGATCATTGAGTCTACGGACATTGTGGTTAAGGTGTCAAACCCGTTAGGTAAGCATGTGTTAGTGGACAAAGTGTGTAAGAACTGTCCTTTGATGATTAAGAGTCATTATTTTCCTGCAAACCTGATGTTGTTGTCGTTTGATGAGTTTGATTTAATCCTTAGCATGGATTGGTTGACTACACATAGTGTCTTAGAGAACTCTGGTAGTAAGTTTATCGAGCTGAAATGTGAGGGTGGAGATGTTATTCGGGTTGAATCAGGTGGATCGGATAGTCTACCAGTGATGATTTCTTCCTTAGTGGCTGAGAAATGCTTGAGAAAGTGATGTGAGTCATATCTCGCATTTGTATTGAATACTCAAGAGTCTGAGGTGAATATTGAATCGGTACTAGTGGTATGTGAATATCTAGATGTATTTCTAGAAAAGTTACCCGGATTACCACCAGTGAGAGAGATCGAGTTTGGGATTGAGTTAATTCCGAGAATGGCACCTATTTCAATTGCTTCGTATAGGATGGCACCTGTAGAGTTGAAAGAACTGAAGGTTCAGTTGCAAGAATTGACGGATAAAGGTTTTGTGAGATCGAGCTACTCACCGCGGGGTGTTCCGATATTATTTGTGAAAAAGAAAGATGGGTCTATGAGGTTATGCATAGATTACAGACAACTCAACAAGGTGACGGTGAAGAATAAGTATCATTTACCAAGGATTGATGATCTTTTTTATCAACTGAAGGGAGCTTCAGTATTCTCCAAGATAGACCTAAAGTCTAGTTATTATCAGCTGAGAGTGAAAGAGCAAGATGTGTTGAAAACTGAATTTCGAACAAGGTATGGATATTACAAGTTTCTGGTCATGCCGTTTGGTTTAACGAATGCACCTGCAATTTTTATGGATCTGATGAACCGTGTCTTCAGACCGTATATGGACAAGTTTGTAGTTGTCTTCATTGACGGCATATTGATCTATTCTCGGAATGAGAACAATCATGAAGAACATTTAAGAATTGTCTTGCAAACTTTGAGAGATAAGCAGTTATATGCTAAGTTTAGCAAGAGTGAGTTTTGGCTCCGGGAGGTCAAATTCCTAGGACACATTGTGTCAGGTGATGGCATCCGAGTTGATCCAAGTAAGATATCGGCTATTGTGGATTGGAAATAGTTGAGGAACGTATCAAAAGTTAGAAGCTTTCTGGGTTTAGCGGGATATTGTAAACGTTTCGTAAAGAGTTTTCTGTAATTACTACCCCGATGACGAAACTGTTACATAAGGATGTAAAGTTTGATTGGTCCGAGATATGTCAACAGAGTTTCAAGAGGTTGAAAACATTATTGACTGAGGCACCGGTTTTTGTTCAGCCAGAATCGGGAAAAAAGTTTGTGGTTTATAGTGATACGTCGTTTAATGGTCTCGGTTGCGTGTTGATGCAAGAGGGTAAGGTAGTCGCTTACGCCTCGAGGCAGTTAAAATTGCACGAGAAAAATTATCCGACTCACGATTTGGAGTTTGCTGCGATTGTTTTCGTGTTAAAGATTTGGCAAAATTACTTGTATGGGGAAAAGTTTCGAATCTTTATGAATCACAAGAGTTTGAAGTATTTGATTGATCAGAAGGATCTGAATTTGAGACAAAGGCGGTGGCTCGAGTTATTGAAAAACTATGAGTTAGTCATCGATTATCACCCAGGAAAAGCAAATGTGGTTGCGGATGTCCTGAGTAGGAAATCCTTATATACTTTGAGAGCCATGAGCACGAGTCTAACATTGTCTGATTATGGGACTATTTTAGCCGAGTTGAAATCCAGACCACTATTTGTCCAACTGATAAGCGAGGCTCAGAGAAAAGACAGTGAGATGCAAGCTAAGAGAGTTAAGTGTGGATTGGGAAGTGATTATGGTTTTCGAGTGGGTTCGAATGATTGTTTGATGTACCATGGCAGAATTTGTGTACCAAGAGATGAAGAGTTAATCCGAAAAGTTTTGCATAAGGCGCATAGTGGTTATTTGTCAGTACACTCGGGCAGTACGAAAATGTACAACGATTTGAGAAAGTTTTATTGGTGGCCGGGTATGAAAAGAGACATTTTAGAGTTTGTGGCAAAATGTCTGATTTGTCAGCAGGTGAAAGCTGAGCTTCAAGTGCCTTCGGATTACTTCAACCTGTGATGGTACCCGAGTGGAAATGGGATCGCGTTATCATGGATTTTGTGACGGGGTTACCTTTGAATCCAAAAAAGAAAGATGTTATGTGGGTTGTTATGGATAGGTTGACGAAATTAGCTCACTTTATTCCAGTACGTGTTAACTTTTTATTGGTGTGCCTGTGTCTGTGTGCCTGTGTCTATAATATCAGATAGAGATCCGAGGTTTACTTCGAGGTTCTAGAAGAAGTTGTAAGAAGCCATGGGTACAAGGCTAAATTTTAGTTTCTGCGTTCCATCTGCAAATTGATGGTCAGTTTGAAAGAGTGATTCAAGTCCTTGAAGATATGCTTCGATGCTATGTGTTGGAATTCGAAGGTAGTTGGGAGAGATATCTACCTTTGGTCAAATTTGCTTACAATAACAGTTATCAGTCGAGTATACGGAGGGATCCGTATAAGGCCTTATATGGTCGTAAGTGTCGGACTCCTTTGTATTGGACCGAGCTTAGTGAGAAGCGAATCCTTGGGGTCGATCTAGTGAAAGAAACTGTAGAGAAAGTGAAAGATATTCTTAATGGTTTGAAAGTTGCTTCAGACAGAAAGAAGTCGTATCTGCGAATTTGAAAAGAAAAGAAATTGAGTTTGATGTGGGTGACAAAGTGTTTTTGAAAGTATCGCCATGAAGAAGATCATGAGATTTGGATGAAAAGGGAAATTGAGTCCAAGATTCATAGGGCCGTATGAAATAACTGACAGAATTGGACCAGTGGCTTATCGTTTAACCTTACCGGTGAAATTAGAAAATATTCATAATGTGTTTCATGTGTCGATGTTACGATGGTATCGCTCTGATCTTTTGCATGTGATTCCTTTAACGAAAATTGAAATAACACCGGATATGTCTTATGAAGAGGAGCCAGTTAAGGTTTTGGCTCAAAAAGTGAAATAGTTGATGAATAAGAACATAGCCCTAGTGAAAGTGTTATGGCAAAAACACGGTGTGGAAGAGGCTACGTGGGAGACGGAAGAAGCTATGAGAAAACAACATCCAAACCTCTTTACTGGTAAGATTTTCGAGGCGAAAATCTCTAAAGGGGGAGAGTTGTAACATTCTGATTTAGGGCCTAGTTAGAATAATGGTGCTAGACCACAAATTCGAGGTATGTGTATGAGTTTTTGAGGTTTATGCCATGATTACATGTTAGTGTGAAAGTTTCATGAAGCAATTTTGTTAAATTGCGGTTGAATTGTCCAAAAAGACTAAATTGCAAAAGTTGCAAAATGTGAGATTCTAGAAGCTAGTTGTGTGAAATAGCTTTGGATTATCAATTAGAGGTCCTTAAATATTAATTTCCCAAATTCTAATTTTTGGACAAATTTGGGCATGAATGGGTTAAAATTTGAAAGTTTGACAAAAGGGCATTTTGGTTATTTATCAATTAAATTATTAAAAATGGGAAAAGGTGATAGAATTTCTATTCATCTTCTTCCCCAAGGCTGCCGAAAATTTAGAGAAGCCATTGTTAGGGCTCTTCAACTTTTCAAGCTAGCTAATAAGTGTATTCTAGCTCCGTTTTTAAGCATGAGTAAGCTATTTTTAGCTATATGTTGAGCTAAGATGGATGTTCAAAAATGTACCCATGTATCACAGATATGTATTTTGATGTTTAATGGAAGAATATGAAAGCTCAATCTAGTAGAAACATCTTTTGCTAAGTGATTTCCATGAAAAATGCAAGTAGGGACTTGTTTGTGAAAGTTTTGAGTTTGGTCATACATGTGTAATTTAGTGAGAATTGATGATTACTTTATTTAAATAAATGGTTCGGCTATGCATAAAAGGTTAGAAAGTTGAATGAAAATCAATTTATGAGCTTTGGCCCAAAAGTGTAAATATAAGAAAGTTTAGGGGCAAATGGTAATTTTGTTAAAGTATGAGATAATGGTCAATTTAGTCAATGTGTGTATTGAACGAGTTGATTTATCATTATAGATCAAGAAAGACGAAGCCCGGATCGAAAACGAGGCAAGAGCAAGGTGGTGGACTAAACTGTACATCTTTATACTTTTGAGTACCGAGGTAAGTTTATGCGTAATCAATGCATTCTACTTATACATTCTTAATGCTAGCTAGTGTGTAGCATGAATGAGAATGAATGAGAATGATTGAGAACCTATGTGGTTCAAATGGAATGAATGTGGTAGATATCATGAATGAATAAGTAAGCAGATATGTAGATGTATAGTGATAATATTTGATGGTAGGCTAAGTGCGATACCACCTTAATACTTAACAACTATGGGTTGTGTGCGATACCATAGTTAAGTATATTATTTAGTGGGCTATGTGCGAAACCACTATGAGTACCTCTTGGTAGGCTATGTACGATACTACCTTATTACCTGATTGTGGTGAAATTTGAGTCGAAACCATTGAGTAATTTAATGTGTGGATGTATTAGTGTGATAAAATGATGTGTTGTATTTTCGAGTAAATGTGGTATTGAGTGCAGCGGTGCATGTCAATGATTATGAGTATGTGACTCATGATGTTTTGGAAATGTGGTAAGGGATAGAAAGAGTAAGCATAATTGTGGATGTGAATTTATTTGGTAGTATAATGCTAATTGTTGTTTAGTTTATACTAGAATTCTTAAATTGTTTATGTGTAAACTTACTAAGCTCAAGGCTTACTCCTTTTCTTTCCCTTGTCTTATAGAGAAAGAGGGTTGAATCGAGATATGTGGATTAATCGGAAGATTGCCCACACTATCAGCTCACTCTGGTACATTAGACTAAATGTTTTGTGTATGGCATGTATAGGGGCTAGACAAGTTAGTGAATTTTGTTGTAAATGGCTAAGATGTGTTAGCCTATAGATAGATAATCTATTTTTTTATAATGCCATAGTTGTTAGCTGCTTTATTATATGAAAAGATGTAGTTATCCATGTAAAATTGTGTTTGAATTTGAGTTGACTATGGATGTGTTGTTTGAGTATATGTTGTAAGAACTTGATGAGTGAAAAGAACTTGGCAATTAGCTTTGTTCTTGTCCATGTGGTCAGGCACACGAGCATGTGTCTAGGCCATGTGTAACACACGGCCAGCCCACGGGCATGTGCATTGGCCGTGTCAATTTGGAAGAATTGAGTAGTGAAGGCCACGGGCTAGCCTCACGGGCATGTGTCTAGACTCAAGGTCGTGTGAGGTAGTCAGTGTGCACCACGGGTGGGGAGCATGAGCGTGTGCCCTAACCGTGGGGCATTGGCAGAATGCTTGAGTTTCATGTATAGTTTGTAAGCATGGGCGTGTGTGACTACCCACGGGCGTGTGTCATCTAGCACGGACGTGTAGTCCTTGTTTAGATGGAGAAAATTTTAAGGTTTGAAAAAGTTTCGATATAGTCTCGAGAGCCTCGTGTGTATGGGTGAGGCCTCGTAAATCGAGAATGAGGAGAGAGTGGTCACGTTGAGCCTCTGGGACGATCAAGAGGTTTTAATCCGGTAATGCCTCGGGCCCGGTTCGGCATAGAATACGGGAAAGGGTGTTAAATTTATATTTAAATGTATCACAAAGCTGAAGGAACCATTTTAAATGCTGATTTAGGTCCTTCATCATTGTGCCTCTAAACTGCAAATTGTTTTGGATAATCTGGATCAAGGCCAATTTTATTTCAAAATTGTTAGTCATGATGGCTAGCCTTGTGATGCTTCCTTGAACCATTTTCAAATTTGGCAACGCATAGTCCCTCAGGGTTCTTTTATTGCACGACATACGTATATTCGCAGGTAACTACGATGGTGAGGGTAAGTCATGTGGGTTATTATTTTTAATCTCTTCAAACAGCGGATTATCGTGGGCTAAATTGCCTGCAGCAAGTGGTTGATTATGCATCTACTGTTGCTGCTGATGATTTTGGCAAATTAATCTCTCTGGATCAGTAGCTGGCTCTATAGGTGTTCCCTAACTACAAGTCATGTACTAAAACCAAAAAGAAAATAGAAGATGTTAGTAAAATTAAAAAATAAATCGTATCCATAATTTATTAATTTCCTAATTATTCTATTAGAACGTAAAAATTAAAATCAATTTAGTAGCGTTGCCTCCCCGGCAACGGCACCAACAACTTGACCGCCTCCGAATGTACTAACGTCCAGAGTGTTAATAATGCAAATAAAATAAATGAAATCGAGGAAGTGTCTGCAAGTATACAGGTCAAGTTGTAATACAGTTACAAAGGCGTAGGTGAGTACTCCGATGATTGTACCTAAAGGAGGCAAACTACTAAATTAATGTCAATTTAAACGTAAATAATAGTAATTAGTAATTTAAATAAATTGTAACATGATAAAACATAAAGTAAAGATTTTTTTTTGTTTTTATAAATAATTAAAAAGAAATAACAAAAGCCTAAATATAAAGAACTTCGGAAAACTTAATTTAAAAACTTTAATCAATTCTAGATATGGGTGATTAACTCACTTCGGTGGTCATTACTAATTCCTATTTCGGGTTTCTACTCAATCAACTAGTCATTACCCCAATAGGATCTCTCGATCATCCACTAAACTAATGAGTCGGTAAGAACTACTTATCTCTCGACCTCACAGTCTAGACTGATTTAGGTTAAGGTGTTCACTAATAGGCCATACCAATTTTGGGTTAATTCCCCTTAAATGACTTCCTAGGGTCGCCAAGCCTAAGGTTTAAGTTCTTCCTCTCCCAAACAGCTGATCCGCTAAGAAAACCTTACACAAGAATCAATTAATCACACCTCCACTCGTTAATCCCCCATAAGAGGATTAGTTCCTCATGGATCTCATGAGCTCAATAATCTTGATTATAAAGATCAAAATAAATCACGAATCAATAGTGGAGTTTAGATAATCTTGTTTGTATTAGATGAAGCGCAAACAATCCACTAGCGTTGATCACGTTTACAAATCACATTCTCCAAAGAACACTAAAAAGAAAAGAACTAAAAATAAACTTAAATCCTAAAAGAAAGAAAAACTAAAAACTGAAATTTAAAAAAAAACTGAAAGTCTGAAAAGGTTCCCTCAACAAGTGTTTTAAGAGCCTATTTATAGAGTTAGAGTTGTCATCGTCCTCAACCCTAGGTTAGATAATGTTCTCGTGTTTAATCTCCATTGTGCTGACCAAAACGCCTCTAGCTCATAAGTTCTTCCCGTACAAGACCGACGTCATGACACCCTAACCCTTGTGTCTCTACATTGGAGATAGTGTGCATGGTTCAGTGGTAGCTTCAGGGGTGTGTCGCGATATCACTTGGCTATGTCTTGACATCCAAGGTGGTATAGCAATTCGGCATTCTTCTCCCTATATTGTGACATCGAGCGCCAATGTTTCAATACAACGATCAACTTCAAGTTCTTATGCCTTTGATTGGTCTCTTACATACTTACTAAGTACGTTAGCTCGCCTTTATGCATCATTCGGCCCCTAAGGTCAATAAAAGACTCAAAATGCTCTTTTTATTGAATTTAACTAAACTAAGAAAATATAAATAAAACATACTAAAATTGCTCATAGTCAAGCTCCTAAACTAAGAATACATAAATAAAACATACTAAAATTGCTCGTAGTCAAGCTCTTCAAGTATGAAAACTAGTTTAATCTGCTACACCAAATTACGACAGGTCAAAAAAATTTGTGTATCGTACCAAGTCTGTGTCAAGTTAGTAAGGTTTAAAATTCAAGATTTGGTTAAATGGTAAAGAAATGAAATGGAATGAAAAAATGAATTATGATGTTATTTGATTGAGTTGAAAACGAGCCTTGGGTCTAATATGTATAAAAGAACTATTAGGCTCAGAAATTGTTGAAATACCAGTATGGATTGGGATATAGTTACCTAATTGATGATGTTGAACATTAAACTTGTACTTGTATCAATAAATGGTGGAATGAGTTCAAGTAGTTGATATGAAATGAATGATAAAGGATAGGTTAATTTGCATATAAATATATAATGAATTGTATGTTAAAATAAATAAATACATAATAGCTTTTACTTAGATTTTCTTTACCTTGAATCATAGATTACTACTGAACGAATTACTAAGCGTATGGTTTGTTTTCTGTGCACATGTTAGGATTAATTTGAGATCCTGAGCAACGACTTTAGTAGCCAGTCAACAATCCCAAACTCAACAAAGTTTGTATATTATGTCTTTTTTTAAGTATATTCTGTTTTTGTTTTAAGTTGGCATATACCTAATTGAGTCAAGTTTTGGGTTGCTTTTAAGTGCATGTTCCTTTAAAGTTTGGTACCTTATGATGAATGTTTAGCCAAATGGATGTGTATATTTGTTTAACTTAATTGTAGTTGTATATGTTTAAAATCATAGAAATGGTATATGAGGTCTTGTATAAATTGTAAATGAGTTAAGTAGGTTTGAACTGGTATAAAATCTATGTATAAATGCACTTGATGTCTAATGGTTAATATGTTTTTTTGGTTAGATGTATATTGATAAACCTCAATTTATACATATTTTAACCCCATGCTTGGTTTATTTTTGGATGAATTTTCATTAGATTTGATGAATTCGATGCTCCTAATCCTTTAAATTCATGTTTTACACTTAGGAGAGCTTAGGGAGTCGAAAAGAAAGAGAAATGGGCCAAAACAGGACAAAATGGGCCTACATCAGAAATCACACAGCCTGGACTATCGACCACGGGCAGATCACACGGCCGTGTGTGGCGAGCAAAATGAGCACGATCTAAGAGTCAAACATGGGCGTGTCCCTACCATAGCAAAGAGGAATTCTATTCGGAATAAGCTACTTGTGGGTCAAGAGAGGTGTTCCAAAGCCTATATAAACACCCTAGCGGGCAACCTAAAAGGGGACGTTGAATAGATGCCGAGTAGAAGGTAGAAAATACTCCAAGACAGCCGTCGGGAACAGCTTAGGAGAAAGATCTCCATCAAGATCGAGGATCTCCCATCTAGTTCTTTACAAGTTTTTAGGTTTCCTTATGTTTTGTTGTTTTCCCTATTCTAATATGTTTCCCTCTATTAGTATGAACTAAATCCCTTAATTATCTAAGGGGATGAAACCTAGACGAATCTTATTATTTTATTTATAAGATAAATATTTGCTCTTATTATTAATTGTGAATTTTTATTTTTGTTTTGATAATTCAGGTTATTGATCCAAGTCGAATGTGCTTATTCAGTGGAGCAGCAAAAGTCCCTATTTAAGAGTAGATCAACACAATTAAGCGGAGTTGATTGCAACCCTAAAATAGGGCGACGAAAATCTATCGGATTAGAGTTAAATCTAATAAGAGAATCCATAAATCGAGTTAATGCGATAATAGGGGTTTTAATTAGAAAGATATTTCAATTAATCAACCTAAAGTCAGTTGTTTCTAATCTTGAAAGAGATATTAACATAAATCAGGGATTTCTACGGATTAAGTCAAGTGAATAAATCGTATGAATCAAAAGTAATAAGTGAAGTCTAGGTGGATTCTTCCTTAGGTATTTCTTATCTCATATAAGTTGTCCAAAAGTATTTTCCCAGTTCACTTTCTATCACGTTCATAGTTATTTAGTTAGTTAAATTAGTTAGTTAATTTTAGATTAAAAATAAATCCCCTTAATTACTAGGCTAGATAATAAAAAGATAGTTATTACTAGTAATTTTAGTCCTTGAGGATATGATATTTCGAACTCGCCATAACTATACTACTGTTCGATAGGTGCGCTTGTCTTTGTCCAAATAATAGTTAGTTTCGAGCTCCATCATATATAGCTTGTAATGGAGTTAGGATAGTTAGAATTGGTATGAAAGTTACAATTATATAAGAACTTGATGAAATAGGTACTTGTGTGAATGGGTTAAATGAAATGCATCAGTTATGAATGCATATAAGTTGTCTTTAAAGGTTTAAATGTTGTGTTAAACTTTATTTTATGTAAATTAGATGTTGGTTTTGGTAAGTGATTTAGAAATGTATGATTTAGCATTTTTATGTATAAATTGAATGGTATTATAAAGTATCTTTACAAAGTTGAAATGGTAGTTTTAGATTAAGTACTTGAAATGTGCATTTTGTCAAAATAGAGACTTAATAATAGACTATCCTTAGTATCGCGATACCACACTTTGGATATCACGATACCAACCTTGATCTATTTTTGAAAATTTTTCAATTTGATCCTCAAGTTGAGCAACTTGACTATTGTCTTCAATATTGTGATACCAAACCCTGGATATCGCGATACCCACTTGATGAAATTGAAGTTGGCTACTGTCTTTAGTGTCATGATTCCCAACTTAGGATATCGCAATACCCAGTTGTTATATTTTGAAAATTTTGTAGTTTAGTCCTAATTCAACACTGAGTTAGTATTGAGCTTTCATAAGCTTGAATAAGATCCAAATATTAATCATTTATTATATTTACAGATTTTTTAACATTGAATTACATGTATAATTACTTATTAGTTAATTAATTGACAGTAGTTGCTTCAAAAACGAATGTGACATCTTATAGTTCGAACCCGACAATCGGGTCGGGTATAGGATGTTACATTCATCATTTTGTCTTTTATGTTTTTTTTTTTTGTCAATTTAAAATAAGCTAATTGTTTATATGGTTGGGAGATCTATAGGTTAATCGCTTAGTGACCGAAATAGGAGTAAAACTTGATTTAGGAAAAGACTACAATTTAATTTTTTTAATTTGCTCATGTGTTAATTCTAGGTGTCAATTATGTTAACAGAAATCCTAAAGGGAAAGCACGATTGAGTACCTCCCGACTCTACCATTGTGATCTAGTTAGAAAATCATTCAAAGATTAGTTCCGGGGACAATGACCAACTGAAGATCATGTTGCACTAAGTAGGAGGTAAGGAAACCATTAAACTACTTGACGCGATGGGGAATGTGATGCCAATAACACTTGTGCTAATAGCCCTTGGCTTAAATTTGGAGGTGCATTTGAGTCCTTAAACTGAGATTAGGTTAAATTTGAAATAGGTGTAAATCTAGATGGCAATGAAAATAAAAGTTTCAATAGAAAGCTTAACCAAGATTAAGGCGTAAGCTTCATAAATAAAAGCCATGCTTTCTGCAAATAATAATAATAATGTGGTAAGCATAGTAAACAACATAAGGTTCTACATGCAAAGATTAAGATCACAAACCCATGTCAGGTGCCTTTATAGAATTCCTCATAAAGTTATCAATACAGTTTGTGGTAATAGAGGCTCCACATTCATAGGGTCACAAAGCACATGTTGGTGAACAAAATTAGGAGATTTTTTGTCTTCCCTAAGCATTAACTTTGCCAAGAGGTCAATGTTATGCCTTAGCTACGCTATATGTGACATGAGTGGAATAACAATAATTAGCACATGAAGAAGTTCAACCATCTCCTCCAATCGCATCATTAAGACTATGCTCATTAAAACAGAGCCTCTAAAAGTCACTTAGAGATCACATATTGCTAAAAATAACCTCATTGGTTTTTAGGCAATGGTATTGATCCTAGGTGAGGGATCTGTCAAAGAGATGAGTAAAAAAACCTCACATATGAGGGAACAGTCCACTTTAAAGGAAAAGGAAAATTTCACAACTTATCCTTTATCAAGATATATTTGTGGGAATGATGTAACACCCCAAACCCGGCCCAAACACCACGACCGGATCTGGTATGTCACTAAGGAAATTTTTGTAAAACAAATCGTGTTGTCAGAAAGCCCAAATGTAATTTATATAAAATATGCCTCTATGAATAAAACTCAAACTTAATTACATGCCTTAGTTTAATTAAAATAAATGTTTGAATAACTAAAAATAATTTATCCCATAATAAAACAAGATATAAACTAGTGGCCCATGGCCTTATTACAACGAGGTTTAAAATCCATTAAATAAAACATAATATAAAAATAATTAACTTGAGTCTTTTTGTCGGATCAACATATTCTTTTGCATGGCCACCTTGCGCTCCTCTCCAGCCCGGTTCGATGCACTAATTGTTACCTGAAATGTTAATTAATTGGTTGAGTAGCGAGACTCAGTGTGCAACGTTCATGCACCATTAGATTTGGGCCTTAACCCATAAAAATAGAATAATAAATTCATGTACATATATAACAAATAATATGCAAAGCCCAACCTATTTGCCTAGGTTTCTATCCGTTAGACGCCCCCGTACCAACCGTTCACACCATTGGGGATTTCTACAATCAACCCACACCGCTATACGCCAAGATGGCGATCATCTTGTTCATCAACATATCATGGTCGAAGCCCTTATAATGATCACGGCAAAAGCCGCTACAACATATAATGAGATCATGGTAAAACCGCTACACATAAAACGATAACTTCCTCCTTTCATCAAACCCACCCCATGCAATCACAAAAATCAATACACTTATAACATATAATCAGAATATTCACTGACCTGGTGATTCGCTTTTACCCTCTTTGGGCTTCCATCTTTATGCCGAGATTTCGGCATTTATCACAACATATAATACTTATAAACAGGTATTTAACAGACAGATCTAAATGGTGGGGAAGTATTACACACCTGATTTGCGTACTAAGGCTTTTGCTATATCTACGTTACTATCACTTGAAACAACTACTATTGGCCCACGATCTGACTTTGATTTTGGCCCACACCCCGTTGGCCAATCTCGCACTACCGAAACAGATCGCTTCTTGAATTTGGGCGACGGTTTTCTGAGATCCAACCTTTCTCGCTTGATCGTTAGTTGAGTCCATATCAATCTCTTAATCACTAAACCAAATAACGATGAGATCTAACTCATTAGTTAAATGTAACCTTTAAAACGAACACTTACCTAGTTAGTCGAATCCTGAATATCCTTTAGAAATTGTCACTACCAACCTTCCTACATTCGGCCATCAACCAAATATCAAACCAACCGATACACACAATTTACCTAACCCCACAGAGTATTCGGCCAAAGCACAGAAAATCATGGAAAGCCATTCGGCCACACTTACCACTTCTTACCTTCGATTTTTCCTCAAAATTGACTTTAATGGGATAGTTTCGGCTTCTAGGAGTACAAAGTATAATCAAAAGGACCTTGGAACAATGGTTTAGATTAGGAGTTTGATAAAATAAGGAATCACGAAAAGGAAAAGTCCAAAACTTACCGAATTACTAAGGAGTATACGACTACATGTGCACCTTCTGGAAAGCAGAGATCTCAATTGTAGATTCGGCTATGGGAGATGAGGATATGAACAAAGGAATTGGCTCTTAGAAAAGAAAAGAGAAACGTAGAGAAGGCTTGGAAATTTCGGTAGAGAATGAAAGAAGAATAGGGTTTCAAGATACCGAAATCAAGAATACTACTCCCTATTTATAGAGAAATTTCAGCATACCCACACACAGAGTTGGAATTTCGCCAACTCTCCCTCCCGAGTTGGATTTTCGGCCAACTCTGCATCATCGATAGCTTTTAACTCTCTTGATAACTCAATCCTTATCTTACCTTTAGGAGAGCCTACCTTAAAACCAACTCCTCCTTATTAATTATCGCTTTTTAACACTTAAAATAAAAGAAATAACTCCTAAAAGGTAGTCTAATTGCCGTCCACCCCCTTCCCATTTAAGTCCCAAATTTGACCCATCTTTTAAGGCCCAATCGGCCATACAAGGGCCCAATTTCTTCCCCCCTTATGGCGCCACCTTATGCCCACTTAATGCACTTTAATTCTTTGGGCCACAAGCCCAGCTTGTCACTTAATTAACAATCTTCTTAAATTATAAGCTAACACCATTTATTAGCCACCTAACCCAATTTTTTTAAAGCCCAAAATATCACTTAAACTACTCAGAACATTAATTTAAACTCTAATCCATATATTTAATCAAGGTCTTAGCCCGAGCCTTAAATTCTTGAACTAACATGTTAAACTAACATATAAATGCACAGGCCCACATTTAGGATGTTACAAATAAAATGCAAAATTCTTAGAGAATTGGTGTACCTTGGGGTCGTCAGTATCTCATGGTTAAAACTTGAAATTAACTCACACTAAGAGAACCCTTAAAAGCAAGGGTGAACAAATTGCTATAACTATTTAAAGAAGTATCCTCCTTATGCTTCTTGCAATCCAAGAAATACAACACTAATAGATGCCAAGACGGGTAACATGAAAAAATGAAGTATCTCTACAAACCAAGGATGAAATATAGATGAAAAACAAACCTACTTTAAAATAGGTGCAATGGGAGATAAAAGCCCCTCAAATTAGTCATAACTTTGTTCATTCGATGAACTATTGACGAAATCAAGAAGTTATATCTATAATTATGTGATTTAGACATTGTAGCACCAACATGGTTGTCATCTCCTCCATGGTAGTAGTGCACAATCGTTCTTCGTTTTCTATGAGACGTTCATTTGGAATCTCAAAGGATCAATGACCATTATAAGAGGAAGAATGAAAAAAATAATAGGGCATAAAATAAAAAGTAGCTCTCTAACAAAAAGCAACAAATAAGAGTAGGAAAAATAGAAAAAAAAGGTAGCAAGAAAGAGTTTCGACCTTGAAAGAGTTTCGACCTTGAAGTCTTAAAAAAGCCTTATTTATATGTATTTATGAGTGAAAATGAAAAGTCACTTTAAGCAAGAAGATGGTAACAAATAAATGGCACATTAAAAAAATCAACCAAAGACAAATATGTGTATAAAAGTAATTAATACAAGGGGACAATGACCAAGGCAATCATAATGACACTTTAAACTCTTTATGAGCCTTGCCAAAGACCTTCAATGAGCCTCACTAGAAAATCAACTCAATCTAGGTTAATTCATAACCTGTCTTTCATTAAGAGGAAACTGTTGTACCCTCATCAGAGCATGCCTCACCAAACTACCCAAAAGACTATAGAAACAAAGCTCCGCCTTATGACCACGTTGAAAGCATAATTCCTATCTTAAGAATGCCTTTCCTAAACATCACATCACGCCAGGCAAGCCCACACGACCTTTGGAATATATATAAAAGGAAAAGTTCCTATCAACATCCATCAATCCATTACATCCCCAACTTGACAAACACATCGATCAGCTCTTTCAAGTCGATTCCAACAATGCCCTTAGTTAATAATCACTATTTTACCACCCATGCCTATAAAAGTAGGAAACTCAATGGTTGGACTCACGCCAAGCCAACCTCATTTTATAAATTATATAAAAAATTCACAAAGACTGTATATCCAACACTCTACTCAAAAACAATCTCAACACATCTAAGTCACCATTTGCAGTAGTTCTCTGCACCACTTATAATTTGAACTACCCTTATTTTAATGGCTCTCCCTCATTTTATATAAGTTTGTTGTTATAACAATTTAATAACAAATACAAACCTTACATTCAAATAATACGACTCGTTGAAACATTTTAAAGTGTGAATATAAACAATGTTTCTTATGTGTCCTAAATATAAACAATATTTTGAAAATAAAGGAAGTATTCAAAATGAACATAGACATTACTAAAAAAATGTATGATTTGATATTATTATTTGAAAAAAAAAAAAAAAGCCATTTATACTTTTCCTAACAAGGTTATTATATAGGCGAAGGTTACGAGTAATTGGGTCAGAAAAATGAAAAACCTTAGAAGTAAAACCCAAATAATTAGCCGAAGCACGCAACAAAACAAAAATACTCCAACTATTGTTTTGTGTTTTCTTTCATGAAAATCAATAAACACCAACAGACATCAAGATCAAGCACTCTTGTCTTTCTCTCTCTTCTTACACAGAGAAAGAAGACAAACCTTCTCCTTTGATTTCCTCATCAGATCCCCTCTTAGTTTTACAGCAACACAATACCCACTAATGCCCTTTTTTGAAACACCCTCTTTTTTGCAATTATTCTCTTCTCTTTATACAACATTCAAATTTCAAACTATACAGAATACCTTTTTTTCTAGTTTATATATCTCTGCTCATAAATCACAATACACAGACACAATTCTTAAGAAAGAGGAGCATAGGGGGGGGTTGGTTGTTTTTTTTTTTTTTTTGTCTTGTGACCAATCTTTTAAATGAGGTGTAAGAAACATCTTGCCGACTTGAGTAGCGGCGTTGGCGTGTGTGCCACTTGTCTCCGGGAGCGTCTTCTGGAGCTCATCGCGGCTCAGGCGCAGGCTCAGGCGCAAGCCCAACAGGCTCAATTAGCGCGCGCTGCCGTTGAAGATGGTCGGAAACATGACCCTCCGGCGCTGATTTTCCCTCGGTCTGTTTCTCCTTATGTCAGTCGGCGGAAATCTGATGATAATAGTGCCACGTGGATCCAACATCAACGGTTCTACAGCACTCCTCAGGTGGGCCCAACTTACAGCACCACATCCACCACCTATTTTGAAGCCACCAGATCGTTCAAAAAGAAGAACAGGTTCTCGCTTTTTTCGAATCTGTTCAGGTCGAGATCCGAGAAGTTCAATTCCGATCCTAGGGTTCATTTTCATCGGGACTCGTGCGACGAGCCTTCCACATCATCGGCATCCCCGTCATGGTTCGCAGCAATCTTCCCCGTTCGTCGGAAAAAGCAGCAATCATCGAAGACATCTCGTGTGGATCAATTTGACCAATTCGGTCCCGGCGATCGGAGATCATGTAGAATCATAGATCGGGGAATGTCGCCAGCGATTGAAGTGGATTCAGGAGACGAGTGTGATCAACCGCCATCTGGAGCCTCGCCGGAGGCATCGCCGGGATGGAAAATGACACCGACGGCAGCGAGGAGACCGAGGGGCGGGACGAGGAACAACATTTCGGGATTAGCGTTTTGCTTAAGCCCACTCATGAGGCCGAGCCCGAACACTCACTGGAACCAGAAGGGCGGATTGCCACCGGACATGTCGTTCAGCGGAGAAGCTCGACCGTCGACGAAGAAGCCCCATCTGGCGAGCGCCGCAGGATTCCACGCGAATCGATCCAGGAAGCTTGCTGATTTTGGCAGAGTCAATCGTAACCGTTGAGTGGGTTAAATCGTTGACATTTGACCACATCGATTGTGAGTGAAAGATAATTTAAGTAAATTGATTTAAACTACGGTTTTGCCATTGCTTATCTGCTGTTTCTGTGATTCGTAAATGATCATTTTTCTTTTCCCAGTAAAAATATTTTTTTTACCGTATACAAATTACAGATGCTGTTTACCACTAGTGTCAAAAACAAGGATTGATTTTGGGTAAATTATATTTTTTAATAATGTTTTTAAAAAATAAAATTTATTTACGTTCCATAGCCCTTTATTAGATATTTATAAAGGGGGTCTTTTAGGTAAATGGAAGTAGCTGTCATTATTACGAAACACTTGGATATGGTTGGGTTCAAAGTGGCATCATTAGAGAGTAAAAAAGAGGATTGACTTTGGGAATTTGGTCTAAAGTTCAACACCGTTGGATGAAGTCGAAGATGATGAATGAATCATTTTTCTTTTGGTGTTTTGGGGGCCATTCACAACATGATCAACTGAAGGTGGTGAGGGCCACGTGTGTCTGTGCCGCATCATGCCCTTCCTTGACTGGTGGCTGCACTATCTCAACAACACCAAATGCTAACCCCAACACTTGCTTTTTTTCATTTCCAGATTACCTCAAAATTTTGAAGGCTTCAACCTTGTCAATGAGACATTCTCAAAATTTTCAGGACTTCTTCAACATTGCCATTAATCCAAGCTCATTAGTATCCCACACTATAATCATGGTTGTTATAATTGGGTTAAATTGAACGTTTGATAAAATTAAATCGACAACCGATGATCTAACTAATACCCAAAAATTAGAGGAAGGTTGAACCAATGCAAAATAGGTCAAATTAGTAAAAAAAACCATCTCAGTCGGATTTATATTAAATTAAATATTTATTTTTTTGTTATTAGGGTAGAAAATGAACCGGAGCGTTCAACGAACTACTCGCGAACCATCCATACAATGTTTATTTATTAATCTATATAAATGAGTATGAACAAAAAATTTATGTTTATTTATTAAACGAACGATTATGTACAAAGGTGTGTTTTGGTTCATTTATGTTTACGAACAAACTCGCTTATTTATCTATTCGTTTATAAACTCATTTAATTAAAATATTCGGTTTATTTATATTTACTGAACAAACTCGTTTATTTATCTATTTATATATAAACTCATTTATTCAAAATGATATTTTCCTATGAAAAATACTTTGATAATATATTCCATTTATTTCTATATTTAACTTTGGACTCTTTTTCAAGAAAATTTATATACTTGCAATCGTTACAATTTGACAAAATGTACGGTGAAACGATAATTATACAATCAACTCTCTATAATAATCATCCACTATAATAGTATTTCTTTATAAAATTCAAGTTTTTAGTAGAATCGATTTTTATATTTTACTTTAATCTCTACAACTACTTTTCACTTATAAGAGTAAAATCTATAGCTATGAAATACATTCTTTATTAAATTATTTTTCTATAACGGCATATTGTCTAAATTTTAAATAAAATATAGCTATTCCATATAAGTAAACCTACTAATTATTATTTATTAAATGAAATTGATCTTAATTAAATTATTATTTCAATAAAATGATTAAATTTTATGTGAAAAATTTATTAATCATGTTTTATTAGATAAAAATAATCTTAATAGGTGGAATTAAAGATATCAATTCAATAAACTGTTAAGTTCTCTAATTAAATATTCTATTATCAATTTGGAATATCATAAACTTATAAATTGATTATTCAATTTAGTAATTCATGATAAATTAATTAATTTAATTTGATAACTAATATTGGTTAATTGATTTTATTAGATTTATGAATTTTACAATTGATCATGAGAAAGAGTGTAAAAGAAAATGTGCATTAAAGCAATAACGCATGCACCTATTATATGTCTTTTAAAATTGTTGATTTGATTCTCACTTCTTTTCTTCTTCTTCTTCTTCTTCTTCTTCTTCTTCTTCTTTTAACATAATTCACACTTTCTTTATTTGATGAAAATTCACAATATAAATTTTATGGTAAGACTACAACAATTATTTCTCTATAACAACATGTTGTTATAGTCAGTATAACCGCCATTAGGAGCGAAGCCAAAAATTTTTTTGGGTGAAATTAAATTATATATTTTATAATAGTAAAATACAATTTTATTATTTTAATAGCTTATATATTTAAAATTTTTAAAGAATTAAATCAATTTTTTATCATTTTTGGGGTCAAAGTATAATTTTACCATTATTAATTTAAAATTTTATAAATTATAAAGAGGTCTATATGGAAATATTTTTTTTTTTTTTAGGAGAATAGGGGCCCTTACCAGCCTCTTTGGCTTCGCCACTTACTGCCATCTCTCTATAAAAGGCAAAATCTAAGCAACAATTAAGACTATTACATAGAGAGTTTACTATATAACCAAAATACTTCAAATAAAAACTAAAATTAAAATATAAAACTATACCCTTAGTTGGCATACACTAACATAAGTGTTGGGGATTGACTATAAAAAACGAGATAATAAAAATGAAGAAGAACAAACACAAATATTTTATGTGAAAAACCCTCAAAGAAAGAAAAACCACGGGCAAAGGAGGCTTCAACTTTTCACTAAATCAGTAAACAAACGAGAATACAATATGGAGAAAATAAACCTACATGTACTAAACGTACATTACCCAAAACCCCGAATACAAAACTCAAAATTCTAAAGAGCAAACCGATAAATAAAATCCTAAATCTCATAGGGCACTCATAAAAGGGTTATAAAAACACACTCGATAATTATTACGAAACTCTCACCAAAACTCATATGCGACTACATCTTATCGCCCTCAAAGAAAAAGCCTACGACTACATCTTGATTGGCTTAATAAAATAGGGATACAATAGCTATCCCATTTAAATAGGCTAAGATTAGAGTTCTAATCATATTAAAATATTATTAGAATAATCAGAGTCTAACTAAGAAAAGAAGGCCTACTTGAAGTCTAAAACGCAGCTGCCAAATAGGAGAACACGTCATGACTTCACAACTTCCCGTTCGCCTCGTCACAATATCGTCCTGATGTTGGGCCTGTTTTGCCCCTTCGTCGGTTGCTCATCGATTCTCGTCTAAGGTGCCTGTAACATATCCGATAAATGCAAGGCAGACCCCACAATAAATCTGGCATCTCTTTCTTAGTCCGAAAAATAAAATCTAAAACTCTTTTACTTTACATTTTTTACGGTTTATTTTTCCATTTTTACGCAACAAACATCATGATTGTTGAAATGTTAGTTTAATTTAATTGGTTTGTTTATTTATTTTTTTTTTTTTGATTGGTTTAATGTTGGTAAATATATAAACGTATATGTTTATGAACGTTAAACAAACATAAAGATGATGCTAAAAATTTAAACAAACACAAATTAAACATTAACAACTTCAAAAATAAATAAATCAACACGAATAAAGTTTTGTTCATTTGAGCCTAATTCATTTACACTTGTTGTCGTAACCATTTTTAATAAAACAGTAAACGATGCGGTCGACTCGGGTTTTTTAAAAATGAAAAAGAAGGGAGTCGCCACCAACCCTTTTTAATGAGGTGTGATCGGGCCACCTCTTAAAATAGTTATTTTTAATAAACAGTTTGATTTATCAAAACAACGATTTTTGGTCTACGAAATCTAGAAAACGAGTTCGGGAGTCGATTGCGCACGAGGAAGGATTAGCACCCTCGATACGCCCAAAATTGGTACCAAATTGATTGATCGATGTCCTAATGTTGAAAAACTTTGAAATGATTCGGAAATAGATACTTTTATTTTCAAAACTCGAAGGGATCGAAAGGGACGTTAAGACTCTCTTATTTTCGAAGAGATAAAGCATCATGTCCAGTAAGTTAGGGCACAATACTTTAGATTCCCGAAACTAAGCTCGCCTTTTAAAACTTGGTTTTATATTTAAAGAGGATCTCCCGTCATTTGTCCAACGAGAAAATAGAACCTAGTAAGTTAGGGCTCGTTTTCCGAAGGTCCAAATTAGGAATATTGCCCCTATTTTTTTTAAAAAAACCTTATCCGGAGTATCTAGATGTCGAGTCAGTAAGTTAGGGCGCGACATTTCGAATTTCTGGGATTAAGTATTTTATTCGGAGCTTGATTGCGATTTAAAAAAGGTATTTCGTTATTAAGATTGAATAAGAAAAATCGGAACCTAGTAAGTTAGGGTACGATTTTCTCAAACCCTTAATACGAAATATCAATTATTTGAAAACTTGATGCATTAGGAAACCGATATGACAAATAATAAAGGGAAATTCGATGTTATGCGAGAAAAGAAATAATGATAATATTGATTTAATTAATGAAAATAAGCAGACATAATAAAAGAGATAATAATAGTATTAACACACTAGTAACAACAACAACAACAACAACAACAACAACAACAACAACAACAACAACAACAACAACAACAACAACAACAACAACAACAACAATAATAATAATAATAATAATAATAATAATAATAATAATAATAATAGTAAGTATATACAAGTAATGATACAATAATAAGAATAATAGAAATAATAATAAAATAGCAATAATATTAATAATGATAGTAAAAGAGTAAATAATAATAATAATAATAATAATAATGGTACAAAATATATACCATACAATAATATAAATATAGTAAACATAATGATAATAGTGATAGTGAATATAATAATAATGATAATAATAATAATATTAACATTAACATAAAAATAGAAGTAAATATATATATATATATATATATATATATATGTGATAATTATGTAAGTGAGAATTAAAATATATATAAAATAACATAAATATAAATAAATCAAATGGATGATAATAGTATCAAACTAAGAAAATATATCTTATAATAATGATAATAATAGTAATAATGATAAAATAAAATTTAAATAATAGTAATAATAATAAAAATTGCAAAATAATCAAAAAAGGGGTAACTTGCATTAAAATGGAAGTTTTGGGTCAAATTGTAAATAAAGTAGAGGTTCAGCGGCTAGAAAAACACGCGCATAAAAGGATAGGGGCCAAAGAGGCAATTTTCCCCAGTGAATAAAACGCAGCGTTTGAGGGAGGGACGGAATCGCAAACCGCGTGAAATTTCTAGGCTAATATTGCAATAACTAAAAATTTGATTTTAAAAACATGAAAATGCGGAAGGACCAGTAGCGCAATTTCCTCTTTGGCTTAAAAAACACGCGGATCCTATCTGGAGCGGGTCGGGTTGGGGTCGGACCAGGTGAAACGACGTCGTTTTGGGGGTTATATAAAGCCCTAAACACATAAAAAATCATTTGGTTGTCTGTTTTAAAAAAAAAATTCCTTCTCTCTGTTTTCTCTGTAGAGGGGGAGTCCGGCCAGCTCCGATCGTCGTCCTTCATCGCGCCGGCGCCATCGCCGGCCACCGTGAACAGTGGTCGAAATTTCGTAAAAAGGTATTTTTTTCTCTTTTTTTTTATATTTGTTTCCTTTACCTTTTTTATATTTCGTGTTTTATTCATGCATAAACGAAGAGAAAACAGATTCTTAAATGAGGAGGAAAATGGAAAAAATACCTTGGGTTTCCGATTTGATTTTTTAGGCCTTTTTGTTCTCTGATTTTGTGATCGATTCTCTTACTGATGAAAATCTCTCTTTTTTGCATTTAATCAAAGAGTGAAGAGGAAAAAAAATCCCCCTTACAAATACTTTGAATCGGCTTTTATAGCCATTTTTTTTACAACTTGCTGCTTTCTGTCATTTCTCGTTTATTGCTTGTAGGGCCAGAGGCGGTAGAAGGGCGGTGGACATGACCGTGGTGGCAGAGGGGCGACGTCAGAAAGTCAGGGCAAGTGGCCCTAGGTTGCAGCGCCACTTGCATTAGGGTTTTTGTTTTTCTTTTCTGTTTGTTTTTTTTATTTGGGTTTGGGCCGGTTGGGCTTTATTTGGGTCTGGGTTGATGGGTTAGGTGGGTTGGGAAAATTGGGCTTACAACAGCTGCCCCTCTTTGCTCATTGTCGTGTAACGGTAATAGAGCAAAGACATAAGAAAGACCAATTTTGCCCGGTCTCGCTGGGCTTTAGCTTCTTTGGTGCACTTTTCTTGAGTAACCTCATCTCGGTCCACCGCATCTTGTCGTTCGATCCACTCCACCGTTGCTTGGTGAGATAGGACACAGAACTTCAATTTGCTCCCCGCAATATCGTGGAGATAGGTTTAATCGTCTTCTATCTCGCTCATTGCAACTTTAGGGGATAAGACTTGCAACTTCAACCCGCTTCACTGCAACTTCAGGGAGATAAGGTTTGTTTTGAATCTGCTCTTGCAACTTCAAGGAGACAAGATCTGCCATCTTCAATCTGCTTCCTGCAACATCAGGAACGCCAAATCTATTATTTTCAATCTACTCCCTGCAACATCAGGAACGCCAGACTTTCTATCTTCGATCTGCTCCACTACAAATTCAGGGAGACAAGATCTATGTCTTCGATCTGCTTCCTGCAACTTCAGGAATGTCAAACATGCTACCTTCAATCTGATCCCTGCAAACTCAATGACCGCCACACTGATATCTTCTATCTACTTCCTGCAACTTTAGGAAGGTCAAATCTGCTATCTTCAATCTGATCCCTGCAAACTCAAGGACCACCAGACTGATATCTTCGATCTGCTTCCTACAACTTCAGGAAAGTCAAATCTGCTATCTTCAATCTGATCCCTGCAAACTCAAGGACCACCAGACTGATATCTTCGATCTGCTTCCTACAACTTCAGGAAGGTCAAATCTGCTATCTTCAATCTGATTCCTACAAACTCAAGGACCACCAGACTGATATCTTCGATCTGCTTCCTGCAACTTCAGGATCAAATCTGCTATCTTCAATCTGATCCCTACAAACTCAGGGATCACCAGACTGATATCTTCGATCTACTTTCTGCAACTTCAGGAAGGTCAAATCTGTCATTCCCTCATCTGTTTCTATAGTGTCCTTTTAAAGACATAACCTGCAGAATGAGTACATGCTCATGCCTAATGATTAGGATGCCATGATTGGAATGAGTTAAAATGTTATGAGTATGATTCCTATTCAAGGTGTTATCACTCATTTATCTGTCAAAGTTTTATCTTCGTTTCCCTTGCAGTAACCGTTTTCACATGAATGACTTGCCCCTGTGGAAATTTCAAAGCCCATTTTAGGCCTCGAAATACGGGCCTGCATTGACTTCTAGCTGTCTTCCCCGGGAGTCACAACTCCTACTTGAAGAATACCTGACTTGGTTCGTTTTGGATTCGTTCCTCAGTAATTTAGGGTTTTTGAATCTTTTCTTATCAAAAATTAGCCTATCATACTTTTTCTAAGTGACCAAGTAACATTATTCACTCTGCCACGATTACTGAATTGGGCGAAGAACTTTGAAGAAATGGTCTCCATTAATACCCCTTTTTTCCCAATGTCTTTATTCTATGTTCGTGGAAATTCTAAACAATTGTCCTGTTTCGATTTCCTATTTTATCTAGAGATTTCCAAAGTAATACATGGAACTTTCCTTTGTGAAATTGGTAGTTCATCAATTATTGTTTCAATGATGGGTAACAGTAGGTCGATTTCAAAGAGAGTTAAAATGAATTATCTATGAAACGAAGAAAATTGACTGGGGACATGTCCCTTTCTTACGGAGAAAAGAATTCAAAAATAGTAAAATGAACAACATGGATCAGACGCCCTAGACATCGTCAATTGGGCTTCTATATACAAACTTCAAGAAGGCGCTTTGAGCACATCATGTGTTTAGAAGACTCAAAGTGTTTTGTCGATGCCCGATATGCAACGTGCTTCTTCTTCATTGATTCTAGTCTTTGCAAGATCGCGACGTGTCCATTCAAAACTCGAGCCGTCCTTTTCGGGTTTTTGACTCAAAAAAGCCATTTGGTCTCAAGGTGCCCTTTTGCGGGTTTTCACATTGGCCTCTCCATTTTTTTTTAAGTCTTAAAGTGCCCTTTGCGAGTTTTCACCTTGGCCTCTTCCATTTCAAGCAAAGTATTTTTAAGCGAATCGAGTTCACGGATTAGGCAAACTTTTTCGTCCATCTCGGTCGAATCAGTACACCTCCAGAAAGTTTTCTTTACCACATACGGTCCTTCCGATTCGGCATCCATTTTCCTCTGTAATCCTTTTGTATGGAAAGGATCTTTTTCAAAGACGAGGTCCCCTTCATGAAATTTTCTTGGCGAACCTTTTTGTCGTAAGCTCGCATCATTCGCTTTTGGTACATCGACCATGACGGATAGCCCTCAATCTCTTTTCTTTAATTAAGTTCAACTGATCATATCGAGCTGAATCCATTCACCTCATCCACTTCACTTCGACAATACTCAAGAGAAGATATTTTCACTTCAATAGGTAGAACTGCCTCCATCCCATAGACCAATGAGAAAGGCGTTGCCCCAAAGAGAGGTTCGAAAGACGTTCGATAAGCATAGAAGCGCGAACGGTAATTTTTCATACCAATCCTTGTAAGTCTCGGTCATCTTTCCCACTATCTTTTGATGTTTTTGTTGGCCGCTTCCATCGACCCATTCATTTTTGGACGTCTGGAGACAAATTGTGGTGTTTAATGTTGAATTGGCGCAAACTCCGCTATCATCTTCGTTGTTTAGGTTCAATCGTTGTCCGATATGATCCTCTTAAGTATTCCATATCGACAAATAATTTCTTTCTTCAAGAACCGACTGACCGCTGACTTAGTGACGTTAGCATATAAGGTGGCCTCTACCCACTTGGTGAAGTAGTCGATAACCACGAAGATGAACCGATGCCCATTTGAAGCTTTCGGTGAGATTGGTCCAATGACATCCATGCCCCACATTAAAAATGGCCATGGGGAAGTCATAACGTGTAAAGGTGACAGAGGCACATGAATCTTGTCTCCATAAATCTGACATTTATGGCATTTTTTGGCATAGTTGATGCAGTCTCCTTCCATGGTGGACCAATAATATCCAAACCTCATTATTTGTCTGGCCATTGTGAAACCATTGGCATGAGTTCCGCAGATGTCTTCATGGACTTCTTCCAGGATTAACTTAGCTTCGGCGGCATCCACACATCTCAGCAGCACTTGATCTTTCCTTTTCTTGTACAGGACCTCTCCATCCAAGACATAGTCACAGGTTAGTCTTCTCAATGTCCTTTTATCATTCTCAGTTGCTTGGTTCGAGTACTCACGATTTTTTACGTACCGCAGTATATCGTGGTACCATGGTAGGCCAGTTTTCTCTTCTTTCTCAATATTGTAGCAATGGGCTGGGTCCTGATGAATGCTCATTCGTATAGGCTTCATATCCTCATTTTCATTTATTTGGGCCATGGAGGCTAAGATGGCCAGAGCATCAGCCATCTGGTTTTCGTCTCTGGGTAAATAGTGGAAAGTGACGTCGTCAAACTCTCTGATCAAATCTTGGGCCAATCTTTTGTAGATGGCCAGCTTTGGATCCCTGGTTTCCCATTCCCCTTTAAGTTGATAGATTACGAGGGCAGAATCTCCAAATACTTCGAATACTCAGATTTTGTGTTCGATAGTGGCGCGGAGACCCATGATGCAAACTTTACATTCAGCCATGTTATTAGTGCAATCGAAATCCAGTTTGCAAGCAAATGGGTAATGGTCTCCTTTTGGGGATATCAGAACTGCCCCAATTCCATTGCGCATTTGATGCTCTGTCAAAATTCAGCTTCCAAGGATGATCTTCTGAGGCACTCTTTCTAGTGTTGGCCACATACATCAAATCTTCGTTAGGGAAATCGAAGTCTAAAGGCTCGTAATCTTCAAGGGCTCTACTGACTAAAAAGTCCGCTATTGCACTCTCTTTTACTACCTTTTGGTTCACGTAGACTATGTCGAATTCAGAAAGCAGAATCTTCCATCTGGCCATCCTTCCATTCAAAGCAGTAGACTTCATCATATATTTTAGAGGATCTAGCTTCGAGATGAGCCATGTCTTATGATACAACATATACTGCCTCAATCTTCGAGTTGTCCAAATCAAGGCACAACATAGTTTCTCGATTGACGAGTACCTTGTTTCACACTCAGTGAATTTTTTACTAAGGTAGTATATTGCCTTCTCTCTTTTTCTCGAATCGTCATGTTGACCAAGCACACATCCCATTGAATTATCGAGCACTGTCAAATAAAGGATTAACGGCCTACCTGGATGAGGCGATGTCAATATTGGGGCATTGGACAGGTATTGCTTTACTTTGTCGAAGGTCTTTTGGCATTCTTCATCCCACGTGTCCGGATTGCGTTTCTTAAGAAGACGAAATATGGGGTCACATTTTTCGGTCGGCCAGAAATGAACAAAGCGATGTAATTTAGCCTTCCTAAGAAACCTCTAACTTCTCTTTGGAGTGCGTGGTGGAGGCAACTCTTGTATGGCCTTAACTTTGTGCAGGTCAACCTCAATCCCCTTTTATCGACCACGAATCCGAGTAACTTCCTGCATCGAGCTCAAGGTACACTTTCTTTGGATTAAGTTTTAGTGGAATTTCTTCAACCTCAAGAATAGTTTCCTTAAGACCTGCGCATGTTCTTTTTCAGTTCGGGACTTGGCGATCATATCGTCGACGTAAACCTCACTTTCTCTGTGCATCATGTCGTGAAATAGGGTTACCATGGCTCTCTGATATGTCGTTCCCGCGTTTTTTAGCCCAAACGGCATCACCTTGTAGCAAAACGTCCCTCACATGGTCACAAATGTTGTCTTATCCATATCTTCAGGATGCATCTTTATTTGGTTGTATCCTGATAAACCATCCATGAAAGAGAACAACGAATAGCCTGCCGTATTGTCTACTAAGGTGTCGATGTGAGGCAACGGGAAATTATCTTTCGGGCTAGCCTTGTTTAGATCCCTGTAGTCAACGCACATTCGTACTTTCCCATCTTTCTTAGGGATAGGGACGATATTAGCCACCCAATCTGAATACTTAACCACTTGCAAGAATCTGGCGTTAAATTGTTTCTCGACTTTTTCTTTTATTTTTAACAAAACATCCGTTCTCATTCTTCGAAGCTTCTGTTGGACGGGCTTGTATTCTTCTTTTGTGGGCAACCGGTGTACTGCGATATCAGTGATTAATCCGGGCATATCTTGATACGACCACGTGAATACATCATTGAATTCTTGCAGTAACTCGATGAGGTTTTGCTTTGTCTCTGCCGTGATACAAGCTCCGATCTTCACTTCTTGTCCTTCTCCTAGGTTCACCACTTCCACTGACTCTTTATATGGTAGGATATGTTTTTCTTCTTGCTCTATCATTCTCAACAAATCTGGAGGCAAGTCACATTCTCTGTCACTTTCAAAATCCTGAGATTCCTCTAAACACATGTCTTGCTCAAAACGGACCTCTGAATCTGTAGTATCGTTGCTCATATCATTGATGGCTAGGGACCTGTGATGGGTATCAAAGGATGTACAAAGAATAAATGAATTGAAGGATAACTATTCACATGATATGAATGGGAACAAGAAATGGAAAAGTTTGTTAGAATTAAAGATGTATTTTATTAGAACAAAATATGTAACACCCCAAACTCGGCCCAAACGTTATGGCCAAATTCTGTATGTCACAAAGAAAACATTTTGAAAACCCTTGTTAGCCGATTTAAAATTTAAGGCAAAAGATTTTTGTTTTATTTTAAAACCTATGGAATTTGTATGAAGATTTATAAAGTAAGAATTGTTACAGATTTTAATGTACCCGATGGCACAATAAAACATTTTTCGTTTGATTTTCAAGGAACTTGTGGAATCATTTTATAGTTGTAAAGTAATTTAAATAGTTCATCCAATCATAAAATAAATATAAAAGAAAAGATAGACTTAGGAGGCCTTATTACAAGTCAATTAAATAAAACCCAAATAGAATAAAACTAAAATAAAATACTTCAAAGTAAAATTCAATTTCCTTTGCATGGCCACCTCGAGTTCATCCGGCTCCTCATCCGCTATCTACGTGTCACCGAAAAATGTTAAAGGAAAAGGTGAGTCACCAAGACTCATGTGTAACCCTTTTCCGGTTAAATGCAACATCATACACAATTATAACAAATTAACATGCATTAAGTCATGCACCCAACCTAGCTATCCAAACGCTTTCTCTACCCGTGTGGTACCAAACCCTTTGGTGGTGCCAAACCACTGGTGACTTAAAGTCACAATTGTGATACCAAATCACTTGGAGGTGCCAAGCCTCGGTGTCCAGAGACACAAATCGATTGATGGGGCCAACCCATCGTGTGATACCAAATCATGGCGTCAATCCCTTAATATAAATCGTGGGGCCAACCCAACGTGGTGCTAAGCCACTGGGACGAGGCGCTATGAGGTGCCAAACCTCCGGAGGTGCCAAACCTCCGTGGCCAAAGCACATTGTGATACCAAATCACCGTGTAAAATCGACACGAAAATCAATTCCCCTCCACTCATATATATCCCACATCAATCCATGATACACATGATTTCATGCCAACATATAATTAAATCACATATACCAAATATGCCATGCTTCCCAAAAGCATCAAATAGTATCTCATATTGACAGAGACTTACGAACCATCGCTATACCATTACGGTATCAAATCCAAAGCTACATAAATCGATTTAGCACACACAATATTTAGCACGATTAATCATTCATAAAGTGTGTATGTACACACATCACCAAACGATAATTCTAAGTCCGAAAAGTCAATCCGCCCACTAGCCTTCCTTGCCCTATATTGGCCATTACCAAATATTAGTACCAAGGCCATTCGCCAACTAAAACTATCTCAAGGGTTATCATTTGAACCCGAAACCTCACCTATTTGCCCTTAAGTATTAACCTTAGCACATTGCTCATGAATCTTCTTCACTTCCTACAATCGGCCATCATCATTATTAGTAGCCTTGACAATTGATCACTAATTAAATACTCACTAAGAATAGAACCTTACCACTACTTACCAACCGGTTGACAAAGAATGGTAGATTAGATTTCGCTTTGAGATCCGAAGTTCCTTCTCAAATCGATTGACAACGAGGATCCAAAGAGATCTATACTACTCTCAATATTCGCCAAGACTACACCACATGGGGAAAGAAATTTGGCACACCAAGGAAGTGAATTTGAATAAAGAGATGATGGAAATTTTGCAAAATTTTGGCGGTTTGTCTAAGAATTTTCGGCTGACAAGGTGGTGGATATTCGACCAATGGTGGAAGGAAGAAAAAGGAGAATTAGTAGGAGAGATCAAAGGTGGTTTTGGCTAAATAAAAGAAAGAAAGCTAGAATTTTTGAAGGTTTCCCTAAGGAATTTCGGCAGACTGACTATAGTAAATGTAAAAGAGAAAATTCCGTGCTTTTGGGCACCCCTTTCTTTGTACAAAAACAGCCCCCAAAGAGTCTCAATCTTGGCTAATTACTCCCCTATGCTGATAATTTCAGCCACTAATTATCACAAATAAAGCATAATTATCTTACCTTAATCTCCTATACAATTTGAAAGAAAATAAACTTCTAATACATTCCCATCCAAATTGAAATTAATGTGCAAAAATTAAGCCTAATCTCAATCACTTAAAGAGTCCCACTTTGCCAAATTCGCCTCTCCTTTACGCCATGTGACCAAAGAAATAAAAGAAGAAGAAAAATTGCATTTCTTTGCCTATAGGTTCGAACACGGAACCTCCACCAACCCCATGCCCCTTCACGCCTTAGCCAACTCTCCCTTAAGACTTTCATGTCACATACCCTTTTCATTTATTTATTAAACCTTCCTCTTCATCACGCCCAGTGACAAGGGAAAAATAAAATCAAATGTCTTTGTTTGGACTCGAACCGGGGACCCCAAGCAGACCCTCTCTTCCAAAGCCTTGCCACTTCTCCCAATCTGACTTTCTTGTCAAATTGCCCTTCCATTTAATTTTAAGCCTACCTCTCGGCCCTTCTGCCTTTAACGCAAAAACCCAAAATAGAAACGTTCCCTTTGTTCCTCGAACCCGAGACCTCTCTCCCTCAAGTGGCGCCCCAAGCCACTCTTACTCACTGAACTTTCATGCTACGAACCTTCCCCAATTATCTTTAAGGCCTTCATTGCTTTGGCCCCCTTCATTCAACACCCAAAATAAAAACAAAATGAATTCTCCCCTTTCCAAGATTCGAACCCAAGACCTCCTTGCAAGCCCTTAATTCACCAAGCCAACACGCCAATTACAATCTGTGTCAAGTTTCTCCTAAATTTTATTTAGGCCCTATCTTTACCTAGCTCCTTCCTTGTACACACTTTAAAATAAATTTTAACACTTTGGTCAGCCTAACTCGGGTTATTTTAGGCCCTTAAACATGTCAAATAAAATTATATTTATTTATTTCTTGAAGCCACACATTTTTTATATTACAAATAACCCTAATTTAGGGTGTTACAATTCTACCCTCCTTAAAAATAATTTCGTCCTCGAAATTACTTACTATCGTCTAATCGTGTATCCTTAACTCATCACCCTACGCTAATGTTACGCACTCTGATCTTAAAGATCTATCATACTTTCCAGAAACATTCCCTACGTCCATAATCCAAGTCTTATACACTTTACTAGCTACATAAGAGCGAACTAACGTAACCATAAACAATACAATTGAGGGTATTTCAGAAATAAGAAACTTACCCGTTGTCATAACCGGCACATCTTCCTCCTCATGACGGCCAACCGCATAAACCACCCTTGGTTGCCTCGCCTCTGCACCTTCGATTACCTCGCCACGCCTGTTACCATTACCTCTAGTCGCACCTCGACCTCTGTGGTGGTCCTTCATTTCTAACACGAAGCTGGTTCGACCCTCCGGTGATTCTTAGCTAACTTCTAAGGACAATCCCCACACGGTGATCCAACGATCCACATTTAAAGCACCTCTACTTCCACCAAACATTCTCCGAGTGGGATTTCCCGATCTAGCACACCGAGGGTGGCTAATCGAGTAGGCTTTGTGGCTCTTTCGATTCCCCAAATCTAGCTCTCTTCTCCACATTCTTGCCTCACCCAGCGATCCAAAGCCTCTCTTACATTTATTCTTTTCGTGATTACATCTTACGGACTCCTTGATCCCTTCACTACCTTAGCCTTTTCCACTAAGGCTGAAACTCACGCTCTTATTGTGGAGCAATCGGTAACCTTAGATCATCCCTAAGTCCGTCCTCAAAGCGGACATGCTGTTCGTGCTCGTTGACACAATTCTCGAGCATAGCGGCTCAAACTTTAAAATTCGCCTCATATTTTAATCGACTTATTTCCTTGTACTAACCCCGAAAAGCTTTCCTCGAGCATCGGTGTAGTGGTGCCCACATACTTCTTCCAAAAGCGACTTTGAAGTAATCCCATGTAAGATCATCTGCCGTGGCACCATCTCGGACCGTGAGCCACCATCGACACGCTTCATCCTTGAGCGACACATTCCTTTTAACTTCTCCTCATTAGTCGGTCAAGATCGTCCATAATCCTTTCTGCGATTCTAGCCAATATTCCATTGACTTTGGGTGCCACTCCCGACACACCCGAAATACCTCGGCTCAGTTAGATCGAGTCGCCGAATAGATTTTGAGCTCCCAAACTTCCACTAGCCCGACCACCAACTCAAGGACTCATAACACGACTTGCGTTCTTGCCTCACCTCCCGTCGATCCTCGCTCCTCGGTTAAAATTGGGGGTGGTGGTGGCGGTGGTACCCCATTCTCGATTCTTGACCCGACCTCACGGGTTCGACACTGTTATCTCACCTTCTCTGGCGTCCACGACGGCCTCGTCCTCTAGAGCTCATTCTAACTATTGCGCTTTAATCTGATTAGAAAAATTTTATGGATTAATAATTTGTTTCACTTGGTTATTCGCGAAGAAGTTTTGTGGAAAGCTCAATAGGGATTCTTTCGATCAATCAAGGTTTTAAGTTCTCTATCCTAGTTCACAGAGAAGAACATCCATTCCCTAGTACCTTCCACACTTATTCACTCTTCGGACATTTCTGTCCTGTTTCTATCCCAGGGGTATTTTCGTCATTTCCTACAAGGGTATTTTCGTAATAAATCGGAGAAATTTTTTTTAAAATTTCGTAATTCAGAACATTTTGAAATTTCCAAAACTAGAGGGTTCTTTTCAGAAATTTCTCAAATTCAAGGTATCGCAAAATTTTGGAAACCGAGGGTATTTTGGTAATTTTGTCAATCGGGTAATTTTGTAAATTCAAAAGTCGGGTATATATTTTGAAATACAAGATTTTGACTACTTTTGCAAAGTAAGAAGATTTTATTGAAATCGGGTAATTTGGTAATTCTAGAACCAAGGGCATTTTCGTAATTTTGCCATTAGGGGCATTTTGGTAATTTTAGTAAGCGGGAATATTTTGAAGATTTTTCCAAAATAAATTTTTCCTAATATCTAGAGAGTACTTAAACAATTTTAAAACTCGAGTTTTCATGAAAACATGGCTAATCCCTTTCGGGTTTTATTTATTCGCTTACTTATGTAATGAAGTCTTCTTGGTTAGGGTGAACAAGCTACGCACCAAGTAGGATTCTGCGAAGGGGAGGTGAGTCACGAGGACTGCTTAAATACCAAGCTCTTGGGATCCAATCCTAGACATGCGCACTGTGGTTACCACACCCAACTTCGGCGACTAGGTCGTAGGTTTGTTTAATTAGGCTCTTAAAGTCTTATGTCTTTGTTTGGGGTAACTAGTCCTAAAGTTTAAAGTACTTATCACTATCTACGTTCCATGCTTCCTACCCTTCTACAGAAAATAAATCATACAGAAGTTAGGAGTACTTACAGGCGGATAGGTCTGGGAGACTCGGTGCCATCTTTGTTCAAAAACCAAAAATACTTCAAAAGGCCTACCAAAACATTTTTGGGCCTTAGGCCCCTACAGCCGAGTTTTGAACCTGGCTCTGATACCAATTTTGTAACACCCCAAACCCGGCCCAAACGTTATGGCCAAATTCGGTATGTCACAGAGAAAACATTTTGAAAACCCTTGTTAGCCGATTTAAAATTTAAGGCAAAAGATTTTTGTTTTATTTTAAAACCATGGAATTTATATGAAAATTTATTAAGTCGAATTATTCTGATTTTAATGTGCAGATGGCACAATAAAACATTTTTCGTTTGATTTTCAAGGAACTTGTGGAATCATTTTATAGTTGTAAAGTAATTTAAATAGTTCATCCAATCATAAAAATAAATATAAAAGAAAAGATAGACTTAGGAGGCCTTATTACAAGTCAATTAAATAAAACCCAAATAGAATAAAACTAAAATAAAATACCTCAAAGTAAAATTCAATTTCCACTGCATGGCCACCTCGAGTTCATCCGGCTCCTCATCCGCTATCTACGTGTCACCTGAAAAATGTTAAAGGAAAAGGTGAGTCACCAAGACTCAGTGTGTAACCCTTTTCCCGGTTAAATGCAACATCATACACAATTATAACAAATTAACATGCATTAAGTCATGCACCCAACCTAGCCATCCAAACGCCTTTCTCTACCCCGTGTGGTACCAAACCACTGGTGGTGCCAAACCACTGGTGACTTAAAGTCACAATTGTGATACCAAATCACTGGAGGTGCCAAGCCTCGGTGTCCGTGAACACAAATCGATTGATGGGGCCAACCCATCGTGTGATACCAAATCATGGCGTCAATCCCTTAATATCGTCTGTGGGGCCAACCCACTGTGGTGCTAAGCCTTTGGGACGAGACGCTATGAGGTGCCAAACCTGCGAGGTGCCAAACCTCGGTGGCCCAAGTCACATTGTGATACCAAATCACCGGTGTGCGTAAACACGAAAATCAATTCCCTCCACTCATATATATCCCACATCAATCCATGATACACAATGATTTCATGCCAACATATAATTAAATCACATATACCAAATATGCCATGCTTCCCAAAAGCATCAAATAGTATCTCATATTGACAGAGACTTACGAACCATCGCTTATACCGTTATGGTATCAAATCCAAAGCTACATAAATCGGTTACTTACACACAATATTTAGCACAGTTAATCATTCATAAAGTGTGTATGTACACACCTGTCACCGACGATAATTCTAAGTCCGAAAAGTCAATCCGCCCCACTAGCCTTCCTTGCCCTATATTCGGCCATTACCAAATATTAGTACCAAGGCCATTCGGCCAACTAAAACCATCTCAAGGGGCTATCATTTGAACCCGAAACCTCACCTATTTGCCCTTAAGTATTAACCTTAGCACATTGCTCGCGAATCTTCTTCACTTCCTACAATCGGCCATCATCATTATTAGTAGCCTTCGGCTTAATTGATCACTAATTAAATACTCACTAAGAATAGAACCTTACCACTACTTACCAAGCGGTTGACAAAGAATGGTAGATTAGATTTCGCTTTGAGATCCCAAGTTCCTTCTCAAATCGATTGACAACGAGGATCCAAAGAGATCTATACTACTCTCAATATTCGCCAAGACTACACCACATAGGGGAAAGAAATTGGCACACCAAGGAAGTGAATTTGAATAAAGAGATCTTTGAAATTTTGCAAAATTTTGGGCGGTTGTCTAAAATTTTCGGCGGCAAGGTGGTGGATATTCGGCCAATGGTGGAAGGAAGAAAAAGGAGAATTAGTAGGAGAGATCAAAGGTGGTTTTTGGCTAAATAAAAGAAGAGAAAGTTGGAATTTTTTGAAGGTTTCCCTAAGGGAATTTCGGCAGACTATGGTAAATGTAAAAAGAAAATTCGGGCTTTTGGGCACCCCTCTTTGTACAAAATAGCCCCAAAGAGTCCCAATCTTTGGCTAATTACTCCCCTCTATGCTGATAATTTTAGCCACTAATTATCACAAATAAAGCATAATTATCTTACCTTAATCTCCTATACAATTTGAAAGAAAATAAACTTCTAATACATTCCCATCCAATTTGAAATTAATGTGCAAAAATTAAGCCTAATCTCAATCACTTAAAGAGTCCCACTACGCCAAATTACGCCTCTCCTTTACGCTTGACCAAAGAAATAAAAGAAGAAAAAACATTGCATTTCTTGCCCTATAGGTTCGAACACGGAACCTCCACCAACCCCATGCCCCTTCACGCCTTTAGCCAACTCTCCCTTAAGACTTTCATGTCACATACCCTTTTCATTTATTTATTAAACCTTCCTCTTCATCACGCCCTTGACAAGGGAAAAATAAAATCAAATCTTCTTTGTTTGGACTCGAACCAATGACCCCAAGCGACCCTCTCTTCCAGTAGCCCTTGCCACTTCTCCCAATCGACTTTCTTGTCAAATTGCCCTTCTATTTAATTTTAAGCCTACCTCTCGGCCCTTATACGCCTTTAACATAAAAACCCAAAATAAACGTTCCTTCGTTCCTCAAACCCGAGACCTCTCTCCTCAAGTGGCGCCCAGGCCACTCTTACTCACTGGACTTTCATGCTACGAACCTTCCCCAATTATCTTTAAGGCCTTCATTGCTTTGGCCCCCTTCATTCAACGCCCAAAAATAAAAACAAAATGAATTCTCCCCTTTCCAAGATTCGAACCCAAGACCTCCCTTGCAAGCCCTTAATTCACCAAGCCAACATGCCAATTACAATCTGGTGTCAAGTTTCTCCTAAATTTTATTTAGGCCCTATCTTTACCTAGCTCCTTCCTTGTACACACTTTAAAAATAAATTTTAACCTTGGGTCAGCCTACCTCTAAGTTATTTTAGGCCTTAAACATGTCAAATAAAATTATATTTATTTATTTCTTGAAGCCCACATATTTTTTTATATTACAAATAACTCCTAATTTAGGATGTTACAAAATATCCGAACATGAGCATGTTTCACAAAAGAAATCTCATTGTTTCTAGGCTTAAAATAATGAGTGCGTTCGAATATTACTCAGATAATCTCTAAAAACAACAGAAATTCCTCTGCGGTCAATTGTTCGAATGCTTCCAGTTAAAGACGGCGAATGCCCAACAGGTTTCCTTGATTAGTTTCCTCGTCGTGTATGGCATTGATGTGAGGAAGATTCTCCGAATAGATCATTCCTCCTGATACGAAGGTTCGGGATATGTGGGGGAATGTCATTGATTTCCACTTAACGTCCTCTCCGTTCAACCTTGCCCTTCTCCTTTCTTGTTTCTTCTCTATTTCCTTCCTCATTTGTTTTGTATGTGGTTTGAAACCCAAGCCAAAACGGTCTCTCTTCTCTTTCAACATCGAGATCTGAACTTTTCCTTGGAGATGTTTGCCCAATCCTTTTCCTGGTAGAGCCCCTTTTCCTATCATCATTCGTAGGCCCATCCTCGTGGTCTTGGATAGCTTAGGCACTGAGACTTCATTCCCCTCCGAGATGAAAGTAGCATTTATTAACTCTAAGGATCGAAGGAATATTCAACGGCCTCCTCACTTGTTTCTAGATATGGCGCTTCATTGGTAACAGTTGCTATGATGTCTTCTTGGCGTTTATAGTTACTAGTCGATTTTACATTACCGACTTGGTTTACGGTGCGATGGCGAGGCACAAAGACTGCCGAATGAATCTAGGGCATTCCCAACAAGCAGTTGTAAAAGGGCTTGATGTCCATGACTAGAAAATCTACTTCATATGTGTTAGGCCCGATCAATAATGGCACGTCCATTCTTCCCATCACTCTTCTTTTGGTGCCATCAAATGCTCTCACTATGTTCGGCATGCTTTCATGTGAGAAGCGTCTATAGGCAACCTCCTTAGTGTAGCCAAAGGTAAGACATTTAAAAGCGATCCATTATCTATTAACACACTTGGCGAGTGTATCCCTTGCAACAGTAGTTATGTGCAAGGCTTTTGTTGATCCCATGCCTCCGGTGGGATTTCATCATTCATCAAGTAAATAAAATTGTCAAGACTTATGTTACTAACCGATGGTCAATTTATTAACGGATATATCCTTAGTAACATAAGTTTCATTCAAGACTTTCATCGATTGCTTCACGATGCACTTCGAGCTTAATAAAGAGGGCTATACGGATATCTGAGTTGGTTGTTTACGCAATTGTTCTACCATGTCAGTACTCATTGTGTTTCAAGAATTTCAAGAATTCCTTGGCCTTCTCCTCTTTTACGGGTTCATTGACAAGGGCTTGATTTTTTCGCTTAATCAAGACAGATCTTTGGTTTCCTTGGTTCTCGCTCCTTTGTTCTTAGGGTATTACCGCTTCCCACTCACTGCGTATAGGACCCTTCATTCTTGACTTCCTCGAAATGCTAGTGGAGTCACTGGTATCATCACATTACAATTGTAGTCCCGGTACCTTTTTACTGTCTTTGTAGAGAAAAGAAGCAGGTCTCTAAATTATAATCTTTGGCCTTCTCCGCTCCCCACCTTCCGTGTTTCGCGAGATAATGATTCTCGGGTAATTGACTCTAGGCTTCATCAATTCTTCCTTGGTCACACATACATTCCTTTCCTCTACTCCTTCTTCATTAAACTCTAGTTCCTTGTTGTCCATAAGGTTTTGCACTAAGATTCTAAACTGGGCACATTCTTAAATCTCGTGCCCTTTTGTTTTATGATGTTCGCAGTAGTTCTTTATACACCTCTAGTTTTTCGTAGGATCTAAATCATCAATCCTCTCTTTGCTATTTCCTCCCAGACTACTCTCAATGGGGTTTTCACCTCCGTGACGTCCTTCTTGATCTTTTTCACCACCTCCTCACCAATCGTGTTTACCCCTCTACCCTCGTGATTGGGTAGTGGGTTTCCCTTTTTTATCAAATCGTCGAGTGTTATGACCTCCATCTTTATTAGTCTCTCGACTACCTTTTTAAAGGCAAGGCAATTCTCTATTGAATGCCCTGCTACCCCTGCATGGTAATTGCATTGAGCGTTAGGGTCATACCACTTAGGGTATGGAGGTTGTAATGGTTACAAATAGAACGGTGACACGATATGCTCGTTGAACAAGGTCTGGTATAGCTCCTTGTACGTTATTGGAATTGGCGTGAATTAAATTTTTTCGATATTTGGTCTGGTTCCTGATTCCTGTCTTGCTGAACCTTGTTGTCCAGAGGTGACTGCCTTTGGCCGATTAACCGTGATCACCTTGTGTGTGCTCACATTATTTACTTCACCGTCCTTCTTCTTAGGAGCGGCCCTCCTAGCGCTTTCTCCTGCCTCGATCTTGCCGGCCCTTATGGTATGTTCGATCATCTCTCCTGCCATTACTATGTCGGCAAAGCTTTAATCGTACTCCCTATCATATGAGTTATGAAAGGGGCCTTCAGGGTGTTAATGAAGAGCATGATAGTCTCCTTTTCTAAGAGAGGTGGTTGGACCTGCATGGCGACCTCCCTCCACCTTTGGGCGTATTGTCTGAAACTTTCATTTTGTCTTTTTTCCATACTTTGCAAAGTAATTCTATTCGGTGCCATGTCCATAACGTGGCTGTAATGCTTTAGAAATGCTTGAGCCAGATTTCTCCAAGAACTAATGTTGGCCCGACTAAACTGGTTATATCATCTAGCAGCTGCGCCCACTAAACTTTCTTAGAAATAGTGGATAAGAGTTGATCATTGTTCACGTAGCTAGCTATTCGCCTGCAGAACATGGTAATGTGGGCCTCCGGGCAGCTAGTCCCACTGTATTTTTCAAATTCAGGCATTTTAAACTTATGAGGCAGTACTAAATCCGGAACCAGACTTAAATCTTTTGCGTCAATCCCATGATGATGATCGATACTTTCTAGCGCTTTGAATTTTTCTTCCAGCCATTTGCAACGATCCTCTAACTGCCTTGAAGATTCTTCTCTCGACCCCATTTTCTCTGCCATATCTAAATCGGGTACAACAGGATTGGTCGGGTTATCTCCTAGTTGGGATCCGGAGCCTGCGTGAAAGCTCATGGGAGGTCTAGCATCGTCTTGCCCTTGTTGGGGCCTGATCGCAACTGGTGGCCTTAGGACATACTCCTCAGGCCTTGTTCTTACGTGTGGCGGGATAAAACCCAGGGGATGCCTTCACTACTTTTCTCGACCTGAGGCATAGGGCCTTTCCCCTTATCCATTGCCCCGTTCATCATTTGGGCCATTTGGGCCACCATATTCCTCAGGGCCTCCAACATTTGGTCCCTCATTTCCTGTTGGAGTTTTAACATTTGCTCTTGCATTTGTTCCTGCATTTCTTTCTGGAATTGTTCGAACCTTTGATCCATTTTCCTGGTTTTAGCGCGTGTTCCATAGTGATGTTCCACTTCTAAATTTTCCCTTTCACTCTTTTTTTCTCTCTATCTCTTTTCGATAATTTTAGCTAATTAGGCCCATTTTATAAACTTAAATGCATGTAATATGATGCAATGCAAATGCATGAATGCAAGAAGAAGACATCGATTCTGATCAACTTCATTTTAGAAAACTTTATTAGAAGGCAAAACCCTTTACATAAAGTAGATTACAAATATGCTTTCTCCCTAAGGCCTAAGGTTTTGATTTTCCCAAGAAAAGAGATTAGCTCTTGATTATAACCTAGCGGTAGCTCATATCTCACGCTCAATATGTCAGCTTTCGTAGCCAAAGTCTGTAGGTGATCAGCTACCTCTCGAATCTGGATTATCGCTTCACCCATGAGGTAGTTCTGGCTTCTAACTTGTTCGCAAGAACGGTGAAGCTCCTCCTCCCAACGTCTTTCTCTTATTTCTAGAAGCTTAATCTGGAGCTCACTACTGTGCAATGCCGATTCTAGCTCTTCAACCTTACCCTTCATTTCCTCGATTCTGTTCAGACTTGATTTTAGTTTGCTTTTCGAGTCTTGACTTCGATAGTGGTGTAGAGACCGCCCAAGCTCAACTATTCTATCTTTTAGTCCCTTTTTATCCTTTTGGTTTTCTGTCATGCCCTTCTCTAAGGCCTCTTTTTGTGTTTGTATTTCTTGAAACTTTCTCTCCCAATTACTAACTCTGGATTTTTCCTCTCGGATCTCTTATCGCCACTGCTCCAAAGTTTTCCCTAATCCCACATTTTTTATCGTCAAACGCATCTTCTTGTATTCCATCTTCAAGTTATCTCGGTCTTCTTCTACTTTCTATTTTTCTTTTCTGAGTTTCTCAGCCTCTGATTTTTTATCGTCCACCTCTAATTGGAGGAGCATCTTTTCTTCTTCCAGCTTTTCTATCCTTTTTCCAAGTTTCAAACTCATCCATTCAAAATCTTATTTTATAAACTCTAATTCTGACGGGACCACTCGCAAGCATTCTTCTCTCGATCGGGCGCCTTCTGGATTTGGCTCGGGAATGTTATCATTGATTCTCCTAGCCCTCCATTCACTGTATTTCGAGGTCATCCTCGGGCCTGCGGATAATCTTCTTATTCTATGAATCTGATTCCAAGTACTAGAGATCTCTTTAACCTTTTTCTTATAGCTTCTACCTTTGTATGAGAACTCGCATTGAGCTAGCCCGTATGTCGTTGGTACAAACTATCGGAACTATCTGTCTTAGGACCAAAGAAAGGGCATATCTGATGGCACCCCAAATTCCCAGTAGAGGAACCCAATCGAAGTTTTCACAGCGATAAAGGACCTTATCGGAAATCATCTAAGGAGTCTTTAACTCGATGTCATCTTCTTGAAGGTTTTGGAGGAGCGCTATCCAGTTTTCTTCAGACACATCTTCTCTTCTAGGCATAGCTACTATCTCTTTCAACGGGGAGCAATTCTTCGACAAAAACTGATAAGACATTTTATCCACCTTCCAAAATAACTATGGAACCAGGCCATAACAACAATAACATCCAATAAACTTTCACCTATTCTCCGACATGCATTCAAGAATCAACGTTTGACCAAGATAGCGGAACAGTGTGACCCTTTGTCTAATCGGTAGAATAGATCAATAATCGCTTCATCAATGTGTCTTAGAGCTTTTGGGAAGATTACCAAACCGTAAATACACAAGGCCAAGACATCAATCTTTTCTTTGCATCGGGATGCGTTAGGATCAAGTCCTCAAATATATCCAAGGTATGCATTTACCCCGCCTTTTTTCTCGCATTCTAATGAAACCCATTGTTCGCTCATTCTGTGATATTCATCAATTTCCTCGCAAAAGTTGGGCTATTAACTACTTTGGAATAAGCTTTATCAACTTGAATTCTTGGACAACATAGCAAGGTCGTGTATTCTCTCTTGTGGGAACCAAATCTACTTTTCCGAATGAAAAATAACTATAAGCGAGATTCCGTAATCGAGTCATTTGCTGGAATAGGTGCTTATCTACTTTGACATCAAGCGGTATGGTAGATCGCCAGAGGTACTATGGAACAACCGCTTTGCCTCGCCCTCCCACTGGGTCCATATTTCTTTTAACTCTTGGAGTTCATTCTGCGTGACACTGATATTGGTGAAATCCGTAATTTTGACACATATCCCTCGCCTAAGTTATCCCTCTTTCTAATTGGCTTTACTCGACAAAAGTGAACGGTGCATTGTCCTCCACTTTATCAAGGAATTCACTTTTCATAACCAGCTTTCTAACTCAGAAACGGACCGTGAATCGATGCCTCTTAAAAATAGAAATGACATGCAGAGGAAATAAAACATCATCAATTAGTACCATAGAATGAGATATAAAGCATGTAAAATACACAAACACCTATCTGGGTAACTACTAAGGTTCGACATAGTTCGGCTCGGGATGGGTTCTTAGGCTCTTTACATGTGGTTAAGTTCTAATGTTCAAGGTACCCGAACCAGCAGATTCCTCGATCCTCACCCATTATAGGCTCATACGGACCGAGTTTGGTTCAGGGGAATACATTTCCCTATGGCCATGCAGAAGTGAAAACTTCACGAAGACATAGGTACGGATGTATCCCGAAAGCAGTCCACTACCCCATGCGGAGGTGAAAACTTCACGGAGGCATAGCTTCTCGCTCCCACTTAAAGGTGTGACCACAACGGTCGTGCAATGCAATGCCAAAGTATTTATGAGACCCAATATTGAAAGTGCGTTAAAAGAAGCATGATTTTCTAAAACCATTTTAATCAAAAGAACAAAAATCAATCAATCTATGGCCTGACCCTCGAGTCCTCAGCGGAGTCGCCAAGCTGTCGTAACCATTTTTGATAAAACAGTAAATGATGCGGTCGACTCGGGTTTTTTAAAAATGAAAAAGAAGGGAGTCGCCACCAACCCTTTTTAATGAGGTGTGATCGGGCCACCTCGTAAAATAGTTATTTTTAATAAACAGTTTGATTTATCAAAACAACGATTTTTGGTCTACGAAATCCAAAAATGAGTTCGGGAGTCGGTTGCGCACGAGGAAGGATTAGCACCCTCGATACGCCCAAAATTGGTACCAAATTGATTGATCGATGTCCTAATGTTGAAAAACTTTGAAATGATTCGGAAATAGATACTTTTATTTTCAAAACTCGAAGGGATCGGAAGGGACGTTAAGACTCTCTTATTTTCAAAGAGATAAAGCATCATGTCCAGAAAGTTAGGGCGCAATACTTTAGATTCCCAAAACTAAGCTTGCCTTTTAAAACTTGGTTTTATATTTAAAGAGGATCTCTCGTCATTTGTCCAATGAGAAAATAGAACCTAGTAAGTTAGGGCTCGTTTTCCCGAAGGTCCAGATTAGGAATATTGTCCCTATTTTTTAAAAAAAAACCTTATCCGAAGTATCTAGATGTCGAGTCCAGTAAGTTAGGGCGCGACATTTCGAATTTTCGAGATTAAGTATTTTATTCGGAGCTTGATTGCGATTTAAAAAAGGTATTCCATTATTAAGATTGAACAAGAAAAATCGAAACCCAGTAAGTTAGGGTACGATTTTCTCAAACCCTTAATACTAAATATCAATTATTTGAAAATTTGATGCATTGGGAAACCGATATGACAAATAATAAAAGGGAAATTCGATGTTATGCGAGAAAAGAAATAATGATAATATTGATTTAATTAATGAAAATAAATGACATAATAAAATAGATAATAATAGTATTAACACTACTAGTAACAACAACAACAACAACAACAACAACAACAACAACAACAACAACAACAACAACAACAACAACAACAACAACAACAACAACAATAATAATAATAATAATAATAATAATAATAATAATAATAATAATAATAATAAGTATATACAAGTAATGATACAATAATAAGAATAATAGAAATAATAATAAAATAGCAATAATAGTAATAATGATAGTAAAAAGAGTAAATAATAATAATAATAATAATAATAATAATAATGGTACGTAATATATACCATTCAATAATATAAATATAGTAAACATAATGATAATAGTGATAGTGAATATAATAATACTGATAATAATAATAATATTAACATTAACATAAAATAGAAGTAAATATATATATAAATGTGATAATTATGTAAGTGAGAATTAAAATATATATAAAATAGCATAAATATAAATAAATCAAATGGATGATAATAGTATCAAACTAAGAAAATATATCTTAATAATAATAATAATGATAAAATAAAATATTAAATAATAGTAATAATAATAAAATTGCAAAATAATCAAAAAGGGCTAAATTGTATTAAAATGGAAGTTTTGGGTCAAATTGTAAATAAAGTAGAGGTTCAGGGCTAGAAAAACACGCGATAAAAGGAGGGGGGCCAAAGAGGCAATTTTCCCGATGAATAAAACGCAGCGTTTGAGGAGGGACTAATCGTAAACCGTGTGAAATTTTTGGGCCAATAGTGCAATAACTAAAATTTGATTTTAAAACATGAAAATGTGGAAGGACCAAGAGCATAATTTCCCTTTGGCTTAAAAACACGCGGATCCTATCTGGAGCGGGTCGGGTTTGGGTCGGACCAGGTGAAACGACGTCGTTTTGGGGGTTATATAAAGCCCTAAACACAGAAAAAAATCATTTGGTTGTCTGCTTAAAAAAAAATTCCTTCTCTCTGTTTTTCTCTGAGGGGGAGTCTGCCACTCGATCGCCATCCTCAAATCACTTGCCGTGACAATACGGCCACCTGATTCACGGTGGCTGAAATTTCACAAAAAAGGTATTTTTTCTCTTTTTTTTTTTATATTTGTTTCCTTTACCCTTTTTATAACTCGTGTTTTATTCATGCATAAACGAAGAGAAAATAGATTCTTTAATGAGGAGGAAAATGGAAAAAATACCTTGGGTTTCCGATTTGATTTTTTAGGGCATTTTTTGTTCTCTGATTTTGTGATCGATTCTGTTACTGATGAAAATCTCTCTGTTTTTGCATTTAATCAAAGAGTGAAGAGGAAAAAAAAATCCCCCTTACAAATACTTTGAATCGGCTTTTATAGTCATTTTTTTTTACAACTTGCTGCTTTCTGTCATTTCTCGTTTATTGCTTGTAGGGCTAGAGGCGATGGAAGGGCGGTGGACATAATCGCGGTAGCAGAGGGGCGTCGAGAAGTCGAGACAAGTGGCCCTAGGTTGCGGCTCCACTTGCATTAGGGTTTTTGTTTTTCTTTTCTGTTTGTTTTTTTTTATTTGGGTTTGGGCCGGTTGGGCTTTATTTGGGTCTGGATTGATGGGTTAGGTGGGTTGGGCAAAATTGGGCTTACAACACTTGTAATTGTTATAATTTTTAAAACTAATGTTTACATTATTATTATTTATTTATTAAATAAAAAATCAACTATCTATCAAAAATTGATGATTTGACTAATTTAATTGTTAATCTAATTCTTACAACATTAATAATAATACTAGGACAATTTAAGAAACCTTTAAAGTTTAATAAATCCATCCACTTGGGTTTGTAAACATTAAGCAAAGTCTATATGCAGGGACGAAGCCAGAACAATTTTTTAGGGTGCGGATGAAATTTTAATTTTTTTATAATTTATATCTTTATAATTTGTAAAGGATTAAATCAAATTTTTATCATTTTAGAGGGACCAAAGTGTAATTTTACCTTTACTAATTTAAATTTTTAAAAAATTTAAAGGCTTAAATAATAATTTTACATTTTAGGAGGGCCGGGGTCATGCCAACCCCCTGGCTTCGCCCCTGCCTATGTGGTTGAACTCAAGAGACATTTTTTTTATAAGATGCATCAACAGGAGTTAAATATATTTATTTATTTCATCCATAATTTAATAAACAAATTATGATAAAACAAAGTGATTTATTTCAAAAAAGAAGTAATTTCTAAATTTTAATTGTAATTTGTTGGAAAGAAAAGTGAGAGAAAATAAAATAAGAGAGACTATCATTTTTCATCATAATGTATGAAAATCAACTCTTCTAAATTGGGATGATGATGGAAGAGAAAGAGAGAGGTGTGTGTGCATGTTAGTTACATATTTCAAATGTTGTATTTTCTCTTCTATTTTTTAACTCTACCAAGCAATATAAGAAAGAAAAATTAATTATCTTTTTATTTCCATCTCTCCTGCCGAGTACACTTATAGAAAATAAAATTATGTTTTCATCCTCTTAATTTTTCCATCTTTTCAATTTCCTTTTCACTCTAATCTTTACGGACTTGTTTTATAAGTTTAGAAATAAATTATTTATTTAAAATTTCACATATACAAAATTTTAATAGCTCAACCTGTATGGTATAAGATTACATTCCATTTCAACGTATATAATATGAAAACCTGTTGTAATCCATGTTTAAGTTATTCTAACTGTTCTTTTATATAATTTCTAAATTCAGCTCATAATTTTGAAAATAAGGAATACTATTAATTGTTGCAACATTAACTAAATATTAAATTTAAATTCTACTTCCCTAAACCGTTCGATTTTATTTAAATTTTAAAAGCCGTGCATCGACCACGGTTCTGATTTTTCTTTTGTTATTTGTTATCATAATTTATTTAGATTTTTAATTTTATAAAAATATTTTTATTTTTATTTTTTTATTTACATTTTTAGTCATTAAACTTGTGTAGTTAAAAAATTCAAAGAAAGAGTTATATTATTTATAAATCAAAAGATTTTTATCCTTTCAAACCTCATTTAGTTTATGCTTATTTTGATCAAAGGACAAACCTTTCTTTTCTTTATATTTTTTTTTATTATATCTATTCTATTGATTGAATAAGTGATGATCCAATGGTTCTTACTCAAAGAATCTTTGGACTTAGTTTGAAGGTTTTATTGAATCATCACGCTTCTGGTATGAATCTGAAGTTTCAATTGATTCATAGGGTCTTAACAAGAGAATTCCTATCAAAAAGAAAGAAAACAAGAATAAAGCCACATTCGTCAAATCACTTAAAATGGATAAAAAAATTAATGTTTGTTAATTTTGTTAACATATCTACACGTGAATTATCACATGAATGTTATTTTAGCAATTAAATAATTTTTTAAATTTAAAAAATTCAGAAATAATTTAAAAATAATTAAAATAAAAATATTTAATAACTATAAAAATTATAAAAGAATTTTAATTTTTAAAATTTTTAAAAATTAATTAACTGCTAACTTAATATATACATGAACTGCCTCATGGATGCCACATCAACAAAGTTAATGGATGTTAATTTTTCATCTATTTTGCGGTAATTTTACAAATAATACGAGTTCAAGGCAGTGGTGAAGCCAAGGGGCTAGCAAGGGCTTTGGCCTCCTAAAATGAAAAATTTTTCATTTAGGTCCATTTATAATTTATAAATTATAAAAAAATTTTAATTAGTAATGATAAAATTGTGCTTTGGCCCCTAAAAATGATAAAATTTTGATTTAATCCTTTAAAAATTATTAAAATATAAATTATTAAAATGATAAAATAATAGTTTTACTATCGTAAAAATATATAATTTAATTTCAACCCTAAAAAGAATTTCTAACTTTGCAATTGATTCAAGGGCTAAAAACAAATGAAGGGCTAAAATGAATTTTTATTTTTGTAGAATAAATTAATATGGCTTGTTGTTTGGTTGGAATTTAAAACATGAGACGCATGGGGCGCTTTCTATTATAGCTAATTTATGGGGGGCAAAATTGTCTAATAAAATAATTAGTTTTTTTTAAAGGTTGGAAAATCCTTTATGAAAAAAATGGGTTACTTAGATTGCCTTGACCTTTTCCATCCTACATTTATTTTTTTTTGGAAAGGTTTTCCATGTGAGATTGAATATCATTTCTAGAATTTTCATCCTAATTAATGCCAAATTAAAAAATTAATTAAACAGATGACTGACTTTCTTTTATATATATATATATATATATATTAAATTTCCACTAAATTTTAAATGTATATTTTATGAATAAAATTGTCACTAAAATAGAAGATTATCGGTATATTTCACTTTAATTGATATTTAATATCATGTTTATAAATTAAAGGTAAATTAATATTATTATATCATTATATTAAGTTATTTATAATTAATGGTTGACATTCCAAGTAAAGTAGAGTGAAAATCCAATTATTATAATTTTAAGATTATCTTTTATTAATTTAAAATATATTATAATTTTAAAATATTATTTTGTTAATTTAAAAATGGATAAATAGATAAATTTTGGTACTATGCGTCAATAGGATAAATATGTCAAATGTTAGTTTGGACTCTAAGATCTTCTAATATAATATGCATACGTTTTAATTTTTATTGAAATCTATTTTCTTTAGGGTTTATTTTTGGCAGTTTCAAATAAGATTGATGCGTCTATGTTATGTGTGTATTATTATTTAAGTATATGGTGGAGTTGGTATACTGAAAATATCTTTTCGTATTTATAATAAATTTTATTATTCGAGGATATTTTAATATTTTATTTAAATAAATAAATAAATAAAATTATGCATAAAGTAATACTTGAACCCATGTCAATTAAGTTAATAAAACCTTAAAATTACCACTCAACCAAAACTTTATTTTGATATTTCTAATACATTTTATTTTAATATGAACATTTTATTACCTCCAATAATCTATACTATTATTTAAGCACTAGACTGAGTTGGTGTCACGAGTCAACTGGGCACAAACTCGGTTAAAAAAATTATAGAAATATCATTTCTTTATTTACCGTATGTTTTTTTAATTACGAATTTATGTATTAAATACGTGATTTTCACACAAATATATGTGTAATAAAATTTTAATATTATATTTAAAATCTTAATTGGATTGATATCATAAATCAACTAAATAAGAATCTTATAAAAAAATTATTTTATTTAAAAATAACAAATACTATATTTTTTTATTTTTATATTTTCATATAATTATAAAAATAAAAAAATCAAAAGTAAAAGTTTAAGCCAGAACACTAAAATATTAAAACTCAAATTTGAAATTTCAACAAAAGTTTTATTTAATTATTATGATGATGATGTTTTATATAATTTTCTTGATGTACTTCGTGGATGTACTATAACCACACTCCAATTTTAATATTTTACTACTGCTTTGTTTCCATCTAGAAAACTCTCCAATTCATTTGGTTCATCTCACTATCTTTTTAATTACAAATATATTCCTTAAAATTCATATAATATTATCGGCAGATTAAAATTAATATTATTTTATTAAAATAATATGCAAAGACAAAAACAAATTCATATTAACATTATTAACTTTATACGTAAAAGAATATTTTAGTAATTTTTAATTAAATTACTATGCGATAATTTATTCCATCATATATATTATAACATATAAATGGTAGCCCGTTATCGGTGGTTAAGCTTGTTGTAGCCTAAAGACAAGATATGAAGATATTGATTATATAAGATTTTGTATTCGAGTTTTATAAATATTTAGTTTAGCTCGATTTTAAATTTAATGGTATAAAAAAAAAAAAAACCTAGTAAAGAGTATGGTTGAATGTAGAAAAAAAGTAAAGAGTAAAATACAATTTTGAGAAGATTCCAAGAAGTCTGTCTCATTATAATTGAAGAAAACCTTGACAAATTGATAAATATAAATGTGAGGGCTTTAATTCATGGTCCCGGCCAGGTGGCCAGCTCTTGGACTATATATCTACTTTACAATGTGCTGGTATAGGTTCATATCAAGAAGCACTTTCCATCGGTTGCCCAAAGTCTGGTTTTGTGAACCATAAATAAGAGTTTAATTAGTAGTATCTAGATATAGTTTAAATATGTAAGCAATGTCAAAAAATGTTTAATCTGTTCAAAATCCATCATCATCATAATCAATGTTGGGCTGAATAGAAAGTGGGACATGAAAATCTTACACAACAATGCTTACCCAAAATTTGTTTAGATTTGAAGCAAAACACTTATATGGGACAAATTACCCAATAACAAAATATTACTAAAACTAATACTTTGTCCCAATGATCAGGTCTATCTCGTTGCTACCGTATTTAACAATGATATACGGTAATTTAATATATATATATATATATATATATAATAAATAAAAAAGAGTTAAATGAAAGGGAATAGTTATGGTAAATGCTTACGATTGTCCCGCCTTACGATTTTCTAAATTATTGTTTTTATCTCTTATAATATTTTATGAATCACTTTTTATATTTTAGTATAGGGTTTTAATCTTAAATTATTTTAGATTTAATTTCTATGATATCCACTAAATTAACTTAACAAATTGACTAAGACAATTGCACCTATCAATTAATAGTATAACTATAATGAGCACGAGATATCGTTCCTCGATGACTACAATTACTAGTAATTATCATCTTTCTATTATTTAACCTAACAATTTAAAGGAATAATTAAAATTTAAAATTAACTAATGTATGCACCTAATTTATCAACCAAGTGACAAAACAATACCTAGGTAAGAATCCACCTAGATTTCATCTATAATTCTTAATCTAATTTATGCAACTTTTTTCTTTGTTCTTTAATCAGAGAAACCTCTAATATATACTAATATCTCTTTTGAGCATAAGATCAACTAACTCTAGGTTGATTAATTGAAATTTCTTTCTAATTAAAACATATATTATTGCATTAATTTGCTCTATGGATCCCCTATTAGATTTATATTATCATATTTCTAGGATTGCATTTAACTCCATTCAATTATGCACGATCTAATCTCAAGAAGGGTCTATTCAACCTCAGACTTAAACACATCAAACATAGATCAACGCCTAGAATTACCAAGAACAATTAAGCATTCATAATTGAAAACAAAAAAACAAACTAAGGTTTTATTGCATAAAATTAGAAATCAAACAATAGAATCCATCCTAGGGTTCATCTCCCCCTAAGTATTAAGATAATTAGTTCATACTTGCAAGAGTAAACACCACAAATACAATATAACCACTAAAATAAAAGAAATCCATAATAGCTCCCTTGGAATCAGCTTGGACTCTTGAATCTTGATGGCAAATTGCTTGGAAATCGGCTTCAATGGTGTTCTTTTGGGTAATTTTCGTGCTATCCTATAACGGTTGCTTTCCTCCTCTTGTATTTCCTTATTTATACCTTCTCAAAGTGCCAAAAAAACTTAAAAATCATCACTTCCAACTGTTAGCACACATGGTTTGCAAAATCCACATGCCCTAGACACACGCAGTATGAAACTCTTGCATGTGTTCAACTTTCAAAATGCTCCAATATTCTAATTTCCACCCATGTTTTACTCCTATTGCTCCCAAGTGCCCTATTAAGCATCAAAACATGAATATAAAAGATTTGGAGTATATAATTCATAATTAATGTCACATAATCACCCAAAAATATACAAAGAATGAGGCTAAAATATGTTGCTTTTTGACACTTATCATCCTTTATTTTAATTAGACATAATTTGATCACTCTATTTTTGTAATGTTATTAGTAGTTGATAATAGTGTTGACTTGAGCTATTAAAGTGATGACGTGGATTTTTTTGTAAGAAGGTTATCCACACTATCTTTATTTTAAGAAACTTATCAATAAAAATTCACATAATCGCTTTAACAACATTAATTAAGAGTGTTATCAATTTGAACTTACTAAAACGATTATAAAATAAATGATCAAATTATATCAAATTAAAGGATTAAATCATAAATTCTAACATAATAGAAAGGCAAAAGCTAAAATTAAACCTTTTAGTGCATGTGCATATATTTAAAATCACATCTATGTGAATATGTGATATATATATATATATATATATAAAGATTATAGTACACCTGCTAAGTTTGTTTACATGCCTAGACTGCTATGTGGATGATATATCATCAATTAATTAATTTTAAAATTTTTAAAATATAGTTTTATTATTTAAAAATAATTTTTATATTTGTTTTGAATTTTAAAATTAATTAAATCTCGATGTATCATTTTTAACAAAGTTAATAAATGTTAATTTTTCATTTATTTTAAGGTGATTTGATAAAATATAAGTTAATTTAAGGGTTAAAAGAATAAAAATAATAATAATATGCCAAAAATAGGATGGATAAGACAATTCTCACCCGGCTTTGCTCTATAGCTTTCCTTTCCTACCATAATTCAATTAATAAAGGCTTAGCAACAGCCTTTCTTTTATACATTTGAATGCGGTTATTCTATAACCAACGACCAAACATTGGTTAAAAAACCGAAAAAGAAGGGTAAAATGGACATTTATCCCCCAGTAACAAGAACTGGACAAGTTTAATCGCATTCAGTTATTCAGAACGGAATAATCTTTAGTTTAGTTCATGTTTATTACTATTAGGGTAAACTATAAAAATAGTCAATTTTATTTGTCTCAAATTACATTTTAGATAATTATGTTTGAAATGCTATGTTTAATCACTTACGTTATTGTTTTGTTATTAAGTGGTCATTCTACTGTTAAACTCTATTATTTCTTTAATGGTAGTCCTACGTGACAGTTCAAATGAATTTTAAATGTCAACTTGGATGTCTAGCTGCTATGATGAAAATAGATTTTTAATTAAATAAATTTAATTTGGACTGCCATGTAAGATCGTCGTTAGGGAGGTAACGAGAACTTAACGGTAAAATGATCATTTTGTTACAAAAAAAATAATGTAAGTGACTAAAACGAAATATATTAAACATAAATGCCTAAAATATAATCTGAGGACTATTTTTAAAGTTTACTCTTATTATTATTGAGTAATTCAGGGAGAATTCATGGGTAAAAGGTAAACATTATATATAAAGTTATACAACATTCAAGGTAATAGGTCCCAAAATCTATCAACATCTCTTGGGTCAAATAATGAAAAATAGCTATTAGCCCTCTAATTTTTTTTAAATTATTTTAACATTTCATTTATTTTTTTATCTTTTAGTTTTAAATTTGTATTATTTATTAAATCACCTCAAAATGGATAGAAAAATATTAATCACGTTGCCAATTGATTAACATTTTAAAATTTTAAAAATTCAAAAAATTATAAAAATCATTTTAAAAAATAAATATCATTAAAAGTATTAAAATTATAAAACTAATGTGGCATATATGTGGATTATGCCACGTCAACAAAGTTATTAAATGTTAATTTTTCATCCTTGTTGGGGTGATCTAATAAATAACGCAAGTTTAAGACTTAAAATATGAAGAAAAAAATTAAATGAAGGCTAAAATGATTTTTTTTTAAAAAAAAAAGTTTGAAGGCCAAATAAGTTATTATGCCCAAAAAAATTGATGTCTTTTATCAACAAGTGTTGTGTGTAATGGTAAGCCCATTGCATTGCTAAGGAGAATCGATATTCGAATATTGGACATTGTTGTATGGGTAGCCCCGAACTCTTAACATGAATAGTAAATAAACATGAAAACTATAAAAGAAAAAATATATTGTTGAAAGAGCTTCACATTTCATTTAAAGATTTGAAGCAATTATCTTTAATTTAATTAATTTAAGCTCAATATAACTATGGAATATTGAAAAATACCATTCCAAAAGAATCATGTGTGAAAATCTTAGGCTTCCTTCACCAAACTTTACCTGTGTTATAGTACATTTAAACTACCTTTTAACTTCAATCTCACCACAATTGAGTAAAAATATAATATTTTAATTTTGTAATTTTGTAATATCATTCAAATATATATGTAAATATTTTTATGTACTGCCCTTAATATAAATATAATATAGAAAATTTTAATTATTACTTAAAATAAATATGATTTTGTTATATATTATATGGAAATAAATAGAATTTTATTATGAGTTCATTAAGATTTTTTTTTTTTTTTCATTTCACCGCTGTGTATTTAGTACTGATCTTACAACTATAGTAATTAACTTCATCATCACTCCAATCTCACTTTTCATCCAAATGAACTCTTAGTCGGATTCTCATTACTGTATTTTGCAGTAAACAACCTTCTCTATTAGGCTTAATTTTTTTTCCCTCAGTCTCTCCCCTGATAGAAAAACATCAACAAATGTTACTTTCAGTCGGAAGAAATTTGGCTAGCACATAGCCTAGTCTTATGTCGTGTTTAATTTGCAATATTTTATGACTGGGACTACAACCACTCGTTCCCAAGGTGTTTTCCCTATCGCCGACGGCATGTCCTTTGATACTATCAATTAATTCTTCCCTAGACTTAATCCTGGATCTCACCTCAACACCACTTCACCATTCTTTTCTTCTAGAATTAAAAGCTAGACTCACATCATGCATGTGAAAGCATTTAATGCATCTATATAAATTTATAAAAAAAAAAAAAAAGAGAGAGTAGTATATGAATTAGAGAAGATAGTTATAGGTCAAACTTTGCATGGTTTTCAAAATCATCTTTAATTAGAAAAGTCCTTCGAGAAGATGATTTAGATTTTCTAGTTGGTTTTGGCTTTTCCAAATGAAATATAATTTAATACTTTTTGATAAATGATAAAGTGTGAACATTAGAAGTTAAGAATATGGGGACCAGACCATTCTGGCATGAGAGAGAGAGGGGGGATGTAGGTCTAGCTTACTTATATGCTCTGCTTATTCAACCGTTACTTAGTGCTTTGATTACTTGTATAATATGGTTACTCTTTTTCTCTTTTTAGGCTATTACTTGTATGGTTTACTTTATCATTATTACTAATTTAGCAAATTATCAGCATCATCCAGTGGAAAGATTATGAATGTCAATCACTGCATGTGCTTCATCCTAACCAATTCTAAGTGCTGCAGTTACTGCATGTGCTTCAACCCAACCCCAATCACTAAGGCTACTTTTGGGTTCAAGAAACAAATATCATTTTGTTTTTGTTTTGGAAAATAGAAAACATTAAGGATCCTTAATTTGTTTGGTTAAAAATTTTGAAATTTATTTTGAAAATTTAAAATTTAAAATTAATAAAAACTATTTTCATTAAAAATGTTTTGTACAATTGAAAAAGTTGAAACAAGGTTTTTTAACTTTAAATTTTATTAATGAAACAGCCCTAATTCAAATTCATTTACACGTATAAATATTTTTTCCTCTACAATTTTTAAATATCAAAACCTGTTACTAGTTTTAATCTATATAAATATAGTATTTTATTTCTCATTGTCATGTCTCTACTATAATAAACATATTTTCATTATTGAAAATAAATTGTCTTTGAGAATTTTAAAATAGAAAACAATTATAATATTGTCAAAATTAAAGAAGCCTAATGTTCGCTTAACACGAATTCAAATCGTATGATCTCATTCTACCCAATATTATATAAAAAAAATTAGAACTTAGTGATAAAAGTATACATAGCATGTTCCGAGCAGCTTGATTGGATTGGGCTGTTAAGAGAGGTAAAGAGAAGTATAATTTTTCCACTTTTGGATGGAACAAATACATTGACATGATTTTATAGGAACACAATGAGAGATTTAACTATTATCACCGTCCAGCCTGTTCCGATTTAACCCATACTGTTAGGGATAGGTAGTTGAATACATAATTTTAATGAATGTGTCCTGTAAAGGATGAGTTGTAACCATTGTCAAACCCGGAACTTAAAATGACATCCGATAAATTTGAAATTTTAATTTCAACATCTGCAAGACTGCAACCCCTTTCAATACGACACCCAATGACAAGGAAAATTTCTTGATGTGAAGCTAAACATTCTTTACATGGTTTAGAGCAAATCCACTATTTATTTGACTAAACTCCTTTCAAAAACAAAACCATGATGACTATTACTACCATAAATTTTGGCACCAGTTTTTTGAGATCACAAGAACCTTACACATACAGGACAGGTTAGGGCTAGCCTAACCACCATAACAAATCTCTGTGAAGTTGTATATGCTTAAACATACCAAATCCAAAAAGCCCAATACAGCATAAAAAGGGGGGAGGATAGATTTTTTACAATCACTTTGCAGGATCTCGGAAGCGTAAAAGAAATGTCAAAAAGATGAGCTCAGATCAGGATGTTCATATCAGCAAGCGCATCCTCCAGACTGTTGCTGCGATTGTGATGCATTAGCGTTGGTAGACTTGAGATTGACATCGACCATGTCTTCTTGCTTTGTTGAAGAAAGGGTTTCCATTCCAGGCAAAGCAGCTGCAATCTTCCGGAACAAAGCCTGTAAAGAGATCAAAGAGGGAACTCAATAGATTGCTCAACAACGGTCATGGAGGAATATGGAGAAAATTATAAAGAAAATAGCAAGTCAAACAGGGAACTCGGTAGATTGCTCAGCAACCATAATATGATCATGCGGGATTCAAGATACATATTAAATAAATCATGCAATCCATCAGATGTAAGGGAGTTGATGCAGATGTGAGACATAAAGACTGATCAAACTTTCGGAGATTAGATGATTGGTCTAACTACAATTCATTATGCATAATTAAAGGCAGCTAATAGTATTTAACATGGATCTATACTAAATTTCATTCGGATCTAGCATACAGTCAACATGATATTACTATGATATTAGTAGTAGACTACCGATGTTTTACCTTGATATTGAAGCCAGCCTTAGCACTAGTTTCAATAAACATAACATTGAGATCACGAGCCTTGGCTTCTGCTTCCTCTATTGAGACTTGCCTGTAAAATTCGAAAACTTCGGATCACTATGTTCCTTCTTCAAACAACCACCACTACCTAATGCCAGGACACTCTACCTCATTCACGAGAAAGTCAAATAGCGAAAATAAATCAGTATTTACCTTTTGTCCACAAGATCTGTTTTGTTCCCAACAAGCACAATGATAACATCACTACCCCGTTCAGTCCGCACCTCTTCAATCCACTTTGAAGTATTTTGGAAGGACTGCCTACCTACAATATCAAACCTAAAGTTGGTAAAAATCCATCGGCTTCCATTAAGCAAATGAACAATCAACAAAAGCATGACAAGAAGCTCATGAGACTGAATTTCACAAGTGCCACAGGATTGCATATGCAAACATGCAAAAACGTGATAACTGAACAAGAAAATACATGATATATGAACATTACAAAGCAGGAGGGTAAAGTGAAAAGATAACATACTTGCAACATCATAGACAATGACTGCCACGGAGGAATCCCTAATATAACTTGGTATAAGACTCCTGAATCTTTCCTGCCCAGCAGTATCCCTGGAATAACAATGATGCAAATAAGGATCAGAGATTCCAATCTTGTCAAAATGCTTTTCAGAAAGTTATCGCATGCTTATAAGTGAATTAAAACAACAAACAAGTGAGAGAAACCGTTTTATCATTACAGCCTATATTCAACTACTGGAAATGGTGTCACTGACTATATCATCTACTACTGGCAACTCCAAGGAATATTGACAAATATAATATCTAGCAGGAAGCTATCCAACTAACCAAAGCAACCGAAATCAATCGAGATAGTCCTAAATTCAACTAGCAATAAAGTAATTCGATGCTGAATGCTAGTAGACCGAAATGAGTTCTCTGCCCAGGCATGACACCAACTACATAACAAATTATGGCTTACAAGAGAACTCGAAACATACACAAAAAACAAGCAGAATCCGATAAAAACTCACAAATAAAGTAGCTCAAAGTAAACAATTACAGTTCATGTCTTACCAAAGCTGCAACCGAACTGTTCGATCTTCAAGGTACATTGTTTTCGATAAAAAGTCAATTCCAATGGTAGCCTGGTTAACAGATAATAGAGAATAAAATAAACTTACAATTGGAGGAAAAGGGATCTAAAACAATCAAATAGGAAACAGATCCAAACAGCTAAGATCCCAATCAAATAAAGAGGATAAAATAATTTCGACATAAAGAGCAGTGAGTGACTGGTGTAATAAGGAAATAACGAAATAAATACCTGGTAGGTGTTATCGAATTTATCGTACATGAAGCGAGTGATGATACTGGTCTTCCCAACAGATTGATCCCCCAAGAAAACCAGCTTGTATTTGGCCAGAGCTGAAACTGGAGCCATGGTTAACCGGATCTAGTTCAGTGAGATGCTATGGAACGGGTCGAGATCGGATCCAACGTCGAGATCTCACCGGAAACAAGTAGACGGTGCTGCCGGAGAGAACGAGATTGAGATGGAGATCCCTTGCCCCTCTCCTTTTTTTTTTTTCTTTAAATTTTAGTTTTGTCCTTTTAGATTGTATTTATATTCGGAGGGCAGAGAAGCGAGAACGATTTTAAAATTGAAAATGGATTTTGCCCAACAAAAATTTCAAACTTTTTCAAATTTGGTGTATGTGTGTCTTTTTATTGTTATAAAAAAATTTGGGGTAAAATATATATTTTTTATACAAGAAAATTAAAATTTTAATTAATTAAGTTATATGATATTTAATTAATTTAATATGATAATGTATATTATACTTAAATACATTTTAATTAATTAATGTAAATTATTTCTAAAATTAATAATGTATAAAATATTTTAAAATTTTAATATAATAATAAATTATATTTAAATAATTTAATATAATGATAAATGATATTTAAATAATGGATAAACTATAAAAATAATCACTTTTGTTTGCTTCATATTATATTTTAGTTACTTATATTTGAAATGTTACGTTTTAGTCACTTATGTTACCGTTTTGTTACGAAGTTGACACTCAATCATTCAGCTTCCTTACCTCCCTAATGGCGGTCCTACATGACAATCCAAATTAAATTTATTTAAATTAAAACCTATTTTTATCTCAACAACTGGATATTCAAGTTACATTTAAAACTCATTTAGACTGCCACGTAGAACTATTATTAGGGAGGTAACAGAGTTTAACGATAAACTAACCACTTCTTAACATAACGATAGCGTAAGTGACTAAAACTAACATTTCAAACATAAGTGACTGAAACTATCCTTTCAAACATAAGTGATTAAAACATAATTCGAGGTAAACAAAAGTGATTATTTTTTTAGTTTACCCTTAAATAATTTAATATAATGCTACATAAAATACAAATTAATTTAATTTTTATAGGGTAAACTATACCATTGATCACTAAATTATGAGTAAATTTTCATTTTGGTCAATTAACTAAAAAAATTACAATTCGGCCATTGAATTATTCAAAAGTTTAAATTTAAGTCATTGGGTTGTTTAAATTGATGATATATGACTTTTTCTGTTTGCACTGTCTGCACTAATCTCTTTCCACTTTTCTTCTATAGTTCAATTTTTTTTTATGAAATAATTTTGGACATCACTAATCTGTAAACTAAAATTCAAACAGTATTTTTTTCCAATCTCCAACATTAACCAATAGATCGACTTGGATCTAAGATATGTTCTTCTACTCATCAATGGGTATTGATCCACTATACCGGTCTTTGAATTGTCACTTTAAACTCACTAGCGAAACTTAAAATAAAACGAAACATCTTAATGACTTAAATAAAATTTTTTGAATAGTTTAGTGACTTAAATGAAAATTTTTGAATAGTTCAATGACTAAATTGTAAGCTTTTTTAGCTAAGTGACCAAAACAAAAACTCACTCGTAGTTTAGTGACTAATGGTACAGTTTATCATTTTTTATATATCTTTTAAATATATAATATAAATAAAAGTATTTTGATAATTTTCACTTCCAAATATATATCTTTTAAATAAATAATATAAATAAAAATATTTTGATAATTTTCACTTCTAAATGCAATAATTAACCCCAACTTTTGTGTTTCGATGGAAAAGCATTTTTCTACATTTGTTCAATAACCAGGTGTTCCTCATTACTTTTGTGATAGAAAAGCACTTTTGAAACCTCAAATGCAACGAAGAAGAATACTTTTGACATGTTTAAATTATGTGATGAATTTTGAATTAATCTTAAGTAATTGAATCATCAAAATATCAAAATTGTATCAATTGGGTTCTTTAATCAATTTTTTAATAGTTTAGACATAAATATAAGCTCAAATTTACTGTAAAACATATTTAATATATGTATTTGTTGATAACAATTTAGGTTTAAAAAGATTTTTTTTTAATTTTTAACAACGCCATCTTACATTAACAACAATCCCGATCCTATTCAAACTAAACCTAGTTGACTAATATTTAACATGTTTATAAAAAGAACTAATTAACTATAAAAACAATTACAACTATTTATCATTTAATATAGTAAATAATTTAAATTTATTATAAACCAATTTTTAAAGTTGGTTAAATTATGCTATTAATCCCTTATTTTACGAAAGTTATGTATTCAATCTATTTATTTTGATTTGATCAATTTTAGTCCATGTACTTTTCGAGTTAGTAAATTTTAGTCTCTATATTTTCCAAATTTTTAAATTTTAGTCATAACCCAAACAATAACATTTGAATTCGTTTGGTTAAATACAATTATTAATTCCATACTATGCGTACAGTTGTAGGTTTGATACTTATTCTCCAATTGACTTATTCTAAGTTTGTATACTTTTCGAATTTTAAAATTTTAATATTGACATAAATGATAGCGATTAACCCATTAATTGGTTTTTTAGTAAGTAATATGTTGAAATAACAAGCTGATATTGCATTACACATATGACACATCAAATTTTGGAAATAACAAAGTTTAACTTAATTAATTTCATAGTTATCATTTGGTGAGGACTAAAAAGCCAAATCAAAATACATTAATTAAATCCATAACTATTGCAAAATATTGAGACTAATAGCTGAATTTAACAATTAAAATATTTATAAAAATAGTGATATATATTATTTTATTGAATAAATTAAGAAATCATATATTTTAATAATTTCATAAAAATAGAATAATTTAAAATTTCTATTGTATATCATTCACGCCTCATTTTCAATTTTAATCTCATTGTTATAATATGTCTCATTATTATCTGTTGTTTTTAACTTCAAATGAAAGAAACACACCATCCATCTAAAGAAAGTTTTATTATATACATTTATTGAAATTTGAAAGAGTAAAATTTAATATTTATTTTATTTTGAAGAAAATTAAAAGTGATGTTTAATATAGAATGATAAACTAAAAAGATTTTAGCAGTTTTTATTTTATAATTATTATAAAATTTTAAATATTTTTTAATTTTAGAAAGATTTCGAATTTTAGATATCCATAAAGTTTGAATTTGAAGTGTTTGGTTAAACAGTGTGTACTAAAACACTCACCCGCTTGGTTACCAAATAGAATCGTTTGAGTTGGTCGCTAGCGGCCGAGTTTAACTCACCATATGCAACTATGACGGGTACAATAAGCACGTGCAAAGTGCATGATCGCCCTCGTTGCTTTACTTTTACTAGGCTTAAATTCTAAATGGCTAAATTCACCGTTTAGTTTGCCCAACAATAGTAGGAAATAGGAATGGCATTAAGAGCCGCTGTACTTCGCCACATTCGGTTGCCTGTTCAAACCCTAACGCCGATTGCTTCAAGAGCTCCGTCGCAATGGAGTCTCCTCCGATTATTCTCATCGCACGACGATCACCTTACTAAAGAAGAAGTAATCGACAGAGTCCTCGACGTTGTCAAAAGCTTCCCCAAAGTCGATCCTTCCAAGGTCACCCATTTTTCTCACTTCCATTTCACGATTTATTGTTGGGTTTTATATTTCGGTGCTTGGGTGCTTAGGAAGAAATGATTTTGAAGTTATTCTTTTCTGGAACTACTTGATATTTCACCCGATTTATAGTTTGCGAATCGGATTTAATTTTATTTCCCTTAATCGAATATTTGGGATCGATTAGGTACCCTTTTGATTGGTTGATCTGGTGTCTTTGTCTGGGTTTCTAGAAAAAATGTGGGTACTGAAAATAGCCTTAAAATTCTAAGTTGTGGGCATTTTATGTTTATTGGTTACCCATTTGTGAAAGTGAAAAGTTCAGGTTGATTGTCTCAATAGGAAGCAATTTCAGTAGTAGTATTAGCATGCTGAAGCTTGCATTTGCATTGCAGTTGATTCTGCATTCTAGATTCCATTGAAATTACTCTCCTAGAGTTGTGCTAAATTTGAGGTTGTTTATATTGTTATGCATGTTTAAAAGAACAATGGACTGGTCTCAAAACCTATTTTGATGGATCATTTGCTTTGTATGCTGGCTTGACTTTGAGATAAGTTATTCAATGGAGGTGTCAATTATTTTACTTGTTTTCTGATTTTATAGATGAATTTACTTATTTTAGGGTAGACATTAAGGACTTATATGCAAGGTGTTGGCTTTTTTTTAACTAAGTTCTCTTATCGCAAGACGCATAACCTTGAATCTTGGAAGCTCATGAATATTTGAGGGCATAATTCATTACCAAGAGTAGGAGGGAAGTGTAATTTTCGTAACTTTGAGTTCATTAGTTCTACTCCATACTAAGATGGATCTTAGATCTTTTAAATATTCTCTCATTTGTTGATTGTGGGATATCTTGACATTGTAATGCTAGAACAAATAACAATATCCAAGGGGCAAATGATGTCTATTTTTCATTTTTCTGTAGAATATCATATGTTAGAAGGTATTGATATTCAGTATTATCTAATATGCCGCTATGTATATTCTTTCAACATCCTTGTCTTTTATTTCCTATCTTTATGCTAGTTTCCTCCCTATTTATTTCCACATATTGCTCTTTCTAATCTCCATTAGGATTTTTTATTAATGTCTTTTTGCTACTTATTGGGGATTGAATTGTCCTTATCGATCACATGCAGGTGACACCTGATGTTCATTTCCAGAAGGATTTAGGGTTAGATAGCTTGGACAATGTGGAGATTGTCATGGCTTTAGAGGAAGAGTTCAAGCTGGAAATTCCAGATAAGGAAGCTGACAAAATCAACTCATGCAATCTTGCCATCGAGTACATATACAACCATCCGATGGCTGGTTAATAACAGCAAGGGTGTTTTCTTGTTTGAATTTCATTTGGAAAGAAGGATGATATTCTGCTCTGTTCTTGTTCGACATTTTAGGCATTTTGTATGAATTTTACTCTTCATAATGGGATTTTAAGACTGATGATCTGAAACTGTTTGGTGGGGGTACTACCTGAACTTATTTCTACACCAAGCATCAACAGATTTCGAGTTTTCAACTTGCAATAAACATCCTGTAATGCTTCTTGTTTCGTTTTAACCTATTTGAAGACCGTAAAGGGAGTAAAACTTGCTTCTTTCAAGCACTGGATTTCTGGATTCAGTAAGTGAATCATTTTGTTGTTGCAGAAGCTACTTAAATATACAAATTAGCAGGCTTTAGCCACTGTTCATTTGTTATTGAACAACAAAGCAGAGGGAATTGGTCTTTCAGACTTCAGTTCATTGTTGCTTCCCCACGCACCATTAGAAGGAAATTGGGGTTTTGGGGGGGGGGTGGAAGAAGAATTTTTAACCAAATGTTGAAGATATTAGTAATGTCAATAACTTAGTATTATAATTTACAAGGAAGAATATTAATATCTTTAGAATGTTGGTTTAGGGCATTAGGCTATGAGGATATATACTATAAAGTCAAATTAGCAACAAAAGTTTAGTAGTGGTCATTTCGCAAGATTATTGCCCTTTCAAATCTTACCTTAATAATCATAGGTGCATAACATTTGCCCCATCAAATCATTATAAAAAGTTAATTAAAATTTCATCTATTTTTATTGTTCAAGAATAATTTTGTACAACAATATAAAGAACATTATCAATCAGGTCAATTTTTAAAATTTGTTTACATAAATTGATTTAACGATAAAAATTAATTTATTTATTTTTGAGAAAAACAAAATATAATTTTACTTTAATTTTATTTGGGAATATAACTTGGAGAATATGGAAATGACGAAACAACTCGCTCTTCAATGGAGAATTTGGTGAGATTGAGGTTACTGGAATTATTGCATTTGCGAAATCAATCACGTTGGCGAACAGTAGGAGAATTCAGCATAATGATCCGGCAATGTATTTTATTTGTTGGCAGCCGCCACCTAACGACTAGTGCAAATTGAATACGAATGGATCAAGGCACTTGATTATTAGTCGAGCCTCCGCTGGGGGTTTGTTTCGGGATCATCAAGTTAAATGGGTTACTGGTTACCGTCGGAATATACGCATTTGTCTTATACTTGATGCGAAATTATGGGTAATCATGGACGGATTGGATATAGTTTGAAAAAGAGGCGTAAAGCAATTATTGGTGGAAAGTGATAGTTTGATTGCTATCAATATGCTTAACGATCAGACAGAGGAGACAGAATGGAGTTTAGCACGAATCGTCAAGAAACTGCTAGCAAGGGATTGACATGTGAATGTAACGTTTATTCTACGCACAGCGAATATAGCTGCAGATTCAATGGCAGCATTAGGAAGAAATGTTCCTCTTGGTTTGAGAATTTATGATGTTCTCTCAAGATGATTGAGATGGAGGTTCTACAATATAGTATTAGTGTTAATTTCTGTTATGACTAAATGTATTTAGCTTCCTTATCTACAAACAAAAAAAAGACTTTATAATACTTTTTCCTTAAAATGCTTAATAAATTGAAAAAAAAGTAGATGGGTAGATTTTTTAAAGTAATAATTACAATTATAATTGCAAATACTTTTTGAATATCTATAATTAGAAATGTAAGTGAAAAACTCATTTGTCCCAACAAGAAGCATATCTTAAGAACTTAAAACTGTATACTAGTACCAAAAAATCTGCATACAGTTTCATAGCTAACCCAAAGTAAATTTAGATTCCACGTTGCAAGCTTGACCAATGGCACTACCCAAAGGAAAAAAATTCCTTAATCCCGACCCTCACCTTGAAAACACAATCCTCTCCCACCCCATGCCAAAGGCAAAAGAACCGAAACTGAAAAGTGAAAACCCTTTTCTCTCAACCATCTCAGAACTTAGAATGTTGCACACATGCATCCAAATAACCCTAACGTAAAAGGCTAAAAACCCAGCTACTACTTACAAGGGGTCAGGGTCAAAAGTGTTTGCCAAAAATGGCGAACTTGGACTCGGCAATGGACTCTGCGTTTTGGGATCAGACCATATCTACTCCTCAGACTTTGGAAGGCTCCGCAAAGTCAGTTCCCGGGGAGCCCTTTCCTCTTGATGGAGCTCGAGCCAGCAAAACCCTTAGAATTCAGCAGCTTTCTCTTCTCAGAAATGGTTTCCCTTTGGGCATCATTCCTTCTTTGGCTCCTCCTTCCCACAAAGACTTGGGATCCTTCTCTCTTCAGACTCTCTTGCTCAGAACCTCCGCTTCTAACTGGTATTTCCACAATCCCAATATCTCTCTCTCTTGGACTTTTCTTCTATTTGAAAATGTAGAAACTTTATTAAATCGTGAACTGTAATACAAGGTTTAGCTTTGAAAATTGATTGAGTTGCATAAAGTTTTTCACTTCATTTCTCCAATGCTATGAGATGAATGCAACAAAAAGTGGGTTTTATTTTTCTTCTTCTTTCTTTCCCATATAGGTGGCTTGGATTAATTGGTCAGTTTAGGCCCAAAAAACTGATTTCTGCTATTAAAACAGAGCTTCAGAATGCTGACGAGTTGGAGCTCTCTGTTTTTAGAGATGCAGCCAATCATTTCCTTGACAAGTCACTGTATTCAATTGCCTTAGCCACACAGCTTTCTTTGCCTCCTTCCTTCTTAATGTGGAGCACTGAACTGCAGGGCGAAAAGAAAGGCTATTGGAACAAGTTCAAACTTTATCACCAGGCACGTATTTCATTCCTATTCATTTTTATGCTCCCTTTTCACATCTTCCACACTTCTATCTTTCCATGGTTCATCTTTATAACTGGTTGTAGTTGCTACACTTCTATAGTTCTATATCTACCTCATGGATGATAAGGTGTTATTAGTTTAATTTTCTTTGTTAGAGTGGTTTTGCATAGGTGAATTCAAAGTGTAATAGAGCTAGTATGATGAGCAAGTATTTAAGCAGTTGTTAGTGCCTAGATGTGAGCTCAGCCAATCCCAAGTCTAGTTTTTCCTATTCAAAACCTCAAGTAAGAAGGCCGGCCAATTGAAATTTCAAGACTACCTCTGATTTAGAAGGATGACTTTAGGACATTGCTGTGTTTTTAAGTCTTTTGTCTCATAGTTGTTTACACAATTTTTGGTGATCGATCAGAATGAGAGATGTTCTTCAAGGAAGATGAAATGGGCTCGAATGCACTTGAGTTCCTGAAAGACAAACGTGAGTTAAGGGTGCACTGGAGCCTATACTGGGCCAACACATTGGCCTAACATTGTACCAAGTTTGGCTGTCTTTATAGTAGAGACTATTATTGTGCTTGACAGTTAGCATATTTAAAATTTGGCATAACACTTCGATTAGATTTGAAGTGTACATATAATTCTTTTCATGCGAGTTCTTTCTCAAGCTCATAGATTGGCTTGGGCCGTTTTTCTTCTTGTGCAACTTTTACTTTTCTTTTTCTTCAATATCAAAAGATTCACAAATCCCATCGATTCCAAATGAATCATTGTCAACAGTCATTGGTTTTGACAACTTATGCAAAACACCTCTTACTGCATTAAGTTTCATTATATCCTTCTGATCAGAGGAGCCAGAAGCAACGGACTTACCACTGACATATACAGTAGCAATTTTTTTGTCTTTCTTTCAATGCTTTATGTTAACGTTCTTTCCTTGCTTTTGACATATCTTGAACAACATAATTAATCAGTTGAGGTGGTTGTTGCAAATCTTTATGTGTAACCATTAGTTACAATAATTGTCTAACACTAAAACAGAGTTTTGTTAGATAAGTTGATGTCAACATAAAAAACAGTTATTACATATTGCACAATATTAAGTAAAACCTTGGGTGCTCTCATTGATCCACCATGAGCAGCTGGATCATCTTATTGCCTAACAACCTCAGCAAATTCCTGAACCTTTTGTTTGAGACCAATATCATTGTGTGGAATGAATGAAAAAGGCGAAGTTTGATGAAGACGAGCAAGTTTCTCAATGCTTATGTCTGTTGTTTGGATCAACAAACGTTGCTTGAGTTCAAGCCAGGAAAATGTGGTTAGGCAACATTAGATCTAGAGTGGTGTTGCCAATGAATACTAGTCATCTTTTTCTTGGCTTGCCCCAAGCTTGAATTCGATCAAAAAACTTGCTTGCATCATTGTCAAACACCATCCTTTCTAGTTTGTCCGACACAAAACTGTTGGACTCAAACAAAAGATTAAGGAATTTGTTGAAGTTGTTTCAATGGCTCATGGTGAATCAAGGAAAATACCCAAGGTTTTATATGATATTGGGGAAGTTGTGGCAGTTGTTGTTTATGTTCACATCAATTTTGATCTAACAAAACTCTAGGTGACCTTTAGAGGTTTATTGGAGCTGGTGTTACACATGAGGATTTGTAATGACAATCTTATTCAAAAACAGGGAAGAACGATGTATAGCATTAGAAGAAAGCCGTAAAAAACATTGCTGGTCTATTTGTCAATGGGAAGTTCGTTCGTTGCTGCTGCATCCAATGATCAAAAGCATATCACAAAGTGCAATAAGGGAAGCTTTGTATAAATTGTTGAAATCCATGGTTGTGAACAATGACTCATTTGAAATTGATGGCACTAACGAATTTTTCTAGATTGAACAAGCAAAACAAAAGTTGCACATGCTGTGGGAAGAAGAAATGACTCAAACATATTTATGAGTGTATTAGATCAAGTTTATATTTGCAGTTAAATCCTAATGCCAAATATTAATGATACTTGTTATTAAGCATAATAATAGCCTAGTACAAAGCTAGCCATTGGAAAACTCTACCAACCAATAATAAGGCAGCCTTTAGACCAAGCATAAATACACATGTATAATGTATTTTCTGCCTCCAAGGGAGCTCCCTCCTTCAGCTTCTTTATTAGCTCAAGCTTCTTGCTTTCTTCACGACAAACTTATGCTAACTTAAGCATCGGAGAGCGTTTCGGAGCATATCCGCTAACACCCTCCAAGCTCACATTCTTCTTGCAGGAACCGGAAACCATTTCAACCCATTTCATCTTCTTCAAAGAACATTTCTCAGCTTGGTCCATCACAAAAAATGCGTAAACAATAGTGTTGGTCTTTTGGTTCCATGATCGTGAACGATAGGTTTTTAAACTATGTTGTTGAGCCATTGTTGTGTATTTACAGCTTCCTGATCATGATATCACACTGGATGCTGCATGGCCTGAGGTTTTTATGGACCATAAAGGAAGATATTGGGAGGTTCCAGAATCAATATCGTTAGCTATGTCTTCTCTTCCTTCTGATTCAGGGTTGTTATATCGTTTTTGCATGCACAAAAATAGTGGCTCCCCCCATTCTTTCAATGCATTAGATAGCGAGGCACCCTCTGCTTTAATGCCAGGACTATGTGCAAAGGCTGCATTCTCTTACGAGAAGAAAAAGGATTTTTGGAGGCGGAAGGAGACAAAAGAGGATCTCATCGTAAAGACAGATGATGGTTCTTTTTGGCAACCATCATATGATACCCGTCTTAAAGAACCTCATGCTACAATATCCGGAATCATAGGTATGGTTTACTTTGTTTGCCTCTCTCGGCTTTTCCCTGATTTCCCCCTATGTTAACCTTGTGAACTTTTTGCATTTCATGGTATAAGATTGGTTTTTATGGTGCCTTCCATTACTGCAGTTCATGTTAAGCTTAATGCTGTCGGACCAGAGCCTTGAAGGAATTGCTATTCCTTCCATTTTTGCTTGCTTGTGGGAAGGGTTAGCAATAGTGTCAGGTCAAATGTATTGAAGGTCTATATACTATGCATTTTTGGCAGGTATAATTGTGGCTCTATTTTTTGAAATGTCTATTTTTAGTCGTAAAACTAACTTTTTCCTGTTAATTCAGTCAAATAGTTTGACTAAGTTTATTTTTTTTAAAAAAACCATGGAATTTTTTTTTCACAATTGGACAAATATTGTCTTTTTTCAACTTTTTTTTTTTGGTATTTTTTGAAGTGCAAATTTGTTCAATTGTACAAAAAAGGTCAAGATTTGTGTCATGTCATCGAATGTTTATTAAAAAATAATCCATGTCAAATTATTTGGCAGAATTAAAGAAAAAAGTTGACCTTAGTACTAAAAATACACATTTCAAAAAGGAAAGGCTACATGCCTACATCCATATTTGACCTGAAATTTTCATATGTTTGCTGCTTTTGCTTTGTTTTGGAGGTCTCTTTTCAATCTCTTGTTTGTTTCTTCCAGGAGGCTCATTTGCAGCCTGGTTCGGAAAAGACTCCACAAGTGCTGGTGAATCACAGAAAGGGGGTAACGGTCCCACGACCAACAAAAAGGAAAGTCCTTTGAACATGGATTTATTCAGCTCGGTTTGCTACACATTTCAGCACGGCCAGTTCCGGAAGTTATACGGTGACCTAACCAGAGTGGATGCTCGTTTGGACATATGCTCGCTTCCATCGTTTGCCAAAAGAGTTGTGAAGAGCTGTTGGTTTAGTGCAGACAGTTCACTATCATCTCCGAGGCCAAATTTGATCTTCCAACAACAGGTTGCAGGGCCAATTGTGTGTCGAATAGATTCGAAGTTGTTGCTGGATTCGAAATCGGGGAAAAGAGGCCCTCACATATACAGCCTCAGCTATTCCTTCAGGCTTCTACGATCTGGAAAAGTGGTAGCATGGTTTTCTCCGAAGAGAAAAGAAGGGATGATAGAATTGCGGCTGTTTGAATTCTAACCCCCTGCAGATTCAATGAGGAAATTAATAATGCCCATTTCTTCTAATTTTATAATTATTTGAACCCAGTTGTGAATAAAACTCTTGCTGCTGAGTTGCTAACTTTGTTGTGTTGTGTTGTGGTCTCATCCCCACATTTTTTAGAAACTTCTTTCAAAACACAACTCAATAAATAGGGTAAATTATTCAAATATACTAAAAAAATTAAAAATTTATGGAATTAGGCTGATTTTTAGAAAATTTACAAAAAAGGGTCATTTTCTATCAAAACGCGTTCACGTCAGCGCGTTTTGAGGGAAAATGTCAGTAAAGCGCGTCTCCAGGGATGCGTTTTGCCTCTAACGGTCAAAAGGCCCAATGGTCAAAATTTTCCCTATAAAAATTCTCCAACCCTTTTATTTTTTTTTACACTTTAATCTTTCTCTCAATTTTTTTTTCAATTTTCTCTCAATTTTTTTTCAAAGTCCTTAAAATTTACTCTCAAATTTTAAAATAGTCTTTTGCTATTTACAAAAAAAGCTCTTTTTTATTTTTTTAATATATATTTTTGGAAAATTTTAAAATTTTCGATCGTATTACAATGGCCGGGGAATTACTTCGTCTAGATAACAAGCACATCTCCGTCGAGCAAATACAAATGGAAAGTTTTAATTTTAATTTTTTAATATTATTTCATATTTTTTAGGTCTATGTAATTTTAATTAATTTTTATTTTATAATTTTTTAAACAGTCTGTAGATCGGGTGTTGCAATGTTATATTCGCAATATGCATGGTCCTCCATCGCCGTTGATCGAGAATTACCTGCGGGTAGCAGGTTTTTGGCACATGACCACGATAGGCCGGGGGTTCAAGTTGGAGTCGCCTTTGATCAGTGCGTTGATAGAGAGGTAGAGACTCGAGACGTACATTTTTCATCTTCCATGCGGAGAGTGTACCATCACTCTAGAAGATGTGCAGTTGCAGTTGGGATTACCGGTGGACGGGTCGGTAGTCACCGGGTTCGTGACTTTTGGTGATTGGATGGTCGTATGCTACGAGCTTCTAGGTGCCATTCCGGATAAAATTCAGAGAGGTCGGATCGAGATGGCCTGATTACGAGACACATTCTCGGAGCCGAATGAGGGTTCAACCGAAATAGAGCGAATACGGCATGCTCGGGCATACATTCTTCAGATAATTGGAGGTTATCTGATGTCGGACCTTTCTAGAAACCTCGTACACTTGAGATGGCTGCTGAAACTTGTTAATTTTAGAGCAGTCGGTGAATTGAGTTGGGGGTCTGCCGTGCTATTGAGGTTGTATCGGGAGATGTGCGGGGCGATGCGGCCGAGTAAAGCAAAAATCGGAGGTTGCCTATCACTACTGCAGTCATGAGCATGGTTTCGATTTCCATTTTTACGTCCTCGACTCGACCATTCATATTCATTCTCACTGATAACGAGGTAAATTTAATGTTATATTTTACAATTATTACGTAGATTTATAGTATAATTATATGGTAAAAATTTATTTAATTAGGTGGAACCATTCGGTGAGTCATGTTAGAATACCTACCTCGCTTGAAGATATACGGCTTTTATTGGACTAACGGTCGGAATTACAAGTAAGTTTCGAATTTCGTATTTATAATTTAGTATTTCGTATTTAGTGTCTAGTATTATATATAACTAATATTTTTGTAATGTTAATATAGTTTTAATGGACACCGTACGAGGATCCAAAAATTAGGGCAGTAATTTTAGAGGAGTTCTTGCAAAATCCGAGCAGTTGGCACGTGAAGGTCCCCTTGATCATCTATGCGACCGTGGAGATGCACCAGTCAGATCGGGTTCTGCGACAATTTGGATTCTGGCAACCGATTCCCGTGCCACCTGAGGTACTCGAGATGAGCACAAAGTAGAATTACGGCAGTTGCACATGGATTGGCCAAGATTTTGGTCAGCATATATCGAGACGTGGGAGAACCGGTATGACTATTTACCTAATCGGGAACCGATCATCGTTCCTGAGTTATCGTGCGTGCCGAAATACATGCCATGGTTTAGGATTCATGGTAAGTCGTATTTGTTGTCGGAAGAAAAGAGGCGACAGCAACTTCGTCAACAAAGGGAACGTCGGGACCCCTTAAATCCAAGGAGAATGGGTGATGAGACGGGGCCATCAACAGCGCCGACACAGTCATCGGGCCCATCAACAGTGCCCACACAGTCACCGGGCCCATCAGTTCAGCCAACGACACTGATATCACAGCCTTTACCCTTTATGTCAGGTGCGTACCCTACCCCTTATATGTATCCTAACCCATATATGTTTCCTTTTCCCAGTCCTAGCCCAGGTTGGAATGCATGACCGGATTCGAGTCTGTTCCCGACTACTCCGGTTGGCCAGCCAATCTTGAGGCCATCGTCGCGTGAGGGATCACAGGAGGCGCCGTCGGGGAGCACTTCTTTCTACCAGTCTCCTTCGCCATACGGGATTCAGACACCCCCGCCGTGGTTTATGCAAACACCTCCGGAGTCGTTATTTTATCAAGGTGGGTCATCTTCGCAACACCCACAACCAGGCCCATTGCCGGAGGAACCGGAATCCCCGCCCGAGGTTCCACGACCCCAGCCAGAAGCTAGAAGGAGGAATCCAGTACAGAATCACTAATCACCAGATGGCATCGATTCCACCAATCATCAACATTGATTCGGATCGACTTTTTTATTTTTTAAATTGTAATAATTTTTTATTTTTTAATAAAAAAGTGTTTTTTTGTGTTTGTAATTTAATTTTAATATCTTCACTAAAATAAAATTGTTTATTTTTTGTATATAATTTAATTTGAATTTTTTAATAAAATAAAAGTCATTTTTATTTTTGTAATTTAGTTTTAATATATTTAATAAAATAATAGTTGTTTAATTTTTTAATTGTAATTTAATTTTAATATATTTAATAAAATAGAAATTATTTAATTTTTTATTGTAATTTAATTTTAATATATGTAATAAAATAAGAAGTTGTTTTTATTTTTATTTTATTATAATTTAGTTTTAATATATAAAATAAATAAGAAGTTTTTTTATTTTTATTTTTAATTTAGTTTTAATATATTAAATAAATAAGAAGTTTTCTTTATTTTTATTTTATTGTAATTTAATTTTAATATATGTAATAAAATAAGAAGATGTTTTTATTTTTATTTTTATTTTTTGCAATTTAGTTTTAATATATTTAATAAAATAAGAAGTTTTTTTATTTTTATTTTTTGTAATTTGGTTTTAATATATTTAATAAATAAGAATTTTTTAATAAAATAATAGTTGCTTATATGTTTTTGTAATTTAATTTTAATATCTTTTATAAAATAGAATTTGTTTAATTTTTTAAATTTAATTTTAAAAATAAATATCCAATATAAGAGGGCGCGCTTTGCTGGCATTTTCACTCAAAATGCTCTGACATGGACGCTTTTTGAGGGGAAATGACCCTTTTCCGTAAATTTTTAGAAATCGGCCCAATTCCGTAAATTTTTAATTTTTTTGGTATATTTGGGTATTTTACCCCAATAAATATGTTCAAAGATGGACATTTAAAATTTAGTTTTTAAATTATTTGTTGACAAATGGTATCATGTTTACACGTAGATTGTTATGTGAGTTGTCATGCCATCATTGTTAAAAAATTAACGTTTTAATTAATATTTTGTTTAAAAATAACAATTTGACTATTATAAAAAGATTAATAATCAAATTTAGTTAAAAAATTTTAAATTGATAAAAATTGTAAACAGTTCGCTTTTCTTCTTTTCCCTTTCATATGAACAAAATTCGGATTTTAAATTAGTCCTACAGTTTTGGAGGAATTTATGAGTTGAGTTGTATTGGGTTTATATTGTATGATATATTCGTAATTGTCCAAGTTGATTCCATCGAAAATATGTTTGTAAATGATTGACCCAAATTCATTTAAGCTTAATCATATATATATAATATTAGTAATTATATAAATTTACATTTTTATTAAAAATTTTAGTAATTATACAAACAACTTTACAGATTTTTTAGCATTATACTATGGTATATTGAATTGTGACATGATATAACACAAAAAGAAATTATAAATTTGAAACTGAACTCAACTTGGGTTTTAGAATATTAAAAGCTCAATACCAATATTTTTACCCAACAGAAAGAAAATGAAATTCACTCCTCATCTTTCCATCTTCTCTCTCACGTCTCACCCTCCCATCATTAGCAAACGTTTCTTCTCTTCCATTTTTCTCCTTCTTCTACCATTTTTCATCATCTCAAACTCAAAACTCCAAAATTCCTCTATAAATCCTTAGTGAAATCACAACAATAACTTCATGGTAACTAAGCTTTATGTGGAGCTAGCTAGAATATATACTTGAGGAGAGAAAAAGAGTTAGGGATTTAGAGAAATTTTAAGGTATGAAAGATGACACTACACCAAAACAGACTTTTAGCGGCGTTTTTAGTGGCGTTTTAAATAAAAACGCCGCAAAAATTACACAAGAGCAGCGTTTTAAGGAAAACACCGTAAAAAAATGAGCAATAGCGGCGTTTATTTGCAAAACGCCGCTAAAAATGATAAATAGCGGCGTTTTTTCTTCAAACGCCGCTATAAATCAGACCTTTAGCGGCGTTTTTCCAAAAGCGTCGCTAAAGGTCTGAGCATTAGCGGCACTTTTGAAAAAACGCTACTAAAGGTCTAAGAATTAGCGGCGCTTGGGAAAAAACCCCGCTAAAGGTCTGAGCATTAGCGGCGCTTTTGAAAAAAACGCCACTAAAGGTCTGAGCATTAGCGGCGCTTTTGAAAAAACGCCATTAAAGGTCTGAACATTAGCGGCGCTTTTGAAAGAACGCCACTAAAGGTCTGAGCATTAATGACGCTTTTTCAAAAACGCCGCTAAGAATTTTTCATTTTTTTCCTTATTCTTACTTTGAATTATATTTTATTTTGATAAATTCACTTATAAGCAATGAGAAAGTTTCATTTTAGTTACTTAATTATAAAAAGTTACAAATTGCTAACTAAACAATTTAGAAATTTTCATTTAAGTTACAAATTAAGCTATTAATATTGATTTAGGGTTTATTATTTAGTATGTTAATTTCATGGTTTAAGGTCTGTTATTTTGGTGTATGGGTTTAGTGTTTTAAATTTGTTGTTTGGGTTTGTTGTATAGTGTTTAATATCTTAGTGTTTATCGGTATTAAGGTTTAAGTGTTAGTGGTCAGGGGCTAATGTTTAGGGTTAGGGGTTTAGGGGGAAATAGTTAATGGGTTAGGGTTTTAAGTTTAGGGTTTATGGTTTATAGTTTTAGGATTAATTTATTTTAGGGCTTTAGGGGTTTAATATTTAGTATGTTAATTTTATGGTTTAAAGTTTATTATTTGGGGTTTATTGTTTAAGGTTTAAGATCTTAGTGTTTAACGATATTGAGAGTAATTTAAATGGTAGTGGTTAGGGGTTAATTAAGGTTTAGGTTAAGGGTTCATTGGTTTAAGGGTTAAGGGTTCAGTGCTTGTGGGTTAGGGTTAGGGGTTAAGGTTTAGGGTTTAGAGTTTAAGGTTTAAGGTATAGGTCAAATTAGGGTTTAGTGTTTATGGATTAGGGTTTAGGGTTTAATTCAGTGCTTGTGGGTTAGGGTTAGGGGTTAAAGTTTAGGGTTTAGAGTTTAAAGTTTAAGGTATAGGTTAAATTAGGGTTTAGTGTTTATGGATTAGGGTTTAGGGTTTAAGGTATATGATCTAAAATCCAAAAACCAAAATCCCTCAAATCAGTTTCCCCTAATTCAAACCCCCAAAATCAATAGAATTCTATAACCCTAAAATTAACTTGGGGTTAAGTGTTAGAGATCTTAAGGTTTGAAGTTTGGAGTTGGGGTTATGTATTACGGTTTGGGGTTAAATTTTTAAATTTAAATATTAAATAATTTATTTTTATATAAAATTATCATTATAGTTTTTAAACCTTTTTATTTCATATTTTGAAATTTTCTGCTTTTATTTTCTTACATTAAAATTTATATAAACATTATGTCATGTATCTAATTCTTTTAAATATTACTCAAAGTTTCAAAAATTATTTATTTGAAATTGCTATGAATTATGTGATAATTAAATATAATTGTAATAAAAGTCAATCACTCTTTCATCCTCTTCTTATAATTATTTAACTTTGTATTAACTAAAATGTAATTTTTTAATTTTATATTTAAATTATTTAGAAAAAATTAATAACACATAGAAAAATTTTGAAACAAATTATAACATAGAAAATATATGTTAAAAATGAAAAAATTAAAATACTATTATTTAAAATAATTTTAAATATTTATGGGTATATGACTGATATATTTTAAATTTATATATATTTAAAATAATTTTAAAGTAATTGGATATAAGATGATATATAATTTATATATATATTTTAAAGATTATTTAGTGTTAATATATTAAGTAAATGGATTAATTAATAATAGTATAAAAATATATAAATTAAATGACATTAAAAATTACCGGCGTTTAATACAAAAATGCCACAAAACCCATCAATTTATTTTAAGACGACGTCGTTTGAAACATTGTTGTATGAATTAGTGGCGTTTATGTGTAAAACGCCACAAAATATATCAATACGATGCAAGACGTCGTCGTTTAAAGCTTTTTGTTAGTGGCGCCGTTGGTAAAACGCTACAATAATCTGTCAAGTATTAGTGGCGCTATTTCAAAAACGCCGCGAAAAGTCTATATTTAGTGGCGTTTTCCCGAAAATGCCACAAATATGTATGGACATTAAGCTTCACGTCGTCGTTTTATCGACAATATAATGTGCAGTAAGGTGGAAGACGTCGCTTTATCAACAATTAGCGGCGCTTTTTTAGAAACGCCGCAAAACATAAATTGAGTTTGAGCAAAACGTCGTCGTTTTGCTGTGCTCGGTTTTATCTTCCTCCATCCCCGAAATCACTAAATATTTTCTCCTAAAACTTTTCCCTAAATCCCGAAATCCCTAAGCTTGTATTTTCTGCTCAAAATTTTCCCTAAATCCCTAAGAGCTAAGTCCTCAACATTTCACGAATTAAAAATTTCCCAATATCCCAACATTCAACAAAGAACGACGGTATGGAATTTGTAAACATAAACTTTTTTGATTTAGGGTTTTTTGTTTATTTATATCATTCTGTTTTTTATTTTGTTTACCTTCTTTATTTTTCTTCGATGTAAAGGTTTGACGGCTGGAAAGACTTTGAGAATTCGACAAGAACCAAATCAAACCCTGTATTTGAATAGCATTATCTGATCTAAAACATGTATTGATTCTATGGTTTATCAAAATCACTTTGGCATGCAGATATCATTAGATGTTCTTCTGGTATGTATTTATTCCTCGTTGACAGGCCGTGAAGTGAAGAAATCTATTTATTCCTAGTTGCAGATATCATTAGATGTTCATTTTATTTGATATTACATCTTTGGCATCCATTTCTTCTTATTAAGTTTGAAAGCTGGAAACTTAGGTTACTTATAGGCATAACTTAGTTGTATGTATATAACTTAGTTGAAATTTGATATTATTAAGTTATTAAAATTATTAATATATGTATCCAATTTCTTTCAGCCAAAGAATATATACATATAAAATATATAACTTAAAAATATATACATATAAAATATATAACTTAAAAATTAACTTTAAAAACACTGGATTAACATTTGTTGAGCTCCAATCAAGTGAAAATAGCCCCCCTTTTTTTTGTGTTAAATCTTGTAGTATGTCTTGAATTCAATGTAAATAGCTTGTTAATGTTAAGAATAGGAACCTGAATGAACAAGTTGCATCCCAATGCTAAGTATAAATGTAAAGTTGTGCTACATGGAAACCGGTTCTAATCGATTTAGTTTCATCCCAATGAGAACATTGATAGAAGTGCAAGCGCTCTAATTTGGGATCACAAAGTAGCTGCTAAATTCTCTCTCAGAAGAGCCATGATGGACACTTCTTGTCAATCATCCAAGAGGCACAACAATGTTCGCTTTTTGAACCATGCTATATCAAGTCTTGCAAGTGTTCCAAAATATAACCTAACAGACATCAGATTTCCACCTTTTATAGAACAAAATTGGGTGGTTTAACCACCTTGTTTCGTTCTTAACTTCCTTCATCAATACTAAGACCTATAGTGCCCTTCTCCGAAAGAACAAAGATTTAATTCTCCCCCTCTAAAAGTTGTTAAGAATCTTGCTAATATAATGTTTTTTTTAATATAATAAATTTTGTTATTTGTTAATTTCATCACTCTTTTTATGTTATTATATATATATAAATATATATCTTTTTGGATCTGCTTCGCTAGCCATTTGAGTGAGGTATTGTTAGAACTTATTAGGTATGATTTGATTGTCAAGTCGATTGGGCCATCGACCGTTAGAAGTTTGGTCTGCATGATCTTGTTGTGTGTTGGAATTTTGAATGACAATTTTTTATTTTTACCACTACATACAACCAAATTCTGTATGCATGTGCGGTGAATTCATTAATTCTAAAAGATAAGTGGCTTCTTGATTCGATTCATAAATTGGTTCTGCGTTATCACCGAAAAGTAAGTTCTTTCATATCTTAGTTTTACTTTCCACTTGTTAATCTTAGGCTTGGTTTTGTGTTAAAATAATGTAATTTTGTTTGTGCAACCGCCTTTTAGAAATTTTAGCTTCTTCCGGGACTTTATAATTAAGTACTTTTTCCTTGATTTATCGTTGCCTAGTTGGCATTCCAACTATATTATATAATGATATATCAAATCATATAGTATATAATATATTAATAGTTTATATATATGAATCAATGTTTAAACATTATAATATCATGTAATACTATATCTTTTATTATAATATATAATATAATAATTATTATATAAAATAGTAGTACCTTTATATTAAATATTATCATATATTATTATAATGGTTGAAATATGTTCTAAGTCCCTTTATTTTTCATATATTTGAAAATTAGCCTCCTATTATATTATATAATGCTATATCATATCATATAGTATATATAAAATATTAATAGTTTATATATATGCATCAATGGGTAAACATATAATATCATATAATACTATACTTTTCATTATAGTCTATAATATAATAATAGTTATATATAATAGTTGTACATTATATATTATTGTTTATTATTATACTATTTGAAATATGCTCAATTTCTATATTGTTCAGATATTAAAATATTTGTAATTAAGTGTTAAAATATTCTTTACACTTTCCTACTAGTAAATGCTTCGTTAGATTATCAAATTAAAATTCAGTTGAGTTCTGGCATAAATGGTTTCAAAAGGAAAAAATATTTGTATTAGTGTTCCTGATAAGTTTGCTATTGTGGATATATACAAATATAAAATGGAATTATTCCTAATAAGCACCTAGGTTCCACAATTGATTCAAAATAAAGCTTCAAGCCTCTAATCAATAATCATGCCTTTTCTAGACCCTATTCATCATCTTTTAATTTGTAATTTCATATTAGTGTTTAATAATGTATGTGAATAAACTTTTGTTTTAATAAATTTCATATGTATTTGTTCTGATTTGTATTAAGAAAAGTATCCGTACTTTGAAAGTGAGTAGAATTGAAGAGGACTTAGACCGACTCTTGAATTGCCTATTTTTCTTTCAGCAAAGAATGTGAGTATTAGTTTTAGTAAATAGCATTTTGTAATTAATCAATAGCATTTGTTAATTCATATGTTGTCTCAGATTTCGCTTATTGCTTCCCAACGCCTCCCCAAGAATCGTTAGATTGGATTTGGTGGTAACAACTTAACAGGTATAAAATCATTATTATTCTTATTTATATTCATTTTGCTGATTTATATTCATTTGATAGAAAAACATTAGATATCCAATTGTTAGTGAAGATTATTAATCTTTTGTATTTCTGACTGCAGGCCCTGTTTCTTGGTGAGAGTGGAGTAGACCATCTTCTTGAAATTATTAAGGTACATTTTAGTTCAAAATTCAGATCAGTAATAGTTATATCATGATGAATTTGTCAAATTTGCTGTCCAAATTGTGGTTTATTATCCTGCTTGGTTGGTATCTATGCTGTTTTGTTCTATTGCTGTCAAAAAAAAATTCAAAGTATATAGGCTAGAAACCTAACGGGTTGCCTTATATCTCACTGTAAGATATAACGGATCCTCCCAAGGTGTAACAATGCCACGTACGATAAATCTTAAAGAATTTTTGTCTAAATTGCTATTTATTATTGTTGTTTAATATTAATAATGTTTGAACAACCTCGAAATTGCTATCTAATCATCGCTTAGATTTTTACAAGCTCCGTGTATTATTTTTAAAATTTAAGGTAAGGTATGTTATAAAAAAAACATAAACAAAATATAAAAGTTAATTGTTAAAATAAGTTAAAAAATTTTTTATTTTAAATTTAATTTTATACGTTTTTGTTAAATTTATTGTTGTTAAATTTAAAAAGTTAAATTTAAAAAGTAAAAATTATGTTTCGATTAACTTTAATTTAAAAAAAATAATAATAATAATAAGGAGACCTAAATTTTAAAATTTGTAAAATAAAATGACTAAAATCATGCATATAAGATGATATAAAATGATAATATAAAGTTGAATTTTGCAAGTTAAGATAAGAGATTAACATAAATTTTATATTTTAATAAATATTTTAACATAAATTTCATATTTTAATAAATATTCTAAGTTAATAAGAGATTAACATCATCATTGCAAATTTCAATTATAAAAATCATATAATAATATTTTTAAGAAAAGCTACGATTCTCGATTTGAAATTTCAATTTAACTTACATAATACATAATACATAATTTACATAAAATTATTTAACTTACATAATACATAACTTACATAACTTACATAGCTTTCATCAAATTATTTAACTTACATAACTTACATAAACATAATACATAACTTACAAAATACTTATATAGAAAAAAAAAGATTCAAAGTATATAGGTTTGAAACTGACGGGTTGCTTTATATCTCACAGCTTAGATATAATGGATCCTCCCTAGGTGTAACAATGCCACGTATGATGAATCTTAAAGAATACATAACTTACTTAATTTTAAGATCAAATTTCATAACTTACATAAGTTTAAGATCAAATTTCATAACTTACATAATTTTAAGTTAAGATCAAACTTCATAACTTACATAATACTTGTATAGAAAAAAAAAGATTCAAAGTATATAGGCTGGAAACCCGCCTTATATCTCACAGTTAGATATAATTGATCCTCCCTAGGTGTAACAATGCCACGTATGATGAATCTTAAAGAATACATAACTTACTTAATTTTAAGATCAAATTTCATAACTTACATAAGTTTAAGATCAAATTTCATAACTTACATAATTTTAAGTTAAGATCAAACTTCATAACTTACATAATACTTGTATTAGAAAAAAAAATTCAAAGTATATAGGCTGGAAACCCGCCTTATATCTCACAGTTAGATATAATGGATCCTCCCTAGGTGTAACAATGCCACGTATGATGAATCTTAAAGAATACATAACTTACTTAATTTTAAGATCAAATTTCATAACTTACATAAGTTTAAGATCAAATTTCATAACTTACATAATTTTAAGTTAAGATCAAACTTCATAACTTACATAATTTACATAACTTACATAGTACTCAGTTATATATATGATCATATCATGACTTACATAAATTATTAATTAACAATTTAGCCATGTAATTTATTGTCAACTTTAGACTTCAACAACTACGAAATGGATAGGAGTTGGATGAAATTGTCAAGGGTAAGCAACGGCTATCGAAATGGAGTAGAAACTTTTCTGAATTTTGCATTTCAAAATGCAAGCCAAGAGAATATGATTCTTTGCCCGTGTAAGAAGTGTTGCAATATCAATTGGCATTATCGTGAAGTTGTCTACGAACATCTAGTTGTTGATGGCTTTGTCCAGGGGTACAAAAAATGGATTTTTCATGGAGAGTGTACATTTAGTGGAGCATCTTTATCGATGAATCTGGGTTATCCTCATAGTGCTTACAATCAGAATGTTAGAGATGAAAACATGGAAGGCATGTTGCGGGATGCTTTTAATATGCGCAGTGATGGTTTCGGGTCATTTTCACCTGACTTGGGTGCAGCCGATGAATATAATTATGTGGAAATACTTTCACCGAAGGGGGAAAAAGTGTACCTGATGAACAGCCAAATGAAGAAGCGGCGAGGTTTTACACGTTACTTGGTGAAATGAATGAAGAACTGTATGAGGGATCAAAATTTTCCAAACTGGCGTTCTGTATTCGTCTTTTTCACTTGAAATGTTTGGGAGGATGGACCAGAAACTCGTTGACAATGCTGTTACAGTTTCTGCAAGAAATGTTCCTGTTTGCGAAAATCCCTTAATCTTCCAAAGACATGAAGAAACTAATTAAGGATTTGGGCCTTGGCTACAACAAAATTCATAGTTGCCCAAATGACTACATGTTGTATTGGGGCGACCGGATAAACCAACAGTGTTGTCATGTATGCGGTCAATCCTGTTGGATTAATAGAAATACAGAGGATGGTAACGAGGAAGATCACGATACACAATCAAGGAAGTAGCCAGTTAAGATTTTACAGTATTTTTCGCTAATACCAAGGCTTCAACGGCTTTTCATGTCGTCAAAGACAGTTGAGTCAATGACGTGGCATCATGATGGACGAACCGATGATAGATTGTTAAGACATCCTGCAGATTCTTTAGCTTGGAAATCTTTTGACTCCAAATTTCCAAGCTTTGCAAGCGATCCTCGGAGTGTGAGGCTTGGGCTAGCATCTGATGGATTTAACCTTACAAACTCATGAGCACAACGACAAGATGCTGGCTTTGTGGTGCTTGTTCCTTACAATTTACCTCCATTTGCATGAAACAATCATCTTTTATCTTGTCTGTGATTATACCTGGAGAGAAAGGGCCCGGGAATGATATTGACGTCTACTTGCAGCCACTTGTTGAAGAGTTAAAATAACTATGGGCTGGTGTTCAGACATACGATGCAATGAGAAAAGAGAACTTTAATTTACGTGTGGCTTTAATGTGGACTATTAATGACTTTCCGGCTTATGCTAATTTATCTGGTTTGAGTATCAGGGGATGTTATGCTTGTCTGTGTTGTGCTGCGCAGACATGTTTGCAATGGTTATATAATGGGAATAAGTTCTCTTACATGGGGCATCGTCGGTGGTTACCGAAAAATCATAGATTTAAATTTTAGAGTGCTCAGTTTGACGGTACTGAAGAGTTCAGAGAAGCACCTTGGCAGACCGGTGGATCCAAAATATTCTTAATGTTGAAAGATATAAATTTCATTTATGGGAAGATGAATCAACTGGCCAACCCGCAAAGAAATAGAAGATTTAGGGATGAATCTGATGATGAATCTGATGAAGAGGATGATCCTAATGAGGCGGACTTGTGGAAAAAAAAGAAGCATTTTTTTTGAGTTGCCTTATTGGGAGCATCAGATTTTACGCCATAATCTTGATGTCATGCATATTGAGAAAAATGTCTGCGAGAACATCATTGGGACTATTTTGAATGTCGATGGAAAATCAAAAGATAATCTTCAGAGTCGACTTGATTTAGTCCACATGGGAATTCGGCGTGAGCTTCATCCCCAATCACTTTCGAATATGAAATATCGGTTGGCGCCTGCTATTTTTTCAATGTCAAAGACGGAGAAAGAAGTGTTCTGTATGGTGTTGAAGGACATAAAGGTCCCGGATGCGTATGCATCAAATATATCGTGATGTGTGAGTCTTAAGGATCGAAGACTATATGGCTTAAAATCGCATGACTATCACATCTTGATGCAAGACTTACTGCCAGTTGCTATGCGGTGTTGTATGTCAAAAAAGGTGACGGCTTCTGTAATTGAACTGTCAAATATAATGAAAGACATTTGTGGTAAAGTTTTGAATGTTCAAGAACTTGAGAGACTACAAGATCGAGCCGCATTAACTTTATGTAATCTGGAGAAGATCTTCCCGCCTTCCTTCTTCACTATTATGTTGCAATTGTTAATTCATCTCCCGCGTGAAGCAATACTTGGTGGACCCGTTTTCTATCGATGGATGTATCCCATTGAAAGGTCTTACTTTATTTGCAAAATATTCCTTCATTCACCTCAATGCCTTTAGTTGCAACTTTTGATAATGTTGTATATCGTGTTTAGGTTCATATCCAAATTGAAGTCATACTGCTGCAATAAGCGCTATCCGGAATGATCAATTGCCGATGGCTACTTGGCAGAGGAATGTATGACTTTCTGTTCGAGGTATTTGGAAGATGTTGAAACAAGAATGAACAGACCAACTAGAAATCTTTGGGCTCATGATTATAATTTGGCTGAAACTTATTTATTTCAAAATTTTGGAGAACCGATCAGCAAAGTCGAAATTGTAGAATTAGACGATAGATCGTGGGTCTAAGCACATTGATACGTTCTTTTTCATCACGATTCAATGGAACCATTTCGGAAGTAAGTTCTAGATTTTGATACTTCCTTCATCAATTATAATTTGTTTATCTTCTAACAAAGTAAAAATAGATTTTCAACCGTAGTGAGTACAAACAAATATTTAGAGCTCGTTCACGATCCCGAAGATTAAATCGACGAGAAATTAATAAGTTGTTCGCAGAACCATTCCATGAATGATTAAGCCAAATGGTATGCAATTTAAGTTTTCATTGACAAGTAATAATATTTTCTCAGAACATTCATAATTACTCGATTTACTTTTAATTCCATAGGTTTGGAGTCGGAATGAAGTAAATGAAGAAGTAAAATGGCTTTCACAAGGTCCAAACAGAATAGTGAAAAGATATAGTGCCTTCCTCATCAACGGATACAGATTTCATACAAGATATCGCAAGAGATTGAGGAGAACCCAAAATTGTGAAATTGTGGTTAATTCTTCAATTACAAGTTATGCTAGTGCTAGGGACAGTAATCTTGTCGAGGGGAATCTAGAGTATTACGGACTTATTAATGACATCATTGAGTTGGATTATTATGGTAAATGCAAAGTTGTCTTATTTCGAGGTGATTGGGCTGATGTGAATACGGCTCGCGGAATTAAAAATGATCAATATGGCTTTACAATGGTGAATTTCTCTCGATTAATTCACACCGGAGAACAACTGATGGACGAGCCGTATGTGATTTCTTCTCAAGTTAAACAAGTTTTTTACTCCGAAGATCCAACTGATGAGGGTTGGTACATTGTACTTCGAAACACCCCTAGAGACTTGTTTGACATTGGCAGTGGAAGTAGAGATGACATAGTCGAAAGATCAGAAACTTTGCCTTTTCCAGAACAAAACTTAAATGAAAATATCCCTAGTACTAGTCAACAATTTCAATGGGTTCGTCAGGATGTGGATGAAGATATTTACGTAATATGATTTAGTAAGATTTTACGATTTATTATTTATATGTAATATTATAATTTTAATATTTGTCATGTTATATAATTTAACTATTTTAAATGTACTATTATTATTGTTATTTGTTACTAAAATTTTGAACTATTTCATTTGTATTGCAGGAAAAATGCCTAGAAGACGATTACGAGATTTAAATATTGTCCACAATACTCCAAATTCAGAGAACCAAATAGTGAAGAGCAAACAGTTGTTGGATCTTCTACTTTGCCGGACATAGATGATGAGCCTGCAGAATTCCAAAGTAATGTTAAGTTTGTTTTTCATGCATATTGAATTTTATTATTGATTCATTTTTTAATTTTAATATAATAATATATCATTTTTCAGCTGAAGGTGGTGGGACGCGCAGAGGTCGGGGACGTACTTTGCTTAAAGATTTATACTATTTAGAGCCTGTCGAGCGTGTTAAAGTAAGGAGAAACAATCACGGCCAGCCTGTTGGATCTGAAGCTCGACTGTTAGCAGGCTATTTGGGCATTTTAGCACGAAATGCCAATATGTTGCCCATTAATTACGAGTCATGGCATCACATGCCTGCTGCCAACAAAAATCAGGCTCTGGATAATATTAAGGTAACAAAACGTGAATGTAATTTATAATACTTTGATTTAACTTTTGTTTATATTAACTTTTTAAACTATTTTTGTTCAAGAGAGATTTGCTTTAGAGGTCTCCGATGACTATGTTAAGAAGACTTTGGGTAAAAAATGGAGAGACAATAAAAGCACGCTGAAAAAACAATATTTTAAGAAAGAAATAAGCCTCAACGAAAAATTAAGCAATGTTCCGCCGAGAATGTTGAGGTACCAATGGGAAGATCAAGTTAGATTTTGGAATTCAAAGAAAGGAGTACTTTTAGAGTCTTATAAATTTTTTGGTTTATAATATTTATTATATACATAATTCAAATTCCATTATGTAGGACCGTGAGCGAGTTGGAACAAGCAGCAGACAAAAACAAAAATTCATGCACACGGCAGGTTCCAGAAGTTTTGCTTGTGTAGCTGAGGCCGAGGTATTATAATTTATTATTTGTTTCATATATAATGACTTTATACTATTAAATTATATTTTTTCTACTATAATGTAGGAAGCTTCATCAGTCAAAAGTTGGACGCCTTGACTTTTTGACATTACATATAGGAAGAAGGATGGATCTCCGAGGACATCCAAGTCTGTAAATTTTGGTATATTTACTTAATAAAATTTAATTTATTATAAATATTTATAATGTTTAATTACAATAGTTTAATTCATCATTTGTAGTTTTAAATTTATAATTTTAAGTTATGTTACATTCCTTTTTATTATATATTTCGTTTCTAACTCTTTAATTGATTTATTAGGATAAACTAAAGGAGAAAAAGCGGAGTATGAAGCGGTTGTTTGTTCGATAGTTCGTTAATCTCAAGAGATTGATAATGTAATTATTGTTGATGTTTTGGGTATTAAAAGGTATGGTCGAGTTCGATGTCAAGGATCCGTGTTACCCGACCCAATATTTTGGATCCGGCCCCAAGAATACATGCCTTCCGGAGTCAATCTCGTCAAGTTCGAGACTAAAAGACTAGATATCTCGGATGGAAGCGAGCACGTTGAGCAAATTTCTCACTTAGAGCGGAGGCGGCGAGGAGGCGAGCATCGCTCAACTTAGAGCGGAGGCAAAGAAGAAGGAGGCGAGGAGGCAAGAGCAAAACAGAAAGTATGAAGAACTCCAAAGAATGACTTCAGACTATGATGAAGTTGTTCCAACAGTCGCAGAGGCCGCCATCTTAGACATTTCTTTTCTTATTGTAAGATGATTTTTAATATTGTTACAATTAACATTATTGTAAGAATTGTTTGAACTATACTTCATTTATTAATGTATATCATATATCCTTTATTAAATTTGAAGTACCGTTTAGATTTAATGCTTTTGGTGAGATTTAAATGTTTTATTTGCTGTCTTGGGTAGAAATTATATGCAATTGCTGCTGTTTTTGGTTGGTTTTAATGCAGGGAGGGTAGAATATTATAAAAAAAGAGCATTGCAAATCTATGCAAATTAGCGGCGTTTGTGTTAAAAACGCCGCTATAAGTTGGTACTTATAGCGGCGTTTTTTATAGAAGCGCCGCAAAAAGATGTGGACTTTTAGTGGCGCTTTTCTAAAAAATACCGCTAAAAGTCCCTACCTTTAGCGGCGTTTTTTAGAAAAGCGCCGCTAAAAGTCCACATCTTTAGCGGCGTTTTTTAGAAAAGCGCCACTAAAAGTCCCCATCTTTAGCGACGTTTTTTAAAAAATGCCGCTAGAAGTCCCAACCTTTAGCGGCGTTTCTTAGAAAAGCGCCGCTAAAAGTGACCACCTTTAGCGGCGTTTCTTAGAAAAGCGCCGCTAAAAGTGACCACCTTTAGCGGCGTTTTTTAGAAAAGCGCCGTTAAAAGTGACCATCTTTAGCGGTGTTTTTTCACAATGAACGCCGCTAACTTTTGCGGCGCTATCTTTAGCGGCATTTTTTGCGGCGCTTGGCGCTAAAAAACGCCGCTAAAAGTCTGTTTTGGTGTAGTGTGAGATTTTTCTTAAGAAATTTCATATGCATGAAAGTGATATGAAAATATTGTATTAATATATAAATTTTGTGTATGTTTATTTTGTTAATGAAGAGAAAGAGAAGAGAAATGAAGAACAAATTAGGGATAAAGGCAAAGGAGTAATCAAGGAGTAAAGAAGGAAGAAAATGTTTATTCAAGCATTTTGTAGTAAGTATATTAAGAATTTCTCATTTAATCAAAACCCTAAGTAGAAAATTTTACAAATTGGTTTAGCATTTTATTTGAGATTTATTTACATATGAAAATGATGATTTGATTTTATGGAATTATTTGAATATGAAATTGTATTTTTGTTATGAATTGGAAGGAGTACATGTAGTGAATTTGACGAAAAATGACTAAATTGTAAAGAGGGTAAAAGTTAGATAGGTGAAATAGTTATTGGTGCTAAGTATTTAAGTGAAATGTTGAGTGTTAATAAATAAATTTCAAAGTGTAATTTTGATGATTGTTAATTCAATTCAAATGAGGACTAAATTGAAAAACTAGTAAAGTTTGAATTGTGTTAATTGTTGAAAAAGTGCAATAAAGCTGTATGGTTCAAATGCCCTTGTAGACAAAATGTGAACTAGTAGGATATAAATGGCATACCATTAGGAAAATTTCTATGTGCGCAAGTGATAGTGGCATTACTGTACAAGTGAAATTGGTACTACGATATAAGTGTTAATGTCACTTTAGTGCAAAGTGACATCCACACATCTGTGTGAAGATGAGGGGAACTTCAGTGCATATTATCGATATTTCTGCATATCCTATAGTGTTCTATTAAGTCTACAATTGGGCAATAGAAATATAAGGTAAGTGAACTTAGAAATGACATCAATAAATTATTTGTAACTTGTGGAATTGGAATTAGTTTTTACTATAGTTATTATTATAACAAAATTTGTGCATGATGATTTTAATTAATGATAGTAATATATATACATATGGTTATGTATGTGTGTGTATAGGAAATTAATTTTTTTTTTTTTTAAAATGTTCAGTTGAATTCTTGATATGCTTACTAAGCTCTCGTGAGCTTAACGTGTTTCTTTCAACTGTGTAGGTAAAGATCATCTCCAGCTCATCTCAAGCCTTGGTGGAAGTATGAATTTAAATTTTGGGCATTATATTTGGCATGTACATAGGGTTTCATTGAGAATGTTATTTATATTATCTAAAGGATGAAATCGTTGGATATTGATCTTTATTGTGAACTTTATATTTTGGTTATGTATGAAGTTGTTTTATGTTGAATTGGATAGTGTTTGAAGTTGGTAATTGGTATATTTGATTGTGGTATTGGATGTTGGAAGGTTATATGGCATACAGAATTAGTTTTAGGCGTTAGGGAGCAAAAACGTGCAGGTTTTAAGGTTGTAGGATTAAGGTTGTAGCGTCGGGTGTTTGAAGTTACGACGAGCTTGAGTCAGAAAGTCACGTCGCGACGTGAAACCTCTCGAGGTTGCGACGAGCTATGGACGTCATGTGTAGAATTCCATGAAGTTGCGACGAGCAATTGTCTGGACTTTACAATTTGGACCCTAAATGACCTTCGATCACCTTGGGAGCTTTCGTAAGCTCATTTTAAGCTCGAATAAGTGTCTAAATCATATTTTAATTGTATTTTAACAACTTGAAAAAAAATTAAATTGATTAGGAGTGATTATAGTTGCTTCGACAAATGTGACATATCGATACCTTGACTTGACGATCGATCGAGTAAAGGGTATTACACGCCAAGTAACCTAATCTTTTCTTACCTTCTTGATAATCATGAAAATTGCCATTAATTACTTCCCTAATTGACAAATAACCTTATAACAATCACTTATGAATTTTATTTATCAATAGCTTTAAGAATGAAAGAGACCCAATTCTAACCAACAAACACACTATCATGGCTTATTTAAGTTAGATTGCATGCTCACATTACATAAATAATCAAGCATTCGTCACAAATATTAGAAGCCAATCGATCGACTAATTATCTAATTGACAAAGCAACCATTCTAAGCTATCAAATGTTGGCCGACTATTTAACTAACTTGATTAGTTGTAACTAACCAGAAGACATGCAAATACTGAAGAGCAAATAAAGGTTAGAAGCAATTCAATCTCACAAATTTCAAGAATCAAACTTCGAATAATACTTCAACTAGAAAAAAATTGTTTAGAAACCCATAAAATGAAGAAAATAAAATAAAACTAAAAACGGCTAGGCCTAAGTCTCACTAATGTTAACCTAATCATGTCTATTTATAGGACTAAAATAATATAATGGAGAAAATACAAAAGCGTCTTTAATTAAATAAAGCATAGTTTTTTTTAGATTTTTCGACTATTTTTGCGTCAAACTTTGAAGCTATTTTTGGATGTCTTCCTAATGTTTTGGGGCTTCATCCGTGAAATAACTTTACGTAGATCTTTCAATTCCCTACGAATCAATATATTATAGGCTCAAAACAAACATCTGTAGATCAAGTTATGGCTAAAATATTGAAAAATTTAAAAATTATTCACTAATTAATTTCTATAATGGATGTTTTAATTACTTGGTAATAGTATTTTATTTCAGTAATTTTACCCAATAAAGACATTAACATATTATAAACAAAAAATACTTAACAATAAAATATATCATGCCCTTATTTGACATTTTACACATATAAACTTTCAGCTATCAGCTAAGTTTTATCAAACACTTTTAAATAAACAGTTGATAGAATAAATTGGTCAAACCAACCATTGCAATCAGTAATTAGCTATCAGGCAATTGCTAAACAGGATCTAAATTTTAATGTAAGAATAATTGTCAAGGTCATGGATTAAATTAGATAACAAGAATTGTGTCCCAATATGAAATAATTATTAAATTCAAGTCCCAAAAACTGAATTAACCATTTTTGTGCATTAGGTTTTTTATCTTCAAACTTGATTTGCTTATGCTATGGTATCGCATGTTTAAACACTGACAACGTCAACTAGTGATTGTGACACTCACTTCAGAGATTTTTTTTTAAAATTTATTAAAGATGTGAGAGTGTGAAAATTAATAATAAATAAATAAACGCCACAATTTGAGTGAAAATGAAAAAAAAAAAAAAAAAAAAAGGAAAACTTCATACGCGAAGAGTGGTCATTTTTATGTAGACTATTTTTTTTTCAACAAATGGTTTAATTTGTTTCAAATGCAAAAAATATAATTTCATCATTTTACTATATTATCTCTTTATAATTTTTAAAAATAAATTAATTTTTTATTATTTTAAGGAATGAAATTACAATTTTACTATATATTAAATTTTATAAATTATCAAAGGGTTAAAAAAGAAAAAGGAATCAAGTCTTTACTAGCTCCCTAACTCTGAACTCAATAGTTTAGGTAATAGTGTTAGACCCAAAATGATAAAATTGATATTTAATTTCTTCACAATTCATGAAATTATAGAATTAATATAATAATAAAGTTATACTTTAATCCCTAAAAATTATAATTTATTTTTAATTTTCTTAAAACAATTTTGTGATTTTTTTCTTATGAGGCAAGCTTGACTCAATCAAGACAAAAACCAAGGTTAATTTAGCATTGTTTTTGACAAGCACTTTTAAAAGGTATTGTGAAAAAGTAAATTTGAGAAATACTTTTGAAAAGTTTGATTTATGATTTAAATGTTTAGTATTGTTGTCAAAAAAATATTTTTGAGAAATAAAATGCTTATTTTAAACACTCAAAAATAAAAGAGAAGGAGAGTATTTATAATTAAAGTAAAAGAAGAATGCTTCCTAAACTAAATTATCTATCCCAATGATTTTCTGAGAAAAGGAAAAAAAGGTTGTAGATCCGGCCCATCTACCTGTACCCATGAACCAAACCGTTTTATTAGGTTTGGTAGAAAATAGATATTAATTTAACCAAAAACCAAGACGTCCTTGTTTGGTACCTGCCACTTAATGCACTTCACCTTTGTTTTTAGTAATTAAACCAAATTACCACTTTGCATCCCATCAAATGCTTTATTATAGTAATTCAGATCTTTTAAATTAATAACCATCAATATTCCACACCAAATCTATCAATACCACATTTTAATATATATATATATATAGAGTGAATTTGGATGGAAATAAGGTATATCATAGTGTATTTTTTATCTCACGTTGCATAAAGATTTAATTTAGTCATTATTATTATTTTTTAGAGGTAAATTAGATTTTTAAATTTTTCCATTGGATCGTTAAACCAAATTTAACGCACTAAACTACTTAAAAATCTAAAATGTAAATGCTTTTTTTTATCTACAGCCGATAAATTAGTAAAAAAGAAAATCACCTGGACTCAAAAATTTTGCTATCTCCACTCCATTTCTCAGCTTTTATTGCTCTCTCTCTGTTGTGTTGCGATTTTTCGATCCGTCGGGAACGGAGTGGAATGAGCAAAACAATAGAGTTAACTTATCAAAAATGAAAAATGAAGAAAACGGCGCGGACATGTCCATACGACCTCGTTTTTTTACCATTCATACCCCTGAGAACCAACGAAACATTTCGCTGATCTCCTCGCCGATGCGATTGGCCTCCACGTCGTAATCTGTGGCAACAACGCCGGCGATATCGCTTCGACGACTGCTCCCGGTGAAGAATCTACCTGAGCTACGAAATGACATCGCACGAGACGATAGCGAAGAAGAGAGCCTATCCACGTATTCCTTAAGCCAACTCCTTCCAGTAGCAACCTCGCCAGCTAGGCTCTCTTCCGAAGCTGCCTCAGCTCCTCCGACCACCTCTTCTTTATCGGAGACGTTTCTCTGATGAGTTTGATTCCTAGTCACCTCTGATTCTTCCTCGACGATATAATCAAAAGAGCCAATGGAATACGACCTTCTTTGCTCACCTGATTCGGAGCCTGGTTGCCGGAGACTTACAGAACCGATCTCGAGCCGGAAACTATCGCTTCCGCCACTTCCGATCGGTGTGGCAGCGTTAGAAGACTGAAGCAACGACTTCATGAGATCGGACTCGGAAGCGAAGAGAGGAGAGCGGCATAGAGGACAAGTCTGATTTGAAGTAAGCCAAGTATCAATGCACTGGGCGTGAAATGCGTGACAACAGAGAGGGAGAAGCCTGAGCTGATCCTGCTGTTCAAATTTCGACAAACAAACGGCACAATCTCCGGAAACCGTTGAATCACCGTTGGAGCGGCGGCGAGTAATGGAAGAGAAAGTAAAAAGAGGAAGAGAATCAAGCAACAAAGCCGTCGGCGATTGTTCGGGACTGACACGGTGGCTGGCAGCGGAGGCGATAATAGTGGAGGTAGAGGAACGAGAGAGGTGACGCAAGCAACGGCGGTTGAGATGACGCAAGAGGAGACAAAGAGAAACAGAAACAAGCAAGGTTATAGAAAGGATCAAAATGATTATTATAATACTCGGCTTTGCACTCTCAATTGAAGAAGAAAAAGAATGGGAGCGTTCACTGCTATTATTTTCCGAGGAGGCGACAGTTCCTCCAATAACTCCGTATAACAAAGGTGGCGGCGACGCCATTGATGGGTTCTTGGTCCTTACTGTATCACAAGTGGAGGAGGATGACATGTAAGGAACAGAATTGTATTTGGGGGGGTAAAGGAAGGAGAGATTGGCGTTGTTGGTTCAATTTTGGATGCAAATGAAATGCAGAGAAGGGAGGAGAGGGAAAAGAGAGAGAGAGGCAGCATTTAATTAGAATAAACTGTCCAAAAAAATGGAGGAGGAAGGAGGGGCAGTAAATGGGGTGTCGCAGATTTTAAAGACGCCTACCAGAGGCAACTTAACAAATTAAAGGCTCTTCAACGAACAAACAGCTGGCCCATTCAATATGCAAGTAGTACCACACCCAGACCTGGTCCTATTCACTTTCATTTACTACAATTTTCGGTAACTCCTCTTGTTTCGTTGTGTGTTGGAATGCAGTAAAAATGTGCGAGAATTGTGATTCTACTTTATCTTTATTTTTTTTAATAAGAGAATGATAAAATATACAGTTTCATATTATCTCTTTCTCCTTACATAATATGTTTATCTAATAATGTTAAGTATTGTTTAGAAGATTTTTATCTGATCACTCTCGATCAACGGTTAATTTAATTGAATTATATATTATTTAATTAATTGACTTTGATGATGGGAATTAAGTATTGAATTGATCTTCCTTTGAAAAAAGAGAAAAAGGGTTGCATTGATCTAAAGTAGACAGAGCATAAAAGAATTAGAGGAATAATAGATAGCTTCATAGCTAGACTAGCAAGCCGTTATCCCATAACATTATTATAAACGAAATAAATAAAAGTATATATACACATAGTCTTAGGTTGCAGTGGAACAAGGTGTTTTGATCATGAATGTGAGAAAAAAGATAAAAATAAATGTTGGTGTGAATGGTTTTAAGATATGGTCTAAATTATTACCTACTAACATAAAGTCTAACCAAGATATATATATAGAGAGAGAGAGAGGGGGCTGATTTTAGTTCACCTACACCGACAGGACCGGAGGCCGGGGGTTTTAATCTAACAAGTAACAACCCGTTCTGGCTAATGATATGTGTACACACACACACACAAATGGTAAACAACAGTGTGTTCATGGTTTGGCATGTTCTACAATCTACTAATGGATCTTGTTAGATAAACCAATTTAAAATTCCTTTTTTTTTTTCTTCTTTACTGCTTCATCTCGTAATGTGCAGCAAGGTCAAGTTTCAATGCCTTTTTACGTTTTTTTTTTTTATTAAGGTGAAAGGGAATAATAAGGAAAAGCCAAAGAAAATTCCATGCAAATTTTTTTTAAAAAAAACCTTGTAGCTGACGAGTCAGAAAGGTTAGGCCCAGAGTCAAGATAAGGAAAGAATAGAGAAATTCATATATAGTTGGTGTCGAAACCATTTTTTTGTTTGGAAAACGGGCTGACTTTAAGAAGAAAAACGGAGTCGCCACCAATCGTTTTTGAAGTGTGATTGGGCCACTTATAAAACATTTTGGTCTACGGATTTAAGAAAATGGGCTCGGGAGTCGGTTACGCACGAGGAAGGATTAGCACCCTCGCAACGCCCAAAATTGGTACCGTATTGATTGATTAATGTCCTTAATATCGAAATTTAGAAAATATTTTAGAGTAGGAAAAAATATTTGAATGACTCGTATTGGATACCAAAACTCTCTTGTTCCGACAAGCTGAAATATCATGTCCAGCACGATAGGACACGATGCTTCAAACTCTCGATCCCAAGATCATTTTATGATTTCCAAAATACGTGGAGTGCAATTTGAAAAGGATTTCACTATTCGCTAAAACTAAAACCGAAGCCCAAAGACGATTGGGTACGATTTTGGATTTCCAATCATGAAATATTGCCCTTATTTAAGAAATACGATGAAAAATTTTGTGAAGGATATCTCGTTATTTAGATGAATGTAAAATCGAAACCCAAAGACGATTGGGTACTAATTTCTTGAACTTCCAAACACGAAACATTGCCTCATTTTCAAAACAATCAAATGTTTAAAGGACATTTAGTGATCTAGATGAACAAAAATCAAGCCAAAGACGATTGGGCACGATTTTCGAACTTCCAAACACACAAAATTACCTTTATGAAACCCTTTCTTATGAATTTTGAAAAAAAGGAATAATAATAAAAAACAAAAGATGGTAAAAAGGCAATTCGAAATCATCGATCTATGTGAAATGATGGACACAAGGATAAACCATAATAGTAATAAAAATAGAAATAGCAATGATGACGTTGATAAAAAAATAAAAGTAATAATAACCCTAGTAACAAAAATAAAAGTAATGCATGTAATAAAAAAATAAAAAGTAATGTACATATAAACATGCACCTACTTGAAATACTAAATATATCAAATAATTGAAAGAAAATAAAATATCTATGTATAACAAATAGGTATAAAGGTATGTAGTTTAATAATAATAGTAAATATATATATAGATGATAAATATAATAAAATACTAGTAGAAGTAACCATAATAGATATAATAGCAATAATAATAACTAGTAGTAAGTAAAGATATATATATATATATATATATATATATAATAACCGTAAATAATAATAATATAGTAATGTAAATAATATGATTATAATAATAATAACTGATAGAAAATAAAGTAAAAAAATTTAAAAAAAACTAATTTAATGGTAAAATAGCTAAAATAAACGAAAAAAGGACTAAATTGGGATAAAAACAGAATATCTGAGGCCAAATTTAAAAACGAATAATGATAAAGGATGAAATTGAAAAATGCGCGCAACTTGGAGGGACCAAAAGGGAAATAAATCCCACCGAGCAAAACGCAGCACTCAAATAGGGACCCAATTGAACTTCAAAAGGAATTTTTGGGGTCAAATCGTAAACAATAAAACCTAATTTTAAAACCAGTAAAAAGCGGAGGGGCTAAAAGCGCAATTAGCCCCTCCAAAGAAAACACGCGGATCCTAGCACTGGTGCGGGTCGGGTCGCGGGTCAGAGGACCAAAACGACGTCGTTTTGGCCTCTGACCCCAAGGCTCAGAACGGCGCCGTTTTATCCATCTATATAAACCATATTTCTGAAAAAAAAATCAGTTCTCTCATTTCACAAAAAAAAAACCAAAAACTTTCTCCTCAAAGCTCTCTCTCTCCCTCTCTTCCGGCCTGGGACGCCGGCCATCGTCTCGGTCACGGATCACCAGAATATTGTTATGCATGGCCACCGCTCACGGTGGTATTTAATCTGAAAGGTGAGTTTTTTTTAAATATGATATTTTTGTTAAAAAACAGTAAACCTCAAAAAAATTCGAAAAAAAGGAAAAAATAAAAATAAAAAACAACACGGGAAAAAAAAGACCTTTGCTTTTCTCTGTATTTCTTTACGTTCTTCTGTTTACAAGTGTTTTCCCTTTTTTTTCTCTCCCAAAAACCCTCATCGCCCCTCTTTTTCTCTCTGTTATGGCTTTTATAGCCCCTATTTTACAACTATTTTGTTTCGTTTACGTGTACGCGTGCTTAAGACGCTTTAAACATCGCGTGGTGGAGTGGCGACGCCTCGGGGTGGCGTCCCAAGACGCTATGGAAGGAGGGTCTGGCAAGGCGCTAACCCATCTGCTAGGTTTCTTCTTTGTTATTTTGCTCGATTTGGGCTTTATGCTTTTATTGGGCCTTTGTTTTTTTATATTATTGGGCCCGTGTTTCTTTTTAAAAATTGGGCCTTACAGCTGCCCCTCTTTGCGCATTGTCGTGCAACGAGAATAGAGCAAAGACTTTAAAAGGACCAATTTTGCCCAAATTTTGCTCGATCTTAACTTCTCAATGCTTCCCATCGCATTCCAGAGGTGTGGAAGTTTTGTTGCGATCTCGCTATCTTTAGCCCGCTCCACTCCCGCCAGTGGAGATAAGGCTTCAATCTTCGATCCGCTCCACTCGCCTCGGTGGAGATAAGATCTGTTATCTTCAATCCGCCCACCTCGCCGGTGGAGATAGGATCTACTATCTTTAGCCCGCTCCACCTCGATCGGTGGAGATAGGCTTCTTCGATCCGCTTCTACTCGCCGCCAGAGAGATAAGATCTCGCTATCTTCAATCCGCTCCACTCTTTCAGTGGAGATAGGATCTACTATCTTTAACTCGCTTCACCTCGCCAGTGAAGATAAGGTCGCTTCGACCGCTTCCACTCCGCCGGTGGAGATAAGATCTTATCTTCAATCCGCTCCACCTCGCTCAATGGAGATAGGATTTGTCTTTCGATCCGCTTACTCCCGCCAGAGAGATAAGATCTACTATCTTTAGCTCGCTTCCACTCTCGATCAGTGGAGATAGGCTTCTTCGATCCGCTTACCTCGCCAAGAGAAATAAGATCGCTATCTTCAATCCGCTCCACTCTCGCCAAAGTGGAGATAGGATCTACTATCTTTAACTCGCTTACCTCGCCAGTGAAGATAAGGTCGCTTCGATCCGCTCCACTCTCGCCAGCCGGAGATAAGATTCGTTATCTTCAATCCGCCCACTCGCCTCGGTGGAGATAGGATTTGTCTTTCGATCCGCTTACTCCCGCCAGTAGAGATAAGATCTGTTATCTTCAATCCGCTTCCACTCCTCGCCAAAGGAGATAGGATTTACTATCTTTAGCCCGCTTTCTACCCCGCCAATGAAGATAAGGTCGCTTCGATCCGCCCACTCGCCAAAGTGGAGATAAGATCTATGGTCTTCAATCCGCCCACCTCGCCAGTGGAGATAGGATCTACTATCTTTAGCCCGCTTCACCTCGCCAAAGGAAGATAAGGTCGAATTTTGATCCGCTTACCTCGCCAAGAGATAAGATCTATGGTCTTCAATCCGCCCACTCCTCGCCAGTGGAGATAGGATCTACTATCTTTTAGCCTGCTTCACCTCGCCGCTGAAGATAAGGTCGAATCTTCGATCCGCTTACTTCGCCAGAGAGATAAGATCTATGGTCTTCAATCCGCCCACCGCCAGTGGAGATAGGATCTACTATCTTTAGCCCGCTTACCTCGCCGGTGAAGATAAGGTCGAATCTTCGATCCGCTCTACTCCGCCGAGAGATAAGATCTATGGTCTTCAATCCGCTCCACTCGCCGCCACGGAGATAGGATCTACTATTTTAGCCCGCTCCTCACCCCGCCGTTGAAGATAAGGTCGAATCTCGATCCGCTTACCTCGCCAGAGAGATAAGATCTCGCCGCTTCAATCCGCCCACTCGCTTTCGGTGGAGATAGGATCTACTATCTTTAACTCGCCCACTCGATCGGTGGAGATAAGGCTTCTTCGATCCGCTTACTCCCGCCAAGAGAGATAAGATCGGCTATCTTCAATCCGCTCCACTCCTCGCCGGTGGAGATAGGATCTACTATCTTAGCCTCGCTTCCACTCACTCGATCGGTGGAGATAAGGCTTCTCGACCGCTTACTCCTCGCCAAGAGAGATAAGATCGCTCTTCAATCCGCCTCCACTCGCCGGTGGAGATAGGATCTACTATCTTTAGCCCGCTTCACACTCTTTCGGTGAAGATAAGGTGGAATCTCGATCCGCTCTACCCCGCCAGAGAGATAAGATCTCATTGCTTCAATAACTCCCATTAACCTTGCTACATTGTCCTCCGAGGAACCTACACCGTAGAAGTGTTTTCATGGGATCTATGCATATGTCAAATGATTAAGACGTCATGAAAGATGTTCCTAACCATATGTATCATGAATGTTATGAATGGATGCAAAATGTCATGAGAATGATCCATTTTTAACATTTGGTGCTATTGCTTGTCGCTTATTAAGGTAACCCCGACGATGTCTTTTCTGCTCAAATTGATACATCTAATAACCAATTCAAGATGTCGCCACCGCTAAAACCTTATCTCAAGTCTCCGAGCCCCTTTAAAGCCCGGTTAGTTCTAAACAATTGTCCTGCTTTTGATTCTTGTATTTTTAGAAACTTTCGAGTAGTGCATAAAACTTCTTTTGTGAAAGTATTATTGGTTCAATAATCATTATTTCAAAGAAAAATGCTTGAGACAAGATCAGAAATGAATAAACTGAAATTTATTCGGATAGAAACCCGTGAAGAATAAGTTGCACAAGGAAAACAAATTCTATTAAGGTACAAATATGAGTAAGAATGGTATTGATGCCCCGGATATCACAAATCGAGCTTTTCAGATGTACTCCTTGAAGACCCTCTGAGTTCAACATGTGTCTAGAAGTACCATGGTACCTTGTAGATGCCCCAAGACGTAACATATCTCCTCATTGCTAATTCTGTATAGCGAATCATCAGATGCCCCTCACGAGTTGATCATACTTTGAGCCGCCTTTTTGGGTTTTCAACTCAGAGCCCCTTTGGTCTCAAAGCGCCTTTATGGGTTTTCGCTTGGCCTCTCCTTTTTTTTTTTTTTTGATCGCAGATGCCCTTTGTGGTTTTTCATCTTGGTCCACCTTCAAGCGAAGTACTTCTTGACCGAGTCTGCGTTAATTGATTTATGACTTTTGCCGTCCATCTCGGCTAGTATCAAAGCTCCTCCTGAAAAGGCCTTCTTTACAACGTAGGTCCCTCCCAATTAGGCATCCACTTTCCCTCAAGTCCTTTTGCATGTGGAGGATCTGCTTTCAACACCAAGTCTCCTCATGGAATACTGGGCGGACTTTCTTATTGTAAGCTCGCATCATCCGCTTCGTACAATTGACCATGGCGAATAGCTCTTAGCCTCTTCTCTTCAATTAGATTCACCGATCATATCGAGATTGAACCCATTTCGCTTCGGCCCAACTTCAGCCCGACAAAATCCGGAGTGAAGGGATCTCAACTTCAATAGGCAAAACTGCTTCCATCCCATAAACCAACGAGAAAGGAGTTGCCCGGTAGAGGTTCTAACCGATGTTCGATAAGCATGTAGGCAAGCGGTAACTTTTCATGCCATCCTTGTAGGTCTCAACCATTTTCCCACAATTTTCTTGATATTTTATTAGTCACTCAATCGCTTCCATTCATCTTCTGACGATATGGCGACGAGTTATGGTGCTTAATGTTGAATCGATCGCAGACTTCGCTATCGCTTTATTGTTCAAGTTTAGCGCATTGTCGACACGATCCTTTCTCGCATACCGTAGCGACATATGATCTCCTTCTTCAAAACTTGCTTATCATTGTCTTCGTGATATTAGCATATGAAGTCGCTTTCTACCCATTTGGTGAAGTAATCAATGACCACGAAGATGAAGCGATGTCCATTAGAAGCTTTGGTGAGATTGGCCTAATGACATCCATGCCCCACATTGAGAAAGGCCATGGAGAAGTCATAACATGAAGAGGTGAAGGAGGCACATGGATCTTGTTTCCATAAACCCGACACTTATGGCACTTCTTGGCATAACGGATGCGCCTCCTTCCATCGTAGACCAAGAATACCCAAATCTCATGATTTGCCTAGCCATCGTAAACCCATTGGCATGTGTTCCATGACACCCTCATGGACTTCTTCCGGATTTTCCTAGCTTCCACAAAGATCCACACATCTCGAGCAACACTTGATCCCTCCTCCTTTTATACTGTGATCTCTCCATCTAAGACGAGTCATTGGCAAGTCTTCTCAATGTCTTCTTATCATTTTTTCGCTTGATCGGGATATTCACGGCTTCTTCACATATTGCGTAATATCATAGTACCAAGGATGATCATCTCTCTTCCTCTTCGTCAATATTAAAACAATGAGTCGGAGTCTCGCAAATACTCATTTGGATAGGCTTCATACCCTCTTGCTCATTCACCTTGATCATAGAAGCCGAGTGGCCAAAGCATCACCATCCGGTTTTCATCCCATGGAGGTAGGAGAATGTGATATCATCAAACTCCTCAATTAGTTCCAAAACTAACTTCGATAGCTGATCACTTGGGATCTCTTGTTTCCATTCCCTTTGAGTGATATATGACAAGAGCAGAGTCTCCAGATACCTCTAGCACCTTAACTTTGTGGTCTATGGTCGCTTCGGATCCCCATGATACACGCTCAGATTCTCGCCATGTTGTTTGTGCAATCAAGTCCAACTTGCAAGTGAATGGATAGTGTTCTCCATTTGGGGATACCAGATCGCCCTCAATTCCATTACCAACAAAGATTTGATGCTCCATCAAAGTTCATCTTCCAGGACGATCTTCTAAGATATCTTCTTCAATTGTAGCTACAAACATCGATCTTCATTAGGAAAATCGAAATTAAGGGCTCATAATCATCTAGCGCCTATCTTGCTAAGAAATCGCTATTGCACTCCCTTCACCGCCTTTACGGTTCACATAGACAATGTCAAACTCAGAGAGCAAAATTTGCCATCAGGCCATTCTTCCATTCAGGCCATCGACTCCATCATGTACTTCGTGAGGGTCCAATTTCGAGATTAACCAAGTCGTGTGGTATAACATGTACGCCTCAACCTCCGAGTTGTCTGCACCAATGCACAACACAATTTCTCAATTGGCGAGTATCTCATTTCACACTCGGTGAATTTCATCGAGGTAATATATCGCCTTTCTTTCCTCCCTGCCTCATCGTGTTGGCCTAGCACACATCCCATTGAGTTATCGAACACCGCCGATACAAAATCAAGGGTCTATCAGATGGGAGGCATTAACACCGGGTGTTGGACAAATATTGTTTAATCTTGTCAAACGCCTCCGCATTCAACATCCCAAATGCCGGATTGTGCTTCTTAGGAGACGGAATATTGGATCACATTTCTCGGTCGGCCAGAAATAAACCGAGCGATGTAATTCAATCTCCCTAGAAAACCTCTGACTTCTTTCTCGAAGGCGCATGGCGGAGGCAACTTTTGTACGGCCTTGACTTTATCCGGATCTACTTCAATTCCTTTTCAGACCGACCACAAAACCCAATAGCTTCCCCGATCGAGCCTCAAAGTACATTTATCGGATTGAGCTTCAATTGAAATTTCCTCAATCTCGTGAACAGCTTCCTCAATACTTGCACATGCTCCCTTCCGCTCGAGACTTTGCAATCATGTCGTCGACGTAGACCTCGATCTCCTTATGCATCATGTCATGAAACAAGGTTACCATAGCCCTTTGGTATGTTGCTCCCACGTTCTTTAACCCAAATGGCATCACTTGGTAACAAAAAGTCCCCCATAAGGTTATAAATGTGGTCTTTACCATGTCCTCAGGATGCATCTTTATTTGATTGTATCCCGAGAAACCGTCCATGAAGGAGAAAAATGAAAATCCTGCCGTGTTATCCACCAAAGTGTCAATGTGAGGTAGCGGGAAGTTGTCTTTGGTGGCCTTATTTAGGTCCCCGTAATCGACACACATCCGGACTTTTCCATCCTTTTGGGGATGGGAACCACGTTGGCTACCCATTCGAGTAATTTACTACTCATAAGAACTCAAAGATCAAATTGCTTCTTGACTTCTTCCCTTATCTTTATTGTGACATCGGGTCTCATTCTTCGAAGCTTCTGTTGGACTGGCTTGCATTCTCTTTTTATGGGGATACGGTGTACCGCAATATCAGCACTCAACCCTGGCATGTCTTGATACGACCACGCGAAGACATCTTTGAACTCCAGCAGAAGTCTAATGAGGTCCTGCCTTGTTTCATGGGTTATGCAAGTACCGATTTTCACTTCTTTCCCATCCTCTAGAAGTACACTTTCAATTATCTCTTCGTGAGGTAGAATCGGCTTCTCCTCCCGCTCTACCATCCTTAACAAATCCGGAGATAAATCATAATCTTCGCCATCCGCGAAGTCCCGAGATCCTCCAGGCACGGTCTTGCTCATAAGGGAATTCGAGTTCATAGCAAAGGTCACCATGACGCCGATATCCGAGGACCTATGGTAGGTATAAAAGAATATTCAATGAAAATGGATTTAAGGACGACTTATTCATGCTATGATTATGAATGGAGTAGAACAAAAGTAGAAGAATTATTGCACTGAATGGAAAGAAAATGCACTTCTTATTGAAAATAATGATGCGTGAACATGCCTATTTCACAAAAAATTTTATTGTTCCTAGGCTTGAAACAATAAGTGTGTTTTGAACATTACTGCTTTTATTCCTAAAACTACAGAATTTCTTCCGCAATTCAGCTTGTCCGTAACACTTCCAGTTTGTAGGCTTAATACCCGCCAAGTTTCTTCTCCTCGAACTTTCTTCGCATACGCGTTGATGTTCAAACTTCGCATCATGTCTTCAATGCTTCTCATTCATGACCTCCGTCTGAATGAATAATCCCTCCGACACGAATGAATTAGATATATGGGAAAGGTCATTGAACCCCACTCAATCTCAAAGACCATTCAATCGTGCCCCACGCCTTTCACGCTTCCTCTCTAGCTCCTTCTTTCTCTCGTTCGTATCCGGTCTATACCCTAGACCAAAGCGATCCCGCTTTTCAACCAACCACCGCACTGACCGACCTCGGAGATATTTTCCAAGTCCCTCCCTGCATTGCTCCTTTCCCCATTGTCAATCTGAGGCCCATCCTCGTTGCTTCGAGAGTTTGGGCACCGGATCTTGCTTCCTTCGCTTATAAAAGTCGATTTACAAATTCTAACGACCAAGGAGCACTCTATGGCCTCCGTGATCATTCTCTATATACGTGCATCACTAGTAATGACGCGATGATATCCTCCTCGCATTTATAGTTATCAACCGGCTCTCATTACTAATTTCACTTACCGTGTAATGATGATGGTACACCTCACGAGTGGATCCACGGCCTCCCCAATAAGCAATTATAAGAGGGCTTGATGCTCATCACAAGGAAATCTACCTCGTACGTATTTGGCCCAATTAGGAGGGGTATCTCAATCCTCCCCATTACCTCTCTCTCGGTGCCATCGAATGCTCTCACTATATTTTGGCACGTTTTCATGTGAGAGCTGTCTACAGGCAACCTGTCCAGTGTAGACAGGGGCAAAACATTCAGGGCCGAGCCATTGTCAATTAGTACCCCTGGCAGTGTATACCCTTTGCATCGGGTAGTGATGTGCAAGGCCTTGGTAGATCCCCGCCTGGGTGGTATTTCATCATCACCGAACGAGATAAAATTATCTGCGCCATGTTATTTATAAGACGGTCCAATTTTATTTATCAAATATCATCAAGAACATAACCGTTCAATGCTTTCATTAACGCACTACTGTGCCCTTCCGAGTTTAGCGAAGAAAGTCAATACCGATGTGCGTGTTGGTCGCTTGTGTAACTGCTCCACCACACTGCAGACTCACTGTGCTTCGTGAACTTCAAGAACTCCGGCCTCATCCTCTCACATCGGTTTATTAACCATGGTGGTCCCGCTTCTCGTCCCCCCTTCTCATCATAGAGGACTCACTTGGGTCTGTATGTTTGTCAATTCCTTTCCCAAAATCGTTATAGACAATCGAATTCCAAGGTACCTCTTGTCATCTTTATAAAGGAAAGTCTCTGTTTCAATTACGATCTTCTGCATTCTTAGGTGCGTAAATTATAGGTTTTCGATTATGACCCTCGGCGCCACCTTCACCCCCTCGTCGACCCTCGGCGCGTGATAATCACACGGGTGATTGACTTCAAGGATCCTTTCACGACCCTCCTTCCGTGGAACAAACATCCTCTCTTTCCACCAAGTTAAAGAACTCCACTTTTTATTATCCATTAGCCCTTGTACTAGGGCTCTAAATTGCTACATTGCCGGATTTCATGGCCTTCCTCGTCATGGAACTCATGTAGTTCCTCATATCCGGAGATCTGCTCCCATTCTCTTGCGTAAATAGCCCAAACTTCGATTTCCTTCCAAACCATTTTCAACGGGTTCGACCTCAGAATCTCTGCTTGAACATCCTTCCCCTGCTTTCAACTATCGCGTTTACCCCATTATCGCATGACCGGGTAATCTGATTTCCTCCACCAGTGGGTCTTTGAAGTTCACGACCCCGCCTTTGATAAGTCGTCGACTAGTCTTTTGAATGAGGTACGCTTCTCATCGAGTGACCTACTACATCCGCATGGTACTCACGGTGAGCGCTTGTGTCATACCACTTAGGATATGGAGGTTGCAATGGCTTCACGAAATGGGGACACGACATGCGATCGAATAAAGTCTTATACAACTCCTTATACGCCACCCAGATAGAGTAAATTGAAATCTCTCACCTTTCTCCTCGTGTTGGGCTCTTGTCTTGGTCGGCTCACTGCCCACATACCATGCCTTTCGGTTGGGTGATAGTAACGGTTTAGGATAACTCGAGCTTATATTCCCCACTTCACTTCCCTTTCTTCTTGGTATGCTCTTTTTGTGCTCTCTCCTACTCTATCTTCCCACACCGATCATGTTTCTATCATCTCGCTCGACATCACCATGTCCATGAAACTCTTAGTCGTGCTTCCCAACATGTGGTTAATGAACGGTGCCTTTGTGGTATTGATGAAGAGCATGGTCATTTCCTTTTCTAGCAATGGTGGTCGGACTGCGCAGAATACCTCCCTCCATCTTTGGGCGCATTTCAAGCTTTCACTTGGCTTTTTCTCCATGTTTTGTAATGTGATCCCGCTGGGCTATATCACCACATGGCCGTAATGCTTGATAAAAGCCGCGCTAAATCTCTCCATGATTTGATTTGGGTACAACTCAACTGGTTGTACCATTTTGCGTTGTTCCAATCGACTATCTCGAAGCAATGGATCAACAATCGTCATTGTTGACATACCTCGTTATTCTCCGGCTGTAACATCGTAATATGGGCCTCAGGCGCCTAGTCCCATTGTACTTTTCAACTCGCATCTTGAACTTTGGAGGAAGTACCAACTCAGGACTAGACTCGACTTTCTTAAGATCCACTTCGCATTGGTGGTCAAGACTTTCCAATGCTCAAACTTTCTTCCAACCACTTGCATCGATCCTCGAACTCTTTTGAAGTTCGCTTTTACTTCTCCTCTTTGCCGCCTCATCAAGTCGGGGACCATTGGTTTTACCAGATTGACTCTCGGGGTTGGAGCTCGAGCCCGCGGAGAAATTTACAAGGCTTTGAGCATCGGATTGGTGCCGAGGCTTGATATTGACCGACACTCTCGGCGGTTGCACTTGGGAACTTGTTTGGGCCAGTCCGGAGGGTAAACAAAATCTTCATTATCCTCTCCAAGATTCGACCATAGGCCTTTTTCCATTTCAGTGCCCCCTACCAACAATCTGTTATATGGCTCATCATGCTTCTTTGGGATTCCAAGATTTGATCCCTCATATCCTCGCCGGATCTTGGCTAACTCGCTTCTTGCATCCGAGCTCGCAGCTGGTCTTGCATCTCTTTTGCATCTGCTCCAACTTTTCTATCCTTTGATCCATTGCCCTCGTTTTTTTCGAGTGTGATAGCGGTGTTCCAGATAACTATAGTATGACCTTTAGTTAATAGGGTTGTCTTATAATATTTAATGCAAATGTAGTGATGCAAGTGCTAATGCATGAAATGAAATGCAAATGAATGAATGCAAAAATAAAAAGAGTCGATTCTCGATTCAATTTCTCTTAGAATACTCATTGAAAAGACAAAATCCTTTACATAAAATGAGTCACATATATACGACCTAGCCCTTATGCCCAAAGTTTTGACTTTCTCAAGAAGAGAGGCTAGCTCTCGACCTCGATCCGACTTTGACTCATAAAATATACTTAACGATCACCGAACTCCTAGGGTTCGTAGATGATCGGCCACTCTCAGATTCGAACCACGCTTTCGCCCATAAGGTAGTCTCTTTCTCGACTGGTTCGAGATTGTTGAAGTTGTTCTTTCCTCACTGGTTATCTACCTCTAACAGCTTGATCCGAGCTCACTGCTTTGCAAAGATTGTTTCGAGTTGCACCACCTTTCCCTTCAATTCTTCAACTGCTCAGCTTGATTCCAACTTCGCCAGAGTTGTGACTTTGACTCAATGCCTTCTCCAATTTCGCTACTCGAGCCCTTAGCATCTTATTTTCGCTTTGGCTCTCCCCCGCCTTTTTCAAGGCATCCTTTGTGCTTGAACCCCAAATCTCTTCTTCCTTGGTCAACCTTGGTCTTCTCCTCCAAGTTCTTGACGCCATTGTTCGAGGTCTTACCCAAATTTTGCAATTCTCATCGATAGATGCAACTTCTTGTAGTCGGTTTTCAAGCTATCCAAATCTTCTTGGCCTTCCTTTTTCCTTTCCTCACTTTTCAAACCTCCGATTTACGGATATCAATATCTAACATCGATCCATTTTCTCCTTCCAGCTTGTTCTATCTTTTTCCCTAACTCAATTTTTACTTTCAAAGTCTTGCTTTATGATCTCCAACTCGTAAGGGACTACTTGCAGTATTCTTCATCGATCGAAGAAGATCCTCACGTCGTCAGACGGGGATATTGTCGCTCACTCTCCCCGCCCGCCATGTGCTATATTCAAGGGTCACTATTGGATTTATCGCAACTCTTTTCATTCGGTGAATCTGCTTCCACGCATCAGAGACTTCTCGAACTCTTTTCTTATAATTATTCCCACTATACGAGAATTCGAATTGAGCTAACCCATGCGTTATTGGTATGAACTGTCTCGATTGGTATTGCCTTAGCACGAGCAAAGGGGCATACCCAACAGCTCCCCAGATCCCTAACAGAGGAACCCAATCATAACTCCCACACCGGTAGAGGATTTCGTCGGGAGCAAACCAAGGAGCTTTCCATTCCACATCCTTTTCCTGAAGATTCTGAAGAAGCGCGATCCAGTTCTCCTCTGATATGTCATCCCTCCTAGGCGCGACGGCCAACTCCTTTAATGGGGAATAATTCGCAAAAAGACTCGACAAGGATTTCTATCTACCTTCCAAATGGCTATGGAACCACCCAAAGAATAGCCATGCGCCCCATGAATCTTCCTCACCGCTTCTTCTAAGATGAGCTCAAAGATCTAAATGTTTCTACGAGAATTGTCGGTACCTACAGAACCCTTTGTCAAGAGCGGTCGAACAAATCAATAATCGCTTCGCCTACATGCCTCAAAGACTTGGGAAAAATCACCAAACCATAGATACCTAAGGCAAAATGTCGACTTTCCTCTTTATATTCGGTGTGTGTCATCAGTCCCTCAAGCTTATCCAAGGAATGCATTTCCTTCACCCTTCTCATGAATTCGTGCTATGACCCACTGCTCGCTCATCCCGTTGATGCTCATCACTTCTTTACAAAAGAAGGTGCATTAGCGACTCAAGTAAATTTTGTCGACTGAGCCCTTTGATCAAGCAAAATCAGATATTCCTCCACAGAGGTACCAAGTCTACTTCCCCAAACGTAAAATGCCTATAAGCGGATTCCAATATTGAGTCATAGCCCAAACAAGTGCTTGTCTACTCGATGTCGAGTAAGTAAGGTAGATCACCATAATTAGTGTAAACAGCTTGCTTAGTTGTTTCGCCCCAACCAGCCCATATATCTCTTAATTCTTGAGCTCATTCTCGCCACATCGATGCGAGTGAAGTCCAATAATTCGATGTGTAGCCTTCATTAGGCTATCCCCTTCTCAAGTCGTGGTCTTCTAACCATATACGCATGACACGCATTATCCTCTACTTTATCAAGGAATCTGTCCCCATAACAAGTATTCTAACTTAGTAATTAAAACAGAATCGACGCCTTTTAAGTATGAAATGACATGCAAATATGACCAAAATAAAACCAAGTTAGTACCATATAAAAGTAACCAAAGCAAGTAAACAAAAATGTCTAACCACTACATCTAGAGCTACTAAGGTTTAGCATGGCTCTACCTAGGTGGGCTCTTAAGGTTCACTATATGTAGTTCAGTTCTAAAGAAAGAACAGGTACCGAACCACAGATTCCTCAATCCTCACCCATTATAGGCTCATATAGATCGAGTTCGGTCTGGGAATACATTTCCCTATGGCCACGCGGAGGTGAAACCTCACGGAACCATAAGTACGGATGTATCCGAAGCGGTCCCCTAGCCCATGCGGAGGTGAAAACCTCACGAAGGCATAGTTTCGCCCCACTTAAGGGTGTGACCACAACGGTCATGCAATATGAATGCCAAAATATTCCATGTCTCACAAACCAAAGTATATATGACGCGATACGACTCATGCAATCGACAAACGGAAAAATTTTGATAAAAGGACATTAATCAACCAATTTTACTATTGACTCTCTTAACGTCCCAAAGTGAGTCGCCAAGTCGTCGAAACCATTTTTTGTTTGGAAAACGGGCCGACTTTTAAGAAGAAAACGAGTCGCCACCAATCGCTTTTTGAAGTGTGATTGGGCCACTTATAAAACATTTTGGTCTACGGATTTAAGAAAATGGGCTCGAAGAGCTCACACGCACGAGGAAGGATTAGCACCTCGCAACGCCCAAAATTGGTACCGTATTGATTGATTAATGTCCTTAATATCGAAATTTAGAAAATATTTTAGAGTAGGAAAAAATATTTGAATGACTCAGATTGATACCAAAACTCTTGTTCGACAAGTTGAAATATCATGGCCAAGACGATAGACACGATGCTTCAAACTCTCGATCCCAAGATCATTTTATGATTTCCAAAATACGTGGAGTGCAATTTGAAAAGGGATTTCACTATTCGCTAAAACTAAAACCGAAGCCCAGCACGATTGGGTACGATTTTTGGATTTCCAATCATGAAATATTGCCCTTATTTAAGAAATACGATGAAAAATTTTGTGAAGGATATCTCGTTATTTAGATGAACAGAAAATCGAAACCCAGCACGATTGGGTACGAATTTCTTGAACTTCCAAACACGTAAACATTGCCTCATTTTCAAAACAATCAAATGTTTAAAGGACATTTAGTGATCTAGATGAACAAAAAATCAAGCCCAAAGACGATTGGGCACGATTTTCGAACTTCCAAACACACAAAATTACCTTTATGAAACCCTTTCTTATGAATTTTGAAAAAGGAATAATAATAAAAAACAAAAGATGGTAAAAGGCAATTCAAATCATCGATCTATGTGAAATGATGGACACAAGGATAAACCATAATAGTAATAAAATAGAAATAGCAATGATGACGTTGATAAAAAATAAAAGTAATAATAACCCTAGTAACAAAAAATAAAAGTAATGTATGTAATAAAAAAATAAAAAGTAATGTACATATAAACATGCACCCACCAAATACTAAATATATCAAATAATTGAAAGAAAATAAAATATCTATGTATAACAAATAGGTATAAAGGTATGTAGTTTAATAATAATAGTAAATATATATATAGATGATAAATATAATAAAATACTAGTAGAAGTAACCATAATAGATATAATAGCAATAATAATAACTAGTAGTAAGTAAGATATACATATATATATATATAATAACCGTAAATAATAATAATATAGTAATGAAATAATATGATTATAATAATAATAATGATAGAAAATAAAGTAAAAAAAATTTAAAAAAACTAATTTAATGGTAAAATAGCTAAAATAAACTAAAAAAGGACTAAATTGGGATAAAATGTAATATCCGAGGCCAAATTTAAAACGAATAATGATAAAGGGTGAAATTGAAAATGCGCTTAACTTGGAGGGACCAAAAGGAAATAAATCCCACCGAGCAAAACGCAAGACTCAAATAGGACCCAATTGAACTTCAAAAGGAATTTTGGGGTCAAATCAGAAACAATAAAACCTAATTTTAAAACCAAGAAAAGCGGAGGGCTAAAAGCGCAATTAGCCCTCCAAAGAAAACACGCGGATCCTAGTAATCAAAAGTGCTGGTTTGGGTCATGGTCGAGGACCAAACGACGTTGTTTTGGCCTCCGACCCAAGGCTCGAATCTGCTACTGCTTTTATCCATCTATATAAACCATATTTCAAAAAAATCGCTTCTCTCATTTCACAAAAAAACCAAAACTTTCTCCTCAAAGCTCTCTCTCCTCTCTTCGGCTCGACGCCGCCATCGTCTCGGTCACGATCAACAGAATATTATTGCCATGGCCACCGCCACGGTGGCTTAACTGAAAGGTGAGTTTTTTTTAAATATGATATTTTGTTAAAAACAAGAACCTCAAAAAATTCAAAAAAGGAAAAATAAAATAAAAACAACACGGAAAAAAAGACCTTTGCTTTTCTCTGTATTTCTTTACGCTCTTCTCGCTTACAAGTGTTTTCCTTTTTTTTCTCTCCCAAAACCCTCATCCCTCTTTTTCTCTCTCATATGGCTTTTATAATTTCTATTTTACAACTATTTTGTTTCTCGTTTACGTGCACGTGCTTAAGCATCGTTTCTAAACATCAAGTGGTGGAGTGGCGACGCCCTGGGTGGCGTCCCCAAGACGCTATGAAGGAGGGTCTGGCTGGCGCTAACCCATCTGCTAGGGTTTTTCTTTGTTATTTCGCATTCGATTTGGGCTTTATGCTTTATTGGGCCTTTGTTTTTTTATATTATTGGGCCCGTGTTTCTTTTTAAAATTGGGCCTTACAGTTGGTGTTTTTCTTCAGTTGTTTTTGTAAAAGAAGGGAAATTACGACCAGAAAGAACAGCGGTGGAATTGAACAAGAATAATGTTTTTAGATATGGGTTAGGACAGCAAAACACCCTGTATTTTAATTCGTCAGAATATTAACCTATCTCATTTAAAGCTTTGATGGTTAATATTTGACCACCAATGTTTTGAAAGTTTTAAAAATAGAAAAGCTTCAACTCATTTTAACCTTCTCATTCTTTCCCTACTTTGCTTCCTTTGCACTCATGGAATGTCCCCCTGGAATCCTTATTGTTTGGTCCCCTTTCTGTTGATTTACACCTCTTTTCTTTTAATTTTGATACGACTAAAATCTCGGGTTTTAAGAGTTTATTCAAATCAATCTTAAACTTAACCGAAATTCAATATGAATCTACTAGGGACAGGATGTAAGATTGTACATTGTTAAGGTCCTGAATACTTTCCAAAATATTTGGATTATTGTATGAAATGTAAAATTTATTTGTGGGTTGATTGGGACATTGGACCAAACAAAACAATCAAGTAGAGGGGACAATTATCTCTGAATATAATATTATAATTTGGAGACTCATGAAAGAAATGCCAAGAAAAAGGATGTGAACTTCAATCACTCAGGCTTTGATTCGATGTAATGATATATACTTTGTAGAAGTTGGTAATATTTTAGGCAATCCGAGAAAACCAGGAAATTTCTGGTTGTGGAATCACACCTCTAAAGTAAGGAGTCCATTTCTTACAGTTATTAGTTCTTGCCATTTTTTATAATACATACATACCTTTCCTCTTCTATGGATAATTACTCGTTTTATACGACTTTCCCAACCTCATTAAGTTGACTATCTCAATGAAATAACTATAATTCCTTCCTTCTTATTAAGTAAATATTATCGGGAGAAATTTTTCTAATGTTATTTGTCAATTTTTAATAATTGTAGGCATTATTCTCGGGCTAATGGAGGGGGAACATCTCGATTGATGGAAATGATTTATAATGCTTCCCACTCAATTTGATAATTGATAATAATGCTATGCATCATACTAACACCTCTCTTGTGAAGCATTGTAGGGCATATCTCTATATCTTCATGGATTAAGGTGCTCCTCTTGAGGGCTCTCGGAGGACAAGGGAGACAAAACTCCAACTACGAACAAAAAAAAAAAAAAAACACCATAGGTAACGGTTCGATTGTCTAAAGATTGAATCTAGAATCAATGTCGACGATAAACTTAAAACACAAATCCTTTATCGTTCAACTTAGTTCACGTTACCTAAATAAGTCAGTCAATTGTTTTTGAATTAATGGGTAACGACTAAAAACGTCTACTTTTACACGTGTTAGCGTTTGAAGGGGTGTACTTAGATATTATATAATCTAATCCACTCATGAGCCCAAATAAAGCAATCTAGGTAAGATAGAAAAATAAGCATAACAGTGAATGAGAGGTTGGATTATTGCAAGTTAAAAGGAAACAATAAGTAAAGGTTAAAGCACGTATATGTCTATATATAGCCATCCTTTTAGGCTTCTGACTTTTGAGCAGCATCGACATAATGGATTAGTTTACAGGGTGGGGCAAATCCCAGCAAGCAAGCATAATATAGAATCCCATAATATAATATATGCTCATTTCACCATCTTCCACAGGAGGTATTCCGCCTGATAAAATAGGCTAGTCATTTTAAATGAAAAAACACGAGGGTTGGAGAAAGCGTAAAGAGGTAGGTTTAGTTTGGGGGGGGGGGGGGGGTTGAGGCCCATTGCTTTAATTCCTACATTCTCCCACTTTTCACCATTTGGATTGAATTTATGCTATAAAAGGACGATGAGCTTTTATATACTTATGACTTAATCATCCTCTATTCATCCTGCAGTTAGCATTTTTAGTAAATATGAGACCTTGGTATAATCATAAGCACTATGCAACCGAGATTTCATTTTGATTTTGCCCATTATTTCATTCAGTTCAATTAAATATAATATATTTATAATTTATATTATATGATTATGGTCTTCAATTAAAAATTCTTGGCAAAGATTCTCTTTTTCCAACAAAAGGAGAAGACAGGCATCATATGTAATACCAACAATCCAAAACTCAGCAACATAAATAGATCCTCTAAATTGTAACAATGGGAGATTTCGAAAACAACAAAATTATGGTTTCCATCAAAATAAAACAATTAAACCAAAAACCAACCAAAGTTCATACAGTGAAACACACATCTCAACACTACAATTAACACTACAATTTTGCCATTTCAAAAGCTAACCTCTCACATGGCTGTAAAAGCTTTCTTCCCACCACCGGAAGACCCTGCTGGAATGACCTTTAGGACATTGAACCTCACTGTCTTCGACAAAGGCCTGCAACAAATTTGTTTCATAAGTTAAGATCAGGGCACAATTGTGGCAGTAAATATGTAAAGGATAAAATGCAATCAAACAACAAACCTGCATTGCCCGATTATAACATGATCTCCTTCTTTAACACGAAAGCAGGGGGATATATGAGCTGGGATATTGCTGTGCCTTTTCTCGTATCTGAAAACAATTGTGATACCATATTGAATGACATCAATGAGGGCTTTTCATATATGTTGATAACATTCTTTTGTACAAACCAAAATATCTAGCAAATCAACGGAAATATTAAAATAAAAAGGTATCTTGCCTTTGGTATTTCTTGATGTAGTGAAGGTAGTTCCTTCGGACGATAATGGTCCTTACCATTTTTGCACTATGACAAGTACCGGCAAGGATACGGCCTCTAATAGAAACAGTGCCAGTAAATGGGCATTTCTTATCAATATATGTTCCTGGACAACATTGTAATCCAATGTAAGCGTCAACAAATGCAATTGTAGAAAGGGTGAGGGTGAAGCAGACATGAAATAGTACGATGAAAATGAATCTACAAAAGGCTAGACATCCATAAAAATTATGGATGCCCCATGGTTCTATGACATGAACTGTTTTGAGTAAAGGAAAGATCACAAAACATGTTAGCCAAAAACATGGCCTCCACAGTGTAATCACATCGGTCAAACAAAACCCCAAAAGAAAGCATCTAACATGAAGCGCAATAAACTTACTATATCAATGCCCTAAAACAGTTCCAAGCAGAAAACAGAGTAAAATGGTGATGAATGTTGTCCCGAAATCTCCGAAAAGAATAACATAGTTAGATTATCTAGTTTAACAATAAAAAATATAGCAGAGAACAAGTAATTCCCATTACACATATTCAGTGATGAACATAAGGAAGCATGGCTAAGAAGCATATATTCTAATTGCCAAATCAAATAACAATATGCAGGCAAAATAGTAATGATAAGGAAGAGCAAAGTAAAGCAAACCTTCAATGGCCTCTCTGGGTGTCTTAAAGCCTAACCCAATGCTTTTCCAGAAGCGATTCCCGCCCTTTCCAGGTCTCTTTCCTTTCCCAGTTTTTTTAGAGCTGATAGAGGTATTAGAATGGTCTGAGTAAGATGAATTAGCAACAAAGTAAAACATATATAACAATGGAAGAAGCTAGTTCACCTTAAAAACACCTTGGGTTGTTTGAGAAATGCTTTCTCCGTCTAATATACAATAAAAATAAAGATCAAAGCTGTTTCAACACATAAAAATAAGACAGATAAAAGGCAGAGAAAGAAGAATGTGGACCTGTTCCGCCATGGCTGAGGATTGAAAGGACTACCCGATACTCTGCAAAGACACAGCACAAAAACCCTAATGGCAGCAGGCTGCAACGCAACCGTCCTCTTTATATATGCATATGGGCTTTCATTTGAAAACTTCAGTTCTCTGCTTATGGGCTATTAATGGATCGAGTTACAAATAGTCATCGTGTGGGTTGCCTATTTTCAGCCCACTTGGGGAACTATAAGGAATCCATCAATCTTGTCTTTACCTTTATTTCTTAATGAGCCACTACAACTTTTTAGTCTTGCAATTCAATCCATCTTGGATTTTTTTCAAGAATTGATGATGTGGCAGTACGAGATTGTGCGATGTCATCTCTTGAAATTTTTTAAAAAGAAAAATGTTATTAAAATTTTCAAGTGATAATATAGTACACGTCGTCAAACTATTTATATTTTCCAAATTCAAGTACTTGTGGATAAAAAAAGTATAGATACCAAAGTGGCCTTAAATGTCAAGTTCAAGTATTAAATTTTATATTAATCCTTCCAGAAAAATTTATCAAATTATTCACACTAATTATATTAAATTAGGATAAATATTTTAAATCTTTAAAATTTTCTAAATAAAATTTTAAAGTATCAATATTGTATCAATTCATGAATATTAATTCGTAAACACCTATGTAATTGTCGATTTACATGTTGGATATAACATATTTAAAAAAGAAACAGATCACACTTTTATTGATACTATCCCTTGTATGACCCAATTTTTGCCTGTGCCCGCTATAGCCCAACAAATCTAAAATCGGAGCCCATTTTACAACCCAATTCCCAAAAATTAGATAACCCAAATCTGACCAAACCCAATTACAAAAACTACCAGACCCAAACTAACCTTAACAAACCCAATAACAGCAATCCAAACCCAATATCAAGCCCAAACCTAGCCTAAACCCACCTAGCCACAAAATCAGAAAAAAAAAAAAAAAAAATAATAACCCTAACCCTAAAGTCCTCCTTTGTGGCGCCAACTCAGTTTTCGACCTCGACATTCTCGACGCCATCGCCACCGTCCCATCTCGCACCTGCCCACCGCCCATAACTCGCAAAATGTAAGAAAACATGCAACAACCACAAAGAAGAGAAAAGAGAAATAAGAAATAAAAAGAGACCATAGAAAAAAATAGAAAATGTATCTTTATTTCGGCTATATAAGCCAAGCAAAAACAACAATCTAAAAGGTATTTTTTTTATCAATAGAAACAAATTCGAGAAATTTCAAACACGAATAAGGAGATCCGAACACAAAAGGGCAGAGAAACACTAAAGGAAATCCATCTAAAAAATTGAAAAACAGAGGAGAAAGAGGTGATTTATTTTCTTTATATTTTCGAAGCATTTTCTTTTCTATTCTTTTTTCGACACGCACGCATATATTGCCATAATTTTTTTTCAAATCTTTAAAAAAAAAACTTACGTTTCTTACCTTTTTTCGCCACTCGCACGGTGGTGGTGGTGATTTGAGGACCGTGACCGAGAGACCCAAAATCCTCCCCTTGGGACTGCAGAGAGAGAGAGGAGAGTGAGATTGATTTTAAGCAAAGCAGTCAAAATGATTTTTTTCCGATTTTGGACCTTAATAGCCCTCAAAACGAAGTCGTTTTGGGGCTAGCCTTTAATGCCCAAAACGACGTCGTTTCACCCATACCGACCCGATCCGACCCAACCCGCCTTAGGATCCGCGTGTTTTTTAGCCAAGAGGTTTATTGCACTTTCGGTCCTTCCGCATTTTCAGCTTTTAAAATTAAGTTTTCTATTATTTCAATTTTGGCCCAGAAATTTCGCGTAGTTTGTAATTTGGTCCTTTAAAACGCTGCGCTTGACTACTCGGGAAAATTGGGCGCCTCGTCCCTCATCATTTCGCGCGTATTTCAGTTCAATCCCTCTATTATTTATATTATATAATTTGCCCCTTTATTTCTATTTTAAATTCAATTTAGCCCTTTTTTATATTATTTTGCAATTTTATTTTATAATTTTTTATTTATATTATTATTAATTTGTTATTATTATATCATTCTATTATTAGTAATATTACTACTTTTATTATTATCATTTTACTACTTAATCATTATCATCACCATCATTGTATTTTATATTATTATTATTATATTATTATTATTATTTTTGTACATATTATTATTATTATTTTATTATTATTACTATACTATTATTATTATTATTTATATGTTTATTATTATTACTATTATACCTATTTTACTATCATTTGTTTATTATTGCTATCTATTATTATTACCATTATTGTTACCGTTATTTTCATTATCATATTACTAATATTATTTTTACTTATATTATTATTATTGTATTATTATTATTGTTAGTATTAATGTATTATTTTCATTTTCATTTCATTATCACTTATATTATTATTCTCACCTTATTACCATTATTTTATATTTTACTATTTTATTATTTAATTATCATCATTTTGTTATTTTATTTTCATTATTATTGCTATTACTATTATTTGATATTATCATTATTATTAGTAGTAGTATTTTTACCTATGTTCATCATCAAACAAAATACATTTCGTAAAATCATCATATTTCATCTAAAAGATTTTAAAATAAGGCAATGTTTCGTATTTAGAAATTCGGAGAATAGTGCCCTAACGTGCTGGGTTGCGATTTTCCGTTTGACTAAATAATCTAACATCCTTTTCAACAAACTTTGTAAATCATGAGATGACTTTGATTACGAGAGATTAAAATATCGTCTCCTGACGTGCTGGATGTGATGTTTATATCCTTTTGGAACAAAGAAATCTCAATTTTTAACTCAAACATCTATATTTATTTTCTGAGTTTAACATTATTAAACAAAAACACATCTTGCAAAAGTATTATATTCCATCCAAAGATTTTTAAATAAGGCAATGTTTTGTGTTTAGAAATTTGGGAATAGTGCCCTAACGTGCTGGGTTTTGATTTTTCGTTTGACTAAATAACTAAACATCCTTTTAATAGATTTCATAAATCATGAGATAACTTTGATTACGGGGTTTTAAAATATCGGGTCCTAACGTGCTGGACGTGATGTTTGTATCCTCTCGGAACAAAGAAATCTCAAATCTTAGCCCAAATTATCCAAACATTTTCTAAAGGATCCGTATTTTAAAATCTTTTAAATTTTCGACCTTAAGACATCAATTAATCAATTAGGTACCAATTTTGGGCGTATCGAGGGTGCTAACCCTTCCTCGTATGTAACCGACTCCCGAATCCATTTTCTGAGTTGCGCAGACCGAAATCGTTATTTTGATAAATCAAATTGTTTATTAAAACAATCCGTTTTACGAGGTGACCCGATCACACCTCATCAAAAAGATCGGTGGCGACCCCCTATTTTTATTTTGTTTTCAAACGCCAAGTCGAACCGTTTTTCCAAAAAAATGGTTATGACAGCTTGGCGACTCCACTGAGGACTTCAAATAAGAGAGTCAAGCCACAAGTTGATTACTTCTTGTCTTTTTGTTGAAAATTGAAAATTTGGTTTTAATATACGATTCTTTCATTGCATTTCATCTATTTTGTGTTAGATCTTCATCATTGCATTCCTATTTCCCATATTTTTTTAAGCATTTGAAATCTTTGCACATTCCATTGCATGACCGTCGTGGTCGCACCTTTTAAGTGGGAGTGAGAAACTACTCCTTCGTGAAGTTTTCACCTCCGTGCAGGATAGTGGATCACTTTGGGAAACATCCGTACCTATGTCTTCGTGAGATTTTCATCTCCGTGCAGCCATAGAGAAATGTATTCCCCTAAACTGAACTCGGTCCGTATGAGCCTATAATGGGTGAGGATCGAGGAATCTGCTGGTTTAGATACCCTTTACTTTAGAACTGAACCTCATATAGTAAGCCCTAAGAGCCCACCTTAGGTTGAGTCACGCCAAACCCTAGTGGTTACCCGAGTAGGTGTTTTGTTTCTTGCTTGTTTTAAGTTGTGTGTGAAATACTGGCTTGTTTTATTTTATTTTGATTGAATGGCATTTTTATTACACTTAGTCCACTTTCGCGCATCATATTGCGTAATCTTCCGATTTTTACCCTTTTAAGTGGGAGTAAGAAACTACGCCTTCGTGAGGTTTTCACCTTCGCATGGGCTAGTGGATCGCTTTCGGGATACATCCGTACCTATGTCTTCGTGAGATTTTCATCTCCATGCAGCCATAGGGAAATGTATTCCCCTGAACTGAACTCGGTCTATATGAGCCTATAATGGGTGAAGATCGAGGAATCATTGGTTCGGTACCTCTCTTTAGAACCAAACTGCATATAGCGAACCTTAGGAACCCACTCTAGGTAGAACCATTCCAAACCCCTAGTAGTCACCCAGATAGGTACTTTATTCTGTTGTTTATTTCTTTTGTGCTAACGTGTTTCTTTTGTTTTAATTGCATTGCATCACATCATCTTAGAAAAAAGGTGTTAATTAATATTCGATTGCTAAATAGAAGAGTTTTTCATAAGGAAATGGGTTACTTGATAAAGTGGATTATAATACGATCGTCAAAATATAGTCCAAGCAAACAACGAGAGAAGGCTGATGGTCGCAGAAAAATACAAGACTTTGCCCGAGGATTCAAGCCAACAAGGATTATTCAAGAGTCGTCACGTCTCGAAGAAGCTTATGAGCATCGCGAGGAATAGGTGAGTGAAAAGTCGCGGCCTAGATCAAACAACAAGAAGCTAGAAGAGGCATCTATTGAGGAAGTCCACGGGGCACGACCATGACGTTCGGATATGAAGTAAAGGATTGTTGTTTTCACCTAGACTATGAGGACAAAGTCGTATATGCAATCCGTTTTATGTAAAGAAATTTATTTTTAGAAAAGTTCTTCTAATGGAATTGAATTCATAATCAACGCCTCTCTTTCTTTTTACATTCATTCCATGTATTTGCATTGCATCACATCATATGCATTTAAGTTCATAGAGAGAGCCTAATTAGTTAAAATTAATACAGAGAGAGAGAAAAGAAAAATCTAGAAACTGAAAACCATTACGATACACGTGTCAAGACAAAAAAATGGATCAAAGATTTAAACAATTCCAGAAAGACCTGCAAGACCAGATGCAAGAGCAAATGGAAAAACTCCAACAAGAGATGAGGGACCAGATGTTGGAGGCTCAAAAGAACATGATGGCTCAAATGGCCCAAATGCTGAATGGGGCAATGGACAAAGGAAAAGGTCCCATGAAAATTACAGGAGAAGAGAGGGAAGGCATTCCTCTGGATTTTACCCCACCATATGCGCCAGTACAGCCTGAAGAGTATCCCCAAAGGCCATCTATCACGATTAGGCCTCAACAAGGGCAAGATGATATTAGACCACCCACGAACTCCTACGTTGGCTCAGGATCCAATCCAGGAGATAGCCCAGCCAATCCCGTTATTCCTGATTTGAATATAGTAGAGAGGGACGGGGCAAGAGTTGAATCCTCGAGGCAATTAGAGGATCGTTGTAGATGGTTAGATGAAAAGTTCAAGGCTTTGGAAAATATCGATCATCACCATGGTATTGACGAAAAACTTGATTTTGGTTCTAGATTTGGTGTTTCTCACAAGTTTAAGATGCCAGAATTTGAGAAGTACAATGGGACCAGCTGTCTGAAGCCCACATCACTATGTTCTGTAGACGGATGACTGGCTACGTGAAGAATGATCAACTTTTGATTCATTATTTTCAAGAAAGCTTAGTGGGGGCGACGTCCAGATGGTACAATCAGCTCACTCGTGCCCAGATTAAGACATGGAAGGACCTGGCACAGGCCTTCATGAAACAATACAGTCACATGGCAGATATAGCGCTTGATAGGATCACGTTGCAAAATATGGAGAAAAAACCGAGCGAGAGCTTCAGACAATACGCCCAGCAATGGAAAGAGATAGCAACACAAGTCCAACCACCACTCTTAGAAAAAGAGACGACTATACTTTTTATTAATACACTGAGGGCTCCGTTTATTACTCATATGTTAGGGAGCGCTACAAAGAGCTTCTCAAACATTGTAATGACGGGAGAATTGATTGAGAATGCCATAAAAAATGGAAGGATAGAAGCAAGTGAAAGTAACAAGAGAATAGCCACAATGAAGAAAGAAAATGAAGTGAATAATACAAACATGGGGCACTCAAAGTCAATTATCATTAATCAGCCAAAAGTAGTGACTACTGAGTATCAGGGTTTATCAAGAAAAGAATCTCGTACAAGGAAAAACACTGAAAAACTCCAATTTACGTCGATCCCGATGACGTATAAGGTATTGTATCAAAGTTTATTTGATACGAACGTTGTGTCCCCCAACTATCCAAAATCGATGCAACCTTCATACCCAAAATGGTATGACCCAAATGCTCAGTGTGAGTACCACGCGGGGATCACAAGCCATTCGATAGAAAATTGCCTTACTTTTAAGAAATTGGTGGAAAATTTCATCAACATGGGTATTCTGAAGTTCGATGACGAAGTAGTGATAATTGAAAGTGGGGGTAGGAGAGTTGTATTTCCTTGAAGAAGTCATCAGAAACCTAAAAATCGGGAGATCAGAACACCAATAGTATACCCGAAGAGAGAACCGAGGAATAAAAGTTTTTCGAGCATCTGCCTTTATGTACTTGGGAGTGTTTTGAACAATGAGACTGTGGAAGAAACATGTATTTTTAAAGCTAATCTAGAGTAATGTGCAAAACATGCTTGTTGCTTTAAGCCTAGAGGCAATAAGAGTCTTTTTGTGAAATAGGCTTGTGTCTAGAATTTTTATTTCAATCAAATGCATCTTTCTAAGTAAATATTTTCATTCTTTACATTTTATTCTGTACATTTTTTTCATTTTTTATTCATGACCATATCATACGAATAATTATCCTTAGAATCATTTATTCTTTGAATTTTTTGCCTTCATACCCACAATGGGTCCCCAGATTCAATGACATGAGCGACGCTGTTACTGACTCTCCTTTTAGTGAGATATGTGTCTAGAGGGATCTAAGGATTTTGAAGATGACAGAGATTACAACTTATTTCCTAATTCGTTAAGAATGATAGATCCTACCTTACGAAGTGTCAGCGGACACTTAGCTCATCACCGAAATAAGGCGAGACATTATTGAGTTATTTTCAATAATTGAAAGATGTTTTGGACAATCATATCAAGACACATTAAGCCACTGAAACACGGGTATGCTATTAAGATTGGTGTTTAAAGAACCCATGTTAATAGTTCTACAACGGCCAGGAGGTTCGAGCTACTGGTTTACCAAGAAAGGGAAATTGAATACGGGATTTATGCGCTTCCTTTGTTTCCTCACAGATTTCCTATATGTGAGGCATGGACGGTATCAAGACAGTCTCCTCAAAAGCTTTTAGCCAACATCGATTCATACCCATGGTCGTTGGTTACCTCACTGAGAGGGTGAAGGTCGCTTCATATGCCAAAATTACAAAGTCGGCAGTCATCAAATTCAAATTCAAATTTAAAAAAAAATAGTGGCAATAAAGAATGTCGGAAAGGAACATAATTGCACAATGTCAAAGATTTACAGTCTGTTCAAAGATTAGACACCATTCAGTACAGCAAAGACAGTAAAAAAAAATTAAATTTTTTTTGAAAAAATGACTGAGACTTGTAAAGGTTGGCATAGAGAAGTTACCATTTACCCTCTAGGTTTCTTGAACGTTGGCCAAGACTTTCGCCGGGGCATCTTCCCATTGGTTTATGAAAGGGAAACAATTGTTGGAAGATAAGATTCATTTTCCCAAGCTTGGATTGAATTAGATGAAGCAGAATGTCTCTAGTAAGCTTTGTTGAAAGTATTCAGCATGGTCAAATGTACCAAAAATAGATACGGGCTTATTACAAAAGGTTCGCTCAAGAGAATTTCAGAGGGGACCTGGCATTAAGAAGGATTCTCCTTATCCAAAAGGACTTCAGAGGAAAGTAAATGCCTTATGCAGCAAAGAAGGCTTATTTTGGGGAAGCATAGATATTAACCAAGATGGAAGTCAAGGACCTCTCCAATCCGGTGAGTTCAGATTCAATAAAAAAGTTTTCAAAAAAAAAAAAAAAAAAAAAAAAGAAGAAAGAAAAGTGCACAAAAAAAACAAACACAAAAAAAAAAGAAAAAAGAAAAAGGAAAAAGGAGAGGCCAATGTGAAAACTCGCAAAGGGCACTTTGAGACCAAAAGGATTTGAGTTGAAAACCCAAGAAGGACGGCTCAAATTTTATTTGAAATTGGGGCATACAGTAGTCTTGTTACGCTCGAAGAAGTATGTTACGTCTTGGGGCATCGACAAAGTACTCTAGATCCCCTAAACACATATTAAGCTCAAAATGGTCTTCAAGAAGTTTGGACAGAGAAGTTCAGGCTGCGATATCTGGGGCACCTAGTTTCCATTTTACCCATTTTGAATTTGTTATCTTTGATTACCTTATTTGTTTCAAAATACCTTACCAATAAATTTCTTCCTTGAATGCATTTACTATTCTTGATTAACTTATTTATTTCGAGCTATGCTCTCAATTAGTTTCCTTCTTGTCCATTGTTGCGATATTTTTCAAGCATTTTACATTGAAATAATGATTGGTGGACTAATAATACTTTCATAAAAGGAGTTTCGCATATTACTCTGGAAGCTTCTGAATAATACAAAGACCTAAAACAGGACGATTGTTTAGAATTCACCAAGTTTAAGGTTTGGAAATATTGGAGAAAGATGATTATCTCTTTGGACCTTTTATTGGTTGAACAAAAAGACAAGGTATTTCGTCGGTAATACCACCTTGACAAATAACGAGCAATGTCAATCCAACTGTACAAGGGGATTATTCTCGAGAAAAGAAAAATGATACTTTGCATTCATGCACATATCAGGCATATACATCTGGTCATGACACCCAGAGAATGGAAGGTGTAGTAGACCAAATTGATTGAATAAGTTACGAATTCTATACCCTTGAGTCATAGTGAGATGGTTGAGATGATACAAATCCTATACTTCGGAGTTGCAATAGGATGGATGGGAGGAAACAAACGTTATTCTCCTGAAGTTGCAGTGAGAGGTACAAACTTTATGTCCCAGAAGGTACAGTGGAAGAGACTCTGAAATCACAGCGGGGCAAGCTTGTTGAGCATAATATGATCGTTTCTTTGGGTTTTCTATCAAAGATATCGGTTGAACGAGAAAGCATGGTAATGCATTAGTGATAGAACCTTAGTGAACTACGAGCAATGACGACCCTAAGCATTTAAAAAGGGATCATTTTATTTTGCATTCATACATCATCATTCAAAGCACGTTTAGTTAGGAGCATTCGATTCATTCTGATCACTACATCTTCATCATGTAAAAAGACCATTCTCATGACATTCTGCATTCATGCAAGTGTCGTCCATACACATATAGTTAGGAGGCTTTGAGTCATTTCGATCATAGCATCATCATCATTTGCATAAGCATAAGCACATAAAATTAATTCTATAGGACAGGTTCCTCAAAGAACGATGTAGCAATATCAAAGTTCAGATTTTTTTCCCTAGAGATGATAGTGGAGCAGACTGGAGATTGAAGTGTTCCTGAAGATAGTAAGGAAGCAAATTGGAAAGTTCAGATTTTGTTCCCTAAAGATGATAGTGGAACAGACTAGAGATTGAAGTTTTCCTGAAGATAGTAAGGAAGCAAATTGGAAAGTTCAGATTTTGTTCCCTAGAGATGATAGTGGAGCAGACTGAAGATTAAAGTCTTCCGAGATTGTAAGGAAGCAAATTGGAAAGTTCTGAATTCTTATTTCCTCGAAGTTCCCGTGGAGTAGGTTGAGATTACAAATCCCGTCTCTCTGAGTTAACAATGAGGATAAATTCTTATTTCTTTAAAGTTTCAGTAGAGAAGATGGAGATTACGAATCTCTTCTCCGAATTCTTATTTCCTCCCGTCTCCATGAGTTAACAATGAGGTTAAATCTTTATTTCTTTGAAGTTTCAGTAGAGAAGATGGAAATTATGAACCTCTTCTCCCTGAATTCTTATTTCCTCAAAGTTCTCATTAAGTAGGTTGAGATTACAAATCCCGTCTCTCTAAGTTAACAATAAGGATAATTCTTATTTCTTTGAAGTTTTAGTAGAGAAGATGGAGATTACGAATCTCTTTTCCCTGAATTCTTATTTCCTTGAAGTTCCCGTGGAGTAGGTTGAGATTACAAATCCCGTCTCCCTGAGTTAACAATGAGGATAAATTCTTATTTCTTTGAAGTTTCAGTAGAGAATATGGAGATTACGAATCTCTTCTCCCTGAATTCTTATTTCCTCAAAGTTCCCGTGAAATAGGTTGAGATTACAAATCCCGCCTCCCTGAGTTAACAATGAGAACCAACCTTTATTTCTTTCAAATTTCAGTAGAAAAGATGGAGACTACGAATCTCTTCTCTCTGAATTCTTATTTCTTCAAAGTTTCAGTGGAATAGGTTGAAGACATCAAATCTTGTCTCCATGAAGTTGCAGTAGAGCAGATTGAAGATAAAATAAATCTCATCCTTCGAAGTTGCAGTAGGAGTAAATTGAAGCTACAGGTCCTATCTCGCTGAAGTAGCGGTGGAGTGGATCAAAGCAACAAGATGCGGTGGACCGGAATGAGGCTACTTGAAGAAGAAAATTACCAAAGAAGTCAAGACTCATGAGACCGAACAAAATTGGTCTTTCTTAAAAAGTCTTTGCTCCATTCCCGTTCCACGACAATGAGCAAAGAGGGGCAGCTATACGACCCAATTTTTCCCGAACCCGCTATAGCCCAACAAAACTAAAATCGGAGCCCATTTTACAACCCAATTCTCAAAAATCAGATAACCCAAATCTGACCAAACCTAATTACAAAAACTACCAGACCCAAACTAACCTTAACAAACCCAATAACAACAACCCAAACCCATATCAAGCCCAAACCTAGCCTAAACCCACCTAGCCACAAAATTACAAAAGAAAGAAAAAAAAATAATAACCCTAACCCTAAAGTCCTCCTTTGCGGCGCCGAACTCAGGTTTTCTGACCCCTGACATTCTGACGCCACCGGCCACCGTCCCATCTGCACCTGCTCCACTGCCCATAACCTACAAAACAGAAGAAAACACGCAACAACCACAGCAAAAGAACAGTAGAAATAAGAAATAAAAAGAGACTATAGCAAAAAATAGAAAATGTATCTTTATTTTGGCTATATAAGCCAAGCAAAAACAACAATGTAAAAGGTCTTTTTTTTATCAATAGAAATAAATTCGAGAATCTTCAAACACGAATAAGGAGATCCGAACACAAAATGGCAAAGAAACACTAAAGGAAAACCATCTAAAAAATTGAAAAACAGAGGAGAAAGAGGTGATTTATTTTCTTTATATTTTCGAAGCCTTTTCTTTTCTATTCTTTTTTCAACATGCACGCATATATTGCCATCATTTTTTTTCAAATCTTTTTTTTAAAACCCACGCTTACCTTTTTTCTACCACTGCGGCACCTAGAGAGTGTGACAGAGGACCGTGACCGGAGAGACCTAAAAATCCTCCCTCTTCGGACATGCAGAGAGAAGAGAGGAGAGTGAGATTAGTTTTTAAGCAAGCAGGTCAAAAATGATTTTTTTTCTGATTTTTGGCCCTTAAATAGCCCCTCAAAACGACGTCGTTTTGGGGCTGGCCTTTAATGCCTAAAACGACGTCGTTTCACCCATACCGACCCGATCCGACCCGACCCGCCTCAAGATCCGCGTGTTTTTTAGTCGAGAGGTTTATTGCGCTTTCGGTCCTTTCGCATTTTTAGCTTTTAAAATTAAGTTTTCTGTTTTTTCAATTTTGGCCCAAAAATTTTGCACAGTTTGTAATTTGGTCCTTTAAAATGCTACGCTTGACTACTCAAAAAAATTGTGCGCCTCGTCCCTCATCATTTCGCGCGCATTTCAGTTCAGTCCCTCTATTATTTATATTATATAATTTGCCTCTTTATTTATATTTTAGATTCAATTTAGCCCTTTTTTTTATATTATTTTGCAATTTTATTTTATAATTTTTTATTTATATTATTATTAATTTGTTATTATTATATCATTCTATTATTAGTAATATTACTACTTTTATTATTATCATTTTACTACTTAATTATTATCATCACCATCGTTGTATTTATATTATTATTATATTGTACATATTTTGTATCATTATTAATATTTTATTATTATTATTATTATTATTATTATTATTATTATTGTTTATTATTATTATTATTATATATCTTTTTACTATCATTTGTTTATTATTGCTATCTATTATTATTATTACCATTATTGTTACCGTTATTTTCATTATCATATTACTAATATTATTTTTACTTATATTATTATTATTGTATTATTATTATTGTTAGTATTAATGTATTATTTTCATTTTCATTTCATTATCACTTATATTATTATTCTCACCTTATTACCATTATTTTATATTTTACTGTTTTATTATTTAATTATCATCATTTTGTTATTTTATTTTCATTATTATTGCTATTACTATTATTTGATATAATATATTTTCATTATCATTTGTTTATTTTCATTATCATTTTGTTATTTTATATTTCACATTATGTATTCATATAATATATAACAATCATACCTCCGTATTTCATAAACATTTTCATAATATTTCATTTAGAATTGATTATTTCATATTAGAACTCTTATTATTAACTCATTTGGAATACTAATTCATACGGATAATACACGCAAGGGTGTACAAATATAAAATTACAAATGAACTCATTTATCAACCAAGTTCTATGTTCATGTCTCATCAACTCGTATTTCCTTATATCACATAATACTATGTAACACTTACCAAACTTTGTCAAATTAGTGAACGTCTTATGGAATTGGTCTCGCACCCAGATGCACCGAATTTCATCGATAATCATTGATGCCATAACATAGCCGTGGTCTTTTCACTAGAATGCCATAGCCCACCATGATCTTACATCTTCACTATCATTATGCCATGGTAAAACCATGGACTTATCCGTCAATTCATCACCTTTCACTAGAATGCCATAGCCCAACTATGGTCTTACATCTTAAACACATATCACATCGATGCCATATCCCAAATATGGTCTTACACGTAAATCACTTGTCACTTGTAGCCAAGCTAGCACTATTCATCGATCGTAGCCGAGCTACCACTTTTCATCGATCGTAGCCGAGCTACCATTTTTCACCGATCGCAATCGAAATGCCACTTTTCACTTTCACTTGTCTCTGATCGATAAGTGTAGCCAAGCTATCACTTATCACTTTCACTTTTCTTGATCGATAAGTGTAGTCAAGCTATCACTTATCACTTGTTGCCATGGTTCAATCATGGTCTTTTTCGTCAATTCGTCTTGTCACTGAACTAAAGTGCTCAATTTGATCATTTATTCAATTTTCATGCTTTTACATTATTCACGATTTTATCATCATTACATATAAAATAACACATTATGAAGTTCATATAAACTCACAAGTTCAATTTTTGTATTATAACGATAATCATAATTTCATAATAAACATTCCAAATAAAACATTATATCATTTCTAATTCAACATTTATCAATTATAATCGAGCATGTGATCAATTTATACACAAGTCGCTCATATATTATTTTCCTCCTCCTCCTCTCCATCCACATCCTTAGTATAAACAACACACTTGTAAGTAACATTATCTATAATTTTTACTATTTACTTATGTGAATATTCAAGCGGTCCATCCGTGTCATAGTCACTCAATTATTTTTATCTTAAGATAAAGAACTCCAAATTAAGATCCATTAATTTTCTTTGAAACTAGACTCACATATCTTCTTACTATAATTTTTCCAGAATTTTTTGTGTGGCCAATTAGTACAGTTTATTAGTTAAGTTCTCCCTTGTTACACAGTCCGGCGGCTCTGACCTCTCTTCACTAAAAATAAATTATCTCATAGTACGATTTTCATATAGTGTTTCCTATTATTTATAATGAAAATAGGCTCACTAAGGAATACAGACATATAAATTATAACTCATAATTATTTTTTTACAATATTTAGTGAATTTATAAAATAAGAACAGGGGATCATGAAGTTATTCTAAACCAGTCTTACAAAACTTTAAATATCTCAATATGTAGACTTCATTTGCTTTCTCTGTTTCTTTTATATGAAAATAGACTCAAAAGATTTAATTTATATCTCATTCAACTTATAATTCAATTTCTACGATTTTTGGTGATTTTTCAAAGTTAGATAACTGCTGCTGTCCAAAACTGCTTTAGTATAACATGTTGATTTCTATTTTGTCCCAAATTCCACAATTCAAACAATGCAGTCCTTGCTCAATTAACCCCTCAATTTAGCTAATTTTCTCATTTAATACTTTTATCTATCATTTTAAACTACTTCATAACCTTTGAAAATCAAAATTTTAACACTAGGCCTTAATTTTAACTCTTTCACAATTAGGTCCTAAAATCCAATTTTCATCAATTTTACTTGATAAAATCATTATATATCAAAATTAATGCTTCAATTCTATATTTATTCATTATATTATTCCAGCACTCATCCATAGTAACTTTAAAAATTAGCCATAGAATCAAAAACTAATGACATACTAAGTTGGACCCAATTGTAAAAGTTCAAAAACATAGAAATTTCAAGGAGAAAGCAAGATTAAACTTACATGAAGCCAGAGTATGAAAACCAGCTTTAACCCTCTTCCATGGCTGTTTTTCAGCTGATGAAAATGAAGAGAAATGAAGAGAATTCTAGATATTCCAATTTGGTCCCATTTTTATTTAGCAAAATTTGGTAATTTTCCAATTTTGCCCTTATTTCACCCATTTCCTGATTTTTCTCAGCTATTACCGCCCAAAATATCTCCTTTGGGCTTATTTTCACTTTAGGTCCTTCCTCATTTGACAATTAAGCTATTTAATCCTTCTAGCAACTTTTACACCTTTTTTCAATTTAGTCCTTTTTCTTTAATTAACCACCCAAACGTCAAAATTTTCTAACAAAATTTTAGTACTACCTTATTAACATTCCATAAATATTCATAAAAATATTTATGACTCGGTTTATAATACCTAGATCTCGATACCTCTTTTTCTCGATTTCTTGATCAAATAAATCTTTATAAAACAAAATCTACTATTTCAAGAATCTTTTAAAAGCTACATTTGGCTTGTAAATATTAAATAATATAACTTAAGGTTCATTTGTCAGATTTGGTGTTCTCGAATCACTATTTCTGATATCACTAAAATTTGGGCTATTACAATGTTTGTATCATCTCGGAACAAAGAAATCTCAAATCTTAGCCCAAATTATCCAAACATTTTCTAAAGGATCCGTATTTTAAAATCTTTTCAAATTTTTGACATTAAGACATCAATTAATCAATTAGGTACCAATTTTGGGCGTATCGAGGGTGCTAACCCTTCCTCGTACGTAACCGACTCCTGAATCTATTTTCTAAGTTGCGCAGACCGAAATCGTTATTTTGATAAATCAAATTGTTTATTAAAAACAACCGTTTTACGAGGTGACCCGATCACACCTCATCAAAAAGATCGGTGGTGACCCCCTATTTTTATTTTCGTTTTCAAACGCCAAGTCGATCCGTTTTTCCAAAAAAATGGTTACGACATCCCTTTTTCTTATTTTTTTTTAATATGTCAAAATAAAAAATAAAATAAAATAAAGTACGTGGGATAAATATATATAAATTTCAGTGAATAGTGACGGCCCATGGAATAAAATATATAAAGCCCAAATATGTGGGCTGAGTGTTCCTATAAGCCTAGAATTAATAAGTCCAAAAGGGGGAATTGAGATTCTGCTCTCCATTTTTCAGATCACATCACAATACTGTGTTAGAGAAGAGAGTGAAAGACCCTCACACTCCCAGTCTCCGACCTTGCAAGAGCCGAGCGACCCTCCCAGAATGCTGCGTCGAGCATTGGGGCTCTTGCCCCGACCCATAGCTGCTGCAAGGGCTCGATCCTTTTCCACTGATCTGCCCGCCGCTCACACTGCCGATGCCACCTTCATGGAGGCCTGGAAGAAAGTCATGCCCAACATGGATCCTCCTAAGACCCCTCTATCTTTCATGCACCCTCGCCCGCCTACCCCTTCCTCCATTCCTCCCAAACTCACTGTCAATTTCGTTCTTCCTTATGCTTCTGAGTTGTCCACCAAAGAGGTAACATTTGGGTTCCTTTTTTTCCCTAATCGTTCTAATTTCTAGTTAGGGCATTTTCAATTTGTCTTTAATGCTGAAGGTTAGTAAGGTTGGACATAGAAAATGCTACTAGGCTAAGGCTATTTTTTTTGGGGGGAGGGGGGTCAACAGAATGCCAGTGGTGATAAACCCAATTTTGAATATTTTACCTTATAAAGCTCCTATAGGTATATATTAGTGATGATGAAACCATGCAATGCATCTCTATTCCTTACATTGGGTTACATATTTCTGAACCTAAAGTTGTTGCAGTATTGCTCTCAATTTAGAGTTTATTATTCTCTAACTTTTTAACTTCGCGGTCTTCTTCACATTGCCTTGGCTGATGATGTATGCTAGACTTTCCAGAAAGTGATTTCTGGATGCCTCATACCTTGCACCGGTGCCCCATTTGTCCCCAAAAAAGAAAAAAAAAAATCTTTTAAATGGGTTTTTAGTATGTGTCATGTCTTGGTTGTCCAAGCCACTTTAACTACCCCTTTTAGATGTAGGAGTTAAAGTCGTATAACATGCTTGTTCAGTTGTAACTTCATTAAAAATGGTTATTAGAAATGGGGTAATGTTGATAATGGCAGTTACAAAGAGAGTGACGGGTTGTGTTTTGATTGACATCTGCTTTGTACTTATGAACTGCATTTCGTAACTTTGTCGTTAAGTATAAACAGCGTATTTTGTTTGGACTTTGGAAAGCTGGATTTACTTTAGCCAGATAATTGTAAGTAATTGTGAGGCAACAACAACAAAAAGATTCAGTATTTGGTTCAATATTATTAGAATGATGCCTATTTATTAGCATATTAGTTCCTTAATATTCCTAAATATGTTACGAATTTCTGATTTTAATTTTTTTGTTTTGTCAAGACATTCTGCCATTGAATGGAACCCCTTATAAGTTGTACAAAGATAGTTATTTTCAGCCTTATGATTACAGATTGATTTTAAGAAAGTGGAGGTGTGCAACTCAAAAAGATTGCACCCCAACAGTCAAACCAATGCTGATATTTGATCAAGTTTTTAAATCCTTGCTGTGATTGAAAGATACTGTATTTTAAACATTCTTCTTCCATTTCCATCTATGTTTTCTCTCAGAAAATTCCAACACCAAGACCATTAAGGGAATTTCCTCGATTTTCAACTAAATCTGACCTTATATGGCTCTTCCATTCAACTTGGATGACTCAACCTAAGTTCACTGTTGTTTTTCTTGCTCTTTTGCTAAGTTTGAGCAATGGTAAACATAACGAAGTAAAGCTACAATATTGAACTGTCCCTGCCCTAGAAGCCATTCTGATTGATAATAAATGAAACAATGAAAGAGAGGAATGCATGTTTGTTTTCAGTGTGGGTTTGGCTGAGGGGCATGGTAGGTTCTCCCATGAATATTAGGCCTGTGTAATTTGGAACAGGAATGCAACTTTTCATGTTGTTGATGTACTGTGTAAGAGAAAAAAGAATGAGGTGGATGACGGGAAAATAATAATAATGTCTGAAATCATTGACTATATGTTGCTCTTTAGATGAATCTCTTAAATCTTGAACTCCCTGTGTCCAGGTTGACATGGTTATAGTACCAGCCGCAACCGGACAGATGGGTGTTCTTCCAGGACATGTAGCAACAATTGCAGAATTGAAGCCTGGTGTGCTGTCAGTGCATGAAGGAAGTGAAACTACAAAGTATTTTATCAGCAGCGGTTTTGTTTTTATCCATGCCAACTCATTTGCAGATATAATTGCTCTCGAGGCAGTGCCACTCGATCGGATCGACGCAAATCTTGTCCAGAAAGGGCTTGCAGATTTGACCCAGAAGCTGAGCTCAGCCACAACTGAATTGGAGAAAGCTGAAGCACAGATTGGGATTGATGTTCATAGTGCACTAAACTCAGCTCTCACAGGCTAACCGTTGTCTGCCATTATGTTCATTGGTTAGTTCATTTGTCCCCTTCTCTTTTAGGTTTATCTCATGGATGCTGATGTTATTCTGAATACAGTGGTTCTATTTGTTCTGAATATTTAAAGAGATACTGCTTGATTAATAAAGAGGAAACTGGAGATTTTGATTTGATATATAATCAAATACACTAGTATTAGTGGTAGTAGCATAAAAGCAGCAACGGCCAGGGATTAAAGCTAAGGGAATTAATATAACAGAGAAAATCACTTCATAAGATCTCAGCACTAATATTTAGTATCTATAGAAATGTAGGTGGTGTGTTCTTTTTGGTCTGGCACACTTTGGTATCCGTTTGCCACATTGGGTTTTGATTAAATCTAGAATCAAGTCGACGGAGGGCAAGCTCTTTCTGTACTGTTTCTTTTTTTTAATTCAAAAAAATTAAATTTAGAATCTTGCTTAAAGGCATTAACTTTTTTACCACGAAGGTGATGATGTATTGTGGGCTATTTGTTGTCCGGTGATCATCCAACTTATGACTTTAAAATAAAAGCTTGGAACTTGAAGGTGTACTTGACATGTCAACTTTTATATATTTCATAAATAAAGAAAAGAATCATCGTCACTCCGAAAAACAAGAAAAGTGTTTTTCACTTCCAAATCCAATAAATGATTAAACAAATTAACACAGCATGTAGTCAGATTGCTTTTTATATTGTGTTGTTGCAGTTGGGGGGTTGCTTTTAAGAAAGAATACTTGGTGGAATAAATCACGGTACAATCAAATTTGATTATTAAATGTAGTGCTATAACCTCTCTAATTTAAAGCTATACTTACTGTTAGTCTGTTTTCAAAGAAAAAGCTTTACATCCCTTAAATAGCATATTCCGTCTCTATTAAACTTTGTTGTTGACCACGGTAACTATTACATTCGTTGAATTTTCAAATTTTTAAGCGACATCTAAATGAATATTAGATAGATTAGTAGTGAAAACAATAAATATTTTATAAAGATGTTAATTTTGGCATGGGCAGCTACAAAAAGTTAATATTTGATTCCCACAAATTTAAAAAAGAGGGGAGTGGATCATACAAAAAAACTGAAATTTGGATGTAATGAATAAAACAATGTGATTATTGCAATGATAGTGATGAATTTATCCTTTCACTTCCATCTTCTCCACTAAATTATTGAATTCAATTTTCTGACAACAGTGAAATTCAAACTCTACCTTTTGGAAATAAATTTCTACTCTTTTTTTTTTTCATTAAATATCACTTTAAAAGGAGAAAAAAAGAAAAGCATTATCCTTAATTTTGATTTGAAAGTTTGTGTTTATTCAATCTCTTATCCTTCTTTTAAATTATTGGCTTAGTTCCTTTGCGTTTTTGGACTGCTTTTCTTACAATTGTTGGAAGCTCAGGTTAGACGTTACTTTTGGACATGCTCTTATTTCTACCAAAAAACAATCCCTCCACTTTTATACCAATTAAACAGTTCAAGGTAAAATTGAACGGAGGAGAAGAAGATAGAATCATATGTCATTCTCGGACAAGTGATTTAGGTAAAGTGGTGATTGAATGTGTTATGTGCTGTAAATCGCTTCTAGTGATATTTGAATGTAAAATCGAAAATGATTTAAATTTAAAATAAAATAATTCTAAATAATTGGAAACAAAGTGACGTGAATTTAAAACTAATACAAAATAAAATAACTTAAATCTAAAACAAATTTGATATGAAATCATCCAAAAAGAAAGAAAAAGTTGAAATTACCTAAATTCGAAGGGATCTGATACTTAAACGAGTCAATTTAAAGAGCATTTCCTACAGTGGAGCTCCAAAATAGGGGGAACAAGCATGTGCAAGCGGTCCACATCCCACCCCCACTCAATAATTGATTCCCACTATGGCGACGACTCCACCGTGAGCACCACCACCACCAACTCATAAGCCATTGATCTCAATCCTGACCGCTACAATAAATCATTATCGTTTTTCCTACATCCGCCACGTATGATGCGGCAAATAATTCCATGGTGCTGCGCTGGCGATCGAATCGGAACGCAACGTACACGGGCGATGGAATAGTAGAACGTTGGGGGACGCTGCCCGGGTTTCACGGGCAGCATGCATGGACCTTTAGGTGTAATAAAGCCAGCAAGATGATGAGTCAGGTGGGCCCCCTTCTTCGATGGTTTTTGTCGAGTTGTGTTCCATCGGTGGGGCCTACGTCTACTCAGCTCCTAGTTCGTTTTTTGTTTTCCTCTACTTGTGGACCCTACCAATTTCTCAATCCCAGTTGGGAAAAAAACCAGCCAAAAAAAGAAAAACCAAGTGGTCCTCTTGCCTCTGGAGAATTCAGGAACCGCCCACAACTTTTTTTTTCCCCTTCCATAGGCGTTAGTTGATAACTTACTAATATGCACAAAAAAATATTATTCTATAATTATTGGAATTTTAATTTATAATAAGTTTTTTTAATAATTTGATTTTCATAAATATTGATAATGAAATTAGAAGCCAAAAAAACATGGCATAAACACGACATGGACATGTCGTAAAATGACAAACGTTCATTTGCCACAAAGTTTCATTTGATTGTGGCACGTGTTTTAGCTCTCCACCCAAAGATCCAACACTACCTAGGGCAGAGTTTGAGTTCATTGAACCAAAACCACAATGGTGACTTGAAAAAAGATTAAAATAATATACATCGGAAACCAGTAATTAGTTAAAAACAGACACCTGGCATATTAAATAAAATAAATTTGATTCTTATTCGTAATCATCAGAGAGAGAAAAAGCAACTCACTTTATTTAATTAATTAAAAATATAAAATAAATAACTTTGGCAGAAAGTAAGAAAGATAGCGTATCAATAATCAAGCATTTTTATAATACCGCTTTTCATTTCCAATACCGCCCTTGGATTTGTGCGTATATAATGCACTTACTTTTACAACATGCCAATCAAATTTACACACCTGTCCATTTTGGGGCTACATAGGCTTACAGTAGTCCCTGTACTACCTGATTGCACCTAGTCAAAATCTAAGCTACAAGTTGACGCTTTCTATATATATAGCTGCCAACCTTCAACTGCCCTTCCTCCCTCAACTCACAGCACTCTTCCACCCTTTTTCAGTTCCGGCCACTCTAACAAGCAATTAATATGTCGGGTTATTATTACTACTCAGGGTGCCCAGATCACTACGAGGCTCATTATCTTGATGCCTGCTCCGTTTGCGGCAAATCGCTTCATAATTCCGATATTTTCATGTACAGGTTGGTTGAATTTTGAATTTTGAATTTTGAACCGGATTTGATTATGAAAGAATCTTGTTTTCTGATGGTTATTATTATTTTTAAATTGCAGAGGGAATACACCGTTTTGCAGCAAAGAGTGTAGACAAGAACAGATGGAGATCGATGAAGCCAGAGAAAAGAAATTGAAATCTGGCCGATCTCTTAGAAAATCGGATTCAAAGAGCTCTACACCCAACAAAACTGTTCGGACGGGCATTGTTACGGTGTCGTAATTTCATCTTTGCTTTTTTTTTTTTTTTATAAATGATAATTGTATCATCATCAATTTTGAAAAAAAAAAGGAAAAAAAAAGATCGGGACAAGAAGGGAAAAAAAAAAAAGAAACCTTCAATGGAATTTTGTATTTTCGTTTTATTGTTGGGTATGAGATGTTTATAAGGAAGGGGGTATCAGATGTGCAGTTTTCATTAATGGAAAATGTGCATAGATTTAAAATTTCTGGTATTCTTGAAAATTTTGAAGCATTCAAGTTCCAAAGATCCCTCTTTTAGTCTTTCCCGACCAATCTGTCAGCGGGAGATCATACCATTCGATCTAACATGTTGACCCTTTCATCAAGCAAATGGATATATAATTTAAGGGGAATAAGGGCAAGAAGGAAAAAAAACCGATTTATCAGTATTTGCTTAATTCAATGAACGTGGACATGGGTGAACAGTATATTGAGTGTTCGGCAATAGCTTTTAATGGGGAAAATCATATTTTACCGATTTCCTGTAAATTTCGGACCAGAGATGGAGCTGGAAAGAACTTTTTGTTTTATTCTGTACTGAATGGACCCTCCCTGATTGAATCGTTTCGTTTCCATGATAGTTCGAAGGCATCTTTTCTTTAGCAAATTACAAATGGAATAGATTAGCTACATTTTTCCATAGCAATAGACGAAATTAAATATCGTCAAGAACTCAAGAAAAACACAACTTGTCGAGCAGAGAGATGGAAATATTTTCTAGGCCCCCAAACAGAGGAGGAGGGCATACATTACACCTGCAAGCCATTCTTCATCTTTGTTCCTTTCTTCTAGTTCATTATGAGTTCAAATATTAGTTTTATTTATTTTTTTAATATCAATAATTGGCTTTCTGAGTCCAAAAATTGTAGCGATTCATCTTTGTTTAATCATCATAAGCCCAAAACATAGCCCATTTATACTCCATGGATATATGGCTTTTGTCCTAAAAGAAATTGTGACAATGGAGAAAACCTGGAAATAGGAAGTTAATTAATGGGACATAATAGAAATTATGGGTCAAGTTTTTAGTATAGTCCCTGCACAACCGCATATGCACATGCTAGAAAAGGTTTATATATTGTTGGAATCTAAAATAGTTAATTGCTTGAATAGATTAAGTTGAATTTAAAGTCGCTATTTATATAGTTCGATTTATTTATGGTTGTGGAGCTCCTAACTCAATAAGTAATTTCACTTTCTTTTAACCTACAAAAAAAAAAAAAAAAAGAAGTAAATTTCGCTCTATCACTCTTTAGTATAGAGACCTCACCTTTGTACTTAAAAATTAAAACACTCACCTCTAAACTTTCCTCTTGAGAATTTAGATTGTAAGCACAATCTGTTTTGCACTTCAATTGCTTTCAAAAGTACATTCCTCAATGAACATATAGTACATAAACCTAAACAGGTTTTTCAAATATATAAATGTTCAAGACTTGGATAATATACTAGAGATCAACTACAATTCCAATCCCTATTAAATAGCAAAATACAATATATTGATAAAGTGCAATGTAAAGTAGAATCCTTAGAGATATGTGTAATTCCAATCTAATCTCCATATTTTAAAGGATTCGATTGCTTAATCATGTTCAATCAAATCTTCAAAAATTTGTTGCTCCACAATATGAATATTCAAATATGAGTCAACACACATTCACAAAATCATTGAAGTCATTGCCCAAGTGATGTGGTTGAAAAGATTCCCAATTTCAAATAAAACAAGTTATGTTGCCCATCGTAGTGCTAGATTGAAGTGGGCACTTCCACTGGTCTTTTGACATCCATTTCAAAAACACTTGTCTCAACAATAAAACCTCTATCAAGGTTGATCAAGCCTTCTATATTTTGAGCACAATTGATAAGTTTTTTTTTTTTCACAAGGTAATCTTTAATCTATTTTGGTATGCCCTAATCTCATCAAATCAATTATCTTTAATATAAGGATACACAAGATTATAAAGTCAACTCATATCATCTTGGATTGTATATCCCAGTGTACAAGGTAAGTAAATAACATAAGAATCCATGAAAAGTAATCTTGCTTTATTCAATCTCATTCTCTAGTGATAAACATGAGATTGGCTGCATAAAATCTTCAAAAGAAATACACAAATCATCAAAATATTTTGATCAAACATGCCAACAAATAAGACAAGTTATATATCTTGCACAAAGATGATGAAAATGATCATTTCTATCAACCACTTTAAAACCTCGCCTCAATATATATATATTGATACCCTTTTAAAATTTGACATCTAATTACTATATTTTAATTTTGAGAGATTTTATTTAAAAATTTACCTTCCATCTTCCATCCAATTTTGCCATTAGTTGGTTGGCATGGCAATTATAGAAAAAAGGAATAATAACTTTAGAACCATCAACATTTATAGTTTTTATGAATTTGGTGCTTATTCTTTAAAAATTAGGTAAATAAAAAAATCATATTTTTTTTATAAAAATTAAAAGTTTAAATTCTTAATTATGGGTTGTTTTTCAGATGGAGACCAATCATCAAGCTGATTGTTGAAAACCCAAAGTCCATCTATGGTAGCAATACCGTACAATGGCTATGAAATTGTGAATGAAAGAAAATAAGAAGCAAGCGAGTGAACATGGAATAGTGACACTTAAAAGTCATGTATTTTTAGGCATTTCACATCTTCCATGGTTGGAGAATGAGGGTATAATGGCTTGGAATGCGAATATGGTGTCGATCGAAGTAGGTTCTCGAGGTTGGCTGAAAATGATAGGGCCTTGTAGGCGGATTATGGAAGAGCTGCTTCGGTGATTGCCATAGGTGAGCTTTTGAAGTAAACTTGTGTTATGGGATCATTTTTTTTTTTTGGTTATGCTTTTATATATACATCTAACGAATTTTAATTGGGCATTGGGCGAATGTAAGGTGGGCCAGCAGTGACTTTCACCCTAATAAAAAATAAATTTGTCTTTTAAGTCTTACTAAAATTTAAAGGAATTTATAAATTATTAATGATAAAAATATATTTTAAGCTCGGCAAAATTTATAAGAATTGATGTTCTGGCTTCGCTTCTACTTTAAAGATAATTTTTTTTTGATAATTTTGGTAAAATTTGAGTATAAATTTATTATTTCTTGAAATTATATTTTATTTAAAATATGAAGATATCAATTTTTATTTATTTTTGGGTTAATATATATTTGCCTTCTAAACTTGTTCACTTGTACCTAGTTTGATACTTGAACAGTTTTTTTTGGATTATCGCAGTTAAATTTTGTAGATGTGGACGAAATATGGTAACCTCATATCATGACACACAATAAGCCTTAATAAAAAATTTTAAAAATATTTTACCTTTAGAATAAATCTAGACATATGATTGTCCAAATTCATTTAACTTGGATAACCATTTGCTCAACTGAATTTTTAGTAAACTTTATATGTTTTTAATTTCTTTTATAAACTTGCAACTTTCCTATATTATTATTTTGAAATTAAAAATACATAAAATATATATTTTTTTATATATATATATATAAATTTATAACTTTTTAGGTGATTATGAACAAATTATTGTTCAGATTTCAATTTGTACAAGTTTAAAAATGTGATTTTGTGAAGGCTGGTTCATTAAAGAGATGGAGGGTAAGAAAGGAACAAGAGGATAAACTAACTGAGAGAGAGAGAAATAATTTGCTTAGAGTAACTTTAAGATTTTCAAGAGCTGGTTCATTCATCATTGTTAAAAGAGTATTTATAGGAAAAGGTCCTCTTGTCTACAAATGTGATGTGATAGGATAAATACTCAGTCCCACCAAATATGTAAAGGATATTCATGGGCGTGAAAGATGTGCACCATGAGATCCCATTCTGTTATGCATTCAATCAATATGAGTTTATTATGCCTAAAAGTGAGTGCCTTAGAAGCTGCCCATCTTATTATCAAGGAGTGGGAGGTTTGCCAAGAGTACTTGTCTAACAGATGATCCTGATAACAAAAGGATATTCAAATTTCTATTGACTTATTTACGTCTGAATCAATATTTTTATCATTAACGCTTATTTTATAATAGAATACTCACATAAGTGAATTTTGAGTATAACATAAGTTTGTAGACACGTGTTTTGCTAATTGAGTTGATTGAAACGTAATAAATATACGAAATAATGTAGAGAAGAGAATCTTTTGGTGAATAAAATACTTCATGGGTTAATTAATTGAAAAACAATGTTGCTTACGAGACCTTTACACAGCCAACCATTCACCCTTCTTCACCATTACTGTTAATTTGATTTTGATTCTTATGCATAATCAACAGACCGTGACACTTTTAATTAATATATTTAATAAAAATAACTTTGGCAGAAAGTAAAAAAGATGGCGTATCCCTAATTAACCTTTTTTTATAAAACCAAACCGCTTTGATCTGCTTTTACAACATTTCCTATCAACGTCTAACACCTCTCCCATTTGTTTGGGCTACATAGTCTTACTGTACTCCCTGTACTACCTGATTGCACCAACTCAGAATCCAAGCTATCACCCCCTTTGCTTTATATATACCTGCCAAGCTTTAACGCCCATCAACTCACTCCTTTATTCTCTTCCATCCTTTTTCAGCTACCAGCGCCGCCCTCAGCTCCGGCCATACTTTACGAAAGTCAACAAGTAGCAAGCAATGAATATGTCGGGTTATTATTATTACTCAGGGTGCCCAGATCAGTACGGGGCTCACTATCTGGATGCCTGCTCCGTTTGCGGCAAATCGCTTCATAATTCCGATATTTTCATGTACAGGTTGGTTTGCTCTTTAGTATTGATTTTAAAATTCGGATCGTGTTTGAGTATGAAATAATTTTGTTTCCTGATGGGTATTTTTTAAATTGCAGAGGGAATACACCGTTTTGCAGCAAAGAGTGTAGACAAGAACAGATGGAGATGGATGAAGCCAGAGAAAAGAAGTTGAAATTTGGTAGATCACATAGGAAATCGGATTCCAAGGCCTCTACACCCAACAAAACTGTTCGGACGGGAACTATTACGGTGTCGTAGTACATATTTGCTTATTCTTTTTCTTAGTAGAGTGATAATGGTATCATCAATTTTGAAAAAAGAAAACGAAAAACAAGATAAGGAAAAAGAAAACCTTGAATGGAAATTTGTAATATCGTTTTTTTATTGGGGTTGAGGGTTGATAAGGGAGGAAGGGGGAGGTATCCGATTGTGCAGTTTTCATCAATGAAAAATATTCAGAGATCTATAATTTCCGGTATTCCTGAGAATTGAAGCTACCTTTTGATGATCTGATACTGGAAAATCATATTAAAGTGTAACTAAATTTGAATGAAATCGTAACAAAGCAAAGTTTTGTGCTCATCACGATATTAGAATTTAAATTGGGATTAGCAAAATGGGTCTGTTTTATTGGGCAAATGAGAAAAAAAAGCAAGAAGAGAAGACTGATATATCAGAAATTGGTAAATGCAGTGACTGTGTACATCGTTGAACGGTAAATTGTCGCTTTTTTGTCGGATTGACTGGACCCTGCCTCCTACTTACTTTTCACTTGTTTTGTCCCATTCAATCATCTCTTTTCACCTTATTAATGGCTTTTTACCATGCTTTCATTACCATTGCCAATGCTTAGTTGACAAATCTTAACATTATTTAATAAATTAATTTTCAAATTAATAATATTATTATATTTTAGTAAGAATATAAAAATAATTTATTATAACTTGTTGATATATGGAATATAAATTTTAAATATTTTAAGCAATAAAATTTAATTAGAATATATAAACTATATTTTAAATAATTAAATACAATTATTAAATATTTGTAATTAGATATTAACACATTTGTATTATTTTAAAAATATTTTTATTTTAATTAATAATTTTAATACATTTGTAATTAAACACTAAGAAAGAAAAGAAAAGTATCATGTTGTTGGAGGGTAAAAGTAATTAAGTACCAAAAGTATTTTTAGAGAAAAAGCTAAAATTTTAGCTTTCCCTTTTCAAAAACTAAAAGTTTCAGTAAAAAAAACAACAACTTATTTAACACAATTTTTCTTTTAAAAGTATTTTTAAGCCAAAATACTTTTTTAAGCAATACTAATTTCTTTTATTTCTTATACTTATTACTCATTTTACTTTGCACAAATCATTTTATAATTTTACCATTTCCTAAGCGTTTTAAACAAGTTAAAAGAGCATACATCAATTCCTAATGCAAACATCTTCAAGTACATAAAAGAACACAACTTCTCGAGCAGAGAGAACAATATTTTAAGAATTGAATCAGTAGTCTATTAGATCATCAATCTTCGATTCGTCCGATTTGATCGATCTATCTAGTTCAAAACAAATAATTTATTAAAAAAGTAATTTAATTAAATAATAAAAAAATTCAGATCAATCAATTTGTACTACTTCGTAAGTTAATTGATATTTTATCACTATTTGAACTGATACTTTAACAGTTTCTTGATCCAACCAGTCAGCCGATCAGTCCAATTCAAACAATACCAGAGAGGAGTCAAAACTAGGGTGTCCACCGCTAGTAACAATGACTAATCCCTTTATTGCGGGTGTTCTCCAAAGAAGTAAACGGTTGGTCATTAAATATGCTCCATTCTCATGGGCAAGGATCACACCTCCAACTTCATGGGATGATGTGAGCAACCATCATACCACACTTCATGATTAAAGAAAATTGATAAAACCTAGAATCAATTGCATAATTGATGGCTTTAAGTGCATTATCAATACCAATATTGAAAATGCATCTGTTAAGAATATTTGATGCATAAAGTTTCAATGATGAAACTTGTTTGTATTTCTTTTGTAAAGATTTTTTTTTTTGTTCTATACGCATAACTAGTGGATTTGAATTTAACAAAATAAATTCTAACTTAAAATATAAAATTTGTATATAGCAATGAGTAGAATTAAATTTACAGGAATTAATAATAATCTTATGTGTTTAATAAAAAAACAAGTAAAAAAAATGACGAGTATCAAAATTCGAAACTATAATTAAAAGTAATTCGACAATAATTTGGGAGTAACAAAATCGGTCTAGTTTATTAACCATATGAGAAAAACAAGAAGAAAACATTGGTTTATCAGTATTTGGTAAATGCAGTGAATGTGGACATGGTTGAACAATATATTGTCTTGAATGAAACTTGCCCCGTACATACTTTCCACCTTGTTTTGTTCAATAGAATCATCCATTTTTCTTTTTCTTTTTTTTTTTTTTTTTTTGAAATATGCTCTTTGTTACATTTCGAAAAATTAGGTCAATTGTTATTCTCTCATCGTCTGTAGAACCTTCCCGAAGTCATCGCAATTTGTCGTCATTTGCCAATTTTTCTCCATTTTGTCTCCGGATCTCATTTAAGCCTTTGGCTTCCTATTGAGATTCTTTGGTTGCTTCTGTTTCTTTAAAGATGTTAGTGATTCTGTTTTGTTTGAGTAAGAAGAACTGTCTCAATGTAGTCGCATCTCGCCTTTGTTAGCCAATTTTCTCCACGGGTCTTCTTGGTAGTTTGGTTTTCTACCGCTTCCAATCCTTTTAATTTTCGACTTCTAGTATTCGATTCTCCTTCCTTTGGCTGGGTTTGGTGGATTTCGTCTGTTTCAGAGTTTCTATTGAAGTACTAAACTGAATTATTGGGTTTGCTTTCTTAATTTTCTTCTATTCTTGGTTTTTCTCATAGACCTGGTCACAACAAAGGTCTTGTGCACACAGATACATATTGATTACCGAGATCTAGCATTTTTTGCGGACTCAAAGGTACATGTGGCACAAATTTAGCTCACACAATTAACCTAATGTCCTTTTAAAGGTTTAGCCCGAACGAGTAATCTGACATGTATATTTTCAGCTTGGCCAAGCAATTTGATGTGTCATTAAAGTTTTAGCCTGAACGGGTAACTTGACACGATTATTGTTACATCCCTCGCCCAGTCCAGCCGCCAAACCCGAGATACGAAATGCTTTAGTAAAATAGAGACATTCACATGCATAACCATCAAATAAATTTCTTTTTAATGTCAATAAAATTTTGTTTAGATCACACACATATAGTAGAGGCTATAGCATAAGTGAGACCAATTAAGTTTTATAACAAATATCCTTAGTTTTAGGTGGCTTATAGTTTTAAATGAAACACACCAAGGTGGTTCGCCAGAATATGTCTGCCCAAGTCCTGTCAACCAAATGATTATCCTCCAAATGAATGCAGAAGGTTGTTCGCAAAATCCTTGTACTTAATCCGAGTGTCATGACCACTCGATCTAGTCTTGTCTGCGTAATGGGCTCGCTTTTGGCCATTACGTTGCAACCGATGAAGATGATGTGGTTTGCATCTCATTTCCATCCATACTATCCGCTGAACATTCATATTATTTTTTTATTATTATCCACCCAAATAGTTCGCATTTATAAGTTCACCAATTTATCTAAATCGAGTTAACATATATAACACATCCTCTATTGAGATCAACTAAAAACATTTCAAATTTCACAATTTTTCCATTTAGTCCTTATCGTCATTCAATCTCCTATTCTTAAAATTTCACTATCATTTCACTACTTCTTTTCCTAACAATTATTATATTTCTTCCACACTTCATTTCACAACACTTAATCTCACTTATCAAGTTTTGCACATTTCTCAATTTAATCATCTCTTCATCATCTCATGCTATATCTATTTATAACATTATTTTCTTCATTATTTTATCAAGTTCAACCTCTATTCTTTCTCATATATTTATATTTCATACCTATTGTCATGAATCATATTAAGATTATTATCTAGTAATGAATAATTTAAAGCTTGTTTCACTATCTTCTCAAATTTTGATTCACATTTCATTATTTTATATTATATTTTCTTATATGTCTTATTTTTTGAGACTCATTCATGATCCTAGGATTAGTAAACTTGAGTTTTGATACCACTAAATTTAACACCCCATACCCAACTCAATCATCGAGTCAAGGTACCAGGATGTCACATTCGTTGTTGAAGCAACTACAAATATTTCAGATCGATTTATCATATTATTTGATTATTGCATACCATTTTTGTAACATCCCTAACCCGTATCCGACGCCGAAATAGGGTTACGGAGCATTACCAGACTTATAATTCAAACATTTCAAATTCATTTCTCATTCCAAACAAAAACCATTCAAATTCATTCATGTAGTCCTTAATACAAGCCCTCAAGGCCCAAAATAGACATTAAAAGTGATTTGGGACTAAACTGAGTACTTAAGGAATTTTTAAAAAACATGGAAAATTTTCAAAGTGCAGGGGACACACGGCCGTGTGGCCAGGCTGTGTGTCTCACACGGCCAAGTGACATGCCTGTGTCTCAGCCAGTGTCCTACCCCGTGTAACTCACTAACTTGGGTCATACGGCCAGACCACACACCCGTGTGCTAGGCCGTGTACCCTTCGAAATGGCCTCACACGCCCGTGTGCTAGGCCGTGTGAAAATTGGAGGGTATATTGACTTGTGCCACACGGCCAAGCCACATGCCCATGTGATATGCCGTAAAGCTACTGACTTGAATTCTTTAGAAGTATCAGAGGACACACGACTGTGTCACTTGGCCGTGTGTCACAAATGGTTGAAACACACATCCGTGTGGACAAAAATAGGCCATTTTTTCCAAGCCATATTTTTTCACCCATTGTGGTACCAACTTAAGCTCAACAATGTAGGCACAAATAGGTATTCAAAACCAACCAATATCAAGTTTATAACATGTAATATCCACACATACAACATGATATCCATCAACACATTCATTGACCCCTTTAAAATATACCAATCACACTTCCAAAATATACCTAAATGGTCAAACTCATATGTGAGACATTGTGCCTAACTTATCATGCATGCCACATCTCAATTTCAACCATTTGGTACCTTAAATACCAATTCACAAAACAAGGCATTCACATAGCAGTTATACACCACATATCATAAGGTTATTTACACTTATTTACATATCAAAACATATACCATTTTCAAGCCAAATCAATTGGCTAAATACACAACAAACATATATGCCACATTAGCCAAAATACCTATACATGCCATTTAACCAAAATATAAAGTCCCAAGTACCAAAATAAGTGTTCGATAGTGTAACGTAATCTCCGACAACTTCCAAATCGAGCAAGCTTCTGAAGCACTATAAAACACGTAAAATAAACAGAGTAAGCAATTAAGCTTAGTAAGTTCGTAAAACATAGAATTAAACTTACCATATAACCATAAATTTAGGTAAGTAACTTAATTCAATTTGGCCAAAGCCTATAACATAACCATTCATAAGTTAGACATGTATACATATAAAAAAACCGAGAATCATGTATGAATTCAACAATTATTAACATTCCATGTACATGTAACATTTATACCATATATTTGTATATCAGATATATATAAACCATCTATGTAACTACCTATAATAGTTCGTATCGAACTTGTATAATCTCGTAATAATACTATGCTCGTTGAACTACTTAGAATCTCGTTAGATACGCGGGTAGTATACACGAGGTGTGCTGAACTAAAATCTGTCAATTCCTGTACACGTAGGCTTATATGAGCGATAAACGGTAACCTCCTCTGAGCTGAATATCGGCAAGCTCATACGAGCTGTGGTGAGTCCGTAACATATGCAGGACCTCAACCAAAACGGTAACCCTAATGACATGTCATTTGTATCCTACGAATTTCTAAGGTTCAAATGGGGCTCGGTATTCTTTGTATATCATCGGTTATGTGCTCAATAATTATACATAATAATTAAACTATTCACATAAATATATTTCAATTAAAACATATAAATATGCAATTTATCTACACGAACTTACCTCAAACTCAAACGGAGAAATACGATCGTTTAGTGCACAACTTTATCTTTTCCCGATTTAGTTCCAAATATTTCTTTTCTTGATCTATATAATCAAATTAAACTCATTTAATCATTATTCTAATCAATTCAATCCAAATTTCATGTTATGGCAAAAGTACCATTTTGCCCATAAACATTTGACTTCTTTATAATTTAGTCCCTAGGCTCTTAAAATGAAATTCATGCAATTTCATCTCCAACTAAGCCTAGCCGAATTTACTATATGTATATAGTAGCCCACACACTCCACAAATTTACACATTTAACACACAATTTTCACATTTCACAATTTAACCCCTAATTGGTAATTTCATTAAAATTCCTTTAACAAAAGTTATTTATTTAACAACAAAGATTCATTTTCTTCCATTAAACTTCAAAACCCTAACATATTTATCAATTTTAAAACCCTAAATCTTTAACCATTTTGCAAATTAGTCCTTGGGCTAGCTACGTTAAGCTACAACGATCTCGGAAACATAAAAATCATTAAAAGCGAGACAAAAATGCACCTACATGCAAGGACGAGCTTGGTTGAAACTTTGAACGTCTTCAATGGTGTTTTCTTTACTAAAATTTTCAGATCATGCTTGTGTGAAGATGATAACAAATTTGTTTTATTTTATTTTTATCTTTAATTGGCTAATTATCTAATTGCCCTTACCTAACTTTAAAAATTTCATAAATATCATGCCATGCACATCCACTAACTAATTTAATGGTATAATTACCAAATAAGGACCTCCACTTAAAGTTCTATTTTATTTAACACCTTTAGCTATTAGAACACAACTTTCGCATATTATGCGATTTAGTCCTTTTTTACAAATTGAGCATACAAACTGTAAAATTTCTTAACGAAATTTTTATACTATCATATTATCATGTTGGAGATATTAAAATAATATTAAAATAATTTTTTTGACTTCGTATTTGTAGTCCCAAAACCACTGTTCCGATTTCACTAAAAACGAGTCGTTTCAATTTTACCCAGTTTAGTAATAATTGAATTTATGACAAAACTATTTATGGGTTGAAGGAGCTCATTGAAACATTATATTCAATTAAAGATAATAAAGTTTATAAAATTAACACAATTATTAAATTTTTACAAATAAGTCCATTGGAGGACTTGCACTTTCTAAAGTAGTTTACCCACTTTATGTATACTTCATATTTATTTCTAAATTGTGTCAATTAATTTAATTATTCATAAAATTTTAGCCAATATTCCAAAATCGATCAATTAGCAATTATTCACTTATTATTTTATCAATTCGTTTAAACATTCTCATAAGTATTAATCATTCCATCACTTATAACCATTTCATAATATTTCAAATTCATCTACTATTTTTTCCTCCTCCTCTCCATTCCACACCCTTTATGTATATATATGTTAGAATCTTTAGCTTTTAGTATGACATGCATATCGTAACATTAACTATAATTCCACTATTTACTTATGTGTTCATATCAAAGTTGTCCACTTGTGTCATAGTTACTAAATTATTTATATCTTGAACTACAAAATTTGAAATTATGATCCACTTGATGTTTTTGAAACTAGGCTCAAATATATTTTTATCGTAAATTTTTTAGAATTTCTACTTTAGCAAACCATTACAGTAAATTCTTCAAATTTTCCCATGTACTGTTGCTTGACAACTTTGACATTTCTTTAATAAAAATTAATTATCTCTTAATACGGGGTTCAGATGATGTTTACTTTAGATTCTCTTGAAAATAGACTCATTAATAATTTAAACATATAAATTTCATCCCTTGATAATTTTTGTACAATTTTTTTTATGATTTTCTAAAGTCTACAATTTCATTGCTTACACCATTTCTTACATTGTCCCAAAAAACTAATATATCTCAAAATTTACAATTCCATTGCTTACACCATTTCTTCCATATGAAACTATGCTCAATAAAATTTAATTCCATATTTAATTTAATCTCTAACTAAATTTTTATGATTTTTTTTGAATTATCAAAGTTAAGGCATTACTGTTGTCCAAATTGTTTTAATGAAAATATTTTCTTTTTCATGGTTCTTTGCACTATCTTTTATTCAATCATACATAATCACCATACTTGTAACAACTCGATTTAGGGCCTAGTCAGAATAGTGGTTACGAGACCATAAATCCGAAGTAGAAATATGTGTTTATGGTTTTTATGAGGTCTATGACATGGTTGCATGGTTGTTTGAAAATTTCATGAAGAAATTTTATAATTTAATGATCAATTTATCTTTTAGGACTAAATTGCAAAAATTGAAAAATATGAGATTCTAGAAGTTTTAAGTATGAAATAGCATTAGAAAATTTATTAGAGGTCCTTATTTAGTAATTACACCATTATATCTCATGATGGACAAAAATAGACATGGAAGGGAAAAATCTCAAGGAAGGGCCTTAAGGGCATTTTGGTCATATGGTTAATAAATTAATAAAAAGGGAAAAAGAAGTCAAAATTGGTATCCATCTTCTTCCCTAAGTGCCGAAAATTGAAGAGAAGACATAGTTAGGGTTTTGTTCACTTTCAAGCTCAAAGTAAGTGCATCCTAGCCCCGTTTTTAATATTCTTTACGGTTTTGAGATCCTCGTAGCTCGATTTAGTTATTTCTATCCATATTTTAAGCTAGAGTTCATGTTCAAAAACTTACCCATGTAAGACATACATGTATTTTGATGTTTAATGGAGGAATATGGAAGTTTAATTTGTAATGAACATCTTTCTCTAAGTGATTTTTCATGGAAACACATAAAAAGGACCTATTTGTAAAAGTGATAAAATGTGTTAGTAAAAATCAGTTTTGAAGGAAAACATGAGCTATTATAAGCTTAAGATAGGTTCATATAGGCTTGGGTAACCAAGAAAATGAGTATATTTCATCATAAGAGCCTAGGGACCATTTTGCAAATATGTGAAAGTTTAGGGGTAAAATTATAATTTTTTCCAAAATATGATTCATGGGCTGTTTTTATCAATGTGATAATTAAATAAGTGGAATTTGTCATTATAGATCAAGAAACACGAAGTCCGGACCTAAATCGAGGAAAGAACAAGGTGGTGGATTAAATTGAACAACTATCTATATTTTGGTCTCGAGGTAAGTTTGTGTGTAATAAATCAAAATTATATTATTATGTATTTAAATGCTTGATATTACATGAAATGTATATCCTTTTTATGAAATTGGTTAATGAGGTCTCGATGAAAAAAAAATGTTAAAGTTTTACTATATCGAAGTCTCGGTTGAACTTTAGGAATAGAAAGGATACCCATGTCACGACATTAGATTAATAAGGTCTCGTATAAGACCGTATCTGGGATATGGCCTTGACACCGAATTGAGATCCCGTGTAAGACCATATCTGGGATATGGCATCGGCATCGAATAGTGATTCCGTGTAAGACCACGTCTGGGACCTAACTTCGGTATGAAATCGTGTAAGACCATGTCTGGGACATGGCATCGACATACGATCTCATATAGGACCATATCTGGGATATGGTGTCGACATCGATATGAGATCCCGTATAAGACCATATCTTGGATATGGCATCGGCATCGACATGTGATCCCATGTAAGACCATATGTAACACCCCCTAAGCCCAAACCCTAGCTGGAACAGGGTTACGGAGCATTACCGAACCTATCGGACAATTTACATAAAATACCTATGTTCAACCAATCTAAACACATTTAAATATGCTTAAAACTTGCTAAATTTACACATTTTATATATTATCCAATACTCAATTCTAATTACTTATCAAATATTATCAAATAAATCAAATTCATACTAAATTAGTCAAGTCTTATTATATACCATTACCAAAATCTGAATATACTTATTTCACTTTTATATTCACCATTTAAAATGACATACATAAGACACCCTAGGTACATGTCATTATCAACAATTAACACGCTTTACCTCGTTGAATTCGGGATCGGCCTGGGATGCTGATTCGACATTCTCACTTTAACTTAACCTGGGCACGGAAATAAACTGTACGCTGAGTATGGGTATACTCAGTGGTATTTCTATAATCCGAACACTTAAAAATATAACAAACACTTAAAATCATATAACAATCAAAACTATTTAATTATTTAATTCATAGATAAATTTATTGTAATTTATTTCATTCTTTTCACTTACTAACCTATATAGTTTTCCACGATTTATTCGTAAGTCATTAACAATTATAATATTCACTTTTATCCAATCCGAACTACATAATTCATTTGTCTCAATCATACTTTAATTCATTGTTTAATATCAATAAACTATATTCAATATTCACTTTTCAATCAGTGTTCTGTACATATCCATTTCAATAATATATACTATGATTGATGAGCTCATCAATACCATGATTTCCATTTCCTTGTTTATCCCGTTGAATTACTCAGAATTTCGATGGATTTTCAGACGTACACTTTAGTGTACAAATCCGGGTCCGCCAATTCATATTCATGTGCGCACATGTCCATTTCAGTGAGCACACTCCATGAACCTCATCTTACAAATGGATTACCATCAAAGCTAAATCCTCAGAATATAAACTCATAGAGTATTGTCGGGATTACCGGTCCAAAGCTACATCCCCGCAACGACAATTACTCTAATGAGTTTGATCTGAATTACATCCAATTAAATTGGACCTAATTCAGATTACCGTCCAAGCTAAATCTATTTTCCACATATTCTTGGAGGGCTATATTAGATAGGATTGCCCGTCCGGGCTAAATCCTTTTAACCGTCAATTCCTTTTAAGAGATCCATCGAATTTTCCTTTCATTCAACAGGGATTTATTTTCCATTTTCATCAAGAATATCAATACTTCATCAATTATCATATAATAAACATCCAAATCTTATTCACATCAATAAACATATATTTCAAGCATTTAAGAATATAATTCAAGTTACATGAACTTACCTTATCTTAATTACTCCATAACATATACTATAAATTCAATATAACATTTAATAAATAGTTTGAATTATAATAAACAAATAATTCACATCTTAATTATTTATCATAACATTTACCCAAAATTCAATTATCATAATTGCACAATATCACATTCACACACATATGTATATATTTATAATATATATAATTCAATAAATTCATAACATACCAAATCAACCCTCTTCCATTATCAATCACAATAATTCTCACTTCAACATTCACTTAAGGCATTGAATAAAATATAACAATTAATAACTAGGTTCGAATTATAAAAATACAAATCGTAATTTTCGAGCTATCCTTCGTCGACTTTGTCTTTTCCTCGCTTAGCCGAGATTTTCCAGCATAACGCTAGCTATGAAAATTAATTAAATATTATCAATACACTTCCTTTCAATTTCCATATTGAATATTCCAATTTCTATCCAACTTTTGCCTTAATTCCAACTTAGTCCCTAAATTGAGACTAACTTTTATTCTTCACATTTAACTTAATATTTCTATTCAATTTCCACTTTAAACTAATTTCAACTTTATAATTTCAGCATTAAACCATAATTTCCAAATTATTTCAATTTAGTCCCTACTATTCAAAACTTATGAATTACTTTACAATTCAATCCTTATTTCATTCTTAACTTGAATTTCTATCAATTTAACCCTTAATTCATCATTTTATTCAACATGAACAATGTCTAATAATTAACTATCTTTCAAAATATCAACTTAACTTCACCAAAACCTTGTTCCAAGGCTTCTAAAACATCAAAATTAAATAAAAAAGGCTAAATTGACTTACCTATTAAACTTCCAAGCTTCAAACTTCTAATTTTCCTTTTCTTCTTTCTTTTCTCTTTTTCTTCCTTTCCTTCCCCTGCTCTCTATTTCGTTTGGCTTTCTGTTTCTATTTCTATTCTCTTTTTTTTTTTTCTTTATTACATTAAACCAATATATATATATATATATGATGACTTAATAAATATCTATTATAAAAATCTATTTAATAACAAATATTCTTTTAACATTTATATCCATTTATATTATCACACTTATTTTCTCTAATCTAATTATTATATAAATATATTTTACTTAATAATAATATATAATTTAATAATATACTTATATAATAAGTAAATATACATGTATTTTACAAATGTATTTATATTAGTATCACACATGTCACCATATGTATCATACATTTGTCTTAATTTAATATATTTATCACATAAAATCTTATAATATAATTATTTAATTAACAAATATCTTTTGTAAATAATAAATATCTATTAATACTTAAATACAAGTATTACAATTGTATGTATTTTATTTATACACTTGTATCAAATCATATCCACACATTTGTCTTTATTTAATTTATTCATCACATAATATCAATTTAATAATAATAAATACATTAATATTTACTTAAATAATAAATAAATGCATACATGTATTACAAATATATGTACAATATTTATTACACATATATTTTATTTTTACCATACACTTGTCTTTCTTTTATTTATTTAATAATAATTAATATAATTAATTTAAAACCTTAAACATAACAAAAATCCAATAAAATCTTATATTTTATCTAAGTTTGCCGCCACATCTATAGTAAATTGGCTTAATTGTCATTTTGGTGTTTTTATTTTTTAATCTACAACTAAACTTTCACACTTCATTCAATTTAATCCTTTTCCTAATTATCCTTAATTTAATCTAATTCACTCATTAAACTTTAATTAAACATTCACTTATCTTTGTATATATTTTTAATAAATTTTACGTATCCATTTTTCAGTAACGGAGACCCGAAAATACACTTTTTGATAACCGTAAAATTCGGGTCATTACACCATATCTAGGATATGACATTGGCATCTTACTATGTGTATGACAATTTTCGAGTATCCTTCGATATTCCAAGTGGTTCAACGGGGTAAAGAATTAAAGTTTATGTTAAATATGGAAAAAAAAGGCTAAAGTTATGTGACGAAGTGATATAGGTACATATGTGAAACTCACGAGAAATGAGTCCGGAATGTGATATGTGGTTGGTAAGAGTGAGCATGAGTAATCCATGTCAATGTTGCCTAAAAATTTTGTGTTAATTCATAATGTAATATGTGGATGTTGTTAGAAGATTTTATGTTGTTATCTATTACATGCAAACTTACTAAGCTTTATGCTTACTCCCTCTCTTTTCCCTTTTCTTGTAGTATCGCCAAGCTAGCTCAGGGATCGAAGGACGTCGAAGCTCAATTCACACTATCAAATAATTCTTTTGGGTATAGTAAAATTTGATTATTTTGGGTATGGCATGTATAGGAACTTGGTCATTTTGTTATGTCATATTAGTTGGCCAATGTGTTGCCTATTAATGTTACTTATTTCATATTGTAAATGGCCATTGGAATTGGCAATACTAGTTAAGTTATATCTATTCAATGATAATGAAATTCATGAAGTGCAAGCTTGCACAATTGAGTGAGTAATGTGTGAAGTATATGCATGATGAACACAGTGTGAAATTAAGGTGTGGATGTCTTGATTGTGGATGTTAAAGGTGCATTATTGTCATGCTATGTGTTGCTGGAAATAGTATAAGTGTGGTTTCTTCTCAGGATGGCAAATGGCTTGGTAAATGGTCTTACATTTATCCACACGGGCGTGTGCCTAGGCCGTGTGTGACACACGGTTAGCCCTGTGGGCGTGTTGATAAGCCGTGTGTCCCTTACATCCAAATTTAGTAAAACAGAATGCCAGTAGTAAACACACGGGCAGACACACAACCGTGTGTCTTAGCCGTGTGAAGGACATGACCTCAGGACATGGGCGTGTGCCCAAGCCGTGTGAAGTCTGCACATTAATTGCGAGATTTAAATTCGCCACACGGCCTAGCACATGGGAGTGTCATGGCTGTGTGAGGGACACGGGCCATAGACACGGGCGTGTGCCAGGCAGTGTGAAAACCCTTGTAGATTCGAAATAAAAAATAAAATTTGCATGAACTAGGGACAAGGGCGTGTGTGACCACACGGCCTGCCCACACAGGCGTGTTCCTGTCTGCACGGATGTGTGGCCTTGTTTCAAGCAAAAAATTTTTAAGTGTTCGTAAGCTTTGGGTTAGTCCCGAACCACTTTATATGTATGTTTCGGGTCTCGTAGGCCCATAATAGGGACGTTATGAATACGAATGAAAAGTTTTAAGTTGGAATGAAAATATATGGCCCGATTTTTGTATGAATAAGTATGTTAAGCCCGGTAATACCTCGTACTTGATTCCGGCGTCTAATACTGGTAAGGGGTGTTACAACACTTTTGATTAATATTCAATTTAATCACTTATGTTTATGTGCAGATTACATATTCATTTTTTAATCTGAGTACTTTTCACAATACAAATCACAATTTCTCTTACTTACCAATTTAGTGTTTTGAATCTCTATACTTTATCAAATACTTTCTATTTCTAGTTAGATTAAAATACATGTTTCATACATCTCATTAACAAAATATTAACTCAATCTATTGAAATACAAGTAGGGTTAGTATGAAACTTACCCCTCTTTGTCAACAATTTCTTCCTTTCTTTTCATTTCCTTTCCTTCCTCATCTTCACCACTTTCTTTCCCTTTTCTCCTCTTTCACCTTCTATTTTCTTGCTTCTAAATTGATGAATGTATTCTCTAAAATCTCTACTTCATCTTTTCTCTTTGGTGTCTAAGGAAATTTTCATGAATTTTTAGTAAAATGTGGGTTTTCATGGTAAAAGACTAAATTGTTAAAAAAACACAACTTTCTCTTCCCTAGCTATCTCTCACGTTGGAATGTGAAAAGATGATGATTTCTTTTCATCTTTCCTCTTTATACCAATCATTTTCATAATAAAATATTAACTAAAATCTAATTAAAATATTATATTATAACATTTATCTAATATTTAATTTAAAATATCTCACATGTCATCATTACACTTTAGAATTCTTTCTCATGCTAATTGACCATTTTGCCCTTTATAATCCTTAAAAATTTCATCCTTAATAATCACTTAATTTTGTAAAATTGTGATTTAGTCCCTCAAACCTTATTCATCCATTTTCCTTATTTTCTAAACTCTTCCACCCTTAAGATATTTGCACTATTGACCCTTTAACTTTTTTATATTTACACTTTAACCCCCTTACATTTTCAATATTTACACTTGAACCATAGAACTTTTCATATCTTTACAATTTAGTCTCTAACTCCAATTAATATTTCACAACATACTTCTTATTTCAAATTTTTCCTTGGTATCACTCAACCTTTCTTTTATCATCTTTATATCTTTTTCTCACTTTACCGGAAAAAAAAATCAATTATACACTATTCAATTTAATACTACTTTTATTATATATTGATTTTAGGAGTGTTACATTTCTCCCCCCTAAAATAAATTTTGTCCTCGAAATTTCCTTGGTTTTTCCTGACTATGAACTTTATTGTCTTTTAGCAAAGACACTATTTATCTTAATTTATCATTATTAGTACATTACTTTTCTTTAATTACAATCAATTTCTTAGACTTGTTACATTCTCGATTTCTTCATTTGAATTTTCTTTCTTGTTACACTTTAATCACATAATTTATCTCTTCATTACTATATGTAGTATCTTTTCTCTTGAGATTTATTGAGAACTTCTGTTAATCAATATTATCTTTACATTCTCTCTAAAATAAGACTCGTCAACTTGTTTAATTCAAAAAATTTTCACACAATTTGGTCCAACACTACCTCTCCCTTTTAATTATTATATATATACTAATATTATTATTAGTTTTAGGAAGAGGGGTGCGCACGACACTCTCTCTTTCAAGTTTAATTTATTTTATATATATTAGATAGAGGGAAAGGAGAGGACGTCCCATATTTGTGCAGAAACAAAATTATTGTTGTTTTTCTTTTTCTTTTCTTTGAATAAAATTTCCCCTTTTCATATTTGTTTTATTGGTTTTTAATTTTATGAATTGGTTTGATCTTGTTTTAGGTAAAATATTTTATCCGAGTTTCGAAATTGTGAGACTTCAAGTCATATGTAAAAACTTTATTTCAGTATTTGTTATTTATTTGGTTAAAGAGATAGATATCGTCGTATCATAAAGTCATATTGACATCAAGTCGAAAAGAGCACATTGATTTGATGTTGAGAGACTTATAGTTGGAAGAACTGATATGATTGGTTGTCATATTCGATCTATTGAAAAACACATTGTTGTGTCTAATTATGTAGTTGGTTGGATCCGTCAAGGAAAATAGTAATTGGATTTAATGACTTGCGTGGTCGAGGTTGTTGGTTCGAGTTGGATCCTTCTAGTTCCAAGGTTATCAGAGAGCTGAATAATTAATTTACACACAGAAGGGTTAATGGTTTGAGGTATCCTCGATCATTATAACCGACTTATTGGTTGAAGAAGAAGACTTGCTATTAAGGATTGGTTAGAAGTTGAAGCAAAAATCGAGCCCGAAACTAGAATTTCATCATATTGGTTTATTTAATTTAATTTCGTTTTTAGTTTATTTTTACTATTATTTCAATTTTAATTTTCTCTATTATTTTTAGTTTTATCATATTTAAATTTCTCTTTTTATTTTTGCACAGATCGTCACCTATTGTGAGCACGATAGTTACTTGATCGCCCAACCTTATTAAATCGAACAATAATTTTAAATATCCCAATTTATGTAGGATCGATCTCACTTCCTATACTGTTATTTATATAAGATCAGGGTAGGAATATTATTTTATTTTTTTTGCCCCTTTGTTGAAGCTGTTCGGAAGATCTTTACCTTTAGCTATTGTCGTAAGAGGGAAGGTTTCAAGGGGATGTTCAATTGGTGGAATGATACAAGTCTATGGCTTGATTCTGTTGGAGCCAAAGATCAACTGGGACTTCTTGCTTACATTTGTTGGAATCTTTGGAATTCTAGGAATCGATTTATCTTCGAAAACAAAAATGAAGATCGTGTCTCCATTTGGATGAAAGCCATGAGGGAAGCTATGGAATTTAACCAAAGAGGGTCAGGCCCTGCTCCAAATTCAGTTAAAATCAACTGTGACGCATCTTGGAACCCCTCAAACCAAACAGCGGGAATCGCAACAGTTGCTAGAGACAGTTTTGGGAAAATCATGCAAGGCCTGAATGCTTGTTTAAGTGTCCTCTGTTCGGGTTGCTGAAGCGTTGGCGGTACGTTCGGGAGCTGTTTTGGCCGTTCACCGACAATGGTCGAATGTTGCTTGGAATCGGGAATCACTTGAAGCGGATCTCGACAACTGTTGGGGATCAAAGGCTATTGAAGCTGATATAAAATCTTTATTAGCCTCTGTTAATTATGTTTTCAATTTTATCTCTAAATCATGGGTTGCAAAGATGACTCGAACTTTAGCATGCCCTTTTGATTGGGTTTTGTTTCCACCTGCTGATCTTGCTCCACTTGTGAGCAATGATTCTGTTTCTTTCTAATGAAGCTGTCTTTGCTCCACTTTCACCTGATATTAATGGCTTTTAGGAAAAGTGATTGTTACCGAAAACTCATGCTTTCATTACCATTTCCAATTCTGGTTCGAACGCCTCTCTTATTTGAAATATATTAAAAATATTTAACGAATTACAAATTTAATAATTTTAGCTTTACCACTTTTCCATGGCAATGGACGAAATTTAGTTTCTTCGTATCTCTTGTCACTCATCTATACTTTCCACAACTCATTTTATAATTTTTCCTTTTCCTTGCAACAGGAGAATGGAGTCTTAATTTGGTTGGTATTAATTTTAATATTCTTGTCAATACAAAAGGATGTGAATTTAAATGTGCTCAAACATGTTTATCCTCGTTGGAGAGAGGTTATGGTAGTTTTAATCTTTGTATAAAAAAATATACATTAATTCCTATTACAAACATTTTCAAGTACTAAAAAAAGAACACAACTTCTCAAAGCAAAGAGAATCAATACCTTTTAATAAAATTGTTAATAGTTATAGATGTTGTGTTTAGCAATAAATGTCTCTTTATTATATTAAAAAATTGTTGAAATTATATCCGAATCTTAAAGTGAAGTACATAAGATTCAATTTATTAATAGTATAAAAATTTAAAGAGACTTAATTTTAGCAAACATATCTCATGAAGCGAGGTTGATTCAAATCACATGACTTGCATACCGCATATCAAATCATAGATATTAGAATGATTAATCGGATTGCCATTAACTAATCTTACTTTTACAAGACTGAAAAACTTAATCTAAATGTGAAGTCCAACGTTCATCTAGTAAAACCTCGGTCCATTCCATTCCAAGATGGTCACAACAACACTGGAGGTGTCACCAAAATGATAGGGTGACATTAATTTTCCTTAGTTCAAATGTCACTATCTCCTTATCTCCGGCCACTAATTCTCTGAGAAATATAAAACTTTGTTTTATCTGTTGCACAATGTTCAATATCATGGAAACATTAAAGTCTTGGTTATGTCATGCATTGAAAAGCAGTCGTCTCGTCAACCTTCCTACACGGTATGACGGAAAAAGAAAAAACTGGGGACAGTATTCAAACCAGAGTAACATGTCCATCTTTATTGACTCAACAAATTCATTGGAAACCTTGATTAAGTGCTCATAAAAGGTGTAAAAAGTGGAGCCAAAAGTCAAAATTCAAGAGAGCAAAGTACTCAATCATTTCAATGGAGCCGGTTGTTCACATGCTCCTTAAGGGCTTGCTATTAAAATAAAATTCACAAAGGGAGTAAGTATTCCTTTTTCTATCTCCTTTTGGCTCCCTGACAGCTCAAATTAAATGATGAATCCCTCCATTTAAGTTTGTTTCCTCACCAAGTTCATAAAAATGTTTGGTTTTTAACTCAGAAACTTCTCAGGTTTCAGGAGAGTTCAAGCAGACGGGCATTAGCATGCAATGAGTACTGCAAGTGCAACAACAGCAGCAGCAGCAGCAGCCACATCTACAGCTCAAACAAGATTCATAAAATGTGTTACAGTAGGAGATGGAGCTGTTGGGAAGACTTGTCTCCTTATCTCTTACACTACCAACACTTTTCCAACTGTATCAACTTTTCTTCTTCTTTCTCGACTATCTTCTTACTTTTCATCTTTCATTTTATTTTTTAAATTTTGAGTTGCTTTCTGGGTATTTACAGGATTATGTTCCTACTGTTTTTGATAACTTTAGTGCCAATGTTATGGTTGATGGGCAGACTGTGAATTTGGGTCTCTGGGATACTGCTGGTATTATGCTCGTCTGCTTTATTCTTCCATATACATTGATCTTATTCAAGTTCTTTTGCATATATCATAAAATGAATACTAGTTTCTTGTGTTAACGTCCATCGATTCGATTATAAAACGAAACAGATTTTTCCATAATGTTGATAGTAAGAGTTGTTCAGGTCAGGAAGACTATAACAGGTTGAGGCCTCTAAGTTACAGAGGAGCTGATGTGTTTATTCTTGCTTTCTCCCTCATTAGTAGGCCTAGCTATGAGAATGTAACAAAAAAAGTATGTTTCTCTCTTGTGCTTATGGCTTATGCTAATATACTATATACTATTACAACTTTTCTGATTCCTTTACATGTTTTGTTCTTTTTTCATTATGGTCCTTGTGCTGGTGAAGTGGCTCCCAGAGCTGAAACATTATGCCCCAGCAGTGCCCATTGTTCTTGTGGGAACAAAACTAGGTGATAAAAATGCTCTTTTTTTTTTTTTTTTTTTTTTTGGTTCTTCTTCATGTATTCTTTGTGCAAGTTAAATGAATGTTTCAAGAACCATGCCTTTGCTTATCAATCAAGATTCAAGATGCTCTCAATAATTGAGCATGTCCTTGGTTCTTTTTTCTCCACTTCTTACACTTACAATCATTCTTTTCCCTTTCTAAACAAGTTATCATCATAAGATAGTCCTAGGTGCATGGTTCATAAGCATTCAAAATGTGTACATAAAGTGCAGCATATGAACATGCCATGTTTAGACATGCATGGCTTTGTTATGTTAATAAATTTAAATGGGGATGCAGATTTAAGAGAAGATAGACAGTTCCACTTGGACTATCCAGGAGCATCAACTATTTCTACAGAACAGGTAACCACAGATGTCAAATTTGTTGTATTGTATTGTAATATTAGATGTTTCAATTTTTTTTTATCTTTTTTTGGCAGGGTCTTGAACTAAAGAAACAAATTGGAGCACTGGCTTACATAGAGTGCAGCTCCAAGACACAACAGGTTTCATCTTGCATCTGTTAACCTGAAGTGGCTGTTACATACACCAACCGGATTCTTTATGTCTTTCTTTTTTGGTCCTTCCAAAGTGAAATCTTAACACTAATTAAACAAACAGGATATTGGAGAAATTAGTGGATAATAGCATTCATTAGTGTTTGAAAATTGCAGAATGTGAAAGCTGTATTTGATGGTGCAATCAAGGTGGTTGTCCAGCCTCCAAAGCACAAGAAGCAAAAGAAAAGACCAAGTGTATGCCGTGTTCTTTAAAATAAACACCCTTTTGGGACAACAGTGTCAAGTTGACGATGATGGTTCTCCTCTTATAATTCTCTCCATATTCTTGTCTTGTTCTTACTTGTTACATTTTTCTTTTGTGTTGATTCGGTCGATTAGATCAGTATAACCCCATTTATTTATCACCTTCAAGAACTCAATGGATGTTTTGGGTTCTGTAAATTGGCTGCTTATTGGAACGATTTGAGGGCATTGTTATCCTGTTTTTTTTTTTGCTTTCCATTTTTGGTTATAGTTGAAGACATATGGCATGGGCTCTAATTGGGTTTTTTACCTCAACTTGGGCCATGTTAAGTAATCGTTCAAGAGCAGTATATATTGGGCTTCCACAGTTATCTTTTGCCTAAATTACATTAAGTCCTATTATGGTACACCTGAAAGAGAATATATATATATATATATATATATGAAAAAATATTTTAAAAATATATTTTTATTTAAATAAAAGAAAATATTTGATACACTATCAGTGTTTAGACTTCACAAGAAAGATTAGAAGATTGACAAGTGTCCTAAATGAGTGTAGTAAAATATTAAAAAATAAATATTAAAAAGAAAGAGACATGACATATTTTAAAGTAGAGGTGATCATGGGTTGGGCTATCTGGCCCGGCCGATGGCTTGCCCAAAAAATGGGAGGGTTCGGGTAAAAATATAGGCCCAAAATATGGGTTTGGGAAAAAAAGAGGTCCGTTTGGGCTTGGGTAAAACTTTTTTGGCCCGGGCCAAGCCCAATTATATATTGAATATATATTTTATTTTTAATCTAATATACTTTTAAATTTACATATTTTTTATTTGTTTTTTAATATTTGTTTTAAAATTTTTTATTTAATGAAAAAAGCTAAAAAAATTTAATATGGGCCGGGCCGGGTCGGGCTCGGGTTTATCAATTTTCTTTCGGACCGGGCTTGGATAAAATTTTAAGCCCATATTTCGGGCCAGAAGGGCTCGGGTCCAGAAAACAGCCTAAAATATTGTCTTGGCCCGAACCCGGCCTGGCCCGTCCTCTGATCACCTCTATTTTAAAGGTTACTTGTGAAATAAAAAAATATATTGTCAATGTATTAAATATTAATGGTAAAATTTTAAAAGGATGTGATATTTTTCAATGAGAAAATATTTAGTGCACTACTAATGGAGTTTTTAGACTTTACAAGTAAGGTTAGGGGATTGACAAGCGCCTCATAAGAGTATAGTAAAATATTAAAAAAAAGAAATACATGATAATTTTTAAAGTTGCTAGTAAAATAAAAAAAAGTAAATTGTTAATATATCAAATATTATATATTTATCGATTATAAAAGTGAACCTAACTTTTGTAACTATATTAATTGGTCACCCTAAAATCCATTATCATACATTCGAATTACATGATAGTCTATTTCTGGTGGATAAGTATATAAAAATATTTTTATAAGAATATTTATTATTTTTAATAAATTAAAAATTCAGTTTTTTTTTAATTGTGCTTGTGTGCAATTAATTGATAGTACTAAATCAATTAAAAAAATTATAATAGTATTCATTTAAATTTCATCAAACTAAATCATTGCACTTTTATTATTAACAAATAAGTAAATTATACTAATTTCATTGAATAGTTTTAATGTAAAATTAGTTGCCTCAACATACATCATATATTTTCTAAGGAATCATGTTAGTCACGGATGCATGTTAGCCAATTTTCTATTAAAAAAAATACTTAATAGTAAGGATGACAATGGAATGCGGAGGAGCAAATATTATTAAATTTATTATCGCTGTATAGTTGGTACAATATGCTCTACCATTTGTCCTTTTTTATTATGGTTGTATAATATTAAAAATTACTATCATCTCTATAAATGTTGGATACATCCATCTCTATCCCATCTTGCTCCGCTTCAATTTAAATATTATTATTTATTTTTTATATTTTCAATCTTTTTAAAGTCAAGTATATATTAAAACATAATTCATCACAAAAATATTTAAACATAAAATATATAGATTTTTCTATATTATGTTATTACATTTTTACCATCTTAGTTGTTTATATATAAAGATAAAATGATAATTTTATATAATAAAATTGGGTTAAGGTGAAGTAAGTAATTCCATACTAACTATTCAAAAGAAAAATTCATCCGCGCCCTGCTCGCATCCACTTTTCAAAAGAAAACATCTGCTCCATTCAGAGTAAATTGATATAGAATCTATCAAACGGTTTGAGTTTTGTCATCTCTAATTAATGAAGTAAAGTTGGGATGAAATTGAAAGGTTATAAATGATTTAAAAATTGATGTTAAATCAATGAAGTATTCCAATAAGTTTTGATCCGAAATTAAGGTAATGCATTCTGCCATCTCTCCTAATGTGGAAATCTTTGGTGTCTTTTACTGCCTTCTGCCATAAAAGAACCATAGCTCCCATGGAATTACTCTTTTTTCTTTTTTAAGTTATAAGTAGAAATAATACACTTTATGAAAATAAAAAATATATATTTTTTTGATACAAGAATAAATTAGAACATATCTAATTGAACGAGCTTAACAGTTTCAACTCTCATCCATGCTCGAATTGTAGATATCCTTCTCCAACAAATCCCGCACAGAGAGTGGTGGATCTTCAAGCGTGACCAAGCAATTAATTCTGTCTTCCTCCATTTTAGCCAGCTGATCTGCAACTTTATTACTATCTTGCGAAATGTGATGAAACTTAATTTGTCAATCTTTGGAGCACCATTCATGTATCAACCTAATTTCGACAATACTACTTATTGTTGCAAGTCCATTCTACAAAACATCAACAGATAACACATTATCACATTCTAATTCAGCCTGTGTAAAATAATATGAATTTATAAATTTATTTATTGGAAAAAATGAGAAGGTGTGGGTCAGTTTTTCATTAAGCAATAATAATGTGATTAGATTAAAATAAAATCATGTCCTTAGGCACCAATACAAAATTTAAAATCCATAATATGTCAAAACCACTGCTATTTAAATACATCATGAGAGACCCTTAATAATTGCATTATAAGTGAGGGCATCTTATTTGGTATGATTTGTCAACACCTGCCACCCAATCCTAGATTTTTGCTTCTTCTTTGCTCTTTATTTTATTTTATTTCTCTCTCATTACTAATCACTCATTCTTGTTTAATATATATATTTATGATTATGACCCTCAAACAAAACTTGGGTTTTCCTCTCTTAAAATTTTCATTGAATGATAAGTCTTAATCAAGATTAATTTTAATGGCCAGGTGATAAAATATGTGTTTTGCAAATGCAATATTTTTCATATATTAATTTATTATCTCATTAGTTTTAAAGGGATTTATCATAATTAATTTAATTTCTAATGTAATTTTGCCTCTATATTTTTATAATATTATTAATTAGTCTAAATAGTTAATATTATTATCTTTTTTTGTTAAAATATTACATAATTGTATATAATTTGAATGACATTAAAGACTTAGAAACTAATAATTTGTTTTTTAACATTATAAGATAATGGTCAAATTTCAACAACTCCTATACTATGCTAAAACTTAAGATTTAATATATTTGTTTTAATTATTTATATATTTTGGTTCCTCTACTTTATAATGCCATTAGTTAGTTTAACTAACTAATATTGTTAATTATTTCAATAAAATGTCAACGTCAATTTTTCTTAAGAACACTAGAACAAAAACATTTTCTAATGATGAGTTCGAAGCAGTATTTATAAGAAAAGAAATCCTAATCAGTATTTTCAACATTATTTTTATTGTTGCATGACTACTAATTGAATATGTATATATTTAATTTCAAAATGTCACTCAAGTAAAAATATTAGAAGAATTTTAATGGTGACAACAATTGGATATGAATTTTAAAATTTAAAAAGTAAAAAATTAAATTCATGAAAATAAAATTATGGACTAATTTCAAATGTATAAAACATATAAAGACTTAAAATATATTTTAACTTTTAAATTTTACTCAATAATTTAATACAAATAAATAACCAACCCAATGCAAACTGTAAGAATCATATTTGTAACATATAATAGTAGAATATATTCATTTACAAGTTATTAACCTCTAAGTAAAACCTATAATAATAATAATAATAATAATAATAATAATAATAATAATAATAATAAGTAAGCAAAATGAAAATTTTGGACCCCAACTTTATAAAAAATAAAGTAATTTTAACAATTTATTTAATTTTCACCTTTTTAATATTTAAACTTGGATTGTTTATTAAATTATCTTAAAATGAATAAAAAATTAACGTTTATTAATTACATTGATGTGTCATACACGTGAATTATCAAGTGTATGTTATGTAAGTAATTAATTAATTTTAAAAATAAAAACATTCAAAATATTTTTTATAATTTTAATAACTTTTAATTTTTAAAATAATTTTATAAATTTTTAAAATTTTAAAATTTAAAGAATTAATTGTTGATGTAACATTAATATGACAATCGTGTGTATGTCATATCAATAAAATTAACAAATATTAATTTTTATCTATTTTAAAATAATTTGACAAACAAATACGTTAGAGTTAAAAAAATATAAAAAATTAAATAAAAAAACTAAAATGAATTTTTTTTTATAAAATTAAAGACTAAAAAATTCATTATACCTTATATCTAAAACCCATGCCAAGTCAACGGCTGGTCTGCCCCTCAGCCACTTCGTGTGACAATTCTACCAAAATTATGCATTTGACCCATCTCACCTCCTGTACTCCTGACACACCAATTATAAACCAAAGCCTTTTAACTTCATCCTCTTAGCAACTTCAAACCCCAACACACCCCTCTCTCTCCTTCCATGGAACATACAAAGAAGTTTTCCCCTGGAACTTCCGCCATTGTTTTTCTCCTTTTCGCTGGCTTTCTCTACATATGTGTATGGTCTCCTTCAAACCCTTTACTCCCCTTCGATCAACCCAACGGCCCTCCCAAAAATTTTGTAAGTATATATTTATATTAACTTCTCATGTGTGTATATATATATATATATACGTGTGTGCAGACTGTAATATCAGTTTTTTTATAAAGACTGCCGTAGAGTTCGCTGTGAAAGACGAGCTTGATTTGGCGTTAGAGGAAGCTTCGATGCGGAACAAGACCGTCATAATAGCCGTTGTCAACAGGGCTTACGTCGAGCAAAGCGTTAATGCGGAGACCACAATGCTGGACCTTTTCTTGGAGAGCTTTTGGCTGGGGGAAGATACGAGGCCATTGCTGGACCACCTGCTCCTGGTTGCGGTGGATCAGACGGCTTACGATCGGTGCATGTTCAAGCGATTGCACTGTTACAGATTGGTGACGGAGGGTGTGGATTTCGGGGAGGAGAAGGTATTCATGTCCCGGGATTTTATCAAGATGATGTGGAGAAGAACTTTTTTCCTTACGGAAGTGTTGAGGCGTGGCTATAGTTTCATTTTCACGGTACGCTTCTTTCTTTGACCTTCTCTAATAGTTCTTTCATTTTCTTGAATAATTCTTCAATTACAAAATAAAATATATTGAATGATAAAATAAAAACTTAAAGGTTAAAATATGGTATAAATTTTCTTGAATACTTCATTTTCACGTAAGTATTTTAATCAAAATAAAATATTTAAATTAATTAATTATATTATAAATATTAGGTGTTTAAAAATTAAAGTACATATATAAATTCTAATTAATAACAAAGAAAAAGAGCTTATAATCTTTGAAAGTTATAATCCAATTCTTAATATGCCGCCACCAAGAAATTTTTTATGTTTTATATGAATAATTTTCTCAAACTCGGATGCATTGCTTGGAAATTTATGGAGTTTTGGGAATATATGTCGGGGTTGTCGTGTAGGTGGTCCAATCGGGAGAAGATACATATATATATATATATATATATAAAATATTGTTTAATTAAGGAGATATTAGAAATTTGGTTTTGAAATGAAGTCCAATACAACGTGAAAGACAGCTACGTCAAGGTAGCATGTGGCATTCTAGGATTGAATGCCACTGATGGTACGTGGGGGAAGGTCATTGAGCAATGGGTGCGCCCCAAAGTTTAGGCAAGCTACTCCCTGAATCACATCAAAAGGGTATATAGGATTGATACACCTACATCGTGTGAGGATGAAATAATCATGTTTTGAAAATAAAATATAAATTATTTTTACAGAATTTTATCTATTGAAAATAATCATCTTATTTAACTAACCTGTCATCATTTTGTAATTTATTAATAAAAGCACATTTTAACAAATAACAATAATGTATGTATACTTTAATATTTCTATTCTACAATTGCTACGGCTGCCGACACTATTTTAATAGTTTATAGGAATAGTTATTTTTATTTGTTTTAGATTATATTTTAGTCATTTATATTTGAAATATTATGTTTTAGTCACTTATGCTATCGTTTTGTTATGAAGTGATCACTCCACCGTTAAAGTCCGTTACCTCCCTAACGGCAGTCTTATGTGACAGTTTAAATGAGTTTTAAATGTCAACTTAGATGTCCAGTTATTAGGATGAAAATTTGTTTTTAATTAAATAAATTTAATTTGGACTACCATGTATGGCATCTAAGTGGACATTTAAAATTCATTTGGATTGACACGTAGGACTACCGTTAGGGAGTTAATAGAACTTAACGGTAGAGTGATCACTTCGTAATAAAATGATAACGTGAGTGACTAAAACGTAACATTTCAATCATAAGTGACTAAAATATAATCTGAGGCAAACATGATTGACTATTTTTATAGTTTTCCTAGTATATATATATATATATATATATATAGCCTTAAGGATTTTTTGTGCTTCATATAATTTTTTATTTTTATTTAAAATTGTGATCCAATCATGAACATTATTAGTGTTTTTATTTATCAACTATATGATACGCGGTATAAATGTATGGTTGTATGTTGGTCACTAACCATGAAAAATGTAACCTTATATCCCAATCAATCAATTAAACCCTGAAATTATATTAGTTGAACCACCCCTATACTTTTGATTAAGTTACTTTCAAGCAAGTTGGTTATATGCTTTTTCTTTTCTTTAACTTTGAAGTGAAAGTTGAAAGTGACATCAAAACCAGGTTATATGCTATTTGTAGAAAGTTTAATGTTAATAAAATTTTCTCAGGACACAGATGTAGTGTGGCTACGGAATCCGTTTACAAAGTTAAGCCTGAATGAAACCGATGATCTCCAGATTAGTGTTGATAAATACTTTGGCAGCCGACGACCCGAGCATAATTTGATCAACACCGGCTTCTATTACATCAGATCGAACAACAAGACCATCTCTTTATTCGACAAATGGTATTCACTCAAGGACAATTCCACCAGGAAAAAAGAGCAAGACGTGTTGTTAGACCTACTAAGACATGGGGTCGTCACCGAATTGGATCTTCGAGTAAGCTTCTTGGAGACGAGACATTTCAGTGGCTTTTGTGAAGACAGTAAAGATGTTGGTGCTGTAACGACGGTCCATGCGAATTGTTGCCGCCACATAAATGCAAAGGTTAGGGATTTGACGGCCGTCCTCCGTGATTGGAAGAGGTTCAAGGCGGCTCTGACTAAGTATGCCAAGGCTGCTCGTAATATAACTAGGAGTTTTGGGTGGTCACGACACGATGGATGCTTGAATTCATGGAAACCTCAAACATTAACTTAAAACATATAGTTTTTTTTTTATTTATTTTTTCTAATAAAAAAATCAATTCAATTTGATACATCCAGTTTCACTGTGTTGTCAAAGGCATAAGAAATTAGCGTTTGATTGTTTTTAATATCTTAAATAAATAGTTTTTGTGTGGTTCCATGTAATCATATCTTAGTTATTTTGATACGAAAATAAAAATAAATTTCATACTTAGACATTTATCATGTAAATTAGCTCAAATATTTTTAAATATCAGAAAAGATTGTATAAAATAGAGATATCACATCATTCTTTATCTCTTATTAGTGATTTAATGTCATTTCAACATTTTTTTATGTAATTGATATATTATTTTGATAATTTTTTAAATCTATACCATGAACCTTTGACAATAAATCCTAAACCTTAAACCGTAGACCTTGAACCTTAAATCATGGACCTTGGACCACGGGTCCTAGACCTAGAATCCTAAACACTAGACCTTGGACCATAGACCCTTGACCTTAAACTTTAAACTCAAACCCTAAACCTTAGACCCTAAACTATCGGCCCCAAACCTTGAATATTGGTCTAGGGTCTAGTGTCCAAGGTTTAGGGTCCATGGTCCAAGGTCTAGGGTCTGGGGTTTTAAGGTATAAGGTCTAGGATTTTAGTGTCTAATATCTAGGTTAAAAAATTATTAAAATGATGTGTCAATTACATAGAAAAAACTATTGAAATGATATTAAATAATTGATAAAGGATCTGAGAATAGTATGACATTTTTATTTCATACAATCATTCCCTTTTAAATATATATAAATTTTGAAATTTTAATTTAAGAATATATAAAATTATACATTCATAATAAATTATGCTCTTTCACCTCATTAAAATTTGTTGACAGATGACATCATTCATGTTATAAATTTATGTATAAAGTCCTTGTGTTTACTTTTCTTTTCTTCTCATTTTTGTTATCACATTCCCTTCAAATTTTAGTTAAATTATTTTCTCTTAGATAAAAAATTGACCAAACTATTAAAATTTCAATGGCATTGACGTGATAACTTGCATGACAATTTATGTATACTTCACCATGAATATTTTTCTAAAATTTTATGAACATTTTAAAATTTGTTTAATTTTAAAATATTATTATTATTATTTAAATTATTATGAATTATATGTGGAGTGTCACAAGTAGTCATTTTAGTGCAGTTAAAATTTTAGTCAAATTTTCGTCCAAAAAAAGCAATTTGACTAAAGTTTGAAGGTTAAAGGCCAAAATAATCCAAAAAAGGTATGAAGACCAAAGTGACAAAATAAGTAAATATTAGGGAGTAAATTAATCATTAAGCCTTAATTTAGATACAAGGAATGCATTATTTTAAAGTTACAAATATAATTAGCTATTACAATTAATATTTCTGTAAACTAAAATCAAAATCAATCAGTGTAAAGTGCATGCACCAACGAGATTGATAATATAAATTATTATTCTTTTTACTCATTAGATCCATTTATTGATTGAATTCTTACTTTTAAATCTATTTTAACAAAATTGATATGATACATGAAGCAGGATCTACAAAATTTTTGCTGTGATAATTGAAGTAAAATAAAATATATATAATTTTAAAGGGATCAAATCTTAATTTTACCAATAATTAGTACAAAGTATAATTAAATTGAAATCAAAATATATTTGACGACTTAATTTCATAATAAATCTGAAAGAAAATTCATATGGTGGGGACTTAAGCCCGATGAATCAAAGTTGATAATACCTTATTGGGTTTTCTCATTTTAACAACTATAACTAATTCATTGAAGAACATTGAAATTATTTTTGTATCAATAATTAAACTCATAAATCAGACTAAAATTTTACTTTTGGTTAGAGTTTCATCTCATTGGTTTTGCAGTCGATTTTAGTTACCACTATCTTTGCCAAATTTTAAATTTAATTCTTGTATTTATTTTATTTGCTTTTATTAAAAATAATATTATCACCTGTCTCAATGGACGACCTTACTTATTGTTATCTATTAAATTTATGTTTTGGAGCAATATTTTATTTTTGTAAAATATTTTAATATTTTAAACTAAGTTTTAATTATTTTTAGGATTACATTTTAAAATAAAACACAATCATTTAATCATAAAAGTCATGGGCTTCGCGTATTGGAGAAGTGAAAGGCGTCCTTTAGCTCTTTTAAGAAACAAAAATTCACGAGATGACCACCCAAATCCAACATCACCCTTTGTTTCAAACTTGGTATCTCTCCACTAATGCTATGAAAACCTAAATTAAGAACTCTCAAGGTCTTTAACCCACCAACACTAACAGGCACCATCTCTACATCAACTACTTCCAAAATCCACCACCAAATCTATGAAAAGGAAGTCATAAAATTCTAACACTTCCCATACAAACTCCCACTACTTTCCCCACTATTCCTTTTAGTACCATATTCATATAATGAAAATACACTGCAATTAGGGCAAGAAGACGAGAGAAAAGCATTTGTGTTGTCGACATTACCCTCTCTTTTTTCTTTTCTTCTTCTCCTTTTCCAAACCTAGTTAAGAGACCCTTTCAAAGGCTACTCTAAAACACTATATATAAAGCTTTCTTTTAAGTTTATACTGCAAGAATTCGATGATGAAAATATGGGCTTCCTTCTAGTTTCGTTGTGTGTGTTCTTTTAATACCCTAACCCTGATCTTTTGACATGCTTAGGGAGAGAGAAAACATGGCAGCAAAAAAATTCAACAAGCCTTGTACTAAAAGTTGTAAAGAAATACTTAAGTTAAGTTAGGTAATTGCTCTAACTTGGTGTCTGGCATGTCTACGGCCTAACGCCCCTAAAATGTAAAATTATTATTTAGGTCTTTAAAATTTTTAAAATTTTAAATTAATAAAAGTAAAATTATATTTGACCCCTTAAAATTATAAAATTGATTTAATTCTTTACAAATTATAAAGATATAAACTATAAAAATTTAAAATTTTATCCAACTCCCCTAAAAATTATTTTGGCTTTGCCCCTGATTTAAACTTAAATAATTTCATCTTCTAGTTTACAAAAAAGAAAAGAGAGAGAAATTACTGCATATACTTTTATTGATAGGAGTTAGAGTCTCAAAATTTAATCGGATAACATTATTAAATCTTATCGTTAAATCAACAATTTAATTATTTGCAGCAAGAAATTAGTAAAATTATCAGTTAAATAATTAATATGCAATAAATTAATAAATTAAAAATTAAATTTAATATTCACAGTAAAATTGAAAAGAAAAAATAATGTAAAACTACTCTTCCTATTCGTTTACCACAGCACGGCAATATCACGCGGTTAGCACACCAAACCCACGCCAAAACAAAGTTTAATTCACATAAACATAACATAGAATAGTAGTAGATTATATTCATATACAAATTGTACCCAAAAACCAATTAAACTGCCATCCTCAGCTATTTCGTGTGACAATGCTACCAATATTATAAATTTAACCCACCTCACCTCTTTTCATTTCATTATAACTCCCCTCTCTCTTCCTCCCTCTTAGGACCATCATTCAATGGAACACCCAAAGGACTTATCTCCAGGAACTTCTGCCATTGTTTTTCTCCTTCTTGCTGGCCTTCTCTACTTATGTGTATGGTCTCCTTCAAACCCTTTACTTCCCTTCCATGAACCCAACGGTTCACCCAAAAATTATGTAAGTATATTTTTATTTAAACTTCTTCTCATGTATATTTATATGCGTGTGTGTGCGTGCAGACTATAATATCAGTTCTTGGTTGAAGACTGGCGTAGAGTTCCTTGTGAAAGATGAGCTTGATTTGGCGTTGGAGGAAGCTTCGATGCCGAACAAAACCGTCATAATCGCGGTTGTCAATAGGGCTTACGTTGAGCAAAGCGTTAATGCGGAGACCACAATGCTGGACCTTTTCTTGGAGAGCTTTTGGGTGGGGGAAGATACGAGGGCATTGCTGGAGCACTTGCTTCTGGTTACGGTGGATCAGACGGCTTACGATCGGTGCATGTTCAAGCGGTTGCACTGTTACAGGTTGGTGACGGGGGGTGTGGATTTCGCGGAGGAGGAGGTTTACATGTCCCGGGATTTTGTAAAGATGATGTGGAGAAGAACTCTTTTCCTTTTGGATGTGTTGAGGCGCGGCTACAGTTTCATTTTCACGGTATGTATATGCTTTCCTTCATTAAATTATGGAAAAGAAAAAATGGTTTCCTCAACGGTCCGTAACTGTTCTTTAACATTTATAGAGCCACAAAAGTTTAGGCGGAAATCTCTTTACTGGTTGACCGCTTCAACATCTACACAATTTTATTTTATTTGGCAATACGTGAAAAAATATTTTTAAAAGTTTAGTTTAAAATTTAAGTATTTAGTATTGCTGTTAATAAATATTTTGAGAAATAAAATATTTATTTTAGATATGTTATTATCAAGTAACAAATATACATTTAAATAAAATTTAAATTATTTAATATTATTATATTTTAGTAAGAGTATAAAAAAATTACTATATCTTGTTAATATTTTAATATATAAAATATAAATTTTAAATATTTTAAGTAATAAATATTAATTACTTATAAAATTTAATTAGAATATATAAACTACATTTTAAATATTTAAATATAACCATTAAATATTTATAATTAGTATTTTAAAAATATTTTTTATTTTTAAATAATAATTTTAATACATTTGTAATTAAACATCAAGAAAAAAAAAAAGGAAAGAACTATGTTATTGGAGGAGTGAAAAAGTAATTAAGCACTAAAAATGCTTTTGAGAAAGGAAAAGTTAAAAATTTTAGCTTATCCTTTACAAAAGTGTTTTTTAAAAACACTTCTGAAAAGTTAAAAGTTTAAGCTAAAAGCAGTTTGTTCTGCACACTTTTTCTTTCAAAAGTGTTTTTAAAGGTAGAAGTAATTTTTTTAAGCACAGAAAAATAGACCCTAAGCCTAACATTTGTACGATGATGTTTACTTTTTATTTATAATTTATTAAACTTTTAAATATTTTAATTACACAAAAATAAAATTAAATAGGTTATATAAATATAAGTAAACGTACCAAAACTTATATAAATATATATACAATATTTGGTCTTAAGTAACCACATTGGATTGAACTAAATCCAAAATTACCATTATTTTATAAAATATTAAACTTAATTTTCTTTCTGTTTTTTTTTTTAAAGCTGAGGTTTCTTCCACTAAATTAAAATTTGAGTTCATTTATTAATATTTTATAAATTAATAAAATATTAATATGTTATAATATGATGGTAAATTACCATTTAAATCAAAATATATATAGCTTTCAATTAATAAATTTTGCTGATTCCATTAGGACACAGATGTAATGTGGCTACGAAATCCATTTGCGAAGCTAAGCTTAAATGGAACCGAGGATATTCAAATAAGCGTGGATAAATTTTACGGTGATCCACGACCCAAGCATAATTTGATCAACACAGGCTTCTACCATATTAGATCAAATAATAGGACCATCTCTTTGTTCGAAAACTGGTATTCACTCAACAATTCTACGTGGAAGAAAGAGCAAGATGTGTTGATAGACCTACTTCGACAAGGGATCGTCACCCAGTTGCATCTCCGAGTAAGGTTCCTAGAGACGAGGCATTTCAGTGGCTTTTGTGAAGACAGTCGAGACGTTAGCTCTGTAACGACGGTCCATGCAAATTGTTGCCGCCACATAAATGCAAAGGTTAGGGATCTAACCGCCGTCCTCCGCGATTGGAAGAGGTTCAAGGCGGCTGTGACCAAGTATCCCAATGCTGCTCGTAATATAACTATGAGCTTTGGCTGGTCACCGCACAGTGGATGTTGGAATTCATGGAAGCCTTAACATTAACTTATCCGTATTGGTTTAGTTTTGCATTTATTTTTACTAATAAAAGATAGATCCATTGTTCACTGTGTTGTTTAGGTAATCAAATCTTAGTTATTTTGATACAGAAATATAAATCAATTTCATAATTAAACATTTATGATGTAAGACCCTTTTTTATAGGATAAACAACATTATCCACGTATTTATAACTACACTAAAACAGACTTTTAGCGACGTTGATAAGCGTCACTAATAGTATTTATGGCGTTTTTAAAAGTGCCGCAAAAAACGCCGCTAAAGAAAGCGCCGCAAAATTTAGCGGCGTTTATGGGGAAAAAACGCCGCTAAAAGTCTTGACTTTTAGCGACGCCTTTCCTACAAACGCCACTAAAAGTCAAGACTTTTAGCGGCGCTTCCCCACAAACGCCGCTAAAAGTCAAGATTTTTAGCGGCGCTTTTCCCACAAACACCGCTAATTTGCACAGATTTGCAATTCCATTATCCTACCATTCCTGCATTAAAACCAACCAAAAACAGATAATTTCAACCCAAAGCAGCAAATGTAGCATTTAAATCTCACCAAAACCATTAAATCTAAATGATACATCAAATTTAATAATAGATATGTGATGTAAATTAATAAATGAAGTATAATTGAAACTATTCTTACAATAATGTTAAATGTAACAATGTTAAAATAATATTACAAAGAGAAACTAAGGGACTAAGATGGTCGCTTCATGCATTGTTGAAATATTTGCATCATCTCTGAAGTCAGAGTGGAGCTCATCATATTTTTTCTCGCTCACGCTCATCGCCGCGTCATTGCCTCTCTCACTGCTGCATTTGCTCGAAGTTCTTCATATTTTCTTTCAACCTCAACAATTTGCTGAACCGTGCTCGCTTGCATCTGAAATATTTGGTCTTTTAACCTCTGAACTTTAGCTTGAGCTTGACTACCGGAAGGCATGTACTGGTGGGAGTCGGATCCAAAATATTGGGTCGGGGCAACACCAGATCCTTGAAATCTCACCCGACCATACCTTTCAGGACACAAAACATCAGTAATAAAAAACAGCAAATGTAGCATAAAAATTTTGACCATACCTTTCAGGACCCAAAGCATCGGTAATAATTCTGTTATCAATATCTTCAAGATTAACAGAACTATCATTCGAAGCAGCCGCTTCATACTGTGCCTTCTTCTCCTTTAGTTTCTCCTAATAAATCAATCAAAAAGTTAGAAACGAAATATACAATAAGAATGGATGCAACATAACAATATTTATTTAAAACTACTAACAAATAATTAAACTATTATAAGTAAACATTATAAATATTTATAATAAACCAAATTTTATTAAGTAAATATACCATAATCTCTTCAGCTTCGGATGTCATCGGAGACCCATCATTCTTCCTATGCGTAATGTCAAAAAGCTGAACGCGTTCAACTTTTTGATCGGTGGAGACTTCCTACAGTGTAGTAGTAAAAATATAATTTAATAGTATAAAGTCATTAATATTTGACAGAATTAATAAATTATAATACCTCGGCCTCAGCTATAGAAATAAAACTTCTCGACCCTGCCGTGTGTGTGAATTTTTTTTTCTGCCTGCTGCTCGTTCCAGCATGCTCACTGTCCTACATAATGAAATTATTATTACGTATATAGTAAATACTATAAACCAAAAAATTTATAAGAGTTTAAAACTAGGTAATACCTCTACTTTCTTTGAGTTCCAAAACCTAACCGCATCTTCCCATTGATACCTCAACATTCCCGGTGGGACATTTCGTAATTTATCCTCGAGGCTTATTTCTTTCTTAAAATATTCTTTTTTTAGTGTGCTTTTATGGTCTCTCCATTTTTTTCCCAATGTTTTCTTTATATAGTTATCGGAGACCTCCAAAGCAAATCTCTCCTAAAAAAATATAAGTTTAGAAAGTAAATATAAATGAAACTTCAACCAAAGTATTATAAGTTACATTCACGTTTTGTTACCTTAATGTTATCGAGAGCTTGATTTTTGTTTGCATCAGGCATGTGATGCCATGACTCATAATTGATGGGCAACGTATTTGCATTCCGTGCAATAATGTGCTTATAGCCTGCTAGAAGTCGAGCTTCAGGGCCAACAGGCTGGCCATGACTGTTTCTCCTTACTTTCACACGCCGACAGATTTAATTTGTATAAATCTCTAAGTAGCGTGCTTAACCTCTCAAGGCGTCCCACCACTCTCAATTTACACAATGATATATTATTGTTATATTAAAATTGAAAAATGAGTCAACAATAAAAGTTAACATGCATGTAAAATAAACTTAACATTACTTTGTAATTTCGGGCTCATCATCTATGTCGGGCACACTCGAGGATCCAACAATTGTTTGGTGTTCGCTATTACCCTCTTGAATTTATGATTCTATACAATATTTAAACCTCGCTTAATCTTCTTCTACTCATTTTTCCTGCAATACACATAAAATAGTTGAAATTTTAGTAATAAATGAAAACAATAATGGTACATATAAAATAGTTAAAGTATATAAAATGACCAAGATTAAAATTATAATATTACATATAAATAAAAAAAATCGTAAAATCTTACTACATCATAATTCGTAAATATCTTCGTCCACGTCTTGACGAACCCATTGAAATTGTGTACTAGTACTAGGGATATTTCATTTAAGTTTTGTTCTGGAAAAGGAAGAGTTTCTGATCTTTCGACGATTTCATCTCTACTGCTTTCATTGCCCATGTCGAACAAGTCCCTAAGGGTGTTTCGAAGTACAACGTACCAACCCTCATCAATTGGATCTTCCGAGTAAAAAACTTGTTTCACTTAAGAAGAAACACATACGGCTCGTCTATCAGTTATTCTCCGGTGTGAATCAATCAAGAGAAATTCACCATTGTAAAACCATATTGATCGTTTTAAATTTCGCGAGCCGTATTCACATCAGCCCAATCACCTCAAAATAAGACAACTTTCCATTTGCTGTAATAATCCAACTCAATGATGTCAGTAATAAGTCCGTAATACTCCAGATTCCCCTCCACAGGATTACTGGCCCTAGCACTAGCATAACTTGTAATTGAAGAATTAACAACAATTCCACAATTTTGGGTTTTCCTCAATCTCTCGCGATACCTTGTATGAAATCTGTATCCATTGATGAGGAAGGCACTATATCTTTTCACTATTCTATTTGGACCTTATGAAAGCCATTTAACTTCGTCATTTACTTCATTCCGACTCCAAACCTATTGAATCAAAAGTAAATTGAATAATTATAAATGTTATGAGAAAACATTATTACTTTTCAATGAAAACTTCAATTGCATACCGTTTGGCTTAACCATTCATAAAATGATTCTGTGAACAACTTATTAATTTCTCGTAGCTGTAACCATCGGGACCGTGAACGAGCTCTCAATATTTGTTTGTACTCACTACGTTAAAAAAAGGTTTACTTTGTTAGAAGACAAACAAATTATAATTGATTAATATTTATCAAATTCTAGAACATACTTGCATAATGGTTCCATTGAATCGTGATGAAAAAGAACGTATCGATGTGCTTGGACCCACGATCTATCGTCTAATTCTATAATTTTGACTTTGCCGATCAGTTCTCTGAAACTTTGAAATAAATAAGTTTCAGCCAAGTTATGATCTGTAAGCCCAACATTTCTACTTGGTTTGTTCATTCTTGTTTCAACATCTTCGAATACCTTGAATAGAAAGTCATACATTCCTCTGCCAAGTAGCCTTCGGCAATTGATCCTTCCGGATAACGTTTATTGCGATAGTAAGACTTCAATTTGGATAGGAACCTAAACATGATATACAACATTATCAAAAGTTGCAACTAAAGGCATTGAGGTGAATGAAGGAATAATTTGCAAATAAAGTAAGACCTTTCTATGGGATACATCTATCGATAAAAAACGGGTCCACCAAGTATTGCTTGATAAACCATAAAAGCAACATATTTTAGCCCATATTTAGTATGCTTTTGGATGATTTAACCCTTGTTTTATGTAAAAAGGTGCTATTAATCCTTTCTTTTCATGTTTTTACTCAGGAAAGCACTCGAGAACGAAAAGAACAAGAAACGGGCTTAAAACGGGCCAATTTGGGCCAAAGAGGAAATCGACACGGCTTGGACTTCAAGCCACATGGCTGTGCCTCTAAAATTAACTAAGACACGACCATGCCACGATTTACATGGCGTGCCCCAATCGACAGAATCGAGACACGACCTAAAAACGATTTACACAGGCGTGTACCATGGCCATGCCCCTATTACGGAAGAGAGTAATTTCACTCGGATTTAGATACTTAGAACCAAAGAAACACTTTTCAAAGCTTATTCAAACACCGAGTAGGAAGTATACTTGAATTGGGACACTTAGAGGCTAGGCAAAGCATTCAAAAAGTCTATATAAACACCCTAAGTGTAACCTGAAAGGGGGCGTTAGATGGTGAGCTAGGCCAAGGAGCTGAGCCAGGAAGATCACGTTTTGTGGAATCACTCGAAGATAGCCAAGTGGATCCATCTTGAAGAGCCAAATTCTACTCAAGACAGTAATTTCTCCTTCAATTCCTTGAGGGGTTTTAGGGATTTTCTATGTTTTGTTTTGTCTTTTCTCTTGAGATGTTTTCTTTATTTGTTATGAACTAAACCCTTCAGATACCTGAAGGGGATGAAACCTAGATGAATTTTGTTATTGATTTCTAAATTATATGATAAATACTTAGTTTCTTCTTAATTATGCATGCTTAATCCAAATCTGATGTGCTTAGGTGGAGGAGGAATAGACCCTACTTAAGAGTAGATTGAGCATAATTAAGCGGAGTTGATCGCACGCCTAGAGATAGGTGACGAGATTTTACCGGATTAGGGTGAAACCTAATATGGGAATTCATAGATCGATTTACTACTATTCTAGGGGGTTATTATAAGCGAATGAGAGTTCCACTAATTAACCTAGGGCTAGACGTTATTCGCCTCGAGAGAGGGTTTAATATACGTTAGGGAGTCTTACGGATCAAACTAAGTAAATAAAATCATATGGTTCAGTATTAAATAACAAGTGAAGTCTAGGTGGATTCTTCCTGAGGGTATCGTTGTGATCAATTGAGTTTTTTTTCGAGTTATTTCCCTATTCGTTCTTTTTGTCTTTGTCTTTAGCTTAGAAATCGTTAAACTAGATTAAATCAACCAATCACTCCATATTGTAGGCTAAATAATAAAAAGAAAGTAAGTATTAGTACTTTTAGTTCCTTTGGGTTCGATAACTATACTACTATTTGATAGGTACACTCGCCTTTAATCATTGTTAGAGTTAGTCTCAAGGTTTAGTCTCATTCATTCTAAATTTTAAAGCTCTGATTTCAGTGATCAAGTTTTTGGCGCCGTTGCCGGGGAACTAAAATATTAAGAAAGCTCTATTTTTATTACTTTAGCCACTATTTTTATTATTTTAATATCTTTTGCTAATTTTATTTCTTCATTATTTTTCCTAGCAGGTACCTCTAGTTTATGACTAGAAGGAACCCGACAGGACCTTTAGAATACGATAGTAAAATTGAAGCTACCGCTCGAAGGAATCGTAAAGAAATTAGGCGAGCCCTAAATTACACGGAAGAAGAGCGAGAAGACAGATCCAATCCTACTGAAGGGATGGATGAGAATAATCCACCACGAGATGTGGAAGAAAATAATGCTCCGCATACTATCTATGGTTATGCTAAACCTCATTTAACAGGAGCTGAATCTAGTATTGTTAGGCCTGCTATAGCCGCTAATAATTTTGAATTAAAGCCTAACACAATACAAATGATTCAACAATTTATTCAATTTGATGGTTTACAGGACGAAGACCCGAATACTCATATAGCTAATTTTTTAGAGTTCTGTGATACTTTCAAAATAAATGGCGTTTTGATGATGCCATTCGTCTTCGATTATTCCCCTTTTCATTAAGGAATAAAGCCAAATAGCGGTTGAACTCATTACCACGAAGGTCAATCACTACATGGGAATAAATGGCCGAAAATTTTTTATTAAAATATTTCTTACCTACCAAAATGACCATATTACTTTAATGATATCTCTTCTTTTGTGCGAGATGGATTTAGAGACATTATCGATGCATGGAGAGATACAAGGATCTCTTGAGGAGATGTCCACACCACGGATTACCTTTGTGGCTTCAAGTCCAAACTTTTTACAACGGTGTAAATCCCTCAACAAGGCAATTAATTGATTCAGCCGCTGGTGGAACTTTAAATAATAAAACTCTTGAAGCCACCTACGAGTTCATTAAAGAGATGTCACTGAATAACTATCAGTGGCAAGTTACAAGGACAAAACCGACAAAATCAGTCGGAGTTTACAACCTCGATGCAGTGACCATGTTGTCAAATTAGGTAGAGTTGATGAATAAAAAGCTTGACAGTTTATGTTCCTCGCAGGTACACCCAGTCATGCAGTGCAACGCAAGTGGAACTGTGGCGAATCCTGAGTACCCACCCTACCAACCGAACGCAGAAATCGAACAAACAAACTATATAGGTAATAATTTCAGATCCAATAACAATCCTTATAGTAACACTTACAATCCAGGTTGGAGCAACCACCCAAATTTTTCATGGGGAGGCCAAGGAAATCAAGGGAATCAAAGACAACAACCTCCTCAAAACTTCCAAAATCAGCCATATCCGCAAGAGAAAAAGCCAAGCCTCGAAGTGATGCTGACAAAATTTATGGCAAACACAGAAAATCGGTTCCAAGAAACTGAGAAAACAATTAAAAGTAACGAGAACCGAATGGGAGAACTTACGAAGTCAGTGAAGAAAGTAATTAATGCAGTCGAACAACTTGCAAAGCTACTGTCAGAACAAGCACAAGGATGTCTACCAAGTAACACAGAGATCAACCCAAAGGAGCAAATTCAAGCCATCTCAGCTAATGACAGTAAAGGTTTAGAGAAACCCATTCCAATACAAGAAAATAAGGTCGACGAAGGTAAGGTAGAGGTAACACAAGAAAAGCTAAAACCAGTAATCAATGAGTACCAACCTCGCATACCTTATCCCGAAGCGATAAAAAGAGATGATTCAGAAGAACAGATCGGTAAGTTTCTTAAACTCTTAAAGAAATTACAATTTAACTTACCCCTTCTTGAAGCTCTTTTTCAGATGCCAGACTCGAGGAAATTTTTAAAACAGTTCTTGACTAACAAACGCAAATTAGACGAAGAGCACCACGTGGAATTAAACGCAGCTTGCTCAGCAATGTTACAGAATAGACTACCACGAAAGCTAAAAGATCCAGGGATTTTTACAATTCCACGTTTAATTGGTAGTTTAGCTATTGATAATGTGTTAGCTGATTTAGGGGCAAGCATAAATGTCATGCCTTATACATTATTTAAATGACTAGGTATAGGGAAGCCCAAACAAACTAGGATGAGTATACAATTAGCTGATAAAACTATTAAAATTCCTAAGTTCATTATCGAAGATGTTCTAGTCAAAATCGATAAATTTATTTTTCCAGTAGATTTTGTTGTTTTAGATATGGATGAGGATAATACAATCCCCTTAATTTTAGGAAGGCCTTTTCTAGCAACTGCCAAGACTAAAATTGATGTTGCCACAGGAGAACTCATACTTTGTGTAGGTGACGAATCAATCAGTCTTCAAGCTCTTGACTCGGCCAGGACAGCAATCGATGAAGGTAAGAAAGTGAATACAGATGATTATCAAATTGTTCAACCTTTATTGCAAGAAACACCACAAAGGCACAACCTTGAGCCGACTCATAGATCCCAAAGCGACAAAGAGGAATCATACAAGGAACAAGACCTTAGGATTGACAATTTAGAAGAGCAGAGGACACAAGTCAAAGAACAACCGGACCTACACGAAGTAACACCGGAAGAACCACTAGAAGAACTCAGAGGAACATCAAATCACTTCAAAATAGGAGACTGTGTCTTTGCTCGACAAAGCCGATCCTCGCATCATCACAACAGACCTGAACGTAAGCAAGGAAATTTCTCTTAAGGTACACGATATCTTCCCCCATGGAACAGTCGAGGTAAGCAATCCAACATTCGGCACTTTTAAGGTAAACGCTTCTTGACTTGAACCTTATCAAGGAAATAAAATTTTAAGCAAGAGGGAAGATATTCAAACCTTTAAACCTCCCTAATTTTTCTAATTCGAGGAAAGTCCAGCTTAAGACTATAAACGAGCGCTTCTCGGGAGGCAACCCGAGTACTAACACTATTTACTTTCAAATTTATTTTTAATTTCTTTCCCTTCCTTCTTTTTTTCCTTTTAAACTAACCGGATCTTTTTTTCCTTTTAAACTAACCGGAAGTGCAAAACTTTAAGGCCACACGGCCTTATACACAGCTGTGTTCGTGACCGTGTGGACCACTAGAACCACCGTACTGACACAACAGAGGCCGTGCGAATCAGTCCCAACCACCTCACGATGTTACAGATCCAACCACTCCCTCAAGGGCACCAGTAAATTGGCACGGCCGTGCTCCACAACCGTGTAAAGCCACTGACTTATCAGACACGGGACAGATACGCCCATGCCTCCCAACCGTGCCAACACACTGCCTTTTCAAGAACAGGCATGGCACTTAAAAAATGGGCATGGGTGAGCAAACACGCCTAGACACATGGCTGTGCGATGCGGTCATGTAATTCAACACACCCTCGGTCCACAGGCACGGGAACGTGCCAAATTTGAGACCCTATTTAAACCTCACAGCCCTCCTCCTTCTCTCCTTATTTTTCTTCCTTCTTTTTCTTTCTTTCTATAGAAAAAGTGTCCAGACTCTTGAGCTACGCTAAAATCATGCCGAATAAGTGTAAGAAGGCAAGCATTGTCTTCTTAAAGGAGACCCCAACATATAAGTTCATGTCGTCCGCTTCATCCAAACACCAAGCCAAGGGTCTTTTAGACCATTTAAATTCTTTTTTATGTTTATTTTCCCCTTTATCCTACTTATCTATAATTCTCTTCTGCTTAATATATTTTAAATTCTTTTAGTTTTTTGGTTTTGGGTTCTAAAGGCTGCTTGGGAATCACGCATCACAGCCTTAGAGGCCACACCACCTTGCGAACCATCCAATAATAAGGACTCCTTAGTCCATTAGTCTTTTCTTTCAATTTCAGTTTTCATCTTAGTCTCATTCTCTTTATTTCTTTTGTCTTTAATTATAGTATTAGTATATTATTAATGTTTCTTTAGATTTCTTGGCTATATCTTTGCAGGCTACCTAATTTCTTTATCTAGCACAAAGATCATCGGTAGACACCAGGCCCATAGAAAACGCCACCACCACCTCCTCTACCTACTTTCTACCACCAAAGACGCCAACTCCCGGAATCATCCACAATTCAGGAAGTGTTACTTCTCCCCTTCTCTTTTGATTATTTTATTACATAATTGTTTATCTATCTTTGTACATTGAGGGCAATGTGCATCTTAAGTGTGGGGGGTAAAAGTACCTGAATTTTTGCATTATTCTCAAATCGAATTTTAGTCTTGTTCCTAAGTAAGTTTCTCATATTATCAATTAAGGTAAAACTTCTAATGATTTATTATTTTTATTGATAAGCTCTTGAATAAGTCATTGATAATTGTGCATTGATGATTTATACGTGAAGAATACTAGAGAATTAAGCATGATAAGTCTATTTTTTCAAAAATTTAAAAAAATTTTCCTAGGTTGTTGAACTGAATTTGAATACTACCTTGAAGCTTGAAATTTACAGGATTGATGTCAAATACCCATAATTTTTTTGTGAGATTTGAGCCTTATAGAGCATATATTTTTTTTCATGCTCACTTTATTAATTATGAGTGTGTCAACACTGAATTGTTATTCTAGAACTTGCCTTGATTATACATATCGAGACCACATTAATGATTTGATATACTGAGATGATAAAGGCACCTAGGTTTTAACCCATTCACTCCACTAAAAAGCCTACCTTCACAAATTAACTCCTAGTAAACCCCGTTGATCTTAACAACCCTTTTTATTGAATTACCCGCTTAATATTAACCCAAAACCCTTTGTATTTGTTATCACCATTCTTTTTGACTACCCTTCTATCGAGAATTGAATTGATCGATTTACGAAATTAGTTTGTTTCATTGATAAAGTTCTTTCTTTATTATGTTTTACTTAGTTTGTTCTTAAAAAAAAACCAAAAGTATATTCAAGTAGTAGATTAATGGAGCTTATGCATTTAAATTCCAATTGTTGAAGAAGAACTCGTATTAAAAGTATTATCAATAGTAGTATTACTAGTTTCAAAGCAATCATTTATTTTCTAGTTCAAGATTCTTAGTAGGTAATTTATCGTGTCAATCTCGATAATTCAACCTTCTAATTCACCTTTATCCACACCTTTAACCTAAGCTCTGTTACAATCTTGTCAAAGACCTTTTGATTTGTGTATCATCTCATATTACAGTGGTGGAGATTTGATTTTCAGGCAAGCCTATAGGATTAACTTTTCATGTTAGACTTATGAGTGCTTTCTCTTGAACCTTAAACACTTCGAGTGCTTTGAGTGAATCTTTAGTGAGGATGTCAATCCTTATCGGTTTTGAATTAAAGGTAATTATTTAGATAAGGGGAGACACCTATGTTTTTATGCTACAAATTTATGACTTAGAATTGTTTGAATCTTTAGGAGTCTTTGAGATAAATTATCCATGTATGAATTATCTGTGAATTATGATGAGGCATTGTTGATAGGAATTATGAATTAGGAAAAGTTTGTTTTAATTATAAGTTGAGAATTTTGCTTGAGGACAAGCAAAAGCTTAAGTGTGGGGGTATTTGATAAACCGTAAAAGTAACATATTTTAGGCCCACATTTAGTATGCTTTTGGATGATTTAGCCCTTGTTTTATGTAAAAAGGTGCTCTTAATCCTTTCTTTTCATGTTTTTACTCAGGAAAGCACCCGAGGACGAAAAGAACAAGAAACGGGCTTAAAATGGGACAATTTGGGCCAAAGAGGAAATCGACACAGTCTGGACTTCAAGCCACACAGCCGTGCCTCGACAATTAACTAAGACACGGCCATGCCACGATTTACACGGTTGTGCCCCAATTGATAAAATCGAGACACGGCCTGAAAATGATTTACACGGCGTGTACCATGGTCGTGCCCCTATTACGGGAGAGAGCAATTTCACTCGGATTTGGATACTTAGAACCAAAAAAACACTTTTCAAAGCTTATTCAAACATCGAGTAGGAAGTATACTTGAATTGGGACACTTAGAGGCCAAGCAAAGCATTCTAAAAGTCTATATAAACACCCTAAGTGTAACCTGAAAGGGGGCATTAGGCGGTGAGCTAGGCCAATGAGCCGAGCCAGGAAGATCACGTTTTGTGGAATCACTTGAAGATAGCCAAGTGGATCCATCTCGAAGAGTCAGAATTCTACTCAAGACGACGAATTTCTTCTTCAATTCTTTCAGGGGGTTTTAGGGATTTTCTATGTTTTGTTTTATCTTTTCTCTTGAGATGTTTTCTTTATTTGTTATGAACTAAACCCTTTAGATACGTGAAACCTAGATGAATTTTGTTATTGATTTCTAAATTATATGATAAATACTTAGTTTGTTCTTAATTATGCATGTTTAATCCAAATATGATGTGCTTAGGTGGAGGAATAGACCACCGCTAAGAGTAGATTGAGCATAATTAAGCGGAGTTGATCGCACACCTAGAGATAGGGTGACGAGATTTTACCGGATTAGGGTGAAACCTAATATGGGAATCCATAGATCGATTTACTACTATTCTAGGGGGTTATTATAAGCGAACGAGAGTTCCACTAATTAACCTAGGGTTAGACGTTATTCACCTTGAGAGAGGGTTTAATATACGTTAGGGAGTCTTACGGATCAAACTAAGTAAATCAAATCATATGGTTCAATATTAAATAACAAGTGAAGTCTAGGTGGATTCTTCCTGAGGGTATCGTTGTGATCAATTGAGTTTTCTTCGAGTTATTTCCCTATTCGTTCTTTTTGTCTTTGTCTTTAGCTTAGAAATCGTTAAACTAGATTAAATCAACCAATCACTCCATATTTTAGGCTAAATAATAAAAAGAAAGTAAGTATTAGTACTTTTAGTTCCTTTGGGTTCGATAATCTGGTCTTGCCTAAGCTATACTACTATTCGATAGGTACACTTGCCTTTAATCGTTGTTAGAGTTAGCCTCAAGGTTCGATCTCATTCATTATAAAATTTAAAGCTCTGATTTCAGCGATCATTACTTCACGAGGGAGATGAATTAACAAGTGCAACATAATAGTGAAGAAGGAAGGCGGAAAGATCTTTTCTAGATTGCATAAAGTCAATGCGGCTTGATCTTGTAGTGTCTCAAGTTCTTGAACATCCAAAAATTTGCCACAAATGCCTTTCATTATATTGGATAGTTCAATTACAGAAGATGTCACCTTTTTGACATACAACACCGCATAGCAACTGGCAGTAAGTCTTGCATCAAGATGTGATAGTAATGCGATTTTAAGCTATATAGTCTTCGATCTTTAAGACTCACACATCGAGATATGTTTGATGCATACGCATCCGGGACCTTTATATCCTTCAACACCATACAGAACATTTCTTTCTCCATCTTCAACATTGAAAAATAACATGCGGCAACCGATATTTCATATTTGGAAGTGCTTAAGGATGAAGCTCACGCCGAATTCCCATGTGGACTAAATCAAGTTGACTCTAAAGATTATCTTTTGATTTTCCGTCGACATTCAAAATAGTCCCAATGATGTTCTCGCAGACATTTTTCTCAATGTGCATGACATCAAGATTATGTCGTAAAATCTGATGCTCCCAATAAGGCAACTAAAAAAATACTTCTTTTTTTTCTACAAGTCCGCCTCATTAGGATCATCCTCTTCATCAGATTCATCTCAGATTCATCCCTTGATCTTCTATTTCTTTGCGTGTTGGTCGATTGATTCATCTCTTCATAAATGAAATTCATATATTTCAACATGAACAATATTTTGGATCCACCAGTCTGCGAAGAAGCTTTTCTGAACTCTTCAGTACCGTCAAATTGAGTACTTTGAAATCTAAATCTATGATTTTTCGGTAACCACCGACGATGCCCCATGTAAGAGAACTTCTTCCATTATATAACCATTGCGAACATGTTTGCGCAGTACAACAAGGACAAGCATAACGTCCCTTGGTACTCCAACCAGATAAATTGGCATAGGTCGGGAATTCATTAATAGTCCACATCAAAGCCGCACATAAATTGAAGTTCTCCTTTCTCAGTACATCGTATGTCTCAACACTAGCCCATAATTGTTTTAACTCTTCAATAAGTGGCTGCAAATATATATCAATATCATTTTGGGCCCTTTCTCTCCAGGGATAATCATAGATAAGATAAAGGATGATAGTTTCATGCAAACCTATGGAGGCAAATTGTAAGGAACAAGCACCACAGGCCAAGTACTGTATGTAGTGCTCAAGATTTTGTAAGGGTTAAATTCACCAGATGCTAGCCCTAGCCTCACACTCCGAGGATCACTTGCAAAGCTTGGAAATTTGGAGTCAAATGATTTCCAAGCTAAAGAATCTACAGGATGCTTTAACAATCCATCATCGGTTCGTCCATCATGGTGCCACGTCATTGACTCGGCTGTCTTCGACGACATGAAAAGCCTTTGAAGCCTTGGTATTAGCGAAAAATACCGCAAAATCTTAACTGGCTGCTTCCTTGACTGTGTATCATTTTCATCCTCGTAACCATCCTCTGTATTTACATTCATCCAATGGGATTGACCGTATACATGACAGCACTATTGGTTTCTCCGATTGCCCTAATACAACATGCAGTCATTTGGGCAACTATGAATTTTGTTGTATCCATGGCCCAAATCTTTGATCAGTTTCTTCATGTCTTTGGAAGTTTGAGGGATTTTTGCAAACGGGAATATTTCTCTCAAAAACTCTAACAACATTGTCAAAGAGTTTCCGGTCCACCCTTCCAAATATTTTAAGTGAAAAAGACGAATACAGAAAGACAATTTTAAAAATTTAGATCCCTCATACAGTTCTTTGTTCATTTCACCAAGTAACGTGTAGAACTTCGCCGCTTCTTCATTTGGCTGATCATCAGGTACACTTCTTCCCATTTCGGTGAAAGTATTTCCACCAAAATTATAATCTTTAGTTGTACCCAAGTCAGGTGGAAATGATTGCAAACCATCACCGCACATATTAAATGCATCCCGCAACATGCCATCCATGTTGTACAAACCCATTTTGCCCCAAATACACTGACCCAATACAAACCAAAACCCAAAACCCGTTTTACAACCCAAACCCAAAATAACCTAACCCAAAACCCAATAGCCCCTAAAATTTATTAAACCCGAATGGCCCATTAAAACCAGCCCAAGCTGACCAGGCCTGATTAGCCCATCCCCTAATTAACCCTAATCAGAAGAAACAAAACAGAAACCCTAGATGCGCCGCACCTAGGGCCACTTGCCAGCACCACTTGCCTCTGCCCCCTGTCCCATCCACCGCCTCTGCCAAAGCCCCAGGCCACCAACGCCACTAGCACCGCCCAAAGCACCTGCAAAGAGTAAAAACGAAAAGACAGAAGACAAGACAGGAAAAAAAGTGTAAAAAATGGCTATAAAGCCAAGCAAAAGCTGTGTAAAGAGGAGGCTTTTTTTTTTAATCTTTCTTTCATCTGTTTTTATCTTTTCATCAATACAAAAACAGAGGAATTTTCATTAAACGGAAAATCAATCACAACCAAAAACAGAGATAAAAATACTAACAGGAATAAGTAACCAGAATATCAAGGGAGACAAAATCAGAGAACCAAAGTATTAAAAAATCGAGATCGGAGGCCCAAGGTATTGTTAATTTTTTTTTATTTTCTTCCTCATTTTACGAATTTGTTTCCTCTTTGTTCATGCACGTATAAAAATATGAAATACTAAAAAAGGGAAAGGAAATAAACACATAAAAAAAGAAAAAAGTTACCTCTTTTTGAACTTTTGGCCACCGTGTGCGGTGGCCGGCGCCGGCGCCGGCACGACGGCAGCTGGTCGGAATCCCACCGGAGACCAACCCCCTGCAGAGAAAAAAAAGAATCAAAGCAAAAAGTTTTTTAGTAAGCAGCTGAAATGAAGGAGGAAGAAAAATTTTTAGTTTTATAAGGATTTCAAAACGACGCCGTTTAGGGCCTGATTCAGTGGCCCCAAAATGACGTCGTTTGGCCTTGACCCGCGTGCGACCCGACCCGCTCCAGGGGATCCGCGTGTTTTTGAAGGGAAGGGTTAATTGCACAATCGGCCCTTCCGTATTTTTAGTTTTTTTAAATCAAACTTTTAATTATTGCAACATTGGCCCAATAATTTTTCGCGGTTTGCGATTCAGTCCCCCCTTCAAACGCTGCGTTTTAATTTATGGGAAAATTGCCCCTTTGGTCCCCCTACTATCACGCGTGTTTTCAACCCTCAACCACTGTTTCATTTACAATTTGGCCCAAATTTCCATTTTTTGATGCAATTCAACCCTTTTCAATTATTTTACAATTTTATTATAATTACTAGCGTTTAATATTTTATTTTATTATTATTATTATACTTACTATTGTTATTATTATTATTTATTATTATTTCACTATTTCTATTATTATTCTATTATTATCATTTTCATATCATCCTTATTATTTAGTTTTCGTATATGTATATATATCTTTTCCTTTATCGCTTTATTTATCGATTGTTACTATTATTGCATTATTATTATTATTATTATTATTATTATTATTATTATTATTATTATTATTATTATTATTATTATTTTATTATTATCGTTATTAAATATATTGTCATCGCCATTGTTTCTTACTATTACTATTATATGCATATATATATATTTTACTATTATTCGCTTACCATCATTTTTATATTATTACCATTACCTTATATGTTAGTATTTTATTATTTAATTTTCATCACTAATTTTATTATTCTATTACCACTAATATTATTATTCATAATGGTATAGTATCATCATTATTTCATATCATTATCATATTATTATTATTTGTACTCTTATATTCACTATATTTATATCTACATTTATCTTTCTTAATTTCATATTATTACTACATAAAATGTATTTTGAAAATCATCATATTTCATTTTAAGGTTTTAGAATAAATGTGATGTTTCAGATTTAGAATTAGAAAATAGTGCCCTAACGTCTTTGGGTTGCGATTTTCCGCTTAACTAAATTACTTAACATCCCTTTTACGAAGTTTCGCAAATCATGAGACGACTTTGATTACGAGAGATTAAAACATTGTGTCCTAACGAATTTGGATGTGATGTTTATATCTTTTCGGACAAAGAAATCTCAAGTTTTGACTCGAGCCTTCTCTTTGATTTGATCCGATCTGAGGCATTTTGTAAAATTGCTACATTCCATTTAAAGGTTTTTAAATAAAGGCAATGTTTTGTATTTAGGAATTAGGGAATGGTATCCTAACGTCTTTGGGTTGCGATTTTTCGTTTGACTAAAACACTAAACATTCTTTTAATAAATTTCACGAACTTGAGATAACTTTGATTACGAAGGCTTGAATATCGCGCCCTAACGTCTTGGATGTGATGTTTGTATCCTCTCGAATAAAGAAATCTCAAACTCCTACCTCAACTATCCAAACATTTTTAAAGATCCGAATTTAAAATCTTTTCAAACTTCCGACATTAAGACACTAATTAATCATTTTGGTACCAATTTTGGGCGACGAGGGTGCTAACCCTTCCTCGCATGTAACCGACTTTCGAACTCGTTTTCGGATTTAAGTAGACCAAAACCGTTGTTTTGATAAATCAAACTGCTTATTAAAAACAACCGTTTTACGAGGTGACCCGATCACACCTCAACAAAAAGGGATTGGTGGCGACTCTTTTTTTTTTCATTTTTAAAACCCAAAGTCGAACCCCTTGTTGTTTTCCAAAAAAAAGGTTACGATAGCTTGGCGACTCCACTGGGGACGCTTTTTGGAAAGTCAAGCCATAAATTGATTATTTTCTGTCTTTTGTCAGAAATTTGAAAGTTCAAGTTGAAAATTACGATCTTTTTACTGCATGTTGTTTTAATTTCGGCATTGCATTGCATGACCGTCGTGGTCACACCTTTAAGTGGAAGTAAGAAACTACTCTTTCGTGAGGTTTTCACCTCCGTGCAAGATAGTGGATCGCTTTCGGGATACATCTGTACCTATGTCTTCGTGAGATTTTCATCTCCGTGCAGCCATAGGGAAATGTATTCCCCTGAATTAAACTCGGTTTATATGAGCCTATAATGGGTGAGGATCGAGGAATCTACTAGTTCAGGTACCCTTACTTTAGAACTGAACCTCATATAGTAAGCCCTAAGAACCCACCCTAGGTAGAGCCGCGCCAAACCTTAGTGGTTACCAGATTAGGTATTTTTATTCTTTGCTTCTTTGTGTATGGAGTCTTGATTTGCTTCATTTTTATTTTTGCATGGCATCTTCATCAAAAGGTGTTGATTCACATTCAATTGCTAAATAGATAGCTTCTCATGGAAAGGGGTTTCTTGATAGAGTAGAGGACAATGCGGCCGTGCAATATGGGCCGAGACAACGCAACAAAAAAGGGTGATAGTCTTACTGAGTAAGGGCACGTGTCGTAATTATGGGACTTCACACGACGTTGTAACTCAAAATAATCTTCAAAAGATGAAAGAGATATGGAGTCAATGGGACGACGAGATTAAGCAACTATTCTCTTGTCATTACGGTGATCGCATATCTGCCGACATCAAGGTAGACTAGCACTTATTCCGAGCTATAGCCCAATTTTGGAATCCGCTTATAGTTGTTTTACTTTGGAAGCGGATCTGGTGCCTACTATAGAAGAGTATACTGACTTTACTCGCTGCCCAAAATTCAAATTGACAAAGTTTATACAAGACACATTAACGTCCTCACCTTCTTAAAAAGTCGATGAATATTACGGAATGAAGCGGCGATGGGTTACTGACGGATAAAACAAAAAGGAGATTGTAAGTGCATCCCTTGGAGAAATTTAAGGATTTGATCATAGCATACCCTAACGTGAAGAAAAGGGTTGAAATTTTTACCTTGAGCATTTATGGGTGATTATTTTCCCTAAAGCTCTAGGGCATGTAGGCAGGCGATCTCATTTATTTGATGATTGATAGAAGAGTCACACCCGTTCTCGCAATTCGGCTGAAACTTTTAGGTCCTTAAGCTGCGTCAAGAGAAGCGGCGAAGGAAGATTCACTTGGTTGTGCATGACTCTTGCTAGTATGGTTCAACAATCATTTTAGAAAGCGAAAAAGGCACCGGTCGAATCTTTTCCGAGGACTATTCCCGCTAAAAGAATTAGCACCACACCAAGGCAAGACGATCTTACGGAAGAAAATGGATGACAATTACGCAAAACACGCAAGAAGAAGACGTAGAATGGAAAGCTCCTTTAATGATCCCCGATGAGATCCTATATCGGTGTGGAGATTTTGACCGGTTCCTCTCATTGGGAATATGGGAGTCGTCGGATATGCTCCTCTCCTCGTGTTGAGACAATACAGATCGAGACAGTTTATACCTGCAACACAAGGTCTAATTCAGTGCGAGTTTGAATACAAAGAAGACAATTGTAAGAAAAGAGTTCGTGAAATAGCGAGTGCTTGGAGTCGGACTCACAGAATGAAAAGGTTTGCCACTAACCCGATGACAACCCCCGAATATGATCGATGGTGGAGTCAGAGAATCAACGACAACATTCCTACATCAGGCCAAGAAAACGCCCGATCAGTGGAAGAGCACCTGCAGGTAATCCCATCAGAGCTCAAAATCATCAAACAGGATTTTGAGAAAAAGAATGTGAAATTAGGGAAAAGGATAGAACAATTAGAAGAAGAGAAAATGCAGTTAGGATTGGATGTTGACATTCGTGTCGGAAGCCAAAAGTCGAGGAAAGGAAAAATAAGGTGATGAAGATTTGGACGGTTTGAAAACAGACTATAACAAGCTGCGAAGGTCAATGAAACTTGCTGGATTAGGAAAAACGTCAGAGCAATGGTGTCAAGAACTTAGAGAGGAAAAAAATAGAGCTAGTCAATGGGAAAGGGAACTCCGAGATACTCAAGTTCGAGAAGCTACTTTGAAAAGAAGTTTGGTAAAAATTCAGAACGAGAAAGAGGGATTAAAGGCTCAGGTGGCAGAATTGGAAAGATCCTTGTATCAGTATTGTAGCCGCAACTCTATAGTCGAATTAAAGGCTAGTCTCAGTAAAATCGAAGAAATAAAAGCAAGAATTGAAGAGCTAGAATCTGCTTTACATGGTTGCGAGCTACGGGTGGAGCTTCTTGAAGTCAATGAGGAGCGTTGGAAGCAACAACTTCATCACGCTCAAAACTAAGTCAGAGACCTGGATTACATTATGAGGGAAGCCATGGCTCAAGTGCGAGAGGTGGCTGATCACTTACAAACCTTAGCAGTCCAAGCTGATGTACTAAGTTTATTTTACGAGTCGAAGTCAGAGCAAGGTCAAGAGTTAGCTAGGCTTCTTGAGGAAGTCAAGGCCTTAAGTATTAGGGCGAGGCCATATATGTAATCCATTTTATGTAAAGAAACTTGTTTTCTAGAAAAGTTATTCTAATGAAAATTGAATCAGAATTAATGCCTTTTTTTTTGCATACATTTCATGCATTAGCATTACATTGCATCATGTGCATTAAATCTCACAAAAGAACCTTAAATTATGACAGTTACCCTGGAACATCGCTACAATACACGAGGTAAAACAAAAATCATGGATCAAAGGATGGAAAGGTTAGAGCAATTGCAAAAGAAAATATAGGAACAGATGCAAAAACGATTGATCAAGATGCAACAGGACATGATGGAACGAATGTAAGAATCTCAGAATAGCATGATAAATCAGTTGGCGCAGTTGTTGGCCAATGAACGTGAGAAGGGAAAGGGTGTTGCTACTAGTTTAGGAAACGATAATGACGACCCCGTTTACCCACCAGGTTCTACCCCACCTAATACCCAAGCGCCACCGGAGGTGCATCCCCAAAGGACGCCTGTTACTATTAGACCACAATATCAGGTTGGTACCACGATACCGGTCCACCTCCCGACTGGTTCGGGTACTAACCCAGGGGAAAGTCTGGCTAACCCTGTGGTCCCTGATCTCGATGAACTGGTAGAAATGGGTAAGGCAAAAATAGATTTGTCAAAGCAACTTGAGAACCGTTGCAAGTGGCTAGAAGAAAAGTTTAAAGAAATAGAAACGGCTTACCATCATTATGGGATGGACGCTAAAGACTTAAGTCTGGTCCCGGACTTAGTCCTTCCACTAAAGTTCAAAACACCAGAGTTCGAGAAATATAACGGGACTAGCTGTCCTGAGGTGCACATCACAATGTTCTGCCGGCGGATGGCGGGAACCTTAATAATGACCGATTCTTGATTCAATCATTTTCAAGACGGTTTGGTGGTCTGCCGCAAATGGTATAACCAGACTTAGTCGTGCCCAAATTAAGACATGGAAGGACACGCACAGCCTTCATGAAACATTATGGTCATGTAACTGATATTGCTCCCGATAGAATCACGCCTAAAATATGGAGAAAAGTCGGCGAAAGTTTTAGGCAAGATGCCCGATGATGGAGAGAGGTAGCAATACAAGTTCACCACCGCTTTTGGAAAAGGAGACAACCATGCTCTTCATAAATACGTTGAAAGCTCCTTTCATCAATCATATGTTGGAAGCGCCACTAAAAGCTTCTCGGACATCGTGATGTTAGGGAGATGATAGAAAATGCAATCAGATGTAGCAAGATAGAAGTGGGAGAAAGTACCAGAAAGACAATCCCAAAGAAAAGAGAGAACGATGTAAATAACTTAGGTAAAGGTTATCCAAAGCCTATTATCAGAATCACCCGCGTCAGAATCACGATCATTAGGGCTCCTCTAGCAAGAATCCAAAGACAAAGCGAACACGGAGAAAATCCAATTCACGCCAATCCCAGTCACATACAAGAAAATGTACCAGAACTTATTCGATGCACATGTTGTTGCCCCACATTACCTAAAACCCCTGCAACCCCCATACCCTAAGTGGTATGACGCGAACGCACAGTGCGAGTACCACGCAGGGATTGTGGGGCATTCAATAGAGAACTGTCTTGCTTTCAAAAAACTGGTAGAAAGACTCATCCAGATGGGCGTTATAAAAGTAGACGATACCCCCAGCGCGGGGCACCCGCTGCCTAATCATGAGGTCAATATGATAGGCGAAAACATGGGAAGGAGAGTTAAAAGGGATGTTGACGAAGTAAAGACTCCGATGAAACAAGTTTGGAAAGAAATGATGAAGAGAAAATTAGCTGTATCAAAGCCGGTAGAAAAGCATGAAAGAACAAGAAGAGGTTGCGAGTTTCATAACATGGAAGGGCATGAAATCCGGGATCTTGAGTTCGACTGCAGTACAAAGATTGATGGACAATAAAGAGTTGGAGTTTTTTGAGATTAATGAAGGCCGAAAAGAAAGAAGCATTTGCGTTTTGAAAGATGAATCAACAATAAAAGTCTCGAAAGCTAGCTATCCTTTAGTCATCATCTCACGGCCAAAGAATGATGGAACCGGGATAAAGACAACTCCGAAGATTGTGATTCGTAAATCGGCGGTCCTTTCGTATGAAGACAACAAAGAGGTTCCCCAGAACTCTAATTACAACCTGACGATTCCTAAAATAGAGGACTCATCCCGCACTATGAAAGAAAACCAGGAGCCTCCGAAGATTGTGATCCGAAGACCTGCGGCCTTTTCATATGAAGATAACAAAAAGGTTTCCTGAAACTACAACTGTAATGTGACGATTCCCGGGAAAAGAGACTTGTCTAGCACTGCAAAGGGAAACCAAGAAGTAGGCTCCTATACACGTAGCGGGAAGCGTTACGACATGGCAAACCCATGGACCGAGCTTGCAAAGGGGAAAACCTTGGTGGGCGAACAAAAGAAAGAAAATGCGACCAAACAGGAAGCTCCTATAAATGAGCCAGTGAAGGAAGACGAGGCTAGGGAATTCTTGAAGTTTTTAAAACATAGTGAATACAGCGTCGTGGAGCAGCTGCATAAACAGTCGGCTCGTATATCTGTACTTGACTTGCTATTAAGCTCAGAAGCGCACCGCAACGCACTGATGAAAGTATTGAATGAAACTTATGTTGCTAATGATATCACCGTTAACAAGTTGGATCGTCTAATTAGCAATATAAGTGCTGATAACTTCATTTTCTTTAATGATGACGAGATTCCACCGGGGGGCATGGGTTCTATCAAGGCCCTCCATATTACTACACGGTGCAAAGGATACACACTACCAGGGGTATTAGTCAACAACGGATCGGCACTCAATGTTTTGCCATTATCGACGTTGAATCGGTTACCCGTTGATAGCTCTCACATGAAGGCCTGCTACAATGTAGTAAGGGCATTCGATAGAACTGAAAGGAAAGTCATGGGGAGGATCGAAGTACCTTTTTTAATCGGCCCAGTTACATATGAAGTGGATTTCATAGTAATGGATATCAGGCCGTCGTATAACTGTTTGTTGGGGAGACCTTGGATACACTCAGCGGGAGCAGTCCCCTTATCGTTGCACCAGAAATTCAAATTAGTCACAGAATGCCGTTTGGTAACAATAAATGCTGAAGAAGACATCATCGCAACCATAACCAATAGTGCACCATATTTAGAAGCAAATGACGAAGCAACTGAATGTTCCTTCCGCTCTTTGGAATTCGTCAACGCAATATTTATCATCGAGGGAAATAAGATTCCAGTGCCCCAGTTATCCAAAACCACAAAAATGGGTTTGCAATTAATGGTCGAAAATAGAGGCAGTGCGAAAAGGGATGGAAGGTATCTCAAGGAGGAATCAAGTCCGAGGTTGAAGAAAAAGAGACCTCTTTGGCTTAGGATTCAAGCCGAATGCAAAGGAAAAGAAGAAAGAGTTAGAAAAGAAGCAAGAAAGAAGGAAAGCGCGTTTGGGTGGAGATGAGATTAAATGGGAACCGATGATAATTCATCATATTCGTGAGACCTTTATATCAGGAGGGGTTATCCATCCGAGACAAGGAATGCAAGATAAAGAAATCGTGCACGTCAACGCTATATCTGAAGGAAAAATTGAGGAAAAAAATCGAAATGGCATCCGCCCCTATGAGCCAAGTAGCATTCTAAACAACTGGACTGCGGAGGAGATTCCTATAGCTTTTAGAACTCAATCAGAGTAATACTCAGAACACACTTGTTGCTTTAAGTCTAGAAGCAATAAGAGTCCCTTTTTGTGAAGCATGATTCTGTATAAGGCATCGTTATTTTCAATGAAATACATCTCCGCCATCGTTTGAGCAATTTTTCTTTTATGTTCATTTCATTCATTATCATTATTCTTTCTTTAGACATTCTTCCAAACATTTCTATTCTTCATTTATGATACCAATAAGCATGCCTAGATTCTGTAATTCTATGAGCCTTTATTCATCTCCATAACAGGTCCCCAAATATCAATGATTTGAGTAACACTACCGATGACTCGGAATGTCCTTTTGAGCAAGATACGGGTGCGAAAGATTTCCAAGATTTTGGAGATGACCAAGGCTGTGACTTATCTCCTGAACTGTTAAGGATGGTAGAACAGGAGGAGAAACAAATCGTACCTCACAAAGAGTCGATGGAAATAGTGAACCTAGGAGAGGGGCAAGAAAAGAAAAAAGTGAAGATTGGAGCCGGTATCACCGTAGAGACAAGGCGAGACCTCATCGAGTTACTCTAAGAATTTAAGGATGTCTTCGTATGGTCATATCAAGACATGTCCGGGCTAAGCACTGATATCGTGGTACACCGCTTTCCCATAAAAGAAGAATACAAGCCAGTCCAACAGAAACTTTAGAGGATGAGGCCAGACGTTTTACTAAAAATAAAAGAAGAAGTCAAGAAGCAATTTGACGCAGGTTTCTTGCAAGTGGTTAAGTACTCGGAATGGGTAGCCAATATTGTCCCCGTCCTTAAGAAAGATGGGAAAGTACGAATGTGTGTGGACTACAGGGATCTAAACAAGGCTAGCCCGAAGGATAATTTTTCGCTACCTCATATCGACACCTTAGTGGATAATACGGCGGGTTATTCATTGTTCTCATTCATGGATGGCTTCTCTGGATACAGCCAGATAAAGATGCTTCCTGAGGACATGGATAAAACCACATTCATAACCATGTGGGGAACCTTTTGCTATAAGGTAATGCCATTTGGGTTGAAGAATGCGGGAGCAACATATCAGAGAGCCATGGTAACCCTATTCCATGATATGATGCACAAGGAAATTGAGGTTTATGTCGACGATATGATCACCAAGTCCCGAACCGAAAAGGAGCATATCCAAGTCTTAAGAAAATTATTTTTGAGGTTGAGAAAAGTCCAATTGAAGCTTAACCCGGCTAAGTGTACCTTTGGAGTCAGGTCAAGGAAACTGCTAGGATTTATAGTCAGTGAAAAGGGGATTGAGGTTGACCCAGACAAGGTCAAGGCTATACAAGAATTGCCTCTGCCTCGCACGCAAAAAGAAGTTTGAGGCTTCTTAGGAAGATTAAATTACATTGCTCGGTTCATTTCACAACTGACTGAGAAATGTGATCCCATATTTCGTCTTCTTAAAAAACACAATCCAGGTGTGTGGGACGAGGAATGTCAGAAGACCTTCGACAAAGTAAAGTAGTACCTGTCCAATCCTCCGGTATTGACACCGCCTAATCCAGAGAAGCTTTTAATCCTCTATTTGACGGTACTTGATAATCCAATGGGATGTGTGCTCGGCTAGCACGATGAGTCAGGAAAGAAAGAAAAGGCAATATACTACCTCAGTAAAAAGTTCACTGAGTGTGAAACAAGGTACTCACCAATTGAGAAACTATGTTGTGCCTTGGTCTGGAAAACTCGGCGATTGAGGCAGTATATGTTGTATCATACGACTTGGCTCATCTCGAAGCTAGACCCACTGAAATACCTAATAGAGTCGACTACTTTGAATAGACGGATGGCCCGATGGCAAATTTTACTTTCTGAGTTTGATATAGTTTATGTAAACCAGAAGGCGATAAAAGGAAGTGCAATAGCGAATTTTCTGGCCAGTAGAGCTCTGGCAGATTATGAGCCTTTGGACATTGATTTCCCTAATGAAGACCTAATGTATGTAGCAATCACTGAAGAAGGTACCCCGGAAAGTCGTCCTTGGAAACTGAACTTCGACGGGGCATCGAATGCTATGGGCAATGGAATTGGGGCAGTTCTGGTGTCCCCAAATAGAGATCATTACCCATTTACTTGTAGGCTGGATTTTGATTGTACAAACAACATGGCAGAGTATGAAGCTTGCATCATGGGTATCCGTGCCGCTATAGAACGTAAAATTAAGGTGCTAGAAGTATACGGGGACTCTGCACTGGTGATTTATCAACTTAAAGGAGAATGGGAGACGAGAGATCCCAAATTGGTCGAATACAAAAGATTGGTCCAAGAACTGATCAAAGAGTTCGATGACATCACTTTCAGTTACCTACCAAGAGACGAAAATCAGATGGCTGATGCTCTAGCCACATTGGCTTCTATGGTACGAGCAAACAACGAGGAGGATATGAGGCCTATACGAATGAGCATTTATGAGGCTCCAGCCCATTGCTACAGCGTGGAAGAAGAGGAGCAAAATGATCACCCGTGGTATCACGATATACTATAATACGTGAAAGATCATAAATACCCCGATCAAACAACCGAAAACGACAAAAAGACGTTGATAAGATTAGCTTGTGACTATGTCTTAGACGGAGAGGTCTTATACAAAAGAAGAAAGGATCAAGTGCTATTGAGATGTGTGGACGGCGTCGAGGCTAAGCAGATCCTAGAAGAAGTCCATGAGGGTGTCTGTGGAACACATGCTAATGGGTTCGCAATGGCCAGACAAATCATGAGATTCGAGTATTATTGGTCTACCATAGAAAGAGATTGCATTGATTATGCTAAGAAATGTCATAAGTGCCAAATTTATGGGGACAAGATTCATGTACTACCCTCACCTTTACATGTTATGACCTCCCCATGGCCCTTTTCTATATGGGGCATGGACGTTATTGGACCAATCTCCCCAAAAGCTTCCAATGGACATCGGTTCATCTTCGTAGTAATTGATTACTTCACTAAATGGGTGGAGGCCACTTCATATGCTAATGTGACAAAATCAGATCGATAAGTTCCTAAAAAGGAAATCATATGTCGATATGGAATGCCCGAGAGGATCATATCGATAATCGTTAAACTGAACAACAAAGATGATCGCAAAAGTCATGAGGCAATTCAAGATCGACATCACAATTCGTCACCATATCGCTTAAAGATGAGCAGTGCGATGAGAGGCGACTAACAAGAATATCAAGAAGATAATAGGAAAGATGATCGAGACTTACAAAGGCGCACGAAGCTACCATTTGCCCTTTTCGCCTATCGAACGTCGATCGGAACCTCCACGGGCAACTTCTTTCTCATTGGTTTACGGAATGGAGCGGTTTACCCATCGAAGTTGAAATTCGTCCTTTCGAGTATTGTCTGAATTGAAATTGAATGAAGCGGAATGGATCCAAGTTCGATATGATCAGTTGAATCTAATCGAAGAAAAGAGACTAAAAGCTATCTGTCATGGTCAGATGTACCAAAAGCGAATGATGCGAGCATACAACAAAAAAAGTGCATCCAAGAGAATTCCACGAGGGAGACTTAGTTTTGAAAAAGATCCTCTCCATACAAAAGGACTTCAGAGGGAAATGGATGCCAAATTGGGAAGGACCTTATGTGGTGAAAAGGATTTCTCTGGAGGGCTCTAATTTTGGCGAGATGGATGGGAAAAATCTATCCAATCCCATAAATTGATTCGCTTAAGAAATATTATGCTTGAAGAAGGGAAAGGCTAAAGTGAAAACCCGTAAAGGGCGCTTTAAAACCTAAAAAAAAAATCAGAGAGGCCAAAGCGAAAACCCGTAAAGGGCGCTTTGAGACCAAAGGGGCTTTGAGTTGAAAACCCGATAAGGGCAGCTCAAATTTGCACGAAAGAGGAGGTATGTGACAATTTTTGTTCTCCCATAATTAGCAAAAGGAGGAATGTTACACCTCAGAACATCTACAAAGCATCGCAGATCTCCCCACATCTATTCAGCTCAAAATGATCTTCGGAAGGATTCGGTGGTGAAGCTCAGTTGCAATATCTGGGCACCTACTTTTTCTTTTTACCCATTTTTTGTACTCCAATAATGTTTACTTTTTTTGATTTAATCCAATTCCATTCTTCATAAATCCCATTGTTATTTTAAATCTTTAGATTGTTTGCAATTGAAATAACGACCCATGAACCCATAATACTTCCATAAAAGGAGTCCCGCCTATTACTCTGGAGGCCTCTAAACAGCGTAGGAACCTAAAACAAGACTGTTGTTTAGGAACCTCCACACTTAGGGGTTGGAAACGTTTGAGGAAGAGGAGTCCAAAATTATGACCATTTCTTTAGATTCGCAGTCATAGATATCAGACAAGATGTTACAACTGTACCGTGACCATGACGAGCGAGCGAGCAATTACGGCCTTAAGCTTGTAAAAAGAGATCATTCCCATGACACCCCGCATTCATGCAAATGTCCTTCATAATATCATTGCATCTTAATTATTATGAAAAATTATCATTCTTATAACATTCTGCATTCATGTAAATGTCATCCATATCACACGTAGTTAGGAGCATTTGAGTCATTCCGACCATAGCATCCACACCATTTGGCATAAACACAAGCATATAAAATCGAGTCTACAGGATATGTCCCCAGAGGACGGTGTAGCAACACTATTGAAGATTGTCCTATTGCCATCGACCAGCGGTGGAATAGGTTGAAGATTGTCATATTGCCATCGACCAGTGGTGTAATAGGTTGAAGATTATCTTATTGCCACTGACCAGCAGTGGAATAAGTTGAAGATTACCCTATTGCCACTGACCAGCAGTGGAATAGGCGAAATACCATCATATTGCCATCGACCAGTGGTGGAATAGGTTGAAAATCATCCTATTGCCACTGACCAGCATTGGAATGGGTCAAAATTGTAGATCTTGTCGCCTAACCAAGAGTGGGGCAAGATCGAAGGCAAATCTTGGCTCCCAACCAAGAGGGAACATGATTTAGGCCACTCGTTCTATTGCCTTGACCAGCAGTGGAATGGGTCAAAATTGTAGATCTTATCGCCTCAAACAAGTAGTAGGGCAAGATCAAAGGCAAATCTTGGCTCCCAACCAAGAGGGAACATGATTTAGGCCACCGTCTTATTGCCACTGACCAACAGTGGAATAGGTCAAAAATTGTAGATCTTGTCACCCTAACCAGTAGTGGGGCAAGTTCAAAGGCAAATCTTGGCTCCCTAGCCAGTAGGGAACATGATTTAGGCCACTGTTCCTATTGCCTTGACCAGCGGTGGAATGGGTCAAAATTGTAGATCTTGTCGCCTAACTAGTAGTGGGGCAAGATCGAAGGCAAATCTTGGCTCCCAACCGAGGGGAACATGATTTAGGCCATCGTCCTATTGCCTTGACCAGTGAGTGGAATGGGTCAAAATTGTAGATCTTGTCACCCTAACCATGAGTGGGGCAAGATCGAAGCAAATCTTGGTTCCCTAACCAAGAGGGAGCAGGATTTAGGCCACCGTGCTATTGCCACACACCAGTAGTGGAATAGGTCAAGAATTGTAGGTCTGGTCGCCCTGACCAATAGTGGGGCAAGACCGAATGCAAGTCTTGGCTCCCTAACCAGTAGGAAGCATGGTTAAGCTTTAGTCCTATTACTTTAACTAGCAGTGGAATAGGTGAAGACCAAAGACCTCATCCTCGAGATGACAAGAGAAGCGGTGAAGATTGAAGTCTTCACGAAGATAGTAAGGAAGCAAATTGAAAAGTTCTGAATTCTTATTTCCTCGACGTTCCAGTGGAGTAGGTTGAGATTACAAATCCCGTCTCCCTGAGTTAACAATGAGGATCAATCATTATTCCTTTGAAGTTTTGGTAGAGAAGATGGAGACTGCGAATCTCTTCTCCCTGAATTCTTATTTCCTCGAAGTTTTCGTGGAATAGGTTGAGATTACAAATCTCGATAAGTCCTTATTTCTTTGAAGTTTCGGTAGAGAAGATGGAGACTACGAATCTCTTCTCCCTGAATTCTTATTTCTTCGAAGTTCCCGCGGAGTAAGAAGTAGATCGAAGATTCAGTCTGGTAATCCCCAAGTTTGCAGGGATTAGATTGAAGATAGCAGATTTGACCTTCTTGAGTTTGCAGGGATCAGATTAAAGAAAGCAGATTTGACATTCCTGAAGTTGCAGGAAGCAGATTGAAGATATCGGTCTAGTGATCCCTGAGTTTGCAGGGATCAGATTGAAGATAGCAGATCTTGTCTCCTTGAAGTTGCAAGAGCAGGTTCAAAACAGACCTTATCTCCCTGAAGTTGCGGTGGAGTGGGTTGAAGTTGCAAGTCTTATCCCCCTAAAGTTACGGTGGAGCAGATAGAAGACAGTTAAACCTATCTCCCCTGAGATTGCAGGGGAGCAAATTGAAGTTACAGGTTCTATCTCACTGAAGCAACGGGGGAATAGGATCGAAATGGCAAGATGTGGTGGATTGAATGAGGCTACCTGAAGAAAAGAGCACCAAAGAAGTTAAAGCCCACCGAGATCGAAAAAAAGGGGTCTTTTCTATGTCTTTGCTCCATTTTCGTTACACGACAATGAGCAAAGAGGGGTAGCTGTACAAACCCATTTTGCCCCAAATACACTGACCCAATACAAACCAAAACCTAAAACCCGTTTTACAACCCAAACCCAAAATAACCTAACCCAAAACCCAATAACCCCTAAAACTTATTAAACCCGAATGGCCCATTAAAACCAGCCCAAGCTGACCAGGCCCGATTAGCCCATCCCCTAATTAACCCTAATCAGAAGAAACAAAACAGAAACCCTAGGTGCGCCGCACCTAGGGCCACTTGCCAGCACCACTTGCCTCTGCCCCCTGTCCCATCCACCGCCTCTGCCAAAGCCCCAGGCCACCAACGCCACCAGCACCGCCCAAAGCACCTGCAAAGAGTAAAACGAAAAGATGTAAGACAAGACAGAAAAAAGTGTAAAAATGGATATAAAGCCAAGCAAAACCGTGTAAAGAGGAGGCTTTTTTATCTTTCTTTCATCTTTTTATCTTTTCATCAATACAAAAACAGAGGAATTTTCATTAAACAGAAAATCAATCACAACCAAAAACAGAGACAAAAATACTAACAAGAATAAGTAACCAGAATATCAAGGGAGACGAAATCAGAGAACCAAAGTATTAAAAAATCGAGATCGGAGGCCCAAGGTATTATTATTTTTTTATTTTCTTCCTCATTTTACGAATTTGTTTCCTCTTTGTTCATGCACGTATAAAAATATGAAATACTAAAAAAGGGAAAGGAAATAAACACATAAAAAAAGGAAAAAAGTTACCTCTTTTTGAACTTTCGACCACCGTGTGAGGTGGCCGGCGTTGGCAGTGGCCAGTCGGAATCCCACCGGAGACCAACCCCCTGCAGAGAAAAAAAAAGAAACAAAGTAGAAAGTTTTTTAGTAAGCAGCTGAAATGAAGGAGGAAGAAAAAATTTTGGTTTTATAAGGATTTCAAAACGACGCTGTTTAGGGCCTGATTCAGTGGCCCCAAAACGACGTCGTTTGGCCTTGACCCGCGTGCGACCCGACCTGCTCCAGGAGATCCGCGTGTTTTTGAAGGGAAGGGTTAATTGCGCAATCGGCCCTTCCGCATTTTTAGTTTTTTTTAAAATCAAACTTTTAATTATTGCAACATTAGCCCAATAATTTTTTGCGGTTTGCGATTCAATCCCCCCTTCAAACGCTGCGTTTTAATTTATGAAAAAATTGCCCCTTTGGTCCCCCCACTTTCACGCGCGCGTGTTTTCAACCCCTCAACCACTGTTTTATTTACAATTTGGCCCAAATTTCCATTTTTTTGATGCAATTCAACCCCTTTTTCAATTATTTTACAATTTTTATTATAATTACTAGCGTTTAATATTTTATTTTATTATTATTATTATACTTACTATTGTTATTATTATTATTTATTATTATTATTTCACTATTTCTATTATTATTCTATTATTATCATTTTCATATCATCCTTATTATTTATTTTTAGTATATGTATATATCTTTTTCCTTTATCGTTTTATCTATCGATTGTTACTATTATTGCATTATTATTATTATTATTATTATTATTATTATTATCGTTATTAAATATATTGTCATCGCCATTCTTTCTTACTATTACTATTATATGCATATATATATATATATATATATATATATATATATATATTACTATTATTCGATTTACCATCATTTTATATTATTACCATTACCTTATATGTTAGTATTTTATTATTTAATTTTCATCACTAATTTTATTATTCTATTACCACTAATATTATTATTCATAATGGTATAGTATCATCATTATTTCATATCATTATCATATTATTATTATTTGTACTCTTATATTCACTATATTTATATCTACGTTTATCTTTCTTAATTTCATATTATTACTACATAAAATGTATTTTGAAGATCATCATATTTCATTTTAAGGTTTTAGAATAAAGGTGATGTTTCGTATTTAGGAATTTGGAAAATAGTGCCCTAACGTGCTGGGTTGCGATTTTCCGTTTAACTAAATTACTTAACATCCCTTTTACGAAGTTTCGCAAATCATGAGACGACTTTGGTTACGAGAGATTAAAACATTTTGTCCTAACGAGTTGGATGTGATGTTTATATCTTTTCGGGACAAAGAAATTTCAAGTTTTGACTCGAGCCTTCTCTTTGATTTGATCCGATGCGAGGCATTTTGTAAAATTGCTACATTCCATTTAAAGGTTTTTAAATAAAGGCAATGTTTTGTATATAGGAATTTGGGGAATAGTACCCTAACGTGCTGGGTTGCGATTTTCCGTTTGACTAAAATACTAAACATCCTTTTAATAAATTTCACGGATTTCGAGATAACTTTGATTACGAAGGCTTCGAATATTGCGTCCTAACGTGCTGGATGTGATGTTTGTATCCTCTCGGAATAAAGAAATCTCAAACTCCGGCCTCAACTATCCAAACATTTTTTAAAGATTTGAATTTAAAATTTTTTTCAAACTTCCGACATTAAGACACTAATTAATCATTTTGGTACCAATTTTGGGCGTATCGAGGGTGCTAACCCTTCCTCGTGCGTAACCGACTTCTGAACTCGTTTTCTGGATTTCGTAGACCAAAACCGTTGTTTTGATAAATCAAACTATTTATTAAAAATAACCGTTTTACGAGGTGACCCGATCACACCTCAACAAAAAGGGATTGGTGGCGACTCCCATTTTTTTTTTCATTTTTAAAACCCAAAGTCGAACCCCTTGTCGTTTTCCAAAAAAAAAATGGTTACGACACATGTCATCTTCTCTAACATTCTGATTGTAAGCACTATGAGGATAACCCAGATTCATCGATGAAGAGGCTCCACTAGATGTACACTCTCCATGGAAAATCCATGTTTTATATCCCCGAACAAAGCCATCAACAACTAGATGTTCGTAGACAACTTCACGACAATGCCAATTGATATTGCAACACTTCTTACACGGGAAAAGAATCATGTTCTTTTAGCTTGCATTTTGAAATGTAAAATTTAGAAAAGTTTCTAATCCATATCGATAGCCGTTGCTTACCTTGACAAATTCATCCAAGTTCTATCCATTTCGTAGTTGTTGAAGCCTAAAGTTGACAGTAAATTACACGGGTAAGTTGTTTATCTATACAGGTATTATGTAAGTTATGTATTATGTAAGTTAAATAATTTGATGAAAACTATGAAATTTGATCTTTAACCTATGTATTATGTATTATAATTATTTAAGAAATTTTACATTTTACATGCAAAGTAAGGGTACTAATCCCATGGCTGCATCCTTACTCAATATTAAAACCAAACCACCCATTAGGATTTTATTTAATCATAAAGTTGAAGCTCCTAGCACTGTGCATTTTACCTTAAGTTTAAATATCGCTTTATATAAATTATGTGCAAGTTTTCTTCAAATTTATTCTCGCTTAAATTTTATTATATATCAGTTTTGTCTAAATATATTCGGTTTAAATTGAAGATATTCAAGAACTCATAATTTTAATTATAAATATTTAAACTTGTATTATTTATTATTGTAATTGTGATTTAATTTGTAGTCTTAAATAAAAGGAGACAAAGTTGAAGCTTTGTGAAAAGAAAAAAATACAAATCAATATAATAAACAACAATTTGGACAACAATTTGAACAAAATTTTTAAGATTTATCATACGTAGCATTGATACACTTAGGGAGGATCCGTTATATCTTACAGTGAGATATAAGGCAACCCGTTAGGTTTCTAACCTATATACTTTGAATCTTTTTATTTGGACAGCAATATAATAAACAGTATATATACCAACAAGCAGGATAATAAACATCAATTTGGACAACAATTTGAACAGAAATTTTTTAAGATTTATCATCGTGGCATTGTTACACCAGGGGAGGATCCGTTATATCTTACAAGGAGATATAAGGCAACCCGTTAGGTTTCTAGCTTATACACTTTGAATCTTTTTTTTTTTGGACTGTAGTATAATAAACAACATATATACCAACCAAGCAGGATAATAAATAGCAATTTGGACAGCAATTTGGACAAATTCATCATGATATAACTGTTACTGATATGAATTTTGAACTAAAACGTACCTTAATAATTTCAAGAAGATGGTCTACTCCACTCTCACCAAGAAACAGGGTTGCAATCAGAAATACAAAAGATTAATAATCTTGACTAACAAGTGGATATCTAATGTTTTCTATCAAATGAATATAAATCAACAAAATGAATATAAATAAGAATAATAATGATTTTATACATTAAGTTATTACCACCAAATCCAATCCAACAGATTAAGGGAAGCGAGAGGAAGCGATGAATCGAAATACAAACAACATATGAATTAACAAATGCTATTGATTAATTACAAAATGCTATTTACTAAAAACTAATACTCACATTCTTTGGTGAAAGAAAAATAGTCAATTCAAGAGTCGGTCTAAGTCCTCTTCAATTCTACTCACTTTCAAAGTACGGATACCTTCTCAATACAAATATGTAACAAATACATATGAAATTTATTAAAACAAAAGTCTATTCACATACATTATTAAACGCTAATATGAAATTTTATACAAATATATGTATATGTATTACACATATATTCAAATTAGTATTCTTATTTTATATCACTTTTTTAAATACCTATTACTTTTATTATACATACACATGTGTATATTGTGTTCATGTCCTTTAGAATAATGGATATATAGTCCAACTATTAATAAACATATAAATTTAAAATGTCGATTGCTAACTAATTTCTTGCATATAATTTTACGTACTAAAAATTTTAATGCTAATTTAGGAGGAAAGTATAATTGTATTACCTACTTAGACTAATTTTCAAGTTTCATAAAATATAATTATAAAATTCAATCAATTTTCGTAAAATAAAGAGAGAAAATTCAAAATTAAACATAATATAAAATTTTAAGATGGTTGGGAAGTTTTGAAATTCAATCTTTATATCTAAATCTACTTTTATAATATTATTAACTCTAATTTCTATTTACATTTAAGCGTTTGACGTGAAATTTCATAACAAAACAACTTTAAAACATTTGATTGACGCATTATGTTGTTCAACTATATATATTTTTTTAAATACCCTCAAAGTACAAGGCCTAGAACCCAAAATTTAGCACCAAAACTAGAATTTGGCCTTAAACTTTTACATCTTTGATTTATTACAAACAAGTAGTGACAATTTTAATTTGACAAATCCTCTAAATGCAAGTAAAAATTAATAACAATTTTAATAAAAAAAATCGACTAAATGATGATACCATAACAGGGACTGACGCCATTATCATCCCTAAATTTTATCCTTATTATTTTATGCAAATATTCCAAGTTCAATTTATGTGAACTCTTAAAAAAAATCCATAAAAAATGTTCAAAGAAAATTGAATCAATTGTTACATGTTACTATACCTTCAAGGTATTCAAATTTCATCAGATTATAAAAATGTAAATATAAATATGATGGTACCTCAAGCCTGCATGAGTTTCTTCATCATCCAATCCCCTAGTTTACATGCATTTTGCGTAGAAATAAAAATGAAGGGCATGCAACTAGCTTTCACATTTCATTATTAAACTAATTTGAGAGCTTTATAATGTTCTAAGTGACTCGAGTGGCACTTTTATATGGTCTTGAATGACTTCTTATCAACCCAAAACTTCATTGTATTTAAAAAGCGCAATCGTATAGCCGTCCTCCGAGAAACTGGGCTACTTCAGGATGTTTTACCTGCGAATTGAATATACATGTCAAACTACATAAAAGTTCTGCAAATGCCTTAAATATTGCAAAAGCAATGTATATAGAGGTGGAACTTGTACCATTCCGATCTTGAGTGAACCACACTTAAACTGAGCATAAAGATTAGTCTCTATTCGCGACCCTACAATATACATATAAATTAATGGAATTTTGGCATATACCTAGATAAATTAATCCTTTTTCGTGAAGTCTAATAAACGCCTCTGTAACAGCTCTGGCAATAGGAATACAAGGTTCAGAACACAAACTTACCCTACTGATATTTGAACAAATGTAAGCGCGCCTAATTATTACTTCTATGATTATCACTACTATTATTACTGCCTTATGTACAATGCAAAGAAAACAAATGAGGTAACAAGTAAAACAGGTCACAGATTGGAAATTTACACATAACAAGAAAACAAATAAACAAGCATTAATTGTTTATTATTTATTTGAGGCTATTTTAAAGTTATTGTTGGGTTTCATAAAAACTAGGTATCAGTACCACTTATATAGCTATCTAGAACATGCAATAAACTTAAAAACAAAGGGAAATAAACAAACGAAAAAGTAACACACATAACATGCGATAAACTACCAAAAAATCAAATAGGAGAAGTGTTTCATAAAGCTGAACACCAAAAACTATAACAAAAACACACTGAAAAAACAAAGAAAGAAACATAGATCTGAAAACCTGTTCTAAAGACGAAAACTACAATATGCACAAAAATAAAAGAAAATAAGCATATCTTAAACTAAAAAATACGTGAAAAAGAAAAGATAGTTCAAGTGAAAATCATACCTGAAATGTATCTGTCATTTTTGTCATACACCTATTTTTTTTTTTTAAATTTAGCTTCTCTTATTTAGAAAATCGAAATAAACCGCATAAAATAAACAGCATAAAATAAACAACATAAAACAACAAAAAAATAACTCATAGACCACATCAATAAATTTCAAACACATAACAAAACAGAAACTTCTAAACATGAAAACCATAAACCAAAAAACACTTGTTAAAAACCATAAACATTGAATTAAACACTGAAACGAAAGCCCAATAACCCCCAACAATATTCAGCTAAGCATAATATCCATGTCGAGAATCAAACAAATAAAATTTGGGGCACGACATACACAATTCTAAAAAATAATAAATAAATACTTGATGGGGGAAGTAATCAATTTTGGGAAGAAATTCGCACCAGAATCGAATAAGAAATTAGGGATTCGGAGGAGAATTCTAAAGGGGTATGAACAAATTAGGGATTTTGGGAGGTAGAAAAAATGGGGAACAAACGAAATGACTTAAGGTTTTTGAGTAATTAAAATGGATGTAAAAAGAACGACGCCGTTTCTGTAAAATTTATCCCTATTGCGGCGCTTTTAAATAAACGCCACAAAATAAATTATCAAAAACGCTGTCGTTTTTTCTCAAATTTGAGGCGTTTTGGCCAAAAATGCCACTAATAACATCAATAAAACGAACATGTTTCTGGCGTTTTATTAAAGGCATCACTAATAAGAATGGAAAACGGTGCTGTTTCCTTAGCGTAATACATATTTGCGGCGTTTTTACAAAACACCACTAATAACAAATCACCAAAACGGCGCCATTTTGTAAACACTTGATATATATTAGTGACGTTTTCTGGCTAAAATGCCGGTAAAACACAACCTTTTGTGGCGTTTTGATGAAAACGCCACTAAACATTTAGTAGAAAACGACGTCGTTCAGTAATTTTCATTTATTACCGGCATTTTATGAAAAACGCCACTAATGCTAACTTATTATTATTGTTTTATTTATTAGATTTATTCTTTAATAAATAAATTTCATGTTAGAAAATTGAAAATAGATATTCATTTACTTATAAATATTTTTTAGTTTTGTATATATTTTTATAGAAATTAAACATTCAAATATATATATTTTTCAAAGTTTTTAGGTTTTTAAATTTTGTGTTTTTAAGAATAAAGATTAAATTAATGAGAATGTGTAAAGTTATGGGTTAAATTTGTTGAATTTTTAAAATTAAGATTAAATTGATAGAATCGCAAACATTAACTTTAATTAAATTTCGATCGGGTTTGTGCGTAAAATAGAGAATAGTTAGGTAATTATTTTTATAATTTTTGATTTATTATAATTTATTTATTACAAGCAAAATCAAATTTTATGATTTATTATAATTTCTAAATTATAATAAACTTTTTAATCAATATTAAGTGCTTCCACTAATTATTATAAACATAAGATTTTACATTAATATCTACATGTATACACATCAATATATATGCCTATGAAATAAAGTTTCAAGGTTTAGAGTTTTTAGGGTTTAATATTTTTGGGTTTAATGGTTAATGGTCTAGTGTTTGTAGTTTAGGGGTTTATGGTCGAGTATTTAGAGTTATGATTTAGGGTTTAGAATCTAGATCTAAGGTTTAAAGTTTAGGGTTTAGACCATTTAGGGTTTAGGATTTAGGGATAAACAGATGCACAATAAAATTTTTATAGCATATATTTTTATAATTTTTTAATGGTTAAATCAAATTTGATATCCTGTCTTCATTCGATAAATCTTAAACCCTAAACCATAAACTTTAAACTCTAAACCCTAAACCCTAAATCCTAACTCTTGAAATACTGAACTCGAAATCCTAGTCAGCCCATACAAACCACTAAAGTATCCTTAATTATAACATTAAACCCTAAATTATTTAGATAAATTTTGAATATTATATAATATTCTTTCAATATTTTAAGAAATTTAAATAACATTTTCAATTTACTAATTAATTTTGTTTCTCTCTGATTCACGGGTTACAGTTTTTTAATTTTAATATATATATAAAGCTTATCTATTATCTTTTAAATAATGTGAACTATAATTATAATTTTAATATATATATATATATATATATATATATATATATAAGAAATTAAATAATTTAAACTATAACATATATATATATATATATATATATATATAAAGTCTTTTCTTGTAGTGGCTAAACCTTAAATATAAATTTTATAAGGGACAAAAGTAATTAAAATAGAATGTTAATGCTTACATTGAACCTAAAATAAATTAATTTTTTTTATTAATAACCCTAACCACTAAAGCCTAATAGCCAACCCCTAAAATCATAACCCTTAAATTAATTATTTTTGCGGCGTTTTTTAGGAAAATGCAGCTAATGACATACTTTTTGCGGCGTTCAACAACAAACACCACTAATTCTTGATCTACCAACTATAGCTCAACTACAAAACGTCGTCGTATTGATTAACATTTTTGCGGCATTTTTGGCAAAGCGCCACTAATACTCATCATTTAGCGGCGTTTTTAAAGAAGCGTTGCTAATACTCAGATCTTTAGAGGTGTTTTTACAAAAGCGCCGCTAATGCTCAGATATTTAGCTGTGTTTTTACAAAAGCGCCGCTAATGTTCATATCTTTAGCGGCGTTTTTGCAGAAGCGCTGCTAATGCTCATATCTTTAGCGGCATTTTTGCAGAAGCGTCGCTAATGCTCATATCTTTAGTGGCATTCGGGGTAAAAAGGCCTCTATTTCTCCTTTTTTGCGGCGTTTAGGATAAAAATGCCGCTATTTCTCAACTTTTTGTAGAAAACGCCGCTAATGTATAATATTTATGGCATTTTCATCAAAACGCCGCTAAAAAAGCCGCTAAAAGTCTGTTTTGTGTATCTATAAATTTATACCAAAAGTTATTAATATTTCCTTACTTAGGGCTAGTTTGGTAATGCTTGTGAAAAAGTGCTTTTCAGAAGTTTGATTTTAAATTTGAGTGCTAGTATTGCTATCAAAAAGTGCTCTTGAGAAATAAAATGTCCATTTTAGACATATTATTATCAAGTAACAAATATTCATTTAAATTTAAATATTATTATATTTTAGTAAAAAATAAAAATATTATAACTTGTTAATATTTTAATATATGAAATATAAATTTTAAATATTTTTAAGCAATAAATATAATTATTTATAAAATTTAATTAGAATATATAAACTATATTTTAAATATTTAAATATAACCATTAAATATTTGTAATTAGTATTTTAAAAATATATTTTTATTTTTAATTAATGATTTTAACATATTTGTAATTAAGCATCAAGAAAAAAAGGGAAAGTACTATGTTATTGGAGGGATGAAAAAGTAATTAAGTACTAAAAGTGCTTTTGGAAGAGGAAAAGCTAAAAATTTTAGCCAAAAGCAGCTTATTTAGCACAAATTTTTTTCAAAAGTGCTTTTGGAGTCAGAAGTGCTTTTTTTAAGGAAGACCCTTAATTTATTGTCAAATTACAACTAAAATTATTCATAATTTTGAAGTAATTTTATTGTCAAATTAGTTTTACTAATGGTGATGGGTGTTGAATCTATCAAAAATAATATAAGATTACACTTAAACAATAAATAAATAGCAATATAAGGAGCAGGGTCGATCTCACATAAACTAAAATATTTACAATTGTTGTTCGGTTCAACCATGATGATCTGTGCAAAAATAAAACAAGGGATTTAAATCTATAAAAGTAAAATTAATTGCACGAATGCCTAACAACTAACCCTTATACAATAGATAATAGACTCGATACTTCCAACTTTACGCCTACTAACATAAAATCAACGAACTCTTTTTAACTTGATGTCAATATAACTTTGGGAGATGATGATGTATCTCTTAAATCGGAGAAACAACAAATACCAGAATGAGAGTTTTTAAGTATGGGTTCGAATCTCATGACTATCTGCCAAATTATTTATGAGCCTAAAGTTAGATGAAAAATTTAGTTTAGAGATTTAATAAAGAAGAATTAAAATAAAATTAAAAATAATGTAAAAGTCCACGGGTTCAACGTCCCCCATTGTACGTGCATATATATATATATATTAAAATATAATAGCCTAATATAAAAAATACCAAAAATTAAAATATTATCATAATGAAAAATTAAAAATACTATTTTTATAAATAGATACCAAAATAAAATAAAAATAACCAAAGTTTTGTAGGTTCACTAATTGCTGTTGAGGTCAAAAATCTTTTTGCCACCCACATTTTTTACTATTCTCGACTTTTTCGGGTTCAATCACCATAATCTTCAATTCAATCAAGTAAATAGGTATTTGTAAAATCTCAATCTCATAATCGTCTCCCTCAAGTTAACACGTTGATTCACAATTCAATTAAGCACACAATTATCAAAAATTTACATAATTGGACACTATAGTATCAATTCATGCTAAATTATCAAGACACCAAAATTGAACGAAAATTTGCAACCATAAACAACTCTTTGTTCAATTTCTTGTTTTTTTTTTTTAAACGAAAAAAAATGAAAAGCTTGTCTAGAGTGTTACAAAATCTTTTTAAGTGAAGAAGAATGACAACCCAAGCACACCACCCTAACTACTTAATTCGTCACATCTATAGATGACTACTAACTCTACTCATAATTGTTAAGATTAGATGGCTACTAATGTACAAAGATTAATTTGTTCATTTTTTAGTAGAGGCATCAAAATACAATTCAACTTTTAGTACAAGGCCTCTATTATACTTTTACTGCTAAATAGGTTTTCTATATGAAAACACAAATTTTTTTATTTTATGTTATAAGGTTGGACTAGAAGTGGTTTTGACTAGAAATGAAATAAGTCATATGTATATTCATGGTTAATTTTTCTAGTCAAGGTAGATTAGTGAAAAACATTAGCTAATATTACAAAATCACTATTCTGGTATTGAATCTTTTAGTGGAAATGTGAACACGGTAATCATATATTTAAAAATCGAGATCATATTGGGAATATCTATGATGACTTTTATGATGGTGTACATGATATATATGGCTTATGTGTGATCTATAATCTCATGGTTCTATAATTTGAGATATAGTGAAATATGAAATATATTTTACAAGCCATAAATAAATGATCACCTCGGGGTATGAAAATAACAATATGAAGCTATTTAACCCATTTAGGTGATGTGCATGGTTTGGATTGTAATCACACTAAAAAATGTCCATAATAAAGGGTGTATAAATATGTGATGTTATAGTAAAATGGTTGGACAGTTGATGGTCTTTTAATATGACTATGTACAAAAATATATGAAACACCCTTAGTTTGTTGAGAAATAATGTTATTTGAATATGCATACATGATAAGTTTTAAAGGTCATCTATTAATTATGAAGAGAAACTATCAAAATAATAAATATGTTGTCTTATTTCACCAAGGGATTTGAGTTCTCTTTACAACAACTCGATAAAAAAGACATGGTAATAACAATGAAGTGAGCAATGTGAATTTAGAATCATACAAATAATATTCTTAGCATTTTTTTTTGTGAAAGAATAAGTAATTGAACATGGTGAGGATGTTGGTCTTATGAACTTTTAAGACACAAATAAATCTAAAGTTTTCACCATGTGATATAGAAAATTGATATAACTATGTTGGAAATTTAGAAATATAGGGATGAGGTACAAACCCATACTATTTGAGTCACCCATGATGGAAACTCGATTCAATGCTTGGTATAACATCAAGTCTTGAGTTCAATATGACAAAGTACATTATCAATATGTGACTACTAGTACTATAAAATATTATATAATATATCATCCCAAGGTGAAAAGTGCTAGGTACTTGTAACAATAAAGGGAAAGATGAGTTTTACACTCTTAATAATCTCATAACATAAATATATTAGAGTGTTGTAATTACGGAATACTCTCGATGGGATCTACTTATATGAGTGGAAGTGTGGTTACTTCTAGGAGCTCAAGAGCTTGACTCTAAGAACACTAATAAAAAGAAGTTACATGCACATAACCATAATAGTGTCCTTGGATATTGTGCATTGACTAGTGTTGAAATCATTGTATGAGATGTGTTTGGTCAATCAAATGAAATAACTAGTTTAAAGCATAGTCTACCATGCAATTTCGATTAACTTTAACATGTTCTCACTAAGTGAAGGTTCAATCGTAAAACATTTTCATTTATGTAATTGATTTCCAAGATTAACAAAATTTGAAATATTTTGAAAATGAGGAGAAGATTGTTGGAACAATTTCAAAATATATATAGTGTTCCAATAGTTGCAAATAAAATTTTTAAAAAAGTTTTTAAAAAGTTATAATTATTCAAATAGATATCTATTGAAGAATTGTGTTTATTGCTAAAAATGTTACTATCCATTTGGATGGTTATACCTTTATGAAGTATAAAGAAAGAACTCCTATAAATAGGAGTCAAATTTCATTTATTTGACACAAAAACATGGAAACTTTTATTTCTTTTGATTGTCCTCCACAAAATTCTTCGCTGAAATCTCCATTGTTTCATAGCCAAAACCATTCAAAATTCCAGCTTTCTTCTCTTTTACAAGTAGAATATACCCCTCTTTAAGAGAAAATTTCAGCAAACTCTTTCTTCTTCCTCTCTTCATTGTCTGCTAAAATCTCCTTAAACTCTTAGCCAAAATTGTTCGAAAAATTCCAGCACTATTGTCTCTCTTAGTAAGAATACACCTCCTCCTTCACAAAATTTCCAGCCTTCCAATTGTGCATTAGGCGAATATCATATCTCCAACAAGGTCTGCCAATTTTCAATAAGTGTGGTAAGGGTAATCATCTCTTTTGGAATTAAAATTATGGCCTATTATTGTTAGATTGTTTTATAAAATATTAAAGCACATCGTTAGACATGAGTTCTAGAGGTAGCCATCGTCGAGGGCGTGGTAGAGATTGTGCCTAGGAAGTAAGATAGTTTTATTAAAGATCGAGTCGCAGCATAAGCGTAGTACGGTGAGTTAAGATGTACGACTATTCGTTAGTAAGTAATTTCGAGGCAAAATTTCTTTATGGAAATTGATATTTTTGCTACCTTGGACTCTTTAGGGGCTGTCCATACTGTTTTATTTGGCAAAGAGTGCCAAAAGTTCAACCAAAATTCTTCTTTTCTCCAAATTTATCTGCCAAAATCTCCATTGTTTCATAGCCAAAACCATTCAAAATTCCAGCTTCTCTTATCTTTTATGTTTAATATACCCCCTCTTTAAGAGAAAATTTCCAGCAAACTCTTTCTCTTCTTCCTCTATTCATTGTGCTGCCAAAATCTCCCTTAAACTCTTAGCTAAAATTGTTCAGAAAAATTCCAGCACTGTTGCTTCTCTTAGCCGAATACACCCTCCTCCTTCACAAAAATTTCCAGCCCTTCCAATTGTGCATTAGGCTGAATATCATATCTCTAACAAGGTGCTGCCAATTTTCAATAAGTGTGGTAAGGGGTAATCATCTCTTTTGGAATTAAAATTATGGCCTATGATTTGTATTAACTTGATTAAAACCAATTGTAGGGAAGCTTTCGGGATTTATTTTCCAAGGGACTAATTAAGGCTTCGAGATTTTTTAGGAAATCAAATCCGTTTAAGGTTAAGAGATCTAACGTTATAGATCGGCTTTTCGGGATCTAAGAATTACGATAGTAACAGGTGTGTAAGATTTCTCTACACACTTTATTAATTAACATGACGTTATTGTTTGCTTTAAATCTTTTTGGTAGTGTTTTGCTTATGGCTAAGCATGGATTCCGGTAAGTCCCTAATTTGTGATTTTGATATATGATTTGCATGCCATCACATGATATTAAATGCTATGACATGATATATGATAATTGATATAAAAGCATGTGATGGTGGGATTGATGAGAGGAGGGGGAAGATTTTATGGACTGTCGTCAGCGGTTTTGACCACAAGATGGGTTGGCCCCATCAGATTATTGTGACCTATGGTCATCAGTGGTTTTGACCACACCGATTGATTTATTTGCGACTAAGTCCCAGTGGTTTGGTACCACCAGTGGTTTTGACCACATTTGATTATTTGTGACCTATGGTCATCAGTGGTTTTGACCACACGATGGGTTGGCCCCATCATTTGATTTGTGACTTTAAGTCATCATGGTTTTGACCACAGTGGTTTTGACCACAGGGGTAGTCAAGGAGTATGGATGGTTAGGTTGGGTTGCATGTGCATGTTTATTAATGACTTGTGTATGAGTTGCTTTAGGGTGGGGGATTACACTGAGTCTTGGTGACTTACCCCTTTCCTTAACATTTTGCGATGAATAGATCGCGGAGATGGGCAGGAGAGGACTCGAGGCCATGCTTAATGTTGGAGTTAAATTTATTTTCGTCAAGTTTAATTATTTTATTTCCTAAGTATTTTTATTTTGAGATTGTAATAAGGCCACTATTTATTATGTGGATGTATTTTATTTTACTTATGTTATGTTACAAATGGAAATTTATAAATATTAATTGAACGGTTAAAAGTAACCTTTCCAAACTTAATAAAATTTAACGGGTTTTCAAAGGAGTTACCATCGGTAACAATATTCACTAAGTCAACTATCACTTTGATGATTTCACAATGATACATGATCAAAGTTTTTAAAAGGGTCTATCAACCCAACTATGTTTATAAAAGCCCAACTAAATTTTCAAACCCGCTTTTTATACCTTAGCCCAATTTCACCAAGTTTTCACCAAACTTTCAAAATGATTCAAACTATTCTACTCCGTGACATACCAGATCCGGTCAGGACTCATGGGTCGGGTTTGGGGTGTTACAAAGTATAAGTGGCGTGGTGCACCTAAGAGCTTGCTAGGGGTCTTGGGCTCGATCCGCAGAAGTAACAAGGAAATTTTTTTTGTCTGTTTGGGCGTTAAAGAAGGGCCCAAGTAAGGAAGGCCTTAAATAAATTTTGAGTAAGGATCGGACATGAAAGATAGGTGGGCGGAGTGGCTGAGGCGCTACTTGAAAAGGGCTTTGGTTAAGGTTTCGGTTCGAGACATGAAAGACATAAGGAGTGTTATTTTGGGCTTTTTAGGCCAAAGGCAAGAGAGCCAAGAAGAGGGCTTAGAATTAAAAGGTAAGGGCTCATGACATGAAAGTCCGAGGGGAAAAGTGGCAAGCGTTGGAGGGAGGCTTTGCTTGGGGTCACCGGGTCGAACCCCGTGATCGACACCTTGATTTTATTTTTCCTTCCTCTGCTCTTTGGCGTGAAGAGAGTAGAGTTAGCGACATTTAGGACTCTTAAATTGATTAGAGATAAGGCATATTTTTTTGCTCATAATCAATTTGGAAGAGGGTTATTAGTAGTTTATTTTCATTCAAATTGTTGAAGAGGGTATAAGGGATAATTAGAAGATAAAACTTGCTTAATTCTTTGATAATTAAAAGCCAAATTATCACCTAAAAGGGGAGTTATGAACCTTGACTCTTTGAGGGTCATCCATACTGTTTTATTTGGCAAAGAGTGCCAAAAGTTCAACCAAAATTCTTCTTTTCTCTCCAAATTTATCTGCCAAAATCTCCATTGTTTCATAGCCAAAACCATTCAAAATTCCAGCTTCTCTTCTCTTTTACAAGTAGAATATACCCCTCTTTAAGAGAAAATTTCCAGAACTTTTTTCTTCTTCCTCTCTTCATTGTCTGCCAAAATCTCCTTAAACTCTTAGCCAAAATTGTTCGGAAAAATTCCAGATCGTTGTTTCTCTTAGTAGAATACACCCTCCTCCTTCACAAAAATTTCCAGCCCTTCCAATTGTGCATTAGGCCGAATATCATATCTCCAACAAGGTGCTGCCAATTTTCAATAAGTGTGGTAAGGGGTAATCATCTCTTTTGGAATTAAAATTATGGCCTATGATTCGTATTAACTTGATTAAAACCAATTGTAGGGAAGCTTTCGGGATTTATTTTCCAAGGGACTAATTAAGGCTTCGGGATTTGTTAGGAAATCAAATCCGTTTAAGGTTAAGAGATCTAACGTTATAGATCGGCTTTTCGGGATCTAAGAATTACGATAGTAACAGGTGTGTAAGATTTCTCTACACACTTTATTAATTAACATGACGTTATTGTTTGCTTTAAATCTTTTTGGTAGTGTTTTGCTTATGGCTAAGCATGGATTCTGGGTAAGTCCCCTAATTTGTGATTTTTGATATATGATTTGCATGCCATCACATGATATTAAATGCTATGACATGATATATGATAATTGATATAAAAGCATGTGATGGTGGGATTGATGAGAGGAGGGGGAAGATTTTATGGACTGTCGTCAGTGGTTTTGACCACAAGATGGGTTGGCCCCATCAGATTATTGTGACCTATGGTCATCAGTGGTTTTGACCACACTGATTGATTTATTTGCGACTAAGTCCCAGTGGTTTGGTACCACCAGTGGTTTTGACCACATTTGATTATTTGTGACCTATGGTCATCAGTGGTTTTGACCACACAATGGGTTGGCCCCATCATTTGATTTGTGACTCTAAGTCATCAGTGGTTTTGACCACCAGTGGTTTTGACCACACGGGGTAGTCAAGGAGTATGGATGGTTAGGTTGGGTTGCATGTGCATGTTTATTAATGACTTGTGTATGAGTTGCTTTACCGGGTGGGGGATTACACACTAAGTCTTGGTGACTCACCCCCTTTCCCTTAACATTTTGCAGATGAATAGATCGCGGAGATGGAGCCCGAGAGGACTCGAGGCGGCCATGCTTAATGTTGGAGTTAAATTTATTTTCGTCAAGTTTAATTATTTTATTTCCTAAGTATTTTTATTTTGAGATTGTAATAAGGCCGCTATTTATTATGTGGATGTATTTTATTTTACTTATGTTATGTTACAAATGGAAATTTATAAATATTAATTGAACAGGTTAAAAGTAACCTTTCCAAACTTAATAAAATTTAACGGGTTTTCAAAGGTCAAATTTCATTTATTTGACACAAAAAACATAGAAACTTTTATTTCTTTTGATTCTCCTCCACCTTCTATTATTGTTAGATTGTTTTATAAAATATTACTGCAAAATTTCTTTATGGAAATTGATATTTTTGCTATACTGCAGTCAATGCTCAATGGATTGTTTTCATCAGTGCAAAACGTAGACAATCATTAGGATTTATTGAGGTTAATTTGTTAGAAACTTTTTTGCATACCAAAATATAGGTGGAGGCGAATAAAAACTTAAAGAAAGTGGCTTTGATACACACCTTGAAGTCTTCATTAATTTTTCATAAGTCTAGTTTATCCCTGGTTACTGCCAGTTTAAAAGGAAAAAAAAAAAGAGAGACAAACATAGATACCCCCTGCTTTTGAAAGAGGCATACATTATCCACTTTGATAACAGAAACAAATATATATTAAACTAAAGAAGAGACGGTGATGGAGAACTGAAGAATACATTTTGTGGTGTGCATACGTAAAAGAGTATGGATCGAGTGAGTGGTGAGGAAGAACATGTAGACAAAATCTTCAGAATAAAACATGTAAACAAACACCTATTAGCAAATAGAAAATTACGAACCAAGAGAGGTTAGGAAGAACATAGCTTTGGGCTCCATGAGTTACACTCTTGTTCATATCTTACCCCTTTGACTAGTTTTTTACATTGTTAAAGAAACAAAATGGAATTCTAACGTCATAAAAATCTACTTTAGAAGTGAATTCTCTATTAAACTCCAATCTTTCCATTGGAAAACCATCATTGAGTTCTAAATTTTCTTGTTGTACATAAAAGAAAACTGCCCAAATTTCTAAAGAGATTATGCTAGAAATCAAACCAACTTTTAAAGTCATCTAAGCATGTAGATAATCTGGCTTAGTAACTTGGCAACTTACTAATAATTTCTTAAGTTTTAAGTATGTAGATGAGGCAGCAAAGAGATTGGCTTGCAAGGTGGATAACAAGTTGTCAAAATTGGTTTACAACTTGGAAAAATCAATAACGTGGCAACAGTGACAAATGATGATAATGATAAATGTGCTGGAAGGTTCATGAAATATTAAAGGATATGGATGATAGGATAATTATGGAACCAATGTTTGAACAATCTGAGGCGGCAAAAAATTGTTAATGTCGGTTAAACATGATTATAAATATGGTTCATGAGTTAGTATAATAGCTGCTGAAATGTGAGAGAGTATTGAGAGAAAAAAAGAAAGAAAAAGTGCAGTGAAAGTGAGAAAACATTGTGAGAGATAGAAAACTAGCAGCAGTATAGAGAGAAAAAGAGAGCTTGTATTTGTATTGTGTTTATTTGTGTAAAATAAAATTATTATTTCAGCTAGTAATTTTCCATTACGCTTCCAACAAGTGGTATCCAAACTAGGTTTGTGTCGACGTCACAATGGCAAACATGATTCAACCGCAGGTCTCGAAATTAACAAAAAGAAATTATGGGAATTAGAGCATCCAGATGAAGGCTTTGCTCGATTTTCAAGATTGTTGGTCCTTTGAAAAATTTCAGATGCGAAGACATCAAAGTAAACATTGGAAAATTTGCAAAAATCCCTTTAAAGAGCGGAAATGGCCAAAAAGGTACATTTACAAACCCTTAGAGCCGAATTTGAGACGTTGAAAATGAAAGTTTTAGAAAGCGTTGGTGATTATGTCACCCGAGTGAAAGCGATGATAAATGAAACGAAAAGAAATGGAGAAGCACTTGATGACATAAGAGTAATGGAAAAATTCTTGTGGTCATTAACACGAAAATTTGATTATGTGGTGGTTGCCATTAAAGGAATCAAAAGATCTGTCACAAATATCAATCGACGAACTTGTGGGTTCCCTCCAAGCCTATGAGCATGAAATCAAGCAAAATGATGGTATTGAAAATTTGGAGCAAGTCTTGCAAAGTAAGCTGTCCTTCAATGAAAGTGGAGCTAGCAATAGTTTTGGACAAGGTACAAGCAATCTTGGAGGATATCATGAAGGATATAAAGGTAGAAATAGAGGTGGATGAGGAATCGTGGATGAGGCAATCAATCATATGGTAGAGGCCAAACAAGTGAAGAATATCAGATATCAAGTCGTAGACGAGGAGTTTGAGGTCGAAGTCGAGGTCGAGGTAGAGGTAGTTTCAATAAGGAAATAAATCTCAGATACAATATTATAAATGCAATAATATGACCGTTTTAGTTATGAGTGTAGATTAACTCTTAAGGTGGAGGAGAGAAATCATATAGCAGTAGCTAAAGAAGAAGAAAATGTGGAATCTAGTGTATTCCTTCTAAAGAAAGTGAAAAATCAAGTAAAAATATTTGATATCTTGATAATTGTGTCAACAATCACATGTGTGGCAGAAAAGACTTATTTTCAGAGTCGGATGAGAATATTCAAAGACAAGTAATGTTTGGAGATGAATCGCATGCCATTGTTAAAGGTAAAGGCAAAGTTACAATTACACAAAAGAACGAGAGAAGAAGTACATATAAGATGTTTATTACGTACCAGCTTTGAAAAGTAACATCATTAGCCTTGGTCAACTTTTAGAAAAAGGATATGAAGTACATATGAAAGATTGCATGCTCGCTTTAAAAAATAAAAGTTTGCCCAAGTTGATATGGACGTGTAACCGTCTGTTTACTATTGGCATTGAATATGGAGAAGTGAAGTGTCTGAAGAATCCAATCAACGATGATTCATGGTTGTGGCATTTAAGGTTTGGATATCTTGGATTTTTTGCCGAAGCTATTGTCAAAAGAGAAGATGGTAAATGGATTGCTAGAAATTAATCCTCCTAATCAACTGTGTGAAGCTTGCATTAAAGGAAAACAACACAGACAGAGTTTTGAAGTTGGAAAATCTTAACGAGCTAGGAGACTATTGGAGATTGTGCACTTCGACATAGTAGGTCCCTTTGATATACCATCACTTGGTGAAAACAGGTACTATCTTACTTTTATTGATGATTTTAGTAGAAAAAGTTGGATATATCTTCTTAAAACAAAATCAGAAGCATTTAATAAGTTTATCGAGTTCAAAACTATGGTAAAAAAAGCAGTAGAGATTATATTAAGATATTTAAAACTGATAGAGGCGGTGAATATTCTTCAAAACTATTTGAAAGCTTCTGGAAAGAGCATGAAATTATTCATCAGTTAACATATGCGTACACGCCATAACAAAATAGAGTTATTGAAAGAAAGAATTGCATTATTCTTGATATGACAAGAAGCATGGTTAAATGTAAGCATTTACCAAGAACTTTTTGGTCTGAAGCTATTCAATGTGTTGTTTATTTGTTGAATCGATGTCCAACAAAAAGTGTGAAATACAAGACGCCAAATGAAGCCTGGAGCAATCAAAAGCCAGGAGTCGAACATCTCAAGAATTTTGGATACATTGCGTAAGCTTATGTTCCTGACCAGACAAGAAAGAAGCTTTACGATAAAGGAGTGAAATGTATTTTCATTGGTTACAAAAAAGAAGCAAGACATATAGGCTATACAACCTTCTCACCAAGAAATTTATTATTTTAAGAGATGTAGAATTCGATGAAGCTGATTACTGAAGATGGAACAAAGAAGAAAAGAAAATTGAAGGATTATTTTTTAGTGATGACAAAGACGACGACTTCATTAATCAAGAACAAGGTGACGATCAAAGCCCTCCATCAAGTCCTGTTGCAACAACTCCTACAATATCATCATCACTAATTCGTAGCAGTACCAGCAGCTCAGAGGAAGCACCTGCAAGAATGCGTAGTTTACGCGATATTTATGATTTCACAAAACCCATAGAAACAACACACGATTATTCTTTATTCTGCTTAATGACAAAATGTGATCCAATAACATATGAAGATGCAATTAAAGATGTCAAATGGAAGAAGGCAATGGATGAAGAAATTGCAGCAATAAGAAGAAATGCCACGTGGGAGTTAACAAGTCTACTAGAAGTACATAGTCCTATTGGAGTTAAATGGGTGTACAAGACGAAGACCAACAAAGAAGGAAAAGTGGAGAAATACAAAGCAAGACTGGTTGCAAACGGCTACAAGCAAAGATATGGAGTGGACTATGATGAGGTATTTGCTCCGGTCGCCAGAATTGACACTATAAAGCTTCTCACGACAGTTGTAACACAAAGTTACAAAAATAAATAGAAGGTTTATCAAATGGACTTGAAGTTAGCATTCCTTAACAACTACCTAGAAGAAGAATTATACATCAAACAACCACCGGATATAGCAAATAAGGACAAAAAGACAAAGTTTATCGCTTGAAGAAAGCTTTATATGGACTGAAGCAAGCCTCGAGAGCATGAAACATAAGAATAGATGAATACTTTCAGAAGAACGGGCTCATGAAAAGCCTATACGATAATGCCCTATATACGAAGAAAAATAGAGTTGGTGACATCATGATCGTGTCCTTAAATGTGGATGATATAATTTTCACGGGAAACAATCTAGGTATGTTCAATGACTTTAAGAAAGCTATGATTAAATAATTTGAAATGACAGATATTGGAGAAATGTCATACTTTCTTGGAGTTGAAGTGAAACAAATAAAAGATGGAATATTTGTGTCTCAAAAGAAGTATGCAAAATAGATTTTAAGAAAATTCAAAATGAAAGATTGCAAGCCGGTAGCCACGCTAGCAGAATCAAGCATGAAATTAAGTGTTGATCATCTAGAGAGCTGGTAAATCCAACGTTGTTTAAGAGTATCGTTGGAAGTTTAAGGTACTTGACTATCACGCAGCCAGACATCATGTACACAATGTGAAAAGTTATAAGCAATCAAACGTTATGTCACTTGGTTATTAACCAAAAGTTATCACTATTCATAGTGATGAGTTATGTTTCTTGTTACCAAAAGTTATGTTACTTAATTATTAACAAAAAATTATAATTATTCAAATAGATATCTATGGAAGAATTGTGTTTATTGCTAAAAAATGTTACTATCCATTTGGATGGTTATATCTTTATGAAGAGACAGAGGAACTCCTATAAATAGGAATCAAATTTCATTTGTTTGACACACACAAAAACATAGAAACTTTTGTTTCTTTTGGTTCTCCTTCATGTTCTATTATTGTTAGATGGTTCAGTAAAAAATTATTGCAGAATTTATTTATAGAAATTGATATTTTTGCTATTCTACAATCAATGCTCAATGGACTATTTTCCTTAGTAAAAATCGTAGACAATCATTAGAATTTATTGTACCGTCAATGTTCATTTTCCAGTAATTCTTTTGCATACCAAAATATAAGTGGAGACAAATAAAACCTTAAAAAAAGTGACGTTGATACACGAAGTCTTCATTAATTTTTCATAATTCTAATTTATCCCCAGTCAACGTCAATTTAAAAGGAAAAAGAAAAGAAACAAACATAAATACACCTACTTCTGAAAGAGGCATACATCATCCACTTTGATAACAGAAACAAATATATATTAAACTAAAGAAGAGACGGTGGTGGAGAACTGAAGAATACGCTTTGTGGTGTGCATACGTAAAAGAGTATGGACTGAGTGAGTGGTGGGGAAGAACATTTAGACAAAATCTTTAAAGTAAAACATGTAAACAAACACCCATTCGCAAATAGAAAATTACGAAGCAAGAGAGGTTAGGAAGAACATAGCTTTGGGCTCTATGAATTACACTCTTGTTTATCTCTCACCCCTTTGACGAGTTTTTTACACTGTTAAAGAAACATACTGGAATTCCAGCCTCATAAAATTATACTTTAGAAGTGAATTCTCTGTTAAACTCCAATCTTACCATTGGAGAACCATCATTGAGTTCTAAATTTTCTTGTTGTACATAAAAAAAAAAAAAAAAAAACTGCCCAAATTTCCGAAGAGATTATGGTCTAGTGGTGATTCGAGATGTTTAACAGAGCAGTATTGTTGAAGACCCCATATTCTCCACGTCAATGGTAGGAAAAAGAAGTGAAAAAAGAGAGTAAGAAATGCTAGGAGCTAAGCATATTTAAGTTCTTGTGTTTACGTAACCTACATCAAACATACTTACCGTTGTTGATATTAGGCAAGTTCAACTTGTTACAATAAGAAGTGAATTCTCTTTAGTTCACTAATTATACTGACACTCTTATCAGAGTAAATAAAACTTGAGTGGACATCAAAAAAAAAAAAAAAAAAAAAGAGGAGAAACCCTCTTTATCAGATTCTCTTCTCCAAGTCTAAAAGGTCGAACAGACTCTGGAAAAAAACTTGAAACAGGTGAGTTGAGCCTCGAGTTGATAAGGGAATGCTCAAAAAGCCATGAAAAGGAAAAGCCAGAAGCAAAGAGCTTTTCTATTTTCTTTTGTTTGGTGTTTTGGATACTAGAAAATCTGCTTCAAAACAACGTTGACGTTTCATATATAAGAACATCACATCTAAGCCAAGGGAATAAATAAAATAACAAAAATTTTGGTTAATTGGTCACGTTAAATTATCCTTACACTATTGATGGTAATTAATGATTTAATAATTAAATTATAACAAATCGATAACTTTAATAATTATATCATAATTTTGTAAAATTTAGTAAGTAAAACATAATTTAAACTGTAGGGCCCAATTTAAAACCCGAAGCCCAATACTAGTACCAAACCAAAGAAAAATAGAAGGCCCAATTAAGCTAGTAGCCCAAATGACCCAAAAGTTGTGAAACCTAGATCAGATGAAAGGAGCCCTCACGTAGCACGTCTTCTGCCCCAGCGCCACATCGTGCGCGCACGTCTGCCACGACCACGAGGAGCCCCTCTCCATCATGTACCTGCAAATTAGAATGAAATCAGTTGTAAAATAGACTATAAAAGTCAGGCAAAAAAGTGTAAAAGGGGGATTTTTTTGTTTTGAACAGGTTTCTGGAAAAACAACAAAGTACAGAGGCTATAGAGCACTTTTTACAAAAGAACAGAATCAAAAACAAAGAAAAGGTCTCTTTTATTTGTGTTTTATTTTCGAATCTATTGGGTTCTTCCTTGTTTCTTTCTTGTTTTTTTTTTCTTTTTGTTTGTGTTTTAAAATACAAGAGTAAAAAAGGAAAAGGAGAGCGAGAGGAATATACCTTGAGTTCCCCGACCGCAGTTATCGGCGCCTCCGTGACGGCCTGGCTGCAGTGAGGGTCTTACCCTAATGAACTGAGAAATGAGGAGGTTTTGTTTTTCTAATTTGCGGAATCAGGAAGCAAATGAGGGCAAAATGTTTTTAAGGGTTTAAACCTTAATAAACGGCGCTTCTTGTTTTGTGCAATGGAATATGTGCAAATTTATTTTAAATGAGAAATTGCACAATAGATCCCTCTTGTTTGCACCATGGTTTTAATCATGTCCTATTTCACTTTTTTGTTTTAAATTCGTCCCCATGCTTACATTTTTGATCCGATTTAGCCCATTTTCATTTATTTTGGCTACTTTACCATTAAATTAATTATTTTTTATTACTTTTATATGTATATTATTATTGTTATAACCATATTATTTCTATTATATGCTATTATTATATATATGTTAATGTTTGCTTTTACGTTCTTTCTTGTGTATTATTTGCCTACCATCCCTATTACTTTTTTTATTATTTTCCTCGGTATTATTTTACATGTATATTATTATTACTATTTAATATTTCTTATTATTATTTTTATCATTATATTATTTTATTACTAATATTCTTTCTTTATTATTTTTACTTTCATACTATTATATCTATTATGGTTTACTTTAGTTGTCTTATTATATATTATTACTTTTACATCTATTATTTTTATTATTATTAAGTATACCCTTGTTTCTTTTTCTACTTTTTTATTACCGTTAATACCCTTACTTTTATATATTCGTTATTTATTATTAGTTTTGCATTTCATTACCATCCCTATTTGTTTTATTTGTTACATATCGTTTATAATTGTAATATTCTTTTTTTTTTTTGGTATTTATTGTTATTCCTATTATCGTCGTGTCTATATTTCTACGTTCTTATTTTTTTTTTTAAAACTTGAAAAATGTTTCACAAAGGGAATTTTGTGTATTTAGAAGTTCGAGAAATCGTGTCCAATCGTCTTTGGGCTTCAATTTTCGCTCGTCTAGATCACTAAATATCCCTCAAAGATTTTTATCGTGTTTCTTAAATAAAGGCAATATTTCATGATTAGAAATTCAAGGAATCGTGCCCAATCATGCTGGGTTTCGGTTTTTAGTTTGGCTAAATAGTGAAGTACCCTTTTCAAACCGCAATACATGAGTTTTGAAAATCATGAAATGATCTTAATATCGAGGGTTTGAAACATCGTGTCCTATCGTGCTGGATGTGGTATTTCACCTTTTCGGGACAAGAGAATTTCGATATCCAATCGAGTCATCCAAACATTTTTAAAGATTCATATTTTAAAATATTTTCTAATTTTCGATATTAAGGACATTAATCAATCAACACGGTACCAATTTTGGGCGTTGCGAGGGTGCTAATCCTTCCTCGTATGAATCGACTCGAGCCCGTTTTCTTAAAATTCGTAGACCAAAATGTTTTCTAAAGTGACCCAATCACACTTCAAAAAAGATTGGTGGCGACTCTTTTTCTTTTTAAAGTCGGCCCGTTTTCCAAACAAAAAAATGGTTTCGACAGCTTGGCGACTCCACTGGGGACCAATAAGAGAGTCAAGCCGTAAAATTGGTTGATTAATGTCCTTTTTATCAAAAATAAAATTTTTTCGTTTTTCAGTTGCATGAGTCTGTGTCGCGTCATATGTCTGCTTTGGTTTGTGAGACATAGAATATTTTTGGCATTCATATTGCATGACCGTTGTGGTCACACCCTTAAGTGGGAGCAAAAATCTATGCCTTCGTGAGGTTTTCACCTCCGCATGGGCTAGGGGACTGCTTCCGGGATACATCCGTACCTATGGTTCCGTGAGGTTTTCACCTCCGCATGGCCATAGGGAAATGTATTCCCCTGAACCGAACTCGATCTATATGAGCCTATAATGGGTGAGGATTGAGGAATCTGTTTGGTTCAGTACCCTTTTCTTTCTTTAGAACCAAACCACATATAGTGAACCTTAGAGCCCACCTAGGTAGAGCCATGCTAAACCTTAGTGGCTACCTATGTAGTGGTTAGACATTTTTTTCACTTGCTTTGGTTACTTTTATGTGATACTAACTTGTTTTATTTTGGTCATATTTGCATGTCATTTCATACTTAAAAGGCGTCAATTCCTGTTTTAATTACTAAGTTACAATACTTGTTATGGGGGACTGATTCCTTGATAAAGTAGAGGATAATGCGACCGTGCGTATATGGTCGAGAAGACCTGACTTGAGAAGGGGATAGCCTAACCAAGGCTACACATCGTAATTATTGGACTTCACTCGCATCGGTGACGCAGAATGAGCTCCAAGAACTAAGAGATATATAATTTGGTTGGGATGAAGTAACTAGGCAACCTGTTCTACATTAATTATGGTGATTTACCTTACTTGCTCGACATCGAGTGGAAAAACACTTGTTTTGCTATGACTCAATATTGGAATCCCGCTTATAGTTGTTTTACATTTGGAGAAGTAGACTTGATGCCTCCGTGGAGGAATATCTGCTTTGCTTGATCAAAGGGCTCAGTCGACAAAATTTACTTGAGTACGCTAATGCACCGACTTTGGTAAAGAAGTGATGAGTATTCTTGGGATGAGCGAACGTGGGTCATAGCACGAATTCACAGAAGGGTGAAGGAAATGCATTCCTTGGGTAAGCTTGAGGACTGATGGCGGCACACCGGATGTGAAGAGGAAAGTCGACATTCTTGCCTTAAGTATCTATGGTTTGGTAATTTTTCCCAAGGCTTTGAGGCATGTAGACAAGCGATTATTGATTTGTTCGATCGTCTTGACAAAGGGGTTACTGGCATCAAAGTGATTCTCGTCAAACATTTAGATCTTTGAACTCGTCTTGGGAGAGCGGTGAGGAAGATTCATGGGATGGGCACAACTATTGTTGGGGTGGTTCCATAGCCATTTCGGAAAGTAGATAGAAATTCTTGTCGGGTCTTTTTGTGAATTACTCCCCATTAAAGGAGTTTACGCTTAGGAGAGATGACATATCGAAGAGAAGCGGATCGCTTCTTTAGAATCTTCGGAAAAGGATATGGAATGGAGAGCTCCTTGGTTCGTTCGATGAAATTCTCTACCGGTGTGGGAGTTATGGTGGGTTCCTCTTTTAGGGATCCGGGAGCTGTTGGGTATACTCCTTTGCTCGTGCTAAGGTAATACTAATCGAGACAGTTTATACCGGTAACGCATGGATTAACTCAGTTTGAATTCTCCTATAGTGGGAATAATTATAAGAAAAGAGTTCGAGAAGTTTCTGATGCGTGGAAGCAGATTCACCGAATGAAAAGAATTCCTATAAATCCAATGGTAACCCTCGAATATAACACATGACGGAGCAGGAGAGTGAACGATAATATCCCAGTGATGACAGGATCTTTATTCGATCGATAGAAGAATACCTGCAAGTAGTCCCTTCTGAGTTGGAGATCATGAAGCAAGACTTTGAAAGTAAAAATTCAGAGTTAGGGAAAAAGATAGAACAATTGGAAGGGGAAAAAATGAATTTGATGTTAGATATTGATATCCAGAAATCAGAGGCTGAGAAGCTGAGGAAAGGAAAAAGGAAGGCTGAAGAAGATTTGGATAGCTTGAAGACCGACTACAAGAAGTTGCATCTATCGATGAGGACTGCTGGGTTGGGTAAAACCTCAGAACAATGGCGTCAAGAAGTTCAGGAGGAGAAGACCAAGGTTGACCAGTGGAAGAAGAGATTTTATGGGGTTCAAGCACAAAAGGATGCCCTGAAAAAGACGGTGGGGGAGAGCCAAAGCGAAAATAAGATGCTAAGGGCTCGAGTAGCAGAATTAGAGAAGGCATTGAGTCAAAGTCACAATTCTACGGTGAAGTTGGAATCAAGCCTAAGCCAGATTGAAGAATTGAAGGGAAAGGTGGTGGAACTCGAAATAGTGCTGCAAAACAGTGAGCTCCGGATCCAACTATTAGAGGCAGATAACCAGCGAGGGAAAGAACAACTTCAACGATCCCAGAACCAAGTCAGAGAAAGAGACTACCTTATGGGCGAAGCTGTGGTTCAGATACGAGAGGTGGCCGATCATCTACAAACCCTAGTAGTTCAGGCTGATGTGTTAAGTATATTTTATGAGTCAAAGTCAGACTAGGGTCGAGAGCTAGCTTCACTTCTTGAGAAAGTCAAAACTTTGGGCATAAGGGCTAGGTCGTATATGTGACTCTGTTTTATGTAAAGGATTTTGTCTTTTTCAATAAGTATTCTAAAAGAAATTGAATCAGAATCGACTCTTTTTATTTTTGCATTCATTCATTTGCATTACATTTCATGCATTGGCACTGCATCACTACATTTGCATTAAATATTATAAGACAATGCTATTAACTAGAGGTCATACTGAAGTTATCCTAGAACACTGCTATTACACTCGAAAAAAGACGAGAGCAATGGATCAAAGGATGGAAAGGTTAGAGCAGATGCAGAAAGAGATGCAAGACCAACTGCAGGCCCAGATGCAAGAGCAGTTAGCCATGATCCAACAGGATATGAGGGATCAAATGCTGGAATCCCAGAGAAGCATGATGAGCCAGCTAACACAGTTGTCGACCGGAGGGCCTGAAAATGGAAAAAGGCCTATGGTCGATATCGGAGAAGATAATGAAGGTTTTACTTGCCCTTCGGGCCTGGCCCCGACAAGTTTCCAAGTGCAACCACCAAGAGTGTCGGTCAATATCAAGCCTCAAAGACCAATCCCGTGGTTCGACATCGTAAATTTCCCATGAGCTCGAGCTCTAACCCAAGTCAATCTGGTAAAATCAATGGTCCAGAGACTTGATGAAGCGCGAAGGGAGAAAGTAAAACAGAGCTTCCAAAAGAGTTCGAGGATCGATGCAAATGGTCGAGGAGAAGTTTGAGCATTGGAAAATCTTGATCACCAATGCGAAGTGGATGCTAAGAAACCGAGTCTAGTCCCATTTAGTACTTCCTCAAAGTTTAAGATGCCGGCGTTTGAAAAGTACAACGGAACTAGCCGCCCGAGGCCCATATTACGATGTTCGTCGGAGAATGAGGATATGTCAACAATGACCGATTGTTGATCCATTACTTCGAGGATAGTCGATTGAAATGCAGAAGAAATGGTACAACCAGTTGAGTTGTACCCAAATCAAATCGTGGAGAGATTTGGCGCAGCTTTCATCAAGCATTGCGCCATGTAACCGATATAGCACCGACGGGATCACATTGCAAAACATGGAGAAAAAGCCAAGTGAAAGCTTCAGAAAGTACGCCCAAAGATGGAGGGAGGCCGCTATGCAGGTCCAGCCACCATTACTAGAAAAGGAAATGACCATGCTCTTCATCAATACCCTGAAGGCGCCATTCATTAACCACATGTTAGGAGGCACGACTAAGAGTTTCGCAGACATGGTGATGTCAGGTAAGATGATAGAGAACGTAATCAGGTATGAGAAGATAGAGGCCGGAAAGAGCACAAGAAGAGTAGCGCCGAAGAAAAGGGAGGCTGAAGTAGGGAACATAAGCTCGAGTTACCCTAAACCCATTACTATTATCCAACCGAGAGCTGTAGCTGTGGGCCAACAGGCCCGACCAAGACAAGAGCCCAACACGAGGCAGAGGACTGAGAAGTTTCAATTTACTCCTATACCGGTGACGTATAAGGAGTTGTATAAGACTTTATTTGATGCGCACGTCGTGTCCCCGTTTTATTTGAAATCGCTACAACCTCCATATCCTAAGTGGTATGACACAAACGCTCAGTGTGAGTACCATGCAGATATAGTAAGTCACTCGATAGAGAATTGTACGTAATTTAAAAGACTAGTCGAGAGACTTATCAAGGCAGGGGTGGTAGACTTCAATGACCCACCTGGTGGAGGAAATCCGTTACCCAGTCATACTGATAATGGGGTGAACGCGATAGTTAAAAATAGGGGGAGGAGGTTCAAACATGAGATTGCTGAGGTCAGAACCCCATTGAGAAAGGTTTGGAAAGAAATACAGAAAGTCGGGTTAGTTCTGCAAGAGAATGTGAGCAGATCTCAGGATACAAGGAACTACTGTGAGTTCCATGACAAGGAAGGCTATGAAATCCAGTAATGTAACGAATTTAGAGCCCTAGTACAAGGGCTAATGGATAATAAAGAGCTGGAGTTCTTTGACTTGGTGGAAAGAGGGGATGTATGTTCCACGAAGGAGGGTCGTGAAAGGATCCTTAAAGTCAATCACCCACGTGTGATTATCACGCGGCCAGGGGTCGACGAGGCCGGAGTGAAGGTGGCACCGAGGGTTGTAATCAGAAAACCTGTAATTTTTCCTTATAAGAATACACCGAAGATTGTAATTCAGAAACCTGTGACTTTTCCTTATAAAGATGACAAGAGGGTACCTTGGAATTACGATTGTACTATGATAGTTTTCGAGAAAAGAATTGCCAAAGATACCCGACCCGTGTTGAGTCCTCTATGACGAGAAGGGGAGATGAGAAGACAGGACCACTTGTTAATAAACCAGTAACAGAGGATGAGGCCGGGGAGTTCTTGAAGTTCCTGAAGCACAGTGAGTACAGTGTGGTGGAACAGTTACACAAGTAGTCGACACGCACATCGATATTGACTTTACTGCTAAACTCAGAAGGACACCGTAGTGCGTTAATGAAAGCATTGAACCAGATTTATGTTGCTGATGACATTTCGGTAAATAAGCTGGACCGTCTTGTAAATAACATAAGCGCAGATAATTTCATCTCATTCTGTGATGACGAAATACCGCCGGGGGCAGGGGATCTACCAAGGCTTTGCACATCACTACCTGATGCAAAGGGTATACACTATCAGGGGTATTAATTGACAATGGATCGGCACTGAATGTTTTGCCCCTGTCTACACTGGACAGGTTACCTATAGACAGCTCTCACATAAAAACGTGCCAAAATATAGTGAGAGCATTCAATGGCACCGAGAGAGAAGTAATGGGGAGGATCGAGGTACCCCACCTAATTGGGCCAAATACGTACAAGGTAGATTTCCTTGTGATGAGCATCAAGCCTTCTTATAATTGCTTATTGGGGAGGCCGTGGATCCACTCAGCGGGAGCTGTACCATCGTCATTGCACCAAAAGTTGAAATTAGTAACAGAGGGCAGGTTGATAACCATAAATGCAGAGGAGGATATCATCGCGTCCATTACTAGTGATGCACCGTACGTAGAGAATGATGCGGAGGCTATAGAATGCTCCTTCAGGTCATTAGAGTTTGTAAATGCGACTTTCATCAGTGAAGGTGACAAGGTCCCGGTGCCAAAAATCTCTAAAGCCACAAGGATGGGCCTACAGCTGACGGTAAGAAAAGGAGCAGTGCTTGAAAGGGGACTCAGAAAATACCTTCAGGGCCCGGTCAGAGTACCAGGATTGGTTAACAAACATGATCGCTTTGGTCTAGGGTATAGACCAGATACCAGACAGAGAAAGGAGGAGCTGGAGAGGAAGCGTGAAAGACGAAGGGCACGATTGAATGGTGCTGAGATTGAGTGGGGTTTAATGACCTTTCCTCATATATCTAATACATTCGTGTCAAGAGGGATTATTCATTCAGGACAGGAGGACATGAATGAGGAAACAACTGAAGATGTGATGAGAACTTTGAACATCAACGTTGTGTCTGAAGGAAGTTCGAGGAGAGGAAACTTGGCGGGTATTCGCCCTTACGAGCCTGGAAGTGTTCTGGACAACTGGACTGCGGAAGAAATTCCTGTGGTTGTTAGGACTAAAACAGAGTAATGTTCAAAACACACTTGTTGTTTCAAGCCTAGGAACAATAAGAATCTTTTGTGAAATAGGCATGTTTACGCATCATTATTTTCAATAAGAAGTGCATTTTTCTTTCTGTTTCGTGCAATTATTCTTCTACTTCTGTTCCACTCCATTCATAATCATAACGCATAAATAAGTCATCCTTAAATTCATTTTCATTGAATATTCTTTTATACCTACCATAGGTCCCCAGATATCGACGTCATGAGTGACACTGCTATGAACTCAGAATTCCCTTATGAGCAAGATACGTGCCCAGAGGGATCTCAGGACTTTCAGATGACGAAGATTATGGTTTATCCCAGATTTGTTAAGGATGGTAGAGCGGGAGGAGAAGCGATTCTACCTCACGAAGAGACAATTGAAAATGTGCTTCAGAGGATGGGAAAGAAGTGAAAATCGGTACTGTGATAACCCATGAAACAAGGCGGGACCTCATTAGACTTCGCTAGAGTTCAAAGATGTCTTTGCGTGGTCATATCAAGACATGCCAGGGTTGAATGCTGATATTGCGGTATACCATATTCCCATAAAAGGAGAATGTAAGCCGGTCCAACAGAAGCTTCGAAGGATGAGACCCGATGTCACGGTAAAGATAAGGGAAGAAGTCAAGAAGCAATTTGATGCTGGGTTCTTACGAGTAGTAAATTACTCAGAATGGGTGGCCAACGTGGTTCCTGTCCCCAAAAAGGATGGAAAAGTCCGGATGTGTGTCGATTACAGGGACCTAAATAAGGCCAGCCCGAAAGACAACTTCCCACTACCTCACATTGACACTTTAGTGGATAACACGGCGGGGTTTTCATTTTTCTCCTTCATGGACGGTTTCTCGGGATACAATCAAATAAAGATGCATCCTGAAGACATGGTAAAGACTACCTTCATAACCTTATGGGGAACCTTTTGTTACCAAGTGATGCCATTTGGGTTAAAGAATGCGGGAGCAACATACCAAAGGGCTATGGTAACCTTGTTTCATGACATGATGCATAAGGAGATTGAGGTCTACGTCGACGACATGATCGCAAAGTCTCGAACGGAAGGGAGCATGTGCAAGTATTGAGGAAGTCGTTCTCGAGATTGAGGAAATTTCAATGAAGTTCAATCCAGTCAAATGTACTTTCGGGGCTCGATCAGGGAAGCTATTGGGTTTCGTGGTCAGTGCAAAAGAAATTGAAGTAGATCCGGATAAAGTCAAGGCCGTACAAAAATTATCTCTGCCGCGCACTTAGAAGGAAGTCCGAGGTTTCCTAGGGAGATTGAATTACATCGCTCGATTTATTTCACAATTGACTGAGAAATGTGATCCAATATTCCGTCTTCTTAAGAAGCACAATCCAGGCATTTGGGATGATGAATGCCAGAGGGAGTTTGACAAGATCAAACAATATTTGTCCAACACCCCAGTGTTAATGCCTCTCAGTCCTGATAGACCCTTGATTTTGTATCTGACAGTGTTCGATAATTCAATGGGATGCGTGCTAGGCCAACACGATGAGACAGGGAAGAAAGAAAGAGCGATATACTACCTCAGTAAGAAATTCACCGAGTGTGAAATGAGATACTCGCCAATTGAGAAATTGTGTTGTGCATTGGTCTGGACAACTCGGAGGTTGAGGCAGTACATGTTGTACCACACGACTTGGTTAATCTCGAAATTGGACCCTCTGAAATACATGATGGAGTCGATTGCCCTGAATGGAAGAATGGCCCGATGGCAAATTTTGCTCTCTGAGTTCGACATTGTCTATGTGAACCAGAAGGCGGTGAAGGGGAGTGCAATAGCAGATTTCTTAGCCAGCAGGGCGCTAGATGATTATGAGCCCCTTAATTTCGATTTTCCTAATGAAGATCTGATGTTTGTAGCTACAATTGAAGAAGATATCTTAGAAGATCGTCCCTGGAAGATGAACTTTGACGGAGCATCAAATGCCGTTGGAAATGGGGTTGGGGCAGTCCTGGTATCCCCAAATGGAGAACACTATCCATTCACTTGCAAAATGGACTTCGATTGCACAAACAACATGGCGAATCTGAGCGTGTATCATGGGGATCCGAGCAGCCATAGACCACAAAGTTAAGGTGCTAGAGGTATACGGAGACTCTGCCTTTGTAATATATCAGCTCAAAGGAGAATGGGAAACAAGAGATCCCAAACTGATCAGCTATCGAAAGTTAGTTTTGGAACTAATTGAGGAGTTTGATGATATCACATTCTTTTACCTCTCGCATGATGAAAACCAGATGGCTGATACTTTGGCCACTCTAGCTTCTATGATCAAAGTGAATGAGCAGGAGGGTATGAAGCCTATCCAAATGAGTATTTGTGGGGCTCCGACTCATTGTTTCAATATTGACGAAGAGGAAGAGAGAGATGATCATCCTTAGTACTATGATATTCTGCAATATGTGAAAAGCCGTGAATATCCCGATCAAGCGACTGAAAATGACAAGAAAATATTGAAAAGACTTGCCAGCGACTATGTCCTAGATGGAGAGATCCTGTATAAAAAGATGAGGGATCAAGTGTTGCTCAGATGTGTGGATGCTGTTGAAGCTAGGAAAATCCTGGAAGAAGTCCATGATGGGCTCTGTGGAACACATGCCAATGGGTTTACGATGGCCAGGCAAATCATGAGATTCGGGTATTACTGGTCCACGATGGAAGGAGACTGCATTCGTTATGCCAAGAAGTGCCATAAGTGCCAGGTTTATGGAGACAAGATCCATGTGCCTCATTCACCTCTTCATGTTATGACTTCTCCATGGCCTTTCTCAATGTGGGGTATGGATGTCATTGGGCTGATCTCACCGAAAACTTCTAATGGACATCGTTTCATCTTCGTGGTCATTGATTACTTCACCAAATGGGTAGAGGCAACTTCATATGCTAATATCACGAAGACAGCAGTGAGCAAGTTTTTGAAGAAGGAGATCATATGTCGCTACGGTATGCCAGAAAGGATAGTGTCTGACAATGCACTAAACTTGAACAATAAAGCGATAGCGGAAGTCTGTAGTCAGTTCAATATTAAGCACCATAACTCGTCACTATATCGCCCGAAAATGAATGGAGCAGTCGAGGCGGCCAATAAAAATATCAAGAGAATTGTGGGGAAAATGGTTGAAACTTACAAGGACTGGCATGAAAAGTTACCGCTTGCCCTCTACGCCTATCGAACATCGGTTAGAACCTCTACCGAGACAACTCCTTTCTCGTTGGTTTATGGGATGGAGGCAGTTTTGCCTATTGAAGTTGAGATCCCTTCACTCCTGGTTTTGTCAGAGCTAAAGCTAGACGAAGCAGAATGGGTTCAATCTCGATATGATCAACTGAATCTAATTGAGGAAAAGAGGCTAAGAGCTATTCACCATGGTCAATTGTACCAGAAACGAATGATGCGAGCTTACAATAAGAAAGTCCGCCCCAGAGTATTCCATGAAGGAGACTTGGTGTTGAAACAGATCCTCCCTATGCAAAAGGACTTCAGGGGAAAGTGGATGCCTAATTGGGAAGGACCCTATGTTGTTAAGAAGGCTTTTTCTGGAGGAGCTTTGATACTAGCGGAGATGGACGGCAAAAGTCTGCCAAATCCAATTAACGCAGACTCAGTCAAGAAGTACTTCGCTTGAAAGTGGACCAAGATGAAAACCCACAAAGGGGCATCTTGAGTTCAAAAAAAAATATGGAGAGGCCAAAGTAAAAACCCGCAAAGGGCGGTTTGAGACCAAAGGGGCTTTGAGTTGAAAACCCAAAAAAGGGCGGCTCAAAGTATGATCAACTCGTAAGGGGGCATACAGTAGTTTCGCTATACTTGAATTAACAATGAGGAGATATGTTACGTCTTGGGGCATCTACAAAGTACTATGGATCTTCTAGACACATGTTGAACTCAGTGGTCTTCAAGAAGTACATCTGAAAAAGCTCGGTGATATCCAAGGCGTCAATACCATTCTTATTCATATTGCACCCTAATGGAATTTGTTTTCCTTGTTCAACCCATTTTTCACGAGTTTTTATCCCGAATAAATTTCAGTTTTATTCATTTTTATAGTCTTATTTCAAGCATTTTCTTTGAAATAACGATTCTTGAACTAACAATACTTTCACAAAAAAGTTTTATGCACTACTCGAAAGTTTCTAAAAATACAAGAATCAAAGCAGACAATTGTTTAGAACTAACCGGACTTAAAGGGCTCGAGAGACTTGAGATAAGGGTTTAAGCGGTGACGACCTCTTGATTAGAAGTATCGGTGAGCAGAGGAGACATCGTCGTGGGTCACCTTAATAAGCGACAAGCAATAATGACCCAAGTGTTAAAAATGAATCATTCTCATGACATTTTACATCCATTCATAACATTCATGATACATATGGTTAGGAGCATCTTGCATGACATCTTAATCATTTGACATATGCATAGACCCCATGAAATCACTTCTACAGGTAGGTTCCCCAGAGGATAATGTAGCAAAGTTGATGGGAGTTATAGAAGAGTACATATCTTATCTCTACTGAGTAGGAGTAGAGCAGATCAAAAGCAAGAGATCTCATCTCCACCGAAAGGTGGAGTAGATCGAAGATTATAGCCTTATCTCCTTGGCGAAAGGTGGAGTGGAGCAAAAAGATAGTAGATCCTATCTCCACCGCGAGGAGTGGAGCGGATTGAAGACCACAGATCTTATCTCTACTGGCGAGGGAGTAGAGCAGATCGAAAGCAGCAGATCTTATCTCCACCGGCGAGAATGGAGCAGATCGAAGATTGAAGCCTTATCTCCACCGAAAGGTGAGCGAGCTAAAATAGTAGATCCTATCTCCACCCTGGCGAGTGGAGCGGATTGAAAACAACAGATCTTATCTCTCTGGCGAGGAGTAAGCAGATCAAAGAAGAGATCTTATCTCCACCGGCGAGTGGAGCAGATCGAAGATTGAAGCCTTATCTCCACCGAAAGGTGAGTGGGAGCTAAAGATAGTAGATCCTATCTCCACCGAAAGGTGAGTGGAGCGGATTGAAGACAACCGATCATATCTCTACCGAGCGAGGAGTAGAGCAGATCAAAAGCGAGATCTTATCTCCACCGAGCGAAGTGGAGCAGATCAAGATTGAAGCCTTATCTCTACTGGAAAGGAGTGGAGCAAAGCTAAAGATAGTAGATCCTATCTCCACTGGCGAGAGCGGAGCGGATTGAAGACAACCGATCTTATCTCTCTTGAGCAAGAGTAGAGCAGATCGAAGCAAGAGATCTTATCTCCACCGGCGTGGAGTGGAGCAGATCGAAGATTGAAGCCTTATCTCCACCGAAAGGTGAGGAGCAGCTAAAGATAGTAGATCCTATCTCCACCTGGCGAGGAGTGGAGCGGATTGAAGACCACAGATCTTATCTCTACTTGGTAGGAGTAGAGCAAATCGAAAGCAAGAGATCTTATCTCCACCGGCGAGTGGAGCAGATCGAAGATTGAAGCCTTATCTCCACCGGCGTGATTGGGCAAAGAAGATAGTAGATCCTATCTCCTTGGCGGGTGGTGGAGCGGATTAAAGCGAAGCCTTATCTCCACTTGGCGGGAGTGGGCGAGCTAAGAGACTAGATCTTATCTCCACTGGCGAGGTGGAGCAGATCAAGATTACAGATCTTATCTTTCTTGAAAGGGAGTAGAGTAGATCGAAAGATGATCTTATCTCCACCGAGCATGAGTGGAGCAGATCGAAGACAATAAGTCTTATCTTCACTTGGAGATGAGTGGAATAGATCGAAACAAATTTCCTACACCCCTGAAGATGCAGTGGATGGAATGAAGCTACAAGAAGTCAAGATTCAATAACATGGGGCAAAATTGGCCCTTTTAAAGTCTTTGCTTCATTCTCGCTACACGACAACAAGTAAAGAGGGGCAGTTGTAAGGCCCAATTTAAAACCCGAAGCCCAATACTAGTACCAAACCAAAGAAAAATAGAAGGCCCAATTAAGCTAGTAGCCCAAATGACCCAAAAGTTGTGAAACCTAGATCAGATGAAAGGAGCCCTCACGTAGCACGTCTTACGCCTCAACAACAAGATCGCATGCATGTCCGCCACGACCACGAGGAGCCCCTCTCCATCATGTACCTGCAAATTAGAATGAAATCAGTTGTAAAATAGACTATAAAAGTCAGGCAAATGTGTAAAAGGGGGATTTTTTTGTTTTGAACAGGTTTTACGGAAAAAACAACAGTACAGAGGCTATAGAGCACTTTTCACAAAAGAACAGAATCAAAAACAAAGAAAAGGTCTCTTTTATTTGTGTTTTATTTTCGAATCTGTTGGTTCTTCCTTGTTTCTTTCTTGTTTTTTTTTCTTTTTTTTGTGTTTTAAAATACAAGAGTAAAAAAGGAAAAGGAGAGCGAGAGGAATATACCTTGAGTTCCCCGACCGCAGTTATCGGCGCCTCCGTGACGGCCTGGCTGCAGTGAGGGTCTTACCCTAATGAACTGAGAAATGGGGGGGTTTTGTTTTTCTAATTTGCGGAATCAGGAAGCAAATGAGGGCAAAATGTTTTTAAGGGTTTAAACCTTAATAAACAGTGCTTCTTGTTTTGTGCAATGGAATATGTGCAAATTTATTTTAAATGGGAAATTGCACAATAGGTCCCTCTTGTTTGCACCATGGTTTTAATCATGCCCTATTTCACTTTTTTGTTTTAAATTCGTCCCCATGCTTCTGTTTTTGATCTGATTTAGCCCATTTTCATTTATTTTGGCTACTTTACCATTAAATTAATCATTTTTTTATTACTTTTATATGTATATTATTATTGTTATAACCATATTATTTCTATTATATGCTATTATGATATATATGTTAATGTTTGCTTTTACGTTCTTTACTATGTATTATTTGCCTACCATCCCTATTCTTTTTTTTTTTTATTATTTTTCCTCAGATTATTTTACATGTATATTATTATTACTATTTAATATTTCTTATTATTATTTTTATCATTATATTATTTTATTACTAATATTCTTTCTTTATTATTTTTACTTTCATACTATTATATCTATTATTATATCTATTATGGTTTACTTTAGTTGTCTTATTATATATTATTACTTTTACATCTATTATTTTTTATTATTATTAAGTATACCTTGTTTCTTCACTACAAGAAAATGCACTTTTAGCGTTTTTTAGGCTTTTAGCGGCGTTTTTAAGCGCCACTAATATATCTTCTTGCGCTTCAAAAATGCCATAAAAAACGCCATTGAATGTGGCGCCATAAATTTAGCGACGTTTTGTGAAAAAACGCCGCTAGAAACCATGACTTTTAGCGTTTTTAGAAAAACGCCGCTAAAAACAAAACTTTTAGCGGCGCTATTTTAAAACGCCGCTAAAAGCATTACTTTTAGCGGCGCTTTTTTTCCAAAACGCCGCTAAAAACATAACTTTTAGCGGCGCTTATTTCTAAAACGCCGCTAAAAACATAACTTTTAGCGGCGCTTATTTCTAAAACGCCGCTAAAACATTACTTTTAGCGGCGTTTATTTTCTAAAACGCTAAAAGCATTACTTTTAGCGGTGCTTTTTTTAAAACGCCGCTAAAAACATGACTTTTTAGCGGCGCTTTTTTTCCAAAACGCGCTAAAACATGACTTATAATGATTTTTTTTGAAACGCCACTAAAAACATGCCTTTTTACCGGCGTTTATTTCACAAACGCCACTATATGTTTGACTTTTAGCGGCACTTTTTCCCACAAACGCCGCTAACTTGTGCATATCTAAAATATTCAATTTATCAAATATTATACGCCTCCTGCACTAAAACCAACCAATGACAACAAATGTAATACATAATTTCAACCCAAATAACAAATGCAGCATAAAAAATTGCACCAACTATATTATTTCTAAATGTTATATGAACAATGTTAAATGTTATATAAAAAATATATGATATCGTACATTGTTAAATGTAACAATGTTTAAATCATCTTACAATAATAACATAAATGTCTAAGATGGCGGCGTCATGATTGTTGTAACATCTTCATCATAGCTCAAGTCAGAGTGAAGTTCTTCATACTTCTGCTCGCTCGCCTCCCTTCTTCTTTGCTTCCGCTTTAAGTAGAAATTTGCTCTGCCTCCTCATTGCTTTGCCTCGGCCTCCTATTCTTGCCTCGGCTCTAAGTTGAGAAATTTGCTCAACCGTGCTAGATTGCATTTGAGCTATCTGGTCTTTTAGCCTCGAACTTCAAAGACGAGATTGACTCCGGAAGGCATATATTGTTGGGAGTCGGATCCAAAATATTGGGTGAGTAACACGGATCCTTGAAGTCGAACCCGACTGTACCTTTCAACACCCAAGACATTAGTGATAATTTTGTTATAAATATACTCAAGAATAATGAACTATCGATCAAGCGATCGTACCTTTCGGGACCCAAAACATCGGTAATAATTACATTATCGACATCCTCAAGATGAACAGAACTATCACTCAAGCAACCGCTTCATAAAATGTCTTCTTCTCCTTTAGTTTCTCCTAATAAATTAATCAAAAGTTAGAAACGAAATATACAATAACAAGGAATGCATCATAACTTAACATTATTAATTTAAAACTACTAACGAAGAATTAAACTATTATAAGTAAACATTATAAATCCATTTTAATAAATCAAATTTTATTAAGTAAATATACCATAATCTCTCCAACTTGGTGTCATCGGAGACCCATCCTTCTTCCTCATGCGTAATGTCAAAAAGTCAACGCGTCCAACTTTTTGACCGGTGGAGAGTTCCTACAGTGTTGTATTACAAATATAATTTAATAGTATAAAGTCATTAATATTTGATGAATTAATAAATTATAATACCTCGGCCTCATTCATGAAGCAAAACTTCTCGATCCCGCCGGTAATGCGTGAATTTTGTTTACACTGCTTTGTTCCGACATGCTCACGGTCCTACATAATGATATTATTGTTACGTATATAGTAAATACTATACAATCAAAAACTTATAAGAGTTTAGAAGTAGGTAATACCTCTCCTTTCTTTGAGTTCCGAATCTAACCGCATCTTCCCATTGATGCCTCAACATTCCGGTGGGACATTCCGCATGATTTATCCTCGAGGCTTATTTCTTTCTTAAAATATTCTTTTTCAATATGCTTTTGTTGTCTCTCCATTTTTTCCCAATGTCTTTTTATATAGTCATCGGAGACCTCCAAATTAAACCTCTCCTAAAAAACATAAATTTAAAAAGTAAATATAAATGAAACTTCAACCAAAGTATTATAAATTACATTCATGTTTTGTTACCTTAATGTTCTCCGAGCTTGATTTTTGTTTGCGTTAGGCATGTGATGCCATGACTCGTAATTGATAGGCAACATATTTGCATTTAGTGCAATAATGCCCAAATAGCCTCCTAGAACTCGAGCTTCAGGCCAATAGGTGGCCATAACTATTTCTCCTTACTTTCACACTGGCGCCAAAATTTAATTCAGATAAACCTTTAGCGTGAACGTCCGCGACCTTTATGCGTCCCACCATTCTCGCTGACCAATGATAAATTATTGTTATATTAAAATTGAAAAATAAATCAATAAAAAAAGTCAACATCCATGTAAAATAATTTAATTTTACTTTGTAATTCTGTAAGGTCATCATCTATGTCGGGCACATTAGAGGATCCAACTCATCGTCATTGCTCACTATTGCCCTCTCCTAATTTATAGTATCATGTACAATATTTAAATCTCGCATTCTTCTTCTACTCATTTTATTTGCAATACACATAAAATAGTTGAAATATTAGTAACAAATAACAACAATAATGGTACATATAAAATATTTAAATTACATAAAATGACCATGATTAAAATTATAATATTACATATAAATAAAAAATAGTAAAATCTTACTACATCATAATTCGTAAATATCTTCGTCCACATCCTGACGAACCCATTGAAATTGTGCACTAGTACTAGGGATATTTTCATTTAAGTTTTGTTCTGGAAAAGGCCGAGTTTCGATATTTCGACGATGTCATCTCTACTTCCACTGCCCATGTCGAACAAGTCTCTAGGAGTATTTCGAAGTGCAATATACCAACCCTCATCAGTTGGATCTTCCGAGTAAAAAACTTGTTTCACTTGAGAAGAAAACACATACGGCTCGTCTATCAGTTGTTCTCCGGTGTGAATCAATCGAGAGAAATTCACCATTGTAAAACCATATTGATCTTTTTTAATTCCACGAGCCGTATTCACATCAGCCCATTCACCTCGAAACAAGACAACTTTCCATTTGCCGTAATAATCCAACTCAATGATGTCAGTAATAAGTCCGTAATACTCCAAATTCCCTCAACAGATTATCGTCCCTAGCACTAGAATAAATCGTAATTGAAGAATTAACAACAATTCCACAATTTTGGGTTCTCCTCAACCTCTCGCGATACCTTGTATGAAATCTGTATCCGTTAATGAGGAATGCACTATATCTTTTCACTATTCGGTTTGGACCTTGTGAAAGCCATTTAACTTCGTCATTAACTTCATTCCGACTCCAAACCTATTGAATCGAAAGTAAATCGAGTAATTATAAATGTTATGAGAAAACATTATTACTTGTCAATGAAAACTTAAATTGCATACCATTTGGCTTAACCATTCATGGAATGATTTCGTGAACATCTTATTAATTTCTCGTCGATGTAACCTTGGGACCGTGAACGAGCTCTCAATACTTGTTTGTACTCACTATGTTAAAAATGGTTACTTTGTTAAAAGACAAACAAATTATAATTGATGAGTATTTATCAAATTCTAGAACTTACTTAGAAATGGTTCCATTGAATCGTGATGAAAAGAACGATCGATGTGCTTGGACCCATGATCGTCGTCTAATTACGCAATTTCGACTTTGCCGATCGGTTCTCCAAACTTTGAAATAAATAAGTTCCGCCAAGTTATGATCTGTGAGCCCAAACATTTCTACGGTCATTCATTCTTGTTTCAACATCTTCCAAATACCTTGAGCAGAAAGTCATACATTCTTTCGCCAAGTAGCCTTGCAATTGATCCTTCCGGATAACGTTTATTGCGGCAATAAGACTTCAATTTGGAGAGGAACCTAAACACGAAATAGAACATTATCAAAAGTTGGAACTAAAGGCATTTAGGTGAATGAAGGAATAATTTACAAATAAATTAATACCTTTCAATGGGATACATCCATCGATAGAACACGGTCCGCCAAGTATCGCTTCACGCGGAGATGAATTAACAAGTGCACCATAATTGTGAAGAAGGAAGGCGGAAGATCTTCTCCAGATTGCATAAAGTCGGTCTTGGCTCGATCTTGTAGTGTCTCAAGTTCTTGAACGTCCAAAACTTTGCCACAAATGCCTTTCATTATGTTGGACAGTTCAATTACACAAGACGCCACCTTTTTGACATACAACACCGCATGGCAATCTGGCAAGAAGGCTTGCATCAAGATGTGATAGTCATGCGATTTTAAGCCATACGCCTCTCGATCTTTAAGACTAACACATCGAGATATATTTGATGCATATGCATCCGGACCTTTATATCCTTCAACACCGCATGAACACTTCTTTTTCCGTCTTAGACATTGAATAAATAGCGGTGGTAACCGATATTTCATATTCGGAAGTGATTGAGGATGAAGCTCACGCCAATTCCTATGTGAACTAAATCAAGTCGACTTTGAAGATTGTCTTTGATTTTCCATCGACATTCAAAATAGTCCCAATAATGTTCTCGCAGACATTTTTCTCAATGTGCATGACATCAAGATTATGGCGTAATATCGATGCTCCCAATAAGGCAACTCAAAAAAATACTTTTTTTTCCACAACTCCGCCTCATTAGGATCATCCTCTTCGTCGATTCATCATCGATTCATCCCTTTCTCTGCAGTTTCTTTTCGACTTGGCGGTTGATTCATCTTCCCATAAATAAAATTTATATCTTTCAACATGAATAATATTTGGATCCTTTGGTCTGCGATGGAGCTTCTTTGAACTCTTGAGAGTCAAACCGAGCACTCGATATCTAAATCTATGATTTTCGGTAACCACCAACGATGCCCCATATAAGAGAACTTCTTCCCATTATATAACCATTTCGAACATGTCAAGCAAAGACAACAAGGACAAGCATAACGTCCCCTAGTACTCCAACCGGATAAATTAGCATAAGCCGGAAGTCATTAATAGTCCACATCAAAGTCGCACGTAAGTTAAAGTTCTCTTTTCTCATTGCATCATATGTCTCAACACCAACCCATAGTTGTTTTAACTCTTCAATAAGTGGCTGCAAATATATGTCAATATCATTCCCGGGCCCTTTCTCTCCAGGTATAATCATAGATAAGATAAAAGATGACTATTTCATGCAAACCCATGGAGGTAAATTGTAAGGAACAAGCACCACCGGCCAAGTACTATACGCTGTGCTCATGAGTTTGTAAGGGTTAAATCCATCTGATGCTAGCCCAAGCCTAACACTCCGAGGATCGCGTGCAAAGTTTGGAAATTTTGAGTCAAATGATTTCCAAGCTAAAGAATCTGCGGGGTGCCTTAACAATCCATCATCGGTTCGTCCATCATGGTGCCACGTCATTGACTCGACTGTCTTCGACGACATGAAAAACCTTTGAAGCCTTGGTATTAGCGGGAAATACCGCAAAATCTTAACCGGCTGCTTACTTGAATGTGTATCCTGTTCGTCATCGTTACCATCCTCTGCATTTCTTTTAATCCAACGAGATTCACCGCAGACATGACAGCACTGTTGGTTTATCCGGTCGCCCCAATACAACATGCAATCATTTCGACAACTATGAATTTTGTTGTAGCCAAGACCCAAATCCTTGATTAGTTTCTTCATGTCTTTGGACGATTTAGGGATTTTCGCAAACGGGAACATTTCTTGCAAAAACTCTAACAGCATTGTCAACGAGTTTCCGTCCATCCTCCCAAACATTTCAAGTGAAAAGACGAATCGTAAAGACAGTTTGGAAAATTTTGATCCCTCATACAGTTCTTCATTCATTTCGCCAAGTAACGTGTAGAACCTTGCCGCTTCTTCATTTGGTTGTTCATCATGTGCAGTCCTTCCACCATCGGTGAAAGTATTTCCACCAAAACTATAATCATCGGTTGCACCCATGTCAGGTGGAAATGACCCGAAACCATCACTGTGCATATTAAAAGCATCCCGCAACATGCCTTCCATGTTATAATCTCTAACATTCTGATTGTAAGCACTATGAGGATAAACTAGATTCATCGATGATGATGCTCCACTAGATGTACACTCTCCATGAAAAATCCATTTTTTGTACCCCCGAACAAAGCCATCAACAACTAGATGTTCATAGACAATTTCACGGTAATGCCAATTGGTATTGCAACACTTCTCACACGGGCAAAGAATCATATTCTCTTGGCTTGCATTTTGAAATGCGAAATTCAGAAAAGTTTCTACTCCATTTCGATAACTGTTGCTTACCCTTGACAAATTCATCCAAGTCCTATCCATTTCAGTAGTTGTTGAAGTCTAATGTTGACAATAAATTACACGGCTAAATTGTTAATTTATAATTTACGTAAGTAATGATAATTTCATATATATAACTGAGTACTATGTAAGTATTATGTAAGTTATGTATTATGTAGGTTATATATTATGTAAGTTATGTATTCTTTAAGATTCAACATACGTGGCATTGTTACACCTAGGGAGGATCCGTTATATCTAATAATGAGATATACTGACAACCCGTCAAGTTTCAAACCTATATACTTTGAATCTCTTTTTTTTCGATACAAGTATTATGTAAGTTATGTATTATGTAGGTTATATATTATGTAAGTTATGTATTCTTTAAGATTCAACATACGTGGCATTGTTACACCTAGGGAGGATCCGTTATATCTAACAGTGAGATATACGGCAACCCGTCAGGTTTCCAGCCTATATACTTTGAATCTCTTTTTTTTTCGATACAAGTATTATGTAAGTTATGTATTATGTAGGTTATATATTATGTAAGTTATGTATTCTTTAAGATTCAACATACGTGGCATTGTTACACCTAGGGAGGATCCGTTATATCTAATAATGAGATATCTGACAACCCGTCGAGTTTCAAACCTATATACTTTGAATCTCTTTTTTTTCGATACAAGTATTATGTAAGTTATGTATTATGTAGGTTATATATTATGTAAGTTATGTATTCTTTAAGATTCAACATACGTGGCATTGTTACACCTAGGAGGATCCGTTATATCTAACAGTGAGATATACGGCAACCCGTCAGGTTTCCAGCCTATATACTTTGAATCTCTTTTTTTTTCTATACACGTATTATGTAAGTTATGTATTATGTAAGTTATATAATGTGATAAAAGCTATGTAAGTTATGTAAGTTATGTACATGTAAGTTATGTAATTTTATGTTAGTTATGTATTATGAATTATGTAAGTTAAATTAAAATTTCTAATCGAGAATAAGTTATGGTGGAAAATGTTATTATATGGTTTTTATAATTGAAATTTCTTTGTGATGTTATTAAGTTTACAATATTATTTTTATATCGCACTGTACCTAAATTTTAAAAATAATACACTAAGCTTGTAAAAATCTGAAAGCGGCATGAGTAGATAGCAAATTGGAGGTTGTTAAAACATTATTAATAATAAACATCAATAATAAACAATAGCTTTAGGCATAAATTAATAATAAACAACAATAATAATAAATGAATAATAAAACAGCAGTTTAGGCATAAATTAATAATAAACAAACAATAATAATCCGCAATTTTGTACCTTAATTTAGCAAGTTAAATATCTGACCTATATACTTCAAGTCCAAACGAAAGCTTGTCTAATAAACGCATATACATGCACTTGAAGTCCAAAAGAAAGCTTGTCCGAAGAAACCTTGTCTACTAACTTTATTGAAACAAAGGAGGAAGATAGACAATTATGATCAAATCGAAAGTACTAAATATCGATTAAGGTGAAACATTATAGTAATCAATGGAATTTTCGCATATACCTTGTAAATTAAGCCTTTTCGTGAAGTCTAATAAGCGCTCAGATAATGACTCCCGCAATGATGTATACAAAGTTCAATCACCAAAACAAAGCTAAACAAAAAAAAAAAAAAAAAAAAGAATTTAAGAACTCCACAAAAATATCAATGAAGGCTAGCCAAGTTAATCATTAATAACTGAATCATCGCCAAAGGTCTGTGCAATTTCTTTTTCAATATATGTGATCAAGTAACTTCTCAAATAATCTTCTATTTTATCTCGAAAATTTTTCTTCACAATTTTAATAGCAAAAAATAGATATTCTTCTCATTCAATTCTTGCAATTGAGAGTCAATTGTAGCATAAAATATATCTATACGAAAGTGAAGCTCCATTGTAATTGGATAAATATCTATTTTTTAAACTTTAAAAAGGGTATTGTTTTTCAATTTAAGAGCTTAAAGTCTATGTAATAAAAATATATATATTTAATTAAAATGGTTTTTAGGACAAAATAAAATTTTAAAGTGTATTTCTTAAATGAGTAGTTATCTTCAATATGTAGGTGTTATTAAAAACAAAAAGACATAAGCACTCTTTATTATATTTTATTTAGAAACATCGACTTTTTTCATAATAGGCTTTAACTAAATTAATGTTTTTAATTGGAGACATTAAACTTAATCATCAATAATATTATACATACTACAAGACTTTTATATTTCAACGAATAAAAATATGATTATAACACATGCCAATTTAAATAAGCAAAATAAAAACTAATCCTAATTAAACAACAACTAAATATTAATATCTAAGAAAAGCCAAGAATAGATAAATAAACCCAAACAACAGTTTAATAGCTTTACAGTCCAAAATCCATATAAATTTAAGGAACTTTAAATAAAATAAAATCTAAATTCGAAGTTTGTCATACATCCACATGCCATGCCCGATCCTAGTATCGTTCATTACTTCAGAGGTTTGAAGTAATAGGGTGAGCAAACTAGCTCAGTGTGAGTCTAACCAATAAGTACATTCAACATTCGTTTAAGATAAATCACTCAAATCATCCATGTAACATAATCATAACAACCATATCAACATTAGAATAAGTCATGGACATATCATAATGAAAAAATAAATATGCTCCTTATCTCACACCACTTTTTTCAAGCCCTACTTCATAAAACTTAACTATCATAGCACAAGCTTAAAAAACAGAACAGAAAATTCATAGATGCACCCCCAAGGGATTTTTCAAACAAACCTAGGCATTGCCTTGCAAACTAGAGGCTTCTTCATAATTTTATTTAAAGCTTTTCCAACCTTTCTCACCCATATTGAATCAAAGACACTTCAAGACAAAACATCTCATCTATTTGCCCCTTTTTTCTATATCACTCTCAAAATTCCTTCTTACTCAATCCCTCACTTAAGGCATATTATCACCACATTCATAACAATACACAACAAAGAAATAAACACATGTACATACATATGAATAATCAATAATTAACTTAATCGTACAAATAATTAGATTAAACATCAATCTTTGAATTGAATTTACAATTATGCAAATCTTGATTAAGTAAAAATATGGTTTCAGCCATAGAAGCTGGAAAAGCACAAGAAATACAAAGAAATGGCAGAAGGAACTAGACTCAATACCCTTTCTAGATTCAACTGGAAACACGTAAGTCATCTAACACCAGAAAGATGCGAACTTTGTGGAAAATAAAGAGCATATCAGTAGAATTTTGGAGTTAATGGATAAAAAAGGACTACTAGGAAACCAGAATCCTGGGAGCACAGTACCTATGCTGATATTGATTTAATATTTTTTTTGAGCTATGCTAATTGGCATAGCTTTAACAACGTGGTTAAAGAGCCAGATTTACGTAACAATGATCACTAATTTTGCCTTATTGATATGTGAATGTAAACATTTGAATGGGTTAATTACATGGTATTAACATCAAAGACAAAGAATAAACCGAAATAAACCACCCTTCATGTTGGGTGGTGGTGAAACACATCCAAATGTGAAGGACAAGCTTGCAAACCGAACAACAATAAAAGTCAATCATCGGACTTGAACCTTTACAAAAGTCCTAGAAGAAAAACTCCTAATAACGTGGATTATCGACCTTAGTGATCACTTGAAGACTTACAACTCCAAGAAAACTTAAAAATAAACAAATACTCCAATAATAACAAGACAATACTAAGTTTTACAATATAATTCATTCATACAATGAAAAGAGAACTCTCAAAATTATTATCGAGTTACAAGAGTTTAAATTAAAAATATCCTAACTATATGAACAAAAGTCCTATGAAATGTTGAAAACTCAGTAACACTTAGGTACTATGTTTTAGCCCATCAAAAGAGAGTATTGATGTAAATATTACATAGTAATTAAGTGTTTTAATTGAGTAAAATCTCCTCTAAATTTCCAGTTATACAAGTTCCATTCCAACCTTCTTACTTCTATTTCAACCAAAAATCTTGCTTTCTTAATGGTTTAGTAATCCCTCCTATGTTCGTTTCAAATAGTTGCTAATGATTTTGCAAAACCAAAAGCCAAATCCGCATTGGCTTTGTTTCGAGCCAAAGAAGAAGAGATTGAGAGGAAGAAGATGGAGGTGAGAGACAATAATAGAAAACAGATGAATCAACAATTAAACCCAAAACAAAACTATAGCTTAAGATAAAAAATTCATCTTAAATACTAACAGTTGAGTCCAAAGCTACGATCAAGCAATCATTTAAACCCAACACAGATATCCACATCATAACACAAAACTGTAGCTCAACGAAGGGTTCGATTTTTCCTTTCTATTATTTAAAAAAAAATCTGTATTACATGAAACAAAAATTAACAGAGAAGGAAGTAACTTACCTGATTTATGGCTCCGAAATATGCGAAGAAGAAGAAAAAAACAGAGGAAGAAGGTTAATCAACAAAAGGGGGGAAGAAGGTTAGGGATTTCGTCTGATTTCGAGATAGACTTAGGGATTTCGGGATTTTGGGATAGACTTAGGGATTTCGGGATTTCGGGGAAGAAGGTTAATCAATAGTACGCTAACAGTACGGCGCCGTTTAACTAAAATTAAATGATTATTTGCGGCGTTTTTGAAACGCGCCGCTATTTATTTACTTTTATGCTTTTAAATTAAAACGCCGCTAATATTCTTGATATATATAAATTAAAATACAATTACTCATATACTCAAAAAAAATTAAAATATATTGTAAATAATAGTAATTAATAGCCTATTATATTTTATAATAAAATATAACACATATAAAAAATACATTGAGATTAGTGAAATATATGATTTTGTCTTGAAAGTTAATCAATTAACCAAAATTTTATTTCTTAAAATACTACAAAATAATTAAAAACACTACATAAGTCTTGAAATTAACACATAATATTAATTATTAAAATTGATTAATTTAATTAATTACCCGATTTAAAATCAAATTAACCGATAACTAAAATTCTAACAAAATATTAATCAATCTCCAACCAAACTAATTCGATCACCAATCAATTAATCAAATTAAATTAACTCAATCAATTAATTCAATTTTGATTAGTAAATTTCCTATCCACTTTGTGTCCTCAATTTTGAAAAGTACAAATACGTAGACCCATAGATATTGAGGTGACCCTCCATTTATTTTTATTTTCTTTAATTTATTTTAATATATTTATTCCGTATAAAAATTATTAACAAATTTAAAAACTTTTATTAAAAATCACAATAATTACTATTTGGTTATATTTTACAAATAAAAATTTAAACAGTTTATTCAAAATAGCACAATCAAATTGTAATAATATTAAAACAAGTAATTGTTTAATAATATATTATCTTAAATCCTAAACCCAAAATTTATAATAGAATATAATTGTTAAAAGTGTTTGCTTTTGTTTTAATGGGTCAATTTTTATGCATTCTATAAATCTTAAATTAAAATTTTTAACTAACGCTCTTATCAATTTATTTTGTTCCATCGTACTTAAACTTACATCCTTTATTGCGGTCAAGAATTTTGTTCCTAAACTATAAACATTAATTAACCCCTGAACCTTTATCAACACTAGTTTGTTTACATCCAAACCCTAAGTCGGCCCCTAAACCCCTAAAACCTATAAAACCTTAAACACGTAACCCCAAAATCTAAACCGTAAACTATAAACCTTTATAAACTCTAAACAACTAAAATCCTAAACTATAAACATTAATTAACCCTAACCTTTATCAACACTAGTTTGTTTACGTCCAAACCCTAAGTCGACCACTAAACCCCTAAAACCTATAAAACCTTAAACACGTAACCCTAAAATCTAAACCCTAAACTATAAACCTTTATAAACTCTAAACAACTAAAATCCTAAACTATAAACATTAATTAACCCCCAACCTTTATCAACACTAGTTTGTTTACGTCCAAACCCTAAGTCGGCCCATAAACCCTAAAACCTATAAAACCTTAAACACGTAACCCAAAATCTAAACCCTAAACTATAAACCTTAACAAACTCTAAACAACTAAAATCCTAAACTATAAACATTAATTAACCCCGAACCTTTATCAACACTAGTTTGTTTACGTCCAAACCCTAAGTCGCCCATAAACCCTAAAACCTATAAAACCTTAAACACGTAACCCTAAAATCTAAACCCTAAACTATAAACCTTAATAAACTGTAAACAACTAAACTTATCCTAATAAACCCTAAAACCCTAAAATCCTAAATCCTAAACCATAAACTTTAAATCCTAAACCATAAACCCTAAACCCTAAACTTTAAAAATTACATTTAGCGGCGTTTTTGGGAAAGCGCCGCTAATGACCAGATTTTTAGCGGCGTTTTTGGGAAAGCGCCGCTAATGGTAGACTTTTAGCGGCGTTTTTGGGAAAGCGCCGCTAATGACCAATTTTAGCGGCGTTTTTGGGAAAGCGCCGCTAATGGCCAGGCTTTTAGCGGCGTTTTTGGGAAAGCGCCGCTAATGACCAGGCTTTTAGCGGCGTTTTTATGAAAGCGCCGCTAATGACCAGATTTTTAGCGGCGTTTTTGGTAAAGCGCCGCTAATGACCAGGCTTTTAGCGGCGTTTTATGAAAGCGCCGCTAATGACTGATTTTAGCGGCGTTTTGGTAAAGCGCTAATGATGAAGCTTTAGCGGCGTTTTATGAAAGCGCCGCTAATGATCAGATTTTAGCGGCGTTTTTGGTAAAGCGCGCTAATGACTGAAGCTTTAGCGGCGTTTTATGAAAGCCGCTAATGACAGATTTTAGCGTTTTTGGTAAAGCGCTAATGATCAGATTTTAAGCGTTTGGTAAATAACGCCACTATTGCTCTTTTTTTGGCGGCGTTTTCTTCCAAACGCCGCTAATGTATAAAATTTGCGGCGTTTTCCTTTAAAACGCCACTAAAAACGCCGCTAAAAGTCTGTTTTGGTGTAGTGCTTTTACTACTTTTTTTATTACCGTTAATACCCTTACTTTTATATATTCGTTATTTATTATTAGTTTTGCATTTCATTACCATCCCTATTTGTTTTATTTGTTACATATCGTTTATAATTGTAATATTATTGTTTTTCTTTTTGTATTTATTGTTATTCCCTATTATCGTCGTGTCTATATTTCTACGTTCTTATTTTTTTTTTAAACTTGAAAAATGTTTCACAAAGGGAATTTTGTGTATTTAGAAGTTCGAGAAATCGTGTCCAATCGTGCTGGGCTTCGATTTTTCGTTCGTCTAGATCACTAAATATCCCTCAAAGATTTTTTTATCGTGTTTCTTAAATAAAGGCAATATTTCATGATTGGAAATTCAAGGAATCGTGCCCAATCGTGCTGGGTTTCGGTTTTTAGTTTGGCTAAATAGTGAAGTACCCTTTTCAAACCGCAATACATGAGTTTTGGAAATCATGAAATGATCTTAATATCGAGGGTTTGAAACATCGTGTCCTATCGTCTTTGGATGTGGTATTTCACCTTTTCGGACAAGAGAATTTCGATATCCAATCGAGTCATCCAAACATTTTAAAGATTCATATTTTAAAATATTTTCTAATTTTCGATATTAAGGACATTAATCAATCAACACGGTACCAATTTTGGGCGCTATGCGAGGTGCTAATCCTTCCTCGTGCGTAACCGACTCGAGCCCGTTTTCTTAAAATTCGGAGACCAAAATGTTTTCTAAAGTGACCCAATCACACTTCAAAAAAGATTGGTGGCGACTCCGTTTTTCTTTTTAAAGTCGGCCCGTTTTCCAAACGAAAAAAAATGGTTTCGACATAAACTATACATAAATGATTAAATTTGTAATTCACCCGACAGCCAAACTATCATTTTCATATATTGTTAGGCCACTGCATATTTATTCTTTGCCTTACAGTGCGAGGAGAATTATGACGGAGATGAACGTTTTCAGATTCCATCTTTCTTTTCGTTAATAAACAATAAGGATATCAAATCTTTCAGATTTCTACAAGCTTCTTTTATGCTGCTTTCCATGTAACAAAAGTAAAGTACTAGTAAAAAATAAACATATCCAACTTAAGACAATTACTTCTTTTGCTTCATTGCTTGCGTTGCAAGCCAAATATGGCTATGTTTCAAAATTCCATTCCTAGTCCAATGGGCAACGGTTTACTTTTCCCGTCAAGCTTCATGGTTAAGATTTTCAATCATCTAAAATATACAGAATTGTTCCCTTGAACAAGGAAAGCTGATACTGCATTTTTCAGCGCTGCCAAGGGTAACAACAACAAGATCAAGTAGAAATGGAATCAAGGTTGTTCGAAGCAGCTCGTTGTGGAGATATATCTGCATTTCACTCATTACTTGAGGAAGATCCATTTCTGCTCGACCGAGTTTCCTTAAACCCAGTTTATAATCCTCTACACGTATCCGCATTAGCAGGACAAGTGGAAATCACAAAGGAAATCGTGAGCAGAAAACCGGCATTCACTAGGGAGCTAAACGAAAATGGTTTTAGTCCTATACATGTCGCTTCAGCAAATGGGCATATTGAGATAATAAGAGAGCTTATAAGGGTTGGATATGATATATGCCTCTTGAAGGGGAAAGACGGTAAAGTTCCACTCCATTGCGCGGCTTTAAAAGGGAGAGTGGATGTTGTTAAGGAACTGGTGTGGGCTTGCCCCGAGTCTCTTAAACAAGTGACAGCTTGCGGGGAAACCGCCCTTCATTTGGCTGTGAAAAGCAATCAGATTGAAGCTGCAAGGGTATTAATTCAGGAGATAAGGAGGTTACAAATGATGGAAATCTTGAACTGGAAAGACACCGAGGGCAACACCGTTTTACATCAGGCAACCTTCAATAGACAACATGAGGCAAGTCTAGTTACAATTACTTTCATCTTTTCTTATTAACTTTTTCATTTCTTGGCCTACGTTAAGCTAAATATGATGTATAGCATATAGATTGTGTTGTAAGGAATGGATCAATACTGGTTTGCAGATTATAAGTCTATTAATCGGTGGAGAAGCACTTGCTTGTGGGGTTAACATAAATTCCGTAAACACCAGTGGATTCACACCGAAGGATGTCCTGGATCTTTTACTCCAAACTGGAAGTGATTTTCATGATATTCATATTTATCAGATGTTTCAGCAAGCTGGGGCTGTGACAGCTCAAGAAATAACAAGGGACCCTGCTTATTTCCGAACTCAAACGGAACCCACAAACACCACGCACATAGTTCAATCTGCTTGTTCATGGAACCTATGGAAGGAACTAATGAAAGAGGTGGCGGAATCATCAACCGAAACCCAAAATGCACTAATGGTGGTGGCAGTCCTTATAGCATCGGTCACGTACCAAGCGATTCTCAGCCCTCCGAGTGGTTTTTGGGATGCGGATAAACGAAATTCGCAGACCGTCACAGTTCAAAAGAGAACCATGATGCCAGGAGAAGCTGTGATGGCAGATGACCCTGAAGTATTTGCTGTGTTCATTGTGTTCAACGCAATTGGTTTCTTTGCATCGCTTGCAATGATATCTCTGCTTACAAGTGGATTCCCTCTGAGAGCAGGCTTACGGCTGGCCATAATTTCAATGACGGGAACTTACGTAGTAGCAGTGATCTACATGGGTCCGACGAAAATGAGGGAAGTGTATATAGTGGTGATTTTCATGGGGCTTCTGTTTGTTGCGGAGTTGGTACGGTTCGCTATGTGGTTGCTCAAGAAATGGGGAGTTCTTGCTGGTTCAAGGAGCCGACCGCATTAGTCGAATCCACTCAAATGAGTTAGAATATTATTCCTTGGTATCTTTTGGACATAATTACATGTTCTGTACAATATCTTGTCATGTACCACTGTTCATAACATAACATGAAAGCAAAACAAAAAAGGAATCTCATAATTTATTTTTCTTTTCATATATAAGGTTGTTGAAATTTTATCTTAGATATTAACATTAAGATGTTTTTTTTAATCAATAAAAGGAACCTTAGCATATCAAAACATATCTGAATTCGAAAGATTATTCGTATCAATTCGAGCCCGTAAAGATCCTAGCTCGAAAAAAATTCGAATTCAGAAAATTTTGAGTCCAAAATCAATCTGGCTTGAGTCTAAAATAAATCCAAAATAAAGTCCAAAAAAACTTAAATTTATAACTAAACAATCATAATAAGCATTAATAATTAATGTACTTTTATAATATTACTTAAAATAAAAATATGAATAAATAATAATTCTTTATTTTATTTTATGAAAATGTATTTATTTTAAAATTTTATGAATAGGAAAAGTAATTAATAATAAATTTTTATGTTAAATTAAAAAGTGAAACAAATTTTTAAAAATATTAATTTAATATAAAATATTTTCAATACTATAATTATATATGTATAATAAAAATATAAAATTAATAATTATTAAAATCTATAAAATTTAACTTTAATAACAACATAAAATATATAATGACGAAATATATTAATTTAACAATATGATAACTTGTGTTATACTTATCACAAACGACTAACGACTAAACATGATTTATTTACAATATTAATAGCATTACTAATAAATTCAATTCTAAATCATATATTTTGAATAAAAAATATAAATTAGAAAATTTAAAAGTTGTTTAAAAAATAAAAATAAAATTGTCAAATAGAATATATTGATAAAAAAGATATTTTAAATTCATAAAGTTTTGTAAAATCGTACAAATATATAAATCAAAATTTTAATACAATTACATAAAACTAATCCATACTCCAAAGTTCCGAACATGAGCAACATCCAAAATTTGCCTCCACCATACACTGCATTTGTTTTGTATAACAAGATTTATGAATAATTGAATGGATTAGGGCATTAACAATAAATTTTTTAGCATTAGATTGGATGATGCTAGTAATATGGATATAATATTATATAATATAGTAGGAGGGCTAACTTTCAAATGTACGAACAATATAGAAATTCAGAGCATATTTCAAATAGTATAATAATAAACAATAATATATAATATACTTCTATTATATATAACTATTATTATATTATAGACTATAATGAAAAATATAGTATTATATGATATTATAATGTTTAATCATTGATGTATATATATATATATCAACTATTAATATTTTATATACTATATGATATGATATAGCATTATATAATATAATAGGAGGGTTAATTTTCAAATATATGAAAAATAAAGGGATTTAGAGCATATTTCAACCATTATAATAATATATGATAATATTTAATATATAAGGTACTACTATTTTATATAATAATTATTATATTATATATTATAATAAAAGATATAGTATTACATGATATTATAATGTTTAATCATTGATTCATATATATAAACTATCAATATATTATATACTATATGATATGATATATCATTATATAATATAGTAGGAATGCCAACTTTCAAATGTACAAAGAATGGGATTTAGAGTATTATTTAACCAAATATAATAATAAATAATAATATATGATAATAATTATTCAACTAGTCTTATATAATTAAATAATATATTTTCTAAATATTAAATATATATATATATATATATAACTATTATTATATTATTAAATTATAATAAAAATATAGTATCAATAGTTATGTATAATTTAGTATATCAAAATATATGTTTATAATTATAACTAGTAATACATAAAATATTATTAAAATTTTAATATCTTAATAAATTATTACTTTTATTAAATTAGATTTTGAATTTGGCTTTAATTTTTACAAATTGTATTTGGGTATCGGGTTTAATTTCTTTTATTTTGGACTTGGGATTTGTGCTACAATTAGTTTGTTTTGAGTTTGGGTAATCATGAGTATATTATTTGGGTTTGAGCTTAGTATAATATATTTGAGTTTTAGAATAAATATTTTAGAATATAAATATTAGGTTTATAAATTTAATAAGAAAGATAAAAAGTTATTCGATTGTCAATATAATATAATCTTTACCAGGGGTGAGCGTTCGATCGAATTGAATCAAATCGAATGAAAAAATTTCGAGTTAATCGAGTTTACGAATCATATTTTATCATCCTAATTTAATTTAAAATTTTCTCGAATCGAGTCGAGTGAGATGGAATTCGAATCGAATCGAATAGAATCGAATATATTTGTTCGAGTTAAATTTTAAAAAATAATTTTGGGTCCTTATAACCATTGTCATCCATCGTAATAAAATTTGTCCAACTTAACCAAACTTTTTATTAACTTTCATCACCAAATAATTTATTTATTAATCTTTTATATACGAGTTAGCTCCTTTGCTTGTTTAGTTCTTTCAATTATCTTGATTCTTGTCACTATGTATTTTAGAATTAAAAATATATTAAATGTAAAATGTGATTTTTAATAAGAGTTATTTTAAAGATAAAATGTGAAATTGATACCAATATAAAATTTTAACACGAATATTTTATGGCATAATTAATAATTCAATTTTAATATAAATATTCAATATGACTAAACAATTCAATAATATAAATAATATAAAATGTGAAATTTAATTTAATAATATAAATAGTAGATATAAATAAAATTATTTCTATTTATGTTTAGTGATTTTCTTTGGATAATTTTGATTTTTTATTTGAGAGTAAAATGTGAGAAGTAAAAGTTTAGGGGGAAAATAAAAAGTTTTGGAGAATAAAAGTTTGAGGGAAAATAAATAGGGGGAGTAAAATTTTAAAAGGAAAATATTAAAAAAAAATTGGATGGGGGATGGGTTTGGGGTAGATGGGAGGTGAAATGGGAAGGGAGTAAAAGTTTTAGGGGAAAAGTGGGAGGGAGTAAAAATTTTGGGGGAAAATAAAAAATTTTAAGGGTTTTTGAGAGTAAAATTTTGAGAAAAAGTAAATGGGAGAGTAAGATTTTGGTGGGAAATGATTTTAGGTAGATTGGGGGATTGGAATGGGAGTGGAGTAAAAGTTTTGGAGGGAAGTGGGAAAGAGTAAAAGTTTTGAGGGAAAAGTAAAAAGGCTTGGGAGTTTGGGGTAAAAATGTAAAATATTATAGTTTGATATTCGAATCATTCGAGTTATTCAAATTCGAAAACTCAACTCAATTCGAACTCGAAATTCGAAAAAAAAATTCGAGTTGACTCGAATAACTTGATTCGTTTAACTCAAAATTCGAATTTTTTTGATTTTTTCGAGTCGAATCGAGTTTTGCTCACCCCTAATCTTTACAATAAAAGATATTTTTGTTAATTCATATAATATCATAGAATAATAAATTTTACATACAATAAGCACTTTAATTATTTTATATGAAAGAACTCTATTAGATATATGTAATTTGTGCATTTTATAAGACAAAGTTGAATTGTGTTGGCATCGTATAAAAGTAAAATGGATTATTACATTTAAAATTAAAATATTTATAACTTATAAAATTCAAAATTATTTCAATCCATAAAAGCCCGCTCGACTCGATCCAAGCTCGAATTTGAGTCCGAAAGGTTCGAGTTCAAGAAAATTTGAGCCCATAACAGACCCGAACCTGAGAAAGCCCAAGCCGAATAAAATCAAAGTTCGAAATAAGCCCAATCTGAGCTCGCCTGAGCCTGCCCATTTGCCAACTCTATTCGATACATAGTAGTCCCAATGGCATCAAGCAAGAAAGTTCAAGTGGAGCATCATTACAAATAGAAAGCTAGTCACTTAAGTTACAAACATCTGAGGGAGAAGACAATTTTATTTCCCATAGATAGACTATTGTATTAAGTTTTAGCCAACCAATTTGCAGTTTCTACCAATAGAAGAAAGGTCTACAATAAATTCACAGAGACAGAGGTAAATATCATGTACCAAGGAATTTTTGGTTTATGTTACCACACTTTGGGCTTCATTCCAATTGCTATTTGTAAAGTATGTCTCACATTTTACACATGTTGTTGCGATGAGAAAACTAGTGTCGTCGCAACGACGTGAAGAAGTTCGAAGCAGAGACAAAATAGAGACGACGTCCCGACGACGCAACATGGGACATCACGATGAGGAGACATACAACATTGCAACGACACGACGTGTTCCTCACATAAATGAGTTTCTTCTCTTAGTTAAACTCTTATTATACCATAGATATTTTAGTCAAATTAGCTATCACGTGTGAAAATGATATGCGAATTGTGCAAGTATACATGTCGAATCAAGTAATAAAGTGATAAGTGAGATCGTCTCCACTGAGATCGGATTAGGTATACAAATGTTCAAGTTATTATAATAAAGTTAGATTAATGTTATAGCAAAATAATGATAAGAATGCAATGGTAAAAAAAAAGGAATATTAATGTGAACGAAATGTGTAACTGATGAATAATTGAAAATATTATGACAATGCAAGGGTAAAAATGTAATGGCAATTATGAAAATGACTATATGAATAATGTGTAACTGAACAAATAAACAACTAAGGATGCGATGACAAAGATACTACGACAAGGGATAAGGGATATACGATGTTGATATGGAAGGTCGAGATTACTAAGAATATACCCTTACTGTTAGAAATTCCTCGGCAAAATCGTAATCAATCTATTGTTCAGAAGAGTTCTAAAGTGGTCTGCTTCTTTTGATAGCAAAAACCTCAAGTTACCTTGCCCGTGTTTATAGGCCTTTAATACAATACCCTGTACTGTTTCCTTCTGTATGAATGCTGCTCTATGTCTAGAGTCTACTACAAGCATCTGCCAAGTACTTGCTCATACAATTCAATTTCGGTCCAACTAATCCAACTATTTCAAAATTAAATTAGTTTATGCGCATGCTGCACAGTCGTCTATGTCTAGGGATTGCATGCATACAATTTAGAAATAAAAACAATTTAATGAAATAGTAAATTAATTCAGATCTATGCTTCAACCATTAAAGAAAATAAAAGTTTCATCATGTAATCCCAACTCTATGAGATTTAGCTCATAGGTCGGCAAATAAAATTCAAAACCAAAATATCATTCAACATCATTTTCATCAACTCAATTCACGGAGAAATAGTTAAAAAATAACAGAAGAACATCAAGGAGATAGCTTTCGCGTGTCCAGTTCACACTCTAGTGGCACAGTGTCCTATGGTGGCTGAGAGGGACTGCCTTCGTCTTCCTCTTTCCGTCTCTACTCAACCGCTACCCTCTAGTTTTGCCTATGGATCTTCACACTTGTTCGCCTTTTTGGGTTTCCTCCTTTGGCTTTTTATAAGTTTTTTCCCAGGGTAAATCCAACAACTCAAGTTTATCTTCTCTTTTTTAAATTCATTTTTCAACAACCCAAGATTATCTACTCCTCTTTTTAAATTTTTTTTCTAGGATAAAAACCAACAGCCCAGGATTATTCTCTCATATTTTTAGGTTTTTCGGTACAAATATACTTGGGCTAAAACTGGTATGCGTTGAGTGTTGACTTGGTTTTCCTGGAATTGCCAAGGCATTCGTACTGACAAAATGTCCAACCTTTTTCCCTGACAAACCTTCACTCTATTTCTTATTCCTCAACCTGCACCTGCCAAATCACCAAATACAACGCTATCACAAGCAATTAAAAGTACTTAATATTTAAACACAGTCCAAGCACCTCATGTAATGATAAAAAATACTAGTGAAATGTCCTAAAATTCTACTAGATATACCTAAGTACAAGCAATTGACTAGGTTTAAAGGCATGGAATATAACTCATTTCAATAATTATCATTAGCCTTCTAATCTTAGCCTATAAAAAGGGCCTTTAGTAACCTTAAGGAACAAAAAATAACACAACACAAGATTTTGTATGAACATTAAGAAGAGAACTTTGAGAGAGCTTTTAGGGAATTTTGTGTTTTAGCCAGAGAGCTTGGTATTCGAGGTTTAGGGCTTGTTTTAGAATTTTTCCATCTTGTACTATTTGATTATTTACTCATTAGTGAAGTCTTCTTTTGCCCATAATTTTTTATCCTCTTCATCGGATGAGTTTTTTCATGTAAATATTTGTGCCCAAATTTCTCTATTTCTTCTTTCTCGTTGTTTATACGGGTCGATCCCCAAAACTATTTGATGACAGATAATGATTATTATTCCCCAAAATGTCAAACCACCAAGCTTGTGTGATGGGGTAGTCCTTACGGACGTGTTCAATGGTTTCTAGATTATTTTTACAAAAAAGAGCAATGGCCTTGAGCTTGAAGTCTTTTAGAGGTGAGAGATCTTTGTAGGTATAACGTTAAAGGTGTATTTTCAGGTGAAGAAATGGAATTAAGGTGGCAGCTTGACTTTCTAAATAGTGGTCTATAGCCAAGACATTCATGACATTAGATGCATTTCTTCTTGTCTTTCTCATTCTCCACCTCGACATCAACACATTTGCCCTTATTTTTAGAAGTGTTCTTTGATGTCTCAAACTTGTTGAACCTCCTAGCTTACTTCTTAAAAGCCTTGTTGAAGTTCTGAGTAAGTAGAGCAATCTGCACTTGAAGTTCTTCTATAGTAAAGGCATTGTGAATTGGCATTTCCTCAGCAACTTAGAGTGCAATTGCTTTCTCCCTTAGACTTAACCTTCTTGGGCTCATCCAGATTCAACTCAAAAGTTTGTAGGGATCCTATTGTCTCATCAATCTTTAAACTTTTCAAATCTTTGGCCTCTTCAATGGCAGTCACTTTGACAAAGAATCTTTTAGATAGTGACCGTAAGACCTTCCTTACCAGTTTAGAGTTTGAATACTCTTCTCCAAGGTCAAAAGCCTGATCTGATAGGTCACACAACTTGACATAGAACTCGTTAATTGTCTCAGAATCTTTCATTCTCAAGGTCTCAGATTTGGTGGTTAACATCTGCATCTTAGATTGTTTGATTGTATTAGTTCCCTCATGAGTAGTTTGAAGTATTTTCCATGTTCCTCTGCAATTATGAAATTTGAAATTTGCTTGAAGTCTTGCATATCAATGCCACAATTATAGCACACGTAGCCTTAGATTTTGCATTTGCAACTCTCTCTTCTTCATTTGTCCATTCAACCTCAGGCTTAGTGTAACACCCTTAACCCGTATCTATCGCTGAATTAGGGTTAAAGGGCATTACTACACAAAATACAAAACATATCAAATGTTTACGACTCAAGCAGACATAATCGAATACATAATGTGTAATGTAACTTCATAATATACTTAGCATTTTAAAGAAAAGAAAAATACATATTATAACCATTTAGCCGAATTCACATAGAAGCATGTTTCATTAAATAAATTTACCACTGTTCATTTGGTCACCTAATTTGCAATGACTGAATATGCACATATCCATTATTAATAAACATAAACAAATTAACTAATATCAAAGCTAAATATGCATGTATATATCTATATAGACATGCTAAATCTTGTGTAATTGAATTTAACATTTATCAACCATAGCCCATTTAAAAGAAATTTCGAACATATCAATTCCTAAATGCAATATCTTTCAAATCAAACTGCATAATAAGATCAACATCCAATTAGCCATCTACTAAACCAAAAATGCATGGTATAATATACACGAAAGCCATATAAAATACCAACTTATGCCAAATACTATCAAGACCATATTACCATGATTTGACAATTTCATTACCAAACAACTTAAATCGAATTTGATACACATGCACCAATGCCATTCATAATCGAATATGCTATATGCATTATAACACTTTCTCTTTGATGTAAACTTGAATATATCACTTTAATAACTCTTTTTCCTGAATTAGTGAATCAAACACATTCACATATATGCAAAGGTTAACTATACATTCATTCACGCAAACTCATATTGCTAATTATACTACATAAAGATCATGCATCATTACCATATACATTCAAGATCAAAGTATCTTAACTTAGCCATTTTCGCATGGCTATACTTATATACAAGAAAAAATTCATGGGTATAAAAACTTAGTCTAACCTATACATGCCTTTGATTCAAAAACTAAGCTTATAAGTACCAAATAAGATGATAGTGTGGATGACTTCGCTGATGATCCCCTGAGCTCGTAGCTTGATCAAAATCTATAAAACAGAGTAATGAACACACGGAGTAAGCTACTTAGCTTAGTAACCTTAAGCAATTAGAACAATATAATCAAATATTCACTATTATACTCTACTCTTTATATAATCTTAATTTAAACACATAGTATACATTAATCATCGAAGCCATATATCACCCATTTAATAGGTACTAGGTTCAACCTAATCCCATGCATTCGAATATACACATAATTATAGGGTTAATTCCACATGACCGATTACCTATCTATAAAATTTCCATATAGCTGAATATACTTATGTATCCATACTCATAAAATCATTCAATACTCAAATGTTGGTCAACGAACAACATCTAATCAATATCAAATTTCCACATGTCCAAGATACCAAATGCATAATACATTATTTATAATTTACTCAATCGCTAACATCACATATAAACACATACTTAAGTCAATACATACCTTATGGCCAAATTATTTAATTTCCTTGAATAAGCTTTAGCTTGTTCATTTATCACCATAACTCCACCATTTTGTAAGTTTACACTCGTATTATAAATCACTGGCATTAAGCCTGCTAGGCATCAAAGCCTGAAATACACACCGGCATTAAGCCTGCTAGACCTGAGGTCTAAAGTTTAAACACCGGTATTTAGCCTGCTAGGCAATAAGCCCAATATAATTCACCGGCACAAGGCCTGCTAGGCTCGAAGCCCGAAAAACAATATTACTACCATCTCATACACATTACATGCTGCCCAAAATTACATAAATCACACATTATTCATATAACTCAAACATATCATCTCAGTTAAAATTTAACAACATTTCATTACAAAATCACTATCCATATTCGGCTTTAACAAATTTTGTAACTATAATTTCATAATTCAGCATATAATCAAGGTTATAAATGATATTAACGATATTAAATTGCTTATAGACTTACCTCGGGTATCGTCAAACGACAAGAACCGGCTATTCGATAACTTTCGCCTTTCCCCGATCCAAGTCCGTTTTTCTTTGTTCTTGATCTTGAATTTAAGCTTAAAAGTGCCGAAAATCAAAAGAACCAAAGCCTTTCTTCTTTCTCTAATATTCGACCATGAGAGAAGCAAAATGATGTTGGCTTTATTTTGTGTTATTTTAACATATATTATGTTTATTTTTCAATTACTAAATTAACCTTTTAATTAAAATAAAACTAACATATTTACTAAGGGTAATGTTGTCTTAAATCATCCACTACCTTAGATAATGGGATATTTGCCCTTTTAGGACTTCATATTAAGAAGCCACTATCAACTAAGCACTTTTCACTATAGTTTGTAACTTTTACACTTTACGCGATTAAGTCCTTTTTTTATTAAACACACAAACAATCAAATTTTCATATGAAACTTTCACACATAATAATTCACATATAATAAACACCGAAAATAATATTTAAATTTTTTTGGACTTGGATTCATGGTCCCAAAACCACCGTTCCAATTAGGGTCAAATTCGGATTGTTACAACTCTCCTCCCTTAGGGATTTTCGTCCCCGAAAATCTTACCGTTAAACAAAGTCGGATATTGTTGTCTCACAGAATCCTCAAGCTCCCACGTAGCCTCTTCTACTCCATGTCGATTCCATAATACTTTTACTAACGAAATTTTCTTGTTTCTCAACTCTTTCACTTCATGAGCTAAGATACGAATCGGTTCTTCCTCATACGTCATATCGGATCAAATTTCAATCTTAGACGGGGCGATCACATGTGACGGATCTGATCTAAATCTACGAAGCATCGAAACATGAAATACGTTGTGTATATTTTCTAGTTCAGAGGACAACTTTATTCTATAAGTGACAGGCCCAACACGTTCGATGATCTCATACGGTCTAATAAACCTCGGACTTAATTTGCCTTTTCGATCGAATCGAAGTACTTTCTTCCATGGAGAAACTTTCAAAAATACCCGATCTCCAACCTAAAACTCAATGTCTTTGCGTTTCAATCCATGTATGACTTTTGGCGATCTGATGCAACTTTCAAACTATCTCGGATCACTGTTACTTTTTGTTCAGACTCTTTAATCAAATCAACCCCGTGTATCTTATTTTCACCGAGCTCGGTCCAGTACAATAGTGTACGACACTTGCGGCCATACAGAGCTTCGTAAGGTGCCATTTTGATACTAGATTGAAATCTATTATTGTAAGCAAATTCAATCAAATGTAAGTATCGTTCCCACATACCTTCAAACTGAAGGACGAAACATCTCAACATATCCTCAAGAATCTGAATGGTTCGTTCAGACTGACCATCTGTCTGCGGATGAAAAGCTGTGCTAAAGTGTAGGTTGGTACCTAAAGCGTCTTACAATTTCTTCCAAAACTGCGACGTGAATCTCGGGTTTCTGTCCAAAACAATAGAAATCGACACACCATGTAATCTCAGAATTTGAGATACATACAACTTAGCAAGCTTATCGAGCGAATAGTCCGTACGAACTGTAACAAAGTGAGCTGATTTGGTTAGTCTATCCATTATAACCCAAATTACATCTTTCTTGTTCGGTGTCGTAGGTAAACCGGATACAAAATCCATAGCAATTCTATCCCATTTCCATTCAGGTATCATGATCGGCTGAAGTAACCCAGAAGGCATCTGATGTACGGCTTTTACTTGCTGACAAACTAAGCACTTCGAGACAAATTTAGATATGTCCCGTTTCATACCAGGCCATCAATAGAACTTTCTGAGCATCACAAATTTGTTGAATATATAATGGTCTTGCTTTTAATTCGGCTACTATCGGACCGTCATCAGGCATAACCATATGTGCGTTCAACGCACAATGAGAAAATAATGATTTTCGACTTAGGGCATCCACAACAACATTAGCTTTCCCGGATGGTAGTCAATCAATAATTTGTAATCTTTCAACAGCTCTAACCATCTGCGTTGTCTCAAGTTCAAATCTTTCTGAGTCATCAAATACTTTAAACTTTTGTTATCCGAATAGACATGACATTTCTCACCGAATAGGTAATGACGCCAAATCTTTAACGCGAATACAATGGCTGCTAACTCCAAATCATGTGTCGGATAATTTCTTTCATGTGGCTTCAACTGCCTCGAAGCATAGGCTACTACCTTGCCTTCTTGCATTAAAATGCAACCCAAACCATTCAAAGAAGCATCACTATACACAACAAATTCTTTACCCGATTCAGGCTGAACTAACACTGGAGCCTCGGTCAAAAGAGCTTTCAACTGATCGAAACTTTTCTAACATTTTTTCATCCATTTGAACTTGACATCTTTCTGTAATAGCTTTGTCAAAGGTGTGGCTATCATAGAAAAACCTTTCACGAATCGTCTGTAGTAACCAGCAAGTCCCAGAAAGCTTCAAATCTCAAAAACATTTCTTGGTGGTTTCCAATCAAGTATAGCCGATATTTTATTCGGATTAACTCGAATGCCTGGCGACTCAAACAATGTGACCTAGAAAACTGACCTCATTCAGCCAGAACTCACACTTACTAAACTTTGCATACAACTTTTTATCTCGCAAAGTTTGTAGCACCAGTCTCAGATGCTCAGCATGCTCGATTTCATCTCTGGAGTAGATCGAAATATCATCTATAAACACTACCACAAACCGATTCAAATATTGTCTGAAAATCCAATTCATCAAATCCATAAAAACAGCAGGTGCATTAGTAAGTCCAAAAGGCATAACCAAAAACTCATAATGTCCGTACCTTGTTCGAAAAGCAGTCTTTGGCATATCAGAATCTCTGACTCGCAACTGATAATAACCCAATCTCAAATCTATCTTTGAAAACACTGAAGCCCCTTTCAACTGATCAAACAAGTCGTCAATCCGTGGTAACGGGTATTTATTCTTTATAGTTACCTTGTTGAGCTGTCGGTAATCGATGCACATTCGCATAGTCCCGTCTTTCTTTTTCACAAATAAACCTGGTGCACCCTAAGGAGAGAAACTCGGTCGTGCAAAGCCCCTATCTGTTAACTCTTGCAGCTATACTTTCAACTCTTTTAATTCTATAGGTGCCATCGATACGGAGCTATTGAAATCGGAGTCGTCCTCGATACTAATTCAATGCCAAACTCTATTTCTCGAACTGGTGGTAAACCCGGTAATTCTTCAGGAAACACATTAAGTATTCACACATAACTGGTACGGATTCAATCTATTTTTCAGTCACTTTACTATCCAACACATAAGCCAAGTAAGCTTCATACCCTTTTCTCACATACTTAAGAGCTAACATCGAGGATATTACTGCTGGTAACCCATTCAAGTCATTAGATTCAATTCGGATAATTTCACTATTTTGACATCTCAAATCAATGGTATTTCTTTTGCAATTAACAACAGCATCATGCAAAGTTAACCAATCCATTCCCAAAATTATATCGAACTCGTTGAAAGGCAACAACATTAAATTAGTTGGGAAGCATGAATCCCGAATCATCAACGGGCAACTTTTACACACTTTATCAACCAGAACACATCGACCCAAGGGATTTGATACACGAATCACAAACTTAGTAGACTCAACAGATAGAGTCTTACTGGATACTAAAGTTTCACACACATAAGAATGAGTTGAACCAGGATCAATCAATGCAATCACAGTAGTATCATAAAGAGTGAAAGTACCGGTGATAACATATGGGGAAGAAGCATCCTCCCTGGCACGTATAGCATATGCTCTAGTAGGTGCACATGCCTCTGATCGAACTGTAGTGTCTTTGGTTCCTTTCTGACTACCACTTACATTTCCCAAATGCCTGGGTGGTCTGCCACTCACTGATACATTACTCGGTCTTGTATTCTGAGTCGTATTTTACTCGGCTAGCATCGGGTACTCCCGAATAAAATGATCCGACAATTCACATTTAAAGTAAGACCGATCACGAAATCTAGAACTCCCAGAATGCCATTGACCACAATGCTTGCACTCAACCCGATTCGACTGAACATTACCAACACTGGCCATCGAAGTAGCTCGAGAACCCACAGGAGGTCGGTCTCGTCTAGATAAGTTTAAAGTAGCTTTATGTTGGCCGGATTCATCTTTGAACTTCTTGGATACAGAATGAAAAGTCTTACTCGATGATCTTTTACGAATATCTATAGCTTCCATTTCAGCTTTTCTTTTCTCTTTCCCAAACTCTTCGGCTTTACAAGCTCGTTCGACAAGTACCACAAAGTCTTTAATCTCAAGTATGTTGACTAGTAACTTAATATCTTCATTCAGACCATATTCGAATCTTTTACACGTAGTGGCTTTAGTTGACACACATTCACGGGCATATCGGCTCAGTCTAACAAATTTCGTTCATACTCAGTCACGGTCATTCGACCTTGTTTCAATTTTAGAAATTCCTTTCATTTTTGATCAATGAATCTCTGACTGATATATTTCTTATGAAACTCGGTCTGAAAGAAATCCCAAGTCACTTTTTCTTTTGGAACCACCGATACTAGTGTATTCCACCAGTGATATGCGGTGTCTCGTAATAGGGATATAGCACACTTCAAGCATTCATCCGGAGTACATGATAACTCGTCAAGCACACAGATAGTATTATTAAGCCACAACTCAGCTCGTTTCGCGTCGTCATCATCATTAGCTTTAAATTCTTCGGCCCCGTGTTTCCTGGTTTTATCAACGGGAGGCATGCTAGATCTCATCGGATCTATCATCGGAGGTGCTGAAGGTATCAGAGATGGATTATTCGGGGGTGGAGGTTGTTGCACAGCCAGACTAGTCCCGATGTATTGTATAAACCACTCGTTCATCATCTGGTAGAAGGCTTGTTTAGCTTCCCCTTATGGCTACTCGAGATAGGTCGAGAGTCTACCGACGCAGTTGCATGCGCGGGATTAAGAGCTACACTCTCGACATCATTAGCTACTGTAATATCCTAGATTAGGGCTTATGCACTATTGCTAAATTATATGAAATAGCATGCTTATGTGTGTTGTGAATGTGCATTATGGATTTTGTGAACCCTAGTGTGTAATTAAATACTTTAGAAAGTATTGGATTTTAAATTTAAAAGGGGAGCTAAGCTTGATAAGGCCTTAAGAAAATAAATAAGGAAATATGACATATAATTGGGCTTGGAAAAGTGTCCAGGAGACACCACTTAAAACCTCTGGGAATGACGCCACTAGGTGGTAAATGGGCCAAGGTTCGAAGTCGCTAGGGAAACAAATAAAAGAATTTTATTTTGCTACAAGGAGAAGAGAGGTGGACAGAAAAAAAGAGTCTATGAGAGGAGTTTGAGATGAGGTCTAATTCTCCTAGGAATTTCGGCTAAGGTAGGAAAAGGGGTAAGGAAGAGTGAATTAAGGAATTTAATAAGTGAGAGGAAGAGGTGGCAAGCCAAGGGACTCTCTTGGCATAATTTTGGCAAGAGGAGGAAAAGTAAGGCTATTATTCTTTTCTCCTTTGAGGTCTCTGCCGAATTCTCTAGCCACTCTTCTCCTTCTCTCTTTATTTTTTTAAAAGCCGAAAAACACAAGTAACCATTGCCGATTTCTTCACCTTTCTCTTCTTCCTTTTTGCAAACTTTTCAAAAGCCGAAAAACTCAAGCAAAGTCTAGCTGAATACCCTCCTCTCAAAACCCCACACTCTCTCTTTTCTTTTCCTTGTTAAAGCCAAATCTCACATATTAGTGGCCATAGCCGAATACTCCCCTATCCTCTAGGAACCGAATTTCTCCACTTCAAGGAAAGACATTTGATTAAATTGGTAAGGAATATCACCTATATCAATCTACTTTCTTTATTTCTTCTCCTAATTGTTGAAATCGAAATCTAATCTCTCTTAATCTTGATGGCCGAAACTTGGAAGGTAAATTTTGGGATCTTCCATATTAGCCGATTCTAGGGAGATCATCTGGGATTTCAGATCTAAGGTATTTCGGCATCTTCTTAAGCCAAATGACAAGTTTTTCGGATTTTAAATTCATAAAGGTAAGTGAATATTTTAATCAGCCAAAGCTAAATTTGGTAGTCCAATCTATTTCTTATTCATTCAAAAGCCGAAAACTAATTATTTAGGTAACCTAGTGTTGGCCGATTGCTAGGGGGCAAGATCACAAATTTCGGGATTTGAGAAGTATTCAAATCGGCAAGCAAGGTAAGATTTTTGTCGCAATGATCCTTCGGGATTTAATCATATAGCCGAATAGACTTTTGCTAAACATCAAGGTGATTGATCAAATGTAGGAATTGAGATCTAAATCAGTAGATCGAGTTTTCGGGATTTGGAGTAAATTTGCTAAGTATATCAGATGTGTATCCCACACTAAATCTTGATAGATTTATGGCTTTAATTTATTATATGTGCTAATATAAAAGTGTAATATTATGGCTAAGTTACCATGTAATGGTACAAAGTACTCAGGTACGTTTTCCTACTCCTACTATGAGTATGATAAGTTTTGCTATGGCATATACATGAAATTATAAGAATGTGAATAAGGAATATGATATGGTTAATGCATAATTGTATGACATGGGCATATGGGTGATATGTAAAGGGGAAATGAATTGGTGGTTTTATACCCCAATATAAGTATGTGGTGACTTATGTCACAATATAAGTATGTGGTGACTTTTGTCACAATATAAGTATGTGGTGACTTATGTCATGAATTTATATATGGTGGCTATGCCACGAAATCATAAGGGCGATGAGCACGTCGACTGCAGTGACTGCCTTCGATGGTGTGTAGCGGATGGAGGGTTGACTTAGTAGTCCCCACGGTGTGATGGTTGGTACGGGAGACGTGTAGCGGATGGCATTTAGGTTTGGGTTCGGGATTGCATCATAATTTATGTTATTTGATTTGTATGTATGATTTTGTATGCCATAATCTGTTGGGCCTTAGTGTTGTGGTTACACATTGAGTTTGCTTGACTCATCCCGTTGTGGGAGTATTTTTCAGGTGATGATCAGTGATGGACTGGGTCGGTAGGAGCTCAGTGGAGGCCATGCAAAAGCCCAGAGACTGCTTTGTTTTATTAGTTTTCTTTCTATATTTAAGTTTGAATTATTTTGAGTTTATTTGATGTAATAAGGCCTTCGGTACTAAATTGTTAAGCATATTTTTAAATTACTTAGTACGATCCGATTATGATCAAATTAAAGTTAAAATAAATTTTTCTTAAGTGATGATATTAAATGTTTTAACACCTAAGCGACATGGGTTTTAAAATTCGAGCCCAACCCAAATCAATTAGTGTTTTCAAAAACACACAAGTTTTTAACAAAGTTTCAAACAAGATTTGAATGGATTTTCTTTAGAGGCATGCCAGATCCGGTCAAGGCTTGTGGGCCGAGTTTGGGGTGTTTCAGTTTGGTATCAGAACCCAGTTCAAAACTCGACCTCGAGGGCTTTTAGGGCCCAAAATGTTTTCTGTCTTTTGAAAATAGACTTTTCTAAGAAATAAGCAGGCTTTCGGCATGGCACCGAGACTCAGACACGAAGTCCACCGGTAAGTACTCCTAACCTCTTTGTGATTTGTATGTAGGGATATATAGGACGAGACTAGTGGATTAGGAATTAAATCCTAGGACTAGTTTACCCCAACAATTACATAAAACTCTAAGGCACAATTAAACAAACACGTGGCTAAGTCACCGAGTTAGAGTGTGGCAACCATTGTGCGCATGTCTAGGATTGGTTTTGATGGAAGCTTGGTATTTAAGTAGTCTGCGTGACTCACCTCCTCTCCACTCGAATCCTACCTGGTGCGTAGTGACGGTTCACTCTAACCAAGAGGACTCAGCCACAGGCTAAACTCAATAATTAAAACCCGAAAGGGACTAGCCACATTTATTTTTATGAAAACCCTAGTTTTAAAAAGTCAACAAACTACCCTTTTGAAATTATGAAAATTAGTATTTTGGAAAAACTTTCTAAAAATTTTTAATTTACAAATTACCTAAATACCCTTAGTGGTAAACATTACTAAAATGCCCTTGATTTTCCAAAATTACCATACTACCCCCGATTTCAATAACAATTTTGGTTTTGCAAAATATCCAAAACTTCACAAAATATCAAAGACACCACGATTTGAAAAAAATTTACGAAATTACCCCGACTTACAAAATGACCAAAATACCCTCGAGAAGGAAAAATCAGCGAAGTGCCCTCAAATTAGAAATCTTCAAAATGCCCTTGTTTTGAAGGTCACCAGAACCATATCTTTGCAAAAAATTACCGAAATGATACGACTTGTAAAATTACAAAAATATCCCTAGTGAATAAATTACCATTTTACCCTTGAAATTTTTCCAACAAGTATTTTAATTTTAAAATATCAACAACCTCTATTTTATGACATTTTCAAATACTCTAATTTGAAAATTAAAACCCTATAGGATAAAATTACGAAAATAGGTAGTGGAAAACAACAAACAACGACAATTACAACATTTCTCTCGTAATGAACACAAGTTCATGTGTGACTAAATGAATGATGTGAGAATGTATGTGTATGAATCGAAAGAATAACTTCTTAAAACTATTAAACATAAAGCTGCTCGTGATAAATCGGTGGAACCAAACTAATGTATAAAACTCTTTAACCGAGATAAGCGCAAGTATGAATTCAAGGAAACGTGGTCAGAAGCGTGCGAGGCCGTGGTAGAGGCCGAATGACTATGTACGAACCGTTAGATCGGGTCAAGGATCTAAAATGAAATGCCACCACCACCACCCCAGTGCCGATGTGGAATATCGGGACCAGACGGGGATGACGCAGATTCTCAAGCGATACTGCGGGTCTGAAAAGGGTAGTAGGAGCGGTGGAGGCATGGGAGCTCGAAAGTCAGTACCTGAGTGACTCTGAGGCAACAGAGCTGAAGTGTTCCGTGGTGTATCAAGTGTAGCACCCAATACCGCCGAGTATTGGTTGGAGGCGATCGAGCGGATTATGGATGAGCTCGACTTAAGCGGCGAGGAAAAGTTAAAAGAATGGTGTCACTTCTCGCGATGAGTCATATCAATGGTGGCTCATGGTGCGGGATGGTGCTACGGTGAGGAACTCACGTGAGAGTATGCTAAAGCGCATACCGGAAGAAGTATGTTGGCACTCATTATATTGATGCCCGGAGAAAGGCTTTTCTAGGGTGGTTCAAGGAAACAAGTCCATAGTGAAATCGAGGCTAAATTCCTAAGGCTGAACCGTTATGCTTGAGGCATAGTGTCGACTGAGCATGAGCGGTGTGTCCAGTTTGAATACGGACTAAGAGATGACCTAAGATTATTAATAGCCCCGCAACAGAAGCAGGAATTTACTGTGTTAATGGAAAAGGCTAAAGTGGCCGAGGGTATCACGGAGTCCGTAAGGCAGAACTCCGATCGAAATAGGCAGAAGAGAGGATTTAGATCGTCAAGGCCATTTAGGAATGAGCAAAAGAGGCCTAGGTTTGAAGGGCGTGAGGTCGCTAAGTCGCCCTTGGAGGCGATACCTACTTGTGATCAATGTAAGAAAAGCACTTAGGCGAATGTTAGAAGAAGACAGGGGGATGCTTCAAGTGTGGGTCAATGGACCATATGATTAAAGATTGTCCGATGAGACCAAAAGAGAATCGACCGGTAGCTCAGAATGTTAATCAAGCTGGTAGAGGGGGACAGCAGCCTCAGTGGGGTCGTGGTTCGAATAATAGAGAAAATGGTATCGGAAGAGGACGTGGAACATCGGGCCGAGGTGGTGGTAATACAGAGGCAAGACAGCCGGGCTTGGTGTATGCAGTTCACCGTAGAGAGGATGGTAACGTACCGGACGTCATAACCGGTACGTCCTTATTTATGGCAAGCCTTATTTTGCTTTGATCGATGTGGGCTCAACCCATTCTTATGTTGCATTTAGAGTAGTTGAAACTCTAGAAATAGCCTCTAAACTTTCTAGTAGGAAATGACCGTAGTAAGCCCACTAGGTCAAAGCGTAGTGGTGAATAAGATATTTGAGAGTACCTTTAGAACTTCAAGGAGCGATATTTCCAAAGATTTAATGGAATTACCTTTTGGAGAATTCGATCTCATACTTGGAATGGATTGGTGGGAGCATCGGTCGTGTTGGATTGTGCGACCAAACGAATGGAGTTAAGGACCCTAGAGGATGAAGTGATAGTTATGATAGGAGAAAGATGAAACTACTTGTCTAACGTAGTTTCGGCTTTCAAGGCTGATAAGATGGTTCGGAAGGGGTGTAAGGCATTTATGGCCTAAATTAGTGCTTTGGATACAAAAGAAGGGGGAGTTAGTGAAGTAAGAACTGTAAGGGAATATGATGATCTCTTTTTGGAGGAATTACCCGAAATACCCCCGAACAGGGAGGTGGAGTTTGGAATTGACTTGCTACCGGGTACAGCTCCTGTGTCCATTGCCCCGTACAGAATGGCACCAAAGGAGTTGGTTGAGCTTAAGGCTCAGATTCAAGAATTGCTTGACTGTGGGTTTATCCGACCCAGTGTTTCTCTATGGGGAGCACCGGTTCTATTTGTGAAGAAGAAGGACAGAACTATGCGTATGTGCATAGATTACCGTCAGTTGAATAAGCTGACCATCAAGAACAAGTATCCATTACCAAGGATAGATGACTTGTTCGATCAGCTTAAGGGGGCCGCAGTATTCTCGAAGATCGATCTAAGGTTTGGATATCATCAGCTTAAGGTGAAGGAGGTTGATATCCATAAGATGGCTTTCCGAACGAGGTACAGGCATTATGAGTTTTTAGTAATGCCATTCAGTTTGACAAATGCCCCAGCCGCGTTTATGGACATGATGAACCAGGTTTTCCAATCCTATCTGGATCGGTTCGTTGTCATGTTCATAGACGATATCTTGGTATATTCAAAGTCAGAAGAAGAACACGATGAGCACCTCCGAGTTGTGTTGTAAGTGTTGAGAGAGAAGAAGCTTTACGCCAAATTCAATAAGTGTGAATTTTGGCTTAAGGAGGTTACATTTTTAGGACATGTAGTATCCGCTGAAGGAATAAGGGTGGATCCTCGGAAGATTGAGGCAGTTTTGGATTGGGAACCTCCTAAGTCGGTGATGAAAGTTTAGAGTTTCTTAGGATTGGCAGGCTATTATAGACGGTTTGTGGAAGGGTTCTCATCAATAGCCGCGCTTTTGACAAAGTTGTTGAGGAAGGAAGTACCCTTTGTATGGACAGATAAACAACAAGAGAGCTTTGAAAAGCTTAAGAGGGTATTGACAGAAGCTCCAGTGTTGATTCAGCCTGAGGCAGGAAAGGATTTAAAGGTGTATTATGACGCTTCCAATACAGGTTTGGGTTGCGTATTGATGCAAGACGGGAAGGTAGTCGCATATGCGTCCCGACAGTTGAGGCCACATGAGGTGAACTACCCGACGCATGACTTAGAATTAGCAGCAGTGGTCTTCGCTCTTAAGGTGTGGGGGCATTATCTTTATGGAGAAAAGTCGGTGATCTACACAGACCACAAAAGCCTTAAGTATCTGCTGACTCAGAAGGAGTTGAATCTGAGACAGCGAAGGTGGGTGGAATTATTGAAGGACTATGATTGTTTGATAGAGTATCACCCGGGCAAAGCAAATGTAGTGGCGGATGCCTTAAGTCGGAAGGTGGTGATGAATTTGAGGGCGATGTTCGCACATCTAAGTCTCTATGACGATGGAAGTTTGCTAGCAGAGTTGCAAGTCAAGCCGACGTGGCTGAATGAAATAAAAGAAGGATAGTTGGTGGATGAAGATCTAAGTGTTAAGTTGCGACAAGCGCAGAATGGAGAGTTGGAAGGTTATGGTGTTAATGACGAAGGAGTATTGTGCTTCAAGAGTAAGGTCTGTATACCAAAAGATATGGAACTTAGGCAAAGAATTCTTCGGGAATCGCGTAGTAACCCTTATGCTATGCATCCCGGAGGTAGTAAGTTGTACAGAGACTTAAGGGAACAATTTTGGTGGCCTAATCTTAAACGGGAAGTGACTGAATACGTTGGCAAGTGTTTGACGTGTCAGCAAGTTAAGGCTGAACACCAAGTTTCGTCAGGATTGCTTCAGCCAATCATGATTCCGTAATGGAAGTGGGAGAGAATTACCATGGACTTTGTTAGTGGGCTTCCCCTTACGCCTACTAAGAAGGACTCGGTATGGGTGATAGTGGATCGGCTGACCAAGTCCACGCATTTTGTTCCAGTGAGGGTTGTATGTAGCGGAGATTGTAAGATTGCATGGAGTACCGATGTCAATTATCTCGAATAGGGATCCGAGGTTCACGTCTCGGTTTTAGAAAGCTCTACATTAGGCTTTAGGCACCAAATTGGATTTCACTACGGCTTTTCATCCACAGTCTGAGGGGCAGTCTGAACGAGTGATTCAAGTGTTAGAGGATATGTTAAGAGGCTGTGTGATATATTTCAGAGGAAGTTGGGAAGAATATTTGCCTCTAGCGGAATTTGCTTACAACAACAGCTATCAGACCAGTATACGGATGGCACCTTATGAGGCGTTGTATGGTCGGAAGTGTCGGACTCCTACATGTTGGATGGAGTTGGGAGAACGTCAAATGTTGGGTCTAGAGTTAGTAGCAAAATCGGAGGAGAAGGTTAGTATAATTCGAGCTCGATTAAAGGAAGCATCCGATAGACAAAAGTCGTACGAAGATCTCAAACGAAAGGAGATTGAATTTGATGTGGGAGATCAAGTGTTCCTTAAAGTATCGCCTTGGAAGAAGGTGATGAGATTTGGTCGAAAAGGGAAGCTAAGTCCAAGGTTCATAGGACTCTATCTAGTATTGAAGCGAATCGGACCAGTGGCATACCAATTAGAGTTGCCTCCGAAATTAAAGCAGATGCACGACGTATTCCATATTTCCATGCTACGTCGATACCGATCGAATCCATCTCATGTAGTTCCGGCTGAAGAGGTGGAGCTAAGGCAAGACTTGTCCTATGAGGAAGAGCCGATTCAGATTCTGGAACGAGATGTGAAAGTGCTACGAAGGAAATCGGTCCCTTTGGTCAAGGTGTTGTGGCGAAATCATGGATCGGAGGAAGCCTCGTGGGAGCCGAAGAAGCAATCTGACAAGAATACCCCCACCTATTCTAGTCGGTAATTTGAGGACGAAATTATTTTAAAGGGGTAGAAGCGTAATATCCGGATTAGGGCTTATGCACTATTGCTAAATTATATGAAATAGCATGCTTATGTATGTTATGAATGTGCATTATGGATTTTGTGAATCCTAATGTGTAATTAAATACTTTAGAAATTATTGGATTTTAAATTTAAAAGGGAGCTAAGCTTGATAAGGCCTTAAGAAAATAAATAAGGAAATATGACATATAATTAGGCTTGGAAAAGTGGCCGGAGACATCACTTAAAGCCTCCGGGAATGACACCACTAAAGGTGGTAAATGGGCCAAGGTTCGAAGTCGCTAGGGAAGCAAATAAAAGAATTTTATTTTGCTACAAGGAGAAGAGAGGTGGACTGCAAAAGGAGTCTATGAGAGTAGTTTGAGATGAGGTCTAATTCTCCTAGGAATTTTGGCTAAGGTAGGAAAAGGGTAAGGAAGAGTGAATTAAGGAATTTGATAAGTGAGAGGAAGAGGTGGCCAAAGGACTCTCTTGGTGTAATTTTGGCAAGAGGAGGAAAAGTAAGGCTATTATTCTTTTCTCCTTTGATGTCTCTACCGAATTCTCTAGCCACTCTTCTCTTTCTCTCTTTATTTTTTTAAAAGCTGGAAAACACAAGTAACCATTGCTGATTTCTTCACCTTTCTCTTCTTCCTTTTTGCAAACTTTTCAAAAGCCGAAAAACTCAAGCAAAGTCTAGCCGAATACCCTCCTCTCAAAACCCCACACTCTCTCTTTTCTTTTCCTTGTTAAAGCCGAATCTCACATATTAGTGGCCATAGCCGAATACTCCCCTATCCTCTAGGAACCGAATTTCTCCACTTCAAGGAAAGACATTTGATTAAATTGGTAAGGAATATCACCTATATCAATCTACTTTCTTTATTTCTTCTCCTAATTGTTGAAATCGAAATCTAATCTCTCCTAATCTTGATGGCCGAAACTTGGAAGGTAAATTTTGGGATCTTCCATATTAGCCGATTTCTAGGGAGATCATCCGGGATTTCAGATCTAAGGTATTTCGGCATCTTCTTAAGCCAAGTGACAAGTTTTTGGATTTTAGATTCACAAAGGTAAGTGAATATTTTAATCGACCAAACCTAAATTTGGTAGTCCAATCTATTTCTTTTTCATTGAAAAGCCGGAAACTAATTATTTAGGTAACCTAGTGTTGGCCGATTGCTAGGGGGCAAGATCACAAATTTTAGATTTGAGAAGTACTCAAATCGGCAAGCAAGGTAAGATTTTTGTCGCAATGATCCTTTGGGATTTAATCATATAGCCGAATAGACTTTTGCTAAACATCAAGGTGATTGATCAAATGTAGGAATTGAGATCTAAATCAGTAGATCGAGTTTTCGGGATTTGGAGTAAATTTGCTAAGTATATCAGGTGTGTACCCCACACTAAATCTTGATAGATTTACGGCTTTAATTTATTATATGTGCTAATATAAAAGTGTAAGATTATGGCTAAGTTACCATGTAATGGTACAAAGTACTCAGGTACGTTTTCCTACTCCTACTATGAGTATGATAAGTTTTGCTATGGCATATACATGAAATTATAAGAATGTGAATAAGGAATATGATATGGTTAATGCATAATTGTATGACATGGGCATATGGGTGATATGTAAAGGGGAAGTGAATTGGTGGTTTTATACCCCAATATAAGTATGTGGTGACTTATGTCACAATATAAGTATGTGGTGACTTTTGTCACAATATAAGTATGTGGTGACTTATGTCACGAATTTATATATGGTGGCTATGCCACGAAATCATAAGGGTGATGAGCACGTCGACTGCAGCGACTGCCTTCGATGGTGTGTAGCGGATGGAGGGTTGACTTAGTAGTCCCCACGGTGTGATGGTTGGTACGGGAGACGTGTAGCGGATGTCATTTAGGTTTGGGTTTGGGATTGCATCATAATTTATGTTATTTGATTTGTATGTATGATTTTGTATGCCATAATCTGTTGGGCCTTAGTGTTGTGGTTACACATTGAGTCTGCTTGACTCACCCCGTTGTGGGAGTATTTTTCAGGTGATGATCAGTGATGGACCGGATTCACGTGAAGCTCGATGGAGGCCATGCAAAAGCCTAGAGACTGCTTTGTTTTATTAGTTTTCTTTCTATATTTAAGTTTGAATTATTTCGGGTTTATTTGATGTAATAAGGCCTTCGGTGCTAAATTGTTAATCATATTTTTAAATTACTTAGTACGATCCGATTATGATCAAATTAAAGTTAAAAATAAATTTTTCTTAAGTGATGATATTAAATGTTTTAACACCTAAGCGACATGGGTTTTAAAATTCGAGCCCAACCCAAATCAACTAGTGTTTTCAAAAATACACAAGTTTTTAACAAAGTTTCAAACAAGATTTGAATGGATTTTCTTTAGAGGCATGCCAGTCCGGTCAGGGCTTGTGGGCCGGGTTTAGGGTGTTTCAGCTACGGCTCCATCAGGATCCATTTACTATATATGAAAACACAATTTAAATGTTAGGAGTCACCACACTATCATATTACAAAATTAAGGCATGTATAGCTAGACTCACACGCTACGATAGTCCTAAAATGTACTAAACCATAAGCTCTGATACCAATCAAATGTAACACCCTTAACCCGTATCCATCGCCGAATTAGGGTTAAAGGGCATTACTACACATAATACAAAGCATATCAAATGTTTACGACTCAAACAGACATAATCGAATACATAATGTGTAATGTAACTTCATAATATACTTAGCATTTAAAAAAAAAGAAAAATACATATTATAACCATTTAGCAATTCACATAGAAGCATGTTTCAATAAATAAATTTACCACTACTCATTTGGTCACCTAATATGCAATGACTGAATATGCACATATCCATTATTAATAAACCTAAACAAATTAACTAACATCAAAGCTAAATATGCGTGTATATATCTATATAGACATGCTAAATCTTGTGTAATTGAATTTAACATTTATCAACCATAGCCCCTTCAAAAGAAATTTTGAACATATCAATTCCTAAATGCAATATCTTTCAATTCAAACTGCATAATAAGATCAACATCCAATTAGCCATCTACTAAACCAAAAATGCATGGTATAATATACACGAAATCCAGATAAAATACCAACTTATGCATACATGCATTACGGTTGTATCTTTATAAAAACCAAGCATCATGGCCAAATACTATCAAGACCATATTACCATGATTTGACCATTTCATTACCAAACCACTTAAATCGAATTTGATACACATGCACCAATGCCATTCATAACTGAATATGTTATATGCATTATAACATTTTCTCTTTATTGTAAACTTGAATATATCCCTTTAATAACTCTTTTTCCTGAATTAGTGAATCAAACACATTCACATATGTACAAAGGTTAACTATACATTCATTCACGCAAACTCATATTGCTAATTATACTACATAAAGATCATGCATCATTACCATATACATTCAAGATCAAAGTATCTTAACTTAGCCATTTTGCATGGCTATACTTATATATAAGACAAAATTCATAGGTTTAAAAACTTAGTCTAACCTATACATGCCTTTGATTCAAAAACTAAGCTTATAAGTACCAAATAAGATGATAGTGTGGATGACTTCGCTGGTGATCCCCTGAGCTCGTATCTTGATCAAAATCTATAAAACAGAGTAACGAGCACACGGAGTAAGCTACTTTGCTTAGTAAGCCTTAAGCAATTAGAACAATATAATCAACAATTCACTATTATACTCTACTCTTTATATAATCTTAATTTAAACACATAGTATACATTAATCATCGAAGCCATATATCACCCATTTAATAGGTACTAGGTTCAACCTAATCCCATGCATTCGAATATACACATAATTATAGGGTTAATTCCACATGACCGATTACCTATCTATAAAATTTCCATATAGCCAAATATACTTATGTATCCATACTCATAAAATCATTTAATACTCAAATGTTGGTCAATGAACAACATCTAATCAATATCAAAGTTCCACATGTCAAAGATACCAAATGCATAATACATTATTTATAATTTACTCAATCGCTAACATCACATATAAACACATACTTAAGTCAATACATACCTTGTGGCCAAATTATTTAATTCCCTTGAATAAGCTTTAGCTTGTTCATTTATCACCATAACTCCACCATTTTTTAAGTTTATGCTCAGATTATAAATCACCAAAGATTAAGCACGCTAGGCATCAAAGCTCGAAATACACACCAAGCATTAAGCACGCTAGACACGAGGTGCGAAGTTTAAACACCGGCATTTAGCCTGCTAGGCAATAAGCCCGATATAATTCACCGGCACAAGGCCTGCTAGGCTCGAAGCCCGAATAACAATATTATTACCATCTCATACACATTACATGCTGCCCAAAATTACATAAATCACACATTATTCATATCACTCAAACATATCATCTCAGTTAAAATTTAACAACATTTCATTACAAAATCACTATCCACATTCAGCTTTAACAAATTTTGTAACTATAATTTCATAATTCAGCATATAATCAAGGTTATAAATGATATTAACGATATTAAATTGCTTATAGACTTACCTCGGGTATCGTCGGATGACAAGAACCGACTATTCGATAACTTTCACCTTTCCCCTATCCAAGTCCGTTTTTTATTTGTTCTTGATCTTGAATTTAAGCTTAGAAGTGCCGAAAATCAAAAGAACCAAAGCCTTTCTTCTTTCTCTAATATTCGGCCATGAGAGAAGCAAAATGATGTTGGCTTTATTTTGTGTTATTTTAACATATATTATGTTTATCTTTCAATTACTAAATTAACCTTTTAATTAAAATAAAACTATCATATATACTAAGGGTAATGTTGTCTTAAACCGTTCACTACCTTAGATAATGGGCTATTTTCCCTTTTAGGACTTCATATTAAGAAGCCACTATCAACTAAGCACTTTTCACAATAGTTTGTAACTTTTACACTTTACGCGATTAAGTCCTTTTTTTTATTAAACATACAAACAATCAAATTTTCATATGAAACTTTCACACATAATAATTCACATATAATAAACATCGAAAATAATATTTAAATTTTTTTCGAACTCGAATTCGTGGTCCCGAAACCACCGTTTCGATTAGGGTCAAATTCGGTCTGTTACACTTTGGAACCTACATATGCATCAACAGTAAGAGCTTGTCAGCTAGTGAGAATAGATTTTCATGCATTTTAATCGATGGAATTAATGTAAGCTTTCATTCTAACTGTAATAGTCCGGTATATACCCTTTTCGAGACCACAAATTCGAGTCTGTATAATATTTTTAATATTATATTCTGTGCTGTTGATATGAGGTTTAGCATGTGTTAAATTTCTGTGAGTAAATTTGATTGTCTAAGTGGTTAATTTGACAAAAGGATTAAATTGCAAGAAATGTGAAAGTTGCTTGCTATTTGCTAAAGCACCTATGTGTTGTGTTTTATAAATGTGAGGACTTATGTGGGAAATAAGCCAATTCTATGATAGTGGATGTTAATAAATGTGGCACATGCATATATATTTTTTTATGATGATTATTAGGTTATTTTATATGTTATAAATATTTTATTACTTATTTATTGAGTTATAATTATTTTATAATAAAAGAAATTTAGTGGATGGTGGAATGACATGATAACCATTATTTATGTTTGTCCTATATGATTATTTTAAGGCTAAATTAGTAAATAGATTATTATGTATGATATAGTTGATAAAAGCATGAAAATGGACATTTTCTCATCCATTTTCCACCAAATTTGGGGAAGAAAAGAAAGAGCAAAAGCTTTCAAATTTTAGATATTAAAAGTTTAAATCAAAGGTTAGTTTTTGATCCGTTTTGATAATTTTTACGCTTTTGTAATCGTTGCTTTGAGAGCTACAAAACCCATGTTTTAATTTTGTGAATTGATGATGTTTGTGTGAGTTGCCATGGATGATAAGTTAAGCTTTTGATGATTTTTGGTGTTAAATGAAAGGTATGAGTTAGATAAACATACTTTGTTCTTGAGTTTTGATGAATTTAGCTAAATAGGGCTAAATTGTGAAATAGCAAATTGAAGGACTAAATTGATGATTTGATGGAAAATATGGGCTTGTATGATATATATGTGTATTCGGTTAAGTATGTGTTTGTAATGATTTTGTGAAATTGATGTTTTGAGAAAAATGGACTATATTGATAAATGTGCAAATATAAGGGTTAATTTACAAATAGCCCTAAATGTGTATCCATGGATTGAATTAAATGAATTAGTGAATAAAAGGGTTAATTCGAATATGTTTAGATCAAGAACCAAGAAAATGGACTTAGATCGTGGAAGGCGAAAGTAATCGAGTAGCCGCTTTCATTAGATAAACCGAATTGAGGTAAGTCACTATGCAAATAAACGATTTGTATGATATTATATTTGTTCTTATGACTATTACTGAATATGAATATTCATGAGAAGATATGCAAATGAAATCTGGGATAAGTTCGATCTAGTGACTAAGTGCGAGAAGTCCCATACGAACCTAGGAATTGATAGGATTAGATATGTCATGACATAGGTGTCTGTTCTGTTTTATCATGTAAGACCACATTTGGGACGTTGGCATTGATCTAAGACTCGTGTAAGACCACGTTTGGGACGTTGGCATCAATATCAGCTTTATGAATAAGACCACGTCTGGGACGTTGGTACCAATATGACTTTTACGTGTAAGACTATGTCGGGGACATCGGCATCGTATTGGCTCGTGTAAGACCCTGTCTGGGACAGTGGCACTGATATCTGAGTGCATGTAAGACCTCGTCTGGGACATTGGCATTGTACAACTATTCTGAGCTTTCTGAGTATCCTGCTAGTTTCCTATTGGTTCAACGGGCAAGATTGTGATATGAAATACAAATCTGAGCTATGAACAAATATATGATATTAAATCCTATTCAAGTACATTGATTATACACTATTTGTGTATGCAAGGTAAGAATTTAAGTGATCTTACTATGATGACATGTATATGGGGTTAATGATATGATATGAATTATTTTGGCTTAATGAGTTATGTGTTTATATGGTTTTGAGTGATGAATATTGAAAATATGATTAAAAGTGTATGAATCAAAGCAAACAAGTGAAGGTTTGCTAAATGAATGATATGTGCTAATATATTTATTTGCATATAAGCCTTCCATATTTAGTTAATTTGTATATGATTTACTAAGCTTTCGAAAAGCTTACTCTGTATGTGTTTTCTCTTTTTATAGGTCGTCAAAGCTACTGAAGGCTCGGGACTGTCAAGGATTCTCATCACACTTCTAAACTCTTTTGGGTACCCTTTTTGAAAATATATTTAGCTAAATATGGCATGTATAGGCTAGATATGTGTATATGATTTTGAAGTAAACTTAGTCATGTGTTTGACAAGTTTTTGAGTTGATAAGTGCTTGAATGAATGAGCTTTGTGATACAAATTTTGATATGAGTTGATGCTTATGAAATGGTTAAGTTCTGTTTAAATAATGGATGATTTTGATTGTGTATGAATTAGGTGTTTTTGGTGTGTTTTAATAGCCTAAAAATGGTGAAAATAGCAGTTTTCACACGGCCTAGACACATGGGCGTGTGGCCATGCCATGTGGTAAAAGTCAGAATCAAAAGAATCACCTATGGGCTAGTCCACGGCCGTGTGTAGTAAGTCAAAATCGCCACCTGCCGCCCACTACCATGTGATTTCACAGGCGGAGCCACACGGCCATGTGCCCCTATTTTTAAGAAAAGTTTCTAAAGCTTCTATTTTAGTCTCAAATCATTTCCTAATCATATTTTGGGTCTTGTAGGGCCATATTAGGGTCGTAAAGATGAAATTTGAAAAATTTTAAATTGTGCCTCGGGATTATATCCCAATTTACTCGTTTATTTATGTTTAACTCTTGTAATACCTTGTTACCCTGTTCTGACGACAATTTAGGGTTAAGGGTTGTTTCATTTGATTGGTATCAGAGCTACGGTTTAGTCGATTCTTGGACTAACGTAGCGTGTCAGAGTCTAGCTATACATGCCATATATTTGAATTGTGATAGTGTGATGAATCCTGATGTATAAAATGTGATTTTTGTATAGTAATGGATCTCAAAAGAGCCGTAGCTGATGACGTAGAAAGTAATGCGCCTGATCTCGCGCAAGGGACTGCGCCCTCTGATTCGAGACCGGTTATGAGCGGTCAAGAGGGAGAAGCTAAACAAGCTTTCTTCTAGATGATGAGTGAGTGGTTCACTCAATTCATAAGAAATAACCCGACTGTTTCACAACCCTTGCCGCCGGTTAATCTCCCTCAGACTACAGATGTGCCACCAGTTATGCATTCGAATCTGTTGAATAAGCCTCCTGTTGACAAGATTAGTAAATATAGGGCTAAAGAATTCCTGGCTACTAATGATGACGATACTGAAAAGCTAAATTCTGGATTAAAAATACTATCCGGGTATTTGATGAGATGTCTCTGACTCCAAAAGAATGCATAAAGTGTGTTGTATCGTTACTTCGAGATGCAGCATATCAATGGTGGAAACTTTGATTTCAGTCGTTCGAAAGAGCGAGTCACGTGGGACTTCTTTTAGATTGAATTTCGAAAGAAGTATATCAGTGAGAGATTTGTCGATCAGAAATGGAAGGAATTTTTGGAACTAAAATAGGGCCGAATGACTGTTTCTGAGTATGAACGAGAGTTTGTGAGATTGAGTCAATATGCTCGAGAATGTGTATCTTCTGAAGCTATAATGTGCAAAAGATTTGAAGATGGCCTTAATGAAGACATTTGTTTGCTTGTCGAGATTTTAGAAATAAAAGAGTTCGTTGTACTCGTTGACCGAGCTTGAAAAGTTGAGGCACTCGGAAGGATAAAAGAAAAGCCAAGTCTGAAGCTCGTGATATAAAAAAGAGATTTCAGAGTAAATCATTTCAGTCTACTCTGAAAAGATTTCGAGATAATCAAAGTCATTCTAGAGATAATGTGGGACATTTGAACAGAAATCGAGCTAGATCGCAATTGAGTTCCAAAACTCCAGCAACGTCAGTGGCTAGCATTGGAAACGTTCGATCCGAGAGACCCGAATGTAAACATTGTGGAAAAAGACATCCGGGAATCTGCAGATTAAACAACAGAGCTTACTTCAGATGTGGATCACTTGATCATTTTATCCGAGATTGTCCCGAGGGCTGTTGAGCGTAAACTGCTCGTAATCGAGATTTGATAGTGCACCGTGAGAGGTAGATCTTTAAAGAATGTAAGAAATACCGGTGGTAGTCAGAGAACTACGAGAGACAATGTTGTCAGATCCGAAGCTAGAGCATCTGTCAGAGCATATGCTATCCGAGCTCGTGAGGAAGCTTCATCACCTGATGTGATAACTGGTACTTTTACTCTTTACGATACTACTGTGATTGCTTTAATAGACCCTGGTTCCACGCATTCATGTATATGCATGAATTTAGTATTCAGCAAGACTTTGCCTGTAGATTCTACTGAGTTTACTATAAAAGTATCAAACCCCAAGGTAAAAGTGTCCTTGTTGACAAAGTATGCAAGAACTGTCCGTTAATATTTTGAGATATCTGTTTCCGTGCTGATCTGATGCTTTTGCCATTTGATGAATTCGATATTATTTTGGGTATGGATTGGTTGTTTATGCATGATGCTGTTGTGACCTGTAAAAGAAAATCTATTGATTTGAGAAGTCCGAATGATGAGATTGTACGGATTAAGCCTGATGATTTGAATGGATTGCCTAATGTGATATCTGTTTTGAAAGCTTAGAGTTATGTGAAAAAGGGTTACGAGGCATATTTTGCCTATGTGATTGATTCGAAAGTATCTCGAGAAGAAAGTTGAATTGATTCGAAAGTATCTGAGAAGAAAGTTGAATCAGTGCCTATTGTTTGTGAGTTTATTGATGTGTTTCCTAAAGAGCTACCGGGTTTACCTCCGATTCGTGAAGTCGAGTTCAGTATAGAATTGTTGCTTGGTACTACACCGATTTCGATAGCTCCATATAGAATGGCACCCACTGAGTTGAAAGAATTAAAGTCACAGTTGCAAGAATTGATGATAGAGGGTTTGCTAGACCGAGCTTTTCACCTTGGGGTGCTCCTGTTCTGTTTGTGAAAAAGAAAGATGGCACGATGAGAATGTGTATCGATTATCGTCAGTTGAAAAAGTGACAATAAAGAATAAATATCCGTTACCCCGAATAGACGATTTGTTTGATTAGTTAAAAGGAGCTACTGTGTTTTCCAAAATTGATCTGAGATCGGGATACTACCAGTTGAGAGTTAAAGATTCAGATATTCCGAAGACTGCTTTCAGAACAAGGTACGGGCATTATGAGTTTTTAGTTATGCCATTTGGACTAACCAATGCTCCTGCTATTTTTATGGATTTGATTAATAGAATTTTCAGAACGTATTTAGATCGATTTGTTGTAGTATTCATAGATGACATATTGATTTATTCACGTGAGGAAAGTGAGCATGCTGAACATTTGAGAATTGTGTTGCAAACTCTGAGAGAAAAGCAATTGTACGAAATTTAGCAAATGTGAATTCTGATTGCACGAGGTTAGTTTTCTGGGGCATATAGTGTCGGTCTCTAGAATCCAAGTGGATTCGAGTAAGATTTTTACTATTTTGAATTAGAAACCTCTAAAAAACGTGTCTGAAGTTTGTAGTTTTCTAGGTTTGGCTGGTTATTACTGTCGATTTGTTAAAGGATTTTCTGCGATAGCTACTCCATTGACTAGATTACTTCAGAAAGATGTCAGATTTGAATAGTCGGATAAGTGCCAGAAAAGTTTTGATCAGTTGAAAAATCTGTTAACAGAAGCATTAGTGTTGGTATAGCTAGAATCGGGTAAAGAATTTATTGTATATAGTGATGCTTCGTTAAATGGTTTGGGTTGTGTTTTGATGCAAGAAGATAAATTTGTAGCGTATGCTTCAAGATAGTTGAAGCCTCATGAAAAGAATTATCCGACGCACAACCTTGAATTAGCTGCGATTGTATTTGCACTTAAGATTTGGTGTCATTATCTGTATGGTGAGAAATGCCACGTATTTTCAGATCATAAAAGTTTGAAATATCTGATGACTCAGAAAGATTTGAATTTGCGTCAGAGAAGATGGCTTGAGTTATTGAAAGATTAAAAGCTTGTGATAGATTATCATCCGGGTAAAACAAATGTTGTTGCTGATGCATTGAGTAGAAAGTCATTACATGCTTTGAATGCTCAGTTAGACTTGTCTGATGATAGTTCTGTGATAGCGAAATTAGAAGCAAAACCGTTGTTTTTACAACAGATTTGTGATGTTTAGAAATTTGATAATGAATTATTTGCGAAGCGGGCTCAATGTGAATCTAGTTCTAAATCTGAATTTTGAATTGTTGATGATTATTTCATATTTCGAGATCGTATTTGTGTTCCGAGAAATCCAGAGTTGATTCAGTTGATTTTGAATGAAGCCCATAATAGTCGTTTATTTGTTCATCTTGGAAGTACTAAAATGTACCATGATTTGAAGCAACACTACTGGTGGTCTGGTATGAAACGAGACATTTCTGACTTTGTTTCGAAATGTTTAGTTTGCCAACAAGTGAAAGCAGAACATCAAGTTCCCTCTGGTTTGTTACAACCAATTTTGATTTCGGAATGGAAATGGGATAGAGTAACAATGGATTTTGTTTCTGGATTGCCTCTGACTCCGAGAAAGAAAGATGCGATTTGGGTCGTAATTGACTGATTAACTAAATCTGCCCATTTTATTTTGATAAGATCTGACTTTTCACTTGAGAGATTAGCCGAGCTTTATATTTCTGAGATTTTGAAATTACACGGGGTACCACTATCCATTGTGTCAGACAGAGATCCGAGATTTACATTGCGATTCTAGAAGAAGTTGCAAGAAGCTTTAGGCACGAAATTGCATTTCAGTACAGCTTTTCATCCGCAAACAGATAGTCAGTCTGAATGGACTATTCAGATTCTTGAAGACATGTTAAGATGCTGTGTACTTGAGTTTCATGGTTCATGGGAACAGTATTTGCCACTGATTGAATTTGCTTATAACAATAGTTTTCAGACTAGCATTAAAATGGCACCATATGAAGCTTTGTACAGATGTAAATGTCGTACACCTCTATATTGGATTGAACTTAGTGAGAATAAGTTACACGGGGTTGATTTGATAAAGGATACGTAAGTAAAGTGAAAGCGATGCGAGATTGTTTGAAAGCAGCATCCGATCGTCAGAAGTCCTATGCAAACTTGAAACGAAAAGATTTAGAATTTGAGATTGGCGATAAAGTATTTTTGAAGGTGTCACCGTGGAAGAAAGTACTCCGATTCGGACGAAAAGGCAAGTTAAGTCCAAGATTCATCGGACTTTATGAAATCATTGAACAAGTTGGGCTGTTGCATATAGATTAAAATTGCCCTATGAGTTAGAAAAGATACACAATATATTTCACGTTTGATGCTCCATAGATATCGATCCGATCCATCACATGTGATTGCCCCATCTGAAATTGAAATCCGTTATGATATGACATATGAAAAGGAACCGATCTGTATCTTAGCTCGTGAAGTGAAAGAATTGAGAAATAAGAAAGTTTCGTTAGTAAAAGTATTATGGAATTGGCACAGAATTGAAGAGGCTACATGGGAGCCTGAAGATGCAATAAGACAACAACATCCGACTCTGTTTAACGGTAAGATTTTAGGGACGAAAATCCCTAAGGGGGGAGAATTGTAACAGTCCGGTTTATACCCTAGTCGAAACAGTGGTTTTGAGACCACAAATTCGAGTCCGTATAATATTTTTAATATTATATTCTGTGCTATTGATATGAGGTTTAGCATGTGTTAAATTTCCGTGACTTAATTTGATTGTCTAAGTGGTTAATTTTAAAAAAAAGGATTAAATTGCATGAAATGTGAAAGTTGCTTGCTATTTGCTAAAGCATCGATGTTTGTGGTTTTATAAATGTGAGGACTTATGTGGCAAATAAACCAATTCTATGATAGTGGATGGTAATAAATGTGGCACATGCATATTTTTTTATGATGATTATTAGGTTATTTTGTATGTTATAAATATCTTATTACTTATTTATTAAGTTATAATTATTTTATAATAAAAGAAATTTAATGGATGGTGGAATGACATGATAACCATTGTTTATGTTTGTCCTATATGATTATTTTAAGGCTAAATTAGTAAATAGATTATTATGTATGATATATTTGATAAAAGCATGAAAATGGACATTTTTCTCATCCATTTTTCCACCGAATTTGGGAAAGAAAAGAAAGAACAAAAGCTTTCAAATTTTCCGCTATTACAAGTTTAAATCAAAGGTTAGTTTTTGATCCGTTCTTGATAATTTTTACGTTTTTGTAATCATTGCTTTGAGAGCTACAAAACCCATGTTTTAATTTTGTGAATTGATGATGTTTGTGTGAGTTGCCATGGATGATAAGTTAAGCTTTTTGATGATTTTTGGTGTTAAATGAAAGGTATGAGTTAGATAAACATACTTTGTTCTTGGAGTTTTGATGAATTTAGCTAAATAGGGCTAAATTTTGAAATAGCAAATTGAAGGACTAAATTGATGATTTGATGGAAAATATAAGCTTGTATGATATATATGTGTATTCAGTTAAGTATGTGTTTGTAATGATTTTGTGAAATTGATGTTTTGAGAAAAATGGACTATATTGATAAAATGTACAAATATGAGGGTTAATTTGCAAATAGCCCTAAATGTGTATCCATGGATTGAATTGAATGAATTAGTGAATAAAAGGGTTAATTCTGAATATGTTTAGATTAAGAACCGAAGAAAACGGACTTAGATCGTGGGAAGGTGAAAGTAATCGAGTAGTCGTTTTTATTCCGATAAACCGAATTCGAGGTAAGTCACTATGCAAATAAACGTATTTGTATGATATTATATTTGTTCTTATGACTATTATTGAATATGGATATTCATGAGAAGATATGCAAATGAAATCTGGGATAAGTTCGATATAGTGACTAAGTTCGAGAAGTCCCGTACGAACCTAGGAATTGATAGGATTAGATATGTCATGACATAGGTGTCTGTTCTATTTTATCATGTAAGACCACATCTAGGACGTTGGGATTGATCTAAGACTCGTGTAAGACCACGTTTGGGATGTTGGCATCAATATCAGCTTTATGAATAAGACCACGTCTGGGACGTTGGCATCAATATGACTTTTACGTGTAAGACCATGTCGGGGATATCGGCATCGTATTGACTCGTGTAAGACCCTATCTGGGACAGTGGCATTGATATCCGAGTGCATGTAAGACCTCGTCTGGGACGTTGACATTGTACAACTATTCCGAGCTTTCTGAGTATCCTACTAGTTTCCTATTGGTTCAACGGGCAAGATTGTGATACGGAATACAAATCTGAGCTATGAACAAATATGTGATATTAAATCCTATTCAGATACATTGATTATACACTATTTGTGTATGCAAGGTAAGCATTTAAGTGATCTTACTATGATGACATGTATATGGGGTTAATGATATGATATGAATTATTTTGGCTTAATGAGTTATGTGTTTATATGGTTTTTGAGTGATGAATATTGAAAATGTGATTAAAAGTGTATGAATCAAAGCAAACAAGTGAAGGTTTGCTAAATGAATGATATGTGCTAATATATTTATTTGCATATAATCCTTTCATATTTAGTTAATTTGTATATGACTTACTAAGCTTTCGAAAAGCTTACTTTGTATGTGTTTTCTCTGTTTTATAGGTCGTCAAAGCTACTAAAGGCTCGGGACTGTCAAGGATTCTCATCACACTTCTAAACTCTTTTGGGTACCCTTTTTGGAAATGTATTTAGTTAAATATGGCATGTATAGGCTAGATATGTGTATATGATTTTGAAGTAAACTTAGTCATGTGTTTGACAAGTTTTTGAGTTGATAAATGCTTGAATGAATGAGCTTTGTGATACAAATTTTGATATGAGTTGATGCTTATAAAATGGTTAAGTTTTGTTTAAACAATGGATGATTTTGATTGTGTATGAATTAGGTGTTTTTGATGTGTTTTAAGAGCCTAAAATGGTGAAAATAGCAGTTTTCACACGGCCTAGACACATGGGCGTGTGCCCAGGCCATGTGGTAAAAGTCAGAATCAAAAGAATCACCCACGAGCTAGTCCCACGGCCGTGTGTAGTAAGTCAGAATCTGCCCACGGGCTACCCACGGCCATGTGATTTCACACGGGCAGGCCACACGACCATGTGCCCTTATTTTCAAGAAAAAGTTTCTAAAGCTTCTATTTTAGTCCCAAATCATTTCCTAATCATATTTTGGGTCTTGTAGGGCCATATTAGAGTCGTAAAGATGAAATTTGAAAAATTTTAAATTGTGCCTCGGGATTATATCCCAATTTACACGTTTATTTATGTTTAACTCTGGTAATACCTCGTAACCCTATTCTGGCAACGATTTAAGGTTAAGGGGTGTTACACTAACCTTCTAGTAAAGATAGTTACCATTCTCAAGCATAGGGGGATGAGTAATCGACGAACCTTTCATGTTTAGTAAAAAACAACATCAAGATTCACTATTAGATACATTAAGTTTTGCTCTGATACCAATTGTTGCTACCTTAAGTTGTTTATTTGCTCAAAATGAAAATTTCAATGGAAGTGCTACTTTACAGTGATCATTACGGCTTGGTATTTCAAAAAACTGTATAAACAAAACAAAAATAACACAGAGGTTTGTTTATGCAGTTTGGTTTTTGCAAGCCTATGGAGCCTAATTCAGTGAGTAATATCACTATCTTTTATCGCAAATAAAGTAAGTGAATCAATCTCTATCACTCCCCAAGTATAAAGATGTCACTTTTGTACCTAAAGACTAGAACACTCACCTCCAAATCCTCCCCTTAAAAACTTAGGCAGTAAACACTTCACCAATGTTTATACTATCTTACAAAAACGTTCCTCAATGCAAAAATTAGAATGCACTCAATAAGCTCTCATTACATAATCTAGACAAGCCTCAAAGCATATATCAATTTCGGCTTCCTAACACAGAATCTAGGTGAATGCAAAGTAACTCCTTGAAAATAACTAATACATCAATAATAATCAAAACAAAATCACTCGAAGATATGCTCTCCAAAATCAACAGCATTATCTCGATCAAATCTTCACATTCTAAGGACTTAATTGATTCACTTGAATCCAATCCAATCCTCAAACTTTAATGATTGGTTGCCATAGATGGACTAAAGTATCTTGAAAATAACAACACATAACCAGGTCAAAAATTTTTTCATTAAATTGTCAAATCAAATAAGGTAAATTTTAATCACCTTAGTGACAGTCTGCATTTGACACTGGCGAGTGCCACTCAATCATTCTCAGCTCATTTTGCCTCAACATAATATAAATTATTGTATGTATAGATTATTCAAAATATGTTTTGTATGTTAAAATTAAATCTATACATGCAATAATTTTATCTGTAAAAATAATTTAAAATGTCAACAGATCATGTCAAAAAATTAATACTTATCATTATATAAGACTCAAAAATTTAGAAACAATAAATGTCCCGTGCATCGCATTAGTAAGAAAACTAGTTAAATAAATATTGTAATTGTATAAATACTTTTTAAAAGAATTAATTAGTCTGTTTTTAAAAATAATATTTAAAAATAGTATTTTAAAAATGTTTTAGAATTAGTATATTTTAAAATTAAAACATTTGGAGTTATTATATAAAAATATTTGAAATTATAAAATCAAATCCTTACGTTAGAAAAGAGTTTAAACTACTACATGCGTCAAATCATCCAGTTACTTCAAAAGATTAAATTAATATAATTATTAGAAATAAATTTTAACAAAAAAATATTTTTGAAATATTACGTTTAAATGTTGACAATTATTTTGAAAAAAAAAAAAACTAGCGAAATATGTTAAAAACATGGGAGGAACAAAATAGACCAATAAGAAGAAAACAACTTAGCCCAAGCTAGTAGGCTTACCAAGACACCAATGTAAGGTTCTCTCACATCGTCAAAATCATATATGCAAACGTTCAAAAGAAAACTCGAGGTTATATCCCAATAGTTGGCATTCAATAAAGCCACCCTCGCAACACTATGAATTACCTTATTAAACCCCTACAAACCCATTGAATAGATAAGGAAGTGCATTTGAGATTTTAGAATGTAGTAGTCATGATTAATCATGCCAAATTCAGAGGTATCATCATGGCCATGGTTTAGCGCCTTAATATAACCTGAAAGCAATCATATACAAACATAACAATATCAAGCCCCAGGGACTTCACCCAAGCAAGTGCTTCCCTAACTGAAATAACTTCAACAGTATAAGGCTCATAAATACGATGCGAGTAACTAGTGCTGCAATGGCAAAAAAACTCCCCTGACATCCCTAATCACCGCTCCCCAACCTGTCACTCCTCGTCCAAACAAGGCAACATCAATTTTACATTTCACGCAACCCATAGGTGGATAGCTGCTTCTCCGGCTATTTTATCCATCTAACCTAAAAAATATTAATATTTATAAAAATGACTCTGGTTCAAAAACATTTACCAAAATGACCTAAAATGAAAGTAGATTTGAGTTTTGGGAACCTAATGGCCGGCATTACCTAGTGTTTTAGCCCCATCATTACCTGATGATTGTGTCAGGCTTTAAAAAATTATTTTTTTTTGAGTTTGGTAACCCAATGGCCGGCACCAGGGTATTTTTTTTTAAATCGTATCATATTGGTATACAAAAATATCAATATTTAAAAAAATTTTGGTTTTGGCCATGTAATGGTTGGCACCAGGTACAATTTTCGATTCTCAAGGCACATTTTTTCTTTAGGACACTGATGGCCGGCACTATATATATTTTTTTAAAAAAAATTGGGTGCTGACCTTGTAATGGCCTGCACCAAGTACAATTTTCAGCTCCCAATGCATTTTTTTATTTTGGAACACAGATGGCCAGCACCAAACCATATATATAGTGGGTAGTTTGGGTTCTGATAGTGTAAATGGATGAGATTTTTTTTTTTGAGAGAGCCATTAAAATGAGAGTGTTTTGTAGTATATCATCAAATGAGGTTTTTTTATAGTGGATTGTAGATGGGAGTTATTCGTAGTGTACAACCGAATTTCAAGGTTGAATTATATATTAACATGTTTTAACGGAGTTGAATTATATACTGTCATGTCCACCTTAAAGGTTATGCCATTAAGGGTTGGATGACTTTCACGCCATAGATGGCTAACCAAGATGTCCAATGCAGATGGACATAATCTATGGTGCAATATCGTTTATTTCGCAACTTATAAGTGGGATACTGATGCAACATAGACCTGATTCAAGCAGAAGACGACTAATTGTGAAGAAATTACTATTCAAAATAATTGTATTATTTCTTTAGAATGTTTGTTTTTTTATATTTGTAAATTTAATGTAGTTGTTTAGGATTTAAGGTTTCATTTTTATATTTTCGTATTAATTTCTTAGTATGTTTGTATTTTTTGTATTTGTAAATTTAATGTAGTCCGTATTATATGTAGTTTGAATTAAAATTTTCGTGTATTTAATTTTACCCATCTGCTTGTAGTTTGTTGGGTGTTTAAATTTAATTTGTGCATATTATTTTTGTTTGAATTTTATATTTTGTGTATTAATATTGTAGAATGTTTGTATTTTATTGTATTTGTAAATTTAATTTATTGTATATTATTACTTATTCGAATTGTATATTTTTTATTAAATATTTCGAAGTCATTTATTCAAATAAATAATTATTTTAGAGAAATTAAATTAATGTTAAAAATAGAATAATTACAAAATAAAGTAAATATTTACAGATAAAAATCAAAATTGTCGTGATCTCAGTGACTTCCCCGGCGCTGGCGTGTAACAGTCCGCCTCTGTCGGCGATGCCGTGAACCTTGCTAAGGCTTTTGATAGTTGCTTGGTCCAGTCTCCGATGTACTTAGAAAAGTAGTATAATCATACACACCATAATCGAGAGTTAAAGGGTATTGCGAGACCGGAGGTGCGGATGGAAAAAGATCCTTAATAGTAAGTGTACGTACTTCCCGGTCGAGCTCCGGGTGGTATAAAAATGATCCGAACCGTGTCGAATGTTGAGGCTCGGGGTCGTCACCAAAAATATCCTCGAACGATGGAGGAAATTGGGGCTCGGCCTCCGGGTGGTGTGATGACGAGCCGAATGCTTCATATTGGGGCTCGGGATCAAGGTTAGAGGTAGAATTGATTTCAGAATTCCCAAATGGTGGAATTCGGTTACGGCATGGTCGTGCATTCCTCTGTTGCCATCGGGAAGATTCTAGTTGCGCATCTTCCGAGATCAGCATATAACGACCTTGGAATATAAAGGGCTTTCCGTGTGCTATATACAATTCTGGGTACTCGCGCGTAAGAGAGAACCCTCCCTCTAAGACATACAAAAGAGGGCGCCTCAAATGTCGATCATTCCACAGAAAGATAAACTGTTAATATTTTTCCGCCCAATTTAAAGCGTCCTAACCCGAACCCTTTTTTCCATTTCGTGGACTTCTTTGATGTCGACGGGAGGGTTCAGGATAGGTTGTGTGCAACCAATTGCCTCAATACTTGACCTCCATCATGCCAATCCACCATATGGAAGTGAACCAACGAAACATTTGACACGAACAGCTGTTGCTACTCGATAACCCATGATGGTATTAGTGCCGCGATCTCTTCCTCAACATATGGCATCCATAGAAACTGCATAATATAGACAACATGTTATTAGTTAATTTTTTGTGCAATTATTATATTTGAAAAAGAAAGATTCGAAGCGTATTTTATGCCATCCTCGGAATGAGTCTCTATCATCATACGGTACACAGGTACGGCAAACAATCACTCGATTCTCAGTACAATTGCCCATCTAAAAAAAGAATAAATTATAAGATTATTTTTCCATGAAAAAATGAGTATACTATACTATACAATTAAAAAATAGATGACAAAATTGAACTATATATTTACCCATTCACGAGTGGGCACATAGATGGTTGGTGGCTCACTAATGCTAGAAATGCCATTTGGTATAACACCCAAGACTGTAGTAGAAGGTAGCAATTGCCCATTGTTTTCGTAGACGGCTTTTTGCTCAACAAAGCTCTCGGTATAAGCATGCCAATATTGTAGAGCCCCAACTAAATCTTCCGGCAAGCTCAAGATCCTCTAGTAAGGGAGATACATGATGTGGGCTTTATTTTGATTGACGTCCGGCAATAGTATCCCACCTATAAGTTGCAGAATGAATGCTTTTGCAACGTAGATAATGTCCATCTGCGTTGGACTACTCGGAAGATGTTGGAAGTTTTCTCTTAACCAAGTAAATTTAATATAGGTTAATCGTCCTTCTTCATCGTTGGGGGGCACTCTCCCAAGTAACCGCTCGTAAGTGCCCCGCAGATCAAACACTTTTCCAAGCCTAGTCACTGCTTTGCCGTTTATAGACAGCCCTAGTTGGACTGCTACGTCTTGCAGTGTAATAGTTACTTCCCCACACGGGAGGTGGAGCGTATGTGTCTCCGGGCGCCATCTTTCAACTAAAGCCAATATTAAATCGGCCCATAGCTCAGATATCTGAATGCACACAACTACCCCAAAACCCGATACATTCAAATACAACAAAACTCTTCGATCGAAAAAATAACTGGGATCATGCAACCGGGTCTCACAATTGGGTATAGGTCCTGCGTTTATAGTAAATATAGAATGTTATATTTCTCGTTTAAAAAAGAATTTAAATGAATATTTAATATTAAATGAGACATTTTTCTTCTCGTTTACCTTATTCACATAGGTTGCAATGTGCTTGTTGTCATTTAAAATAATATTCGGATTAGGATCCATGGAGTGATCAGTGGTGGTCGGTGGTGGCTAACGGTGAACGATGGTTCTTGAAGGTGTTTGGAAGTGATCGGTGGTCATCAATCGGTGGTGAGCAACAGTTATCAGCGGTGGTCGATGGTTTTGGGTTGAAGTACCCTATTTATAGTGGGGGACCATAGTGGCTGAGCAGGGACAAAATTGAAAAAAAAAACATATTTTAAATTTGCCAGGCTAGTGTCGGCCAATGGAAGGCCAAATTGGGCTTGGTCAATGCTGACGCAGGCCTTGTCGTTTTAACTTTTTTTTTTTCATTTCATTTCATTTAAATTATTTTTTTCTATTTAAATTTAATTATTTCTTAGTTCAATTTTTTTAATTTCATTTTTTGTTTTCATTTTAATTTATAATTTATTTTCATTTAAACTTTCATTCCATTTCATAATCGTCATTTCATTTCATATTCATTTAACATTTCATTTCATTATTTGTTTTCATTTAAATTTATTTTTTCCTAATATACAAGAAAAAATTCATATTAATCACAAGTAGTCTCATTTCAATTTATCAATTCAATTTTTTCAATTCAATTCATATTTTTTTCATATTAAATAGAAGTAGTCTCAATATCAAGGTCATTTAAAATTTTCATATTTCATTTAGATTTTTCTCAATTTAAATATCATTCCATTGTAGAATTTTAAATTTTATTTAAATTAAAAAATTCTCATATCTTTTTTTTAGGTTTTTATTTTTATTTTTAGGCTGAAATGTTGGGTCAAATCATAGGCAATAGGCCTCTTCTTTGCTAACCATCGATATACCATTTCCCGACCTCACCGCAGTTTGGCCTAACATGTCCTTTCGTCTTCTTTTTTTTCATTTCATTTCACTTCTTTCATTTCATTTCTTTTTATTTCCATTTCATTTCATTTCCATTTCCATTTCCATTTCATTTAAATTATCTTTTTTTTCATTTAAATTTAATTTTTTCTCATTTCATTTATATTATCTTTCTTCCCATTTTAATATATTTTTTTTCTCATTTCATTTAAATTATCTTTCTTCCCATTTTAATTTAATTTTTTCTCTTTTCATTTAAATTATCTTGCTTTCCATTTTAATTTATGTTTTTACATATTAATTTTTCTCTCATTGTAATTTATTTCATTTAATGTGTTTTAAATTAAATATGTATGTATATTGTATTATATTTAATCAATTGTATAATTTGAATAAAGTATATCATTTGTTTAATTTTTCATATTTTTACAAGAACATGCGCTCAATAATATATCATTCGTCATCTTCAAGTTCAGCATTACGAGATGATTGACCAGAAACATAGACACGATGTGGGCAAGTTGATCGATTGTGTCCGGATGTTCGACACACAGTGTACAGTTTGGATTCGCCCGTCTCCCTGACGTCCATGTCATTTCGAATTCTCGTCGATTTTGGTCGATCTTTAAGATGTCTATGGAGACTACGGTCAGGCACCATCTCGAAAGCAGGCTATGGAACTTCCCAGTTTGAGACATCAGGGATTACAGGAAATTCATTCCCTCATATATGCAATGTGTGTTGCAACGTGTAAATCTCGTCTATGAATTGTTCAACATTTAAGTTTGCTCTTGCACACGCTGTGTGAACATGCGCACATGGATATTTAAGAGTCTGAAATATCCCGCACTCGCATTGCCTATTTAGTAGATCAACTACGTACGACCTAGGTGGAAGACCCGAACGACGGCTGATGTACTCTTGAACTCTGAGAGTTTCCAAGTCGTATGAATAAAATTCTCCGTTTATTGTTTGTGCCTTTCGACTATTTACAGCCATGTCCTTTTGGACCACCTCAACATACATGCCCGGCCTCGATCTACTTAGCTTGTCTTAATCCCATCCTAGGCATCAATGTGGTCAACCTATAGAATGTTACTGAGAAAATAGCAAAATCGGCAAATGACATGTGCGCCTCAATACAGAGTTGACCGCTTCTACCAAGTTGGTCATCATCTGCCCATACCGAAACCCCTCATCGTAACTTTGAGTCCATTGCCAGTTCTCTATGCTACCAAACCATGTCCGGAGATCTGCTGGAATAGATAACATCTGAGATTCAAGCCTCATGAACCTCTGCCTGAATCTTTGCGGTTCTAACTCATGAGTTGCATATGCAATTTGGAATTAATATTTTAAGAACTTACAGGCTGAATAAATTTGAAAAGGAATTTTTGAAATAAATACAGACAAAAATTTTTTACCCATATTCACGAGTTCTTTTTTCCAATCTTTATTCTTATAATCCATGTGGAAGTTTGCCGCGATGTGCCATATACAATAAACAGATCTCCACGGAACCCCCGATCGCCTTATTGTAGTAAGTAATCCTTTGGATCTATCTGATATAAGGCAAATGTTGTCTTCTCTGACAACGTGCCTCCATAGATTTCTGAGGAAAAATTCTCAAGATTTGAAGCACTCATGCTCCATGATGGCAAAAGCAATCAGAAGTACATTTCGGTTGTCGTCTTATGCAACAACAATTAGGAGTATTTGCGTGTATTTTTCGTACAACTAAGTCCCGTCCACCTGCACCATCTTCTTGCAGGGAGGGAAGGCCTTAACACATGGCTCGAACCTCAAAAAAAATCGGTGAAAAACTCGTTTCCCCATTGTATCTCCCCGTCCAGGCCTTTATACGGTAGTGTTTGCAAATCAATCACTATCTCGGGCACATGCACTCGCATCCCTGCTATCCACCCTTGAAGCTCGTTGTATGAAGCATCCCAGTCACCATACAACTCTCACATCACCATTTGCTTTGCCCACCATGCCTTTCGGTACGACACTTTATGCTTAAATCGAGCTTGCATGTCCGTAATAAGGACCGACACCTGAATGGTGGGTGACTCTTTCACCAAAGGGATGATACAATTATATATAGTTTTTGCATCTAACTTTGATGGTCTAGCGACATATGAGCAGACGTGCATGTGTGTGGACCTTCTAGTTTCCTTGTCATCCATATCTATGTCCGCTACTTTAACGCGGCTTGAACACGCCAGTTACAACAACTTGAGGCTTTCCAAATTCTCCTACATACAAAGACTGCGTCGACTTCGTTACTTTATAATCCACACCTAACTTCAAGCTAAGTTGTTTTATAGCATGTAAACAGTCTTTTTTGTTATCAAATTGTTGTCCTACGAACAACTCTTCATCGTCGAATTCATTATCAAGTAAGTGAGCCGACACAATGTTTGTATATTTCAGGAACTCACGTGCATGTCACATCTGGATCCACGTCGGTCATGAAGGACCTTGAATTATTTTTTATAACTATACCAGAGCCAGTATTCCCGACCGAATAAGGGTTTGTATTTTCACCCTCCACCTGCCCTTCCTCGTCATGTCTTTAGGTATCTAATCCAAATCGAGGTCACTGAAATCATCGTTGGGATCACGGTGGGATTGATCATCATTATCGGACCCTTCATCACCATCTTCTATGGTGGCCAACAACTCTGGATGGATGTCTAGACGAGTACATGAGTTTGGGATGTTATACGAACTTCCACCGGTGTTTGGATTTTTAGGAGTTGGCAGTGATCGTCCAAAACCCAACAGATCTTCCCAGGAAACGTTAAGATTAAACTCAATTCCAGAGCACTGGCTTGCTAGAATTATGACTTGAATGGGATCTGGTTCAACTATCTCCGCGAACAACTCAATCGGGCTGGGATTTTCTATCTCAGGGGGGAAATAAATTGCTATCATTGTCACTAGATCATCATCATCTTCAAGCTTCATTTGTGAGAACTTGAGCGGATCTGTTGAAGCCAGAAACTTGTAAAACAGTCTCTTTCCGCAACGGGTTGCTATCTTTTGTACTGATTTTTCATTTTAAATCCAACAGCGAAACACGCTTGTTGAATCTCATTCCTATTTTTTGACTTTAAAATACAAAGCCTTCTTCAATTGTATTTATCATTTCTCCATCGAAATAAACATAAACAAACAAATTTTGGGAACTCATCTTAAAAAAAATTTGCTTCCTTCTCAACAAAGAAAAAAACTAATATTTTTAATTTTGATTTTCAACTAATAAAGCAAACAAAAAAGCAAACAAAAAATCAAATGGAAGAGAAAACACCTATATATATATCAGATAAATTTGGAAGACAATTTTTTTTAAATGACACTGGTGTTGGCCATCAGTGTTCCAAAGTAAAAAAAAAATGCATTGGGAGCTGAAAACTGTACTTGGTGCTGGCTATCTACTAGCTAGCACTCAAATTTTTTTCTTTTTTTAAATACACTAGTGCCGGCCATCAGCATCCCAAAGTAAAAAAAATAAAATTGCCTTGGGGACCAAAAATTATAATGGCCAGCACAAAAAAAAAAAATTATTAAATGTACTTGGTGCCGGCCATTACATGGCCTGCACCCAATTTTTTTTTTAAATACACTGATGCCGACCATCAGTGTTCCAAAATAGAAAAAAAATACATTGGGAGCCAAAAATTGTACTTGGTTCCGGCCATTACGTGGCCAGCACCAAATTTTTTTTAAATACACTGGTGCCGGCCATCAGTGTCCCAAAGTAAAAAAAAAAAAAAGTGTCTTGGGAATCGAAAATTGTACCTGGTGCCGGCCATCTATTGGCTAGCACACAAAAATTTATTGTCTCTGGTGTCGGCCATTACATGGCCAGAACCAATTTTTTTTGAAATACTAGTATTTTTGTATACCAGTATGATACGATTTAAAAAAATACCTTGCTGCTAGCCATTGGGTTCCCAAACTCAAAAAAATTATTTTTTTAAAGCCTGATACAATCATCAGGTAATGATGGGGCCAAAACACTAGGTAGTGTCGGCCATTGGGTTCCCAAACCCAAATCTACTGTTCATTTCAGGTCATTTTGGTGAATTTTTTAAATTAGGGTCATTTTTGTAAATATTAAATTTTTTTGGTTAGATGGGTAAAATAGCCTGCTTCTCCACAGCATTGATTAGGCTGGAGACTAACAAAAGCATGCTTTGAAGAGGACCATTTTTGCAAAAAATGCATCAGCAAAATAAATATTAAAGTAGGAAGTTCGTACATCTTTTGCTTTCCAACAAAATAAGTTCAAATGAAACCACAATGAACAAAAGGTAGCTACGACGCGAAACGACTAGTTCACATCGTATGTCTGCGACCAACGCTCGATAAAATTTTATTTCTCAAATATTATGTTTTAATCGATATATTAATAAAATTTATTAAAAGAAATTACAATATATTTTAACATATTTTTATTGATAGGGTAAGAAAACCAGGGTAAGGGTGCGCTTGTTTGGTTGTATTTCATTTTTTGGAAAATATTTTCCTCATTTTCCAGTGTTTGGTTGCCTGAAAACCTTTTCCATTTGGAAAACATTTTCCAAATCACGCGTAAAATCCCTTACATTTTGGGAAATTGTCTTACGTTTCAATTTCTGTAAGACATTTTCCCGTGCTTCTCCTTCATCCAGGTAAGGCCCCTTCTCATGCTGCTATTCATCTTCTATTCTTCATCTTTTAGTCATCAGTCGCATATCTTCTTTTCTCAGGCTACTATTTCGTTTCCTTTCTCCCTCTCTTTCTCTCTTTCTCATGCAAATCTCTCTCTCTTTCTCAGGCATTTTCCGGTTCCTGCATAAAGCTCTCTTTTTTTTCGAGTCTTGGCTTAAGGTAAAGCTTTTTTTTCTTCTTGTTCTTTACTTGTCCACACTTAAACAGATTTTAAGCTTGAAATTTTATTCCTTTCTTTGTTTCTTTAGCCGATTTTATGCCTGAAATTTTAACCGATTTTTTCTTTTGATCTCTTCTTATTCACTTTCTTGTTGCGGTTCCTCAAGAATCTGTTGTTGTTTCAGGTAATTCTTCTATTTTTGAATCTAATCTTTGTTAGATTTTTTTGCTGCCGATTCAATGGTATGTGCTGTGAATCAGATTACTGTGAATCAGAATTTTTTTCTGTTGTTTCATGGCTTGATGGTGATATTTGTTTTGTTTTATTGAGTTCTCTATGTTTTGTTGGTATTTCATGTCCTGGGGCTGTCTGTTCTTATTTGGTGTTTGAGTTTTGGTTGATTTGTGTTACGGATGTTTTAATTCTACATATTGGTTCTGAAATGTCTTTGCCCTTTGTTTGCTTTTGTGAGTGTTGTCAGTTATTAATGAAAGTTGTCTTAACAAAAAAAAGAAAAGAAAAAGATACCAGGTTTTTTCATGTTTGAGTAAGAGCTAGAAAGTATGCAATTGCTTGCATAATTGTTAATGGGAAGAGGTTATCTCATCCAAGAGAATTTAAGTGGACCGTGTTTAAGAATTTCAATCATTTTGTTGATGAAAACTGGTGAAGGCCACTCATTGATAGATTAGAATTTAATTAACTTTCGGGAATGCTAGCTAAAACTTGGGAAGACCCATTCCAAATTGAACAAATGAAAATAATGTTGTTGGCATTAGGATGGCATTAGGAAAATAAGGAATATGTCTGCATTGTATAAAGCTTGATTAGGTGGGCTGAATTAGGTAGAGATATTGTATGTAACAGAGCTTGATTAGGTGGTTTGAATAAGGTAAAAGATATTGTATGTAATTATATTGAACTTGTCGAGGGTGTGTGGATTAGTAGCTAGGGGATTGTTTTGTATGATGTTTTGAAGTTGATGTATGTGATGTTTGCTTCTTTTTGTTGGCTTAATGAAAGATCCTTGACTTATCTCTTCTAGCTCACTCACCCCTCAAAAAAAGTTTAAGATTTAAAATGAGTAACATGTTTTTGCTCTTGTTTTAATATGCACATGTTCTGTACACATATTTGGTGCATGTAGAAATGGAGTGATTGCGAAATAGGAAAGGCTATAGGCCATTGGAATGTCTTCTTTCTTGATTCTGGTTTTCCAATAGCTAGATCTTAAATCTATTTTTGCGAAAAATGTATTACCCTTTAGCTGATCTAGCAAGTACTCCACCTTGTGAATTAGGGTAGTCAGGAAATCTATAAGGTCTGAGGTTTATAGGTTTATGGGTTAAGTAAATATTAAGGTCATGTAACATTGCAGGTGGTAATTCTAAAGGTTCCTTGATCTCATCTAATAAGTAGGAACGCAAGTACTGGTAGTAACTCTGCTGGTATTTCTGCTGCATTACATTTAGATATTAACGTATACAATCCTGCCGTTGATTGTGGCTCTTTTCCCATTAGCTTTTGTAATTTAGATGTTAACTATCCTCTCTTAAGATTGTTGAATGGCTCGCCATTATCCCTTGTAAGATGTGCATCTGACTGAACCATGATATATTGGTTTCATTGTTCTATAAGCTGGTTTACTGGTTTCAGGTGAAGCATGGTTGTCTAGTAAACCAGAATCATGATGCTTATAGGTATATTTAACTTTTGCATCAATGACTATAACTTCTATAGATTTATTTCCTTCACCTTGACTGAATAACTACGGTGGAATCTAAATCAGCATAGGTATTATGCTCCCAAGATTCTGGTTTGCTAATAGTCCTTTTTTATCCATTAACTCCAAAATTCTACTGATATGCTCTTGATTTTCCACAAAGTTAGCAACCATTTCAGAACTAGTGTTTTTTAACTCCATAGTGTTTTTTTATTTCAACTGGACATAATAGGGGTGTTTTTACAAGTGGCGTGCACCTTACAACTACTTGTCGAGTGTCTTATTCCTTACAGTAAGGAGAAGCAAAGGATCAAAAAATATTTCCTAAGATATATATATATATATATATATAGGTTTAATATTAAACTGTTTGGAAATACAGAACTAGCTACAAATGAACTGTGGTCACTTTCTCACAATGGTTATATTTATTGAAATGCTTTATTTGTAGATGTAGCCATTTAACCATCCACAACTTCTAGTTCATGCACTGCCATGTTTTGATATTTTTGGCATTGGATTTAACAGTGCTAGGCAGTGGTATAGCACTTTTGTTGACCTACAGATGCTAACATATATGATCATAGCTCAAGTACAAAGTTCTTGGAAGCTTCCATCACTACTGGCTTTAACAATAAGTTCAGTAAACTTGTTATCTATCATGTCACAAATTTTGTTCACAGTCGAGTTATTGATGTAGGATTTTGCATCATGTAAGATGTTATACTCTATAAGCATGCAACTATGAGGATGTGAAAGAAAATGTTAGGATTCTCATCATCTGAAAATTACCATGCAAATATATATATATATATATATATATATTTATCAATTAATGAACCCAACAGTCGGCTGGTGTTAAAGCTGCTACTACATGTCACCAATAAAATGAATAACTAACTAGAAAGCATTATCCATATACAATATATTAAAATTAGTTGAACATTGAAATCAAAATATTATCACCAGTTGGCTGGTATTAAAGCTGCTACTACATGTCACCAATAAAATGAATAACTAACTAGAAAGCATCATCCATATACAATATATCAAAATATATATTATACAATATATAAAATGTTAATACCTAGATTAATTAAAATATATAAGAACAAATAATGGGGGTGTTTTTGGAAGTGGCGAGCACCTTACAACTACTTGTCGAGTGTCTTAGTCCTTACAGTAAGGAGAAGCAAATGATCAAAAAAGTATAAAATGAATTTCTTGTTAATCACTCCCTGCATTTATTTCATGTTTTCTTTATTATCTAATTAATATATAGTTTATCAACTTTATATATATATATATATATATATATATATATATGCAACAAAATATACTTTAGGAAATTAACTCCCTAGTTTACTAGTTTATGGGCCAATAACTATCAGATTCCCAGTTTTGGAAAATGATATGATACATAGGTAGGTGGGGTGGCTCATATCTATAGATAATATCAACTAGTGTCCAATTGATAACTATCCCCGATGGAATAACCTAAATATGATTGATTCATATAGTTATCTTTAAAAGATTGTATCCTATCTTGCAAATGTATGGTTCATATGGCGGTATGTAGATAACTTTATTTTTAGATTATTGTAAACTGTTTTGTGATAAAAAAAATATTAGTTTTTTCCTTTGACTATTATATGAAAATTTTAAATTTGAATATTGATATATTGTTATATTTTCTAAAATAATTTTTCCCCTTTGTATTTCTTTGTATTTCTTTATTTATTCATATATGTGATCTTATGAAAAGCTTGCACCTTTTTTGTAGTGATCAAATATTTGTGTGGCATTATTTTGTGTAGATGGATCGTAGTCAAGATCAAAATGCAATTGTTGGAGTCGTGGCTTCAGTTTTAGCTTTTGGGGCTCTTTGGATTAAAAAATTAAAAACTAGGAAGGAAATTGCTTCTCACACTTGTGTGAATCGATATTATGAAAGAGAAAATTATATTAATAGTATTTTATATAGTGGTGACCAACATTGTATTAATGTGATAAGGATGAGATTGATTGCCTTTTTTAATTTCTGTGATATTCTTAGTAGGAATAATTTGTTACAACCAAGTAAATCTATGAATATTAGGGAGCAAGTAGTTATATTTTTACATATAATTGGTCATAATGTAAGGTTTCGAGTGATTGGATCTAGATATTATAGATCAACTAAGACAGTTCACCGTTACTTTAGGGTTGTATTGAGAGCTATTTTGAAATTGTATAAACTAGTTATTAGATCACCTGATGAGTCAACTCCTAGTGAAATCAGAAACAATCCAAGGTTTTATCTGTATGTTAAAGATTGTATTGGAGCATTAGATGGAACTCATGTCCGTGCATCCATTCCACTTAGCATTCAAGGAAGATTTCATAACCGTAAAGGAGGGACGACACAAAATGTATTGCTGCCATTACATTTGATTTGAAATTTTCCTATGTTCTAGCTGGTTGGGAAGGTAGTGCACATGATTCTCGTATTCTAAGTGATGCACTTTCATGCCCAAGAGGATTAAGAATTTCGGAATGTAATAATTATCATTAAATACCAAATTGTTCTAGTAAGCTCACAATTTATTAGTATTAATTATGTTTTGTAAAATTGTAGGTAAATATTATCTTGCTGATACAGGATATGGCATCCGAAATGGATATATTACCCCATATCATGGTGTCCGATATCATTTAAAAGAGTTTAGTGCTCATGGGCCTGAAAATGTAAAGGAACTCTTTAATCTTCGACATTCATCATTGCAAATCACTATTGAGCATGTTTTTGGGATTTTGAAGAAACGGTTTCGTGTATTAGATGCTGAACCATTTTGGAATTTTCAAACTCAAGTAGATATAGTTTTAGTTTGTTGTATCATTCATAATCATAAAATGGGAGTTGATCCTAATGATTTACTTAATCAATGGTTATACGAGGAGTCTGAGTCTGATTTGATAATACCAACTCTTACGGAGCGAGAAGAAAGAGAAGAAGTAATAGAATGGTTTGCTAAGAGAGACAAAATTGCACAAACTATGTGGACTGATTACATGGCTAAAAATATTAGGTAGGTTTAGGGCTTAGGGTTATTGTTTCTATGTTATGTATGTTTTAGTATTAAAATTGTTTTTTTTTTTTTTGTTAATGTTGGTTGGATAATGATATTGAAATTTTAGTTTGTTGGATTTTGAAATTATTATGTCTTGAATTTGTTAGATATTGATTATGTTTTAAGCTTGTTAGATATTGAATTTATTATGTTTTAAGCTTGTTGGATATTGAAATGATTGACAATGACAATTATTAGTGTAGAATGGGTAAAGACAACAAAGAAGGGACCTCCAAGCAATTCAGGAGGACAAAACCGATGGAACATGTTTTTTTTTGAAATTCTAGCAGAGGAGGCCCAAAAGGAAATAAGCCATCTAATACTTTCAAAGCAGTTTCTATTAATCAAGTTGTCGAAGCTATTTCTGAAAGATTCCAAGTCCAATGCGATGCGAAGCATGTGGAAAATCATTTGAGGACTGTAAAAATCAGTGGCAGATTATATGCAAAATTCGAGGTGAAAGTGGTTTTGGATGGGATGATAACATGAAAATGATCACATACGATAGAGCGACATATGATGCAGCAGTGATGGTAATATATGTATATATATGTTAAGTATATTTCAATTGTTTTTTACTTGTTATTCTAATTGTGTATAATATCCAACAAGGCACACAAGAAGTATGAACTATTTTTGAATAAAAGCAATGATCATTATGATGAAATGACTTTGGTTGTTGGCAAAGATATGGCAACAGGGAGTTTTGCCAGAACATTTGCTGATATAGATTTGGATGATGGTAACCAATATTCAGTGCCTCTAGACTGTGACAATGAAGAGGCTGAAGAGGTAAGAACAAATGTATCTTCATCTGGCACATCCAAACGTAAAAGAAAAAATGTTCAAGAAAGTGTCGTTGATGAATAAATTAAATTTGTGGGTGAACAACTTGGCAAAATTGCTAATGCTTTGGAACAATTTACTACGGATAAGACACCACAGCTTTATGAATAAGTGATGTCGATGGAGGAAGAAGGATTTGATGATGACTACTTGTGTTCTGTGTTTGATTATCTAGTGAGTCATGAATCCGAGGCCAAAGCTTTTTTAGTTAAAAGTAAGAAGCAAAAAAAATTTGGCTTCAAAAATTTTCTCAAGGTTAAAGATATTGATACTTTTATGTGGTGTAATATTAGTTATGCACTTGAACAATGTTGTTGTTATTATGTGGTGTACTACTAATTATACATTTGGATAATATTATTAATTTCTAGTATTAATTGTGGTTTGGAAGCTAATTTATAATTATTCAATCCTTATTTTTTTTTTTTTAACACAATTACAAATAATTTATTTGACTTTGATTGTTTTCAATTTATGACGGTTAATAATGTAACTTAATAATTGAGTATTATTATATATTTAATTTGATTTATTTATTTATAAATAAATCATTGCAATATATGTAAAAACAATTTAAAATATAAAAATTATTAATATGTACATAAATTTATTAATATATGTAAAAACACTTTTTGAAAAATACTTTTAGGAAATGCCAAACAATGTAAAAATATTTTACAGATTCATCCAAACACTGGAAATATTTTCAGTAAATAATTTTCTAAAAAAGTAAGTCATTTTCCGAAAAATATTTTAACGAATATTTTTAAACCAGGATCATTTTTATAAATATTAAATTTTTTTGGTTAAATGGGTAAAATAGCCTGCTTCTCCATAGCGCTGATTAGGGTGGAGACTAACAAAAGCATGCTTTGAAGAGGACCATTTTTGCAAAAATGCATCAGCAAAATAAATATTAAAGTTGGAAGATCGTACATCTTTTGCTTTCCAACAAAATAAGTTCATATGAAACCACAATGAACAAAGGGTAGCTACGACGCGAAACGACCAGTTCACATCTGTATGCTGCAGCCACTGTTCGATAAAATTTTTATTTCTCAAATATTATGTTTAAAATTTATCTCATATTATTAATAAAATTTATTAAAAGAAATTACAATATATTTTAACATATTTTTATTGATAGGGTAAGAAAACCAGGGTAAATTTATACTTATTATAAAATCTCTCATTCAATTGGTATCACAAATTAATCATACACAAACTTAGTTAGGAAATCACTAATGATAATTAATATTTATTATGATGGTGTTTTTATCTTTTTATACTCGGATAATAAATATTTTGGCCCACTTAATTGGTGACTAGGTCCACTTTGATACTTGAATTTGGATTCTGTCAAGATTTGATGATGTGGACAATGTTCTTGGAGCATGACTAAATTGGCGGGTCAGACCAATTAGACAGAGAACCAACTAGTATACTGGTACAAACAAGAGGTTGAAACGTTTGAATCGAAAAATGCTTGAAACTGGTAAAAAAATTTGGGGGAAAAAAACCAATAGTTAAGTAGATTTTTAATTATTTATTTAGTTAGTATTGGTTTAGCAATTGAAGTGATCAAACCGATTGAATCGAAAATTAGTGGTCTAACCAATTTAACTATTGGTCTGATTATTAGAACATTATATATGATACTCTCAAATTGTTCCAAGTTATCACTTAAAATTTTATATAAATTTTTAAAATTTCAAGTGATGATGTGGCGCAATCTTAGAGTATTACGTCATCAGACTTTTATATTTTTCAACTTCAGAGACCAAAATGAATTTAATTATCAAATAAATACTAAAATGACTAAAAAAGTAAAAGTATTAAAATGAACCTAATTATGAAGTTTAAAGACTAAAAATTATATTATCATTTTATAATATTATATAAATTTTAAATAAAATAACTAAAAATCTAAAATAATTCAACTTAAAATTACACAAGTGTTTAATAAGACTTATAGACCATTCCTGAATATTTTTTTTTTTAAATAGATATTCTTTTACATAAAATGTTTGATATTAGGTTCGTATTATCCGACACACTTAGCTTCTATTTGTTTAACCCGTCGATCAGTGTTGCACCTTCATCGGATTGGTTCAATGCTTCCTCGGTAGCTAGCTGCGTGATCAACACATTTTCTTTGCCTTTCCTTACAGTGAGAGGAGAATCATGACGAAGATCAACGTTTTAGATTCAGTCTTTCTTTTACTCAATATACAGTAAGGATTTCAAGTCTTTCCGATTTTAAGTTTCTTTTATTCTGATTTCCAAGTATCAAAAGTAAAGTACTACTCGAAAAAGAAACAGATCCAGTTTAAGAAAATTATTTCTTTGTTGGCTTGCTTGCATTGCAAGCCAAAATATGTCCATGTTTCCAAATTCCATTTCCAGTCCAATAGGCAACAATTCACGTATTCTCGTGAAGCTTCATGATTACGAATTCAATCATCTAAAATATACTGAATTGTTCCCTTGAACACAGAAAGCTGATACTGCATTTCTCAGCACTGCCAAGGGCAACAACAACAAGATCAAGTAGAAATGGAATCAAGATTGCTCGAAGCAGCTCGTTATGGAGATATATCTGCATTTCACTCATTACTCGAGGAAGATCCTTTTCTGCTCGACCGAGTTGCGTTAAACTCAATCTATAATCCTCTACACGTATCCGCATTGGCAGGACAAGTGGAAATCACAAAGGAAATCGTGAGCAGAAAGCCGGTATTCACTAGGGAGCTAAACGAAAATGGTTTTAGTCCTATACATGTTGCTTCAGCAAATGGGCACATTGAGATAATAAGAGAGCTTATGAGGGTTGGATATGATATATGCCTTTTGAAGGGGAAAGACGGAAAAGTTCCACTCCATTGCGCGGCTTTAAGAGGGAGAGTGGATGTTGTTAAGGAACTGGTGTGGGCTTGCCCCGAGTCTCTTAAACAAGTGACAGCTTGCGGCGAAACCGCCCTTCATTTGACTGTGAAAAGCAATCAGATTGAAGCTGCAAGGGTATTGATTGAGGAGATAAGGAGGTTGCAAATGATGGAAATCTTGAACTGGAAAGACACCGAGGGCAACACCGTTTTACATCAGGCAACCTTCAATAGACAACATGAGGCAAGTCTAGTTACAATTACTTTCATCTTTTCTTATTCATTAATTCATTTCTCTTAGATATTTCAGTTGGGTGAATTTGGATCGGATTACTTTAAGCAGTACTGGTTTGCAGATTATAGGTCTATTAATCGGTGGAGAAGCACTTGCTTGTGGAGTTAACGTAAATACAGTAAACACCAGTGGATTCACACCGAAGGATGTCCTGGATCTTTTGCTCCAAAATGGAAGTGATTTTTATCATCATGATATTCATATTTATCAGATGTTCCAGCAAGCTGGAGCTGTGAAAGGCCGAGAAATAACAACAGACCCTGCTTATGTCCGAACTCAAACAGAAAACCCAAACAGGCAAATAGCACAATCTGCTTGTTCATGGAACCTATGGAAGGAACTAATGAGAGAGGTAGCGGAATCATCCACCGACACTCAAAACGCACTAATGGTTGTGGCAGTCCTAATAGCAACGGTCACGTACCAAGCCGTTCTGAGCCCTCCAAGTGGTTTCTGGGAAGCTGATAAACGAAAACCTCAGACCGTTACGACGGTTCAAAAGAGAACCATGAATCCTGGAGAAGCTGTAATGGCGAGTGACCCTGAAATCTTTGCGGTGTTCATTGTGTTTAATGCCATTGGTTTCTTTGCATCGCTTGCCATGATATCTCTGCTTACAAGTGGATTCCCTCTCAGAGCAGGCTTAAGGTTGGCCATACTTTCAATGACGGCAACTTACGTAATTGCTGTAATCTATATGGGTCCAACGAAAATGAGGGAAGTGTATATAGTGGTGATTTTGATGGGTCTTCTATTTCTTGCGGAGTCGATACGGTTCACCGTGTGGTTGCTCAAGAAATGGAGAATTGTTGGTGATACGATGAGCCGACTGCGTTAGACGAATCCACACTGTTTACAATGTGCAGCTTCTTTTTATTGCATGATGAAATGAATCAGTTCATGAGAGAGTTTAGAATTTTCATTGTTATCTTTTGAGCATGATTACTTGTTCTCTAGAAAATTGTGTCATCATTGTTCCTTGCATTACATGAAAGCAAAACAAAAGAATCTTTTTTTTTTTTTATATATATATAAGGTTGTTAAATCCGGACATTGAAATTACTCTTTAACACTAGATCGTTTAGTTGTTGGCATGAATCTCTTATTCATATGATAAATTAATTAAATTATGCATTTGTTATACTAGCTCGTATAAAAAGGGTAATTGCCAAACAATTCAAAATAAGATAGCTTTATGTTAGATTGGTACTAACATGCATAGACTGAAAAGCTAGTAAACTGACCTTTGCATAACCCTACCGGTTTTATCGGGTCATGATAAAGGGATCAACCAATCTATTCTAAGGATAGCCCCAAGACAACCACAAAGACCAACTACGAGATTACATGTAACATCTTTAAATCGGGGTCTTTGCATTTTGCGTGTTTGCATGTGTAATGTATGTTAGGTATGTTAGTTTGGTTTATCTTAGGGTCTAGGTTTGAGCCAGGATTGGGCCTGAGTCGTAGCAGGAAATTACGTTTTGGGCTTTGGAAGGGGGGAGCTATTAACGTTAGGGGTTAAGGGTAATTGGTGGTGGTTTATGTCGCAAGAGAAGCCTTGGTGGAGTGGCAAGGGAGGCGCTACTTGGGCACAAGGGAGTGACACCTCATGCATGCTAAGGGAGCCTGGGTTCGAGCAGCAGATCCCCTTTTCTGCTTATTATTTTGACGCTAAGACCAAGAGAAGTTGAGTTCAGGATGGACTCTGGTGGATGGGGGTGGAAGGAGTCAACAGGATTTGAATGGTTGGAGAAGAGTGAATGTAGGAAGTTTGACTCATTCAAATTGTTTAAATGAGTGGAAGAGAGGAATTCAAGGAGGAAGGAGGGGGCGGCATAGAGTTTGGAGTGTGTTAGCCGAATTTGGTAGTGGCTAAGGGGTGTTGGAGTTTTCGATTTTGAGTGTGGGGAGGTGTGCCAAAATTGAGGTGGCTTTGAGTGGAATTTTTGGCATTTAGGTAGGTGCACTCATCGGTTTTGGTTTTTTTTTTCTTTTTTCTTTCAATCTCTCTCTTTTTGGAAGCACCACAATTTCTCTCCTCTTTTTCTCACCTTTTGCAATTGTCGAAACCCCTATTGGTTCTTTGCCCTTCTTCTTCTTTTCTTCTCCTCTCAACAAGCCGTAACCAAATCTATTCTACTTTCTTTTCTTCATTTTGAACCTAAGCCGAAAGCATCATTCCACTTCTCTTCCAATTTCTTTTCTTCTCCTAGGTTCTCTTGTGCCGAAATACCTAAACCTTCCTTCTCTTTTCTCATTTTGGTTCTAGTCGCATCTAGTACTCATAATTCTTTCCCTCTTCATCTACATTCTGTGATAGCCGAATATCCTGGTCACTCTCTTTTATTTTTCTCAAAGAGCTGAAACTACCTCCTCTCTTCATCACATTTGGGCCGAAACTATCTTCTCCTCTCTGTTCCTTTTGGGTTCTTTTCTACTCTAGTGTTGCCGAAGCTTGCTAGGTGTTGGCTGAATTTGTGGAGTTAAGGTAAGAGGGGGGACGTTCCCTTGTATTTGCGTTATCTCTTTCGGGATTTCTTGGCCAAAGCCGAATGGCTATTTGTTAATAATGGTATGTTTGGCCGATTATAGGGAAGGTGTGACGCAAGCGTTTGGATTCTCGGGAGTTGCTCGACTCGTGGTTTAGATTTAAATCTTCGGTATTTATCGATTAGGTAAGGGATCTAATTTTGGGATTTAGTTCTTTACAATTTGTTTTACTGCTTTAATCTGAGTTAGTGACTAAGGTGTTATGGACTCGAAGGCTAACCAAACGTTAGGAGGGGTCGGATCTGAGACCCCAGGCCCTAAGTTCAAGAAGAGAGCAATGTCGGCTGTTCGTGATTGGCCACCTGGGTGAGGACGGACACCTGAGCAGCGCAGTAGTCAGATAGCAGTAGTGTCGATTAACGATAGTACCGACGTAGAGAGCGTCATATTGCGAGTAATCAGGTGTGTAACTCTTACACACTTCATTTGTTAATATGTTAAATCGTGCAATTGCTAAAAATCGGAATAACTGTTGAGGACGGTAAGTTACCCTTGCGGGTAAGAAGCGAGGACTCTGGGTAAGTCCACTCTGATTGGTTAACATTAAATGCCCGTTAGAATCTGTATATGCCATGCCATATAATCTCTGATTGTTGAGCATGATCTTTATACTATGAAAGGTATGTTCATTGATGTGGGTTTGATGAGAGGAGGGGGAAGTTATGATTTCAGACTGTCACTAGTGGTTTTGACCACACAGTGGGTTGGCCCCGCTTATTATATTATTGTGACTAAGTCTCAGTGGTTTTGACCACCAGTGGTTTTGACCACATATTGCTATTTGTGACTACGGTCACCAGTGGTTTTGACCACATCGATATTATTTGTGACTACGGTCACCAGTGGTTTTGACCACACCTATAGTATTTGTGACTACGGTCACCAGTGGTTTTGACCACACCGATACTATTCGTGACTACGGTCACCAGTGGTTTTGACCACGCGGGGTAGAAATAGGGATGGTTAGTGTAATATCCTAAAAATAGGCTTATGCATTTACGCTTAATTATATGAAATAACATGCTTGAGTATGTTGTGAATGTGTATAATGGAATTTGTGAACTTTAGAAAATAGGAGGAAGCCTTAAAAAAAATAAAAATAAATATTAAGCTTTAAGTCTAAAAGAGGAAGCTAAAAGGATAGGGCCTTAAGAGAAAATGTAAAGGAGATATGACATGAGAATGGCCTTGCCAAAGTGGCAACAAGGTGCCACTTAAGGGCCTAGCATGTGACGCCACCTACATGTGCAATTGGGCCAGGGTTCGAGTCGCATGGGAGGCAAAAGAAGGGTTTTTATTTCTTTTGCTTGTTGGCGTCAAAATGGGGAGGTAATGGACGGCATCAAGGCACTTACAAGATGAGTTTTATCCTTTTTAAAATTCGGCTAGATAAGGGATAATTGATGGATTTATTTGATTAATTTAAAGAGGTGATAAGAGATAAAATTTGAGAATAACAAGGTGAGGCTAGTGATTAAGTTTATAGCCGAAATTTTCAGCAAAGTGTTCATCTTTTTTCTTATTTCTTTTATTCTCTCACCTTTCTTCTCTAGCCGAATTCCCTTCCCAAAAATCACCATAGTCGAATTATTCCAAACAACTCTTCTTTCCTTCTTTTATTTTGATTAAAACTGAAATACTCTGTGCTTCCCATCATCAATTCTTCTTCTTTTGCAAACCCAATCAAAAGACGAAGATAAGTTTCAAGCCCATAACCGATTGTTCATCAAGTCTCTAAGCCGAATCTCTGTGGTGTCAGGAAGAAGGTGTAACCGATTTCATCATTAGGGGGTAAGAGCAAATTGATTTTTATTCCTTTTCTTTTAAGACTTGTCGAAATCTAGGACTAATCCCATTAATATTTTGTTTGCGAAATTTGGAAGGATCTTTCGGATTTTTTCAAGAAAGTCGACTACAATAGGGGATCTTCGGGATTTTAAGAACCCAAGGTAAGCCATAAGTGAAATTCGGCCATAGGCCATTTTATTATGTTTAGTGTTAGATTAAATCTAACATATGTGTAAAGGGCTGTCGACATCTCCATAGCCAAGTGGTGTTTTCTGGATTTGAAATCGTAAGGTAAGTGCATAAGTACAATCGGCCAAGGCCATATTTGATGTTTTAAGTCTACTCCTTCTTTGTTTAAAAAGTCGAAACTAATCCTTTAGGTAATCTAGTGTTGACCGATTTCAAGGAGAAGCACAACAAAGTTTCGGGACTTGATTAGTGGTGAAAACGGCAACAAGGTAATGACTTTTATCGCAAGGATCCTTCGAATTGGGTTTTAGCGAATAGGCCTTTTGCTAATATGCCTAGTGTTGGCCGATTATAGGGACTAAAGGATCCAAGGTTTTAGATCGGGCTTTTCGGATTTAAGTGAACCGTTATGTATCGGTGTGTATTTACACTATCTTTTAATAAGATTTATGGCAATATTTAATATGAGCATGTTTATAAGAATGTGAATATGGCTAAGGTACCATACAATGGTACAAAGTACTAAGGCACGTTTTCCCACCCTACTATGAGTATGATATGGTTTGTTATGCCATGAATGTGAATATGATAAGAATGTGAATTAAGGCATGATATTGCATAATGTGTATGATATATGGGGCCATATGGGATATTATGAAAAGGGGAAGTGAATGTGGTGACTCATGTCACGATATAAGAATGTGGTGACTTCGGTCACATTATCTGAATGTGGTGACTTTGGTCACATTATCTGAATGTGGTGTCTCATGACACAAAATGTTATCTGGTGGCTATGCCACGAAATATATATGAGCGATGAGCACGTCGACTGAAGCAACTGCCTTCGATGGTGTGTATCGGATGGATGGTTGACTTAGTAGTCCCCACGGTGTGCGGGTTGGTACGGGTGATGTGTAGCGGTTGGTAACTAGACTTGGGCTTGGGAATGCATCATTAATTGTATATTTTGATATGAATGTATATGACTTGATATGCCTGAATCTATTTGGACTTAGTGTTTGTGTACACATTGAGTCTGTTTGACTCACCCGCTAGGGAACATTTTCTTCGGTGACGATCGGTGATGAAATGGTCGATGAGGAGCTTAGTGGAGGCCATGTGAAGTTCAGATTTTTCTTTGTTTTAGACTCTTTTTATTTTAAATACTTTGAATTTATTTTTTTGGGAATTATTTGATGTAATAAGGCCTTAGTTGAATTATTTTACTTCCATTTATCATGCTACAAAATATTTTTTTTAAAAGACTAAGTAAATTTATCTTAAACTAAACCCTAATTGTTTTGTCACCTAAAATCAAGGGATTTCAAGTATAAAATTTACTTGTTTCCAACTCGAGCCCAACTCAAAAACAATATTTCTTTCAAAACACATCGTTTTTCCAAAGTCACAAAAGAATTTTGAACCGGATTAGGACGAGAGACATACCAGATCCGGTCAAGGCTCGTGGGCCAGGTTTGGGGTGTTTCAGCTTGGTATCAGAGCCTAGTTTTAAACTCTCGGCCGTGGGTTTAAGTTCCAAAACGTTTTCAAAGTTAAGCCCAAAAAGAATTTTGTGAATTAAGCAGGTTTTTTTTTTCTGGCATGGCACACTAAGTCTCCGACCCGAAGTCCACCTGTAAGTACTCCAATCTCTTGTGTGATTTATATTGTGACTTGTAGAAGGGTAGGAATGGAATGGAACGAGATTAGCATGATAAGTACTCAACCCTAGGACTAGGTTACCCCAACAAAAATACATAAAACTTAAATGCCTAACTAAACAAACACGTGGTTAAGTCGTAGAGTTAGGGTGTGGCAACCATGGTGCGCATGTCAGGATTGGTTTACGTGGGAGCTTGGTATTTAAGCGGTCCGCGTGACTCACCTCCTTTCCACTCGAATCCTACCAGTGCGTAGCTTCGGTTCACCCTAATTAAGAGGACTTAATCACGGGCTAAACCCCTAACTAAAACCCGAAAGGGACTAGCCGTATTTTTATGGAAACCCTAGCTTTAAAATATCTATATTACCCTTTTAAGTGTAGCAAAAGATTATTGTGAAAATTTTTCCAAAATATTTCCTATTTGCAAAATTACTAAAGTGCCCCTAGTGGTAAGGTTACCAAAATGCCCTTGGTTTATAAAATACTCATATTACCCACAGTTCTTATCAAAATTTCATTACTTAGTTCAAAAAAAAAAAACCCTAAATCTACAAAATATCAAAATACCTTGATTTTGGAAAAAAAAACTACGAAAATTACCCCTAATCTGCAAATTACCGAAATACCCCTGAGTTACAAAATTACCGAATGACCCCCGATTTTTAAAAATTTCTGCAACAACACTGATTTGGAAAACAAATTCTCAAAAACAACCCCCAAGCTTGATTTATTAAGATTTACAAATTTACCCGGGTTAATTACCAAAATACCCTCGAATTTCCAAATTTCCCAAAATACCCTCGAGAATGCAAAATTACCAGAATACCCTTATTGACAAAATCACCAAGGAACCTTATTTTGACAAATTACGAAAATACCCCTGTAGGACAAATTACGAAAATACCCCTAGGATAAGAACAGACAGAAATGTTCGAAGAGTGAATGTGTGTGGGAGGTACTATAGAATGGATGTGCTTTTCTGTGAATTAAGATAGAAAACTTGAAACTTTGATTGATCGAAAGAACTGCTGCTAGATCTTTTCATAAAACTTCTTCGCGAATAATCAGTGAAACAATGGCTAATGCATAAAATTTCTTAATCAGATTAAAGCGCGGTAGTAGAAATGAGCTCTAGGGGACGTGGTCACAATGTACGAGGACGCAGTCGAGGTAGAATGACCGTGTCAGCACCCGTTAGATCGGGTCAAGGATCTGAGATTGAGGTACCACTACCACCACCAAGACCAAATTGTTGGTATTGAGCGAGAAGATCGACGGGAGAAGATGTGTATCGCAGTTTGTCTTGTGAGTTCTTGAAATGGTGGTGGTCTTTGGAGGAAATATGGGAGCTCAAAATCAGACCGAGTGACTCGAGCCAACGAGCTTAAGTGTTCGTGGAGTATCTAGTGTGGCACCCAAGATCTGGTGAATATTGGTTGAAGCAACCGGCGCATTATGGATGAGCTCGATCGACCCCGAGGAGAAGTTGAAAGGAATGGTGGCGCCGCTACTGCGATGAAGCGTATCAATGGTGGCTTACTGATTCGGGATGGTGCCACCGAGGATCTAACACAGGAGTATGTTAAGACAACAGATCGGAAGAAGTATGTGGGAACCGGATATATTGATGAGCAGAGAAGGCATTTCTAGAAATTTGGTTCAAGGGAATAAGTCTCAGATCGAGTCTAAATCGAAGTTTTGAGGTTGGCCAGTATGCTCGAGGAGTGGTGGCAACAGAGCATGAGCGATATGTCCGATTTGTGGACGAACTAAGGGATGACCTGAGGTTATTGATAGCCCCACACCAGGAGCGGGAGTTTACCGCATTAGTAGAAAATGCTAAGGTAGCCGAGGGAATTAAGGACTCTGCAAGGCAGAACTCCGATCAGAATAGAAATAAGAGAGGTTTTGGGTCATCTGGATCATCTGGGAATGCTCAGAAAAGTCCTAGAGTTGATGGGCCGTGAGGTCAGCAAACTGGTACTAGAGGGCAATATCGTACTTGTGAGCAGTGTGGGAAGAAACACTTAGGCGAATGCCGAAAGAAGACAGGTGGATGTTTCAAATGTGGGTCAAAGGACCATAAGATTAAGGACTGCCCGATGAGACCAGATGGGAATCGACCAATATCTCAGAATGTTAATCAGACTGGTAGAGGTGGATAGCAGCCTCAGCAGGGCCGTAGTCTGAGTAATAGAGGAAATGGTGTTGGTAGAGGACGTGGAACACCGGGTCGAGGTGCTGCTAATACTGAGGCAAGGCAGCCGAGATTGGTTTATGCGGTTCGTCGTAGGAAAGAGGGAGATGCGTCGGACGTCATAACCGGTACATTTCTTGTATTTGGAAAGCCTTATGTTGCTTTAATTGATGTGGGCTCGACCCATTCTTATGTGGCATGTAGAGTAGTTGAAACTCTAGACATAGCCTCTGAACTTTTTGATAGGGAGATGACTGTAGTAAGCCCACTAGGTCAAACTGTAGTGGTGAATAAGCTCTTTCGTAATGAACCTTTAGAAATTCAAGGCGTAGTATTTTTTGCCGACTTGATGGAACTTTCCTTCGGAGAATTCGATCTCATACTTGGAATGGACTAGCTAGTGGACCATCGGGTCGTGTTGGACCTGTCTTGACTAAGCGAATGGAGTTAAGGACCGGAGGACGAGGTGGTAATTATGATAGGAGAAAGAAGAAACTACTTGTCTAATGTAGTTTCGGTGCTAAAGGCTGAAAAGATGGTTTGTAAAGGGTGCAAGGCATTTTTAGCCTTCGTAAGTGCATTAGATAGAAAGGAAGAAGGTGCTAGTGGAGTTAGAACGGTAAGGGATTTTGAGGATGTGTTTCCGGAGGAATTACCGAGAATACCCCCAGATAGGGAGGTGGAGTTTGAAATTGACTTGCTGCCAGAAACAGCTTCTATGTCAATTGCCCCGTACAAAATGGCACCAAAGGAGTTGGTGGAGCTTAAGGCTCAAATCCAAGAATTGCTGGATCGTGGGTTTATCTGACCCAGTGTGTCTCCGTGGGGAGCACCGGTCTTATTTGTGAAGAAGAAGGACAGAACTATGCGTATGTGCATAGATTACCATCAGTTGAATAAGCTGACCATCAAGAACAAGTACCTGTTGCCAAGGATAGACGACTTGTTCGATCAGCTTAAGGGGGCCGCAGTTTTCTCAAAGATCGACTTAAGGTCAGGATATCATCAGTTGAAGGTGAAGGAGGTAGATACCCATAAGACGGCTTTTCGGACAAGGTATGGGCATTTTGAATTCGTAGTAATGCCGTTCGATTTGACAAATGCCCCAGTCGCGTTTATGGACATGATGAACCGGGTTTTCCAACCCTATCTAGACCGGTTAGTTGTTGTGTTCATAGACAATATTCTGGTGTATTCGAAGTCTGAAGAGGAGGATGATGAGCATCTCCGAATAGTGTTGCAAGTGTTGAGGGAGAAGAAGCTTTATGCCAAATTCAGCAAGTGTGAATTTTGGCTTAGGGAAGTTGCCTTCTTAGGGTATGTGGTGTCAGCAGAAGGAATAAGGGTGGATCCTAGAAAGATTGAAGCAGTGTTGGATTGGAAACCACCTAGGTCAGTGGCTGAGATTCACAGTTTCTTGGGATTGACAGGCTACTACAGAAGGTTTGTGGAAGGGTTCTCATCAATAGCCGCGCCTTTGACGAAGTTGCTAAGAAAGGAAGTACCCTTTGTATGGACGGATAAGTAACAGGAGAGTTTTGAAAAACTTAAGAGGGTATTGACGGAAGCTCCAGTGTTGATTCAAATTTGAGGCGGGAAAGGATTTTACGTTGTATTGTGACGCTTCCCATACAGGTTTGGGTTGCATATTGATGCAAGATGGGAAGGTAGTCGCATATACGTCCCGACAGCTGAGGCTACATGAGGTGAACTACCCGACGCATGACTTAGAATTAGCAGCAGTGGTCTTCGCTCTTAAGGTATGAAGGCACTATCTTTATGGCGAAAAGTCGACGATCTACACAGACCACAAGAGTCTTAAGTATCTGTTGACTCAGAAGGAGTTAAACTTAAGGCAGCGAAGGTGGGTGGAGTTACTAAAGGATTATGATTGTTCAATAGAGTACCATCCAGGCAAGGCGAATGTAGTGGCGGATGCCCTAAGTCGGAAGGTTGTGTCGGATTCGAGGGCGATGTTCACACACTTGAGTTTGTATGATGATGGAAGCCTATTGGCAGAGTTGCAAGTCAAGCCGACATGGGTGAATGAGGTGAAAGAGGGACGATTGGTGATGAGGACCTAAGTGCTAAGCTACAAAGACAAGTCAGAATGGAGAGTTGGAAGATTATAGCATTAATGGCGAAGGAATGTTGTGTTTCAAGAGCAAGGTCTCAGATGCTAAGGATAAGGAACTTAGGCGAAGGATTCTTCAGAATCGCATAGCAGTTTCTTATACTATGCATCCTGGAGGCACTAAGTTGTACAGAGACTTAAGAGAACAGTTTTGGTGGCCTAGTCTGAAAAAAGAAGTTACAAAATTGGTCGGCAAGTGTTTGACATGTCAGCAAGTTAAGGCTGAACATCAAGTTCCGTCAGGGTTGCTTCAGCCAATCATGATTCCGCAGTGGAAGTGGGAGAGAATTACCATGGACTTCGTTAGTGGGCTTCCCCTTACGCCTACTAAGAAGGAGGGCACTAAGTTGGATTTTTCTATGGCTTTTCATCCACAGTCGGACGGACAGTCTGAGCGGGTAATCCAAGTGTTGGAGGATATGTTGAGGGGCTGTGTGATGGATTTCAGAGGAAGTTGGGAGGAATATTTGCCTCTAGCGGAATTTGCCTACAACAACAGCTATCAGGCCAGTATTCGGATGGCACCGTATGAAGCGTTGTATGGTCGGAAGTGTCGAACTCCTATATGTTGGACAGAATTGGGAGAACGTCGAATTTTGGGTCCAGAAATTGTAGCAGAGTTCGAAGAGAAGGTTAGTGTAATTCGGGCTCGGTTGAAGGAAGCATCTGATAGAAAGAAGTCGTACGCAGATCTCAAACGGAAGGAAATAGAATTTGATGTAGGAGATCAAGTGTTTCTTAAGGTTTCGCCTTGGAAAAAGGTAATGAGATTTGGTATGAAAGGGAAGTTAAGTCCAAGGTTTATAGGACCTTATAAGGTTTTGAAGCGAATTGGACCAGTGGCATACCAGTTGGAGTTGCCACCGAAATTGAAACAAATGCACGACGTATTCCATGTGTCCATGCTACGCCGTTACCGATCGAATCCATCTCATGTAGTACCGGTTGAAGAGGTGGAGCTAAAGCCAGATTTGTCCTATGAGGAGGAGCCGATTCAGATTCTAGAACGAGATGTGAAAGTGTTACGACAGAAATCAATACCTTTAGTTAAGGTGTTATGGTGCAATCATGGATCGGAAGAAGCTTCTTGGGAGCCGGAAGAAGCAATGCGACAGCAATACCCCCACCTATTCTAGCCAGGTAATTTCGAGGACAAAATTATTTTAAGGGGGGTAGAACTATAATATCCTAAAAATGGGCTTATGCATTTACGCTTAATTATATGAAATAACATGCTTGAGTATGTTGTGAATGTGTATAATGGAATTTGTGAACTTTAGAAAATAAGAGGAAGCCTTAAAAAAAAATAAATATTAAGCTTTAAGTCTAAAAGAGGAAGCTAAAAGGATAGGGCCTTAAGAGAAAATGTAAGGAGATATGACATGAGAATGGAGCTTGGCAAAGTGGCAACAAGGTGCCACTTAAGGGCCTAACATGTGACGCCACCTACATGTGCAATTGGGCTGTGGTTCGAGTCGCATGGGAGGCAAAAGAAGGGTTTTATTTCTTTTTCTTGTTGGCGTCAAAATGGGAGGTAATGGACATCATCAAGGCACTTACAAGATGAGTTTTATCCTTTTTAAATTTGCCAGATAAGGGATAATTGATGGATTTATTTGATTAATTTAAAGAGGTGATAAGAGATAAAATTTGAGAATAACAAGGTGAGGCTAGTGATTAAGTTTATAGCCGAAATTTTCAGCAAAGTGTTCATCTTTTTTTCTTATTTCTTTTATTCTCTCACCTTTCTTCTCTAGCTGAATTCCCTTCCCAAAAATCACTATAGCCGAATTCTTCCAAACAACTCTTCTTTCCTTCTTTTATTTTGATTAAAACCAAAATACCCTGTGCTTCCCATCATCAATTCTTCTTCTTTTGCAAACCCAATCAAAAGCCGAAGATAAGTTTCAAGCCCATAGCCGATTGTTCATCAAGTCTCTAAGCTGAATCTCTGTGGTGTCAGGAAGAAGGTGTAACCGATTTCATCATTAGGGGGTAAGAGCAAATTCGATTTTTATTCCTTTTCTTTAAGACTTGTCGAAATCTAGGACTAATCCCATTAATATTTTGTTTGTCAAATTTGGAAGGATCTTCCGAGATTTTTTCAAGAAAGTCGGCTACAATAGGGATCTTGGATTTTAAGAACCCAAGGTAAGCCATAAGTGAAATTCGGCCATAGGCCATTCTATTATGTTTAGTGTTAGATTAAATCTAACATATGTGTATAGGGCTGTCGACTTCTCCATAGCCAAGTGGTGTTTTCGGGATTTGGAAATCGCAAGGTAAGTGCATAAGTACAATCGGCCAAGGCCATATTTGATGTTTTAAGTCTATTTCTTCTTTGTTTAAAAAGCCGAAACAAATCCTTTAGGTAATCTAGTGTTGACCGATTTCAAGGAGAAGTACAACAAAGTTTCGGGACTTGATTAGTGGTGAAAACGACAACAAGGTAAGGACTTTTGTCGCAAGGATCCTTCGAGAATTGGGTTTTTAGCCGAATAGGCCTTTTTGCTAATATGCCTAGTGTTGGCTGATTATAGGGACTAAAGGATCTAAGGTTTTAGATCGGGCTTTTCGGGATTTAAGTGAACCGCTAAGTGTATTAGGTGTGTACCCCACACTATCTTTTAATAAGATTTATGGCAATATTTAATATGAGCATGTTTATAAGAATGTGAATATGGCTAAGGTACCATACAATGGTACAAAGTACTAAGGTACGTTTTCCCACTCCTACTATGAGTATGATATGGTTTGTTATGCCATGAATGTGAATATGATAAGAATGTGAATTAAGGCATGATATTGCATAATGTGTATGATATATGGGGGCATATGGGATATTATGAAAAGGGGAAGTGAATGTGGTGACTCATGTCACGATATAAGAATGTGGTGACTTTGATCACATTATCTGAATGTGGTGACTTCGGTCACATTATCTGAGTGTGGTGTCTCATAACACAAAATATTATCTGGTGGCTATGCCACGAAATATATATGAGCGATGAGCACATCGACCGCAATGATCGCCTTCGATGGTGTGTAGCGGATGGAGGTTGACTTAGTAGTCCCTACTGTGCAAAGAGTTGGTACGGGTGATGTGTAGCGGTTGGTAACTAGGCTTGGGCTTAGGAATGCATCATTAATTGTATATTTTGATATGAATGTATATGACTTGATATGCCTGAATCTATTTGGACTTAGTGTTTGTGTACACATTGAGTCTGTTTGACTCACCCCGTTGTGGGAACATTTTCTTTCAGGTGACGATTGGTGATGGGCCGGGTCGGCAGGAGCTTAGTGGAGGCTATGTAAAGTTCAGATTTTTCTTTGTTTTGGACTCTTTTTATTTTAAATACTTTGAATTTATTTTTTTGGGAATTATTTGATGTAATAAGGCCTTAGTTGAATTATTTTACTTCCATTTATCATGCTACAAAATATTTTTTTTTAAAAGACTAAGTAAATTTATCTTAAACTAAACTCTAAATGTTTTGTCACCTAAAATCAAGGGATTTCAAGTATAAAATTAACTTGTTTCCAACTCGAGCCCAACCCAAAAACAATCTTTCTTTCAAAACACATCGTTTTTCCAAAGTCACAAAAGAATTTTGAACCGGATTAGGACGAGAGACATACCAGATCCGATCAAGGCTCGTGGGCTGGGTTCGGGGTGTTTCAGTTAGGTTTTGGGATTGCATGACTTGCATGTTGACTTATGAATGGTGTACGAGCCTTGTTATTTTCGGGATGGGGGTTACACACTGAGTCTAGATGACTCACCCCGACGTTTAATTTTGCAGGTAAACCTTAGATTACGGATGTGGAGCTGGGGTGGACTTGAGGTGGCCATGCTCATTGCTTTTCGGGTTTCGTTTTAAATTATTACTCTGGTTTATATACTTTGAATTTGGTTTTTAAGTTGTAATAAGTCCACTATATCTTTATTTTGGGGTTTATTGATCTGCCCATTTTTCACGAAAAATTTGCATAAGTTAAACACCACGGCTAACTTTAAAATGAATGTTTTTTTTTGGACTTGTACAGATTATCGGGTTTTTCTAAAACTTTACCATCGGGTAAAAACCAACAAGTGGTACAAATAGGCTAACGCGGTTTCTTTAAAAACTTAATTGGATACGATTTTGGCAACTAAACTGAAATGATTTCGGCTTTTAAACAAAAATAAAGGGTTTTCTTATAATTGGAGACAACACACAATCTTTCTAAATCCGTTTTGGAAACAACCTGCTTTTAGACAATGCCCCTTTTACTCCGAAGTTTAACCTTCAACTTGTATTTTTTTAGAAATCATTTACTCAGGTGACATTCCGGATTCGGTTGTGGTATGTTGACCGGGTTTGGGGTGTTACAATTATGGTATTAAAGCCTAGGTTCAAAAGCTTGACTGTAGGCCCGAGGCCCAAAAATGTTTTAATAAGTGGGTTACGAAATGATTTTGATGAGAAATGTGTAATTTAGGAGAGCATGGCACCGAGTCTCCAGCACCGATCCGCCCAGGTAAGTACCCCTAACTGCTGTTTATATGATTGTGGTGATTGTGTTATGACTGATAGTAATAGGAAATTACTTTAGAGACTGAAACACATAGAATTTGGGTGAATCTGCGAAAACAATTCCCATAGTAAAACTATTCATAAAACTGTGCTGTAATATCAGTGGAATTAGTCTAACTCATAAAATTCTTAAATCAGATTAAAACGTGAATGGTAGTCATGAGTGCTCAAGGACATGGGCGTTGTAACACCCCTAACCCGTATCCGTCGTCAGAATAGGGTTACGAGGCATTACCGGACAAACATAGTTTCACATAGTCATTTATCATTTTTCATACACAAGGTTATATCAATTTCTTTACGATATAACTTCTAAATCCAAAAGCAATCATCCACTAAATCATATTGGTTAAGTTTGCACATATGAAACACACAACTAGATAAAATTAATCATGCTTAGTTACTTCTAAAACATATACAAACTATGCTTTAAAATTTCAACCATATTAATATCATCTATATATCCACATACTCAATTAACTAATATGCCACAAAACCATGTTACATGTACTTAATACATATGACTCTAATATTAATGGCGTTTGTATACTTAAAACATATTGCAGCATATATATATATATATATCATTTCATTTCATACATCACATATATGTCAATATATCTATTTCATTAATTGAATATCGAACATATCAATTCATTGCTACTACACAAACACAAAATAAAACCATTCAAACCATATTACATTAATTATTATGCAATCACATATGTGATTTTAGTAACCTTACAATACGGTAACATACTATTGATGCATATATATATATATATATATATATATAGTGCGCATTTACCTTAAAAATAAAAGCCACATCTAACATTTGAACACAAATAACATTTCAATGTACTCCTAATTCGCATGTATATTAGTATACCTAAACTTCATTTTCATCTTATTAACTAATCATTGATTCAGCCACACCATAATCAAGATCATATGCTTATCAAAATGAACCAAATATTACAACCGAATTTACAACCACACATGCAAGCATACCCATATTAATATTAACATCAACTTGGCACTTTTAACTATCCAATAAAACTAACCAAAACATACTTAAATCATAATCATCATTTACCATTTGGATCCGTACCAACAATCAACAAAAATAGTCATGAAACATATTCTTTACTTATCATTTAGCAACCAAGCTTATATAGCCAATACTCAATCAAATACATATCCATCATTTACCATTTCTCATTGCGAACCATAATCCAAACATTATCAATGTATATACCATATATTAAGCTCATTAACATGAACCAATTAATAAGTCTTTCTTATCATAATCTAACATGCATAAATAATAATACCACTCTCACACATGATTAAACCATAATCAAGCATAAATAATAGTTCATGACATGAGCAAACAATATCATCAAAACACGAAACAAGTTATTCAAAATAGATAGCCATTTTCGCATGGCTAGCATATTTACACTATTACAAAACATTAGTTATACTGCTTAATCTAGCCTATACATGCCCTTTTAAATAACAAACTAAGTTTTCAATACCAAAAGGAAGTCGATAGTGTGGTTGACTTCACGGATGATCCTCCGAGCCCGTAGTTGAATCAAAATCTATAAAACAAAGGTAAACAAAGACACACACACAAAGAAGCTTACTAGCTTAGTAAGTCCCAAGCATACATAAATATAATGAGCATATAGTATAAAACATAATTATTTCATTATGTAAAATATAGATCATTGAATAATAGTAATAATCTTTACTTAAATATCATTGCTATAACATCGAAAACCAATCTAGGCATCGATCTTCTATTTCTACTTATACACAAGAACAAGCACTTTTGTCACACTCATCACCGATCTTTAACTATACATTAAGAATTTGTTTGTTCACTTCATTCCTTACTAAAATGATAGGTTAGTTCTTACCGAACTTTTACCACATAACACTATATAAACATCTCACCTTGTTTGATGTTCGTAACCTCCACTTATAGCATATCACCGCATAAAGCTCGCTAGGCATTTAAAGCCCGAAATAAATCATCGCACGAAGCACGCTAGGCACTAAGCCCGATATATATCAAGACGAAGCTCGCTAGGCACTAAGCAGAATATATCAAGACGAAGCTCTTTAGGCACTAAGCAGAATATATCAAAGACGAAGCCCGCTAGGCACTAAGTCCGAATATATCAATGTGATCAATCATTCCACACACATTTCATATCTATATTACATATCCAATTCAACTAAACTTATTCACCTTAAACAAATAAATCATTACTTCATCGTACAATCCCACAATTCGCATTGATACACTTATTCATATCACATTATCAATTTATGAAATCAATTCAATACACATATATACATTCGGCTATAACATGATTATATACTAAAATTTATCAAACATTATCATTTAATAAGTTCATGAATAATTCTTTAACAAATTTCAAATTAAGGACTTACCTCGGTTGTCGATAGGCCGTATGAATCGCTTATTCGAGAACCTTTGTCTTTCCCCGATCTAACTCGCTTTTCTTTGATCTTGATCTAAAACACATTAAATTTAGCTTATTCAAGCACAATTCATCTCAATTTAGTCCCTAAGCACATAAATGGGCAAATTACTATTTTACCCCTTGTATTTCATAACTTTGTAATTTAGTCCTATTTGCATAAAACTCAAAATACATCAAATTTCCCCATACTCCTTAAGGGCCGAATATATATGAGGACTATACAAGTCCATATCTTTCATTTATTTTGCAATTAAGCCCTCTAAATTTTTATTTTTACAATTTGGCCCTAAAACACAAATTCACCAAAACTTCCAACACATAAAATACTAATTTTTAACCTATCTATCATCTAACATCATCAAGCATCATAAACCTCAAGAATTCATCAATGGCCGATTCATACATACACAATAATCTTAGAAATTCTAGCATGGGTCGGCATGCGTTTCAAGCAACGATCTCAAAAACGTAAAAATAATCAAAAATCGAACTCAATTACATACCTAATCAAGCTTGCAAAGACCGAATGTTTGAGAGCTTTGGTTTCTCTCTTCTTTTTCTTTTGTTTCGGAAATAACAATGAACAATAAAGATGAACACTCCACTTTCTTTTCTTTTATGTTTTCTTTATAATATGTTTATAATATAATAATATTTTATAATATAACATATAATATAACATATATTTACTTTATAAAATTTGTATTTTGCCATCCACTATCTCAAAAAATGGGTTATTTACCCTTTTAATGCTTCATATTAAAGCCATGCTCAAATAGACACTTTACACTCTAGTATGCCACTTTTACCTTTTACGATTAAGTCCTTTTGTCAAATTCGATGCTCAAACGATAAAATTTTTCTCTGAAACTTCACACACATAATTTCACATATAATAAACTCAAAATATAAATATTAAATATTTATCGGACTCAGATTCGTGGTCCCAAAACCACCTTTTCGATTAGGGTCAGATTCGGTCTGTTACAGGCGTAATGCACGTGGACGGGGTAGAGGTAGGATGGCTGTGTCAGAACCGGTAGGGTCCCGTCATGGGTCAGAGAATGAGGTACCATCGCCGCCAGCTGTGGACGCGGAGTTTCAAAATCAGACGGGAGGTGACGACGCGGTGTCACAGGCGATGCTGCGGGTTCTAGAGAGGGTAGCCGAAGCAGGTAGAGGATCAGGAGTTTAAAAATCAGTGTTCGAACGACTCCGGGCTAATAGAGCCGAGGTATTCAGGGGTGTGTCTGGGGTGGCTCCCACTACAACTGAGTATTGGCTAGAGGCGACAGAACGCATTATAGATGATTTGGACTTTACGACTGAGGAAAAGCTGAAGGGGGTAGTGTCTCTTCTACGGGATGAGTCTTACCAGTGGTGGTTCACGGTTCGGGATGGTGCAACGGCGGATGACCTCACTTGGGATCTCTTTAAGGCAGCTTATCAGAGGAAATACGTCAGGGCTAGTTATATTGATGCACAGCGTAAGGCGTTCTTAAATTTAGTCTAGGGGAATTAGACAGTATCGGAGTATGAGGCAGAGGTCCTGCGATTAAGTCGTTATGTTCGGGGTATTGTGGCGACGGAATATGAGCGTTGTGTCAGGTTTGAAGACGGGTTGAGAGGTGAGCTGCGGATGTTGATTGCATTTCAGCAGGAAAGAGAATTTACGATTTTGGTGGAGAAGGCCAAGGTTGCATAGGAAGTGAAGCAGTCAGTGAGACAAAGTCAAGATAGGAATTGGACTAAGAAGAGTTCTAGGTCATCAGGGTCTATCGGGACTTCGCAAAAAAGGGCTAGATATGGTGGGCCGATTCAAGCTGCAAGGCCTGCTACTACTACTCAGTGGTCGCCACGGTGTGTACGATGTGGAAAGATTCATTTGGGGGTGTACTAGACAGGTAACAGAGGATGTTTTGAGTGTGGATCGATGAATCACTGGGTAAGGGAGTGTCCACGAAGATCAGCTAGGATCCAGTCTGAGGGTCAAGGGGGTACACAGTTCAGAAGGGATGGTCAGCAACCACAGAGGGGTCGCGATCCGATCAGGGGAGGAAATAGTTCAGGGCGAGGTCGCGGAGCACCGGGTAGAGGTGTTGGAAATACTGATGCAAGACAGCCTGGGTTGGTCTATGCAATGAGGCGTCGAGAGGAGGGCGATGCACTGGACGTTGTAACCGGTACGTTCTTAATTTTTGGACTACCTTATACTGCTTTGATAGATGTTGGTTCGACGCATTCTTATGTTGCCAGTAGTATAGTGGGAACTATGAACTTAGCCTTTGAGATTTCTTCTAGGGAGATGACTGTAATTAGCCCTTTAGGTCACTCCGTAGAAGTAACCAAACTTTATAAGGATGTACCCCTAGAACTTCAAGTGGTAGTGTTTTTGGCTGATCTGATGGAACTACCATTCGGAATGTTCGATTTGATCTTAGGGATGGACTGGTTAGTGAAGTAACAAGCAAGTTTAGACTATGCAGCTAAGCGTATGGTATTGAGAACAGTTGAGGGTGAAGAGGTGGTGATGATAGGTAATGGAAGAGATTATCTATCCAATGTTGTCTCTGCTTTGAAGGCTGAGAAGATGGTAAGGAAGGGTTGTGAAGCGTTCATGGTTCATGTTTGCACATTGGAGGCTAAGGAAGTAACTGTAGGGGATGTTCGGACGGTGAAAGAATTTGCCGATGTATTTCCAGAAGAGCTTCCGGGTATGCCTCTAGATCATGAGGTCGAATTTAGAATAGACTTGTTACCAGGGACCGCGCCAGTGTCTATTGCCCTATATAGAATGGAGCCGAATGAGTTAGGGGAGCTAAAAGCACAGATTCAGGAGTTGTTGGATCGAGGTTTTATCCGACCAAGTGTATCACCTTGGGGAGCTCCTGCGCTTTTTGTTAAGAAGAAAGATGGTACGATGCGAATGTGTATAGATTACCGACAACTGAATAAGTTGACGATCAAGAACAAGTACCCGTTGCCGATGATAGATGATCTGTTCAATCAACTTAAGGGTGCATCATTCTTCTCTAAGATTGATCTAAGGTCGGGATATCATTAGCTTAAGGTGAAGGAGGCCGATATTCATAAAACCATGTTTCACACTCGTTATGGGCACTACGAGTTCTTAGTAATGCCGTTTGGGTTGACCAATGCACCGGCAGCATTCATGGACATGATGAATCAGGTGTTCCTACCGTATTTAGATCGGTTCGTTGTGGTATTTATAGACGACATATTGGTGTACTCAAAATCTGATGAAGAGCATGATTCACATCTGCGTGTGGTTTTGCAAATTCTAAGGGAAAAGTAACTATTCGTAAAGTTTAGTAAATGTGAGTTCTGGTTGAAGGAGGCAACTTTCTTGGGTCACATGGTATCAGCTGAGGGGATTAGGGTGGATCCTCGGAAGATTGAGGCGGTATTGGACTGGAAACCACTTAAGTCTGTAGTGAAGATTCGGAGTTTTCTGGGTTTGGCAGGATATTACAGAAGATTTGTGGAAGGGTTTTCCTTGATCGCAGCGCTGTTGACCAAGTTGCTGAGAAAAGGGGTTCCATTTGTGTGGTCAGACAAGCAACGGGAAAGTTTTGACAAGTTAAAAAGGATTTTGACAGAAGCTCCAGTTTTAATTCAACCTGAAGTAGGGAAAGAGTTTACAGTCTATTGTGATGCGTCGCATACTGGGTTGGGTTGTGTACTGATGCAAGAAGGGAAAGTAGTGGCGTATGCATCTTGGTAGTTGAGGCCCCACGAAGTGAATTATCCTACGCATGATCTGGAGTTGGCTGCAGTGGTTTTTGCCTTAAAAAGTTGGACGCATTACTTGTATGGGGAGAAGTCGATATTCTATACGGATCACAAGAGTTTGAAATACCTCCTAACTCAGAAGGAATTGGATTTGAGGTAGCGTAGGTGGATCGAGTTGCTGAAAGACTATGATTGTTCGATTAAATACCATCCGAGTAAGGCTAACGTAGTGGCTGACGCATTGAGCCGCAAGGTGGTAGCAGACTTAAGAGCGATGTTTACCCATCTCAGTCTGTATGATAACAGGAGTCTGTTAGCAGAATTGCAGATGAAGACGACTTGGGTAAATCAGGTTAAGGAGGAACAGCTAATGGACGAAGTTCTAAGTGCTCAGAGGTCACAAGTGCAGAATGGTTGACTGGAAGGTTATAGTTTAAACAGCGGTGGAGTATTGTACTTTCAGGGGAAAGTTTGTATGTCGAAAGACGTTGAGTTAAGGCAGAGGATTCTACAGGAAGCTTATAGCAGCCCATATGCTATGCATTCGGGGGGTAGCAAGATGTACTGGGATTTGCAAGAACAATTCTGGTGGCCGGGTCTGAAGAGAGAAGTAATGAAATTCTGAGTAGGTGTCTGATGTGTCAGCAAATCAAAGCTGAACATCAGTTACCTTCGGGTCTGCTGTAGTCGGTAAAGATTCCACAGTGGAAGTAGGAGAGGATTACGATGGATTTTGTCACTGGGCTACCCCTTACGCCTAGTAGGAAGGATTCAGTCTGGGTAATTGTGGATCGTCTAACAAAATCAGCTCATTTCATACCAGTTCGGGTGGATTACTTACTTCAGAAGTTGGCTAAGTTGTATGTAGCAGAGATAGTAAGACTGCATGGGGTGCCAGTATCGATTATTTCGAAAAGGGATCCTCGATTCACATCAAGATTCTGGAAAGCATTGCACCAGGCATTGGGTACAAGGCTAGATTTTAGCACGGCGTTTCATCCGTAGTCAGATGGACAGTCAGAGAGGGTGATCCAAATTTTAGAGGATATGCTGAGGGGTTGTGTTCTAGAGTTCAGAGGTAGTTGGGAAGAATATCTACCATTGGCGGAGTTCGCGTACAACAACAGTTATCAGGCAAGTATTTGGATGGCACCGTATGAAGCACTGTATGGACGAAAGTGTCGTACCCCTACGTGTTGGACAAAATTGGGAGAGCGTCAGTTGTTGGGTCTGGAGCTAGTGGCTGAAACAGAGAGTAAGGTTAAGCTGATTCGGGCTCGTCTGAAGGAGGCTTCGGATAGGTAAAAATCTTATGCCGATCTTAAACGAAGAGATATAGAGTTCGCAGTGGGTGACAAGGTCTTTCTTAAGGTATCGCCATGGAAGAAGGTGTTGAGATTTGGTCGGAAGGGCAAGCTGAGCCCTAGGTTTATCGGGCCGTTTAAGGTGTTAAAGCATGTGGGACCGGTAGCTTATCAGCTCGAGTTGCCAGTGGAATTGAGTCAGATCCATGATGTGTTTCATGTTTCAATGCTGAGGCGTTATCGATCAGATCCGTCGCATGTTGTGTCAGTTGAAGAAATAGAAGTAAGCTCAGATTTGTCCTTTGAGGAAGAACCAGTGCAGATTCTGGACAGGGATGTCAAAGTTCTACGTAGGAAGTTAGTTCCTTTAGTAAAGGTGTTATGGTGGAACCACGGAACGGAAGAGGCCACGTGGGAACTGGAGAAGGTGATGCGGCAGCAATACCCTCAACTCTTTTGACCAGGTAATTTCGGGGCCAAAATTATTTTTTAGGGGGTAGAACTGTAACATCCTTAAATCAGGGTCTTTGCATTTTGCGTGTTTGCATGTGTAATGTATGTTAGGCATGTTAGTTTGGTTTATCTTAGGGTCTAGGCTTAAGCTAGGATTGTAACCCCCCAAACCCAGCCCAAACACTACAACCGGATCTGGCATGTCACTAGAAAAATTTTATTAAAATAATTGGGTTACCAAAAACCCTAAGTGAAATTTTATATAAAATATACCTTTAGGAATAAAAGCCCAAATTTAAGTACATGCCTTAGTTTAATTAAAGTAAATCTTTGAATAAAAACAAAAATATAAAAATAAATAAACCCATAACAAAACCCAAAACATAAATTAGTGGCCCATGGCCTTATTACAACGGAGTTCAAATCCATAGAATAAAATAATTAAAAAAACTATTAAGTTGAGACTTTCTGCCAGATCCACATATTCTTTTGCATGGCCACCTTGCGCTCCTCTCCGGCCTGGTCCGATGCTCTAGGTGTCACCTGAAAGGTTAATTTAATTGGGTGAGTCGCGAGACTCAGTGTGCAACCCTCATGCACCACTAGATTTGGGCCTCATAAAACATAATAATAATATCATTTATATAAATAACAAATAATATGCAAAACCCAACCCGTTTGCCTAGGTTTCCATCCGCTACACGCCCCCGTACCAACCGTTCTCACCATTGGGGATTTCTACAATCAACCCACGCCACTACACGCCAAGATGGCAGTCACGCTGCTCATCAACTTATTATGGCCCATGGCCCTTATAACAGATCACGGCATTAGCCGCTACAGCATATCACGGTAAAAATCACTACACATGTACATATAACTTCCTCCTTTCATCACCCAACCCATGCAATCACATATAAACAATTTACTTGTAACATTTAATCAGATTATTTACCAACTAGGTGGCCCGCTTTTACCCTCTTTGGGTTTCCATCATTAAACCGAGATTTCGGCATTTATCATAACATATAAAACTTATGAGCATACATTTAATAATCAGATCTAGATGGTGGGGAAGTATTACACACCTGATTCTCGTACTAATGCTTTCGCTACGTCTACGCTACTATCACTCGAGACTACCACAATCAGCCCGCGATCTGACTTCGATATCGGCCCACACCCCGATGGCCAATCTCGCACAACCAAAATAGATCGCTTCTTGTATTTAGGTGTTGGTTTTACAGATCCAGCCTTTTCTGCCTGACTGTTATTCAAATCCATCATAATCCCTGAATCACTAAACCATTTAAACAATGAGATTTAATTACTTAAACAACTATAACACTTAGAACGAACTCTTACCTAGTTAATCGAGTCCCGAATGTCCTTGAGAACACGTCACCTCCCTTCCTACCTTTGGCCATCACCAAAAATAGTTAACCAAACTAATGATCGCAACCCATCTAACACCTTAAGATATTCGGCCAAAGACAAAAGAATAAGAAAGTGGCCATTCGGCCGAACCTACCATGGACCACCTACCTTCGACTTTTCACAAATCGGCACAGGAGACTTTAATGAAACAGATTCTACTTCTAGGTACAGAAAGTGGAATCGACAGGGCCTTAGAAAACTGATTCGGATTAGAAACTTGATAAAAGTGAATGAAGAAATCGCTAAGAAGCAAAATCCCAAAACTTACTAAATTAAAGAGGAGTATTCGGCTATGGTGCACCTTCGGGAAAACAAAACCACCCTTGTAGATTCGGCTATGGGAGATGAGGGTATGAACAAAGGGGATATTGCTTTTGGAAGGGATCTAGGAGAAAAGAGAAGAGCTAGAGAGTTTTCGGTTTCCAAAGATGAAGGTTCGGCTAAGGTGAGATTTCGGCTATGAATAAAGATGAAATTTTCGGCTTTTGGAGAAAAAGAGGAGAATAACAATGAGAGTTCGGCTTAAGTGTTTTGAAAAGAATGAGAAAAGATTTGTCAAAGTATTCGGCCAACTAGAAAAAGAAAAGAACGAAAAACTCAGAGGGAGAATGAAGTGGAGATTTCGGCAGAGAAAAGAAAAAATGGAGAGAACTTGTTAGCAGAATTTCGGCTACTACAAAAGCCTATACTAAACCTATTCCCCCCCTGTAGTTGAGTTTCGGCCAACTTTGTAACTCTTTGGATAGCTCACATCTTTATCCCTTATCATGATCTACTGACTTATTTAAAAGAGTCTCCATTAGATCCAACTCCTCACTCTTTATCAGCATTAAATCACTTAAATCAAAACATTATAAACTCCTAAAAATTTACCTTGTACCGTCCCCTTCTAAGGCTCATAAGTGCCGAATTTTTAGACCCAAAACTTGGGCTTCAGGTGGCCACAAATTGGGCCTCTTCCCCTTGCCTTTTGATGCCAACTCCTCTCCTTCCTTATGGCATCATTTCCTTCTGGGCCACAAGCCCAAAATGCTTATTAAACTACCTGGCCACCAAAATTGCTCTCGCAAATCACGGTACATCTTGACTCCTCCAGATGCATATCATAAGGGCTACTATGCGATTCCGAAGAATCTTCTGTCTTAACTCATCATCTTTAGGCATGCAAATCTTCCCATGATAACACAGAACTCCATCATTGTTCAGACTATAGACCTCCATTCCACCATCTTTCACTCGCAACAGTCGAGCACTCAGGTCTTTATCCCCTAATTATTTGTCCTTAACCTGACTTACCCATGTCGGCTTTACTTGCAACTCAGCCAGCAAACTTCCGTTGTCGAATAAACTCAGATGAGCTAACATGGTTCTTAGTTCCGATACTACCTTACAGCTTAACGCATCTGCCACCACATTCGTCTTACCAGGGTAATATTCGATCGAACAATCATAATCCTTCAAGAGCTCGATCCACCTACGTTGTTTTAAATTTAGCTCCTTCTAGGTAAAGAGGTACTTCAAACTTTTATGGTCGGTGTAAATTATCGACTTTTCCCTATACAAGTAGTGCCTCCAAATCTTCAAGGCAAACACTATCGCCGCCAACTCCAAGTCATGCGTAGGGTAGTTCAACTCATGCGGTCTCAACTATCGAGATGTATACGGCACCACCTTTCCTTCTTGCATCAACACACACCCTAAACTCGTGTGTGACGCATCACAATAGACGATAAATTTCTTTCTTGCCTCCGGCTGAATTAATACTGGTGCTTCCATTAGGATTCTCTTTAACTTCTCAAAGCTCTCTTGCTGTTTGTCGGTCCATAAAAACGATACTCCCTTCCTCAACAACTTAGTTAGAGGTGCCGCTATTAGAGAAAACCCTTCAATGAACCTTCGATAATACCCTGCCAAACCTAAGAAACTCCAAACCTCCGCCACAGACTTTGGCGGTTTCCAATCTAATACTGCCTCTATCTTTCGAGGGTCCACTCTGATTCCTTCGGCCGAAACTACATGCCCTAAGAAAGTCACTTCCTTCAGCCAGAACTCACACTTACTGAACTTTGCAAACAACTGCTTCTCCTTCAGAGTTTGCAACACCACACGAAGATGTTCATCATGCTCCTTCTCAGGCTTAGAATAAACTAGGATATCGTCGATAAACACCACAACAAATCGATCAAGATATGGTTGGAACACCCGGTTCATCATATCCATAAAAGATGCTGGTGTGTTTGTCAACCCGAACGGCATCACCAAGAACTCATAATGCCTGTACCAAGTCTGAAATGCCGTCTTATGAATGTCTCCTTCTTTAACCCTTAATTAATGATATACCGACCTTAAGTCAATCTTAGAAAAGACCGAAGCTCCTTTGAGCTGATCGAATAGATCGTCGATTCTTGGTAATGGATACTTGTTTTTAATCCTCAACTTATTCAGTTGACGATAAACCATGCACATACGCATGGACCTGTCCTTCTTTTTCACGAACAGGACCGGCGCTCCCTATAGAGACACACTCGGTCGAATAAACCCTCGATCCAATAGTTCCTGAATCTGAGCCTTGAGCTCCACCAACTCCTTCGGTGCCATTCTATAAGGAGCAATGGATACTAGAGCTGTACCCGGAAGTAGGTCTATTCCAAATTCTACGTCGCGATCCGGGGGTAATCCTGGCAATTCCTCTAGAAAGACATCCGCGAAATCCTTGACTGTTCGAACCTCATCAACAGTCACCTCTTTAGCATCCAGCACACCAATAAAGACTAGAAATGTACTATATCCCTTCCGAATCATCTTAATAGCTTTTAAAGATGATACCACATTGGACAAGTAATTCCTCCTTTTTCCTAACACAACCACCTCCCTGCCTTCCGGGGTACTCAACACCATACGTTTATTCCCACAGTCCAACTTGGCACGATGCTTAGTCAACCAATCCATTCCTAAAATAAGGTCAAACTCCCCAAACGATAATTCCATTAAATCTGCTAGGAATACTACCCCTTGCATCTCTAAAGGTACATCCCTAAATAGTTTGTCCACTATCTTAGATTATCTTAAAGGACTAACCATAGTCATCTTTCTCATGGTTGTTTCAGAGTCTACGTTTAGAGTCTCAGATATTGAACATGCAACATAGGAGTGGGTTGACCTAATATCAATCAAGGCAAGTAAAGGATTATCAGTAACAAGAAACGTAGCGGTTATAACATCCGGTGCGTCACTATCCTCCCGTCGACGAGCTGCATAAACTAAACCCGGCTACCTTGCATCTACATTATTTGCACCCCTACTAGGCGCTCCATGACCCCGACCAGATCCATTTCCCCTTCTAGCTGCACCACGACCCCTTGGTCCAGACCGATCACCTCTCCTAGTCTGATCAGAACCTCGGCTCGTTGGCTGGCCCCAATCTATCTGAGAACAGTCCCTCATTAAATGTTATGTGGATCCACACCTAAAGCATCCATCGATTTTCATTCTGTAGTCCCCATAATGGGTTCTCCCACATGTAGAACATGTTTGATTCTGGCCCGCTGGAGCACGAGCTGGCCTATCAGTCCTAGGCCACTTCTGAAAATTTTCAACTGCTCTAGAGGGTCCAAAACTTCTCTTACTCTTGCCCCGATCCTTATCCCTCTCTTGTCTCTCCACCCTTTTCACTTCCTCAACTATTTTAACTTTACCCACCAAAAACCGCGAAAATTCTCTCTCGCTGTGGTGCAATCAGAATCCTTAGCTCATTCTGTAGCCCATCCTCGAACCAAACGCATCGTTCATACTCCGTTGCCACCATTCCCCGAGTGTAACGACTCAAGCGAAGAAACTCAGCCTTATACTCAACCACCGACTTACTCCCCTACACCAAATTCAGGAATGCTTTCCTTTGAGCATCCATATAACTGGCCCCAACGTACTTTCCCTGGAATGACTCCTTAAAGAAATCCCAGTCAATCAGGTCCGCGGCCGTACCCTCTTTCACCGTGAGCCATCATTGGTAGGCCTCGTCTCGAAGAAGAGACACGACCACCTTTAGATTCTCCTCCACCGTGAAGTCTAGGTCATCCATTATACGTTTCACTGCCTTCAGCCAATATTCAGCAAAACTTGGGGATACGCCAGAGACTCCCCTAAATACTTCTGCCATGTTGTTCCTAAGCCTCTCTGGCACAGATTTTTGGGCACCTATGCCCATACCAGCCTTAGCCACTTTTTCCAAAACCCTCAGTACAGCCTGAGACACCACGTCCTCTCCACCTGTCCGGTCCTAAAATTCCACCTCAGCAGCTGGTGGAATCGGTATCTCACTTCTAGACCCATGACTCGATCCTACGGGTTCTGACACGGTCATCCTACCTCTACCGCGACCACGTGGCAGACGTCCTCGACCTCTTGTACTCATTATTCTGGTTTGCGTTTATCTGATTTAAAAGTTTTATGAGTCATTAGTTGTTTCCATTAATTATCCCCGAACAATCTTATGAAACATAGTTTTTAAAAGTGATTCTTTCGAATTCGAACCTATCTATAGTCTTCAATCTTCCTATTCTAGGAATTATGCACACACAACATTCGTACAAGTAACATCCATCACCTAAGGGTATTTTCGTCATTTTTCTAACCAGGGGTATTTTCATAATTTTAACCTACAGGGGTATTTTTGTAATAATTTTTTTTCAAAATATGGTTCCAGGTGATTTTGCGGAATAAGGTTATTTTGGTAATTTTTCAACTCGGGGATATTTTGGTAATTTTGCAAGTTAGGGGTAATTTGGTCATTTTGCAAATCAGGGGTATTTTGGTCATTTTCCAAAACCAGGGAAATTTTTACTAATAAAGAGTAATTTGGTGATTTCAGAACTAAGGTTTACTTTAGGATTTTACAAAATAGGATGGTCGGTCCCTTTCTTGGCCTGTTAACACGTCCTCGTAACTAGGGTGAATAGTCACTATGCACCAGGTAGGATTCTAGTGAAAAGGAGGTGAGTCATTAGGACTGCTTAAATACCAAGCTTTCCCTGAATCCACTCCTAGACATGCATATGCCTATTGCCACACCCTGTCATGGCTAAGGTGAACAATCACTATGCACCAGGTAAGATTCCAGCGAAGAGGAGGTGAGTCACTGATCGCTTAAATACCAAGCTCTTCCAGATCTACTCCTAGACATGCATATGCTTGTTACCACACCTTAGTCTTGTGACTTCTTACGTGTTTTGTTTAATGAGGTTAAGTCTTATGGATTTTAAGAGTTGTTTGTCTAAGCCTAGAGTCCATCAAGTTCTAACCTAAATAGTCTACGTCCCATAAAACCCATTAAGCCCACATTTATGTCACAATTAGGAGTTCAGAATACTTACCTGGCGAACTTAGGCCGGAGACGCAGGTGCCATGCCGAGCTAACAGACCTTTACTAAAAGAAATCCATGTTTCAGAAGTCATTTTTAGAAAATCTTTTGAGCCCAAAACCCCCAGAGCTGAGTTTTGAACCGGGCTCTGATACCAATTTGTAACCCCCCAACCTGGCCCAAACACTACAACCGGATCTGGCATGTCACTAGAAAAATTTTATTAAAATAATTTGGGTTACCAAAAAACCCTAAGTGAAATTTTATATAAAATATACCTTTAGGAATAAAAGCCCAAATTTAAGTACATGCCTTAGTTTAATTAAAGTAAATCTTTGAATAAAAATAAAAATATAACAAATAAATAAACCCATAACAAAACCCAAAACATAAATAAGTGGCCCATGGCCTTTTTACAACGGAGTTCAAATCTATAGAATAAAATAATTAAAAAAACTATTAAGTTGAAACTTTCTGTCGGATCCACATATTCTTTTGCATGGCCACCTTGCGCTCCTCTCCGGCCCGGTCCGATACTCTAGGTGTCACCTGAAAGGTTAATTTAATTGGGTGAGTCGTGAGATCAGTGTGCAACCCTCATGCACCACTAGATTTGGGCCTCATAAAACATAATAATAATCTCATTTATATAGATAAGTAAATAATATGCAAAACCCAACCCGTTTGCCTAGGTTTCCATTCGCTACACGCCCCTGCATCAACCGTTCTCACCATTGGAGATTTCTACAATCAACCTACACCGCTACATCGCCAAGATGGCAATCCACGCTCATCAACTTTTATGGCCCATGGCCCTTATAATGATCACGGATTAGCCGCCACAAGATATCTTTGTAAAAATCGCTACATGTACATATAACTTTCTCCTTTCATCACCCAACCCATGCAATCACTTATAAACAATTTACTTGTAACATTTAATCAGATTATTTACTAACCTGGTGGCCCGCTTTTACCCTCTTTGGGTTTCCATCATTAAACCGAGATTTCAGCATTTATCATAACACATAAAACTTATGAGCATACATTTAATAATCAGATCTAGATGGTGGGAAGTATTACACACCGATTCTCGTACTAATGCTTTCGCTACGCCTACGCTACTATCACTCGAGACAACCACAATCGGCCCTACGATCGACTTGATATTGGCCCACACCGATGGCCAATCTCGCACTACCAAATAGATCGCTTCTTGTATTTAGGTGTTGGTTTTACAGATCCAACCTTTTCTGCCTGACTGTTATTCGAATCCATCATAATCCCTTAATCACTAAACCATTTAAACAATGAGATTTAATTACTTAAACAACTATAACACTTAGAACGAACTCTTACCTAGTTAATCGAGTCCCGAATGTCCTTGAGAACACGTCACCTCCCTTCCTACATTCAGCCATCACCAAAAATAGTTAACCAAACCGATGATCGCAACCCATCTAACACCTTAAGATATTCAGCCAAAGACAAAAGAACAAGAAAGTGGCCATTCGACCGAACCTACCATGGACCACCTACCTTCGGCTTTTCACAAATGGCACAGGAGACTTTAATGAAACAGATTCGGCTTTTAGGTACAGAGAGTGGAATCGACAGGGCCTTAGAAAACTGATTTAGATTAGAAACTTGATAAAAGTGAATGACGAAATCGCTAAGATGCAAAATCCTGAAACTTACCAAATTAAAGAGGAGTATTCGGCTATAGTGCACCTTCGGGAAAACGAAACCACCCTTGTAGATTCGACTATGGGAGATGAGGGTATGAACAAAGGGGATTCAGCTTTTAGAAGGGATCTAGGAGAAAAGAGAAGAGCTAGAGAGTTTTCGATTTCCAAAGATGAAGGTTCTGGCTAAGGTGAGATTTGACTCTGAATAAAGATAAAATTTTGGCTTTTGGAAAAGGAGGAGAATAACAATGAGAGTTGGCTTAAGTGTTTTGAAAAGAATGAGAAAAGAGTTGTCAAAGTATTGACCAACTAGAAAAGAAAAGAAAGAAAAACTCGGAGGAGAATGAAGTGGAGATTTGGCAGAGAAAAGAAAAGATGGAGAGAACTTGTTAGCGAATTTGGCTACTACAAAAGCCTACACTAAACCGATTCCCCAGTAGTTGAGTTTCACCAACTCTGCAACTCTTTGGATAGCTCACATCTTTATCCCTTATCATGATCTACTGACTTATTTAAAAGAGTCTCCATTAGATCCAACTCCTCACCCTTTATCAGCATTAAATCACTTAAATCAAAACACTATAAACTCCTAAAAATTTGCCTTGTGTCGTCCCCTCCTAAGGCTTTTAAGTTTCAAATTTTTGGACCTAAAACTTAGGCTTCGGGTGGCCACAAATTGGGCCTCTTCCCCTTGCCTTTTGACGCCAACTCCTCTCCTTCCTTATGGCATCATTTCCTTCTGGGCCACAAGCCCAAAATGCTCATTAAACTACCTAAAACTTTATTTTAACCCAAGTAAGCTTAAATAGAATATTTAATTTAGGCCTCAGCTCTAAACCTAAATTTTCAAATTTTAACATATGAAACAAATGCCACATAAAAATGCACAAGCCCACCTTTAGGATGTTACAATGATTGGGCCTGAGTCGTAGCAAGAAATTACATTTTGGGCTTTGGAAGGGGGGAGCTATTGACGTTAGGGGTTAAGGGTAATTGGTGGTGGTTTGTGTCGCAAGTAAAGGCTTGGTGGAGTGGCAAGGGAGGCGCTACTTGGACACAAGAGAGTGACGCCTCATGCATGCTAAGGGAGCCTGGGTTCGAGCAGCAGAATCCCCTTTTCTGCTTATTATTTTGACGCCAAGACCAAGGAGAAGTTGAGTTCAGGATGGACTCTGGTGGATGAGGGTGGAAGGAGTCAACAGGATTTGAATGGTTGGAGAAGAGTGAATGTAGGAAGTTTGACTCATTCAAATTGTTTAAATGAGTGGAAGAGAGGAATTCAAGGAGGAAGGAGGGGGACGGCATAGAGTTTGAAGGGTGTTGGGGTGTGTTAGCCGAATTTGGTAGTGGCTAAAGGGTGCTGGAGTTTTCGGTTTTGAGTGTGGGGAGCTGTGCCGAAATTGAGGTGGCTTTGAGTGGAATTTTCGGCATTTAGGTAGGTGCACTCATCGATTTTGGTTTTTTTCTTTTTTCTTTCAATTTCTCTCTTTTTGGAAGCACCAAAATTTCTCTCCTCTTTTTCTCACCTTTTGCAATTGCCGAAACCCCTATTGGTTCTTTGCCTTTCTTCTTCTTTTCTTCTCCTCTCAATAAGCCGTAACCAAATCTATTCTTCTTTCTTTTCTTCATTTTGAACCTAAGCCGAAAGCATCATTCCACTTCTCTTCCAATTTCTTTTCTTCTCCTAGGTTCTCTTGTGCCAAAATACCTAAACCTTCCTTCTCTTTTCTCATTTTGGTTCTAGCCACATCTAGTACTCATCATTCTTTTCCTCTTCATCTACATTCTGTGATAGCTGAATATCCTGGTCACTCTCATTTATTTTTCTCAAAGAACCGAAACTACCTCCTCTCTTCATCACATTTGGGCCGAAACTATCCTTTTCTCTCTGTTCCTTTTGGGTTCTTTTCTACTCTAGTGTTGCCAAAGCTTGCTAGGTGTTGGCCGAATTTGTGGAGTTAAGGTAAGAGGGTGTTCCTTGTATTTGCGTTATCTCTTTCGGATTTCTTGGCCAAAGTCGAATGGCTATTTGTTAATAATGGTATGTTTGGCTGATTATAGGGAAGGTGTGGCAAGCGTTTGGATTCGGGAGTTGCTCGACTCGTGGTTTAGATTTAAATCTTTGGGATTTATTGATTAGGTAAGGGATCTAATTTCGGGATTTAGTTCTTTACAATTTGTTTTACTGCTTTAATGAAAGTTAGTGACTAAGGTGTTATGGACTCGAAGGCTAACCAAGCGTTAGGAGGGTGGATCCGAGACCCGTGCCCTAAGTTCAAGAAGAGAGTAGTGTCATTTGTTCGTGATTGGCCATCGGTGGGGACGGACACTGGCAGACTGATGGTCGATAGCGAGAGTGTCGATTAACGATAGTACCGACGTAGAGAGCATCGTATTGTGAGTAATCAGGTGTGTAACTCTTACACACTTCATTTATTAATATGTTAAATCGTGCAATTGCTAAAAACTAGAATAACTGTTGAAGACGGTAAGTTACCCTTGCGGGTAGGAAGCGAGGACTCTGGGTAAGTCCACTCTGATTGGTTAACATTAAATGCCCGTTAGAATCTGTATATGTCATGCCATGTAATCTCTGATTGTTGAGCATTATCTTTATACTATGAAAGGTATGTTCATTGATGTGGGTTTGATGAGAAGAGGGCTAAGTTATGATTTCAGACTGTCACCAGTGGTTTTGACCACACAGTAGGTTGGCCCCGCTCATTATATTATTGTGACTAAGTCTCAGTGGTTTTGACCACCAATGGTTTTGACAAACATATTGCCATTTGTGACTACGGTCACCAGTGGTTTTGACCACACCGATATTATTTGTGACTACGGTCACCAGTGGTTTTGACCACACCGATACTATTCGTGACTACGGTCACCAGTGGTTTTGACCACACGGGGTAGAAATAGGAGTATGGATGGTTAGGTTTTGGGATTGCATGACTTGCATGTTGACTTATGAATGGTGTACGAGCGTTGCTATTTTTGGGATGGGGGTTTACACACTGAGTCTTGATGACTCACCCCGATGTTTAATTTTGCAGGTAAACCTTAGATTGCGGATGTGGAGCCGAGGTGGACTCGAGGTGGCCATGCTCATTACTTTTTGGGTTTCGTTTTAAATTATTACTCTGGTTTATATACTTTGAATTTGGTTTTTAAGTTCTAATAAGTCCACTATATCTTTATTTTGGGGTTTATTGATCTGCCTATTTTTCACGAAAATTTGCATAAGTTAAACACCACGGCTAACTTTAAAATGAATGTTTTTTTTTTGGACTTGTACAGATTATCGGGTTTTTCTAAAACTTTACCATCGGGTAAAAACCAACAAGTGGTATAAATAGGCTAACACGGTTTCTTTAAAAACTCAATTGGATATGGTTTTGGCAACTAAACTAAAATGATTTCGGCTTTTAAACAAAAATAAAAGGGTTTTCTTATAATTGGAGACAACACACAATCTTTCTAAATCTATTTTGGAAACAACCTGCTTTTAGACAATGCCCCTTTTACTCCGAAGTTTAACCTACAACTTGTATTTTTTTAGAAATCATTTACTTAGGTGACATTTCGGATTCGGTTGTGGTATGTTGACCGGGTTTGGGGTGTTACATTACACCTCCATGTTCATCAATCTTGTTGTTATCTTACTAAGTTATTTCTTTGCTTTCTCCATTACGTCACACCTTTTTGTTAACTTAAGCATTTTTGTTGATACACGATATCAATGAGGGTGGAGAAAAAGGAATGGGGGTGGTCTCGAAGAAAGTCGATTCACGCATGCTAGGGCTAAGACCTGAAAAAGTAGGAGAAGGATGAGTAGGAAAATGAAGAGCAGCCCTATCTATGTTGTACTTTGGGGTATTTATAGGTGGATGATAGTTCTCGGGTAGTCCTCTTGAAGAGAGTGCATGTAACAGCCTGTTTTTAGTGAAATCAGAACAGTGGTTTCGGGATCACAAATCCGAGGTAGAAAGAAAATTCATTTTAATATTATTTTATGGTCTATGGTATGATAGGAATGTCATATGAAAATCTCATTAAGAAATTTTAACAATTACATGTCTAATTTGTTAAAAAAGACTAAATTGCAAAAAGTGCAAAACTTATTAATTATAATAGTTAAGTGATTAAGTAGCTTAACCAATAAATAAGGGAGGACTTAAGGCATAAATATGCCTAAATTAAATGGATGAGGCGGTAAGAATTAATAAAATAAAACCAATTAATGGCAAAATTGTAAACTTTGCCAAATTAAAATGAAATAAAATTGGAATTAAAGATTTTCTAGACATTGCCTCATAAAATTCGGCCAAGAAAAGCCATGGGAATGAGGGTTTAAGCTGGTTCTTCAATTTTTGCTTCATGTGAGTCAAATCCTTACCCGTTTCTTGAAATTTTTATGTTTTTGAGATTGTTACAATTAGGTCCAAGTAACCTTTACCTTAGTTTTTGATTTTATTGAAAGTTTTTGAAGTTACCATTGATGTGTTTATATTATTTTAATTATTAGATGATGAATTTGAGATGTTTTTGGGTATTTAAAATTATTTTGTTAAAGAATTTTGATGAAATCATGATTTAGGGATTAAATTGAAAAGATGTTGAATTCATAGAAAATTCTAAATTTTATGGAATTCATGGGCTACTATTGATATAAATAAATTTTCTAGGATTTGAATAAGGAATAAATTGCATGAATTTGAGCCTAGGGATGAAATCGTAATTAATTAAAAGTATAAGGGCAAAATGGTAATTTTACCAAAGATATGTATTGGATTGAATTGAGTATGAATTGTATTAAATTGTTGTTAAATTCATTCATATAGATCCAGATAGACCAAATACGGAGTTAGACCGAGGAAAAGAAAAAGTGTCATATTAGTAGATTTTGCGTACACAAACACTTGTCGAGGTAAGTTCGTATAATTAAATTGTATGTTTAAATGTTTAATTGAATTGTATGTATGTGATTGTATTATTGCTCTGTATATAAAAGTAATCACATATCTGACGATGACCGACAAGCATTGAGTTTCGTTTGAATAAATGAAATTCGATGAATACAGGGTTCCCCTATTGGTTGTGGTCCTACATGTGTTGCGAACACACCACAGCTCGAAAGATAGTCTCGTTAAATGGTTCTTGCAAGCTACTCGTTAATAGCTCTTTAGAGCATCCCAATTGGTTGTGATCCTGCATGTGTTGTGGACACACCGAAGCTCTTATGAGCGTCTCGATATATGGCTCTTCGGAGCTTCCCGATTAAAGGCTCTTTCATGAGCTTCTCAATTAATTGGCTCTCCAGAGCTTCCTGATATTGGCTCGCTTGAACTTCCTGATTATGGCTCAGATAAGCTTCTCGTTACATGGCTCACATGAGCTTCCCATTAAATGGCTCAAAGAGCTTCCCATTTACATGTTTGTGTGAGCATTCATGTATATTAATTGACAGATTATAGTTTTGTACACCTTGTGTGTACTACCCGTGTATCCATTGACATTTTAAATGATTCAATGGGAAAATCCTAACATGAGAAAATATATGAATTCGAAATGAATCATTATCCGTATATACAAGAAATAAATGGAAATTTGATATTTGATGAGCTCATACATGTTTCTTGATATTCATGTGAAATAAACGACTAACATGTTTGATGAAGTAAGTGTTTAGGCTATTAGCCAAATTGCTTTGGATGTATTTTGTATGCTTACATTAGATGTAAAAGAATGGTAAGTTAATTTCCCGTTATATGAACTTACTAAGCTTAAAAGCTTACTTTGTTTTATTTTTCCCATTTTATAGTAATTCGGAGGCTCGGATTAGTTGGAAGCTTGTCGAAGCATCATCAAACTATCCTTGACTCATTTCGATATAAATATTAAATTACTTTTTGTTATAATGGCATGTATAGGCTAAATTTTACCAATGATGGCATGTATATATGTATGTGTTTGGTTGAAAACTAGCCATTGGTATGGCTTGTAAATGGTATGTTTTGATATGTAAAAATGGACTTAATGTGTTTGATGTGTATTTGAAAGGGATGAATGTAGAAAATCATATAGACATGTTAGTGATTGGTTTGTGATGGTATAAATGGTAAAATATGTCAATATGTATGTCTGGTTAATTTAGTAAATTGGATAGTTAAACATATGTATTGATATGTCATGCATTTGACCTAGTTTTGGCTTGATTTGAATGTTTTGTATTGGCTTGTGAATGTGTTAAAGTGTTAATGTAGGTGGAAGACAAATTAGGTAAAAAATGTGGCCTTGGAAATGGCCTAATTTCATCCACACAGGTAGAGAAACGGGTGTGTGTCTCAGTCGTGTGTAACACATGGTCTATCCCACAGGCGTGTGTCCCTACACTTTGGAAAATTTTGAAATTTTTCAAAAAAAATTTTGAGTTTCCAATTTGGTCTCGATTTAATTCTAATGTGTATTTTGGGCTTCGAGGGCTTATATAAGGGACGATATGAGTGATTATGATTGATGTCTGATATGAAAGTAAAATGATATGAAATGTCTGTATTTGAGTTTGTAAATTTTGGTAATGCTCTGTAACCCTATTTCGACGACAGATATGAGTTATGGGTGCGACAGTGCACCCGTTAGTAACGGATGGCTTAACACAGGATCCAGCCAGGTGGTTAAGGACAAACGGACCACCCATGAAGGGGTTCAAGGCATATAGGTAGTTGATCACTAAGTGACCATCCAGACACTACAAAGTGAGGGCACCACTTGTAACACCCCTAACCCGTAACCGTTATTGGAACAGGATTAAAGGGCATTACCGGACAATCAGAATCATTTACTGGCATTTCACAGCAAAGTCCGACAAAAACACATCAAAGTGTCCCTTAAATAGGCCATCAATACCTTAATCATGCTTTATAAAATGGTCAGGACTAAACCGAACACATACAAAAATTCTCTGAAATTTAAAAATTTTTCTATGATATAGAGGTCACACGCCCGTGTGGGCAGGCCGTGTGCGACACGCCCATGTGTCCAAGCCGTGTCAAAATAGGGCATACATACTAACTTGACCACACGGCCTGGGACACGCCTGTGTGCCCCACCCGTGGTGGAGCCTGACTTGCACCACATGGCAAGTCATACGCTCTTGTGTCCAGCCCGTGGTCGAGCCTGACTTGTTTTGAATTGCAACCTCGAAGGATACGGTCGAGCCACAAGCCCGTGTGCTCAACCGTGTGGGCAAATATAAGCCATTTTCAAGGCCAAATTGCCACCCACACATGGGTTATTCCTACAAACAAAATTAAGCACCAATTCAAGCATCATAGGCAAATAATACATACCAAAATGTACATCATTTCCAACCATTCAAGAGCCTAACAATCATACCAACTTGTAAGGCAATTGATTCTACATAACGTCAATCATTTCAAGATAGAATCCATCATATATTTACCATTAGTAATGTGCTAGCTATGCATTCATGAGTTCACCATTCATGTGACCATTTCATTTGCCATCAAGCTAAATCAAAACTAGCATCATAGGACATAACTAGTGATGGGCTCGAAACTAACTAATATTTCAACAAAGGCAAACGCACCTATCGAATAGTAGTATAGCTGTGATGAGTCTAGAATATCGTATCCTCAAGGACTAAAATTACTATTATTAACTATCTTTTTATTATTTAGCCTAATAATTAAGGGGATTTATTTTAATCTAAAATTTAACTAACTAATTTACTAAAAACGTGACAGAAAGTAAAGAGAGTAATCGAGTAAACCAATGAATAAAGACAATACCCAAAGAAAAATCCACCTAGACTTCACTTATTATTCTGACTCTGAATTAAACGATTTATTCACTTGCATTGATCCGTAGAAATCCCTAAATTATGTTAATATCTCTTTCGAGACTAAGAACAACTGACTCTAGGTTGATTAATTGAAATCTCTTCCTAATTAAAACCTATAACAGTCCGATTTATACCTTAGTCAGAATAGTAGTTTCGGGACCAAAAATTTGAGTCCGTATAATATTTTTAATACTATTTCTTGTGTCTATGATGTGTCATTAAGCATGTGGTAAAGTTTCGTAATTTAATTCGTTCGTTTGTGAGTTTAATTTGAGTAAAGGATTGAATTGCATTGATATGTAAATTAGCATGCCACATGAAAAGGTACCTATTTGCCATGTCTTTAAAAGTATGGAGGCCTTATATGGCAATTAAGCCATTATGGAATTAGTGGATGGTAGAATGTCATAATAACTTTGGTATTAATTTGTCTTATATGTTTAATGGATGGGTAATTTAGTAATTGAATTGTTAGCATAAATTAGTAAAAGAAACAACTGAAAGATAATAGTTATCATATTATTTTTGAATCGAAAATAGCAAGGAAAAGAAACGATTAAACCAAGCTAGGTTTTGACACTATTGTGGTCAAATTCAATGTATGTTTTTAGTCGGTTTTCGATAATTTCTATGTTTTTACAATCGTTGCTTTGTCTTCTATCAAGCCCATGTCTCAATTTGATAAATTGATGTTGTTCATGAGAAATTCCATTGATGTTATGTTGAGCTTTGTGATGATTTAAGGTGTTAAATGAAAGATTTGAGCTAGATGAATATGTTTTGTTCTTGAATTTTTGATGAATTTAGCTAAATGGGGCTAAATTGAGAAAATATTATTTTGGAGGACTAAATTGTGAATTTGATGGAAAATATGGGCTTGTATGATATACATAAGCATTCGACTAAGCATGGATGTGTGATGATTTTTGTGAATTTGATGTTTTGAGAAAAATAGACTAAATTGATAAATTGTGCAAATGTGAGGGCTAATTTGCAAATAGCCCTAAATGTGTGTCCTTGGATTGAATTGAATGAGTTAGTGAATAAAAGAGTTAATTCTGAATATGTATAGATCAATAACTGAGGAAAACGGACTTAGATCGCGAGAAAGCGAAAGTAATTGAGTAGCCGTTTCTGTTTCAGTTAAACCGAATTCGAGGTAAGTCATATTACAAATAAATGAAATTGTATTGAATTGAGCTTATTTACATGACCATCAATGATAAGGAATGCTTATGAGATGTTATGTATATGAATTTCTGAGATAAGATCGATATACAAATAAGTCCGAAAAGTCTCGTATAAACTTAGGAATACAAATGTATCTGTTCTGTTTTATCATGTAAGACCACGTCCAGGGCGTTGGCGTTGATTTGATAATCATGTAAGACCACGTCTGGGACGTTGGCATCGATATGAGCTTCACGTGTAAGACCATGTATGGGATGTTGGCATCAATATGAGCTTTACGTGTAAGACCACGTTTGGGACGTTGGCATCGATATGAGCTTTACGTGTAAGACCATGTCTGGGACATCAGCATCATATTGATTCGTGTAAGACCCTATCTGGGACAGTGGCATCGATATCCAATTACATGTAAAACCTCGTCCGGGACGTTGGCATTGTGCGATTATTCTAAGTTTTTGAGTATCCTATAAGGTTCCTATCGGTTCAAAGGGAAAATCTAAGCTATGAACAATTACGTGAATGTATATTTCATTTTAGGTACGTTTGGTATATACACTAAGTGTGTATAAAAGGTAAGTACCTATATGACTTTGATTTGAAGAAAAGTATGATTGAATATGAGAAAGTGAGATGCAAGAATAGTTATGAAAGAGCTAAGTATATATGTATGAATCTTGAATTGATGTATGTGGAAAATATGGCCAAGTGTATGAACCAAAGCATTTATGTGATTAGAGTGTTAAGTAAATGATATGTGCCAATGTACTTTATGCATATATGCCTTTATTGCTAAGTTTATTTGTATTATGACTTATTAAGCTTTTGGAAAGCTTACTTTGTGTGTGTGTTTTCTCTGTTTTATAGGTCGTCAAAGCTAGTGAAGGCTCGGGACCGTTGATGTAACATCCTTAAATCGGGGTCTCTGCATTTTTTTGTGCATTTCATGTGTTAGTATGTTTGTGGTGCTAGTTTAGGGTGTTTTGGGGTCCATGAACTCGAGATAGGCCTGAGTTATGGTAAAAATTTTTATTCTAAGTACTTGGAAGGGGGAGCCAAGGGAGTTAGGTGATAAGAGGAATTGTAGGAGTGTTATGACACAAAAACCTAGTGGTAAAGTGGCAAGGAGGCGCCACTTAGGTGCAAGTGAAGTGGCGCCATATGCAGGGGAGAGCCTAGGTTCGACGTGAGAATTCCCTTCGCTTGTTATTTTTGATGCCAAAGCTAAGGAGGCAGGTGTGCTTAGGATGGACTCTGGGATGGGTGTTGAAGGAGTCAACACATTTGAATTGGATGGAAAGGAGTGAATGTAGGAGCTTGACTCATTCAAATCAGTTTGAATGAGTGGATGAGAGGAAAATAAGGAGGAAAGGAAGGGATTGAGTTGGGGAGGAGTTGCTAGCTGAAATTTGAAGGGAGTTTTGGTGTGCATTTCGGTTTTGGAGAATAGTAAGGGGATGTGCCGAATTTGGGTTGTTTGGGGTATGAATTTTGGCATTTTGGTGGGTGTTCATTTTCTTTTTGCCTTGAGTTTTCTTCCATCTCCTAGTGTGCCAAAACCACTCTCACAATTGCACTCTTATGCATTTTTGCTCTCTCCCTTTTCTCTCGAAATTCCTTAGTCGAGTGCTCTGCTAAACTTCTCATCATTTCTTTTTCTTTTACTTCTTTAGTGTATGGCTGAATCTCCTCTAGGTTCTTTTCTTTTGTGCCAAGATGAAATCATCATATCACCTCTCTTGCGATTTCTTTTTCCCCTCCCAATCTCTTTTGTGTCAAAACTTGTTCTCTCTTTCCTTTCAATCCTAAAAGCCGAAACCTCTACTACTCTTCTCCTTTTTCTTTTCTGACATCTTGGCCGAATACCAATTGAGTGAGATCAGTCTCTTTTCATCTTTTCTTTGTTTCATGGGGTGACGCTGGCATTCGAAGGTAAGTTATTGGTCTTGTGATCAAATCTTTCTCATCCCTTATCCCTTCCCTCTATCATTTCATATGGTGACAAAAGTCGAATCCTTTGGTACTCATAAGTGATCTTTCGAGTTTTGTGGCTGCAGATTCGGTGTTGGCTTTTCGTCATCACTCTTAGTCAATTTCGTTAGTATGGGGGTAAGTGCTTTTATTATTTCGACATTTTTTTTGTATGTTATTACGTTAAAATACCGTAGGCTTTAATCCTATGATGGTAGTACTTGGCCGATTGTAGGGGAGACTTGCCATCGTGTAGCCTTGGGTTTTGCATGGAGATCGAAAGGTGTTAAGGTAAGAGTGATCATTTGGGTGCGTTATCTCTTCCTTCGGGATTTCTTGGTTAAACCAAATGGCTATTTGCTTAATGGATTGTGTTGGTCGAATATAGGAAGGGTGAAGGCAAGCGGTTGGATTTTTGGGTTTCACTTGATTCATGGTTTAGATCTAAATCTTCGGGATTTATTGATTAGGTTAGGGATTTATTCATTCGGGTTTGATATTCTTAGTCATAGTATTCTCTGTGTTCACCTGGCTTAGTGACCCAAAGGTGTTATGGACTCTAATGGCAGCCAAGCATTAGGAGGGTCGATTTGAGACCCCACCCTAAGTTCAAGAAGAGGCCGTGTCTCATGGTTCGCGATTAGCCACCTAGGTGTGGACCAGCATTCGAGCAGGAGAGTAGGCAGATAGTGGTAGTGTCAATTAACGACAGCACCGATGTGGAGGGTGTCATATTGTGAGTAATCAGGTGTGTAACACTCATACACTCCATCAGTTAATTTGCTACGTATGTTTTTTGTTAAAAGTCAAATAACTATTGAAATCGGTGTGTTACCCTTGTGGGTATGGCGTGGACTCCGGGTAAGTCCCCGTGGATTGGCTATCGATATATCTTTGTTATACTATTTGATTATGCTATGCTATGTGCTATTCGCATTACAAACATGTTATTATGCCACGGAAAATGTGTTCATGATGATGGGTATGCTGAAAGGAGGGGGAAGGATGATTTAGACTGTCACCAGTGGTTTTAACCACACAGTGGGTTGGCCCCGCTTTCCTTATTATTTGTGACCAGTCTCAGTGGTTTTGACCACCAGTGGTTTTGACCACACATGGATTATTGTGACTCGTCCTAGTGGTTTGGTACCATAGTGGGTTGGCCCCACATGTTGATTACGGGATTGTTATCGAGTGGTTTTGACCACACGGTGGGTTGGCCCCACCATATGATTTGTGACTACGGTCACCAGTGGTTTTGGCCACAATTATGTGATTTGTGACTACGGTCACCGGTGGTTTTGACCACGGTGGTTTTGACACAGGGTGAGAGTATGGTTGGTTAGGTTAGGTTTGCATGATTTGCATATTGACTTATGAGATGTGTAAGTGCCTTGTTATTACCGGGATGGGGATTTATACACTGAGTCTCGGTGACTCACTCCTTCCCTTACATTTTGCAGATGAGGCATAGATCGTGAATGTGGAGCCGGGGTGGATTCGAGATGGCCATGCGCTATGTTTTTGAGTTTTATTTGAATTACTACTTCGGGTTAATTTACTTTTAAACTTGGTTTTGGATTTGTAATAAGGCCGCTAAATTTTATTATTTTGGGTTTTTGATTATCTACTTTAAGTTTTATCATACTGTGCTTAAGTTAACTAACATAGCATGTTCTAATAACCTGTAAAATCAACGTTTTCGAAAATTGTACAACTTATCGGGTTTTTCAAACTTTACCATCGGGTAATACTAAACAAATGAAGTCAGCAAACTAACTCAGACTTTCTCCGAACTAAGTTTTTCTTTATGTTCAGATACAAAATAGTTTTCAACTTTATTATGCTAAACTCACTCGGGTTTTCATACAACCAAACAACTTACCAAAACTAGAAACAACAAACGATCTTCTCAAGGGAGTTTTCTTTTAAAACTCAAAATGAAAAAATGTTTTCGATAACACTTTTTCACAAAAGTAAACCAGCAACTTGTTTTCTTCAAATTATTTTCACTCTGTGACATACTGAATTCGGTCGTAGTGTGTTGATCGGGTTTGGGGTGTTACAATTTTGGTATCAGAGCCGGGTTCAAAAGCTCAACTATGGGCCCGGGCTCAAAAATATTTTAAAAATGGGTTATGAAAGGTTTTTGTGGGAAAGGTACGGTTGGAAAAGCATGGCACCGAGTCTCCGGCACCGATCCGCCCAGGTAAGTACCCCTATTTGTGTTAATATGATTGTAATGATGATGTTATGACTAGTAGAAATAGGGATTTACTTTAGAGACTTAAACCATAGGATTGTGTGAACTTACAAAAACAATCCCGTATTAAACTATTCATAAGACTGTGCTTTAATAACAGTGGAATAAGTCTAACGATAAAAGCGTTAAATCGAGATCAATTCATATCGGCGATCATGAGTGCACGAAGGCGTGGGTATAATATCGTGGGACGAGGTAGGGGTAGGATAGCGATTGTCGGAACCGGTAGGGTCTGGACATGGGTCAGAGAACGAGGTACCACCGCCGCAAGTTGTGGGCGCGAAATTTTAGGATCAGACGGTTGGTGATGATGCGATTGTCGTGGCGATCTGCGGGTTCTCGAAAGGTTTCTGGTGCAGCGTCGAATGGGAGCTCGAAAATCTGTGTTCGAATGACTCCGAGCTAATGGCATAGAGGTATTCAGAGGTGTATCTGGTGTGGCTTCTAGTATGGCAGAATATTGGCTGGAGGTGACAAAACGTATCATGGACGACCTGGATTTTACTGGTGAGGAGAAGCTAAAGGGTATAGTATCTCTTCTCGAGATGAGTCATATCGATGGTGGCTCACGGTTGGGGACGAACAATGGCCGAAGACATCACTTGGGATTTCTTTAGGACAGCCTATCAGAGGAAATACGTTGGGGCAAGTTACATTGATGCACAGCGTAAGGCGTTCCTGAATTTGGATCAAGGAAATAAGTCAGTATCGGAGTATGAGGCAGAATTTCTTTGGTTAAGTCGGTATGCACGGGGTATTGTGGGCACAGAACATGAGCGCTGTGTCAGATTTGATGATGGGTTGAGAGATGAGCTGCGGATGTTGATTGCTCCACAGTAGGAGGGAGAATTTACAGTCTTAGTAGAGAAGGCCAAAGTTGCTGAGGAAGTGAAACTGTCAGTGAGATAGAATCAGGATAGGAATTGGACCAAGAGGAGTTCTGGGTTATCAGGGCTTGCCGGGAATTCGCAAAAAAGGGCTAGATATGGTGGGCAGGATCAGGGTTCCAGGCCTGCTACTACTACTCAGTGGCCGCCACGGTGTGCTCGATGTGGAAAGTCTCACACGGGGGAATGTTGGACTAGAAACAGAGGGTGTTTTGAGTGTGGGTCAATGGGACACCGAGTGAGGGATTGTCTGCAAAGGTCAACTAGGCTTCAGTCTGGGGATCAGGGTCGTACACTATTCAGGAGGGATGGTCAGCAACCACAGAGGGGTCGCAGTTCGGCCGGGGAAGGTAACGGCTCGAGACGAGGCCACGAAGCATCGGGTAAAGGTGCTGGGAGCGTAGAGGCGAGACAGCTTGGGTTGGTCTACGCAGCAAGGCGTCGAGAAGAGGGCGACGCACCGGGCGTCATAACCGGTATGTTCTTAATTTTTGGACTGCCTTATACTGCTTTGATAGATGTTGGTTTGATGCACTCGTATGTTGCTAGTAGTATAGTGGAAACTATGAACTTAGACTTTGAGATTACTTCTAGGGAGATGACAATAATAAGCCCTCTAGGTCACTCTGTAGAAGTAAATAAACTGTATAGAGATGTGCCCTAGAACTTCAAGAGGTAGTGTTTTTGGCTGATCTGATGGAACTACCGTTCGGGGAGTTCGATCTGATTCTCGGGATGGATTGGCAAGGGAAGTACTAGGCCAGTTTGGATTGCGCAGCTAAGTGCGTGGTTTTAAGGACAGTTGAAGGTGAAGAGGTAGTAATGTTAGGTAATAGAAGAGATTATCCATCTAATGTTGTACTTGCTCTGAAGGCCGAGAAAATGGTGAGGAAGGGTTGTGAGGCATTTATGGTGCATGTTTGTGCCTTGGAGGCCAAGGAATCAGTTGTGGGGAATGTTCGAACGGTGAAGGAATTTACCGATGTATTCCCAGAGGAACTTCTGGGTCTGCCTCCGAACCGTGAAGTTGAGTTCGATATAGACTTGTTACCCGGAATCGCGCCAGTGTCTATTGCCCCATATAGGATGGCGTCGAAGGAATTGGTGGAACTGAAGGCACAGATTTAGGAATTGTTGGACCGTGGTTTCATCCGACCGAGTGTATCACCTTGGAGAGTGCCTATGCTCTTTGTTAAGAAGAAAGATGGTACAATACGGATGTGTATAGACTACCGCCAGCTGAATAAGTTGACGATCAAGAACAAGTATCCATTGCCCAGGATAGACAATTTGTTTGATCAGCTTAAGGGTGCATCGATTTTCTCTAAGATAGATCTTAGGTCGGGGTATCATCAACTCAAAGTGAAGGAGGCTCATATCCATAAAATGGCATTTCGTACTCGTTATGGGCACTACGAGTTTTTTGTAATGCCGTTCGGGTTGACTAATGCACCGACAGCGTTCATGGACATGATGAATCGGGTGTTTCAACCGTACTTGGATCGGTTCGTAGTAGTATTTATAGAAGACATTTTGGTTTACTCAAATCTGAGGAGGAACATGATGCGCACCTACAGGTGGTTCTACAGACTCTGAGGGAGAAGCAACTATTCGCCAAGTTTAGTAAGTGCGAGTTTTGGCTTAAGGAGGTAACTTTCTTGGGTCATGTGGTGTCAGCTGAAGGAATTAGGGTGGATCCTCGGAAGATTGAAGTAGTGTTGGATTGGAAACCACCTAAGTTGGTAACAAAGATTTAGAGTTTTTGGATTTGGTAGGATATTACAGAAGATTTGTAGAAGGGTTTTCTTTGATTGTAGTGCCGTTGACCAAGTTACTAAGGAAAGGGGTTCCATTTGTGTGGTCTGATAAGCAGCAGGAAAGTTTTGACAAGTTAAAGAAGATTCTGACAGAAGCTTCGATTTTGATTCATCCTGAAGCAGGGAAGGAATTTACGGTTTATTGTGATGAATCGCATACTAGTTTGGGGTATATGTTGATGCAAGAGGGGAAAGTGGTGGCGTATGCGTCTCAACAGTTGAGACCTTATGAAGGTAACTACCCGACATATGATCTGGATTGGCTATAGTGGTCTTTGCCCTAAAGATTTGGAGGCACTACTTGTATGGGGAGAAGTCGATAGTCTACACGGACCACAAGAGTTTGAAGTATCTGTTGACATAGAAAGAATTGAATTTGAGGCAGCGGAGGTGGATCGAGTTGTTGAAGGACTACGACTTCTCGATTGAATACCATCTGGGTAAAGCTAATGTAGTGGCTGAAGTGCTGAGCCACAAGGTAGTAGCGGACCTGAGAGCAATGTTTGCTCACCTTAGTATGTATGACAACGAGAGTCTATTGGCAGAATTGCAAGTAAAGCCAACATGGGTGGATCAGGTTAAGGAGAGGCAGCTAGTGGATGAGGTTTTGAGTGCTCGGAGGTTGCAAGTGCAGAACGGTGAATTGGAGGGTTACAGCTTGGGCAGTGATGGAATGCTGTGTTTTCAAGGGAAAGTATATATACCGAAGGACGTTGGATTGAGGTAGCGGATTCTTCAGGAAGCTTATAGCAGCCCATACGCTATGCATCCTGGAGGTAGCAAGATGTATCGGATTTGAGGAGCGATTACGGTGGCGGGTCTTAAGCGGGAAGTAACTAAGTTGGTGAGTAAGTGTCTGACATGCCAACAAGTCAAAGCTGAGCATCAGTTACCGTCAGGTCTGTTGCAGCCAGTAAAGATTCTGTAGTGGAAGTAGGAAAGGATTACAATGGATTTTGTCAGTGGGTTACCCCTTACGCCTAGCAAAAAGGATTCAGTCTGGGTGATTATTGATCATCTGAAAAAGTCGGCCCATTTCATACTAGTTGAATTGATTATTCACTCCAAAGGTTGGCTAAGTTGTATGTAGTAGAGATAGTATGGTTACATGGGGTGCCGGTGTCGATTATTTTAGATAGGGATCCCAGATTCATGTCAAGGTTCTGGAAAGCTTTGCATCAGGCATTGGGTACGAGGTTGGATTTCAGCACGGCTTTTCATCCATAGTCAGACGGACAGTCAGAAAGGGTAATTCAAATCTTAGAAGATATGTTAAGGGGTTGTGTTCTAGATTTTAGCGGTAGTTGGGAGGAATATCTACCATTGGTAGAGTTTGCGTATAACAACAGTTATCAAGTAAGTATCCAGATGGCACCATATGAGGCATTATATGGACGGAAGTGTCACACCCCTACGTGTTAGACAGAACTGGGTGAACGTCAAATGTTGGGTCCAGAGTTAGTGACGGAAATAGAAGATAAGGTTAAGCTGATTCGGGCTCGTCTAAAAGAGGATTTGAGCTCGTCTGAAAGAGGCTTCGAACAGGAAAAAGTCTTATGCCGATCTCAAGCGGAGAGATATAGAGTTTGAAGTAGGTGACAAGGTCTTTCTGAAGGTATCGCCATGGAAGAAAGTCTTGAGATTTGGTCGGAAGGGCAAGCTAAGCACTAGGTTCATCGGCCCGTATAAAGTATTGAAGCGAGTGGGACCAGTAGCTTATCAGCTTGAGTTGCCAGCAGAATTGAGTCAGATTCACGACGTGTTTCATGTTTCAATGCTTAGGCGCTATCGATCAGATCCGTCCCATATTGTGCCAGTGGAGGAAATTGAGGTGAGCTCAAACTTGTCTTTCGAGGAGGAACCAGTGCGGATTTTGGATCGGGATGTCAAAGTGCTACGTAAGAAGTTAGTTCCTTTGGTGAAAGTATTATGGCGGAACCATGGTACGGAGGAGGCCAAGTGGGAACTAGAGGATGTGATGTGGCAGCAATACCCTCAACTCTTCTGACCAGGTAATTTTGAGGCCAAAATTATTTTTAAGGGGGTAGAACTGTAACATCCTTAAATCGGGGTCTTTGCATTTTTTTTGTGCGTTGCATGTGTTAGTATGTTTGTGGTGCTAGTTTAGGATGTTTTGAGGTCTAGGCATGAGCTCGGGATAGGCCTGAGTCATGGTAAAAATTTTTGTTTTGAATACTTGGAAGGGGGAGCCAAGGGAGTTAGGTGATAAGAGGAATTGTGGGAGTGTTATGACACAAAAAACCCAATGGTAAAGTGGCAAGGGAGGCGCCACTTGGGTGCAAGTGAAGTGACGCCATATGCAGGGGGGAGAGCCTAGGTTCGAGCAGTAGAATTCCCTTTCTGCTTGTTGTTTTTGATGCCAAAGCTAAGGAGGTAGTGTGCTCAGGATGGACTCTCTTGGATGGGTGTTGAAGGAGTCAACATATTTGAATTGGATGGAGAGGAGTGAATGTAGGAGCTTGACTCATTCAAATTGGTTTGAATGAGTGGATGAGAGGAAAATAAGGAGGAAAGGAAGGGATTGAGTTGGGGGAGTTGCTAGCCGAAATTTGAAGGGAGTTTTGGTGTGCATTTCGATTTTGGAGAGTAGTAAGGGGGTGTACCAAATTTGGGTTGTTTAGGGTATGAATTTTGGCATTTAGATGGGTGTTCATTTTCTTTTTGGCTTGAGTTTTCTTTCATCTCCTAGTGTGCCGAAACCACTCTCACAATTGCATTCTTATGCATTTTTGCTCTCTCCCTTTTCTCTCGAAATACCTTAGTTGAGTGCTCTCCTAAACTCCTCCTCATTTCTTTTTCTTTTACTTCTTTAGTGTATGGCTGAATCTCCTCTAGGTTCTTTTCTTTTGTGCCAAGCCAAAATCATCATATCACCTCTCTTGCGATTTCTTTTTCCCCTCCCAATCTCTTTTGTGTCAAAACTTGTTTTCTCTTTCCTTTCAATCCTAAAAGCCGAGACCTCTGCTACTCTTCTCCTTTTTCTTTTCTGACATCTTGGCTGAATACCAATTGAGTGAGATCGGTCTCTTTTCATCTTTTCTTTGTTTCGTGGGGTGACGCCGGCATTTGAAGGAAAGTTCTTGGTCTTGTGATTGAATCTTTCTCATCCCTTATGCCCTCCCTTTATCATTTCATACGGTGACAAAAGCCGAATCCTTTGGTACTCATAAGTGATCTTCGAGTTTTGTGGCTGCAAATTTGGCGTTGGCTTTTCGTCATCACTCTTAGTCAGTTTCGTTAGTGTGGGGGTAAGTTCTTCTATTGTTTCGACATTTTTTTTGTATGTTATTACGTTAAAAACCGTAGGCTTTAATCCTATGATGGTAGTACTTGGCCGATTGTAGGGGGAGACTTGCCATCGTGTGGCCTTGGGTTTTGCGTGGAGATCGAAAGGTGTTAAGGTAAGAGTGATCATTTGGGTGCGTTATCTCTTCCTTCAGGATTTCTTGGTTAAGCCGAATGGTTATTTGCTTAATGGATTATGTTGGCCGAATATAGGAAGGGTGAAGGCAAGTGGTTGGATTTTCGGGTTTCACTCAATTCGTGGTTTAGATCTAAATCTTTGGGATTTATCGATTAGGTAAGGGATTGTATTCATTCGTGTTTGATATTCTTAGTCATAGTATTCTCTGTGTTAACCTTGCTTGGTGACCCAAAGGTGTTATGGACTCTAATGGCAGCCAAGCATTAGGAGGGGTCAGATCTGAGACCCCAGCCCCTAAGTTCAAGAAGAGGGCCATGTCTGCGGTTCGTGATTGGCCACTGGTGTGGACCAAACATCCGAAAGCAGAGAGTAGGCGGATAGCGGTAGTGTCGATTAACGCGATGATGATGTGAAGGTGTCATATTGCGAGTAATCGGTGTGTAACACTCACACACTCCATTAGTTAATTTTCTAAGTATGTTTATTGTTAAAAGTCAAATAACTATTAAAATCGATGTGTTACCCTTGTGGGTATGGCGTGGACTCGGGTAAGTGCCCCGTGGATTGGCTATCGTTATACTATTTGATTATGCTGCATGCTATGCATTACAAACATGTTATTATGGAAAATGTGTTCATGATGATGGGGGGAGGAGGGAAGGATGATTTAGACTGTCACCAGTGGTTTTGACCACACGATGGGTTGGCCCCGCTTTCCTTATTATTTGTGATCGGTCTCGATGGTTTTGACCACCGTGGTTTTGACCACACATGGATTATTGTGACTCGTCCCGGTGATTTGGTACCACGATGGGTTGGCCCCATATGTTGATTAAGGATTGTCATTAGTGGTTTTGACCACACGGTGGGTTGGCCCCACCATATGATTTGTGACTACGGTCACCAGTGGTTTTGGCCACACTTATGTGATTTGTGACTACGGTCACTAGTGGTTTTGACCACCAGTGGTTTTGACCACACAGGGTAGACACAGGAGTACGGTTGGTTAGGTTGGGTTTGCATGGTTTGCATATTGACTTATGAGATGTGTAAGTGCCTTGTTATTACCGGGATGGGGATTTATACATTGAGTCTCGATGACTCACTCCTTCTCTTACATTTTACAGATGAGGCATAGATCGCGGATGTGGAGTCGGGGTGGACTCGAGGTGGCCATGCGCAATGTTTTTAGGTTTTATTTCAATTACTATTTCGGGTTAATTTACTTTTAAACTTGGTTTTGGATTTGTAATAAGGCCGCTAAATTTTATTATTTTGGGTTTTTGATTATCTACTTTAAGTTTTATCATACTGTGCTTAAGTTAAATAACATAGCATGTTCTAATAACCTGTAAAATCAACGTTTTCAAAAATTGTACAACTTATCGGGTTTTTCAAACTTTACCATCGGGTAATACTAAACAAATAAAGTCAGCAAACTAACTCAGACTTTCTCCGAACTAAGTTTTTCTTTATGTTCAGATACAAAATGGTTTTCAACTTTATTATGCTAAACTCACTCAGGTTTTCATGCAACCAAATGACTTACCCAAACTAGAAACAACAAACGATCTTCTCAAGGGAGTTTTCTTTTAAAACTCAAGACGACAAAATGTTTTTGATAACACTTTTTCACAAAAGTAAACCAGCAACTTGTTTTCTTCAAATTATTTTCACTCTGTGACATACTAAATTCAGTCGTGGTGTGTTGACCGGGTTTGGGGTGTTATAGTTGAGGATCATCATCACACTACTCAACTTGTGTTTGGTACACTTTGGAAATGTATATAGCTAAATATGGCATGTATAGGCTAGTAATTGATATAAGTTTGTTATATGAACTTAGCCATGTGATATGGTTAGTTTTGAGTTGAGTTTTTGCTTAATGAATGTGATATGGGAAGTATGTTTTTGGCATGGTTAAATGACTCATGAAATGGTCAAGTTTTGAAGAAGCAAATGAATGAATTATGCTTGTGTTGAGATAAGTTTTAGTCTTGTAATTTTGGCATGATTGAGATTGGTTTTGAATGAATAAATTGAATGGTTAATTTTGGCATGTTTATGGTTGTTAAAGGTGCATGAAATTATTGGTAAATTGCTTATAGGATTGACCCTAGGTGGGTGGCATTTTGGTCTTACAAATGACCTATATTGTCACACGATTGTGTCACACAGGCGTGCCTAGTGACCGTGGGGTAAATTCAATAGCTAGCTTAAGAGCACACGGCCATGGTACACGGACGTGCCTAGTAGCCATGTGAGAAAGTCAGTATATGGCCTAAGAGTACACGGCCTTAGCACACGGGGGTGCTTGGTAGCCGTGTGGTTTTGGAAGGATCGACCACGACCAGGGTACACGGCGTGCCTGGTGGCCGTGGTGTTAATTCTGATTTGACCACGGGGAGGACACACGGGGGTGTCTAGTAGCCGTGGGAGGCACACACCTACCCACACAGGCGTGTATCCCCTGAAGTTTAGAAATGTTTTAAATTTTTGAGAAATTATGTATGTGTTACGATTTAGTCCCGATCCGGTTTATAAGCATGTTTTAGGTCTTGTTGACCTATTTAAGGGACATTATGATTGAGATTAATGAATGGTTGTATGAATTTCTATAAATGTTTTGATTTTTTCGATAGCGCCTTTAACCCTAGTTCGACGACGGATACGGGTTAGGGGTGTTACAAAACCCCTATCGTCTCATTAACTCGATCTATGGATTCCCTTATTAGATTTGACTCTAATCCGGCGGATTTATGTCATCCTATTTCTAGGGTTGCAATCAACTTCGCTTAATTATGTGAGATCTTCTCTTAAACAGGGACTTTTGCTCCACTAAATAAGCACATTAAACTTGAATTAATATCCTGAAAATATTAAAACAAGGGTTAAAAACACATAATTAAGAACAAGAACAAGTATTTATCATGTAATTCAGATTTATTAAATAATAAGATTCATCTAGGTTTCATCCTCCTTAGGTATTTAGGGAGTTTAGTTCATAACATCTTAGAATTAAGAAAACAACAAGACATAAAGAACCCAAAAACTTCTAAAGAACTTGATGGAGATCTTCAATCTTGAGTAGATCTACTTTCGAGATGAATCCGACGGCTTCCTTCGAGTAATTTCTTCATTCTACACTATGTTCTTCCTTTAGGTCTTCCTCTGGCATGTATTTATAGGCTTTAGAAGGATCAGAAACCCTAAAAATTGGCTTTTTTCGCGTGAAAACAAAGCAGGGTGGGATGGGGAAACGGGCGTGTGCACAGCCCGTGTGAGGGTGTCCAGGCCGTGTGGAAATTTGCATGGCTCGCAAGTGATAAGGGCTGGAACACGGGCGTGTGTCAAGCCCATGTGGTTCACACAGGCATGTGCCCTACCCATGTGGTTCTGGCTTGGCCATATGGATCTTTAAAGTGGCCCGTTTTGTCCGGTTTTGGCCTGTTTTCTACTCCTTTCGCTTTCCTATGCTCACCTAAGTATAGAAATAGAAATTTAAATGATTAGAAGCATCGAATTCACAAAATTATATGAATAATCATTCAAAAACACGCTAAACGTGGGATTAAAATGTGTTACTTTTATGATTTATCAAATATCCCCATACTTAAGCGTTTGCTTGTCCTCAAGCAAAATCCTCAACTCACAATTAAAAATTAAACTTCCTCAAGTCATAATTCTCATCAATATTGTCTTATCATAATTCACAGATAATTCACACATTGATAATTTAACTAAAAGAATCTTAAAGATTCAAACAATCCAAGTCACAAATTTTTATAGCATAAAAACATAGGTGTTTCCCCTTATCTAAATAATTACCTTTGATTCAAAACCGACAAGAATTGACATCCTCACTAAAGATTCATTAAAATCACTCAAAGTGTTTAAGGTTCAAATTAAGCACTCAAAAGTCAAACATGAAAAGTTATTACCATAGGCTTACATGAAAATCAAATCTCCACCACTATAAAATGAGATGATACACAAATCAAAAGGTCTTTGAAAGGGTTATAATGGGGCTTGGGTTAAAGGTGTGGAAAAAGGCTGAATTAGAGGTTAAAATCGAGATTGAATTGACAATTTACCTAACTTGAAAAATAAACTAATAATGAATAATTACAATAATAACACGAGCTTCTTCTCAAAATGTGAACTTAACCGTTTAAGCTCAAAAAACATAAAACTAGTAATAATGAATATATATTTCCACTTTTTTTTTTTATGAATGTACAATAATAAGAAAGAATTTAACAACTAAAATAAAAAAAAACATAGTTAGGCAACTGATCAAATCAAATCTCGACAAGAAAGGGGGTTTATAAAATAGGAACAACGAAGCAAAATTTGAGTTTTGGGTTAATATTAATGGGTGAGTCAAGAAATGGTTTATTAGGCTTAAAGGGGTTCACTAGGGGTTAATTATGAAGGTAGGCTTTTAGTAGATTAAATGGGTTAAAACCTAGGTGCCTTTATCATCTCAGTATAGCAAATCAAAAGTGTGGTCTCGACATGCATAATCGAAGCAAGTTATAGAATAACAAATCAATATTGACGCACTCATAACTAATAATAAAGTGAGCAAGAAAAATGTATGCTCTAAAGGCTCAAAATCTCACAAAAAATTATGGTTTTTGATGTCATTCTTGTAAATCTCAAACTTTAAGGTAATATTTAAATTTAGGAAAACAACCTAGCAATTTTAATTCTGAAAATAGACTTATCATGCTTGATTCTCTAATGTCTTAAAGTTAAAACAATCAATGCACAATTACCTATGACTTAATCCAAAACATATCAATAAAAATCATAAATCAATAAAAATTCATCCTAATAGTGATATGAGAAAATTTACTTAAGAACAAGATATAATTCAGGGATTTTCTAGTAATGATATAATTAACCTCCCTACACTTAAGATGTACATTTTCCTCAATGTACCAAAATAGATAATGACAATATAATAAGAATATCATAAGAGAGGGAGATGAGTGAAACTTCCTGAATATTGGATGAAATCCGTAGAAAAGTGAACGCGGAATTGTAGATATAACAAAGTGAGGTGCATGATTCTGAGCAACTATTAAGAAAATAAACACAACTGTGGAAGAAGATTAAGGGGTTACTCGATTAGGAATAATTATAAAAAACTAAAATATAGTTCAAAATATAAAAGGTAAGTCTTTGAAAATATAATACGAAACATAAAGGAAAATAGAATAAAAATAAAAATAAAAATAAAAATAAAGACAAAAATAAAATAAATGGACTCAAAGGTCCTCATCATCAGACGCGTTGCGAGGTGGCGATGACGTAGGTGAAATATGGAGATGGTGGTAGATCTACTGTAAGGTGGCCTCGAGACTGTCGAATCGCTGATAACACTGCTGCTCGAAGTGAGTGAGTCGCTAGGATATGTCGGTTAAAGTAGCAGCAGAAGAAGGAGGTCGGTGACTCGGAGGTGGGAGGGGGAAGGTTGCTGCAGCTAGGGTTTGGGGGGATTTTGGAGGAAGAAGAAAGAGAAAAAAATAAAAAGGGGTTTTATAGGTGACACGGTCGTGTAATGGCCGTGTTGGATCACACAGTCGTGTCACACGCCCATGTGGCTTGAATTCCAGTCCGTGTTCATCGCGATTTGTAAAAGCGTAGTATTCACATGGCCTTGGACACGCCCATGTGTCCAGGCCATGTGGTTCTACACGGCCACGTCGCACGGCCATGTGCAAAGCCCTTCGCTTCTCCCACGCCCGTGTGGATTTTGAAACGCGTGTGATCGTTCACACGGTAGTGTGTCTTGCCCATGGAGCTCTCTGACTTGTTTTAAATTTTGAAATTTGAAAAATTTAGCTCCAGTTTTCACATGGCCTAGGACACGTCCGTGTGGAATTTTGACATGCCAGTGTGATCGTACACAGAGTCGTGTGTCGTGCCCGTGGAGCTCTCTGTCGATTTATTTAAAATTTAAAAACTAAGTACCAGGATCCATACGGCCATGGACACATTTTAAAACACATTTTTTTATTTATTTGATTAATGTTGAAAATATCATAAAATATAATTAGTAAATTAGGCATGTTAATGCTCGGGTTGTCTCCCGATAAGCACTTGTTTAGAATCTAAGCTCGACTTACCTCGTTTTCACTTAGTTACGGTAGTTCACGGAGTTGACACTCTTTTCTCCTGCTATCAGTTCTATTATCCACATACAGTTTGAGTCGAGTAGTGTTTACCTTAAAAGTGCCAAAATTAGAATGAGCTACCTCAACTGTTCCGTATGGAAAGACATTAAGTACCGTGAAAGGGGTCACTCCATTTATATTAAGCCATGACTGGGTTAATCGAGGGTCGGTTTCATCAAGTAGTACTTTGTCCCCTACCTTGAAGTGTTTTGTTCCACCTTTTATCTCGTCATGGAGTTGCTTCGGTTTTGCTTAGTGTATTCCTAGGTTCTCATTGCTTAGTGTCCTCCATTCGTCTAGTTCATCGATCTGATGCCTTCGCTTCTCATGGGTTGTTCTGTGTTTGTCACATAGGATAGAATATGGCTCCATCACTTTCTTCCTAGGGATTTCCTAAAAAGAAGTTTGAGCTACAATGTTACTTTTATTAACAGAACTCGTAAAATCATCTCGATCACTAGATATCTTAATAGAATCACGAGCTTGGATTTTAATCGTGTCATCCCCTACATGAAGTAACAATTCACCTGTGCCAACATCAATTATAGTTCTAGAAGTTGCTAAAAAGAGTTGTCCTAAGATTAAAGGTAGGTCTAATAAACCTCAATTTATACATATTTTAACCCCATGCTTGGCTTAGTTTGGATGAATTTTCATTAAATTTGATGAATTCGATGCTCCTAATCCCTTAAGTTCATGTTTTACACTCAGAAGAGCTTAGGGAGTCAAAAAGAACAAGAAACGGGCTAAAACAAGACGAAATGGGCCTACATAGGAAATCAACACGGCCTAGACCAATAAACACGGCCTAGACCAATAAACACGGCCGTGTGTTATGAGCAGGATCAAACATGGCTTGGATCAATGTACACGGGCAGACCACATGGCCGTGTGTGGCAGCAAAATTGAGCACGGTCTAAGGAATCGAACATGGGCGTGTCACACGGGCGTGTCCCTTCCATATCAAAGTTTAATTCTATTTGGAATAGACCACTTGTGGGCCAAGAGAGGTGTTCCAAAGCCTATATAAACACCTTAAAGGGAAACCTAAAGGGGATGCCGAGTAGAAGGTAGAAAATACTCGAAGACAGCCGTCGGAAGTAGCTCGGAAGAAGGATCTCCATCAAGACTAAAGATCTCCCATCAAGTTCTTTAAAAGTTTTTGGGTTTTCTTATGTTTTGTTGTTTTCCTTATTTTAAGATGTTTCCCCCCATTAGTATGAACTAAATCCCTTAGATACCTAAGGGGATGAAACCTAAGATGGATCTTACTATTATTTGATTTATATGATAAATACTTATTCTTATTCTTAATTGTGAGTTCTTATTCTTATTTTGATAATTCAGGTTATTGATTAAAGTCGAATGTGCTTATTCAGAGGAGCAAAAGTTCCTATTTAAGAGTAGATCAACACAATTAAGCGAGTTGATTGCAACCCTAGAAAAAGGGCAACGAAAATCTTTCGGATTAGAGTCAAATCTAATAAAGGAATTTATAGATCGAGTTAATATGACAATAGGGGTTTTAATTAGAAAGAAATTTCAATTAATCAACCTAGAGTTAGTTGTTTTTAGCCTTGAAAGATTAAATTAGGGATTTCTATGGATTAAGTCAAGTGAATAAATCATATGAATCAAAAGTAATAAGTGAAGTCTAGGTGGATTCTTCCTTAGGTATTGCCTATCTCATATAAGTTGTCTAAAAGTATTTTCCTAATTCTTTCATAGTCGTGTTTAATTAGTTTTAGTTTAAAAGAAATCACTTCAATTCTTAGGCTAGATAATAAAAAGATAGTAATTACTAGTACTCTTGGTCCTTGTGGATACGATATTACCGGTCTTACCATAACTATACTATTGAACGATAGGTGCACTTGCTTTTATTGTGATCGTAGTTAGTTTGAGACCACATCAATGTCACTGTCCTCATCCATGTCTAGAACAACAAAGTCAACTGGGAATATAAATTTATCAATTTTTACAAGCACATCCTCAACAATATCCCTAGGAAATCTAATAGTTTTATCTGCTAGTTGAACGCTCATCCTAGTTTGTTTAGGTTTCCCAAGACCTAGTTGCTTAAACATTTTATAGGGCATGATGTTAATACTTGCCCCTAAATCAGCCAAAGCATTATTAACATCTAAGCTACCAATTAAACAAGGAATAGTAAAACTCTCTAGATCCTTTAATTTGTTAGGTAGTTTATTCTGTAGAATGGCTGAGCAGACTGCATTTAGCTCCACGTGCGACGCATCATATAACTTCCGCTTGTTTACTAAAAGCTCTTTTAAAAATTTAACTAAGTTGGGCATTTGCAAAAGAGCTTTAATAAAGGTTAAGTTAATATGCAACTTTTTCAATAGTTTAAGGAATTTACCGAATTGTTCGTTTGTATGGTCCTTCCTTGTCGCGTTGGGGTATGGCACACAAGATTTATACTCTTTTCTTACCGGTGTATGTGCATTGTGACTTACCTCAACCTTAACTTTATTTACCACAACTTCTTGCCTCGATTCTGATTCAAATTCTGTTAACCATTCATCGTCGCACACCGTGATGGCATGGAGTTGCTCCTTTGGGTTAGGCTCAGTGTTACTGAGATCAACTTGGCAAGCTGACCTATTTGGTTCTCGAGCCCTTGAATTGATGCTTGCTGATTTTTAAGTGCTGTTTTGGTGTTTTGAAAATGGGTTTCTAACATCGAGATGAAATTTGTTAGCATCTCTTCAAGGTTCGACTTCTTCTCCTGTTGGTATGGTTGTTGTCGGAAGCCTGGAGGGGGCGGTTGTCTCTGATTTCCTTGACCACCCCATGAGAAATTGGGATGGTTCCTCCAACCTTTTTGTAAGTGTTACTATATAGATTATTCTGAGGTCTAGAATTCTTTCCCATATAGTGAACTTGTTCATTCTCTATGCTTAGGTTGTAGGATGGATTTTCTGTAGTGTTCATCCCTCCTCTATTTCTGTCGCATTGCATCACCGGATGTACCTGCGTAGAAACACATAAACCATCAATCTTTTTATTTAAGAGTTCTACCTAGTTTGATAACATGGTGACTGTGTCGAGGTTGAAGACATCAGCGGGTTTTGTCGGCTTTGTTCTCATAACCTGCCACTGATAGTTATTCAGCGACATCTCTTCTATAAATTCATAAGCCGCTTCAGGTGTTTTATTATTTAGGGTACCACCGGCGGCTGCATCAATCAGTTGCCTAGTTGAGGGATTCAAACCATTGTAAAAAGTTTGAACCTGTAGCCATAGAGGGAACCCATGGTGAGGGCACCTCCTCAATAAGTCCTTATACCTCTCCTTTGCATCGTAAAGAGTTTCTAAATCTCATCTGCACAAAAGAATAGATATCATTCCTCAACTTTGCCGTTTTAGCCGGCAAAAAATATGTTAATAAAAATTTTTCACCATTTGTTCCCAAGAAGTGATGGAACCTCGTGGTAACGAGTTTAACCACTGTTTAGCTTTATTTCTTAAAGAAAAGGGAAACAACCGAAGGCAAATTGCATCATAAAAAATTCCATTGATTTTAAAAGTGTAACAGAATTCTAGAAAGTTGGCCAAATGAGTATTTGGGTCATCATCCGCAAACCATCAAACTGAACAAGCTGTTGAATCATTTGAATAGTGTTAGGTTTCAGTTCAAAATTATTTGCAGCAATAGAAGGTCTAATAATACTCAATTCAACCCCAATTAAATTGGGCTTAGCATAATCGTAAATAGTACGAAGAGTAGGATTTTGATTCACCGAATTTACGGCAACCTCATGAGGTAGCGGATTATTATCAGTCATCTCCTCGGTAGTATTAGTATCGTCCTCTTGCTCTTCCTCTATATACTGTAGACTTCACCTGATTTTCCTACGATTTCTACGAGTGGTACTGTAACACCCCTACCCAAAATAGGGTACGAGGCATTACCAAAACACATACACTTGAAAACGTATTAAACTGAGTCATAAAATTTCATCCAAAATATAAAAAATGAACTGCTAAATATCAAAGGCCAACATTTTAGGCCAAACCAATTATGACATATACAAATGACTAACTCTCTTATACATGCCATAAACTTAAGAGGTTTGTATTCACTTTAACCCCACGATGATAGCTTGATAGTGTGATTACATCTCCGGCGATCTCCAACTCGAGTTAGCATACAACCCTATAAGATATGGGAATGAAAGGAAGTAAGCTACAAAGCTTAGTAAGTAAGTATGTAAATAATAAGTAATTTATTAATAGGATTTTACAAATCTTCACAATATGTTCTCAAGATAATATAATGATAATTGAACATAGTTCCACTTTTTATTCATGTTCATCTCAAGTTGTCTATTCGAGTCATAGTATTTATATCTGGAGCTAAAAACTCAAAATTAATATCCGTTAATTTTACATAAAACTATACTCACATATATTCTTACCATAAAATTTTCAAAATTTTGGTTTAGCCAATCAATACATTTCATTTATTAAAGGTTCCCTATTTCTTGTTCTACTATTCCGACCTCTCTTAACTACGAATCAATTTTATCCTTGTACAAAGTTCATATGACCTTATTATTTAGTTCATTTGAAAATAGACTCATTCATAATTTCAAGAATATAATTTATATACCGCAATTATTTTTTAAATTTTTAATGATTTTTACAAGGCATAATAGGGATCACGTAATCATTCTAAATCAGTCTCACGAAATTCAAATATCTCAAAATATACAAATTATTTGTTTTCTATGTTTCTTTTATATGAAAATAGACTCAATAGGCGTTAAATAAACATCTCATACAACTTAAAATTCAATTTATACTATTTTTGGTGATTTTTCAAACTCATGTCACTGCCGCTTTCAAAACAGTTTTATTGTAATTTTTGCTCTCTTTCACTTTAGTTATGTTCATCACTTGCCTATACCAATCTTTCCAATTTCCGATTACATATCGAACATATTGCTCATACGTACATTTGCCACATTTCTCAATTGGTCACATTCACACTTGCACTTATTCATAACATGATCGTATTCAATTACACTTACTCGTTCCACAATCACATGTATTTTCACTTAGGCAATTTCCCGTTGAACTCATCGGAATAATAACAGATACACGGTGGCCTGCACATAGTACCACCCTTGTAGCCGAAGCTATCTGGTGCACATAGTAGCCTGCACTTAGTACTACACATGTGACCAAAACCATCACTTGCACATAGTGGCCTGCACTTAGTACCACACATGTGATCGAAGCTATCGGGTACGCATAGTAGCCTGCACTTAGTACTACACATGCGACCTATCCGTCTGGTACACGTAGTAGCCTGCACTTAGTACTACACACGTGATCTAAAACCATCTCGTAGCTCTCTTGTACACATAGTGGCCTACACTTAGTACCACACATGTGACTTAGCTACCTCATTCGTATCTTTTCTATTCAGAAGGTTCAACTGGGAATTCTCACTTTTCAACATTTTACCAATTCATAAATTTTCATGCCATCATTTTATACAACTATCATACATTCATAAAACATGCATTTAGGCATATTATGGGTTTATTTTAGGTTATTCGAACTTACTTGTACAAATATCGTCAGGTACAACCATGTAGCAATTCATACAACCCATGTAATATTAATTTAACATTCAATTCATGTAACATTAATTTGCCATTAATTTACATATCACAACAAACATCACATTTTCCATACCATACATACCATCCATCGACTTCTCCTAAACATATTAAATCATACAATTTATGCCATATCAATAGAGAATTACAATTCAAGTATGGTGTTGCATTATTATGAACACACCTACTTACCTCGAATGCTGAAACGGCCATTTTACCAACTTTCTCGATTTTCAATTTTCCTCCACTTCTAGGTCAAAATCTCATTTTTAGGGTCTAAAACATCACATTTCACTTATTTAATTAATGTACTATTCAAAACAGTCCTTAACTCAACTTTTTCAAAATTACAATTTTGCCCCTAAACTTTTACATATTTACACTTTTGCCCCAATACTCGAAAATTAAACTTCAGCCCTTATTCTTATGTTTTATAACATGCTGATAATTTTTCCCTTCTATGGAAACATGAAATTCTTACTCTAACATACACTTATGAACATTAGGTATTTTACCGATTATGTCGTTTTACTCGTTTTCACTTAAAATCGCTTAGCAAAAGTTCTTTAACATAGTTTCATGCCTCATATTCTACCATAAAACATCAAAATACACACTTTTCACCTATGGGTAATTTTCCAAAGATGAACCCTAGCATGAATTATTGGTAGCATAAGCTAAATCGAGCTGCCGGGACTCTAAAACCGGGGCTAGAACGGACTTACCATGAGCTTGGAAAGTTGAGAAAACCCTAGCCATGTCTTCTCTTGGTAAATTTCGTCCATATGAAGAAGATGGACAAATTTGCATTTTAATTCATTTAATTTGAAAAAAAGACCAAAATGCCTTTACAAAAAAAATATCTTATCTAACATATACCATATCCTTTTTTGTCCAAAAATATAACAAATGGGCTAATTACCATTTAAGAACCTCTACTTTAAAATTTCATAGCAATTTGACACATCTAACTTCTAGAACTCAAGTTTTACACTTTTACAATTTAGTCCTTTTGACTAAATTGAGTGGCCAAACATCAAAATTTTCGAACGAAATTTTCACGAAATCATTTCGTGAAATTGTAGGCCATTAAAATATAATAAAAATAAATTTTCTTATGTCAAATTTATGGTCCCGAAACTACTATTTCAACTAGGCCTTAATTCGGGATGTTACATTTCTTCACCCTTTTAGGATTTTCGTCCTCGAAAATCTTACCAGAAGAATGGTTTAGTATCTTTCTCTTAATTTCCAACATCACTAAATAATATTTTTCAAGACGATACTTTCAAAAACACTATATCGTCGATCTGAATCCTAATAGAACTCAGTGAATTCTGTCAGACAAAGAATCGATACATATTGAAATTATTATGCTAATTCTATCAAATGTTCAAAAACAACCCGCTAGTATTTCTCTTGGCTTCCCACAGATCAATCGATAATCACTCACAATCTTTCAATAGCTTAATTCATAACCACTATTTTAAACTCAAATTTTGCTATGCCATCAGATATATTAAACTCTCGAAACCAGGAAACATATGACAATCCTCATTAAACAAACAGTGTCATCATATTTTTCAATACAGACATAATATTAACCATCTCTAAATCACTAGTTGAACAGTTCTTTTTAATGTGACATTAATCGTATGAAAACGTGAACCATCACTTTATATTTTAGCAATAAAACTCATTCTAATCCGTTCACTAGTGCATCACTGAAAAAATCATAAACTCATTACTCAATTTCAACTGAACTCAAAACTAGAGCTTTGGTTAATAATACCTTCAATTGCTTTAACTTTTTTAGTATACCAAGACCATTCAAAATTTCACAAATATGATAACTTTTCCAATCAGAACAACTTTAACTTATAATAACATCATCCGGTTAGAATAATCCAATAAGCATATCTCTGTATTATGCTTTCTAAAATATAATTTCATTATTTCGACTATCCGTCTTCATTCTCATGAATACACAAAATTTATTCTCTTAGTTGAGGCATGTTTAAATATACATAACTCAAATCATATCTCAACAAATCAATTCACTCATATAAAAATAACTGAGTTGATTTCAGCTATCGAATAATAACATATCAATATACTCTTTTCTTCATGCTGAGGATACAACTCAAATATACAATCTTTAAAAATTATTTTAGCATGCAAATCAAAGATCTTTTAAACCGTATTAGCTCGAGGAAATAGATATCCTGATTGAACTCATTAACTTTAATCAAACTTACCTGAGGAAAGAAAACTGCTATATAATTTAAGCTTGTGTTCTTACCATTTATACCCTTGCCAATATCAATTTCTTCCACGAAAATTTGAGAAACCTTGATACCAAAATCACCACATTCCTATTATCGAATCCAAAATACAATCATACTAAACATAGCCATCATAGACCAAAGGACATAGTTTAAGGATGAGCCATGCCCGATAATTTGCACAATATGGGCGATAAGAAAACCCCAAATACGATACCATTCCAGAAGTCTGAGAACATAACTCACAAGAAAATAAAAGAGATCCTGATGATTCCTCAGAGAAACCCCACAGAAAAACAATGCTTACCGACTCTGGAATTCCATCATAACAAAGATAATATATTTTTCGTATATATAAAACAAAACCATAATCAGTAAAAGCATAAGAATAGTCACACATAAATTTTTACCATCGACTTCATTCCAACATATTTAAATAGAATTTCGAAGAGATAAAGAAATACCAATCATAAGCCAACCAGACAAACAGGGCATTTGTCTAACATCATAGTTAGCTTCTCACAACGTAAGAACTCCATCAAAAACTGAACAATCACACACATGTGTCTGAGGATAAGAGAATATATAGAATACATATAAAAGATCATCATATTCATTTCAACTATAACTATCACACACACAGACATCTTTACTACTCAGATATCATTTCTTTGACTAATTCTATCATCATGAACCCCGTATTATTCCACTCACTAACGAAAATCAATTCGGGAAAAATTTCAGCAAACACATACTTTAGACATCATATCTGAATAAGTCGATTAGCCGAGACTAACTTCTCCTTTATCCGTGACATTGCATAATCTGTATAATCTTTAAAACATTCGAATATCCTTCCAAAATTGTTTCCACTTTCCAAAGTATTCTTATCTCTATATGCATTACTAAGTATTTCACCACTAAACTTTTGAGTTTCACATTTTTGGACTTATTCCACATGGTTCTCGTGAATTTTCATTATAAAACAACACTGGTGAGGGGGTGAGGTCGTAAAGCTTCTGACTTAACTCTCATAAATACATACATATGACTTTATATTCATCTCCAACATCATATAATCACAATTACATAATTCACTTCAAGCTAATTAACATACATAGTCATGTTACACGAACTTTTTCGATTATCTTATTCAAACAAGTGTACATAAACACACATTCTGTCAATTTGAGTAAATTTACTTATTGTATTCACTTAATCAAATATGTTGGGCACATAACATCATATGCATGCCAAACAAATATGGATGGGCTTATCACCATATAAACTTTCATTTCATTCCACTTTTCACATTTCTCAACTTGTGGTTATCTCATTTTGTACATTAACACATACATATCGTGAACTTCTATTCATACCTTTCCAAATTTCGACAGATCATAAGCACGTCTCAATCATTTCAATATCATTATCAGCATTATCAAAAAATAGCTCGGTTAGAAGTCATCTTTATCTTAACAGAACAATTTCGTTAGAGTCGGGAGCTATCACACTATCACGAGTAGTAATATGGCATGTATAGCTAGACTCACATACGCTATGTTAGTCCAAGAATCGATTAAACCATAGCTCTGATAACACTAAATGTAACACCCCTTACCCGTATTCAATGCCGGAATAGGGTACGAGGCATTACCAAAACACATACACTTGAAAACGATTAAACCGAAAGTCATAAAATTTCATCCAAATTATACAAAATGAACGCTAAATATTAAAGGCCAACATTTTAGGCCAAACCAATTATGACATATACAAATGACTAAGTCTCTTATACATGCCATAAACTTAAGAGGTTTGTATTCACTTTAACCCCACGATGATAGCTTGATAGTGTGATTACATCTCCGGTGATCTCTAACTCGAGTTAGCATACAACCCTATAAGATATGGGAATGAAGGGAAGTAAGCTACAAAGCTTAGTAAGTAAGTATATAAATAATAAGTGATTTATTAACAGGATTTTACAAATCTTCACAATATGTTCTCAAGATAATACAATCATAATTGAACATAGTTCCACTTTTTAATCATGTTCATCTCAAGTTGTCTATTCGAGTCATAGTCACTAAATTATTTATATTTGGAGCTACGAAACTCAAAATTAATATCCGTTAATTTTAAATAAAACTATACTCACATATATTCTTACCATAAAATTTTCAAAATTTTTGGTTTTGCCAATCAATACATTTTATTTATTAAAGGTTCCCCTGTTTTACTGTTCTACTATTCTGACCTCTCTTAACTACGAATCAATTTTCTCCTTGTACAGAGTTCATATGACCTTGTTATTTAGTTCATTTGAAAATAGACTCATTCAGAATTTCAGGAATATAATTTATATACCGCAATTATTTTTTGTAAATTTTTTAATGATTTTTACAAGGCATAATAGGGGATCACATAATCATTCTAAACCAGTCTCACAGAAATTCAAATATCTCAAAATATACGAATTATTTGTTTTCTATGTTTCTTTTATATGAAAATAGACTCAATAAGCGTTAAATAAACATCTCATCCAACTTATAATTCAATTTATACTATTTTTGGTGATTTTTCAAACTCATATCACGTGCTGCTTTCCAAACAGTTTTATTGTAAATTTTTGCACTCTCTTTCACTTTAGTTATGTTCATCACTTGCCTATACCAATCTTTCCAATTTCGATTACATATCGAACATATTGCTCATACGTACATTGGCCACATTTCTCAATTGGTCACATTCACACTTGCACTTATTCATAACACGATCGTATTCAATTACACTTACTCGTTACACAATCACATGTATTTTCACTTAGGCAATTTCCCGTTGAACTCATCGAAATAATAACAGATACACGGTGGCCTACACATAGTACCACCCTTGTAGCCGAAGCTATCTGGTGCACATAGTAGTCTGCACTTAGTACTACACATGTGACCAAAACCATCACTTACACATAGTGGCCTACACTTAGTACCACACATGTGATCGGCTATCTGCACGCATAGTAGCCTGCACTTAGTACTACACATGCGACCTATCCGTCTGGTACACGTAGTAGCCTGCACTTAGTACTACACACGTGACCTAAAACCATCTCATAGCTCTCTTGTACACATAGTGGCCTACACTTAGTACCACACATGTGACTTAGCTACCTCATTCGTATCTTTTCTATTCAGAAGGTTCAATTGGGAATTCTCACTTTTCAACATTTTACCAATTCATAAATTTTCATGCCATCATTTTATACAACTATCATACATTCATAAAACATGCATTTAGGCATATTATGGGTTTACTTTAGGTTATTTGAACTTACTTGTCAAAATCTCGTCAGGTACAACCATGTAGCAATTCATACAACCCATGTAATATTAATTTAACATTCAATTCATGTAACATTAATTTGCCATTCAATTTCACATATCACAACAAACATCACATTTTCCATACCATACATACCATCCATCGACTTCTCCTAAACATATTAAATCATACAATTTATGCCATATCAATAGAGAATTACAATTCAAGTATGGTGTTGCATTATTATTAACACACCAACTTACCTCGAATGCTGAAACGACCATTTTACCAACTTTCTCAATTTTTGATTTTCCTCCACTTCTAGGTCCAAATCTCATTTTCGAGGTCTAAAACATCACATTTCACTTATTTAATTAATATACTATTGAAAACAGTCCTTAACTCAACTTTTGCAAAATTATAATTTTGTCCCTAAACTTTTACATATTTACACGTTTTCCCCAATACTCGAAAATTAAACTTCAGCCCTTATTCTTATGTTTTATAACATGCTGATCATTTTTCCCTTCTATGGCAACATGAAATTCTTACTCTAACATACACTTATGAACATTAGGTATTTTTACTCGTTTCACTTAAAATCGCTTAGAAAAAGTTATTTAACATAATTTCATGCTTCATATTCAACCATAAAACATCAAAATACACACTTTTAACCTATGGGTAATTTTCCAAAGATGAACCCTAGCATGAATTATTGGTAGCATAAGCTAAATCGAGCTATCGGGACTCCAAAGTCGCAAATAACTTGAAAAACGAGGCTAGAACGGACTTACCATGAGATTGGAAAGTTGAGAAAACCCTAGCCATGTCTTCTCTTGCTAAATTTCATCCATATGAAGAAGATGGACAAATTTGGCATTTTAATTTTGTTTTTAATTCATTTAATTTGAAAAAAGACCAAAATGCCCTTAAAAATATCTTATCTAACATATACCATATCCATTTTTGTCCAACAATTTAACCAATGGGCTGATTACCATTTAAGAACCTCTAATTTAAAGTTTCATAGCAATTTGACACCTCTAACTTCTATAACTCAAGTTTTGCACTTTTTACAATTTAGTCCTTTTGACTAAATTGAGTGGCCAAACGTCAAAATTTTGCGAACGAAATTTTCACGAAATCATTCCGTGAAATTGAAGACCATAAAAATATAATAAAATAAATTTTCTTACATCAAATTTGTGGTCTCGAAACCATTGTTTCGACTAGGCCTTAATTCGGGTTCCTTCTAGTAATAGTCTTGATGGGTTCCTTCTAGTCATAAACTAAAAATACCTGCCAGAAGCAAATAAAAGAAAAGTTAGTAAATTAAAAAAAAATAAAAATGGCTAAAGTAATAAAAATTAAGCATTCCTAATATTCTAGTCCTCAAAGAAAATACCAAAAACTTGATGGGCTCGAAACTAACTAATATTTCGACAAAGGAAAGCGCACCTATCGAACAGTAGTATAGTTTTGATGAGTTCGGAATATCGTATCCTCAAGGACTAAAATTACTAGTATTAACTATCTTTTTATTGTTTAACCTAATAATTAAGGGGGTTTATTTTAATCTAAAATTTAACTAACTAATTTACTAAAAACGCGATAGAAGTGAAGAGAGTAATCGAGTAAACCAATGAATAAAGACAATACCCAAAAAAGAATCCAACTAGACTTCATTTATTATTCTAACTCTGAATTAAACGATTTATTCACTTATCTTGATTCGTAGAAATCCTTAAATTATGTTAATATCTCTTTCGAGACTAAGAACAACTAACTCTAGGTTGATTAATTGAAATCTCTTCCTAATTAAAACCCCTGTCATCGCATTAACTCAATCTACGGATTCCCTTATTAGATTTGACTCTAATCCGGCAGATTTATGTCATCCTATTTCTAGGGTTGCAATCAACTCCGCTTAATTATAGAGATCTTTCTTAAATAGGAATTTTGCTCCAATCGAATAAGCACATTAAACTTGAATTAATATCCCGAAAATATTAAAGCAAGGGTTAAAACACATAATTAAGAACAAGAACAAGTATTTATCATGTAATTCAGATTTATTAAATAATAAGATTCATCTTGGTTTCATCCTCCTAGGTATTTAGGGTGTTTAGTTCAGAACGTAGAAGGAAAACATCTTAGAATTAAGAAAACAACAAGACATAAAGAACCCAAAAACTTCTAAAGAACTTGATGGAGATCTTCAATCTTGGAGTGGATCTACTTCCGAGATGAATCCGACGACTTCCTTCAAGTAATTCCTTCGAGTAATTTCTTCGTTCTACTCTCCGTGTTTCCTTTAGGTCTTCCTCTGCATGTATTTATAGGCTTTAGAAGGCTCAAAAACCCTAAAAATTGGCTTTTTCTGTGTGAAAACAAAGTGGTGCGACAGGACACAGGTGTGCATAGCCCATTTGAGGTGTCCAAGTCGTCTGAAATTTGCATGGCTCATGAAAGTGACACTGCTAGCACATCAAGGCAGTGTCCAGCCCGTGTGGTTCACAAGATCTTGTGCCCTACTCGTGCAGTTTTGGCTTGGCCGTGTAGATCCATAAGGTGGCTCGTTTTGTTCGATTTTGACCCGTTTTCCACTCCTTTCGCTTCCCTATGCTCACCTAAGTATAGAAATGCAAATTTAAAGGATTAGGAGTATCGAATTCACAAAATTATATGAATAATCATCCAAAAACAAGCTAAGCGTGGGATTAAAATGTGTTACTTTTATGATTTATCAACTAGTCATTCATAAGACAAGCATAAATCTAGCCATATCACATGGCCATATACACATATCAAACATAACTCAAGATAACTAGCCTATACATGCCATACTTAGTATTTACACTTTCAAAAGGTACCAAAACAAGATTGAGTAGTGTGATGACAATCCTTGACAATCCCCGAGCCTTTCGTAGCTTTGAAGACCTATAAAACAGAGTAAATATACACACAGAGTAAGCTTTCCAAAAGCTTAGTAAGCCATATACAAATAAACTTAACATAAAATAGACATAGCCACATAGGCACAATGACATTAATATATCTCATTTGCAACTTCATAATATCATTCTTGGCTCATTGCCTAGCCATTACTTCCCACATATCATAGCTTATAATATCACTTTACTCATAGCTCATTCAAGCATGAATCATATATTATCTCATCAAATCAATTCACATATCTCATCTAGGTAAGTTTATATACATACTTACTTTCCATACACTTATTTAGTGTATAATTCAAACGTACCTAATTCATTTATACATATCACGTAGACTTTCATTTCTTGGGTTTGCCCGTTGAACTGTTCGAAATCTAATAGGACACTCAGAATGCTCAGAATAGTCGTACAATGCCAACGCCCTGCATTTAGGTCTTACGTGAACTCGATATCGATGCCTCCGCCCTGATGTGGTCTTACACTAATCAAATACGATGCCAATTTCCCGCATATGGTCTTACACGTAAATCTCATATCGATGCCAACGCCCCGCACGTGGTCTTACATGAAATCTCGAATCAACGCCAACGCCCTGCACGTGGTCTTACATGATCTCACATATCGAAAACCTATGTCATGACATATGTAATCCTATCTATTCCTAGGTTCGTACAGGACTTCTCGGACATTGTACATTGTCGATACATTCCTCGGTTATCATATTTATGTTAACTCTTACACATTCTTCATCACGAATAGATTTCATATGTAAATTCATAAACCAACATAAATGCATTTATTTGTATATAGACTTACCTCAGATTCAGTTATCGGAAACGGACTCGGCTACTCAATTACTTTCGATTTCCCGCGATCTAAGTCTGTTTTATTTGGTTCTTAATCTATACATGTTCAAATTTAATCCATTTATTCACAAAACTATTAATTCGATCCAAATACACATATTTAGGGCAATTTACAAATTAGCCCTCACATTTTCACATTTTGACATTTTAATCTCTATTCCATAAAATCACAAAATACACATAATTTCAATACACCCATGCTTAGCCGAATGCTCAATTAGCTCATATAAGTCCTTAAATTTCATTTTTTTCACAATTTAGTCCCTCAAAATTTTATTCTTTCACTATAATCCAAATTACTCAAAATCATCAAAATTCCAAAGACAAACTATGTTATTCTATCACATATAATTCATATTTCACCATAAAACATCCAAACTCACATGTTCATCAATGACACATTAGAAAATATTCATCAATTTACAAAATTGAAGCATGGGTTTTGAAGTTTACAAAGCAACGATTACAAAAATGTAAAAATTATCAAAAACCGAAGCAAAACAAACCTTGAATCAAACTTGGACTTAGCCGAAACCTAGTTGTTCTTTCTTTCGTTTCTTTTGTTTGATATTCGACCAAAGGTGATAAATATAACAACCATTTTCATGTTTTGTTTTAATTTATTACATTAATTTGCCAAATTACTATACTAACCTTTATAATTTAATGTGCACACTTTATAGGCAATGTACACAACCGTCCATCACAATAATCCATGGTATAATTGCAACATAAACACTTATCATTTAAAGAGCAAAGAAATTTAAAACTTTAACAAATAATTAGCAACTTTTACCAATTACACAATTTAGTCCTTTTATCAAATTAAGCATACAAACGAACAAATTAACTCACGAAACTTTAACACATGCTTAATCATATACAGTAGGCACAGAAAATAATATTAAAATATTTTTGACACGGATTTATGGTCCGAAAACCACTATTTCGACTTGAGTCTAAATTGGACTATTACAATTCTCCCCTTTAGGGATTTTTGTCCCCAAAAATATTACCATTAAATAGGTTTGGATATTGTTGTATCATAAAATCTTCAGGCTCCCACGTAGCCTCTTCCACTCTATGTCGATGCCATAACACTTTTACTAATGAGATTTTCTTATTTCTCAATTCTTTCATTTTATGAGCTAAGATACAAATTGGTTCATCTTCATAAGTCATATCAGATTGAATCTAAATCTCAGACGGAGAAATAACATGTGATGGATCGGATCTGATCGACGAAGCATTGACACATGAAATACATTATAAATCTTTTCTAGTTCTGGTGGCAACAACAACTTATAAGCAACTGGCCCAACTCGTTAGATGATATTATATGGTCCGATGAACCTCGGACTCAACTTGACTTTACGTCTGAATCTGAGTACTTTCTTCAACGGAGACACTTTTAAGAACACTTTATCACCGATTTCAAATTCAATGTCTTTTCTTTTCAAGTTTGCATAGGACTTCTGACGATCAAACGATGCTTTCAAACTATCACGTATTACTTTTACTTTCTACTCTGTATCTTTTATCATATCTACCTCGTGTATCATACTTTCACTGAGCTCAGTCCAATATAGAGGTGTTCGACATTTGCGTCCGTACAAAGCTTCATAAGATGCCATTTTAATGCTCGACTGAAAATTGTTGTTGTATGCAAATTCAATCAATGGCAAGTATTGTTCCAACATACCATCAAACTCAAGAATGCAACATCTTAACATATCCTTGAGTATCTGAATAATTCACTTGGGATAACCATCCGTCTGTGGGTGAAAAGCTGTACTAAAATGCAATTTAGTACCCGAGCCTCTTGTAATTTCTTTCAGAATCGTGATGCAAATCTTGAATCTCTGTCAGACACAATAGATAATGGCACTTCTTGCAATCTTACAATCTCAGAAACATACAACTCAGCTAACTTATCAAGTGAGTAATCGGATTGTACCGGAATAAAATGAGCAGATTTTGTCAATCGATCGACGACGAACCAAATCACATCTTTCTTCTGATAAATCGTAATATGAACATATTTTAATCCCACATTTAGCATACTTTTGGATGATTTATCCCTTTAATTATGGAAATAGGTGCTCTTAATCCTTTGTTTTCATGTTTTATACTTAGAAAAGCACTGGAGGATGAAAAGAAGAAGAAACGGGCCAAAAATGAAGAAAATGGGCCAAAGCACGAATTACACATGGCCTGGGCCCGAAACACACAGCTGTGCCTCCTTAGCAGACCCGACCACGGCCTGGATACGAATCACACAACCATGCTACACGGGCGTGTCCCTACCGTAACAAAGAAGAGTTTCATTCGGATTAGGTACTTAGAGGCAAATAAAGGCATTCCAAAAGCCTATATAAACACCTTAGAGGCCAACCTTCAAGAGGGCGTTTAGCTAGGCCAAAGAACCAAGCCAGGGAGTCAGAATTGTGGATTTCACTCAGAGAAAGCCAGTTGATTCATCTCAAAGCTGGAATCATACTCAAGACTGAGGATTTCTCCTTCAATTCCTTCAGGGGGTTTTAGGGTTTTTCTTTTGTTTTGTTTTATATTTTTTTCTGAGATGTATTCTTTTATGATTATGAACTAAACCCCTCAAATACCTAAGGAGGATGAAACCTAAGACGGATCTTGTTATTGTTTTCTGAGCTATATGATAAATACTTGATTTGTTCTTAATTATGTGTTGTTAATTCTTGTTTTGATATTTCAGGATATTGATTCAAGTACTGATGTACTTAGGTAGTGGAGAAAAAGTCCCTGTTTAAGAGTAGATCTAGCATAGTTAAGCGGAGTTGATTGCAACCCTAGAGATAGGATGATGAAAATCTGCCGGATTAGGGTCAAACCTAATATGGGAGTCCATAGATCGAGTAAATGTAATTTTAGGGATTTTAATTAGAAAGAGATTTCAATTAATCAACCTAGGGTTAGACGTTAGTAGCCTCGAGAGAGGTATTAATATAAATTAGGGAATCCTACGGATCAATTCAAGTGAATAAATCGTCTGGTTCAGAGTTAGATAACAAGTAAAGTCTAGGTGGATTCTTCCTCGAGTATTGTCTTAATCAATCAGTTTTTCCCACAACTATTTCCCCAATTCATTCTCTGTGTCTTAGCATATTTAGCTTAGTAGTTAGTTGACTTTAGATTAAATAACAATTCCCTTAATTCTTAGGCTAAATAATAAAAAGACAGCTAGTATTAGTACTTTTGGTTCCCTTAGGTTCAGCAATTTGGTCTTGCCACTAAACTATACTATTGTTCGATAGGTGCGCTTGCCTCAATCGTTGTCTTAGTTATTTTCCAGGTTCGATCATTCATTATATAAATTATTTAGACTCTGACACACGATCAAGTTTTTGGCGCCATTGTCGGGGAACTGAAATATTAAGAAAGCTCAATTTTTAATACTTTAGCCATTTTTATTTTTTATTGCAATTTACTTTTCTTTTGTTTTTAACTTTGCTAATTTTCTTTTTCTTTTTATCTTTTCCTTGTGGGTACCTCTAGTTTATGACTAGAAGGAACCCGACAAGACCCCTAATTTACGACAGTGATATTGAAGGTACTGTACCCAGAACTCATAGAGAAAGAAGGTGAAGCTTAAACTACATACAAGAAGAGCAAGAAGACAAAATTAATACTATCAAAGAGATGGCTGAGACTAATCCACTACCTCATGAGGTGGTCGAAAATCATGCTCCTCGAACTATGTATGATTATGCTAAACCTAATTTAACAGGAACTGAGTCAAGTATTGTTAGGCCTGCTATTGCTACTAATAATTTTGAACCAAACCTAACACAATTCAGATGATACAACAATTTGATCAATTTGATGGTTTGCAGGATGAAGACCCAAATAATCACTTGGCGAATTTCCTAGAATTTTGCGATACTTTCAAAATAAATGGCGTTTCTGATGATGCCATTCGTCTTCGATTATTTCCTTTTCCTTGAGAAATAAAACCAAGCAGTGGTTTAATTCTCTTTCACAAGGATCAATCACTACATGGGATCAAATGACCAAAAATATTTGTTAAAATATTTTCTACCGACAAAAACGACCAAATTAAGAAATGATATCTCGTCTTTTGTGTAGATGGATTTAGAAACACTATACGATGCATGGGAGAGATACAAAGATCTATTGAGAAGGTGCCCACACCATGGACTACCTTTGCGACTTTAGGTGCAAACTTTCTACAACGGTGTGAACCCCTCAACGAGGCAATTGATTAATTCAGCCGCCGATGGAACCTTGAATAACAAAACCTCTGAAACGGCCTATGCGAGTTTATAGAAGAGATGTCATTGAACAATTATCAGTGGCAAGTTACAAGGACAAGGCTGACAAAAGCAGCTGGAGTTTTCAACCTCGACGCAGTAACCATACTATCAAATCAGGTAGAGATGTTAAATAAAAAGATTGATGGTTTGTGTGGTTCCTCGTAGTTGCACCCAGTCATGCAATATGACTCAAATCTAGGAGGTGTGGTGAATCCTGAGTACCCACCCTACAATCCCGGCATGGAAAGCGAACAGATGAACTATATGTGTAACATCCCGAATTAAGGCCTAGTCGGAACAGTTGTTTCGGGACCACAAATTTGACGTAATAAAATTTATTTTTATTATATTTTTATGCTCTAAAATTTCACAAATCAATTTTTTGAAAATCTCGTTCGAAAATTTTGATGTTTGGCCACTCAATTTAGTCAAAAGGACTAAATTGTAAAAAGTGCAAAACTTGAGTTCTAGAAGTTACATGTGTCAAATTGCTATGAAATTTTAAAGTAGAGGTTATTAAATGGTAATTAGCCCATTGGTTAAAATTTTGGACAAAAATGGATATGATATATGTTAGATAAGATATTTTTTTTGTAAGGTCATTTTGGTCCTTTTTTAAATTAAATGAATTAAAAACAAAATTAAAATGCCAAATTTGCCCATCTTCTTCATATGGACGAAATTTACCAAGAGAATACATGGCTATGGTTTTCTTAACTTTCCAAGCTCATGGTAAGTCCGTTCTAACCCCGTTTTTCAAGTTATTTACGATTTTGGAGTCCCGGTAGCTCGATTTAGCTTATGCTACCAATAATTCATGCTAGGGTTCATCTTTGGAAAATTACCCATAGGTGAAAAGTGTGTATTTTGATGTTTTATGGTAAAATATGAAGCTTGAAATTATGTTAAAGAACTTTTGTTAAGCAATTTTAAGTGAAAATGAGTAAAACGACATAATCCAAAAAATACCTAATGTTCATAAGTGTATGTTAGAGTAAGAATTTGATGTTTCCATAGAAGGGAAAAATGATCAGCATGTTAGAAAACATAAGAATAAGGGATGAAGTTTAATTTTCGAGTATTGGGGCAAAAGTGTAAATATGTAAAAGTTTAGGGCAAAATTGTAATTTTGTAAAAGTTGAGTTAAGGTTTGTTTTGAATAGTACATTAATTAAATAAGTGAAATGTGATGTTTTAGACCCCGAAAAATGAGATTTGGATCTAGAAGTGGAGGAAAATCAAAAATCGGGAAAGTTGATAAAATGGTCGTTTCAGCATTCGAGGTAAGTTCGTGTGTTAATAATAATGCAACACCATGCTTGAATTATAATTCTCTATTGATATGGCATAAATTGTATGATTTAATATGTTTAGGAGAAGTTGATGGATGCTATGTATGGTATGGAAAATGTGATGTTTGTTGTGTCATGTGAAATTGAATGACAAATTAATGTTACAAGAACTGAATGTTAAATTAATATTACATGGGTTGTATGAGTTGCTACACGGTTGTACCTAGCGAGTGATAAGGGACCTTCACCGCGTGCACAAGAAAGCTACTAGATGGTAAAATTTGATATGTAGCTAGGCCACATGGATGATAAGGGACTTTCACCATGTGTGCAAGAAAGCTACGGGATAATAATTTCATATGTAACTAGGTCACATGTGTAATACTGTGTTTATACCATGTGTACAAGAAAGTTACGGGTTATGAGTAGCTAGGTCACATGAGTGGTTCCTAGTGTTGGACACCATGTAGACAAGAAAGCTACGAGATGGAATGGCTAGGTCACATGGGTGATAAGGGACCTTCACCATGTGTACAAGAAAGCCGAATTATGTGTAGGTGGAGCTATGCGCTGAGATCACCGAGTATCAGGCGTTTTCCAAAGGGGTTCAGCGAGATAATTTACTAATGATGATTGGTGCGATCATGTTATGAATAAGTGCAAGTGTGAATGTGACCAATTGAGAAATGTGGCAAATGTACATATGAACAATGTGTTTGATATGTAATCGAAAATTAGAAAGGTTGGTATAAGCAAGTGATGAACACAACTAAAGTGAAAGAGAGAGCAAAAATTTACAATAAAACTATTTGGACAGCAGCAGTGACATAAGTTTGAAAAATCACTAAAAATAGTAGAGATTGAATTATAAGTTGGATGAAATATTTATTTAAAGCTTATTGAGTCTATTTTCACATAAAAGAAACATAGAAAAAAATGATTCGTATATTTTGAGATATTTAAATTTTTGTGAGAATGATTTAGAATGATTACGTGATCCCCTGTTCTTCCTTGTAAAAGTTATTAAAAATTGTAAAAAAATAATTATTGGATATAAATTTTATGCCTGAAATCCTGAATGAGTCTACTTTCAAGTTAACTAAATAAGAAGGTCATATGAACTCTGTAAGACAAGAAAATTGATTTGTAGTGAAGAGAGGTCAGAATAGTCAAACAGTAAAATAGGGGAATCTTTAATGAATAAACTGTATTTATTGGCTAAACCAAAAATTCTGGAACTTTTATGGTAAGAAGATATGTGAGTCTAGTTTCATGAAAAATTAATGGATCTTAATTTGGAGTTCCGTAGCTCTAGATATAAATAATTTAGTGACTGTAACTTGAGTAGACAGCTTGAGATGAACATGAATATAAAGTGGAACTATATTCAATTATGATTGTATTATATTGAGAATATATTGTGAGGATTTATACAAGCCTGTTAATAAATCACTTATTATTTACATACTTACTTACTAAGCTTTGTAGCTTACTTCCCTTCATTTCCCATATCTTATAGGGTTGTATGCTAACTCGAGTTGGAGATCGTCGGAGATGTAATCGCACTATCAAGCTATCATCGTGAGGTAAAAGTAAATACAAACCTCTTAAGTTTATGGCATGTATATGAGACTTAGTCATTTGTATATGTCATAATTGGTTTGGCCTAAAATGTTGGCCTTTAATAATTAGCAGTTCATTTTGTATAATTTGGATGAAATTTTATGACTCAGTTTAATACGTTTTCAAGTGTATATGTTTTGGTAATGCCTCGTACCCTATTCCGGCGTTGAATATGGTTAAGGGATGTTACATTTAGTGGTATCAGAGCTATCGTTTAGTCGATTCTCAGACTAACATAGCGTATGTGAGTCTAGCTATACATGCCATATTACTACTCGTGATAGTGTGATATCTCCCGACTCTAATGAAATTGTTTTGTTAAGACAGAGATGGCTTCCAACCGAGCTACTTTTCGATAATGCTGATAATGATATTGAAATGATTGAGACATGCTTATGATGTGTCGAAATTTGGAATGGTATGAATAGAAGTTCACGATATATATGTGTTAATGTACGAAATGAGATAACCACAAGTTGAGAAATGTGAAAAGTGGAAGGAAATGAAAGTTTATATGGTGATAAGCCTATCCATGTTTGTTTGCCATGCATATGATGTTATATGCCCAACATATTTGATTAAGTGAATACGATAAGTAAATTTTCTCAAATTGATAGAATATGTGTTTATGTACACTTGTTTGAATAAGATAATCGAAAAAGTTAGTGTAACATGACTGTGTATGTTAATTAGCTTGAAGTGAATTATGTAATTGTGATTATATGATGTTGGTGATGAATACAAAGTCATATGTATGTATTTATGAGAGTTAAGTCAGAAGCTTTACGACATCACCCCCTTACCAGTGTTGTTTTATAACTAAAATTCACGAGAACCATGTGGAATAAGTCCATAAATGTGAAACTAAAAAGTTTAGTGGTGAAATACTTAGTAATGCATATAGAGATAAGAATAGTTAGGAAAGTGGAAACAATTTTGGAAGGATATTAGAATGTTTTAAAGATTATACAGATTATGCAATGTCACGGATAAAGAGAAGTTAGTCCCGCTAATCAACTTATTCAGATATGATGTCTAAAGTATGTGTTTGCTGAAAATTTTCCCAAATTGATTTTCATTAGTGAGTGGAATAATACGGGGTTCATGATGACAAAATTAACAAAGAAATGATATTTGAGTAGTAAAGATGTCTGTGTGTGTGACAGTTACTGTTGAAATAAATATGATGATCTTTTCTGTGCATTCTATATATTCTCTTATCCTCAGAGATATGTGTGTGATTGTTTAGTTTCTGATGGAGTTCTTACGTTGTGAGAAGCTAACTATGATGTTAGACGAATGCCCTGTTGGTCTGGTTGGTTTATGATTGGTAATTTTTTTATCTCTTCGAAATTCTATTTAAATATGTTGGAATGAAGTCGATGGTAAAAATTTACGTGAGACTATTCTTATATTTCTACTGATTATGGTTTTGTTTTATATATACGGGAAATATATTATCTCTGTTATGATAGAAGTCCAAAGTTGGTAAGCATTTTTTTTCTGCTGGGTGAACTGATTTGTTGAGATATGATTTGAGTTATGTATATTTAAACATGCCTCAACTAAGAGAATAAATTTTGTGTATTCACGAGTATGAAGACGGATAGTCGGAATAAAGAAATTATATTTTAGAAAGCATAACACAGAGATATGCTTATTGGATTATTCTTACCGGATGATGTTATTATAAGTTAAAGTTGTTCTGATTGGAAAAGTTAATCATATTTGTGAAAGTTTGAATGGTCTTGGTATACTAACAAAGTTAAAGCAATTGAAGGTATTATTAACCGACGCTCTAGTTTTGAGTTCAGTTGGAATTGAGTAATGAGTTTATAATTTTTTTTAGTGATGCACTAGTGAACGGATTAGAATGAGTTTTATTGTTAGAATATAAAGTGATGGTTCATGTTTTCATACGGTTAATTTCACATTAAAAAGATCTATTCGACTAGTGATTTAGAGATGGTTATTATTATGTATGTATTGAAAAATTTGATGACACTGTTTGTTTAACGAGGATTTTCATATGTTTCCTGGTTTCGAGAGTTTAATATATATGATGGCATAGTAAAATTTGAGTTTAAGATAGTGGTTATGAATTAAGATATTGAAAGATTGTGAGTGATTATCGATTGATCTGTGGGAAGCCAAGAGAAATGCTAGTGGGTTATTTTCGAATGTTTGATAGAATTAGCATAATAATTTCAATATGTATCGATTCTTTGTTTGACAAAATTCACTGAGTTCTATTAGGATTCAGATCGATGATAGAGTGTTTCTAAAAGTATCGTCTTGATAAAGATTATTTAGTGATGTTGGAAATTAAGAGAAAGATACTAAATCACTCTTCTGGTAAAATTTTCGAGGACAAAAATCCTGAAAGGGGGGAAGAAATGTAACATCCCGAATTAAGGCCTTGTCGGAACAGTAGTTTCAGGACCACAAATTTGACGTAATAAAATTTATTTTTATTATATTTTTATGGTCTACAATTTCACGGAATGATTTCGTGAAATTTCGCTCAAAATTTTGACGTTTAATACCAATTTAGTCAAAAGGACTAAATTGTAAAAAGTTCAAAACTTGAGTTCTAGAAGTTAGAGGTGTGAAATTGCTATGAAATTTTAAAGTAGAGGTTCTTAAATGTTAATTACTCCATTGGTTAAATTGTTGGACAAAAATGGATATGATATATGTTAGATAAGATATTTCTTTTATAAAGGCATTTTGGTCCTTTTTCAAATTAAATGAATTAAAAACAAAATTAAAATGCCAAATTTGTCCATCTTCTTCATATGGAAGAAATTTACCAAGATAAGACATGGCTAGGATTTTCTCAACTTTCCAAGCACATGGTAAGTCTGTTCTTGTAACACCCCAAACCCGGCTTAAACATTACGACCGGATCTGGCATGTCACATGAAAGGAATGTCTAAAAACTGTGCGTTCGTTAAAAAGTTCGTGTTCGTTATATTTGTTGTGAAAAATCAAGTGTAAGTAATTTTAAAAAAGAAACGGTTTATTAACATTTTAAGAAAATCCCGTATTAAACATTTAATAACAAGCAGTAACCAAATTAAAAGCTAAAACCAAATAAATTACCAAGGCCTTATTACATTGCAAAATCCCAAAATTAGAAAGTAATTTTAAATAGAAACTGAAAGTTTACGAGAAAACAGTGCATGGCCACCACAGAGTCCACCTTGGCTCCAAGTCCTCAAACTAGGGATTACCTGAAACATTTAAAAAGAGGGGGTGAGTTTACGAAAACTCAGTGTGTACAACCCCCAATAGTAAGAACATGTATCAACCCATACAAATACAACATATTAAGCATGTATGCAATGCAACCCAGCCCAACCTAAGTATCTAACCTTTACACACCACCCATACCTTCCAGTCACACCGTGGGGATTACTAAATCGACCTTCCATCCGCTACACACCATCGAAGGCAGTCGCTGCAGTCAACTGCACATCGCACTTATAATTGTGGCATAGCCACCAGATAATGTGACAGAGTCACCAGATTCATAATATGTGACATAGGTCACCAGATAATGTGGTAAAAACCACCAGAACACTTCCACTTTATCATTATCACCCATATGCCCATGCAACATACATAATATTACAATTCGTGTATGCTATATGACATGTATGCAATCATATATCAAATAACGTATGAAACGAATTACCATCATAATCAGAATAATAATATACAACATAATCAATCTAACCAACCTCTAATAGTATAACAATAATTTTACCTACCAAGGGTATTTTTGTAATTTACCCACTAAAGGTATTTTCGTAATTTACCCACCAAGGGTATTTTCGTAATTTACCTACCAAGGGGGTATTTTCAAGGGTATTTTCGTAATTTACCCACCAAAGGTATTTTCGTAATTTCAGACTGCAATGGCCTCCCGGAGGTCTAATGTTATCCCGAGCGACTTTGGCCACCATTTCCTGGTCGTCACTGCACTATTGGGCCTAAAACTCAATTTTGGCCCATTCGCCCACATGCCGTGTGGCCCACCTAACACAAATCTAGCCACGATATAGGTTCCACCTAGTCTAGTTCACTATATACTATATCATCATACAATTTATTCCAATCGGCCCCACGGCCCATTGGGCCCACTTCACCATCGCGCCCAAGCAGCTCCAACCCACAAGAATACTACTAATGGCCTCAACTATCACGTCGAAGCCCCACACGCGCTTGCACTCGTGTGGCTACTAATGCCATGACCAAGCACTTTGCTGCATTTGCTCAACAACTAGAGTAAAGTACACACGATAGACTCGGTGCTAAACCGCACTGCGACCACTCCTGTGCCCAACGCCCACCAAGGTATGTTAACCCTCCTCCTGGCATGCTCTTTATATAGCTAGCTCTTCACCTTCATTCCTTGTATCTTTTCGATGTGGGATCCCTTCATCAGTAGAGTTTAAATTCAACTGAAACTCTTATCGTCCAATCCGCAAAATAAATACTCCCTTGCTCCTCATGAGATTCGAACCCAAGCTCTCCCATCAGCCAATTCACGCCACTTGCCACTAAGCCACAAGCTCCTCTTGTGTCTTAAACCATGCGCAACTAAATATAACCCTATGGCCAAGGTCTAAATTCATTTAATAAAAAATAATCTAAAAGGAATGCAAACGCTACAACTAGAAGCTTGGACCTCCTTCCTTCCTTGTAGTGTCATTCCTTGTCCTTAAGTGGCGCCACTTTGCCACTACACCACACACTCCACTTGTGTCATTTTCCTCCACATTTTATTCTTAAGGCCTACCCGCCAACCTCCGTGGTTTTTTTTTCACCTAAAACCAAAATTTTTCCTAAAGCCTAATCTTGAACCCGGACTTCATAGAAGCCCCTAACCTTCCAAACTCACTTATCTAATTGGTCCAACTTGCATTTAAGCCGATCTCTTGTTCTCCAAAAAAATTTAAACGCTACTACGCCCAAGGCCCATTGAGCTCAATCCTACTAGGCCCAATTTCAGGATGTTACAGTTCTAGCCCTGTTTTTAAGTTATTTACGATTTTAGAGTCCCAGTAGCTCGATTTAGCTTATGCTTCCAATAATTCATGCTAGAGTTCATCTTTGGAAAATTACCCATAGGTTAAAAGTGTGTATTTTGATGTTTTATGGTAGAATATGAAGCTTGAAATTATGTTAAAGACCTTTTGTTAAGCAATTTTAAGTGAAAATGAGTCAAACGACATAATCGGTAAAAATACCTAATGTTCATAAGTGTATGTTAGAGTAAGAATTTGATGTTTCCATAGAAGGGAAAAATTACCATCATGTTATAAAACATAAGAATAAGGGCTGAAGTTTAATTTTCAAGTAATGGGGCAAAAGTGTAAATATGTAAAAGTTTATGGGCAAAATTGTAATTTTGCAAAAGTTAAGTTAAGGACTTTTTTGAATATTACATTAATTAAATAAGTGAAATGTGATGTTTTAGACCCCAAAAAAATGAGATTTGGACCTAGAAGTGGAGGAAAATAAAAAATCAGGAAAGTTGGTTAAATGGTCGTTTCGGCATTTGAGGTAAGTTCGTGTGTTAATAATAATGCAACACCATGCTTGAATTATAATTCTCTATTGATATGGCATAAATTGTATGATTTAACTTTGAAGTTTGAAATTTACAGGGATTGATATCAAATACCCATAATTTTTGTGAGATTTTGAGCCTTATAGAGCATATATTCTTTTTCATGCTCACTTTTTTTTTTTATTATGAGTGTGTCAACACTGAATTGTTATTCTACAACTTGCCTCGATTATACATGTCAAGACCACATTTTTGATTTGATATACTGAGATGATAAAGGCATCTAGGTTTTAACCCACTCACTCCACTAAAAAGCCTACCAACATAATTAACCCCTAGTGAACCCTTTGATCCTAACAACCCGTTTTATTGATTCACCCACTAATATTAACCTAAAACCCCACTCGTATTTGTTATCACCATTCCTTTGACTACCCTTCTATCAAGAATTGATTTGATCAGTTGCCTAATTATTTTATTTCAGTTGATAAAGTTCTTTCTTATATTATGTATTTATTGATTTGTGTTGATAAAAAAAATCGAAGTATATTCATTATTAGTTTTGTAATTAAGTGAGTTTATATGTTTAATTTCAATATCTTGAAGAAGAAGCTCGTATTATTAGTATTTTCATGTGATGTAATTATTCAGATTATTAGTTCAATTCTTTTTCTAAAGTTAGTTAATTTGTCATGTCAATCTTGATTCTAACCCTCTAATTTAGTCCTTTTCCACACCTTTAACCAAGCCCCGTTACAACCCTTAAAAGACCTTTTGATTTGTGTATCATCTCATATTATAGTGGTGGAGATTTGATTTTCAGGCAAGCCTATGGGATTAACTTTTCAGGTTCGACTTTTGAGTGCTTAATTGTGAACCTTAAACACTTTGAGTGATTTGAGTGAATCTTTAGTGAGGATGTCAATCTTTCTCAGTTTTGAATCAAAGGTAATTATTTAGATAAGGGGAGACACCTATGTTTTCATGCTACAAATATATAAATTAGAATTGTTTGAATCTTTAGGAGTCTTTGAGTTAAATTATCCATGTATGAATTGTCTATGAATTATGATGAGGCATTGTTGATGAGAATTATGAATTATGAAAAGTTCGTTTTAATCGTAAGTTGAGAATTTTTGCTTGAGGACAAGCAAAAGCTTAAGTGTGGGGGTATTTGATAAACCGTAAAAGTAACATATTTTAATCCCACATTTAGCATGTTTTCGGATGATTTACCCCTTGATTTATGTAAAAAGGTTCTCTTAATCCTTTCTTTTTATGTTTTATACTCAGAAAAGTACCCGAGGATGAAAAGAATAAGAAACGGGCTTAAAACGAGCCAAATTGGGCCAACTCATGAAATTGACAGGGCCTGGGCCCAAGACCACATGGTCGTGCCTCATTGATAAACTAGAACACGACCTGACCACGACTTACACGGGTGTGTCTCCTCATTAAAAGTCCGAACACGGGCTGAAGATGTTTCATACGGGCATGTGACATGGCCGTGTCCCTATCGTGGCAAAGAGAAATTCTACTCGGAAAAGGATGCTTAGGGCAAAGAAACACATTCCAATAGCCTATATAAACACCCTAAGCATAACCTAAAAGGGGGCAGTTAGCTAGGCCAAGGAGCCGAGCCAGAAAGGTCAGATTTGTGGGAATCACTCGAAGAGAGCCAGTTGATCCATCTCAAGAAGCCAGAATTCTACTCAAGACAGTGGATCTCTCCTTCAATTCCTTCAGGGGGTTTTAGGGATTTCTTATGTTTTGTTTTATCTTTCCTTTTGAGATGTTTTCTTTTATCGTTATGAACTAAGCCCTTCAGATACCTGAAGGGGATGAAACCTAAGACGGATCTTGTTATCGTTTGCTGAGCTATATGATAAATATTTGACTTGTTCTTAATTATGTGTTCTTAATTCTTGTGTTGATATTTCTGGGATATTGATTCAAGTTGGATGTGCTTAGTTGGTGGAGCAAAAGTCACTGCTTAAGAGTAGATCTAGCATAGTTAAGCGGAGTTAATCACGCGCCTAGAGATAGGGTGACGAAAATCTGCCGGATTAGGGTCAAACCTAATATGGGAGTCCATAGATCGAGTTAATGCAATTCTAGAGGTTTTAATTAGAAAGATATTTCAATTAATCAACCTAGGGTTAGACGTTATTCTCCTCGAGAGAGGGTTTAATATAAATTAGGGAATCCTACGGACCAAGTCAAGTGAATAAATCGTCTGGTTCAGTGTTAGATAACAAGTGAAGTCTAGGTGGATTCCTCCTAGAGTATTATCTTAGTCAACTGAGTTTTCCTAAAGTTATTTCTTCAGTTCATTCTTTTTTTCTTTGCGTCTTAGCTTAGTAGTCAGTTAGTTTTAGATTAAACAACCAATCACTTAATATTTAGGCTAAATAATAGAAAGAAGGTTAGTATTAGTACTTTTAGTTCCTTTGGGTTCGACAATTCGGTCTTGCCTAAGCTATACTACTGTTCGATAGGTGCACTTGCCTTAAGTCGTTGTCAGAGTTAGTTTCCAGGTTTGATCATTCTCTCTTTATAAATTTTAAAACTCGACAGCATGATCACCTATCAAACAGACCAGGTTCGATCATTCTCTCTTTATAAATTTTAAAACTCGACAGCACGATCACCTATCAAACAGACCCTAAGTGTTGGATGAAAGTTTGCCTTGTTTTAGAAGTTTTTAAGGTGCACACGGCCTGGGCTATTCCACATGGCCTGGACACATGGCCATATGTCTTATAAATTTTTAGGTGCACGATTTTTCACACGGTTACAATTAGTTACACGGTCTAGCCACATGACCATGTGACCCATGTTTCAAAAATTTTCAAATTCTTGTATATTTTTCTTTTTTGATTCAAATTAGTCTTGGATTGTTCCCAAACTATTTTTAAGGCCCAATAAGCTCGATTTAAGGCCCGTGAGTGTATGTTTACCCTGATTTTTATAAGCTATTGAATGTTATCATTTATTTTATATTTTGTTTCTATTTGATGATAAATGTCCTAATTTGTACTATAACACTCCATAATCCCAATCCGACGACGGAGATGAGCTAGGGGTGTTACAATGTGGCCCACACAATCAAGCACATGCTCGTGTGGCTCATATGGCTTGGCACATGGCTAGACACAAAGTTGTGTGGCATCGATTGCCAATTTCGATTTCACATAATTTCACAGGTTTTTCGAGTTCAAGTTACACACCTGACTGAAACACGATGTTGATGCTACAACAACATTTCCAATTCCTATATACGACATCCGAACTAAACCAATTAGCAATCAATCATAAGAATCAACCCTTACTCATACCAAAAACATATGGCCAAAAGCAACGGACATTCGACCCTTGCAACTAAGTTATCACAATCAGCCCCTAAACTCGAGCGTTTAACACTTACCCCAGAAAAGAAGATTGTTGAACTCAACTTGTTAGAGGGATATGCATCACACAAAATTTACCTAAATAGAATTACACGAAAGAAAACGATCAAACCTCCATAACCAAACTCAACCATCTACCAAAACCTTCTTAGAAAAATCGAAATAAAATAACACCTTTTAAAAAACATGAATAGTACTTATAAAAGAAAAGAAAATACGATGATTTTACCAACTCTCTTGCCACGCATAACTAGCAACGAATCCAGAAGAGGCGATGACGCCAGTCAAAATAGTAATAGAATGGAAGACTAAAAAGACGACAAAAGAAAAATCAAAAGGACTAACATGAAGAATACAAAGAAAAATTGAGAGAGACGGAGAAGCAGAAAGAAATGGTAGAAAGAAATTTCCCAATAACAGAAAAAAAAATAGAAGTGAAGGCAATAATGGAGAAAGCGGGAAAAGACAACAAAGGAGGATTTTTAGGAAATAATTTTATCAAATCTTAAAAAAATAACCACAATATCACAACTAATCAGATTTGACTACCATCCTTATCTGATTGGTCAAAGTTTGAATTTGACCCACATTCTGACAGCATGAGTGACACAACAAACGGGAAGTAAAAATAATTTCACTTTTGCACATAACAAGATTTGAACTTAAAACCAAAGAGTAAGCTAATGCCTCACCACTGAACCAACAAGTCCATTCCTCACCACTGAACCAACAAGTCCATTCTTACTAATAATTTACAAAAATTAAATATAACCCTTACGAAATTAATCATATATGGAATAAAAATTAATAAAGAAGATCCTAAAGGAAGGGAATCAAACACAAGACCTCAAACACACAACCAAACACCTAACCACTAAATCAAATCAATTTACTTAATACAATCCTACAAATTTAAAAATAGGATGTGACCACCTCTCTATTCACTAACCCGATTTTTAGGATGTAATAAAATATAGTAACTTAGTTTCTTATAATTAGAAGGATTGCTTTTAATATTGATACTTTTGTAATTAAGCCAATTAGCTTAACTATGCTCCAAAATTCTACACAATTTCATGGACTGCCTAGTTAGGATCCTAACTTACATCTCTAATTTCTTAGATGTATGTCAAACCTGCAAGTCTCCTAAAGTGATTGATGATCTTATTAGACTTGCATTATTTCCTTTTTCACTTAGGGACATATCCAGATTATGGTTAAACTCTTTACCACCAAGATCCATAGATACTTGTAGCGAAGACTATCAAGCTTAGAAATGTAATAAATAACTTTATGTAGTTTGAATTTGAGTCTTTATATGAGTCTTGAGAACGTTTCAACAACTTATCACAAAAAGTTCATATTATGGTATGCTCAAATAGATAGAAGTTCAAGCATTTTATAATGGGTTGTTACCTCTACTTAAGTCTATTGTAGATGTTGTAGTTGGTGGTGCATTAATGTCTTAAAAATGAGTAGAAACTAAAACCTTGCCAAAGGAAGTGCCTTTAAATAGTTATCACTGGCCAATAGATAGGGTATACTCCTAAACTTAAGAGAGAGCATTAGGCTTTTTCAGTTGGTGTTTTTAATAAACCGACTTAATTGATCATATTCTACAAAAATTGACTCAACTGAATTAAAGCTCAAAAACCTACATAACCAAATCAACTTTAGGTTGGTCAGTTAACCAACTTTACTTTTTGAGCTTAGATAATATTTATTTATTTATATATTATAAATTTTAAATATATTATAAATAATTAAATATATATTAAATTAAGTGTGTTTTTTTTTTTTTTTGCCAGGTCAATTTGAAAATTCAAAAATCGATAATCGAAATAACCAACAAAATCAAACTCATAACCGAAAAACCATTCAAACCAAAATCAACTAAACCGATTGGATCGATTTAATTGGTTTCCTTGATTTTAACCTACAATTGCTCTCCTCTACCTAAACTTAAAATAGTCAACCCAAAGCCTAAATCCTTAGATACCATAGCAATGTGATTTGATGCATCTTTAGGTCAAAAAGTTAAGTCTTTCAAGTGTTAAATAGAGAAGATCATAATGAAGAATACTTAAATGAACAACCTCATAGAATTAAAGGTTGTGAGTAATCAACAAGGGAATCTTGTATTTTCAAACTTCTTGTTTTGGCTACACCCATTCGAATCCAAGTTGAGGAGGTAGTGCTAACCAAGTTCAAACTCTTCCAAAAACAAAACCTACAATCATTTTAGCACCTATACAATCCAAAACATAGACAACAATGACAGGATAGTTCGAATGTGATTTCCAGAAAGCTCAAGAATAATGTCAAGTGTCATTTTCCATTGATTATCGTCAACCATGCCAGCACTATTAATGATCAAATCAATCCACTAATAATTTGCGTAATAAAATAGAGTAGTTGTTGCTATTATATTTTATTTTTGTCAAGTATCTTTTCAACCTGCCTAATTTTATTAAGCATTACTAAAAAATTAATTCGTGATTTATTTTGGAAGAATTAATTAGCAAAAGGGTATTTTGCAAAAAAGTAACATGGAAGTGGATTTTAATCTTTTATATAAATATTTGTGATTTACTTGAAACGAAGAAGATTGAGATAACCGGATTATATCACAAAACCATTGGAAAACAAAACCTTGTGCTCTTCACTACCGGAAAGATGAGACCACCTTAACTAAAGATTTGGAGTACTGGTGGGCCGACTGTCCCTAGACTAGCCTGGCATTAAACCCTAAGCTATGCTAAATTCAATTCCCCATGCCATCAAAGAGAGAAGTATCCTAAGCCACTCAACCTTGCTTGTAAATGTGATTGCACATGTATATATATATATATATATATATATATATTAATTTTAACTTGAATTTGAAATTTTTATTGGATTAATTTGAATGTCACCCTAATAAAGTTAAAAATATTAAATTTTAAAATAATTCCAACAATTAATTCGAAATCTAAATTCAAAATGGTAATTCTCCCAAAAGAATTTTTAAAGCAGCATTTTTTTCTTTCATTCTTTGTTCAACCCAGAAGTCTTAATACATGAAAATCTTAACGTGAACAACGGCATGTGGTATCAAACAAAATTACTCCCTTACAACAACTAGAATTGGGCGGAAAATGAGGAGCATCAATGAGAATGAACCTTACAACGTGTTAAAGGAATTTACAATTTTCCTCTTCATTGAAAAAAAAAAGGCCACAGTCATGAATCAAAACAAACCAGGAGTAATAAATTCAGAAGAAAGAAAAAAAGACTTTTATATATATATATATATATATATATAGCCAGGCTGTAAAAAAGAAAGCAACTCCCAGTATCTGTACATCCATAAACAATTTGAGATCCAACCCCCCAAAAAAAAAAAAAAGAAGGAAATCCACAAGAAAACGCCAAAATTGAAACGACATTGAGAGCTAAACACTAAATTGAAGGCCTTAAACAGCTAGTTGTTCCTTTTGATGAGATGTGGATTCCTCATCACTAAAGCACAAATGGACTTTCAATGTGGACTCTATAGAGGATTCTGGTGCAGTACTTGGTGGTGGAGGTTGCGACATCATCATCATCTGTCTTTGCAGGTAGGAATAGTAGGTGTGAAAGGTTTTGGGGTTTACATTTAAATGGAATCCCAACCCAAATAAAAAATCCACTTCAAGGAAGTTCATTTCTGTTGTACTGATTCCTCCTACTTTTGCATAGAAAGCATTGTTGTAATACCTACAAAGATAAATGTTCCAAAAGTCAGATCAAACTCAATGTTTTGGTACTTTGGTAGAATATTAAAAGTGTATTATCCACTTGTCTTACTTTTTCTTTTTTCAGAATATTTGAAGTGTATGGTCAAAAGGAACCAAAAAACTGAACAGGTTGGCCTATCACACTGAACTTCAATTATAGACTTCTTTGCAGAAACAACTTTGTGTGTGTGTATATATATATTGTTTTTCTGACTGTCAGAAGGACAGTCAGGATTCACATGCCTACAATTTGTTGGAACGGCAAAGAAATCATTCTTCTGGCAAATTCAATGGCTCTACAATTCCACCATGTCTAATCATTTGACTTCAACTAAGGATGAAAAGGTCAAAAGGAAAAGAACCAAAAAAAAAAAAGAGCTTAAATTCAGTCATAATTCAAAGAACATGGAAGAGATCAAAGTATCTATAGACCCAAAACCCATAAAAGAAATCCAAGAATTCTTTGAGTGCTTTGTACAAACAAGTTAAGAAGACTTACATATCATCCATGAACTTTGCAGCAACCATCACACTCGTAATAAGCAAGCGATGAACGTTGAAAGAATTGATGGGCAAGGAGGGTTGCCTTTGAGCAAACCGATCAAGATAAACATAAGCAACAATAAAGCAAGAGGGGCTGCAATTGGCGTACTTGTAAATTCTGTGGAGGTAGCTTTGAATGGAGATGGTTGGGCGTGTTAGGCCATGAAAGACTGAAATCTTCTGAGCCTGGAACCCACAGTTTAGATCGTTGGATTCAGCCACTTTTTGAATGAGAGAAGGCAAGAAAGTTATGAGATTTGACATCACATTTGGGTTGTCTAGCTCTGCCATGGCTGAGAAGGTTTTTAGGACCAGAAAGGAGTTGAATGTGTTGCGTGGCTTCTCTGGTTGAGGTAAAATATTTATAAAACAGGTAAGGTGGTCGTTAAAGGGTAGGTATTTTCAATGAAAGGAGTACCCATTTGGTGAAGAAACGTGGGATTTTACCAATAAGAGGCTGATACACGAGTTCAAAGGTATTTATTTATTGAAAATGACTCTATATGAATTGATTTTGAGGTGAAGGTGAAATTAATAGGTTAAAATGTGTTGTTCTCATATAGAAAATACATCATCAAATCGATATTAAATTTTGGAAACTTGTGCTAAAGGGATGAGAATTGAGAAAGGTGGTTGATTTGGGGATTAAAGTCATTTTCCTGACAGGTTTCCCGTGATTAAATTGTAGCTAATGTTGTAGTGGTGATGGCATGCAATGGCCATCATGTGATTACATGTGGGAAAATGTTGATTGTAATTTGTGGGTCCTCTCTCTGAAAGTTACTTGCACTTTGCAGCATGTGTTCCAAATCTAAGCACATTGGATCTGTTATGTTTTTTGGGGATGGGTACCATGTATTCCGCCTATGCTTTTGCCCTTGCCCTTGCCCTTGCCCTTCTAGGATGCTCTTTCCCTACAACATCCTCAAACATGACTTCAACTTTAAATTAATTCCAAACTTGATTAATTTTTTACATGTAGTGTTAAATAAATAACTACTTTTTGTAAATTTATTATTCCGATTAGATGTTAAATATTAGTTTTAAAGTTGAATATATTTAAAATATACTGATCAAACTCTAAATATAAGTATATATACTTATCGTAACGGCAATTTAAATTTGTCATGTTAAATAATAATAATAATAAATCCAACATGTCATTGAAATTTAAGAGTGACATTCCTTTAGCATGTCAAAATTTAGTTGTACGTGGTAAGTATATATATTTATAATTTAATTATATATTTCACTTCAAATTTAAGTTATTAATGTGATACGTTTTAAATATGTTTCACGTTAAATTTAAATATTCATTTTATGACTAAGCTAATAATTAGATTAACAAAAGATCTGATCGATATGATAATTAATACTTTAAAAACTTAATTAAAACGCTTTAAATTTTGATACTAATTATATATATATATATATATATATATATATATATTAAGGATTATGAGTATGTAGTGGAAAGAATAAATTATAAAAGATGACAACATGTGCCTAATTTTTTTTTTAATTTTAAATATATCTAAAGAGAGACATGTTATCTTCTTAAACTTAGTACCAAATAATAGCCCATAGGATATGCTTTGGCAACTTCTGTACTAGATCAGGGATGTTGCATGGCTTTTGTCCAGAAAATTAACAACAAAACAACAACTTAGAAGATGAAGACGACCCTGACCACAGGTCCGCTTTATTTGTCTGCTTTTGTTTGGATTCACGGACTTGTCAAAACTTTGACCTTCTGAAACATCATCTAGTGTGTGGTGATGATATGATTCTTCCATGTATGAATGTTCATTGAGGTTATAGCCTGACAGAAATATTCCAGCTGGAAAACAGAAAATGATGCACCACTTTGTTTTACACATCAAAAGACTGTAGTTTGTGATAATCAAATTAGCAACGAAACTTGCAAAACTGGGATTCGTTTTTTTTTTTTTTTTTTTATATTTGACCCACCTTTGCTCCCACTTCTCATCAATGATCAAAGCTTCAGATATTAAAAATATTTTACCTTAGAACCACTTGAGCACTTTCACTTATATCTCTGCATAATGATGATTTCAATCAACTCTGGAGATTTAAACCGAAATAAAAGTAACTTGAAAATGTCTTACAAAATCATTAATAAAAAAATCCTCAAAACTCTTCCTTTTTTCAAAAAACAAATTATAGTTGATAAATGATGTATGACATGGGACCAAAACAGCTTTAAAATTTTGAAGCTCTACATATAGGTTCAATCAGCTTTCCCAGATATGTTCAATGAAAATTCCTAAGGTGCTAGAAGATTTTATCAATGGCAACAGTTTATGGATTCCAAGTCATGAGAATGGTAAACTATCCATATCCCTTCCACAAATCGAAGAAAACTCTTGCCACTTGAGCAGCTTAAATTGGAAAATTCATACATTTGAAACAAGGGTAAAGGAAAGGGCTCCAGCAAGAATTCATGTAGGTGAGTTTTTTACCTGCCAAGTGAAGCTTCCCCTGCACAAAATGGTTGGGAGAAATGGCTATAAGTTCACTTTCCTTGCCAACATCAGAGCATATTCTAACTCATGACTTCCATGAAAAGATAGATACAAAACTTTCCCTGCACTTAAAGATTTTAAATAATAGTTATCACGCACTGCCCTGCAGTTGGTTGAGAAGCACCTCCGAATCATCATCCTGATTCTCATCGCCTGAACTATACGTTGGCAATACACTTTCAACGGCACCATCAGATAAGCCAATTTGTGATGCATAAGCTACATTTTTTAGATACCCTGATTGCTGTAATAATCCCACCACAACCTCCCTACTTTCCGTGTCCTCTTTTTCATCACAGAGATTAAAGAAGGCAGAAACATTTGTGGGCTTTGGCCTCCAACTTCTTGAACCTTCAGTTGCAAAAGCTTCCTTTAGGCAAGATAGAGCCTCATCGATTCTCTCCTCTTGAATATTCCCTTCAGCGAGAATCTCCCATGAGCTTGAATTTGGCTTTCCTCCCACATCAGCTATGTGATTGAAAAAGCTCTGAGCTTTATCCAAGTTTCCTTCTTTAACATACAATCCCATTAGAAGATTTGCTATTCTAGGGTCATAAGATGTTTTAACTGATAGCCACTCTTCATAAATCTTTTCTGCCCCTTCAATATCACTGGCCCTAACCAGAGATGATATCATAGCATGATAACCCAAATTTGGAATACTGGGGAAAATAGATTTGTAAACCTTCCATACCCGATACACCTCCTCTTTATTACCAACAGTACCATAAAGTGTAATAAGGTAATGATATGGTATACGATCCCGACCGGTGATCCTACTCTCTACATTTCTCAAGCATTCTTCAGCTTTTTCAGGCAGTCCCATCTTGATATACATGGTAGCCATTGTGCTAAATGTAGTCCAGTTTGGATTGATACTCCGATCTTCTTTCATCTGCTCATATACTTGTTCCATTCTTTCCACAGATCCTTGGGATCCACAAGATGACAACCAGATGTTATAGGAATATATATCTAGACGTATGTTTTTTTCCATCATTTCAGAAATCATTGACTCAACTTTATCATACTCCTTAAGGTTCATATATAGAGTCATCATCACATTAAACGGAAGGGGATGCAAGGCATAACCTTTATTCCTCATATTGTCAATTAAAGATTCTGCCTTTTCTTGCATTCTTGCCCGCACATAGGCATTCAGAAGGGCCCCATAGATTCTCTTGTCCTTCAAAGTATCAGGGAGTTGAAGGAAGAAATCTTCGGCACTTGAAACTCCATGCACCTTAGAAATAAGGTCTAACTGAATTGCAGCATCACTAGCAGAAAATCTAAACCTCTCTCCTCTATTGTTCATCCACTCATACACCTGTACAATTTTGGAAAAGTTTTTAAAAAAAATGCCTGATGGAAGAACATCAACAACTCTACCGAACAAAAGCGATAACTAATTTTAACTTCCCTAAAACAAATTAACAATTCTACCGGGCCATCCACTACAGTGATCAACAACAACAACGTCTACTTAGCCTTTTACTGTGAATTAGGCTCTGCTAAATGTACAACAATACGCTATTTTGCCTTAATTTTACAACAGACTTGCAATCATTCTAAATTCAGCATCCAAAAATATCACCAAAATGTGCAAATACAAGATAAAAACGATAAATCCTACGCCATTGATAAGTTGAATAATAATTATCTTCATTTCACTATGCTTTATAATCAGAAACAAAAAATCACTCACAACATATTGTATCTTTTTGGTTGTTTGGGGCACCTCCTATGTCAATTAAGATAGATTCCTCAACTTATTTTGAAGGAATATTAAGAGCTATGCCTAAAAACCTGTTGCATCAACTGTAAAATATTCTTTGGTCCTACTTAAACCCTAAACTGTGTCTCAAACTCAAAGAGCATTCATCAATATTACCTTACCCCTGTAACTATAGCTTGCAGCAAATCCATCATCTAGACAAGACCTTCAGTTCAGGTGATTCATTGCAATGAAGAGAATGAGAAGGTTCATAAAAAAGGCTTTAACTCCACTCTCTAATGTAATAGGCTCATGTAGCAACCAACAAAGAACTCAACTTTCACCAAGAATAACACATACAAATGCAATTCAAAACACCAAAGCACCAAAAGTTAGGGAAGAATTAGATTGCCCAGTAATTATTAAGTAATTTATAGAGTCAAGCAATCGCTGTCTACAACAGATTGCCAAAAAAAAAAAAAAACTCAGAAATCGAAACATACTAGAACACAAAATTCCTCTCTTTTTTGTTGCGTTTACCTCAAGTGCTTGCTTGAAACGCTTGTACTTCCTTAACTCCTTGACAACCCTACAAAGCTCCCACTTGGTGAGCTTCCTACCTCCTTTTTCCCACTCATTCAGCACAGAGGCAGAACCCAATTCAGGGTTTTCCATGAGCGATATTTTCTTATATAGAGCGTTCCATTTGACCATGGGTCTTCTTTCAAAGTCCACGGTCCCATAGCTATGGACTTGAGATATGGAACACGTGATCGGCAGCTTCTGAAAACTTGGGGTTCTGGAAAGGATAAACTTGGGAATCCGGCATGGGACCTGCCGAGCGTAAGAATCGGCTGAGGAGATCGAAACACGGTGATTCAGCAACGATGAAGGCTGGAGAAGCATTTTTTTTTTTTTTTTGTTTGGCTAAGGGAAGGGTTTAAGGGATTACGGCCAAAAGTGAGAGTGAAGTGTCAGATATTTGGTTACTTACTGAGCTTGAAGATAGAGTTCGGGTGAAATTACCTTTATGTCCCTCTTTATCAGGCTTCTTTTTTGTGTTTCTAAAGTTTAAATTTGATGATCAATGTTTTTGGGTGGTAAAAGAAGCTGTATTATTGAGGATTCCTGTTGAGGCCCAATAGTTGTTGTATTATTGAAGTATCCGATTTCGAAGGTTTGTCCCATTTTTAGAGGATTTAGATAAATAATAATAAATATATAAAATAAGTTTAATAAAAAAATAGATCAAATTTAAAATATGAATCCATATCAGAACTTAAATATTCAAAACTCAATCTTGACCTGATTCATTTTCATCATAAAAGTTAAATCATTCAAAATATCAAACAAAAGTTAAATATTTTTTTTAACAATCTCATTATATATTTCAATAAGAGTTTTAAGGATAAAAATAACCAAGACTCATCTCATAAATAGAAGCCCATGCCCTTTCATTTATTTCTTTGTATTCTCTTTCATATTCCATTTCTTCATTCCATTCTATGCGACTCTCTAGAGTTCATTTAAGTTATGTGTGCGATACAAAGTTTACTGTATAAAACCCTTATTGTTCATCCTATTATTTCAGCTCGTCTGAAATAAAATAAATAAAAAAGTCTCTTCAAAATTCGAGAATCTCAATGATGTATTGTCTTTTATTTCTTTTTATTTATTAGCCTATCCATAAGAATACGAATGAAATCTCGATTCCTCTTATTGAGCTAGAAGAGAATGTACAAATATTCCTTGAATATTCGAAGTTGTAATTAGTTTCTTATCATTCAATGAGCGTCTTGTATTTCATAAAAATTGGGGGCAATGTAGTCTTTACGTAAAGGCCACCCTATCCAACTTTCGGGCATTAAGATTCATTTCAGTCATGGATGATTTTCATAAAAGATTCCCAACATGTCATAAGATTCTCGTTCTTGAGAATTTGAATCATAAATCTAATCCTATATGCTCTTTTTTGACACAATATTTAGAACTACTCATATTCCTTCTCAACTCATAAATGGGAGGATAATGCGCTTCAGCACACTTGAACCCACGTCCTTCTATATTGGCAACAATACTTATGCCAATTTAGCTGAAACTCAATCGACAAAAACTAAATATTTTTAAAGGAGATGAAGTAAGAATTTTTTTAAATCTCTAATATCATATTTCAAATTATATTTTCTTTTCTTTTCTTTTCTTTTCTTTTCAAATAAGTTAGTGATTTATTTTATCTCAAAAACTAAATCAAGTTTATGAAAAATATTTTATATTATTTTAACTATTTAAAAAAATTGCCCTTATGAGCCACCCTTCAAAAGTTTGGCTCAATTTTAACATTTAATCTACTATACATAAAAATTTTATTATATATAAAGGATAGTAATTGAAAATTAATATTTTCAATAATTTAAATTTTTAACTTGTTTAATAATTCACAATAAAATTACAATTAAAAATTAATATTTTCAATAATTTAATTTTTTTAACATGTTTAATAATTGCAATAAAATCTACTTATCACTTAATACATAATAAATTCAATTATTTTTTATTTTATTCCATTTTATTTTAGATTATATTTATCAAATAATTTAATTATATCAAGTATTTAATTTTAAGTAATATACCAAGTAGATTTTCTTACTTAAATTTAGGACTTAAGTTTTCAGCACTAAAGAGAATTTGGTGTTTTTCATATTATGATTCCAATGGAATATGGTTACTTGAAATATGATTGATGAGAATGTCATTGTCAAGAAAATAACTTTTCAACGTTTTATTGATTAAAATCCTCAGAAAATTACATTAATACATTTGGCATGCTCACCACTTTGTTGACAATGTAATAGTATTGAACAAAATTATTCTTATTAAATAAAAATATAGTATTTATGTATTTTATTTTCAATATTTTTATTATTAACAAATATTCAAATTAATCCACGAGATATGATTTGCTCAAGTTTTGGTTGACTCCAAATTCATTTAAAAATAACTTGTATATTAATGTAAGATTGTGAAGGTGTAAATTTTGTAAAAAAATTCGTTACATTATAAATATAAATTTAAGTGTGTTTATATATTACGTATATAACTTGAAATCCATTTACATGGGAAAGTAACTTTCCATCAATTATTCAAGGAATCGTTTTCCATTGTTTATGGAAAATAAATCTCAAAGAAATGTTAAAATAAACTAATTTTTACATATCAAATATTGGAATCAAATTCCCACCAATTAAATTTCAATGAAAATGACGTACCAAATGTATTCTTACTTTGAGCTCTCAATTTTATATCCACTTCATTAGTTAATAATTATCAAGACAAATAATTAATTCAAACAATTATTATTAAGAAATGTACAATTCTTAATTTCTTTTAAGATTAAAATATCTTTTATGTCTGAAAAATAATATTTTCAGAATTCGTAAAAAAAAAAAAAAAAACTATCATTGATGAAATGTTTGTAAAATATTTACAGCGGATGACTTGACAATAAATTCCAGGTCAAAGTGACTAATCCAATCTATTTTTCATATTCATAGGAGTTCGTCTATATTTTTGCTTTACGAATATGATATTTTCTGGACATTTTTAATAATATCAAGTACTATTCCTATTTTAGCATTTCTAATTTCTAGAGTTTTAGTCCCGATTAGAAAGGGTCCAGAAAAACTTTCTAATTATGAATCGGGTATAGAACCAATGCGCAATACAATATTTATCTCAAGAAAGGAGGGTGAAACTTGAAAACAATTGAAGCTATAAATTTACTGATCTAAACCACTAAGATAAACCAACTAGACAAAACCATAATAATAATTTAAAATCGTACTTGTGTATGAAAAAGATGAATTAGAAAGAGGAAAAGGGTTGATGGTCAGAAGAATTAGAATCATGAGAGGGAGAGTGGTTGTGCCTGCCTTCGTAAGTAGTAATCACCATTCGACAATCCTCCGATAATCTTTCAACCCTCTTCTTCACTCTGCAATTATTCTGCGTACACCGATAATAACTCCTGCCATCTCCAATATATAACACATGATCAATATTACATCTTATTTGCACCACATTTCTCATAGCATTACTTGCTTCTAAATTAAACACAATACTTGGAAATCTGCTTTATAAGTAGCTAGCTAAGCTTACTGATCCCCACCTGTAGCCCTAGTATGTTTGTGTGTGTTGAGGGGGACCGTATACTCCAAGAGAATATTTTGAAATGTTGTTCTTGAGGATGTCAATCTAGTTCCTCAGCAATTGAAGATATTGTCCTTCGGGAAAGGTTTTGTTTCCTTTGCGAAAAGTCGTGTATGGTTTACGGAAATGGGCGCCACAACCGTACGTCCATGTACAGTCAAGGCATCTCTTCGTGAATCATATACAATTCTTCACGAAGTGGAACAAACCTTCCCTTAAGGGACAATATTTTCGATTGTTGAAGGACCGAATCGACATCTTCAGAGATGACACTTCGAAAATTTCTCTCAGAGAAACTGATTCCCCCAACAAGACTACTCATCACCATTCCTAAAACTTTGTCTAGATAGAATAATATAGAGAAAACAATAAATTGTAATAAAATATATGAAAGTTTGAGAGGTGAGATATTTTATCTTAAAGTTTTATTATACCTCTAAGGTACATTAAAATTATTAAATCTCTAAAATACAGCAGTCAAAATACTATAACAAATAGAAATTAGGTAAATTGCATTGATAGTTACTCAATTATTGGTAACTTTTTTTTTAGTTATTCAATTATGAGAAGTTATAAAATGATCATTAAACTATTTGGTTTTGTCTTTTTTTGATAACCCGCAGTGAATGGCCAACTAAAAAATGACATATCAACTTTTAAGTTGACATAATAGCAACTTTAACCCTCAATATTCACATATAGTGTAAATTTAGTTGTTTTTTTTTTTTTTAGTTTTATTTTTTTTTTTTTTGTGATCCTTTACCTAAAAACTAGAAACAAATTTATCAGCTAAATTTGATCGAAAATATACCAAAAATGGAAACACTAAAAAATCCAAGATAAAAATTTTCGTATTTTAAAGTAACCATTAATGTCACCAAAAAAAGTAAAATTGCAAAAAGATCAAAATACACTATTGGTAAATACCAAGGGTTAAGTTTTTAGAATCAAGATTAAATTAACCTAATATGTAAATATTGAGTGCTAAAGTTATTATTATTCCAATTGAAAGTTGACAACCGAAAAAAATTTACTAATAATTGAATCCCATAAATATAATTTAATCAAAATTATTTTATATAGATATTATAAAGGTAGTTTATAAATGTTTATAAACTCAACCTTTAGTTTTTAACTAAAGGTATTCACCCCATACCTAATAGCAAAAATTATCTACTAATGATATGTGCATGTTCAGAAATAATATTTACTCGTGTGTGAGAGATGTAAAAAGAAATGTTTACATGCCCATCTTTTTAAGTACCATACGCTCCATGAGTCCATTCCACTTAGACTTAACTTCAACCCAATAAGTGCTTTGACCACTATTCAGGCAAAAACCAGCGACATTAATGCAAGTCAATAATGAATTCATGGTTCAAATACTGCAAACCTTGGACGAATATATATGCCAACTTAAAACTGGGAAACCGCCAAACTTGCACAAACAGAAACAAAGAAATCCAACTAAAGTTAATATTCGTAGTTTGAAAATAATGCCAGCACTATCCTTCCCCTCTCCTTCCACACAAATGATATTCCAATATTATGCCTGTATACTGTGAACATTCTATTCTATTAGTTTCTTATAAATATCTTCATGATTAGTAACATTGGGAATATTTTTCTAACCTTGGCTTAGAATTGGCTACTTATATCCCCCCCCATGCATATACAGTGACAACGAAAGCGAGCATATACAGCAAAAGTACCTTGGGTGAAGGCTGTTTTTGACAACCTTCTGCCCATATTTTCTCCACTTGTAGCCGTCGTCTAGCACATCCACATCGCTCCTCGTTTGGAAACAAAATCTTGGTTCTCTTAGCTTTCTCCTTACCTTATTATTCACTTTACCCTTCTCTGAGGCTGACCTCCTCCACCTGCCAAATACCCAAACTTTTTTAACCCTTTTTGTAATGGAATAAATTTATTTATGCAATGGGATTTGGGTATAAATGCATATCAAGACTTTCCTTCTTCATGCCCACTAAGAAGAAAGAGAAAGTTGGACCAATATATATGGATATGCTGTAGCTGATTTTGCTAGGCAAGAAGATATGGCTTATTACTAATATGTTTTAGGTTTTCCCCTCTTTTGTTACAAAAAAAAAGCAGTCCATTAACAAGTGAAGCAATAACCCTTTTAGCCTAGATTATGGAAAAACTTCAAGAAGATGTATACTTATATAGCGTGTTGAATATTGTTTTGGGTGGGGAGTCTCTGTCAGTACGTATGCACTTGAGAGAGAACCTGACATCTATAAATTAAAAAGAAAAAAAATGGAGAGCTAAGATATGAAAAATACCATGAATTATTATTCCCACCGTTGATGTTACTGGAGTAATTCTCGCCCTCTACAGCTTTGGGATCCAAGGTCCTCCCTACCTAAAATTTTACCAGCACCAACCTTAGATACAATGATCAGCAATCTGTAAAAGTTGTCTTGTCTAACTTAAAATATACCTGGTTGTTAAGACCAAACGCCACGGTGGTGAAATTGGTGGTGCTACTGTTACCAATCGTGGTGTTATTGAGAGGCTGAGATGTTTGATGATGATGATGAGAAGACTGCGCCGGAGCCATGAAACTCATCATCTGGTTTTCTTCATATTGTACAAACCCCATTTCGTGGATCGCCTGTGTGGTTGAGAACGAAACTTGTACCTCATAATTTGAGACTCCCCTTTCTCCTTCCATTGTTTCTGCCAAAACCCCCCAACGAAAGGCAAACAACAACCTTCTTCTCCTTCGATTCCTTAAAAATTGCTTGCAAGTTTCTCGTGATAGTGTAGCAACTAGGTTAGGTCCCTATTATTGCAGTATATAGGCCGTTCTGCGACTTGTGTTCCACACATCCACGCGAGAGGCGACGCAGTCTCGGGTCAACTAGTAAACGCTAGATGGAAAATCAATACACCTCCTGGAAACTATTCCAGTCTCATCTTGTTGACACCCATTGTTTTTCTCTAATGCCACAGTAACAGCAAATTATTAAGGGGCCGGGGGTATAAGGTTGTGTACAAGAAAGGAGAGAGAGGACCAGGACATTTATTATGAGCAAATAGTCGGTATTTCTTTGTTTTTCCTTTTTATAAATCAAGTTAATTTTACTTTTATATGTCAATTTTTTTTTTCTTGGAGTTTGAATTTAAGTATTGTACTCAATGTTTATGAAACTCTTTTTGATGCATGTGTAAGAGGGCTGATTGAAGGGGACATATATCATTTCTCTTATTGACCATCATGTTTTTGATATGTATCCTGTCTCAAGTCATGATGTATACACAGGATCAAGATATATATGACTATCATGTTTGGGTACTTGATAATGATAACTTAATATGCTAAGACTATAATTATAATAGTTATAGACACTATACCAAAATAGACTTTTAGCGGCGTTTTTAAAGCGCCACAAATATTATACATTGGTGGCGCTTGAAGTCAAACGCCGCAAAAAGTTTAGCAATAGGGCGTTTTTGGCCCAAACGCCGCTAAAGGTCAGAGCATTAGCGGCGCTTTTTTAAAAACGCCACAATAGGTTAGAGCATTAGCGACGCTTCTGTAAATATGCCACTATAAATCTGAGCATTAGCGGCGCTTTTGCAAAAACGCCGCTATAGGTCTGAGCATTAACGACGCTTGTTTAAAAACGCCGCAAAATATCTAATTATTTAAATACTCAAACGGCGCCGTTTTGTTTCCAGGCCAAGCAATAGCGGCGCTTCTGTAAAAATGCCACTAAATTATTTTTTTATGTCAAAACAAAACGTCCTCGTTTTAATTACAGTATAAAAATTGCAAAAAGTTAGTGGCGTTTTTGCTAAAAATGCCACAAAAGATGAACTTATTGTGGCGTTTTATTCAAAAACACCGCTAAATTATTTTTTTATTTCAAAACAAAACGTTCTCGTTTTAATTACAGTATAAAAATTGTAAAAAGTTAGTGGCGTTTGTACTAAAAACGCCACAAAAAATAAACTTATTGCAGCGTTTTAGAATAAAACGCCGTGAAATTATTTTTTATTTCAAAACAAAACGTCCTCGTTTTAATTACAGTATAAAAATTGTAAAAAGTTAGTGGCGTTTTTGCTACAAACGCCGAAAAAATAATTATTTTTTTCAACATGAAACGACATCGTTTTCTTGTCAATATAAGTTTAGAAGGTTATGAGTTTAGGGTTTATAGTTCATGATTTAATGTTTAAAGTTTAGAATCCATGATTTAAGGTTTAGGGGTTAGTGGTTCGGGATTAGGGATTAAATGATATGGGTTTATGGTTTAAGGTTTATGAGTTTAGGGTTTAAAAAATTTAACTGAATATTTAATTTATTTTTAATTGAATATTTAAAATATAAATATTTTATCTTAATTAAAATATAAATTATTTATAATAAAAAATAATAATGACAGTTAGAAAAAATTTGAAAGTAAAAACATAGAAAAATATTTGTTAAAAATGAAAAAAATTATTAAATAATTTATTATATAATCATAAAAGATATAGTATTAATTTTAAAATATTGAATTAATTCTCATTATAGTTTAGGGTTTATGGAATTTAATTTAGGGTATATATATAGTTTATGGTTTAAGCTTTATGGTTTCTGGTTTGGGAAATAAGAATTAGGATTTATGGTTTCAAGTTTAAGAGTACGGGTTAGGTTAGGGTTTAGGCCGGATTTATAGTTTAATTTTTAGTTTTTAGATTTATGGGATTTAGGGTTTAGTGCTTAAACCATATCGAATAACAAAGTTAGAGTTTTAGTGTTTAGGGTTTAGGGTTTAGGGTTTAAGATTTTGATAAAAGAGATAAAATTTAAATTATTTTAGGGTTTACGGTTTGTAATAAGATTATTTCTTTAATTACTTCGCACCTTGTAATATATGTATGATTTGTGATTTAGGGTTTAATTTACATGTATAATTTAATTAGGGTTTATGGTGTATAATTTGGGGTTTAGTGTATCATATGATACACTTTTTAGGTGTATAATTTAGAGTTTTATGATTTAGGTATGAGAACTTAAATTATAAAACTGTATAATTTAAATATAGTGTTAGAAAGAAAACAAAATTATTTTAAAGGAATTTAACAAATAAATAAACTAAAAAAATTATTGGTATTAGAGTTTTTTTGAAAACGCCATAAAAAGCATATCAATAAATATATTAATAAACAAAACGACGTCGTTTACATGGGGGCATTAGCGGCGTTAGCCAGTAAAACGCCGCAATAGATTAGTATTAGCGGCGTTGTATATAAAACGCCGCAAAAAACTATTAATTTTAATTCAAACGGCGCCATTTTCTTTAGAGTTTTAGTGGCGCTTTCTATGAAACGCCGCAAATAACCCGACAATTTAATTGAAACGATGTCGTTTTATTTAGAGTGTTAGTGGAACCAGTTAATTCAAACGCCGTCATTTTTGTAAGGGAATTTAGTGGCGCTTGTTGAAAACACCAGAAAATGCCAATTTTTTTAACAAAACGGCACCGTTTTTTTCCCTCAGTTTTTACCCCGAGTCATCCCCCCCCCTCCACCCCAAAAACAGAAGTCCTAATCCATAATTTCTCCCCAAAATCCCCTAGCGCTCTCATTGGAAATCTCGAGAACCTCTATTCATTCTCTGTTTCCTCCGTGAAAGGTACGTACGATCCTAACTTGTGTTTGTGTTCTTTACTATTTCATTCATTGATTTTTGTTTTTCTCCGCTTGTAATTTGTAGAACTATTTTCGATTCAAAAAATAAGAAGTAATTTGTAGATCTGCTTAGTTTCTTTTTTCTGCTTTAGATTTGGTGAATCAGTGCGATGCTTTTCATAGCTGCTTTTGTTGGGTAGTTAGATTTATGTGTTTCTAATGATCTGATATGGAAATGATAATAATTTTGTTCTGACTTGTAGTTTTTCGATCCTTTTACGTGGAAAATTAGCTTATTCTAAGGTTTTATTTTTTGGATTTTTCTTGCATTCTCTTTGGGAAGTTTAAAAGAAGTTGGAATCAGTTAGTTTACGTTGATCTGAAAGTGAATTTGGTTAGTCATTGCAAGGAATTTCCTTTTCTGATTAGATTTGTTTTAGTAAATGTCCCTTTTGAATTATGATCTGATTGTGGAAGTTTTTCTAGATTTGTATCTAGTTGTTTGATTCATTTGCTCGGCACTTCACTTTTCTTTTCTATTTTTTATCTTGTAAACTAGATTGTTTGATTAACTTTATATGTTTATGTGTTTTGCATGCACTTGATAAGCTAAGCATATGTCTCTTGACTGTTATGCGATTTGTGGTCTAGTATGGATGATCAAATGAACTGGTGCTTCAAATGAGAATTTTGATCGGATCTTGTTATGGTTGATAGGGTTTTAAATGTGAAGGGTAATGATCCAATGAGCTCAAGTCTCATGGAAGTTACCATAGAATTTTGAGATGAAATTTGTTGCTTATAATTAATGAGAATTATATTTATACCACCTTGATTATTATAAATAATAAACAATACATAGAAAAACTTAGAAAATCTAACTTGAGACATTGTTCAATGCTGTTGTTTGTTCTTTTGGCGTTTATCCAATATAAGCTTTCATTCTAATTCAACTGGCTCCTTTGCAGGTTTTATATAGTAACTGAAGCTTAAGTTCTAAAGGATTGACAAAAAGCTGTAATTATCTGGTAAGTATCAAACACATTGAACTGTTGAAATGTTATGTGCTGTAATTACCTGGTAAGTATCAAACACATTGAACTATTCAAATGTTATGTGCTGTTGTTTATTGACTAAACTGCAAATATGCTGATTTTCCTTTTGGGGCTCGATTTTGTATAATTTTGATTGCTGATTTTGTCTTCCATTTTGTCATGTTTGCCATGATTTATTTTTATTAAATTTTATTACCATGTACTTTTTTTAATCCTTGAAAATATTTTATCTACTTTTATTTTAGTTTTAATTACATTATTAAGTTAAATTGCATATAAACTTTTTTAAATTGCACATATTTTCTCATTACCGATCAAATTTGTTATATGTTATATATTTTATATTTTTGTATTTTGTGTTTATAAATAATTATCCCTTGTAATATTACAAGTCATTTTTGACATAAAATATGTCCATTTTGGTGAATCTTTTCCCCTTACGGTGGTGAGAATTGTGGTCCGAGCTTATCAAAGGCGTTATCATAAGCTTTGTAAGCAAGAAAGTGCAAGAAAATGCATTGTATTATTGAAAGAGTTTGAAATTCTTTTTCTGGTGTTTCAGCTTTGCAACTTCATCCTGATAAGAGTAAACGTCCAAAAGCTGAGGTTGCCTTCAAGCTTGTTTCAGAGGTTAGATTTACTTTATTATTAATTATTATTTTGGTGGCATTGGATAATTGAGTTAAATTGGGTCCGCCCTTTCATACTTGTAAGTTATTCATATTCTATCTCACTCATTTTCAAACATTACTATTTGTTCCCATTCTTTATTTTTCTAACATTACTAGTTGTTCAAGCAAAGTACATTTGGATGCTGTTACTGCTCCTTTTTTAAATTGTTGAAGCCCTGTTTAGGTACTGTAATTTGAACTGTTTATTTGCTATAAATTGAGATGTTTTATTGCTGTAATTGAGGTCTAATAATGTTGTTAATTGAGGTGTTTAAATTGCTCCAAATTATTTGCTGATCTGAAAGCTCAAATTTTGGCTTCACGGGTAAGTTTGAAAGTGAGTAGAATTGAAGAGGACCATATAAAAAGTGCCACTCAAGTCAGCTTGGAACATTATAAAGCTCTCAAATTAGTTTAATAATGAAATGTGAATGCTAGTTGCATGTCCTTCATTTTTATTTCTACGCAAAATGCATGTAAACTAGGAGATTGGATGATGAAGAAACTCATGCAGGCCTGAGGTACCATCATAGTCATAGTATTTGATTAATAGGCTAATTACCCCAAAGATCGTGCCTTTCAGTTTAATTTGAAGATGAAACTTTGATTGCATGTTGTTTTTCTAGGAATGATAGTTGAGCTGAACAAAATAATATGAGATTTTGCAATCGGAGATAAGCTAGTTAATAGGGAGTACAAATGTGTTAATGAATCTTTGGTTCTAGATCACTGGTTTTAGATGGTATGCATTTACATATGGAAGGGAAAAAGAAAAATCTTTTGCAGTTTAGAAATTTTCTTTCTCATTAAATATGAATAGACTGGTAAACACTCCTCATATGTAAATAAAATAGTAAAAATTTCATATTGATTCTCATTATTTTATTCGAAAATTTTTCTTTCAAATAGCCACTCACATTCTCATGACTTATAATGGCTACCCACAGGCTATGCTTGTAACACCCCAAACCCGGCTCAAACACTACAACCAGATCTGGTATGTCACTAAGGAGATTTTAATAAAACATGTCGCATTTTTGGAAAATATTTTTCTTGAGTTTAACCTTTTATTCGGGAAAAATTAATAGGTTGTTAATTTAGATAAGCTATAAATTCTATGAGATGTTTTTATGAATTAAAATCGAAACTTAAATACATGCTTTAGAAAAAAATGTAAACTTAAAATGTCGATAATAATAATAAAAGCCCAAAATTAAAAGCGAACAAAATATAAAGCTAATGACCGTGGCCTTATTACATTGAAATTTAAAACCCATTAAATAAAGATATAAAATAATAAACTAAAGTCTTTTCTGAATCCAAATGTTCTTTTGCATGGCCACCTTGCGCTCCTCTTTCCGGTCCGATGCACTAGGTGCTACTGAAAAAATATTAAATAATAGGTTGAGTCATGAGACTCGGTGCAACCCTCATGCACTATTAGATTTGGGCCTTAGCCCACGAATAGAATAACGGATTAATATATATAACAAAAATTATGCAAGCCCAACCCAAATCCTAGGTTTCCATCTGCTACACGCCATCCTTACCTGCCATTCATACTATTGGGGATTTCTACAATCAACCCACACCGCTACACGCCATTGATGATCATCTCTGCTCATCGTCGATCATGGCAATAGCCATCGTCAGATCATGGCAATAGCCACTTCAACAGATCATGGCAAAAGCCACTACACAGAACACTTCCCCTTTCATCAAACCCAACCCCGTGCAATCACAATAATCGGCATACTTATAAAACATATCATCTTAACAGGAACATTCACTGAAGAATGACAGAGATCACTAACCTGGTGATTCTCTTTTACCCTCATCGGGTTTCAAACATTATGCCGGGATTTTGGCATTTAACAGAATATAAGCAGATTTATTAACACATATTAACAGATAATCTAATGGTGTGAAAAGTCACACATCTGATAACGCGTAGTACTACTCTCTATGCTGATACCCTCGCTAATCTGATCTACTACCCTTTGTCTACAACCTTGCTCAAAAGTCGGAAGAACGCAAGGATAAGGCCTTTCCTATATTCGGCCAAGGTTAGTGCTTTACCCGATTCATAGATTTAAATTAACAGATCTCCTTACCTTAAAATCCCAAAAGTAATTCGATCCGAGTGCTACTGAACTCTGGCTTAGAAATCTAAGCGATTGGACCCCTTCAAATCTCGGAATGCCGTAAATAAGAGAAAACACCGATTAGTTAACCATATAGCCATTCGGCTAAGATCTCTAAAAGCCAGAAAAAGATTGAAATCTCACGAATCGACACTTACCTTTACAAATGGTTTCGGCTACCCCTTGCAGGAAGATTCGGCAATCACAGCAGAAGATCGAAGCGTAGAAGATTAGAGATCTAAGAATTTCAGCTTTTAAGAAAGTCCCGAAAATGATGAACAAGAGGAAGATTTTGGCTACAAGAACAAACAAGAGTGTAGTTTCAGCTTTTAGTGAATGGGAGAAGAATAACAATGGAGATCAGAAGATTTGGCTAACAGGAAATTTCAAAGAAAGAAGAAAGGGTGAAGGGGGTGGTGATTTTTGGCTTTTAGAAAAAAGAATGCTTAAGAACGTTTTCGGCTTTTTGAAAGAAAGTTGACAAAATTGTGGAGGGAGAGACTGAGAATTTTGGCACAAAGAATGAAGAAAAGAGTAGGGTTCAAATGCCGAAATTGAAGAGATATCATCTCTATTTAAAGAGAATTTCACCCCCTAGAGTTGGAAATTCGGCCAACATTGCACTCAGCAGATAAATCCTATCTTTTCTCTCATTATCCTCATCTGACTACTCATCCACAGTGTCATGGATGACACTACCTCTTCCTTCCTTTATCATCACATTATCTCCCTTATTATCACATTAAATAGATTCCTAAATTTCCTCCCTTATCTTCCATATTATCAACTATAATATCTACATTATCCCATTTACATAAATCCTCCTATTTTTTAGCTTTGTTGCTGTCCAACTCCACCTAATCCTAATGTCGAAAATTAGCTAACTTAAATCAAAGGAATTGGGCTCCTTGAACTTAAATTTGGGCCCCTTATTCCCTGGTGTGGTGTCACCTACTTGTTCCCTAAATGGCACTACTAACCACTGGGCCACAAGCCCATTTTGATTTTTAAACATAGGTACTACCTTTTAAGTCCTATAATGCCCAAACAGATAATTTTAATCAAGGCCTCTGCCTAAGCCTGAGCCCAATTTGGACCTCTAACACTTAAATTAACTCATTACACATATTCACCCATTAAACGCATAGGCCTAAAAATTTAGGATGTTACAATGCTAGACCACTTGTTGACAGAATTGTTGCTGAAAACCGGTTTAGTCTTCGACTTTATAGGCCTTCTACGGTCATCACGTAAGTATGCTTCGTATGCGTGCTCCTTTTATAATCTTCAGCCTACTGTCTCTGTGATTTCTAGATGGAAAATGATGGAACCTTTTTCATCTTTTGTGTTACACATTTCTTTCCTTTTGGTATTATACTGAAGATGGTTCTTTCTATTTCACTGCCTATTATATGCCTGCCTATTATATGCCTATTTCACTGCCTATTATATGCCTGCTCCTATATCAAGCAAAACTGAAAAGATCAAGTCACTAATATTAGCTCCAAAAAATGAACTCATGAAATTCTATATAGAACTCAAAAGGAATTTCCATTTCCTTTATGGATATCTAAATTGGCTATAAATATTATGTCATCTTACAACAAGATAAAATGGAAAAAAAAAGGAATTTATGCATGTAAACTAAGAACCAGCTTTGGATTGAAGACTGTCCAAAATAAAGATAGATTTTGGTTCCTTTTATCTCTTATTTTAGTACATTTTTTTTCATCTAGTTCTACACTACATTATTACCTCAATTTTAGTACCTTTTTTAATGAGAAGGTTTTGCTTGCAGGAATTTATCCGTGAAGTGGACCCTGATATTACAATTGGATATAACATTTGCAAGTTTGATTTCCATATCTTATTGAGGTAAATGAAAAATTAAGATAAATGAAAAATTAACTTATGTTTTATTCTCCATGAATGTTGCTACAGGAAAGGTTTCTTTTTGGTTCATTATGTAGGGTTTCCTTTATTTGTATAGGAGTTGTGTGATTGAACCATTTGACATTTAATCTTCTGGTTAACAGAGAGCACAAATGCTTAGAATAGCAGAGTTTTTGATACTTGGCCACATCAAAATTGTAGGGTTCGTGTAAACGATACAACTTTTTATTCAAGGTAAAGTATCTGTTATGGGTGTTATTCTTATAAATGATGTTGTTGTTAGCCTTATTTTCTGATAGATTTTGTCCAAATTGCGGTTTGTTATCCTGCTTGGTTGGTATATATGCTGTTTGTTCTATTGCTGTCCAAAAAAAAAAAAGATTCAAAGTATATAGGCTGGAAACCTAACGGGTTGCCTTATATTTCACTGTAAGATATAACGGATCCTCCCTAGGTGTAACAATGCCATGTATGATGAATCTTAAAGAATTTCTGTCTAAATTGTTGTTTATTATTGTTGTTTATTATTAATAATGTTTGAACAACCTCCAAATTGATGTCTAATCATGCCGCTTAGATTTTTGACAAGCTCCCATGTATTATTTTTTAAAATTTAAGGTACGATTCGATATAAAAATAACATAAACAAAATATAAAAGTTAATTGGTAAAATATGTTATAAATTTTTATATTTTAAATTTAATTTTATACTTTTTTTGTTAAATTTATTGTTGTTAAATTTAAAATAAAAAAATTTACGTTTCGATTAACTTCAATTTAACAAATAATAATAATAATAATAATGAGACCTAAATTTTAAAAATTATAAAATAAAATGACTAAAATCATGCATATAAGATGATATAAAATGATAATACAAAGTTGAATTTTGCAAGTTAAGATAAGAAATTAACATAAATTTCATATGTTAATAAATATTTTAACATAAATTTCATATTTTAATAAATATTTGCAAGTTAAGAAGAGATTAACATATTTTAATACAAACATGTCACTACATATATTATATATTATATTAAAGAATTTTTTTTTACTTTATCTTCCTAATAATAACTTATGGTGTAATGATTTAATTAATCTCCTCACAAAAGTAGTGGGCTAATAATAGCAGTTGCTTTTCAATAAAATGAATTTAATTGTATTTACTTTTAATAAATGTTTTATAAATTAAATAACAATTTAATTTTTTAAAAGAATACTTACATTTATATGGCTTTTGGTTTATTACTAATTACTAATTACTAATTTTTATATTAATGTTTCATTTTAATATTTAATATTTTCAATGTTTTCCAAAATGATAATAATATTTTGTTATCAATATAATAATAATATTGATCATTATTTAAATATAAAATTTATAAATATTGTTATTAATATAATAATATTGATCATTATTTAAATATGTTTTAATATAGAAAATAAATTCTTTTTTAAAAGAAGTAATTTAAAACTTTTAAATTTAACAACATCACACTAAATTTTGATTATAAAAAACATATAATAACATTTTCCACCTACCTCAAACGAAAAACTAAAACCAATTAATATTTAAAAAAACTACAATGTAATGCATGCCATATGTTTTCACACATCAACCGATTCTCGATTTGAAATTTTAATTTAACTTACATAATACATAATACATAACTTACATAAAATTATTTAACTTACATAATACATAACTTACATAACCTACATAGCTTTCATCAAATTATTTAACTTACATAATAATACATAACTTACATAATACTTGTATAGATAAAAAAAAAAAGATTCAAAGTATATAGGCTGGAAACCTGACGGGTTGCCTTATATCTCACTGTTAGATATAATGGATCCTCCCTAGGTGTAACAATGCCACGTATGATGAATCTTAAAGAATACATAACTTACTTAATTTTAAGATCAAACTTCATAACTTACATAATTTACATAACTTACAATTCCATGTATGATGAATCTTAAAAAAGATTCAAAGTATATAGGCTGGAAACCTGACGGGTTGCCTTATATCTCACTGTTAGATATAATGGATCCTCCCTAGGTGTAACAATGCCATGTACGATGAATCTTAAAGAATACTTAACTTAATTTTAAGATCAAACTTCATAACTTACATAAGTTTAAGATCAAATTTCATAACTTACATAATTTTAAGATCAAACTTCATAACTTACATAATTTACATAACTTACATAGTACTCAGTTATATATATGATCATATCATTACTTACATAAATTATAAATTAACAATTTAGCCGTGTAATTTATTGTTAACTTTAGACTTCAACAACTAAGAAATGGATAGGACTTGGATGAAATTGTCAAGGGTAAGCAACGACTATCGAAATGGAGTAGAAACTTTTCTGAATTTCGCATTTCAAAATGCAAGCCAAGAGAATATGATTCTTTGCCCGTGTAAGAAGTGTTGCAATATCAATTGGCATTATCGTGAAGTTGTCTACGAACATCTAGTTATTGATGGCTTTGTCCGGGGGTACAAAAAATGAATTTTTCATGGAGAGTGTACATCTAGTGGAGCATCTTCATCGATGAATCTGAGTTATCCTCATAGTGCTTACAATCAGAATGTTAGAGATGATAACATAGAAGGCATGTTGTAGGATGCTTTTAATATGCGTAGTGATGGTTTCGGGTCATTTCCACCTGACTTGGGTGCAACCGATGATTATAATTTTGGTGGAAATACTTTCACTGAAGGGGGAAGAAGTGTACCTGATGAACAGCTAAATGAAGAAGCGGCGAGGTTCTACACGTTACTTGGTGAAATGAATGAAGAACGTATGAGGATCAAAATTTTCCAAACTATCTTTTCAGATTCATCTTTTTCACTTGAAATGTTTGTGAGGATGGACCGAAAACTCGTTGACAATGCTGTTAGAGTTTCTGCAAGAAATGTTTCCATTTGCGAAAATCCCTCAATCGTCCAAAGACATGAAGAAACTGATAAAGGATTTGGGCCTTGGCTACAACAAAATTCATAGTTGCCGAAATGACTGCATGTTGTATTGGGGCGACTGGATAAACTAACAGTGCTGTCATGTCTGCGGTCAATCCCATTAGATTAATAGAAATGTAGAGGATGGTAACGAGGATGAACACGATACACAGTCAAGGAAGCAGCCGATTAAGATTTTGTGGTATTTCCCACTAATACCAAGGCTTTAAAGGCTTTTCATGTCGTCGAAGACAGCCGAGTCGATGACGTGGCACCATAGATGACGAACCGATGATAGATTGTTAAGGCATCCTGCAGATTATTTAGCTTGGAAATTATTTCACTCAAAATTTCCAAGTTTTGCAAGCGATCCTCGGAGTGTGAGGCTTGGGCTAGCATCTGATGGATTTAACCCTTACAAACTCATGAGCACAATGTATAGTACTTGGCCGGTGGTGCTTGTTCCTTACAATTTACCTCCATGGGTTTGCATGAAAAAATCATCCTTTATCTTATCTATGATTATACCTGGAAAGAAAGGGCCGGGGAATGATATTAACATATATTTGCAGCCACTTGTTGAAGAGTTAAAACAACTATGGGTTGGTGTTGAGACATACAATGCAATGAGAAAAGAGAACTTTAACTTACGTGCAGCTTTGATGTGGACTATTAATGACTTCCTGGCTTATGCTAATTTATCTGGTTGGAGTACTAGGGGACGTTATGCTTGTCCTTGTTGTGCTGTATAGACATGTTCGCAATGGTTATATAATGGGAAGAAGTTCTTTTACATGGGACATCGTCGGTGGTTACCAGAAAATCATAGATTTAGATATCAGAGTGCTCAGTTTGACAGTACTGAAGAGTTCAGAGAAGCTCATTCGTAGACTTGTGGATCTGAAATATTGTTCATGTTGAAAGATATGAATTTCATTTATGGGAAAATGAATCAACCGCCAACCCGCAAAGAAATAAAAGATCAAGGGATGAATCTAATGATGAATCTGACGAAGAGGATGATCCTAATGAGGCGGACTTATGGAAAAAAAGAAGTATTTTTTTAGTTGTCTTATTGGGAGCATCAGATATTACGCCATAATCTTGATGTCATGCACATTGAGAAAAATGTATGCGAGAACATCATTGAGACTATTTTGAATGCCGATGGAAAATCGAAAGACAATCTTCAGAGTCAACTTGATTTAGTCCACATGGGAATTCGACGTAAGCTTCATCCCCAAGCACTTCCGAATATGAAATATCGGTTGTCGTCTGCTATTTTTTCAATGTCGAAGATGGAGAAAGAAGTGTTCTGTATGGTGTTGAAGGATATAAAGGTCCCGGATGCGTATGCATAAAACATATCCCGATGTGTGAGTCTTAAAGATCGAAGACTATATGGCTTAAAATCGCATGACTATCACATCTTGATGCAAGACTTACTGTCAGTTGCTATGCGGTGTTGTATGTCGAAAAAGGTGACGTCTTGTGTAATTGAACTGTCCAATATAATGAAAGGCATTTGTGGCAAAGTTTTGGACGTTAAAGAACTTGAGACACTACAAGATCGAGCCGCATTGACTTTATGTAATCTGTAGAAGATCTTCCCGCCTTCCTTCTTCACAATTATGGTGCACTTGTTAATTCATCTCCCTCGTGAAGCAATACTTGGTGGACCCGTTTTCTATCGATGGATGTATCCCATTGAAAGGTCTTACTTTATTTGTAAATTATTCCTTCATTCACCTAAATGCCTTTAGTTGCAACTTTTGATAATGTTCTATATCGTGTTTAGGTTCCTATCCAAATTGAAGTCTTATTGCCGCAATAAACGTTATCCGGAAGGATCAATTGTCAAGGCTACTTAGCGAAGAATGTATGACTTTCTCGCTCAAGGTATTTAGAAGATGTCGAGATAAGAATGAATGTACCAAGTAGAAATGTTGGGCTCACAGATCATAACTTGGCCGAAACTTATTTATTTCAAAGTTTCTGAGAACCGATCGGCAAAGTCAAAATTATAGAATTAAACGATATATCGTGGGTCCAAGCACATCGATACGTTCTTTTTTATCACGATTCAATGGAACCATTACGCAAGTAAGTTCTAGAATTTGATAAATACTCATCAATTATAATTTGTTTGTCTTCTAACAAAGTAACCTTTTTTTAAACATAGTGAGTACAAACAAATATTGAGAGCTCGTTCACGGTACCCGAAGATTACCTCGACAAGAAATTAATAAGTTGTTCACAGAATCATTTCATGAATAGTTAAGCCAAACGGTATGCAATTGAAGTTTTCATTTACAAGTAATAATGTTTTCTCGTAACATTTATAATTACTCAATTTACTTTTGATTCAATAGGTTTGGAGTCGGAATGAAGTAAATGACAAAGTTAAATGGCTTTCACAAGGTCCAAACAGAATAGTGAAAAGATATAGTGCCTTCCTCATCAACGGATACAGATTTCATACAAGGTATCGCGAGAGATTGAGGAGAACCCAAAATTTTGGAATTGTTGTTAATTCTTCGATTTACAAGTTACGCTTAGTGCTAGGGACGATGAATCCTGTCGAGGGAATCTGAGTATTACGAACTTATTACTGACATCATTGAGTTGGATTATTATGGAAAATGGAAAGTTGTCTTATTTCGAGGTGATTGGGCTAATGTGAATACGGCTCACTGAATTAAAAACGATCAATATGGTTTTACAATGGTGAATTTCTCTCAATTGATTCACACTGGAGAACAACTGATAGACGATCCGTATGTGTTTTCTTCTCAAGTGAAACAAGTTTTTTACTCAAAATATCCAACAAATGAGTGGTACGTTGTACTTCGAAACACCCCTAGGGACTTGTTTGACATGGGCAATGAAAGTAGTAGAGATGAAATTGTCGAAAGATCAGAAACTCTGCCTTTTCCAGAACAAAACCTAAATGAAAATATCCCTAGTACTAGTACACAATTTCAATGGGTTCGTCAGGACGTGGACGAAGATATTTACGAATTATAATGTAGTAAGATTTTACGATTTTTTTTATTTATATGTAATATTATAATTTTAATCTTGGTCATTTTATATAATTTAACTATTTTATATGTACCATTATTTTTGTCATTTGTTACTAAAATTTTAACTATTTTATATGTACCATTTTTTTTTTTACTAAAATGAGTAGAAGAAGATTGCTAGATTTAAATATTGTAAATTTGGAAGAGGGCAATAGCTAACAAAGAAACAATAGTTGGATCCTCGAGTGTGCCTCGACATAGATGATGAGCCTCTGAATTACAAAGTAATATTAAGTTTATTTTACATGCATGTTGACTTTAATTATTGATTCATTTTTAATTTTAATATAACAATAATATGTCATTGTTCAGCTGAGACTAGTGGGACGCGCAGAGGTCGCGGATGTACCTTGCTTAAAGACTTATACGAATTAAATCACGTCGAGCGTGTGAAAGTAAGGAGAAACACTCATGGCCAGCCTGTTGGCCCTGAAGCTCGACTTCTAGTAGGCTATCTGGGCATTATTGCATGGAATGCAAATATGTTGCCCATCAATTACGAGTCATGGCATCACATGCCTGATGCAAACAAAAAACAAGCTCTCAATAACGTTAAGGTAACAAAACGTGAATGGAATTTATAATACTTTGGTTGAAGTTTAATTTATATTTACTTTCTAAACTTATGTTTTTTTAGGAGAGATTTGCTTTAGAGGTCTCCGATGACTATATAAAGAAGACACTGGAAAATAAATGAAGAGACCATAAAAGCACATTGAAAAAAATTATTTTAAGAAAGAAATCAGCCTCGAGGATAAATTGCGAAATGTCCCGCCGGGAATGTTGAGGTATCAATGGGAAGATACGGTTAGATTTTGGAACTCAAAGAAAGGAGAGGTATTACCTAGTTGTAAACTCTTATAAATTTTTCGATTTATTTTATTTACTATATACGTAATAATAATTTCATTATGTAGGACCGTGAGCGTGTTGGAACGAAAGCGTGAGTGTAAATGACATTCACGCACATGGCAGGGTCTAGAAGTTTTGCTTCCGTAGCTGATGCCGAGGTATGATAATTTATTAATTCTGTCAAATATTAGTAACTTTATACTATTAACTTATTTTTTTACTACTACACTATAGGAAGTCTCCATCGGTCAAAAAGTTGGACGCGTTTAGCTTTTTGACATTACGCATAGGAAGAAGGATGGGTCTCCGATGACATCCGAAGCTGGAGAGATTATGGTATATTTAATTAATAAAATTTGATTTATTATAAATATTTATAATGTTTACTTATAATAGTTTAGTTATTCGTTACTAGTTTTAAATTAATAATGTTAAGTTATGTTGCATTCATTCTTATTGTATATATTTCATTTCTAACTTTTTCATTGATTTATTAGGAGAAACTAAAGGAGAAGAAGGCACAGTATGAGGCGGCTGCTTCGAGTGATAGTTTTGTTAATCTTGATGATATGGATAACAGAATTATTATCGATGTTTTAGGTCCTGAAAGGTATGGTCGGAATTTTTATGCTACATTTGCTATTTTTTGGCTTCATTTATATGATACATTTGCTGTTTTTTATTACTGATGTTTTGGGTCCTAAAAGGTATGGTCGGGTCCGATTTCAAGGATCTGGTGTTACCCCGATCCAATATTTTGGATCCGCTCCAACAGTACATGCCTTTCAGTACTCAATCGCAAGCTGAAGTTCATAGGTTAAAAGACCAAATATCTCATATGCAAGCGACCACAGTTTAGCAAATTGCTGAGGTTGAAAGAAAATATGAAGAACTTCGAGCGGATGCAGCATCGAGGGAGGCAGCGGCGGCAGTGAGGGAGGCAGAGCAGAGCAGAAAATACGATGAGCTCCAGCTACAGCTTCAGCAGATGATGCAGATGTTTCTCTTTGTAATATTGTTTTTAACATTGTTACATTTAACATTATTGTAAGAATTGTTTCAATTATCCTTTATTTATTAATTTATATCATATATCTTTTATTAAATTTGAAGTATCATTTAGATTTAATGCTTTTGGTGAGATTTAAATGTTATATTTGCTATTTTGGGTTGAAATTATATGCAACTGATGCTGTTTTTTGATTGGTTTTAATGCAGGAAGGGTAGGATATTGCAGAAAATGAGCATTGCAAATCTGTGCAAATTAGCGGCGTTTGTGATATAAGCGCCGCTAAAAGTTCGGACTTTTAGCGGCGTTTGTGATAAAGCGCCGCTAAAAGTCCAGACTTTTAGCGGTAATTTTTTCCCAAAAATGCCGCTAAAGTTTGCGGCGCTTTCTTTAGCAGCATTTTTTGCAATACTATTAGTGACACTTATAAACGCCGCTAAAAGCTAAAAAAATGCCGCTAAAAGTCTATTTTAATGTAGTGAGATGAAGAACATTAACAAAATGTTCTTAATTGATTGGTAGCATCATGTTTCACAGGATCATGTTTCATTCCTCCATGTTGGTTGCTAAATGTGTCTCAAGGTTTTGTATTTAACATTTCAGTAATTTCATGGTAACGTACCCGACGCACGCCATCAATAGCAATTAACTATTATATTAATATGTGTGTTTCACATTTTTCATTATAATATGAATTTTTCCATGATATATCAACGTTTTCAATTCTTATTTTGTAACAAAGGGCTGGAAAATGTTTGTCAAATCAGAAAGGAATATAAATATATATATTTTATTGTCTCCCCCCACCAGCAGATATAATTTTTTTGTTTTCGACTGACACAATGCACACTAAAATTGTGCTCATGAAAAGAGAGAAAATATATGAAGAATTGCACTTCTTTTAGCAGAGTGGAAAGAAAAACATAAATTCAACCATTAAAACCAACAATTTCATCTCAATATTTTTGGGATCTCTTATGTAGTGTTTTGGTATGGAGATGTCCAAATGCAGGCTCCAAAGATAGTTTTTTTGTGTTATGTTTAATTTTTTTTTAAAGATATAGGTTAGGGTTTTACTGATTCACTGTTCTTTATAAATATCAAAATACGTAAATATATAAATAAGGGTACTGTTGGGCCTTGATTATGATTCTTCAAGCATATAAGCTAAGGTCATGTCATGTGGGATAGTATTCATAAGCAGGATTAGAGAAAACAAAGCATTAAAACACTTAAACTCAGTTAAAAGTTGGCAATTTAATAAATTAGGAAAATGAAAGAGGGGGAGAGGAGAGTGATGGAGGCAATGAGTGGCGGGTTATATCAAAGCTTCCATCCATGTCCAAACGCAGCCGAAAGATGGAAAACGATTGAGCCTTTCATATCTTGTCAAACCTCATTTACGGTACCCACTCGAACCACCCCCTTGCCTGCAATAAACTGATATATATGCATATGCACATTGTCCTTCCTATTTCGCCCCCTTTCCACTCACTCGCCACATGTTACTTCATCCACAGTCGACCCCCCCTTCTCCTCTTTATTCCTGTCCATGAAAGCATCTTCCCAACTCCCTCCACCACACCACCAACAAGTATACATGGGTGTAGTTATCTATTTTTTCCTATCTTTCTCTCTCAACCACTTCCGCCTGTCCATACATACATCACACAACTACTTTAAGAAAGCAATTTTTTAATGTAACCTTAACCAGAATATAACACTAATCTCAAGTCCAAAACCTGTATGCTTTGTATCACACAAAAAATAATAATAATTAATTTCAAGGAAATAACATGATTACGATGGATAATAAATTGTTGGGCTTCTTAATTTGACTTCATCTCAAGGTAATAACTAAAGTTTATGTGCTGCTTGTCAAGCGATTACTTGATTTGTAAGGCATTGAAAAGTAAGTGTAGGAGTCGGCCTGCGGATTTGGAAAATCGAAATAATAAAATGTTGAGATAAGCAGTATTTTTATTTATATTCTAGTTTTGTAAAGATTTGGGGAAAAAAATTTACGACGAAGAATATCCTCCCTCTCCCATTGGCCTGTTGGGACTGCAAAATTTAGTTGATGATAATGTTTGCCTAGGTTAGAATAAGGGGCAAATATAGAAATTTCATATGAATTGTAAATATTTGGGATCAAAACACAAATTTTATATTTTACAATTTTAAAAATATAAGTTTATCAAACTAAGGAGATGTAAGTTTCATTATGTTAGAATTTTAGTATGAGAAAAGACGATTCAAATCCCCCTAAGTTAATTTTACTTTCAAAAGTGAAAATATGCAAATAAAATTCTCTAAGTTATCGAAATAAAACGAAAGCATATTTTCAAATGAAGAAGCAAAAAGAGAATAGAAAACCCACAAAAAACCTAAGCACACCAAGTATATACTTAAGTAAATTCTCTTAAAGTAGATTTAATAACTCTGAAGGGAATGATTACAAATGAAAGGGGAGGACTCTACTTATAATTGAGTTCTTCCAGATCCAACGGTGCAGTTTAAATTATATTAATGGTCAATATTAAAGTCTATCTACAAGATGAGAGTCCTAAAATATTTAAACTTTATACAATCTTATCCCTTAGGATTTACAATATTCATTATAGTAACTCTAGTTTTCTTGGAGTGTCCCACTAGGCCACTAAGGCTTCAAGTAGACGAATATCTCTATGTGTTCCACAAATCGAGCCAGTTCAAGTGGGTTAAATGTGCCTCATTTAATCAATTGACCTCCATGAGATGTTCTATGTGCATTCGTCACGAGTTTTGATTCGCGGCCTGTGACATAAGGCCCTACCTCCTCGTGTAGCCCTCGGCTAGAATATATGTATTGTTTGAGCTTCATTTTCTTTTAAAATTGGCTTAATGCACACTTTAGTTCCTGAAGTATATTCTCACTTTGGTCTTTAAAATTTTTTTTGGCCCACTTCAATTCCTAACATCATCAAACATTAATGTAATAAGAACGTTAATGTAATAAGATATTCCCAATTAAGTCCTTTGTATATTAAAAATATTTATTGGGATATCCAACCAATCGAAAATGTCATGTGGCATATATTTATGTCACGATGATGAAAAAATAAAACCTTTAAGAAATTATTAAAAATCATAAAAAATTAAAATGTATAAATATATAATTGGTTAAAATTTTAAAATATGTTAGAATTTTTCAAAATTGTAAAAATAATAAAACTATTTAAAACTATCAAAAATTATAAAATTATTAGAAATTGTAAAAATTGTAAAAATCATAAAAATATTAGAAATCATAAAAAATTGTAAAAATTATTTAAAAATTTAAAGCTAGTAAAGGTTGTTGTATATTGAAATAAAGTATACATTCGCTAATCACATTTAAAATATTTAAAAATTAATATAAAATTGCATATAGTATTACAATCAATTTTATAAAATTGAATAAGTTTTATATCAAATATTTTTAATATTTTAAAATATATTAATTTTAGTACTTTACCAATGTTACTAGTCACATGTTTATTTGATTCGGCTTACTATTTAATGACTAGAATAAGTTTCCTTTATCCATCATCATGTACATGTTCTTTTTAGTTTGTACCAAAGTTTTTCTAAAATGTCAAACTTTCGACAATAGTTCATAAGATATTTGGAATAATTAAAAATATATACTATTTATTAAGTATTTTACTGAGAGGTGTCAACCTCAACCGAGTCACCAACTCGGTTCGAAAATTACGAAAATACCATTCTATAATTAAAATAAGCTATACTTCTAAGAATATTTTAGTTTTTTCATTTTAACAAAAATGAATTAAAATATACATATGATGAGATTTGAACATGCACCGTGATTACTAAAACTTAAATTTATCTTTCAATCAAAGCTTCATTATGATATATTTTATACAATTTTATATTTATTAGTTTTATATATTAATAGTGTTGTTAATTGAGTTGGTGTCGTAAGTCAACTTGACACTAACTCACAATTATTGACAATAGCATGATAAATAATTATAGTGCATTTAGTATTTTTTATCGGATATATTTATATGTTTAAATTTCGTTTTACTCACAATTTAATCTTTTTTTAGTATTGTACATATTTCACATGTTATTATGATTAATTAGTTTCAAATATTATGTTTCATTATTTATTGTATGATATTTTAAAATACATTTGTATTCTAAATCCGTGGTTTCCACACGCATATACATGTGATAGGATTTATAATATTATTTTATTATTTTTAAAATAATATTATTTTCATTATTTAAATAATTTAAAAAACTTATCCAAATTTGTCACCTAACAAAACTACCAATTATAAGTTCGATTAACTGAATTATAAAACAATTATGGTAGGTGGTATATAGTTCCAAAAGACAAAGACCTCATATTCAAGTTCTAGTAAATATGATTTATAAAATTTTAAAAATATTAAAATATCTAATAATTTTTAAATTAATTTTATATTATTTTGTAATTTAATAATTTTAAAAACTTTATTTTCTAATTTTAATTTTTTGTAATTTTACAATTTTTATATTTTTCATTTTTAAAGACTTTATAAAGGTTTTTCGGCATTGTGATGTCATTGCATGACATGGGATAACATATAATTGGTTAAATATCTTAGTTGTTAGTTTTTAATGATTAAAGGACTAAATTGGGAACATTTGATAAGGTTAAGAACTGAAGTGGGCCCAAACAACCTTTAAGCACCAAAGTGAGAAAAACAGTATGCTTTAAAGTCTAAATGTGCATTAAGCCTTTTAAAAAAAATTTATCCCGTATAAAATAAAATACAAATTAGATAAAAGTAATTAATGTTTGTTCAGTTACGTCGTAGAAAGCTCAATGTAAACTTTATGAATGAAAAAAAGAAAACAATGAAAGAATTTACATAATTTAGAAGATTTGGCCTAACTAGATTCAAGATTTAATTAGTGTGTAAAGTAGCTGGACGATGGGGATCTTTAGAGCAAACTAATGGTTTTATTTTTGATCCAAGCTTGCTTCTAAAGCAAACAATTGTGCTTTGAAAATCCATTCACTATCGAAAAGATGGTTCTTCACTCATGTGCCATGCACCCACCGCAGTATTCTTGGACTGCTTTGAAAATATTACGCCTTGCGAATTTCTTTACTTTTCCTGTTGATGTATACATGATTTTGGAGTAGTATAGTTTAATAAGTAGTATCTGTAGGCTGGAAAATGAGAATTGTAGTTGCCTGCAAGTGACCTTTATTCATATAAGAGAACAAGATATTTCTGCAACCATCGTGGTTTTGTTGGAAAAAGGAACAAATATGACATGCCTCACAATTACAATCATGTGTGTTACCTTCTTAAAATAGGGATACTTCAAATCCACCAGTGGCCAGTGCCAAACAACTGTTGATGCTGAATATGCCCCTTTGGCCTCTGCATAATAATGATTGCAAAGTTTTATTCCAAAAATAATAATGATTGCAAAATTTGTCATATATTCTTCAGCCATATAACCACCCACTTATTCTAATGTAGATTCCGCAAAGTTGGAATTATTTTAAAATATGCATTTTTACAAAGATGGATAGCTTCCTAGAACATTACATCATATTAGTAATCAACTTTATCACAACTCAAGTACAACATATTTAGGGTAATTACAAACATCTATTATGATAAGAGAACCAACCCCAAAGCATTCAAAGTGGTGTGCAAAATGAGCAAAAGAATCGAGCATCCACTAAACTGGAGAGAACGACAACAAATTGTAATAGCCCAATTTTCAGTGGTGTCGAAAATAGTGGTTCGAGACTACTAAATCCAACAAGTGAGCTTGAAAATTTTATTATTTATTATTTACAAGTTAAGTGTGATTTTAGAAAGATTTTTGAATTGATGATTTGTGTTTTAGAAGGATTTATTAGGTAGAATGGTTTAAAAAATAAGGTATCGAGACCTTGATTTTATAAACCGAGTTGTAAATATTTTTATAAATATTTACGGAGTGTCATTAAGTCAGTATTAAGATTTCGTTATAAAATTTTAACGTTTTGATAGTTAATTAATTAAAAAGGACTAAATTGAAAAAGGTGCAAAACTTACAAATTAAAGAGATAGTGATTAAATAAACTAAATGATAAATAAGGGAGGATAAAAGGGCAATTAGACATTTATTAGAAGGCTGAAACGGTATGTGCAGTGAAAAATCTTGAAATTGGTTTATTTAGGGACAAAATGGTTATTTGGGAATTAAGATAAAAATCAAAACAAAGACTAAATTGAAAATCTAGACATTTCTTCATCAATCTTCAGCCAAAAACAGCCATAGGAGAGCTTATAAAGCTGTTTTTTCATATTTTTACATCATGTGAGTTCAATTCTTGCTCTTTTCTTGAAATTTTTATGTTTTTAAGACTTTTACAATTAGGTCCAACTATCTATTTCATTAGTTTTTTATTCTATGGGTAATTTTGAAAGTTACCATTGATGAGTGCTGGATGTTTATGATGAATTAACATGGATTTAGAACTTTAATTTTATCATATGATAATTTTATCAAGTGATTTCAATATAAATTGATTTTAGGACCAAATTGTGGAAAAGGTTAGATATTAGGGTTTGTTAATAAATTATGTTTATCAAAGGCTGTATGGTAGCTTAGAATAATTAGATAAATTTTCAATTGAGAAAAATTAGTTCAATTGATAGAATAATTGGTGAGGGGCTAAATTGTAAAAACTATAAAAGTTGGGGCAATTGTGTAATTTTGAAAATTGAGGGTATTAATTGTGAAGTGAACTAAAACTGAAATTATATACTAATGAATGAATAATTTTATATTTTAAATCAAAAGCCCGTAGATAATCGTGAAAAAGGGAAATTAGCAGAATAGTCCCTAAACTACTACAAATTCCACAACTTAACCCAGGTAAATTCGCATGGTTAAAGTTTAATAATTATATGGAAATTTATAAATGATGTTATGTATTTAATATATTATTGAATAAAAATAGAATATTGTTGTATTATGAATTAGAGTGAGCATCCGGCTAAAGAGGAACGTGGGATTGAGTACAGTCGTTTTGTGCAAAATGAGAAATTGATGACAAATTACCCAAGTAAACTGAGGTTCAGCATTTGTTGTGAACTTTCGTATTTTCTTTCCGTTTATCTCTTATGAGCTTCAGTTAACTCATATGTTTTTCAGTTTAACCTTATTGAGTTTTCGTTTAGCTCTTTCGAGCTTCAGTTTAACCCTTATGGGTTTCCGTTCAGCTCTTATGAGCTTCCGTTCAACCCTTATGGGTTTTCGCTTAGCACTTGTGTGCTTCTGTGCAGCCTTCGAGTTTTTGTATACGATGTAATCATATCCGTAAGTCGTTCTCAGATTCGGTAAGGTTGGTAAGTGGCATATGAAATTAGTATATGAGGACTTAAAGTTATTGATGGATATGATGGGAATAGAGTGAATTCATAAATTGAAGTTGTGGTTGGCAGGAAATGTAATTTGAATGATTTGTCTATTTGATTTGGTTATAGTATGTTCAATGTTCGGTAAGATTTATGTTACCAACGAACTTACTAAGCTTCATTAAGCTTACTTGTATTTATTTAATGTCTTTGTAGATTAACGTGAGGTCAGGAAATCGGATCAACATATCGAGCCACACTATCCAACTTGTTCTGGTAGTTTTTGCAATGTATATTTTGGTTTATATGGCATGTATAGGGTGATAATGGTTTGTGTAAATATTAAGAGTTATATTTTGTTTACATTTCAACCCAACTTATATGAGTAAGGATAAATCATGTATGAAGCATGTTTGAAATGTTTAGATTATGGACAATTAATAGGTCTATTGAGGCATGGTTGTATATACACCTAGGTATAAGATGTTAATTTGTTAAGTTAAGATATTTGATTATATGTGATGATATGTTAGTTATAAGAACTTTGTATTGGCTTGAATTGAGGGTCTTGTATGATTTGTAAGTGTAAAATTTGTTGTGCATAGGTTGATACCAAGATTGGGTGAGAAAATGGCCTTAAAATGGCCTATTTTTGTCCACACGGGCAGAGACACAGGCGTGTGTCTCAGCCGTGTGTGACACACGGCCTGGCACTTGGGCATGTGGTCTGGCTGTGTGTCCCCTGCACTTTGAAATTTCGAAATAGAATGCCAATTTTTTGCACACGGGCGTGTGGTTGGCCGTGCGACCCAAGTTAGAGAGTTACACGGATATGGACACGGGCTGGGACACGGTCGTGTGCCTCACATCGAATGCCACACGGCCTAAGACACGGGCGTATCTTCTAGCCGTGTGAACCATACGGCCGAGCACACGAGCATGTGTTCCCTGCTCCTAAGAAAATTTTTAAAATTTTTGGAAAAATTTCCTGAGTATCCGAGTTAGTCCCAATTCACTTTTAAGGTGCATATTGTGCCTCGAGGGCTCATATAAGGGATAATATGAATAGTTTATTATTGGTTTCGAATATGTTTATTAAATATTGTGAAATGTTCGTATTTAATCCGTAAAGTCTGGTAATGCTCCTTAACCCTATTTTAGTGATGGATAAGAGTTAGGAGTGTTACACAAATACATCCTAAAAATACTTGCAAAAGAAAAAATAAAACTAGCGTTTGACAAGACAAAACTTCCTAAAATATTTATTTTTAGAATTTTTAGAAGATTTATTATACAACGGAAACAACACAAAACACATTTTTATTTTTGGAATTTTTGGAGGACTAATTAAACAAGGGAAACAACATAAAATACATAAAATTGATAGACAATACAATCCAAATCGACTTGTGAAATCATTTATTATTTTGAAATAATCTCAAAACATAAACAAATCAATGAGCCGATGAAAAGCCACCATTCGAGTATCTTTGCTCAACCCACTTTTCAAGAGACATTGTTGGTGTATAGTGGAGGTTTAGCAATGGTAGACACTAGTGTTTATCCATCACAACCCGCAAAGATAGCAATGATGCCCACAAAAACATATTTACAAACTAAAGAGAGAAAAAACATGTAGAGTGAATGAAGAAAGGATTGATGGGAGGAAAGAAAAGGTAGATAATAACCAATTTGAAAACAAGCGTCACCATTAGACGTAACAAATGAAAAGAAGTCACAATTTCATAATTCATTTTGAAACAATTGAATTAATTGGATCATCATATTAAAATAGAAATCTTGAGTGTTTTTCTTTGTCCCTCTAAGATAGTGGTGTTTGTATATTTATCTGATATGGGTACTATTCATTGATATGACATACTATGTAGGTTTCATGCATATAGACATGTAAACTACTCTAGACCTAACACATGTTTATACGATTCCATGCACGTGTAACTTCGCAGGAGAGCGAGCTCGATCTACGAGCTCAGCCTACGAGCTCGATTTACGAGCTCAACAGAATCCAGCCCAAACCTATTCGGGTTTTGGGCTGGTAATGGTAATTATCCTAACAATTTGTCACCCATCTAGTTCGAAGGAAAGTCATAAAGTAACTTTGGTTGGAACCTGATTCGGTTAGAATAGAAGTGACATAAATAAAACTTATCGAGTACATTTTATATTTCATCGTACATCATATAGCTCGCCACGTGAAGAGAAAAAATACAATCATTTGCAGTTAATTACTCTCTCGTTCCTGGGCATTTGAATCGTCGAAGAGTGAGGGGAAATTTATTTTAAAAGGAGGTTAAGAGAGCCCTAAAAATTATAATGCCCAAATTCAAAAAAAAAAAAATTAAAGAGGAATCGTAGCCAAGAAGAATAGTTTAGAGGTAATCTTTTTTAAAACTCTCACCGTATTGTTAGTTTTTCTTTCTGTTTTCATCGTAAAATATGGCTAGAATCAGAGGTAGTGGCCGTGTTATTTCTGGTAGTCCTTCACGATACCGAGAGACAAGAAATGTTGTAGAGGCCAAAGCTTATGTTTGTACCACAAAGGAAAAAGAAATGCATCAAATTTTTACTACGCGAGAAATTAAAATACCAAATTTCACTAATGAATTTTCTATTCTTGAAGGATCACACTATTTGAGTGACACCAGTAATGGTAGTTTTTTACTTCCCCTACATGTATTGGAAGCGAGATTTCATTTACCCCTCAATCCTTTCTTTTGTCATCTTCTCAATGATTATAGGATAACTCTTGGCCAACTGTTTGGCTTTTCTTGGTGCTTGGTTGTAGCGTATTTTATCGAATGTGGCCGATGCAATGAAGTCCCCTTGATCATCGAATTTCAAAGGTTATACCGATTGAAGGTTTATAACCGAGGGGTTCGAATGGTTTCTTTTACTTCACACATGAAGACTATTATCACTAATAAATGTATCAATCTTCATTTCAATAGCTGTAAATATATTCGTGTGAGATACAAACTCAATAGTGGTTTTGTTTTCCCCATTGAATGGTCATTACCTAACAAAGACATATGTTCTAGAAGGCGAGACATAATAAGTGAAGTAGGCTGGGGACAGTATTACAACCTTCGCTAAGGCTACGTACTGGACTTAGAAGAAATACTTTCTATAATAAATGTTTTCCAGTATTATCCTTTAAATTTGAGCCCTAACGTATGGAGACAAGCTAACGTAAATGATGGGGCAGACATTAACACCATTAGGCTTGTTCCTGTATAGTCCGTATGGTCTCAGAGGGCAAGTGATGAATTGCCTTTTATACTACTGGGAAATAAAGATGAATATTAAAGCCTTGCGCTTGGTCCTCAAAACCTTCAACAAATGTAAAATATGGTGCAAACCTATTTATGTTAATTACTAATGCTGATGTTCGAATTGTTGGTCGTTCAGGCACAACTCAATGTGTTAAAGATAGTTTTGAGAAATCCACCAATTTATCAATAGAAATCGACGAATACATGAATGTACGCTCATATATGCAAAATATGCGAGGTGGTCCTTCTGGTGCCACTACTGGTGATAGTAACACTATCAGTAAAAAGAAACAAAAAATTGTTGCTGGAGCTGCTAACATTGTTCTGAGTAGCGAAGATAAAGGTAGCCCAAGAATAGAGCTTCGTCAAAAAAGAAGAGGGGATCACACTGAAATATTTGTTAATGTTGCTCATGTTATCATAGCTCCTTCTATAAATCTTTCTCCTGTGATTTCTCTCGCTAACTCTCTACAACCAACAAGGTCAGTTAATGATGACGCTTGTGAGGTCACTGTTGCTCATGGCCCCTTGGTAGCTCTATGAAATTCCATACTCCTGGTAGTCAAAAAAGGACTTGTTTCCTTAGAACGAGCAACTTAGCTTGAAGAAGTTTCTCTTCAGCCTTGATGAAGTGATGAAGCAATGGAATAAAAAGGGATTTATTGTCCAAGCGAATTAGGTGAGCTATCTAGTGGAACAAACAAGCATTCACTGCATGAGTTAGCAGTCTCCTTACAAGTGATGTTGAATGAAGCATGTCTAGCTAGCCTGGGCTCGTTGAAGGCATGAACAAGGCAAATCTTAAAATGAGGGAACAGAAAAATGTGTACTAATCTAGTATGGGAGCACTAGCATAGGCATGTGAATACTATGCCAACTTAGTTGAAGAGAATAGGAGACTACTAGAGCTAAATAGAAGGCTAGAAGAACATCTTACCATTACTGAAAAAGTCGTTAAAAGATTACATGGGGAGATCACAAGTGAGAAAGCTAATAATATGGTGCTAGAAGCTAGTTTAAGAAAAATGAATGAAGAACATAAGGTTGCAAAGGTTATTTCAGCGAAGAGCCATGAGGAAGTCATGGAGAAATATAAGAGAAATACTATGCAGATTCTCCAAGAATATTTGCTTGATCTAAAGGCTAACTTCTTTTTGCATGCTCAAGTAGTTGGTGTCCCTTTTGATGCTCGCAGGTTAAATTTTGATGCTCTTATCGAGTTAACTGGTTTTCAACTAGATTTTGATGTTCACTTCCCCTCGAGAGCAACCTGGGAGGAATTTGCAGAAAAATGGAAGAACTCTGATAATTTTTATCTCCCTGAGGACCCTGTTGATACTAGTTATGCTCTTAAAGACGTTGATACTAGCGTTGTTCCTGTAGATGAAGGTGAAGGCAATAGACTTGAAGGGCATGGTGAAGAAGAAGACTAATTGTTAGCTGACGCTGTAGGCACAAGTAATAATTGACGATTTGTCTATTTTTATTATATTTGTTGCCTTTGAATTGGAAATGGAAATCTTAGTTTGATTCTCGTTGATGTGGTGTTATGTTTAGTTGTTGACTTATTTTAAACTATTGTATAGCCATATTGCTAACATAAACACACAAAGTAATGAAAGTTACCAAAATGATTAACTTTAAGAAAATCATTCATAACTTTCAACCTGTTATGCTTGGGTTATAATTTGAGATCATTAATTCATTAACCATACAAACGTATGTTAACGAACTATTTAGGAGTTGCAATCTTAAATCAACTAACTCAAATAAATTTAGGTTGCGATCTTAAATCAGCTAACCTTTGTAATATCAATTGTGATCGTAGGTCAACGAGTTGTTTCAGAGTTGCAATCTTAAACATGCTAACTCAAAGAAACTTAGGTTGTGATCTTAAATCAACTAACCTTTGTAATATCAGTTATGAACGTAGCTCAGTGAGCTGTTTAGGAGTTTTGATCTTAAATCTGCTAACTCAAAGAAACTTAGGTTGCGATCTAAAATCAGCTAACCTTTATAATAGCAGTTGTGAGCGTGGGTCATCGAGCTGTTTAGGAGTTGCGATCTTAAATTTGCTAACTCAAAGAAACTTAGGTTGTCCATATTTGCAAATAATACTTCTTTATTGAAGAAGAGAATTTATTCATACATAATACTTCTTCAAATAGTGAGCGTTCCATGTTAGTGGCAGAATAGGACTCCATTTTTGCTAACTAGGCTCCATAACCTATTTTTTCTATCACCTTATAAGGCCTTTCCCAGTTTAGAGCCATCTTTCCCTTCTATGCTGCTAGAAAACTAGCTCTAGTATTCCTGAGGACAAGTTTACCCATCCAAAACTACTTATTCTTTAGTTTAGAATTATAATAGCGAGCTACCTATTAAACTCACATAGCGGCTCTGGTTTCTGTTGTTTCTCTAACTTCATCAATGAGATCTAGGCTGAGTCTCATTGCCTTTTGGTTAGCACTTTCATCAAAATGTAATGTTCTATTTGAACGCATACCTATCTTAGCAAGAATCATTGCCTCCACTCCGTAAAATAAGTGAGAACGCAGTTTCCCTGGTTGTTGTGCGAGGTGAGGTTCGCAAGGCCCAAAGAATTCCTGGCAACTCCTCTAACCAAACACCTTTGGCATCATCAACCTTCTTTTTCAAAATTGTTAGAATTTTCTTATTCATGGCCTTTACTTGACCATTTTTTTGGGAAGTCTTGAAAGATATTTGAGCCAGAGCAATCTGTAAATCTCAACAAAAATTTTAAATTTCCCTTAAAATTGTGTCCCATTGTTTCTTATGATTAGGCTAGGGATGCCAAATCTGCACACAATAAACTTCCAAAAAAGGATTCCATTTAATTTTCTGTAATTGTGGCTAAGGCTTCAACTTTTATCCATTTAGTAAAATAATTACAACCACCATTATGAATTTCTTTTGCGCTATAACTATCAAAAATGGGCCTAAAATATCGATTCCTCAAGTTGCGAATGGCCAAGGGTGTAACACCCCTTACTTGGCCCAATCGTCGGACTTGAGTAATAATATGCTACGACAAATTTTAAAAATCATTATATATACTTTACAAAACAAAATCTCAATTCTTAGTCATCAAATCACATATAATCAAACATATTGAAAATTTGAAATATGCATGGACCTAACTGAGTAATTTAAGCATGAAAAATGATTGAAATAAAAATTTTCAAAGTTTAAAGGTTAATATTGAAATCCATAGTTGGTATTGATACCAAATCGATACCTTTTCGAAAATCAATACCAAAATTCAATTCTATTTTCTTGGCAAAACAAGGGTGTCAATATTTATTTTATGGTATCGATATTTTATGAAAAAATATCGATACTCAAATAAAAATCGATACCATTTTGGCATTTTTTTTTTTTTAAACTATTCATTTGGTTAAGTATCTATACCAGATGTAAAAATATCGTTACCTATGTTCAAAAATGGTAAAAACTACTTTTTAAAAGATGCACTTATGCTCAAAACTTGCCTAAACTCAAATAACATACCTAAACATGAAAAAAGGCATGCAAATCAACATTTAAATATCTTATCCATGTACAACTCTATTCAGTACATCCAAATCTAAGCCAAATATATATCCTTAAAATCAACCAACCTAAATAATCAACCATTAAGCTATTAAGGTACTTCAACATGTACAACTAAACATTCAATTTCATTTATAAAGCATACACCAAAGCATTATCATTTATTGACATCAAATCATATATTAACTATTATTCTCACAACTATGCATTAACCCAAAAAAAAAAAAATACTCATCTAGCATAACAACACCTCAACTATTTAATCATCATTGCATATTACCAAATTATTTTAGCAAGACATCTTCAAAATGATCATTCCTATCAACCACATGTATATACAAAATACTTAGAAACTCAAAGACCATCAAGACAAAAAATGAGCATTACACATATATATAGAATATTTTAGGTACATGCCAAGATAAAAAGAACATTTCACCAATGGTTGAGTTTGTAATAGTTGTTGGATGTTGAGTAGACTATCAACCGATAAGTACCTAACCTGCGCATGGAAAATAAAACCGTATGCTGAGTATAACTCAATAGTATTTCTATAATCCAATCATAAAAGTAAAATACATGCTCAAGTTAAAATAAATGATGCTATGCAATATTATCTCAATCACAATTCAATTCATTTCATGCTTAATTAAACATCATTCCTTAAATACATATCATTCACTACTTTTGTTTCCAATTCACATTTTATTCCATATTTCATTCCATTCTATCACATTTATTATTCAATTGCATTGCCATTTTCAAATCATTGCCATCTCAAGTCATTATCTCGAGTTTACCATTTACTTCCCCAATTAACGTGACTTGGACTCGGACTCGGACATCCAAATTCAAAAACAACACACTAAAGTTTGACACGACACCCTGTGCCTAATGGATAAATCGTAGAAATGAATTGCACCCTAAATTGATTGGTAAAATTGACAAATGGGGTGCCCATCACTCCTCGACACGTAGTTGAAAAACCCTAAACTCTTCCTATCCTATGACATGCCAATTATACATGACCCTACTCGAACAGTTAATAAGGTAACAATGTTACAGTTAATAAGGTAACAATGTTCTCGATTCAATTTGTAATCCATTTCATATAATGAATTCATTCATTCAATCATCTATTCATATACATAACCTACCATCTCATTTTCATATTAAATCCAATATCACATAATATACAATATTTTTACAACTATGCAATTTAATACTTTGTCATTAATAATCATTCAATCATCTCACTTCAATTCAAATTCACATCTCATGATAAAGGAATAACTCACCTTATATATATGCTTACTAAACAATGCAATGTATAAAAGTAATGTTTTAAATAGTTTGGATTATAGAAACACAAACCGTAAATTCGAGCTATTCATCGTCGACGTTGTCTTTTCCTTTCTTTCTCGAGTATTTCGAGATGATGTTAGCTACAAAATGTAACTATTAAAATACATTCAAAATACACAACCCAATTCATAGTCAATTATAAAATTTATACTACTATTGCATGAAATTCAATTTAGTCCTCGAAACTAGAACTAATAAAATTTCCAAATTTAACCCCCAATATTAAAGCTGAATGTTCCCATAGTCCCTATAGGACTTCTCATTTCTTAATTACACCCCTAATCCCCAATATTAAAGCTGAATATTCCCATAGTCCCTATAGGACTTCTCATTTCTTAATTACACCCCTAATTTTAATTTTTTCACTAAATACTCCTTTTTTGCTTAAAATTAACAATTGACTTTACAAAATAGTCTTATTTCACTTCCAACCTTAAAATCTATCAAAATAACACCAAGAACTTAAATTTCTTTATAATGGCAACTTCCGTTAACTTCAACAATTCTAAAAATTTCAACATGGGTAAGCTAGCTCATGATCTTGGGGTTCCAAAAACATAAAATTTATGTAAGAATGACCAAAATATACTAGCCAAATTGAGCTTCAAAAATTAGAACATATGGCTAAATGCTCCTTCTTTCTTTCTTCCCAATTTTTGCATGTAAGGCAAAGTTGAAGGAATGTTTCTCTTTCTCCCCACTTTGCCATCTTATTTCTAATTGTTTATGTTTATTATTATTATTATAATTATTTTCTCTTTACTAATATTATTACATTAAAATTTCATCATATAACTAACAACTAAAATCATGTTACAACCCACTAAAATAAAGTGATGATTTAATTGTCTAATGAGTCTCTTGATTATAAATTACTTATGATTTAGTTATAATTCAACTTTTAATACTTACGTAATTTAGTCTCTGTACTTAAAATAAACTTTAAATCAATGAAATTACCTAACCGAAATTCGATTCACTACTAAACTAACTCCGTAAATATTTAATAAAAATATTTATGAATTGATTTACAGAAATGAGATTTTGAAACTACACTTTCCGGTACCATTGACTTTCAGGTTGTTACAAAGGGCCTGACATAATTTGCAAAGGCTCTGCTGACGATCGATGTACTTGATCATATCTCTAACAATAATCACAAATGTAAACCATATGATATACATCCTTTTGTACTGTTGGCCAGTAGTATCCCTGCCTAAAAACTTTTTCTGCGAGGAGTTTGCCATCGAAATGGTCTTTACAAATTTTTTCATGAATCTTCCTCATCACATACTCAATTTTTGAGGGTGCTAAGAATCGCAGCAATGGTTGGGAATACTCTTTTCTAAATAGTACACCCTTTAAAAGGGTATACCTAACAGTTACATAACAAAAGAAATTATTTTAATCAGCCAAAATGGAATAATTAACTAATTAATAGACATTAATCAACCAACATTGGAATAACTTACCAATTCCTAGGAATTCAAGTTATAAATAATAATGTCATACCTCGCAGCCTTGTGTTGTAATTTGGCGAACTCTTTCTTGTCAAGGTGGTTTTCTTCGCCTTGCAATGTCCAAATAATTGGGGTCATCTACGTTTCTTCTCGATCCAAGCTAAAAATCTGTGGCATGTCATAGCTCGAGACATCTCTGTATTCTAGCAAAATCTTTCCCTTTTGTTTGATGACAACAGTAATGCTCACTTTGACAAAACATCTGCCCAAGTATTATCTTTTCTTGATAGTTGTCTGGTTTACACTTTATAGAACCCTATGTGTAGCTGAGCTGCTATGGCATGGCATTTTTTCAAAATTGATTCCTTTACTTCATACTTACCACTCATTTGCTTAGCTACTAATTGCGAATCAGTATATATGATTAGCTCATTCGCCCCAAGTTGCCGAGCTAAATGTAATCTTGATATTAGGGCTTCGTATTTTACGACATTATTAGATGTTTGAAAACTAAAAGAAAGTCAATATTGCCACTTATTTTTATCAGGGTTAATTAGAAGGACTTTGCCCTAACCTCGTCCTCGTTATAAAACCATCAACATAAAAAAAAATCCAACTCTTTGACCTATCATTTACACCTTCATTTACACCTTCATGTGGTGAACTAACTACTATGTTCCATATGATAAATATGGAAAAAGAAATTTTAGAATAGAGCATGTGCTTATCATAAGTCATTATATAAGGTAGTAAATTAAACATGTAATTATCATGAGTCCTCACAGGAAATAATAAACACCTAACAAATTCAATTCTATTAATCGCTTATTAATACTCTATATTATGAGTTACCTGTGAGATCAGTTGACTTCATAAAAACACTCCACTATAAAATCAGCTAAAATCTGATCCTTTATAGACGTTCTTGGAGTCTACTCTACACCAAACTTGGCTAACTCAATCCTCCACTTTGTCATTCTTCCAAAAGTGTCAGCTTTAGACAAAATGTCTTTAATGGGCTGATTTGTCATGACAATAATGGGATGAGCCTAAAAGTAGAGATATAACATGTGAGCTATAAAAATTAGAGTAAAAATAAGTTTTTCAATTTTTGAGTACCTTTGCTCTCCATTCTGTAATACCTTACTGACATAAAAAATTGGGAACTGGTGAGCTTCCTCTGCCCTAATTAAAACAACTACAATTGTCTCATTTGAGGTCACCAAATAAATATACAAAGTCTCTCCCTCACGAGGTGACATCAACAATGGTGGAGATGTAAAGTATGACTTAAGTTTTTCAAAGGATATCTGGCATTCTTCAATCCAAGAAAAAAAGTCCTTAAAGCTTTAAAGAAGGTTAACATTAGTCCGCCATCTTGGAAACAAATCTATTAAGCGCGACCACCTTCCCTGTCAAACGTTGAATATTTTTAATTATCTTCGAGGGAGGCAAATCCAAAATGGCATGAATATTCTCCAAATTAACTTCTATTCCCTCTTGGAAATCATGAACCCTAGAAATTTTCTAGCTCTAACACCAAAATCACATTTTTTCGGATTATGCTTTATGTTGTGAGACCGAAGAATAGCGAATGCCTTTGACAGATATCTAACATGCCCTTTCAGAGTAGAAATTTTTACTAGCATATTATCAATATAAACTTAAAAAATTCACCCGATCTATTCTTTAAAAATTATGTTCACTAGTCTTTGGTAAGTCGCACCTATGTTCTTTAAACCAAAAGGCATGACCCGATAGCAAAAGAGGTCTTCATCAATGACAAAGGTTGTTTTATCCTGATCTTTTGATGTTATAGATATTTGGTTATAACCTAAAAACGCATCCATAAAGCTCATAAATTTATGCTTTGATAATGTATCAACCAACCTATCGATCGATGGTAAGGGAAAACTATCCTTAGGACAAGTTTTGTTAAGGTTGGTGAAGTCAATACACATTCTCCACTTACCATTAGCTTTCTTTACTATCACTGAATTTAAGTCAAAATCAAGATACGTGACCTATCTGATAAACCCTATTGATAATAATTTCCCCACTTCATGCCTTACTACCTCAACAACTTGCGGAACAAACTTTCTTTTCTTCTATTTAACCATTAATCCCAAGGAGAACATTTAACCCGTGAACAATTATTTGAGAATCCACCCCAGGCATATCTGCGGTCAACCATGAGAAACCATTAGATTTTGCTATTAAAAATTGAACCAAATCATATTTTTTATTTGTTACCAATGTTAATAAAATTCTCACCACTCTGTCCACATCATCATAGAATAATTGTAAAGTTTCCATAGCTTATATTGCCTCTGGTTTTTAAATTCTCTCATCATTTCTTGCATCCAAACTGTTTAAATCCAAAACCTGACTATCCACACTCATTTGCTACAAGTATTGTCCTCGCTGAATATGTCCAGATGTTTGCTTTATCGACAACATATGGCACTACTTGGCTATTCACTGATCAAACTGCATGAATTCTACCCATGTTCTTGTAAGAAATTTAATCTTCATGCAGAAAGTTACAATCATCATCTTAGTCATTCTCATTATGGGACACCCAAAAATAACATTATACGCCATGGGATTCTCAACCACAAAAAATTAAACAACTCCGTCGTGGTGTGCTCGTCATCCCCCAAGGTAACAGGCAAAGTGATACAGCCTTTTACCTCAATAGGATGGTTCTTAAAACCATATAACAAGCTCACCTTTTTTAACACTTGTTCATTCAGTCCTATTTTTGGTAAGCTTCCTACGTTAAAACTTCCACTGCACTGCCACTATCCACCGATATTCTCTTTACCTTGAAACATGCAATAGCCGCTGACACAACCAATTGATTATTTCCCTCGTTAGAAACTAGTTCTTTATTTTCGTTATCAATTCCACCTTCCATACAACCAATTGATTATTTCTCTTGTCAGAAACTAGTTCCTTATTTTCGTTATCAATTCCACCTTCCATTCTTCCTGCTGATGTAACCTCTTTGGCGAGCTAACTGACAAAACACTTCTAAGATGAGTTTTTTTCTTGGTGTTAAAAACCGCTCAATCTTTATCTATCCCAATTATCACATGAATAGTTCCTTTCACCTTCTACTTACCTTTAGCCTCGATTCTCGAACTTTGCCTTGGTTGATTATCATGTTAAGCTACAAAATCTTTTAGCTCATAATTTCTGACTGCTTCTTCAATAGCATCCTTCAAGGAAGAATAATCTTCAATCTTATGTCCCCCATATTCATGAAAAGCACACCTGTCCCTCGAGTTTGATCTTCTTACACTATGTCTTAGGGTGGAAGACTTGGAAAAATGCCCAGACTCTTTACTTAGCTTAAAATGTAGGCACACGTATCATTCAAAGGTGTATATGTCTCAAATCTACCATGAGGAGGATACATTCTCGCATGGTCAGGTTGATGCCTTTGAAACGTTCTAGATGACTCATTCTGTGGTTGCCCCTTCTATTGTCCCCCACCTTATACATGTAAAGCCTGAGAAGACGAGCCTTGATGACGGCAAACTCCTTCTCTATTCCTCGAACGTATATTTTCTCTTTAGAACGCACCGCGAGCTGCTCTTTTAATATTCTCTACCTCAGCGAATTTGTGAGCCCTCTCATACAAATATACTAAACTTTATAGCCTATTATCAGTGAATGAGTATTGCATATGTTCATTCAAGACTCCCATAATAAAAGCGTCAATGGTCCACTGATCCTCTAAGTTTTTTTTGTGTTTAACTTCACTGCATGAAAATGTTTGATATAATCTTGCAAGCTCTCTCTTTCTCTCTACTTGACGGACATCAAACCCATAGAAGTACTCATTATCATCCTATGCGCTCAAAATCTTCCCAAGAACATCTGACCTAATTGTGAAAAAATTTTAATGAAACCCTGCGGGAGAGATAAAAACCAGTCATTTGCACTTCCCTTAAGGTCGTTGAGAAGGCCTTATACTTTGCAGCATCAGAAGCTCCCAACACATTCATATAATCATTATATTGGATTATATATGCTTGTGGGTCCCTCCTGCCTTCAAGCATCTCTTTTGGGACTTTAAAATCAACTGGTAAACTTACGGCCGCAATGTCAGGAGCTAATGAATTGTTAGAATAAAATAACAAATCCATATCTTGAAAATTAGGGTGCAAAGCCCGTACATCTCTATGTAGAGCATCCATCTCATTCTATTACCATTTTGCCTGTACCCTAGGGCCTTCTTCATGCATGACAGTATTACCATGGAGATTAGAATTATCAGACTGTACCTTTCTCTTTAGTTCCTTATTCTGCCTTAACAACTCTTGTTGAAATGTCTGTTGTTACTTGAACCTAGCATTCTGCAAAGTCACCTGCTTTCTCATCAACCTCATCTGCTCCTAGAGAGCAAAAATTGTTGTAGAGATGCCTCTTGATTAAGGGAAAGCAATAATCCTTGACCCAAAGGGATATTCAAGTCAAAAGAATTTGAGACTTCATGAACCGAATTACCCAAATTCTCTAGCCGATCAGCAAACCAACCAGCAATTAAATTTGTTCACTAGGTGGATTACCAGCACTAGAAACTCCAAGTTGTTTTGTGAAAAAATTAATCGAAAAATTCTCATTAGGGTGAGCCATTTTGATTTTTCCTTTCAAACTGAAAATCTTTTTAGGTCGAAAATTTGTCCGCACTCACCGCACCAAATTGTTGCGTGTTTTTTTGTCCCTCTAAGATGGTGGTATTTGTATATTTATATTATATGGGTATTGTTCATTGATATGACATAATAGGTAGGTTTTATGCATAAAGACATGTATCCTATTCTAGTATGCATATAGACATGTATCCTATTCTAGACCTAACACATGTTTATACAATTCTATGCACGTGTAACTTCATAAAAAAATGAGCTCGATTTACGAGCTCAACAAAATCTAACCTAAACCCATTCAAATTTTAGGCCAATAATAATAATTATCCTAACAAGAAATAAAGATACCCTCCATCAAGCTTCGGCATTGCATTATGATAGTAACACATACGTGAAAAACATATTTAATTTATTGAGAAAAAACTTGATTGACCAAGAAATTATATTCATTAAATTACAACTATCAAATAATATTGGATGAATTAAAATCTTAATTGAATATTGTGGATTAAATTTTATGTGAATATCTAAAAGAAGGTGAAAGAAAAAGGAGTTACCAAGCGACATCCCCATAATTTCTACATTGAAGATTGAAAAGTGTATTTAAAAGAAGGGGGAAGCAATATTAGCCAATAAGAGAAGCAGCAAAATACTGAATTCCATGCAACCATCATGGCCTTTCAATCAAATTTCTGAACCCTTCCAAATTTCATGATGATCAATATATTTGGTGGGTCCTCTTTTATGTCTCATTAACTTGTCCATATCTCTTTTCCACATATTCTATTGTTTCTTAAATGTGTTTTTAAGTTTGAAGGCCCTACAGACTCAAATTTAGTCATGGGTTAAGTTCAGACTGCACTAATATAAGTTTTAGATTAAAAATAGATTTAAAATTTTGTTTAAATTCAATTTAAATAAAAATTATTAAATTCGAGTTAAACACAGTCTCCTTGTATTAAAGAAGTTATATTATTTTTATATAAAAATAAATTTAAAAATATAATACATCAAATAGACTAAAAAATTAAAATAAATATTTTTAAAAATTGAAAATATATTAAAAAAGTTTTATATTTAAATAATACTAAAATAATTATAATTTAATAAGTAAATGTCTTTAAAATAATAGTAAAATTAATAATAAAACAAGAGTTAAATAATATCCTAATAGTAACAACAAAATAATAGTTATATAATAGCAAAATGGAAACAAAAAACAATGATAAAAAATTTAGACAAATTTAGGTTGGGTCGAGTTGGGCCAAAAATATTTTACCCAAGGCCCGATCAATTTAAAAAACGGACTTTATTTTTTGTCTAAACTTATTTTTGTGCTTATATTTTTTCAAAACTTCTCATTTTTCAGACGTGTCTTCGAATCTGGACGGGTGACCCGGCACATGATGAGTCCTACTCAAATTGCATTTATAATCATTTAACTAAACATATACAAAGAAAGTTTGGGTATTTATGGAGCAAGAGGCCCAGCCATAATTAGGCTACCAACCGACAGCTAAAAATATATGGGCTGACTACCATAGCTCATCTTATTTTATGGCCCAAATTATATTCAGGGCATTTATTCGTATGGACGAAGTGAGTTAATTAAATTTCAATAAATGAGTTAAAAAAAAACAGCATCGGTTTCATCCTCCATCAAACTGGAATTTTATATGGTAGAGAACAGTAAACAAAAACGGCGGCGTATAAAAGATGCATACGTGGACACGTCTTCTTCCAACGAATTGCATTCGATCACCTTCTTCAACCCAAAACCGAACTACTATCTCCCTCTCTTACCTCTTGCTCGTCGCTTATCGCATCTCAGCCCTACAAGTTTTTTTGGGTTACCTATTATGAAGTTAAATAAAAAATAAATAGATATTAATAACCCCACTAGTAAATTGATTTACTTGTATAAAACCCAATACTTGCTTTCGTGTTTTTTACTTTGTTTTTGCACTTAAATCTCTTTTGATGGCAGATGCTATTCGATTATTATCATCGTCGTCGTCTTCTTTAATTCATTCGCTTCGCTTCTCTTCGCCTTCACTGCTCACCACTTTCCACTTCGCTTCGAATTCTCCACTATCGTCTCTTGGACCAACCAATCAGAATTCGGACAAGATTTTTTCTTATTCTTCTTCTATTGGTCTTGCTCCGCTTGCTCTGACTCCCAGAAAACTATCGCTCTCTTTCAAGGTACAATATCCTTCTGTTTTCTGATTTTGAATTTTATTTCAATTCTTTAGCTAAAAACAGGAGTACCCTTCTTCTTAAAATTGTTTCCTTGGCTATTTTCTTTGGTAATGATGGCCTTATTATTTATTGAAGTTCTTTGCCTGTGGAATATTATATTTGAATTAGGCATCTTTAGATTCCATTTCAAGCTGAATTTGGATACTTGGTGTAAAGGTTTTAGCTTTCAGAAATATACTAGTTTAAAAGGTGAAGTTCTCTAGTAATGGCTTGGTGCTGATTTGCTGCTTCTTTGGTATTTCTAGCTGCCGATTCCAAGTCAACCATAGAACTGGAAACAGTATACTTTTGGTAACGCAAAATTTTCTGATTATATGGCACTTGTCACTTATCAGGGGTTTCTAGTGATGATTTCAATTGAGTTTCAATGGCCAAAAGACAAATAGATGAAGCTTGTTGAATTTTAGCTAGCAAAAATGAGCAACCTTTATTCTTCCTGCTATATACCAGTTTCTCACGCTTGCTTTAAATACCTTTTATTTTAGTTGTAGCTTTAGATACCAAGTTTGTTCTGCATCACTTTTTGGGTGTTGTATGCTTGGGGATTAATACCCTCCTCCTTATTCCACTACAGTTTGCTTGACTGTGAGCTTGTTTCTCTCTGGCATGAGGTTCTTTTGTACTACCGATGCATCATTTTCTCTGAAAACCCATGCTGATGTATTCAAGTCTCGGTGGTTGCAATGTTATCAATGGCATTCACTTCTTTTAGTAGTGGTGGTGTCTTTCCTATCGAATATGGATGAATAAAGTAACCTGTTAATCACCATGTTCTTAGAACATTCCGATATTGGTTTATCATTTTGAAGAAAACAAATTTGATCAATTTTCCTCTTCGGGGGACAATGGTATTAACCATGTTTCTTTGCTTCAGGTGCATGCAACAGTCGAAGAAACTGAGCAGCCAAAATGGTGGGAAAGGAATGCAGGACCAAATATGATTGATATTCATTCTACAAAAGAATTTATCAGTGCCTTAAGTGAAGCTGGGGATAGATTAGTTATTGTAGAATTTTATGGAACTTGGTGTGCTTCCTGCAGAGCATTATTTCCCAAGGTAAGTCACTTCACTTTTTCCTGGTTGTTGTAATATTCCGGTAGGCATATAATTTCATGATCAAGTATCGTGATTGAAAAAAAGTATGCTCTTGATTATCGCTCCTAGAGGAGGAATTACTAGAAAAACAAAGTACAATTCATGTCTATTAGAGGTCAGAATGTCACTTTGATGTCAGTGCTGTAAGTATAAAATGGAGCCCTGCAGGATACTAGTTGACGAAATGAAGAAAAGAAAAAGAAATTCAAAGAAATATGTTCCTGCACAAAGTATGTTTTCATGTTGCTGTGCTTGGAATTTCACAATTGCTTCGTTAATTTGGCCAGAATATAGGATGAGACTAAGTTTTTCACCATGCGAAAACTAAGGCACGGTGCGTAAGAGCATTTTTTTCTCCATTCTTTCTTCTTATGTCAGCTCTGCAGAACGGCGCAAGAACATCCAGAAATTATATTCCTCAAAGTAAATTTTGATGAGAATAAACCTATGTGTAAAAGTTTGAATGTTAAGGTGCTTCCTTATTTCCACTTCTATCGCGGAGCAGACGGACAGCTAGAGTCCTTTTCTTGTTCACTTGCCAAGGTGAGCCATTTCTGCTTTCCTTTTTGTTGATCTCGGTGTTTTGACCATAGAATTTATTTCTAAATGATTGCTTGGAAATGGTCTAAATGTATACATGTTCATACAAATATGCATTGTTTATATTATCTCTTGTTAGCATAATACTATGAAGAAACACCTAATAAGTATCAAATATAAATCCCCTTCTTCTTACTTAATCTGGACGTTCTGAAAATGATACAGTTTCAGAAAATAAAAGATGCCATTGAAATGCACAATACAGCTCGATGCAGCATTGGTCCACCCAAGGGAGTTGGAGATCTTAATCTCGAATCTGTCTCTGCTCCAAAAAACGACAAGCCAACTGGTTCAAGTTAAACATGGTGGGGCTAAACGTATTTGTCTATGAACACGCACCAAGTGAAAACTCCTTTGTAAGCCATTTATAAATATTTGCAAACTAACATTTTCATGTAAAAAGAAAAGGAAAAGTTGATGTGAACTCATTGTTGGGATGCATTCTTTGTCTTGAAATTCATGTAAAGTTTAAAGCTTGAATTCTAAATTTCGTTTCTTTAGAAAGTGGATCAAAGAACTGTAACATCCTGCATGTCTGTCATATTAAAGTCTCAAGCAAGCTCTCTACTTCAAAGGTTTATTTGCAAATTACACGTAAGGGCCGCCATTGCCTACACGCTTCTGATGGCTGGCTTCTTTGTCCGTCGAGACAAAACCGGTTTCATCGTCGATCTTTTACCTGTCATAATGCACAGCAGTATGGATGAATGTAGACATGATTCAGTTTACTAACAAGTATTAGATGTCTTTTCATTAATCAATCCACTGTGTAACATTCCAATTATTGCAAGTAAATTTAAGTGACAACGAAGTTACTACAATGTAGATTTGTTGCAAATCATTTGTACAGCAACATGTCATGCAAGACTTGCATGTTTAAATGTAAACCTTGGAGAAAGGTTAAAATTAAAAACTTCACCAACAGGAATATCAAGGGGCTCCTCTAGAATAAAAGCAATCCTGTGAGTTAAATGATTACATCAACAACAGATGTCATTAATCAAGAAATACATATCTAGGAACAAATTAATTCTTCTACTACATAAGTGAGCAATTTGACCCTTATATTTTTTTATTTTGAATCAAATAAGTAAATGTCTAAATGATGGAAAGATTTCTTGTAGTAGAAAATAAATGAATAATTTAATTTTTATCATAGTCCATGTTAATTTTACGCTTCATGTTTGCGGTGTGGTTTTCTTTCTCAATAATGTTGTTTCTAAGGTTTGAACCTACGTCTTTCCTTAGAAATGCAATGTGTTTTATTATTCCACCCAACACTTGTCGGTAGAATTATTATTATTTTAATGATTGCTCACTTTTATAACAAATAGACTAATTTACAATTTATCCTATAAAACAGTAATCTGTCAATGAATTTAGGGTGTGTGTTTTCGTTGAAAATAATTTATCTAAAATGTTTTTTATATGAACCCTAAGTTGTAGCCTATTGATCGAACATTTGCCTTTCCCAAGAATAGTTTGGGTTTAATTAACAGTGGTATTGAAAGAATATTTTCTTGTATTTGTTTCGTGAAAAATAATTTGGTCAACGAAGAATAAATTCTTTTTTAGTTGACTTTTTTTTTTGAAAAATTAAATTAATGATGTGGAAAAGAATCCATATGAATGACATGGTTTTTGTATAAAAAATAACTTAAATCAAGCCAAATACTATTATATTTGTTGAGGGGGTCAACTCCTTTAAGAGAAGTCTTTAAAGTGTTATTTGTCAAAAGTTGACATTGTTCTCAACAACCAAATGTATTGTCTTCATGTCAGGGTTTTGTCCATTGGCCTTCACGGAGAGCCGTATACAAGTCACGGAGGAGGGCGGGTGACTACTTTAAGAGAAGTCTTCAAAGTGTCATCCATCAAGCAGTCGATGTTGCCATGAACAACCGAAGGTATTGTCAAGTCAAATTTTGTCCCCCAACCTTTGTGGAGAGTCGAGCATGGTTCATGGAGGAGGACGCCTCGATTGGTGGAAATCGATTTCTGCAAGACTCGGGATGCATGTTAGTATTGGGCGTATGGATAATTATGGACGTACCAAGGTTGGTGGTTCGAGCTAGGACGCGTCCAAGTACCTCCATAATTATTAACATGTATCTCAAGTCTTGCAAGTATCGATCTCTACCGACCAAGGCGCTTGCCTTTGTGAACCGTACACGACTCTCTGCAGAGGTCGAGGGACAAAATCCTGACATGAGGGCAATACCTTCAATTGTTGACGGTCCAGATTAGTTGCCTAGATGACGACACTTCAAAAATTTCTCTTAGAGGAGTCGATTCTGATGTCAACAATATTCATAATAAAATTTTAAATTTATTTTTTAAAAAAGTTAAATATTAAAATATTTATTCAAATATTATAATTTTCAAATTATTAAATATACATATCTATATATAATATTTAATATAATTAATGTTATATATTATTTTAATAAAATCATTTAATCTTAAAATTTATTTTAATAATAAATTCTAACAATATTTTAAAATTTTAAATCACATTCTTAATATTTTAAGAATAAATATATAGATTATAATTTATAAATATCTAATAATAAATGTTTTATAATATAAAATAAAATATTTTAATAATAAAAACATGAATATTTATTTAGACACTTTAGCTAAATTTATCATTTTCCGGAAAAATTATTTTCACAGAAACAAAAAAACAACTTAACCCATGAAGTGGATGGGCATGTTGCTTGTGCACAGTGGTCGAGAAGTATTAAAATCATTTCAGCTAAGACCGACAGCACCGAGAACCATTTCGTTAAAATCAGCGACGGAGCCTCATACTCTCTTAAATGGTAAAATTAATTTTAAATATTTTATAATTTATAAAATTTTAAATTAATAATAATAAAATTATACTTTAATTTTCTTAAAAATAATAAAAAATTAATTTAACCTTTTAAAATTATAAATATATAAACTATTAAAATAATAAAATTATATTTTTACTATTATAAAATATATAATTTAATTCCGCCCCAAAAAAAATTTTAGGCTCCGCCACTGGTTAAAAATATACTTTTAGTTTTTATGCTATGAGAAAATTTAAAATTTAGTTCATGTATTTAAAAAAATTAAAAATTAAGTCTTATTATTCTAATTAAAAATTTTAATCTAGTTATTAAAATCGTAAGTATTTTTTTGAAATTTATCAACTTAAAATTTTAATTAGGTTGGACTCATATAACGTGTCATATGATTGACAGGAAATTAACATGATAAGTTGACAAATTTTGATAGAAATTAATAACTATAATAATGATTTGATTAGGATTTTAAATTGAAAATATAGGAGGACTAAAATTTTAATTTTTAAAGTCCAAGAACTAAATCTCAAATTTTATACGAGTATAGATAATAACAACATTTTTAGGCCAACATAAACCAATTGACAAAGCCTTTTGATAGTCCACAAATCCAATTGATCATTTGAGCTTAAAACACAGCACAAGATGTTAGGTAGTTGATCATAACATTGAGTACCTGACTGGCCAAACTTTATTAGTGGAAGAAAACCGAAAGGTGATTTCGTAGCAAAAGCAAAGACATCCCCATTCCATCCTCCATGATTATGGGTTCAATTGTTTCCTGAAAAGTGAGACATCTTTCTCATGCACCATATCCTTTGTTTCCAAGGCTTTTTGTTCAAAATCCCCCCCCCCCACTCAGTTCTTACTAATAGACCCCATCCCATGTGAATATGTTATCTCTCTTCCCCTTCCTATATTTTTTCACTACTACTCCTCCATTTGAACGTTACTCTTCTCTTTATGTCCAATTACTATCCCTCTCCATTTAGGGTTTATTGCACCCAACATCCTTAAATTGTTGCCTGCAATAATTTATTTGGTCTTTAAATCATGATCCTAATCTTATACCCATTCATGTGGTTTATGGGTATATGATGGTGTTGACCATGTAAATATAGTTTGATGCACAAACTATCCTCACCATATCAACCTATTGTGATTTTTTTTTTTTTTAAATATTTGCTTAATTGATGGCTTAACAAACACTACAGGATTCCTTGGTACATCCAACAAAGATATTGATTGAAGAGAAGTTCCCCACGTTGGGTTGAAAACCGGAGGTTGTTGAGATGGCAGGCATATCCATATTTGACTCAGTCTAAAACAAACCATGAGGTTATGTTGGGTAATCTTTTGCCTAGGTGGGATTGTTTTTCAAACACAATATACTGTAGCAAGTACCAATAAGTAATGGAATTTTCCCCGGGCCATCTTTAATGTGATCTAATCGAGATATTCATATAAGTTCCTTTAGTTAAATTAAATTTTAATGGCGGTGGTGGTGGTGGTGGCGGCCAGATCCCATGCTCTTTAATTTATTGTCGATCTTGTGGCCAATTCTTAATATGATTTTTAGTGTTAAACAACCGAAGCAGGCCAGAGAAAAAGACCAACGTCAAGCTGACTTGTCACTTTAATTAACTATCCTTAAGGTCAAAGGTTTCAAGAAATAGAATAGTATTGTGGTCTGATTTTAGGTCATATTATGGTTTTAGTCCTTCTATTACATTCATATTTGAAATTTACTCTTCAAAAATATCCCCTTACCCCAAAGGTTAGATGAAAACTAACCTAACCCTAATTATTCTATTTAATTTTTTATATTCAATAATTCTCAATTCTAAATAATACAATTCTAATTAATTATATATTTTTGAAAATGTCATAAAAATATTTTAATTATTAATAAATTATATTATATTTTAATATAACAATATGTTAACATAATGTATTTTTCAATTAATATGTGTAAGTTTTTTCAGCTACAAGTATAATCACAATTGTAATTGTAAAGAATACATCTAAATAAGTATAAACAAAATTTATAATTATAAAGCATGATCAAATTATTAACCAAAATAAACCCAGACCTAAATCAGAATAAATTTATACATATCCCACATTGTTGGAACATAAACCATAATAAACAAGAATTGAGAATCCACAAATCATTTATAAAGTGAGACTCGAATTTATGATATTTCGCGTAAACCTTTCCATAAAACCAATGTTCCGTTGGTTGTGAGTTTATTTATTTTAATTATTATAAAAAATTTTAAATAAAAGATTAAAATATGTCAAATTAAAGAAAAAATAGGAAGTAAAAACTAACAATCAACCTTTTAAGTCAATTTATATGTAAACAATATCCTGTAGGTTTGTTGTATTTCAATATCATAATCTATATTTGTGATACAAAACAATATTAATCATTCATTGTCTTTAATTCCACTTTGATTTGGAGAGATTTAGCTATATTATTCATTAAGGCTGTATTGCTTGATAATTAACTTTTCTTTTGGAAATGGCAATCTTGGTTCTCTCTCTTTTTTTTTAACTTGTGGTTGACATTTGACTGAAGCTGCTCACCAGCTATGATGGAATCAAGGTTTGCTTTTTGTTGTTGTTGTTGAGAAGGTGTTTGAATTTATCTACTCTGGTTGGCTTTTGGTTTTTGGTGAAACAACCGTTAAGTTTTAACCTCAATTGGCTTTTAGTATCTTGGCACTTGGCAGGTCTTTGCTTTTCAAGCAAGTTCAAGCTGAATGAGTCCATAATATCTTATTAAAAAAACAATTAAGTTAAGGTTAACATTAACATCAATGATATTTGCAACTCTTTAGTTTTGAGTTTAATTCACTTATATTTGTTTTTCTGTTTTTGTTTCTAAAGAAAAACTAAATATTATATGGGATAATTTTTGGTTCATTGACCACATAATTTTATACTATCAATAGATCAAATGATAATATATCATCAAAACTTTTAAATAATAAATCAATCTGTTGAGGGGAGCTCGGTTTCTTCGGGAAAAGTATTTGAAGTGTCATTTTTGGGATTGTCGACTCAGTCTCTCAACAATGGAAGATATTATCCCCCAGAGAATGGTTTTGCCCCTCCTCCACGGAGAGTCGTGTATAGTTTACAAAGAGGAGCGCTTTGATGATACGTGAACGTACGACCACCCACCAAGAGGCGATGTGGGTGACGTGAGCATCTCGCTCTCGGTGAGATTCGAACCCCTGACCTATTGTTTAGAGGTCAATTGTTAGGGTATATGGTACCACTTTGGCGTTGAGGGGGGACAAAACCCTCCCTCTAGGGACAATACCTATCATTGTTAAGGGATCGAGTTGCGTCCTCAAAGACGACATTTCGAAAACTTCTCCTGAAGGAGTCGGTTCCCCCTCAACACGCTTAAATCCACTAAGCTTCATTTTAGTTGATAATTTTATGTACTATTAGTGAATCAAATGATGACACGCACTACAGCAAAACAGACTTTTAGCGGCGTTTTTTTGGACATTTAGCGGCGTTTATAAGCATACAAAAAGTTTTTATGGCTCTTTTCAAGCGCCACAAAAACGCCGCTAATACTATCAGGAAATTTTAGCGGCGTTTATCTTGAAAACGCTAAAGATCTCGATCTTTAAGCGGCGTTTGTTATAAAGCGCATTAAAAGTCGAGGCCTTTAATAACTTCTAAAAAACGCCTAAAAGTCGGGGCCTTTAGCGGCGCTTTTCTAAAAACGCCGCTAAAAGTCGGGTCTTTAGTGGCGCTTTCCAAAAACGCCATGAAAAGTCATGGGCTTTAATGGGCTTTACCTAAAAACGCCGCTAAAAGTCATGGGCTTTAGCGCTTTACCCAAAAATGCCGCTAAAAGTCGGGGCTTTAGCGGCGCTTTCTAAAAACGCCATAAAAATTTCTTGAGATTTAGCGGCGCTTTTCTCAAACGCCGCTAATTTTATAGATTTAAAAAATAAAATTTTTCAATATTATACCCCTCCTGCACTAAAAACCAACCAATAACAGTATATAATTTCAACGCAAAACAGCAAATTTAGCATAAAAATCACACGAATTACATTAATTCTAAATGATACTTGAAATTTAATAAATTAAATGAATGATAACGAAAATATTGTTTAAATGTAATAATGTCAAAACTTCTTACAACAAAAACTAAATGTCTAAGATGGCGGTTTCTGCATTTCTTGAAACATCGCATCATATCTGATCATATGTGGTCTTTGGAGCTCTTCGTATTTTCTGTTTTGCTCTGCTAGCATCGATGCTGCCTCTGCCTCCCTCGCATTGCAGGTGCCTCTCTCATTCTTCTTCTTGCCTCCCTTCTTGTCTTGCTTTCGCATCCGCTCTAAGTCATTCTTTGGAGTTCTTCATATTTTCTTTGAACATCGGCAATTTGCTGCCTCTGCTCAACCGTGCTCTCTTGCATCTGAGCTATCTGGTTTTGTAGCCTATGAACTTCAGCACGAGATTGCCCCCCGGAAGGCATGTACTCTGCTGGGAGGCGGATCCAAAATATTGGGTCGAGGTAACTCCAGATCCTTTAATTCGAACCCGACCATACCTTTCAAGACCAAAAACATCAGTGATAATTCTATTAATAATACACTAAAGATTAGCGAACTATCGGTTGAAGCGATCGTACCTTTCGGGACCCAAAACATACGTAATAATTACATTATCAATCTCTTCAAGATTAACAGAACTATCGATCAAGCAATGCTTCATACTCCGCCTTCTTCTCCTTTAGTTTATCCTAATAAATCAATGAAAGAGTTAGAAACGAAATATATAAATAAGAAAAATGCAACATAATTTAACATTATAAATTTAAAACTATAAATGATGAATTAAACTATTATAATTAAGCGGTAGAAATATTTATAAAAATAAAATTTTATTAAGTAAATATACCAAAATTTACTGACTTGGATGTCATCGGAGATCCATCCTTCTTTCTATCGTAATGTCAAAAAGTGAACGTGTCCAACTTTTTGACCGATCGAAGTTTCCTACATTTTAGCGAGAAAAATATAATTTAATAGTATAAAGTAATTAATATTTGATGAAATTAATAAATTATATTACCTCGGCGTCACTACACAAGCAAAACTTCTAGGTGCGTGAATTTTTGTTTACATCACGCTTATCCCAACTCGCTCACGGTCCTACATAATGCAATTTGAATTATATATATAGTAAATACTATAAACCAAATAATTTATACGATTTTAGATGTACGTAATACCTCTCCTTTTTTGAATTCCAAAATCTAACTTGATCTTCCCATTGGTACCTCAACATTCCGGTGGAACATTTCTTAATTTTTCGTCGAGGCTTATCTCTTTCTTGAAATATTGTTTTTGAGGTGCTTTTATTGTCTCTCCATTTTTACCCAATGTCTTCTTAACATAGTCATCGAGACTTCTAAATTAAATCTACCCGAAGAAAAAAAGTATAAAAAGTTAATATAAATGAAAATTAAATTAAAGTATTATAAATTACATTCACGTTTTATTACCTTAATATTTTCGAGGGCACGATTTTTGTTGGCATCGGGCATGTGATGCCATGATTAAGTAGTTAATGGGCAATATATTAGAATTTCGTGCTAAAATGCCCAAATAGCCTCCTAACAATCGAGCTTGGATCCAACAGTGGCCATCATTGTTTCTCCTTACTTTAACACGATCGTTAGGCTCTAAGTCGTATAAATCTTGAAGTAATGTCGTCCCCGACTTTTGCGCGTCCCACCACCTTCACTAAAAATAATATATTATTATATTAAAATTAAAAATGAATCAATAATAAAATTCAACATGCATGTAAAATAAACTTAACATTTCTTTGAAATTCTCCGGGCTCGTCATCTATGTCCGTAGAGTAGAAGATCCAACAAGCTTTCTTTGTTCACTACTATTAGGTTCTTACGGATTTGGAGTTTCGCGGACAATATTTAAATCTCGTAATCGTCTTCTAGGCATTTTTCTGCAGTACACATGAAAATTATATAACATGACCAACATAAAAATTATATTATTACATATAAATAATAAATCGTTAAATCTTACTACATCATATTTCAGTAAATATCTTCGCCCACATCTGACGAACCCATTGAAATTGTTGACTAGTACTAGGGATATTTTCGTTAAGTCTTGTTACGGAAAAGGCAAAGTTTACGATCTTTCGACTATGTCATCTCTACTTCCACCTTAACGTCGAAGAAGTCTCTAGGGGTGTTTCAAGTACAACGTACCAACCCTCATCGTTGGATCTTCCGAGTAAAAACTTGTTTAACTTGAGAAGAAAACACATACGACTCGTCCATCGGTTGTTCTCGGTGTGAATTAATCGAGAGAAATTCACCATTGTAAAACCATATTGATCGTTTTTAATTCCATGAGCCGTATTCACATCACCCAATCACCTCGAAATAGGACAACTTTGCATTTACCGTAATAATCCAACTCAATGATGTCGATAATAAGTCCAAAATATTCCAAATTCCCTCGATGGGATTCTTGTCCCTAGCACTAGCATAACTTGTAATCGAAGAATTAACAACAATTTCGCAATTTTGAGTTCTCCTCAATCTCTCGCGATACCTTGTATGAAATCAGATCCGTTGATGAGGAAGCCACTATATCTTTTAACTATTCATTTGGACCTTGTGAAAGCCATTTAACGTCGTCATTTACTTCATTCCGACTCCAAACCTATTGAGTCGAAAGTAAATCGAGTAATTATGAATATTATGAGAAAATATTGTTACTTGTCAATGAAAATTTAAATTGCATACCATTTGGCTTAACCATTCATGGAATGATTCTGCGAACAACTTATTAATTTCTCGTCGATTTAATCTTGAGATCGTGAGCGAGCTCTCAATATTTGTTTGTCTTGACTACGGAAAAAAGGTTTGACTTTGTTAGAAGACAAACAAATCATAATTGATGAGTATTTATCAAATTGTAGAACGTACTTCCGAAATGGTTCCATTGAATCGTGATGAAAAAGAACGTATCGATGTGCTTGGACCCACGATCTATCGTCTAATTCTGTAATTTCGACTCTGCCGATCGGTTCTCCGAAACTTTGAAATAAATAAGTTTCAGCCAAATTATGATCTGTGAGCCCAGCATTTCTACTTGGTCTATTCATTCTTGTTTCAACATCTTCCAAATACCTCGAACAGAAAGTCATACATTCCTCTGCCAAGTATCCCTCGGCAATTGATCCTTCCGGATAACGCTTATTGCGGCAGTATGACTTCAATTTGGAAAGGAACCTAAACACGATATACAACATTATCAAAAGTTGGAAATAAAGGCATTTAGCTGAATGAAGGAATATTTTGCAAATAAAGTAAGACCTTTCAATGGGATACATCCATCGATAGAAAACGGGTCCACCAAGAATTGCTTCACGCGGGAGATGAATTAACAAGTGCACCATGATAGTGAAGAAGGAAGGCGGGAATATCTTCTCCAGATTGCATAAAGTTAATGCGGCTCGATCTTGCAGTCTCTCAAGTTCTTGAACATTCAAAACTTTACCACAAATGACTTTCATTATATTTGACAGTTCAATTACAGGTGAGTCACCTTTTTCGACATACAACACCGCAAAGCAAGCGGCGATAAGTCTTGCATCAATATGTGATAGTCATGCGATTTTAAGCCATATAATCTTGATCCTTAAGACTCACACATCGCGATATATTTGATGCATACGCATCCGAGACCTTTATATCCTTCAACACCGTACAGAATACTTCTTTCTCCGTCTTCGACATTGAAAAAATAGTAGGCGACAATCGATATTTCATATTCGGAAGTGCTCGGGGATGAAGCTCACGCGAATTCCATGTGGACTAAATCAAGTCTACTCTGAAGATTATCTTTCGATTTTCCATCGACATTCAAAATAGTCCCAATGATGTTCTCGCAGACATTTTTCTCTATATGCATGACATCAAGGTTATGGCGTAAAAGCTGATGCTCCCAATAAGGCAACTCGAAAAAAATACTTCTTTTTTTCCACAAGTCACCTCATTAGGATCATCCTCTTCATCGATTCATCATCGATTCATCCCTAGATCCTCTTTTTCTATGCGGGTTTGCGGTTGATTCATCTTCCATAAATGAAATTCATATCTTTCAACATTAACAATATTTGGATCCACCGCCTGCGAAGGAGCTGATCTAAACTCTTGAGACCATCAAATTGAGCACTCTGAAATCTAAATGTATGATTTTTGGTAACCACCGAGCGATGCCCCATGTAAGAAAACTTCTTCCCATTATATAACCATTGCGAACATGTCTGCAAGACAACACGGACAAGCATAACGTCCCTTGGTACTCCAACCGGATAAATTAGCATAAGCGGAAAGTCGTTAATAGTTCACATTAATGCCACACGTAAATTAAAGTTCTCTTTTCTCATTGCATCGAATGTCCGAACACCACCCATAGTTGTTTTAACTCATCAACAAGTGGTCGCAAATAGACATCAATATCATTCCCTACCCTTTCTCTCCGGTATAATCATAGACAAGATAAAGAAGATTGTTTCATGCAAACCCATGGAGGCAAATTGTAGGAACAAGCACCACGAGCCAAATCTTGTCACGTTGTGCTCATAAGTTTATAAGGGTTAAATCCATCGGATGCTAGCCCAAGCCTCACACTCGAGGATCGCTTGCAAAGCTTGGAAATTTGGAGTCAAAACATTTCCAAGCTAAAGAATCTGCAGGATGCCTTAACAACCCATCATCGGTTCATCCATCACGGTGCCACGTCATTGATTAATTTGTCTTAGGCGACATGAAAAGCCGTTGAAGCCTCGGTATTAGGGAAAATATCACAAAATCTTAATCGGTCAGCTTCTTTGATGTGTACCATGTTCGTCCTCGTTATCGTCCTCTGTATTTCTATGAATCCAACGGATTGGCGCATACATGACAACCTTTGTTGGTTTATGCGGTCGCCTAATACAACATGCGATCATTTGGGCAACTGTGAATTTTATTGTATCCAAGGCCCAAATCCTTTATCAATTTCTTCATGTCTTTGGAAGATTGAGGATTTTTACAAGCGGAACATTTCTTGCAGTAACTCTAAAAGCATTGTGAACGAGTTTCGGTCCACCCCCAAACATTTCAAGTGAAAAAGACGAATCTGAGAATGACAGTTTGGAAAATTTTGATCCTTCATACGCTTCTTCATTCATTTCACCAAGTAACGCGTAGAACCTCGCACTTCTTCATTTGGTCGTTCATCCAGACACTTCTTTTCCCTTCGGTGAAAGTATTTCCTCCAAAATTTTGATCATCGGTTGCATCCAAGTCGGTGGAAATGACCAAACCATCATCAAGCATATTAAAAGCATCCCGCAACATGTTTTCCATGTTATCGTCACTAACATTCTGGTTGAAAGCAGTATGAGAATACCCCAGATTCATCGATGAAGATGCTCCCCTAGATGTAGACTCGCCATGAAAAAACCATATTTTGTACCCCCGGACAAAACCATCAACAACTAGATGTTCGTAGACCACTTCACGATAATGCCAGTTAATATTGCAACACTTCTTACACGGGCAAAGAATCATATTCTCTTGGCTTGCATTTTGAAATGCGAAATTCAGAAAAGTTTCTACTCCATTTCGATAGCCGTTGCTTACCCTTGACAATTTCATCCAACGCCTATCCATTTCGTAGTTGTTGAAGTCTAAAGTTGACAATAAATTATACGGCTAAATTGTTAATTAATAATTTATATAAGTAATTTATGAAATTTGATATTAAAATTAGGTAAGTTATGTATTCTTTAAGATCCATCGTACGTGGCATTGTTACACCTAGGGAGGATCCGTTATATCTGACAGTGAGATATAAGGCAACCCGTCAGGTTTCCAGCCTATATACTTTGAATCTTTTTCTTAAAATTATACAAGTTTTATGTAAGTTATGAAGTTTGATATTAAGGAAAAATTATGTAAGTTATGAAATTTAATCGTCAACTTCTATATTTTATGAAATTTGATATTAAAATTAGGTAAGTTATGTATTCTTTAAGATCCATCGTGACGTGGCATTGTTACACCTAGGAGGATCCGTTATATCGATGATGAGATATAAGGCAACCCGTCAGGTTCAAACCTATATACTTTGAATCTTTTCTTAAATTTATACAAGTTTTATGTAAGTTATGAAGTTTGATCTTAAGGAAAAATTATGTAAGTTATAAAATTTAATCGTCAACTTATGTATTTTATGAAATTTGATATTAAAATTAGGTAAGTTATGTATTCTTTAAGATCCATCATCGTGGCATTGTTACACCTAGGGAGGATCCGTTATATCGACAGGTGAGATATAAGGCAACCCGTCAGTTTCAACCTATATACTTTGAATCTTTTTCTTAAAATTATACAAGTTTTATGTAAGTTATGAAGTTTGATCTTAAGGAAAAATTATGTAAGTTATGACATTTAATCGTCAACTTATGTATTTTATGAAATTTGATATTAAAATTAGGTAAGTTATGTATTCTTTAAGATCCATCATGCGTGGCATTGTTACACCTAGGGAGGATCCGTTATATCTATAAGGCAACCCGTCAGTTTCAAATTTATATACTTTGAATCTTTTCTTAAAATTATACAAGAGATATTAAAGGCAACTTATGTATTTTATGAAATTTGATATTAAAATTAGGTAAGTCTTTAAGAGCATTTTCTAGGGAGGATCTATATACTTTGAATCTTTTTCAAAGTTATGAAGTTTGATATTAACTTAAAATTTTAGTGGTTAAACGTTATAGGTTAGTGGTTAAGGGTTTAAGGGTTTGGGGTTAAGGGTTTAAGGTTTAAAAGTTTAGGGTTAGGGGTTAGAGGTTTAGGGTTTAGTGGTTAAAGGTAGAGGTTAAGGGTTTAGGGTTTAAAGTTTATAGATTTAGGGTTTAGGAGTTAAAATTTAGGGTTTAATGGTTAAAGGTTAGGGGTTTAAGGTTTAAGGGTTAGAAATTTAGGGTTTAATAGTTAAAGGTTAGGGGTTAAAGGTTTAGGGTTTAAGGGTTTAAGGGTTTAGGGGTTTAGGGTTTAGGGTTTAGGGTTTAAGGTTTAGGGGTTAGGGGTTAGGGGTTAGGGGTTAGGAATTTATACCTATGGAGTTATGTATTCTTTAAGATCCATCGTACGTGGCATTGTTACACCTAGGGAGGATCCGTTATATCTGACAGTGAGATATAAGGCAACCCGTCAGGTTTCCAGCCTATATACTTTGAATCTTTTTCAAAGTTATGAAGTTTGATATTAACTTAAAATTTTAGTGGTTAAGGGTTAGGGGTTTAGGGTTAAAAGTTTAAGGTTTAAAAGTTTAGGGTTAAAGGTTAAGGGTTTAGGGTTTAATGGTTAAAGGTTAGGGGTTAGGGGTTTAGGGTTTAAGAGTTTATAGTTTAAGGGTTTAGAGATTTAGGTTTTAAAGTTTAGGGTTTTATGGTTTAAGGGTTAAAAATTTAAGGTTTAGTGGTTAAAGGTTAGAGGTTAGAGGTTTAGGGTTTAAGAGTTTATGGTTTAAGGGTTTAGAGATTTAGGTTTTGAGGTTTAAGGTTTTATGGTTTAGGGGTTAAAAATTTAAGGTTTAGTGGTTAAGGGTTAGGGGTTAGGAGTTTTAGGTTTAAGGGTTAAAAATTTAAGGTTTAATGGTTAAGGGTTAGGGGTTAAGGGTTTAGGGTTTAAGGGTTAAGGGTTAAGTGTTTAGGGTTTAATGTTTAGGGGTTAAGAATTTAAGGTTTAGTGGTTAAGGGTTAGGGGTTTAAAGTTTAAAGGTTTAGAGATTTAGGGTTTAAAGATTTAGAGTTAGGGGTTTAGGGTTTAGGGGTTTAATGGTTAAAGGTTAGGAGTTAGGGGTTTAGGGTTTAAGGGTTTAGTGTTTAAGTGTTTAAGAATTTAGGGTTAGGGTTTATGGTTTATGAGTTTAAGGTTTAAGGGTTTAGGGATTTAGGGTTTGGGGATTTAGGGTTTTAGAGTTTTAGGATTTTAAAGTTTTAGGGTTTCAATGGTGTAGGGTTTAAGGGTTTAATAAATGTTATATTATTTCGATATTTAATTTGGTTAATATTATTAAGTTTAAATTTTTATGATTTTTAATAGAATAAATTAATAATAAATTGTGAAGTTATTGTTATTTTACGTTTAATTTGTCAAATAAAATATGATAAATGCAATTTAATTCAAGTTTTAGAGGTTAATTTTATGAAATTTAATTATTAATATTATTAGCTAATTATGTATTTAATAATTGTTATATTATTTTGGTATTTAATTTTGGTATTTGTAAGGAGAAAACGGCGATAATAGTATTAAGTAGGAGTAGCATTAAGTAGCTTTTAAAAAAATCAATGCGAAGGAGTAGCATTAAGTAGGATCGAAAATGTAAAATATAACCGAGAGCAAATAATTAAAAATCTCAAGTATAAATCAATCCTCAAAATATGAGTAGGGTTTAAATATTTACCTTATTTAATTTCTTTGGGTCTCATCGGCAACTTGAATCCAACAGAGGATTAGATCGACCCTTTGGAGGAAGTGGGACGGAGAAGTTGCAACAAAGACTCGACAACCTTAGAACGTGTATAATTGAAGAGTGAGAAGAGTGCAATAAATTGTAGTCTTCCTGCGATCGTTTACCCCAATAATGTTCAAATACCTAAATACATTACCTAAAAAAACTGATGTAATTAAATAATGTATTTTAGATTCGTTCTTGTAGATGTATTTCATTTTAGAGAAATAACATAATGGATTATTTAGAAAACATCAACAAGAATTCAAAATTTCGTACTAAAATAATGTCCACAATGAAGACAAAGAACTCATTTTACTTAGCAAACATCCACAAAGATCTGACAACTCATTTTACTTAGCAAACATCCACGTGAGTACAAACAACTCATTTTACAATTCAAAATTACTTAGCAAACATCCACAAAGAAGACAAAGAACTCATTTTACTTAGCAAACATCCACAATGATCAACAACTCATTTTACTTAGCAAACATCCACAGATGATCAAAGAACTCATTATGACAATCCAAAATTACTTAGCAAACATCCACAATGATAAACAACTCATTTTAATAGCCGAAGCTCAACATATATTCTCTTTATCTACCATGTTCCTAAAATGTCTTCTTTCAATTCATCTAATACAAATATCTAAGAATGTAACCAGATGAATGGTTCGGACAATATTGCAATCAAATGTAAGCTTCAAGACCTAGACTATGAGCGTCTTTTTTGCACTCATTATCTTCCTAACTTTACATAAACTTAAATAATTAAATCAATTTTTTAAAAGTATTGTTTTAATAAATTTAAAATATTTTAAAAAATAATACTAAACTAAACCATATTATATCAAAGTTCCAAATACATGCATAAAACTATAGAGATGAGAAGAAACTAATTAAACTTATGTTACATAGACATAGACATGGTTCATTGTGTATATAAATATTTTAAATTTTTCTATGTATTCGAATTTCTTTTAATATATTTAAAAGTTCCTTTAAATTATAAAAATAGAAACTCTTTTGATTCAGTATTAGCATAAATTTTACTAAAATTTACCCGATAAGATATGTAAGATACAAAACCAATTAAAATAAATGAGGCTCTAACCTTTGAAATTAAGAAATTGACTTTGTGAGCAATTTGCTACCATTTTCAATACTTTTACAATTCTTACTGACTACCACTTTTAACTCCATGTTTAACATGAAAGTTAACTCCCAACTTTTATTTTTCTTTAAGCATCTTCATTCAATATTTACATTTCATATATATATTCAAATACATTAGATATATTCGTCTTAGATACATACTCATATTTTAACATTCAACTTGAATTTAAATAACATAAATTTTAGAAAAAAGATACTTAACCCAAAATATTCAATAGAAAACATAAATACAAACTACATAATAATTTCTTGAGCCAAATTCATTTATTCTAAAATACTCATATTCAATATATATTCGAATATGAATATAGAAAAAATTATCATCCCAACATATGCAAAGAACATGGGATAAAGTTAAACAGTGTATTAGCAAACAGAAAAGAAGAAGACCTATTATATTATTTCCCTCTTCCACCCTTGTGCACCCCTCTACTTTTGCTAGATGCTGAATAGCTTATAGACTAAATTACAGTGACATGCTTTTATTGATTTCAACGAAGAATCCAACAAATAGATACTTCTTATATGTTATCGCTTCATCACTGCAATATAAAACCCTCAAACAAATTTAAATCCAAAAGCCGAAGTTAACAATCATTCAAGTTAACAATCTAACATGACTAAATTAGGGATTTGACAAAAAAAGCTGAAAAACAATAAATCTAAGCAGACAAATGCAAGAGCGAGCATTCTTACATCGGAATTAGGGATTTGACAAAAAAATGAAAAATAATAAATCGAAATTGGGTTTGATTACCTATTATGCTTCGATCAAAGGGATGTCAATGGAGGAAAAAGGGTTAAAATACTTCCGTTTCTAGGAGCGGTGATTGAATATCTTTCGATTGTCCGTGGCTCGATTAGGACCGATGCGGTAAGAGGGTTAAAAGCTGTGCAGTTACTTCTTGGCGGAGGAAATGAAATGAAAAGGGGGGCAAATGAACCTGCAGAACGAAATGGGAAAGGGTTATCGTGTGGGTAGAGAGCAAAACGACACAGTTTTGGCAAAAGAAATTTAACCTTTGCGGCGTTTTTAATCAAAGCGCCGCAAAAAGGGGACTATTGAGGCGTTTTACCAAAACGCCACTAAAAAACTAATAAAACGGCGCCGTTTAAAAGATATCTTTTACGGCGTTTTTTAAACAAAACGCCACTAATGCCTTTAAAATTTAAAATTATTTAACATATAAAATAAAAAACCAATATAAACTTTTCATTTAAATAAAACAATATTTAAAATAATATATAAAATAAAAACAATATAAAATTATTTAATAATAGTATTTTCATTTTTCATTTAAATAAATAATTTTTAAAATTATTATAATATTTAAAAGAATTAGATCAAATTTGAAATATTGAATATTATTTAAAATTTGAAATTATCTAATATATAAATAAAAACAAAGTCATCATATACCCAAAAACTTTAAATTTATTTTAATAATAGTATTTCAAATTGTTAACATATGTATATTTTTACCCTAAACCCTAACCTCTATCCTCTTAGCCCTTAAACCCTTAACATCTAACACCTAACCCGAAACCATAAGCCTATATCATTTAATCCCTAATCCTTAACCAATATAACCCTTAAACATGAAATCACAAACACTAAACCCTAAACCCTTAAATTTTAAAATTTAAACCCTAAACCTATAATATTTTAGAGATGTACAATCGATTTAATTTATAGCATATATTTTATAATTTCTTAATGATTAAATGAAATTTGATATTCTATCTTCATTCGATAAACCCTAAACCTGTGAACCTTAAACCATACACCCACAAAACCCATAAACCCATAAACCCAAGCCATAACTAACCCTAAACCTAAAACCCTAAACTCTAAACCACAAACCCTAAATCCTAATTCCTAAATCTTGAAATACTGAACTCGAAATCCTAGTCAGCCCATACAAATGACTAAAGTACCCTTAATATATTATAGCCTTAAACCTTATTTGAAAATTTAGGTTCAACTATTAACACTCATGAAACCCTAACACATCCTCCTTAAACCCTAAATCGCAAATCATAAACCACATATAATCCCTAAACATTAAAATAGTAACTCCTAAACCTTACACTCTAAACTATATATATATGCTAAACCATAAACCCTAAACTATGATGATAATTAATTTAATATTTTAAAATTAAATCTTTTACGATTATATAATAAATTATTTAATATATAAATTTAAAAATCCAAAAATGGCTAAAAAGCGGTCGGACTTTTAGCGGCGTTTTCCCAGGAGCGCTTCTGGTCGAGACTTTTAGCGGCGTTTTCGAGGCACCGCTAAAGGTGGGACTTTTAGCGGCGTTTGCGAGCGCGCTAAAGGTCGACTTTTGGTGGCGTTTTCCAAGACGCGCCGATAAAGGTCTGACTTTTAGCGGTGTTTGAGCAAAAAACGCCGCTATATATCATTTTTAGCGGCGTTTTTGAAATAAACGCCGCTATTACTCATTTTTTAGCGGCGTTTTTCTTCAAACGCCGCTAATGTATAATATTTGCGGCGTTTTTATCTAAAACGCCACTAAAACGCCGCTAAAAGTCTGTTTTGCTGTAGTGACGTCAACCAAACAGAAGTGGATTTAAGTGAATAATTGTGTTTGTTGTGGATGGATAACAAACTTAGATATATATATGAATGTTGAAAGGCCTAACTCACCCAAAAACAAAATATCCCATAGTTTTAGAAGAATGCTAGTGTAGGAAGGGATGGGCAATTGGCAAGACCGTAAAGGCTCATCTACAAGATTGGTGGTAGTGACCACGATTGTTTTGTCCACAAGCTAGTTGTCCAGCCATAGGTCCCACCCATTATAGTGACATGCTTAGTTGGAAAAAATAAAAGTAGATTTATAAACTTTTGGATAGCTTTACCTAACAATGTTCTTCGGAAATCTTTTTGCCAAGCAAGATGCCAATTCCTTTTTCCCACTCAATTTGGTAACTTTTGCTTATTATATACAATGGTCCTCACCAAGTCACATGCATTTGAACTTTGAAGCTAGTAAATCTTTTTTTTTTTTTTCTTTTGCAAAAAGAAATGTCATGATAAAAGAAGGGGTTGATGAAGATGTCAAAATTTAAACTTAAACTTATTATATGACATATTTTAAAGATTAGTACATAAACTAAGTGAAGTGTTTGATTTCTTTACTTTTTAGAAGGGTTTGTTTGGATAGGAAATGAAATTGAAAAATAATACTATTAGTGAGATTGTGTACTTTAAACGGTGAGTTTAAAATTAATAGAGAGATATGTATTAAAATTGGTAGTAGAGGTGGAGACAGATGTAGAGGCAGGCAGTGACCTTGGCCCCCAATGTGATAAAATTATCATTTTAATTCCTTTAAAATTTATGCAATTATAAATTGATATCGCAGTAAATTTGTACTTTGACCTCCCAAAATTTATTATTCATTTTTTGTCCTCTTAAATTCTATTCTAATTTCACCCTTAAGTGGTAGTGTTAAGATAAGAACATTAGAGAAAAATATGTATATGTATATAATAAATAAATCAAAATTATTAAAATTATATTTCCTTCATAGCCGTCACATTGAAAATGATGGAATCTAAAGGTAGGCTAAGTTGAATTAGATCCTTCATGGTTTTTCTATCAATTATAAAAGTTTCACTATATCTATCTGCACCCATAAGTTGCTCCTTTTGATGCATATAAAATCAAGTCGATTATAAAAAAATGCATTAAAGCTTGATTGGGAGTGGTGGTAGGGGATGGAAAACATGTTCCAAAAGGAGCTCTCAAATGTGGAACGTTAATTCATCAATGAAATTCTCTACCATACATTAGAGGATTAATTAGAACTGAAATTTGGGAGTTTAATTCTTAAAATTTTATAAAATGCATGACCCGAAGTTTCCAATAATAAAAGAAGAAAAGGCTTCCTAAAAACCTTGCATCTTTTCTTTGGACTTGGAAAAGGTACATGCAAATTTGAGAGCCACGTAAAGGTGCACCACTTTGTTGGGAGAGGGGAGAGCCATGCGTGTGGACCATGACTATAATTTGGAGCTAGTATTTATCATAAGCAAAGGCAAAGTACAAATGATGTTAGTGTGAGTTCCCACATAAATGAACTCTGAGGCCATTATGCCTTTGGTCCATTTCACCCCCAAACAATTCAACAAACATCCCATGTGACGTTTCTCTCCTTTTTTTTCTTCAGTAGGTAATTTTGTTCCCTTTTCTCCAATCACCTTTTTTGGACGAAATCATATAATATGTTTCTTTGTTGGACTTATTATTTCAGTAAATGAAAGAAAAAAAGTTCGTTGATGTGCAAAACATTATACAAACCAGAAATTTTATTTGACTAACTGATACCATAAATAAATGGAGTCACCTAAGCCATTTCGATAATTTCACTAATTCAAAAATCTAAAAGTTTTTTGAACAAGCCTCTAAACAAACTAAAGAACTTGAAAACATTCTGAGCCGCATTAACTTTATGCAATCGAGAAGATATTCGCCTTCCTTCTTCACTATCATGGTGCACAAGTTTTCTATCGATGGATGTATCCCATTGAAAGGTCTTACTTTATTTGCAAAATATTCTTTCATTCAACTAAATGCCTTTATTTCCAACTTTTGATAATGTTGTATATCGTGTTTAGGTTCCTTTCAAATTGAAGTCATCTCTTATAATAAGCGTTATCCGGAAGGATCAATTGTAGAGGATACTTGGCGGAGGAATGTATGATCGCTCGAGGTATTTGGAAGATGTTTGAATGGACCAAGTAGAAATCTGGGCTCACGAGATCATAATTTGGCTGAAACTTATTTATTTCAAAGTTTCGAGAACCGATTGGCGAGTCGAAATTACGAATTAGACGATAGATCGTGGGTCCAAGCACATCGACACGTTCTTTTCATCACGATTCAATGGCTCAATTTGAATCGTTCTACAATTTGATAAATACTCATCAATTATGATTTGTTTGTCTTCTAACAAAGTCAAACCTTTTTTTCGTAGTCAAGACAAACAAATATTGAGAGCTCGTTCACGATCTCGAAGATTAAATCGACGAGAAATTAATAAGTTGTTCGCAGAATCATTCCATGAATGGTTAAGCCAAATGGTATGCAATTTAAATTTTCATTGACAAGTAACAATATTTTCTAATAATATTCATAATTACTCGATTTACTTTTCATTGAATAGGTTTGGAGTCGGAATGAAGTAAATGATGACGTTAAATGGCTTTCACAAGGTCCAAACAGAATAGTTAAAAGATATAGTGGCTTCCTCATCAATCGGATCTGATTTCATACAAGGTATCGCGAGAGATTGAGGAGAACTCAAAATATGAAATTGTTGTTAATTCTTGATTACAAGTTATGCTAGTGCTAGGGAGACGAATCCGGTCGAGGAATTTGGAATATTTCGGACTTATTACCGACATCATTGAGTTGGATTATTACGGTAAATGCAAAGTTGTCCTATTTCGAGGTGATTGGGCTGATGTGAATACGGCTCATGGAATTAAAAGCGATCAATATGGTTTTACAATGGTAAATTTCTCTCGATTAATTCACAGGAGAACAAGCGATGGATGAGCCGTATGTGTTTTCTTCTCAAGTTAAACAAGTTTTTACTCGAAGATCCAAGCGATAAGGGTTGGTACGTTGTACTTGAAACACCCTAGAGACTTCTTCGACGTTGGCGGTGGAAGTAGAGATGACATAGTCGAAAGATCGAAACTTTGCCTTTTCGAACAAGACTTAAGCGAAAATATCCCTAGTACTAGTCAACAATTTCAATGGGTTAAATGGGGATGTGGGCGAAGATATTTACGAAATATGATGTAGTAAGATTTAACGATTTATTATTTATATGTAATAATATAATTTTATGTTGGTCATGTTATATAATTTTCATGTGTCTTTCGGGGAAAATGCCTAGAAGACGATTACGAGGTTTAAATATTGTCATGAAACTCCAAATCCGAAGAACCTAATAGTAGTGAGCAAAGAAGCAGTTGTTGGATCTTCTACTCTGGGACATAGATGACGAGCTGGAGAATTTCAAAGTAATGTTAAGTTTATTTTACATGCATGTTGAATTTTATTATTGATTCATTTTTAATTTTAATATAATAATATATTATTTTTCATTGAAGGTGGTGGGACGCGCAGTTGCCCGGGCGACATTACTTCAAGATTTATCGACTTAGAGCCTAACGATCGTGTTAAAGTAAGGAGAAACAATGATGGCCACTGTTGGATCTGAAGCTCATTGTTAGGAGGCTATTTGGGCATTTTAGCACGAAATTCCAATATGTTGCCCATTAACTACGAATCATGGCATCAAATGCCCGATGCCAACAAAAATCGAGCCCTCGAGAATATTAAGGTAATAAACGTGATTGTAATTTATAATACTTTTATTTAATTTTCATTTATATTAATTTTTATACTTTTTTTCTTGAGGTAGATTTAATTTAGAGGTCTCGATGACTATGTTAAGAAGACATTGGGTAAAAATGGAGAGACAATAAAAGCACCCTCAAAAACAATATTTCAAGAAAGAGATAAGCCTCCGAAAAATTAAGAAATGTTCCACGTGAATGTTGAGGTACCAATGGGAAGATCAAGTTAGATTTTGGAATTCACAAAAGGAGAGGTATTACGTAAATCTAAAATCGTATAAATTATTTGGTTTATAGTATTTACTATATATATAATTCAAATTGCATTATGTAGGACCGTGAGCGAGTTGGGATAAGCGTGAGACGAAACAAAATTCACGCATTACCCGGAGTTCTAGAAGTTTTGCTTGTGTAGTAACGACGAGGTAATATAATTTATTAATTCTATCAAATATTAATTACTTTATACTATTAAATTATATTTTTTCCGCTAAAATGTAGGAAACTTTGATCGGTCAAAAGTTAGACGCGTTGACTTTTGACATTACGCATAGAAAGAAGGAGACAAATGCTATATAAGTTTTGAATAAAAGCCACATTCTGATTTAGTTTAACCGAGGAAGCCAAAAGTCATTTTTGAAAAAAAAAATTGCCTTTTGATGTGATTCAATTGAAGAAATGAGGCTATACTTATTTTCAAGATCAAATCTCGACGACATTTAAAGTGGACATTATTGATTCAAGATCAAGTCTCGACAATCTTGGAATCCGAAAAAAAAGTCCCAAGCAAGATTTTTCCAAATTCATTTCAAGAGCAAGTCAACACGACGCTTGAAACAACCGACATCCATCCAAGATTAAGCCTAGACGACCCTTGGATCGAAGCCAAACCAGAGAGAAGAATCAAAGGATTTCTTTGTATTCAAGAAACTTCCAAAGATTATACTCTTTCCAAAGTTAATAAAATTAGACTTTAAATTTTCAAGTCAAATTTCGACTTAAAATTTGTGTGTACTACATGAAACCAAATATTGAAGTGTTAGATTTGTAAAATAAATCTGAAATAAAACTTAATAAATCAGGATCTATCATGTCAAATCATCAAGAATAAATGAAGAATAAAACTAAATGCGAAGCGTACCTGAATCCATAAATTCCTTATAGTTTTATCGGATTTTGGGGATTTGATCTTCCAAATTAGCATACAAAAAATTCAAAGAATATTTTGCTCTCTCTCTTTCCTAATGATGGGATATTAGAAAAGATATCTTGTGTATCATTTGGGGACCATAACACTAATATTTATAACATTGGCATATTAGTTCTAATCAAATTCTAATTAGCCCATCATTAATTAGAATTTGATTAGAAGAGTATCTACACATATTTGACCCATACTTTATTTAATAATTAAAAGCTCAATAAAATTCTAACCAAATTAGATCACTTTTAATTTGGGCTAACCTATCATGATAGTAAATAATAACATGTAATTATCATTATTATATATGTGATGTCCAAATTTTCCAACAATCTCCCACTTGGACCACATATATATACTAATTACTTTTGTAATTACATGTCATTATATAACCTTATGAGCTCAAAATTTTACTATCATATCAAAAGGTATTCCGAATAATCTCGTCCATTAATTATGTTAACATAGAACCAAGGCGACTTTCGTTGCATATATCGTAACTAAATCCATCCATGATCACGTATATTAACACAACCAAATGACATAGATCAAGTATGGATGTGTAGCATGGAAATTACATGCAATATGATCTAAACATGTCTATTTCCAACTGATCCTCCTTAGTGAGATCAAACCTTACCAAACTCAGAGTGTGAATAAACCAAATAAACTTTATTTCTGCAGAAAATAAACTTAATAACTAAAAAAAGTGTCTATAACATAGAAGCATTTAAAAATACAAACTCCCACTAAAACCAAATATCCTTTAAATGATATTACACCCATATGAGCAATGTGCTCTTATAAAACCGTAGGTATAGTTCCTTAATAAGTAGATCCGCAATCATGGAGTTTGTCCTAATATGCTTTATAAGCACCTAACCACTCTGAACTTTTACTTTAACAACCAGGAACTTAAAGTCTATGTGTTTTTACTTTGATGTACTCCTGTTACTACTGGAATAAAAGATTGCAATTTGTTTTCACAATTTGCACCTTAGTGAAAAAAAATCTTATATCCATATTCAATCAAAATCAGAGTCTATATATCTGATGATCTCTAACTGATTAGACCTTCGATATGTGAGCATGTAATCTTTTGTTCTCTGAAAATACCTTATAACCCTCTTGGATGCTATCCAATGGTCCAAATCAGGGTTGCTTAAAATATCTGCCTAACATCCCAATAGTGTACACAATATTCCAATGTATACAAACACGAACGTACATTAGACTTTCCCTTTGCTAAAATGTAAAAAATCTAATGCATTTTTGTAATTTCAAAATCATTCTTAGAGTATTAATTGAGGCTATACTTATTATTAATAAGCAGTATATCATTAACATATAAAACTAGAAATATGTACTTACTCCCATTGAATTTGTGATACACACAATCATCAACAATATTCATCTCAAAACCAAACGAAACAATTATTTGATGAAACTTATGGTACCATTGACGGGAAGCTTGTTTGAGTCCGTAGATGGATTTTGTCAATTTGCAAATCATATTCTCTGAGTCTTCCGACTCAAAATTTTCTGGTTGCACCGTATAAATTGTTTCTTCAATGTCACCATTAAGAAACTCAATCTTAACATCCATCTGATGTAACTCAAGATCAAAATGAGCAACAAGCGCTATGATTATCCTAAAGGAGTCTTTTGATGAAACTGGAGAGAAAGGCTCTGTAAAATCAACACCTTCTTTCTGAGTATATCTTTTAGTTACAAGACGTGCCTTATACCTCTCCACATTACCATTTGCATCCCTCTTGGTTTTAAATATCCATTTACAACGAATTGGTTTTGCACCTTCAGGTAATAGGACAAGTTCCTTAACTTTATTGTCTCGCATAGACCTATACTCATCTTTCATGGTATCAATCTACTTTTTAGAATTAAAACTTTTCATGGCCTGATGAAAGTTGATTAGATCATCTTCCATCATTCCATTATCATCCTCATGTTATTGGAGAAATAAAACATAATCATCTGGAATAACATTTCTCCTTTCTCTTGTGGACCTCCTTAATGGCACTTGTTCTTGAGATTGTTGAGTTTGCTCTTCTGGAAAAATTATCTCATTTTGAATGGGGAGCTATTCAACATTGTCTTGCAGAGGTTCTGGATTCACTTGTTGATCAATGATAGGTATAATAACCTAAACATTGTCAAAAGTGATTGTAGGAACTGAGTTAGAATCCAATTCCTCCTCAAAAGCAATGTCTCTAACCTTATTTCTCCCCCCAAACTCAACATTCTCAAAAAATGTTGCAGTTCCCGTCTCAAAAATATTCCTTATTATGGGATCATAAAACTCATAGCCCTTAGATCGTTCAGAATTTCCTTAACCCTTAACTTTATAGACATCAAAGAAGTCAAATGATGTCATTTCAACCTTATCATTTTTTTTAGCAAAATGTTTCTTAATTTCGTCAAGGAAACCTTGGCATGAGTAATATTTTCAGATTCTATGCCCCTAGAAGCTTCTAAAATGCTGTGCCTTATGATCATTAGACTCTTGCAATTTGAACGATCCCACATCTCAAAATCCCTTTTAATATAGGGGTGCTTTTCGCAATGAGAGGTGCGAGTAGTTCTTCCCTTAGTGCAAGGTCTATGTTCATACAACCAAGCACTATAAATAAGTGCCTTTTCCATTCATTGAAATTAGTCCCATTAAGCATGGGTATAGAATTTATATTAGCAGATATTGTGACAGTAGAATATGAATTGGCTGAATATAGAACAAAAATAAATAAAAATAAGCTCACATCAATATTCATAAGTAAACAATAAATTCAGGATAATGGCTAATCCCATCTCAAGATACCAAACACAACATTAATATCAAGTCTTTGGACAAGTAATATTAACGATGGCGGTACTCTTGTTGTAGCAATCAAACATTGACAATAAATTATGTCAAACAATTAATTAATCTTTGGACTAACTTATTGCTCACATAATATACCTTATAATTGTCACACATTTATCACCACAGATGTCGTTGAAATTCTGTCAAATATTAACTTACCTTTGGGTCAATTAATAAACGCATAAATCACAAAACATATAATCATCCTAATATTTCAAATAAACTAATCTACACAAAAGAGGTCACTTTGGCGACATTTTGTTTCAACTAATTTGTTTAAAATATTAGACATTCTTAATTAAAAGCCAAAATATGAATTTATTTTGTTTCAAAATATCTCTTTTAATTTCATCTTTCAATCAAATTAAAAATAATAGTATATATATGTATATATATTTATCCCAAAACAAGCAAAAATAATAGTTGAATAAATCATAAACCATAAATAACCTCACTTAAGACTTCAAATTTAAACCAAAATAATTTGAATAAAGGTAAACCTCATCTTAAGATATCGGACACTCCATTAATATTTCATCTTTGGACAAAATATTAACTTGTAAGTGATATCTTGGTGTAGTAATCAAACATAGACAATAAGAACATGTCGAACAATAAATCTTCCTTTAGGCCGATTTATTACTCACATGTAAAACCTAATAATCGTCACATGTTTATCACCATAGTTACACATGTAATATTATTAACCTTCATTTGGGCGATCAATATCAACATAACTTAAGTTACATGCACACAAACTTTTATATTTTAAAACAAAATAATTTATATAAAAAATCACTTTGGTGACTTATTGCTTCAATTAAGTTATTTTAAAAATATATAAACATACCAATATTCAAAATTAAAATTTCTCCAATAGTCAAATGTCAAAACTATATTTTTTTATTGCTTTATAATCTCGAAATAACCCAAAATAAGGTTGTCTTAATAATGCAATAAAAAACCGAAAACCCTTAATTTTTGACTATTTCTTCTTCTTTTTTTATTTCAAAACCATATATATCAAAACCAAACAGAAATAATGTAGTGGTTCAAAGCCAATTAATTAACAAGCACATGTATTCATAATTTTGGCATGGATAAAAATACCAAAGCAATTCACTCATATACACGTATTCATAATCAAATAGAAAAACTTACCTTGAATTTATCATATAAATCTAAAGCTATATTTATGATTATGAATACTTGAAAATATTTTAAGCCAATACATCTCACATTTCATATAATAAATCATCATAATTTAACCAAATATTTGGAACCATAAGATGCCAAAACTTAAGATTATATAATCAAACTTAAAACCAAATTATTTAAACATATATTATGATTAACATCAATTTGCATCAAAATCTAATTTCATCATAATTAAACCATAAAATATAACCTTGATTGACTTGCCTTACATATTCCAAGTAAATCCAAATTCAAAATATATGCTTAAATTGAATAGTATGAGAAGAATAAGCATATAAACTCAATAATAAATAATATATTCTATCAACTATATATTGAATTCAAGAATTAATGATTATAAAATTAAATTCAATTGTACAATTGTTGAACCCGATTTAAATTTAAAAAAATGATTGTAATGAAACCTAAAATTGAATCGATAACAAAAATTAAAACTAACAAATATTACCATCAATCTTGAGGATTCAACATATATAATGAATTCATTGATAAACAATCGGTATATAAGAGACACTTTATCTCAAGCAATTTCTTTTACCAATCATATATCATCATGTAAAATCCGAACATAATTACTAAAGTGTCTCCAAAATAATATGTATGTGTATATGTATATATATATATATATATATATATATATATCCGTAAAACTAAAAATAAGCGATTAGCGATTAACAATCCATCTATTGATATAATCAAATATATATCATAAAAGTTTCTAATGAACCCAAACCTACACAACTTTTAAATATTTATTAAAAGCGTATAAACAACATAAAATCCTCGACTTTTTTAATTCTCAATTAAAAGCGTAAATCTTTCGATTATACGAAAATTAAAACCTTAAAACTTTATTTAAAACTTTAAAATTTTATTTAAAGAATCAAAACCCAAAATTTATCAGAATATCAAAGATTCAACATAATATATAATTAAAATATCAAATCCATAAAATTAAAAAAGAAAACGAATCAATTCAAAAATAATAAAGAATCAATTCATTCTCAATGATTCAACATGACAAAGCTCTGATACCACTTGTTAGTTTTGTAAAATAAATCTGAAATAAAATTTAATAAACCAGGATCTATCATGTCAAATCATCAAGAATAAATAAAGAATAAAAGAAGAATAAAACTAAATGCGGAAGTGTACCTGAATCCATGAATTCTTTGTAGTTTTACCAAATTTTGGGATTTGATCTTCCAAATTAGCACACAAAAAATTCAGAGAATATTTTGGTCTCTCTCTTTCTTAAGGATGGGATATTAGAAAAGATATTTTGTGTATAATTTGGGGACCATAACCCTAATATTTATAACATTGGCATATTAGTTCTAATCAAATTCTAATTAGCCCATCATTAATTAGAATTTGATTAGAAGAGTATCTACACATATTTCACCCATACTTTATTTAATAATTAAAAGCCCAATAAAATTCTAACCAAATTAGATCACTTTTAATTTGGGCTAACTTATCATGATAGTAAATAATAACATGTAATTATCATTATTATATATGTGATGTCCAAATTTTCTAACATGAAGAGCTAGTTATACCTTACGTGTTCTGTATATGCCTCAAGTAACTCCTACATCAACATGGTATCTCCCTCATCAAAATAACAATTCTACCTTTTCAGGCTTTGCCTCTTTAAACTCGCCCTTTTAGGCTCACCAACATCAATATGATAAACCTCCATAAAAAAAGACATCTCACTAAGAAGGATTGTATCGAGGAAGGTCACTTTATAATATTTCCTTTAACTAAGAAGCAAGTGTTATACATAACCATCTTGCCAAAAGTACCTCGTGGAACCAACCATTTTGATTAAAGATGGCTCGTCCAACTAAAGTCCCTTGTATGCTTGCCACATGTACCCCTGCTAGATCACACCATGATCTATTTGAAAACTCCTCTTGTCACATCCAATAAAGCCTCCCATTACTCTACCACCAACTTTTTAAGGTACTGTCAAGTCATATCTTATCACATCTTAATAAAATGTTTCATGACTTTACTATCAACCCTACATAGTAAGATATTTGTCAAGTCATATCTTATCACATCCTAATAAAACATTTCATGACTTTACTACCAACCCTACATAGTAAGATACTTGTCCAAAAGAACTCACGTCAAGCTCCTCATTTATATAAACTCCTAGTAAAAAAGACTCCAACTTATCTCACCATTGCCAATACTATGCCCAAACCTCATCAGAACTCTCCAAATAATTCAAAACCAACACTAGCAACTTTCGATACACTATTTGAACCACCACTAGCTTTCAATACTATATTGTGTATCAATAAAATTTATTCACATCATTAAATTATTTAATTATATCTATAAATTATTTAATAAATTATCCGAGGAAATTGTGGGATACATTGAAAGAAAGTTTCTAACGAAAAGCCTTAAAATAGGCTTTATATGAAAAGAAACTTTTTCGATTCACGTATGCACCCGATTTTAGATTCCATAAATAATGTTCAAAAGGTAACGTCACAATCTGAAAGGAATCTGGACTACGTTCACGGTGATGTGTGGGGACCTACCAAAGTGGCTTCTTTGGGAGGTATGCACTATTTTGTTACTTTTGTTGATGATTATTCAAGAAAAGTATGGGTGTATCTAATGAAAAGAAAAGTGAAGTATTGGATGCATTTACGAAATAGAAAAGATGGTGGAAACTCGACCGGTCGAAAGGTCAAACGACTTCGATCGATAATGGTCTTGAGTACAAAATGATCCATTTCTTCAAGTATGTCAAGATGAGGGCATCGTGCGACACTTCTTTATTCGGGATACACCATGCCAGAATGGGGTGGCGAACGCATGAATCGAACTATCTTACCGAGAAAGTTCGATGTATGTTGTCCAATCTTTGGATTGGGCAAGGAATTTTAATGAGGTCATTACATATGCGTGCCATCTAATTAACCGTTTGCCATCAGCTGCAATAATTGGCAAAACTCCTATGGAGATTTGGACTAGTAAATCTGCTACTGATTATGATTCTTTACATGTATTTGGTTCCACTGCATATTATCATGTAAAAGAATCGAAGTTAGACCCAAGAGCAAAGAAGCATTATTCTTTGGTATAACTAGTGGAGTAAAAGGATACCGTCTCTAGTGTCCTGATACAAGAAAGATTGTCTTTAGCAGAGATGTGACTTTTGATGAATCAACCATGTTAAAGGATTCACAAAAGGATGACAAAACCAGTAGTACTTTGCAGCAGGTGGAGCTTGAAAAGGTTAATGATGATCCAGCTAATATTGAAACAACAAATGATGAAGAAGTTCTGACCCAAGAACTTCTACAGCAATAAGATTCAATTGCATATAGAAGGCCAAGAAGAGAGATTCGTAAGCCTGCTCGCTTTGATGATATAGTGGCCTATGCACTTCCAATTGCAGATGATGATGCTCCTTCTTCTTACATAGAAGTAATAAGTAACCCTGATGGTGTAAAGTGGAAGCAAGCCATGAATGAAGAAATGCATTCTCTTCATCAAAATAAGACTTGGGAGTTGATGACACTACCCAAGGGAAATAAGGCAATTGGATGCAAATGGGTATATGCAAAGAAGGAAGGATTTCCTGGTAAAAATGAAATTCGGTACAAGGCTAGATTGGTAGCAAAGGGTTATGCTCAGAAAGAAGGAATAGACTACAGTGAAGTGTTTTCTCCATTTGTTAAGCATTCATCTATTCGGATTTTGCTAGCCTTGGTTGCGCAATATGATCTTGAACTAGTTTAGCTTGATGTGAAAACCGTATTTTTACACGGTGATTTGGAAGAGGAAATCTATATGACTCAGCCAGATGGATTCAAGGTTGCTGGTAAAGAAAACTGGGTTTGCAAACTGACAAAGTCGCTTTATGGATTGAAGCAATCCCCGAGGCAGTGGTACAAGCGATTTGATCAGTTCATGAAAGGGCAAAGGTACACAAGAAGTAAATTTGACCATTGCGTGTATTTCCAGAAGCTACAAGAAGGAATTTTCATATACTTGCTCTTATATGTTGATGATATGCTAATAGCATCCAAGAGCAAAGTTGAGATTGAGAGATTGAAGGCTCAACTCAATCTTGAGTTTGAGATGAAAGATCTTGGTGAAGCTAAGAAGATTCTTGGCATGGAAATATGTAGAGATAGAGCCCATGGCAGAGTTAGCTTGTCTCGAAGCGATATTTCAAGAAAGTACTACTATAGATTTGGCATGAACGAAGCGAGACAAAACCTGTAAGTACCCGTTGGCTTCTCATTTCAAGCTTTCGCACAACTATCTCCTTCGACGAATACGAACGAGAATACATGTTGCAAGTTCGTACTCAATCTGATGGGTAGCTTGATGTATGCAATGGTGTGTACAAGACCCGACATTTCACAGGCGATTAATATAGTGGCGGTATATGCATAATCTCGAAAAGGACATTGGCAAGCTATGAAATGGATTCTACGGTATATTCAAAAGACCGTAGATTTTGGATTCTTGTTGAAAGCGGGATAATACACTTGGTGAAGGTGTTCTTGATACGTTGATTACGACTATCTTTGGTGATTTGGATAAATGAAGATCAACCATCGGTTACGTGTTTACACTTCTTTGGAGGACCAATAAGTTGGAAGTCTACTCTACGATCTACGATTGCGTTGTCAACCACAGAAGTCGAGTACATGGCTGTAATAGAGGCTGTAAAGGAAGCTATTTGGTTACAAGGTATGGTTAAAACCTTGGGATTGGTTCAGGAGCATATTAACGTGTATTGTGATAGTCAAAGTGCTATTCATTTAGCAAAGAATCAAGTCTATCATGCACGTACAAAGCACATCGACGTACGATTCCATTTTGTGCGGGAAATTATTGATGAAGGGAAAATTCATCTTCAGAAGATTAAGACTGCAGATAATCCTGCAGATATGATGACCAAGGTGGTAACAGGAACTAAGTTCGAACATTGTTTGAACTTGATCAATATCCTGCAAGTTTAACAGTTGAAGAAGGCACTATTAAGTATTGTTGGCAAAGGCAGAAAGAATTGTGTGAAGATAAGATTATCCTAATCAAATCTTCAAGGTGGAGATTATTAGCAACAAATAATCTTTGAAAAGTCAAAGATAATGACTGTAGGAATTTGGCACCAAATGTCAGAAATTAGGCACCGAAAATAGGAGCATTTAATTTGGGTTGAAATTAGGCATGGGTTAATTGCAATTTTGGTCCCCATTTGTATAGGTACTTTGCAAGTTAATCCTTGAACTTCAACTATAAATAGGCCTAACCATTTCTCATTTTTCTTCATCCCAACATTTGCCATTCTCTACTTAAGGCATTATTCTCTCTCCCTATTTGTAAATTTTCACTTGTATTTTGGAGTGAAATATATTTGGTAGTGCCAGGGGCGTAGGCAAAATTTGCGAACCTCGTTAAAATTCAGTGTTCTTTACTATTTATTTTCATATCTTGTGAGTGTGATTGTAGTTATTTATTGTGCTATTAAATTACAATAGAGGGATATGAAAGATCCGGTACTTAATTGATCCTCGTGATCCACCTCTCTTCACGGGAATTGAACTTAATGTGGTTTTTCAAGACAATAATTATACTTTTACACGCTTCAAGACAACAAGACATGTTTCATTTAAACTATAAAAAAAGACTTATAATATTATTTAAAATTTATTCATATTTCTCTAAATTATTAACCCTTTGTAAGTATATTTTCAAATTTGCTTGGTATGCACGTTGGTTAGGCTAATATGATAACAAAATCATGCTAAAGCCATCAAAACAAAACGAGCGGAGATGCTTAATAAAAATCTATGTATCTTTTCCCCTTAGTTCCATCCTCATCTATTTATTATGACATAATAATTTGAGGTATAAGATTTTTCAAATAAAGTATCAATTTACACGTACTAATTTTAAGCCAAATGAGGAATAAGCCTATTTATTTCCTTCGATTAAATTTAGAATTTTTAAAATAATTTAATTAAATTTAATTATGAGTTACATATCATATTTTAAGTTTATGATTAAAAGTAATATGTGGATTGACTCTTAACTTGGGGACATAGACAATAACTTATGATTAATTTTTAAAAGAATTATAATTATTCTACAATATTTTAGCTTTTTAAAATATCAAGATTAAATTAACCAAATCTAATCCAATTCCATCAATTACTAATATTTGATTTATGTTTTAAATTTTTAATAGCTAACTGTTATCTTATAAAGATTAAAAATTAATTAAAAAGTAAATTTTAATTTGAAATAATATTTTATTTTATAAAAATCAAATGAAATAAATAATTTAAAAGTAATCAAATCAACTACAGTTTAAATTGATTTTTTTTTTCTCCACCCTAACTTTGGATACTGCATTATCTTCATTTTATTAAAGAAAAAAAAAAAGGAGGAATAAATCCAGAAAAGTTGTTTAAGAGAAAAAAAAAAAAAAAAAAACTAAAGTACCTAATCACTTGGCCCAACCCAAGCACTGTCACGTTTCCCGTTAGAGTCAATTTTTAACTGTTCAAAAGCACAACCAATGACAATCATTTCACGATGCCTTCTGAAAAGGGAAGCAACGATGAAAATAAAATATAATAATTTATCAAATTAAATCAATTTAGAAGTTCTCTTAAGTAAAACCCTGCTGCGTCTCACTGGCATCGTCAAAAAAATATATATCCACACCCAGGCTCTCGCCAAAAAAAAAAAAAAAACTAACACAGAAAGTAACAGATGCAAGAGAGCGCAAAATAAGGTCAGAGAGAGCTCCGTGGCTTGCAATGGATACCGTCGATTATTAGATCTCTTAACCCTAGCCATTTTTCTTTTTTATCATGTATAGATTCTCAAGATTTTTTTCTCCCGAGATTCTTTCTTATTTTTTTTTCAAGAATCTTGGTAGCCACTGATCGGAGCTTCACTATGCTTTACTTTTCGAAGCTCTATTGGCTTAATTTTTTTTTGTCTGCAGTCTGATCGAGCATTGGTTCTAAAGAAGATATCAACGTTTAGGTTTCATTTGATTCAGTTCTGGCTGGTTTTCTGATTTTACCTGCATTTCGCATTCTATTTCGTCGTGGTTGCTTTGCTGATTGTTTCGGTACTGTTTGGCTTTGATGCTCTCAAGCTGACCTTTTTTTTTTCTTTTATCGTTTAAAGATTTTCTAGATTTTCTCTCAAGATTCTTTTTCTTTTTCTAGAATCTAGGTAGCCACTGATCGGAGGAGCTTCACTGTACTTTACTTTTTCGAAACTCTATTGGCTTACTTTTTTCCCTTTTTGTCCGCAGCCTAACCAAACATTGTATCTGACGAAGATATCAACGTTTCTGTTCCGTTTGATTCAGTTCTGCTTGTGTCGATCCGGTTTCCTTCTGATTGTACCTGCATTTCACGTTCTGGTTCGTCGTGGTTGCTTTCTTGATTGTTTCGGCACTGTTTGGCTTTGATTATGTCACATCCTTGCCATCTGAGTAAAATTCGAATGCATTTTTAGTTTTTTCTTAATCGAAGTTTAATTCGGTTTCTCTTTTCTCTTTGATTGCAGTTTTGAATTTTGGAGAAGCCAAGAAGTTGTCTGTTAGGGTTTCCAAGAAGAAAGGAAGAGGATGGAAATGATTATGTGTATGTGAAAGCAGAGAAGGAGATAGGAGAAACGAGGCGTGATAATGGACGATAGAGGAGGTTCATTTGTTGCTGTTAGGAGGATTTCTCAAGGTCTCGAGCGGGGCAATACCTGCCATTCTACTTCTGGTAACTAAGCTCTAACTTTATTTTTTTTCTCTTTTTTCCCCCTTGTTTACCTTTTTTTCCCCCTAAAAGAATAAAAATATTTTCTATCTTCCACACTTGTACTAAGTCTCACCGATCTGCTCTCTCTAGTCTGTAATTTTTTTTAATGACTCTTCTTTATTGGCTTATGTCTTTATCTACTTTCTCTCTGAAGCTCGAAGACGTCCTTTCTTTTTAAAATCGATTTTTCTTTTTTGGCGAGTGAGCTTTGAGTGTTAGCGAAAACGATCCCTAAGTGTTTCTGCAAGTTTGTTGGTTAACGTGCCGATAATTTTTCTGAGATTTCTTTTAATTTTTGGAAATTTTGATTCCAATGATGAATCCATCTTTCGTTTTTCTTTTTCTTTTTTAAATTTTTTTATGATTATCCTTATTGATTTTATCTCTAGTTTTTTTTTTTTTTGGGGGGGTGGGGAGCAATTATCTTAAGAGATTTAAATTAATCCAATTTTTAAAGGAGTTTACAGGCAAACCTAGATTAGCGGGCATACTTGCATGACTGTTAATCCGTTGTTCAAACTTTTCTGCGTAAAAAAAAATAAAATAAAATAAAAAACCTGTTTGTGTTTTATTCTATTTTTGTTCTAAGATCTATTAAATCTAACTTAATTTTCACGCATTCTGTTGTGCAAGTAGATCATTCTTCTCTTATGTAGAAGCCATTCATTAGTACATTTCAAGGCTGCCAGATTCATTCCAGATAAAGTTTTCATGAAGCAAATTCTTAGATCTACCAGTAAATAGAGTATATATGTCCACATTTTGTTCATGGTTCACAACTTGCTTAGTATTTCAGTTTGTAGGACAATCTTTGTCACTTCCGTAGAAAAGTTTGGGTGTTTAATGATTTTACAGATGCTATGTATAATGAAGATTTTATAGCCTTCTTGACGGGGGTGCACACGTTTATACCTTTGCTTTCACTGTTCTAATCTTGGAGACAGAATGGCATTTTTCTCCTTTTTTCTCTCTTGATTTTTGCTTTTATTAGCTGCTGAAGTGAACCATCTTTTGGAAACTGTGGTTGTCTTAGGTACTGGTCCTTTTGAAATTTAGTACAGTGCTTTATTTTGTTACAGCTGAGGTTGTGGCAGGATCAACAGCATGGTTGGGTCGAGGTCTTTCTTGTGTATGTGCTCAGAGCAGAGAGAGTGATGCTCGTCCATCGTTTGATTTAACTCCTTCCCAGGTAATGTTTATGATCGGGTTCACCTGTTCATCTCTACGTTGTCAACTATGATGGTCATTTGCCCATTTCATCTGTAATACGTGAATTCCTATCTGCAAAGAAATAGAAATCTGATGATAGGATATCTCATAAAGTTTTCCTGCTACCCTGTATACCATTGATTACTTTAACTAATGAGATTCTCCTGTTGCTTAATGCTATCTTCTGAACCTAATGTTACTATACTCTATAGATGTCATTTTGTGACCTTACATAGTGGCCACTTTTCTTGCAACATGATTACTCGTATAGCACTCTAATTACTTTGACTCTTGGGATTGTTTAGCAGCATTATTCAGCTATCGAAATATGGAAATTGGCATGCTTTTAGGTTTTAATGTATGAATGTATTTGGTTAGTTAATTCTGTTGTATCATTGTCCATGTATTTGCCTATTTCTGCTAAGCCAGTATGTCTTTCTAGCACCATATTGATTGATTTTTTCGAATATTTCAAAATTTGCTCTGCTATTGTACTTTTCTGGAACAAAAAATAATCTTTGCATTCATGCTGTCAGGAGGAATGCTTGCAGAGGCTGCAGAATCGTATAGATATTGCTTATGATAGTTCAATCCCTGAACATCAGGTACCCTTTCCAAATGATGCTATTTATACTTTGCAATTTTGGGTTCCATAATCATCAATCCTGATTTATTCTCTAATTCATTATTGCTGCTTTCCGCAGGAAGCTTTAAGGGCCTTATGGAATGCTGCATTTCCAGAAGAAGAACTACGTGGTTTAATATCTGAGCAGTGGAAGGAAATGGGGTGGCAAGGGAAGGATCCATCTACGGATTTTAGGTAGCATAGCTGCACTCTATTTCTATTTCCCTTCTTTAGCTTTGCATTTTCTCTTTCTCTGAATGACTATCTTTTTGGTAAGTACTTGTTAATATTTGGATTTATCTTACAGGGGTGGTGGTTTTATATCATTGGAGAACCTGTTATTCTTTGCTACAAATTTTCCGGTATGTTATCTTGTGTTGCCTGGCCCATAATGTCTTTCTTTCCTTTGTTTTCTCCTGTATTTTGCGCGGTTTTTCTCTGTTATTTTGTGAATAGAAAAATAAAAAAGGGTACTAAGAATTGAACTATACATGCAATTGATGAGATAAAAAGAGCTATAAGTATAAATGCAAAGATGAAGGCGAAAGGAAAAAAAAGGGGGGGTGTGGAACGATCCTGACGAGAGCAATACTGCTAGAATTTCAACATGTCACTAACCATAGCCATCAGGAACATGGAAAACCATAGCATTCACATTTTTGTTTCTTAAAATCTAGGTTTGGTTAATCTTTTCATCTTTCTTTGTTCATCCAATGCTAAGGCATTTCTGAACCGTCTCCAAACAGAAATCCTTCAAGGATCTACTTTGGAAGCTGGAAGGTGATCGGTCTGTGTGGGAATATCCATTTGCTGTTGCTGGTGTGAACATCACCTTTATGCTCATTCAGATGCTTGATCTTGAAGCAGGTATGTATCCTTTAAGTAGAGATGTGACTGCTAGAATTATTTTCTGAAGGATGGATCTGCTGAGTACTCAAATTCTCTGCTTTCAGATTACTGATTATATGTTTCTAATGGATAATTATATTCAAACAGCACAATTTTAGTTGATGAATTAAAGTCTTATACTCCCTATATGTGTTTAAGATATGCATCAATTTAAGGCATTCTCATTTCCTTTTGTGAGCATTCTCATTGAGCTTGCTATTTGATGCTTTTCATCAATTAACAGTGTCCTTCAATTCTACAGTCAAACCAAGGACAATGGTAGGAGCAGTTTTCTTAAAGTTCCTCTCAGGTAATGCCAGGTTATTCAAAGTTTTTGTTGCTTGTGCTACAAGTATTTCTTTTTCAAGTCATATAGTCTTCAATCCAACTTTACCGTTTATATCAAAGTTAGCTGATAAAATTGAAAACCATGATCGTGCATTTTTGCCCTTGATAGAAAATGAATCAGCGTTTGACCTTCTCTACTGCATCACATTCAAGTTAATGGACCATCAGTGGCTAGCTATGCGTGCATCCTACATGGACTTCAATGTATGTATTCTTCAACTAGAAGGTTCATTTTTGGATATAAGGTCATATTAAAACAAAAAAGACCTCTATTGCATCACCTTGATTTGCCCTCCCATCATTTATGTTGAATAATTTTATTGTCTGGTTTTGTCTACAGACGGTGATGAAAGCCACCCGTCGACAACTGGAAAGGGAGCTTCTACTTGAAGATATAACAAGGCTGGAGGATCTGCCATCATACAGTCTTCTTACACGATAATGTTGCTTGCGGTTGAAAGAATGTAAATCAAGTCATTTTGTGATGACGAGATGAGAGATGCATGAATTGGACACACGCACGTCGTCTTACTTTTACCATGTACCTTCTAAGCTTAGGCCGGATAAAATGTATATGTGCTTATTTTCGAACAATTGATATTGGTATTGGTGGTGTTGGTATTTGATTTTAAGAAATGGAGGATTTCAGATTTTTTTTTTTGTCTATACATTACTTAGGAATTAAAGCTGTGAGTATTGATAACTCTATTGGATCCTGCTTCTTAAATATCAATTGTTCAATCAATGGTTTGAAATTGGCAGCCCTCATTAGGACCAAGTCCTTGATTGCCTTCCATTCCGCTAATACCTGCCGGTCACGTTCTTTGATGTTGAGTTGGCAATTGGCAATTGGCAAATGGAAATAATGGAACGCATTAAAGGAAGATGATTGACAAGCCAAATGTAACAATCTCTAAAATGGGGCTGAACTTCCTAACGCCTGAAAAAAAGTCTAATGATGAATTTCATCTAGGAGAAAAGTTAAATCTTTTTATCTTACTCTGTCAAAAACAAAAATCGTATTTTACAAAAACTAAAAACATAAATAAATTATTAATAAACACATTAATTTAAATTAGTATATATATATATTTTTTGCTAATTCTTTGCATATATATTATGTAAATTATTAATATATTGACAAGTTAACTTCTCAAGCACAATAACCAAAGTTTGAAAATTTATGAAGTTGGGATTGGTCTCAGATTGCTAGCTGTGTGATCCGTCATGTATATTGCTGGTATACGACCTCCTCTACTTGTTCAGCTTATTAATGGGACCATAATAGGCAAGTAACAGTGGCTGAAGCTTTTAAATTTATTGTCTCGAGCAGCTGGAACATTAAATCCTAAATTTGGTTATTCTTCTGGCGTATATCTGCACCTCAAAGGGTTAGGAATTCTTATGGCTTCTCTTCAAGGAGAAGATCCTTACTAATCAGGAGCGGTGGTCGCTAATGTTGCTTCTTGTTATCAATGTGGAGGGGACGTTGAGTTTGCGATTCAAAGTGTGGAAGCAGATTGTCCTGTCCAATAAGCGAAGCTTGTTCTTTCAACTGTCGCTGTAACAGCTTTGAGGTATTTTCTGAGTATGATTCGAGCTCTACGTTTGGAAGCAACGAAATGACGTAATCTTCCAGCAGCAGAACCTTTTATTCAGGAGATCTTGTCTCAATGTACCAGCTGGGTTGTTGCTATTAAAGCAAGAAAAATAAAGGAGAACTTGAGGAACGGAGTTCATGCTATATTCATGTTAATTGGCCTACGCCACCTCTTGGATGGAGAAAGGGAATGATTATTTGACTTCTATAGAAAGGAAGGATAATATTCAGTCTTCCAACCGCAGCTTTGGAGCATATTGTGGACGGGGTAGTCTGGTAATCTTTTAGCTGTTAACGGTTTAAATAGCAGCACTGAAGTCTTGGATATCAGCTACTCGATGCATTAAAGAGTTTTGCAGGCGTCCCTGGGAAATCCTATTCTGCCATGTTCTTAGAGAAGCAAATAGAGCTACGAAGTTTTTGTCTAGGTGGTCGCCATCAAATGATTTCAGTCTGCAAGTTTTAGATATCCCTCCTGTTGGTATTGAAGACAAATTTTGTCTGGTGTTATTACTACTAGATAACAAGCGATGTTATTAGTCTGGTGCTTCATGGCCTAGTCTACTCCTTTAATACCCAAATACATACATATATGAAATATTTGAAGGATTAACTAATTAGTTGCCGCAAAGTAGAGATGAAATTCACCTATAAGAACGTATAACATAAGCCATGGTTGTACAAATTGGTCAAGTTTTCATCACCAAAGTTTTCAATCAGAGGTTCAACCTGCTCAATTCATCTTCTACAAAGTTTTCACCACTGGTCAATCCATTTTCATGTAAGGATCAATTTAATCATCAAACCAAAGCTAGCTCAAGAAGTTTTAGATTAAAAAGTTAATTCATAATAATAATTCAAGGAATATACCTAAATAGTCAATGGAGAAAAAGGCTTTAATATACCTAAATACCGAAATGGAATCAGACCTACATTTCCCGCCAAAGTTCCAAAATCACTGTAATCACTCCTACAAACATACCCTTAGCTTAACCATTTAAATTAATTAAAAGTAAAATGGAAGCTATACCAATAGCAGGAACAGTGAAAACAGCCCTTGTGACACCTCTGCATGGAAGAGGATTATCAATCTTCAAATAGGCTTGATCTTGAAGTGGAGCGAGATGAGAGAGAACACAAAGCACTTCAAGTCCTGCAGTACATAAAAATGTGAACAAGGTCAGATATAGAGTCTATATTATAGACAAGCAGAAAATAGCACATCCTATAAGCTTGGGATGCATAAGAGAACCAATATCCGTGGATCAGTATATGCATGAGCACAAGGAATCAGATAAACCACGGAAGAAGCCAGGGTCGGATTCCAAGCATGAAAAGGCATCTAATTACCACCCTCAGATATTATGGATCCTAACTATGTTGGTAACTCATTTCAAATAGACATTGTAAGAGGAACAAAATAAACTTTAGCTTTGCCTTTCAGCATTTTACTTTTTAAAAAATAAACAAGAAATCAAGTGCCAAAGCAGAAATAAATTAACAAAAATCAATCACGGAGCATCCATCAATGAAAACAAAATCATCTTAAACCATCTTTGTTTCAAATTACCGTGCGCGCGAGGCAACAAACAAGAGAAAGTATACTTGAAACTTTTCCCTATACTCAATGATGCAATACAAAGGCCCAAAGGGGGATCACAACATGATTGAAGAGAGCAAAAAAGCAGATTGACAACGTCTATTAGCTGACCTGAACCAGATAATAAAATATACGAAGCCCTTCGGGATCCTTGCTGCTCTGAACATCAACAAGGGACCCAATCTTCGAAGTAGTGAAAGAAATATGCTCATTCCCCATCACAATCTCAAGCTCCTGCCGTCCGACACGGTCGGGTTCTGGCCAGTTGTTGTCATCTTCCTTCATGATCTAGACAAAGAAAGCCGATAGAATCGAACAATAATATCAGGAGCCATAATTAATAAAAATTGCAAATTTAAACCATCCTGAGCGTCGAAAGAACCACAAGTTACCATTAATCGAAGAAATAAATAATCAACTAAAAACTAAATCTTTTAACCTAAAACCCAGCTGAGCGATTTGAAAAACTGCAGTAAAATCAGAAAATTACAAAATATTTATATCAATCAGAACTGGGAAAAAATCCAATAAATACAAACTCGTTATTTACGCAAAACATATAGAAAACAAGAAGGAAAAAAACCTAATTTTTAATCCCAAACCCTAGGCAAAGTTGAATTAAGGGGAAAGAAGTAAGGAAAGCATTAAGGAGAAGTAAAGGGTTGAAAAAGGATAGGAGACCTCGCTCTCGGTGATGATGCGGCGGCATTCCTTGAGAACCGCAGGGGTGAGGAAGACCTCTTTGCGGATCATGGTGTCGTTTTTGTAGTTGGAGTTGTTAGCATATCGGAGCTTCCCGTCCGGCCTGAACTCGAACTCCAAAAATTCGTGCCCAAATTTCCCTTTATGCCCTACGTAGTAACGGAGGTAAAACTCTCCGCTCTCCTCCTCGGCCGCCATTGCTTTTCCCTCTCTTTTTTTTTTTCTTCTAAGATTCTCGAAAAGAAAACAAACAACACAGAAAACTCTTCCAAGTCCAAGGGATTTTTCTGGATATATTGATGGGTCCACTTAGTGATTGGGCCTTCCAAGTTTTGTTTGGGCTGGGCCGTTTAATCTCCACCATGCATAATCTCAGTATGAATTAAGGATGTCCTCAAAATTAGAAATGTTAAGAGTTGCTTAATTCGAGTATAATTAATTTTTTATAATTAAATAAGTTAAATTGGAATTCATTAAATAACCTTTACAAATCTAAGGTAGATTTAGATGGACGATTGCGTGCGGTGTAGTGCGTTTAATTTAGATTTTGTCTCACGCTATCACTTTTATTTTTATACTAATTTTAAATAAACACATTATCCATCTAAACGTAATTTTAGTTTGAATTTACATGTAAAAACATGTTTTTGTAATGGGTATTATTAAAAACTACAAACTATTGTTGGAGTTTAGTTGACGTATGATTGACTAATAAAATATAATGATAATGATGTCTTACTGAACCAAACTAACACATCAATTATGTTTTGCTGTCATTGTCCAAGTGTTTAAGATTCCTTTTATCTCTTATAACTTTGACTTCGTAGGCTCTCTCTCTCTCTCTCTCTCTCTCTATATATATATATATATATATTGTGATGAGCATAGGATAAAAGACCTGTTTTTTAATCATAATTGAAGGCAAATTATTTAGAAGATCATAAAAACATAAATCTCCATCTCTGGTTCATAAAGGAAAAATAAAATAAAATCACACAGAATATTGACGAAAACGAAAGCAAATAAGCCAATAAACAATAGCACTGCCTCTCCCCTAGCTCATAATTCCAACAACGGCTCCCAACAAGCCTACCATAAAACCATAATTCACGGTGCTCGGAGCTCCGCTAGGTGTTGACGGGGGAGAAGTTGTTGTACCACCACTCGGGGGAGTCCCGGAAGGAGTGGTGGAACCAGACGGAGTAGAGGGGGTGGAGGGTGAGTTGCCACTAGCTGCTACAACATTGATGGCTAGCTTCATGCCACCAGCACAGTGACCTATGGTGGGGCATATGAAATACATTGCCCCTGGACTGGACAGTGTGATGACAGTGTTCCCATCGCTGTAGGATTTAATAGCATTGCCGGTGTTGCAATTATCGTAATCGCTCTTGGATACTTCCTCCACCGAGTGGCTGCCACCGTAGGTAAACACTACAACGAAAAAAATACAAACAGGGTCATTCATATTGTTATCTTACTTTGGCTTAATTTTGGTAAGGAAGCAACTTACAAAGTGTGTCGCCTATGGTGAATGTTTTCCCTTGAACCCAACTTTGGTAATCTCCGGTCGTGGTCCAACCGCTGCTGTCTCCTACGGTGTATTGCTCGGCAAAAGCCGCCGGAGCTGCTAGGAGGAGGAAGAGGAGGGCTGCTGCTAAACCCATAATGATATAAAGTTTAAAGCCTAATTTTAGTTGGAAAAATGAAGGACGGTGAAGGGACTCTTAGCACGTTATGTTGTGTTATATAGAAGGCTGAAAAGTAAGAATTATAGAAGCAAAAAGTCAAGCAATTTCTCTATTATTCTTACTAAAGCCAATAATTAATGTTAGCTTAATTAATATTCTTCCATCTTCTCCTCACCAAATCAATTTGAATATATATATATATATATATATATATATATATTGCTGCCTTTTGATTCAAATAAGAAAGAAAAAAGGGTATTGATAGGTTCAGCCAGCAGCCCCTGCCTGTATGGGACATTTTATAATCATTGCTCTCTCACTTGTATAGAATTTAATGGGGTGAAATTGCAGTATAAAAATCAACGTTTATTTTTATTTCTAATTTAATTTTAACACAAATCTTTTATCATTACATTACCAATTTCCTTTTTAACATATTTACCTATTAGATAAGAGTCAAAAGTTTGAGCCTAAACTAATACAATCTACAATCTCTAACCTAACCACCTTTGGAGAACTTGTGTAACTGAAACAGCTTGAAACTGATGTCTTGTTTATGTACTAATTTTATGTCTTAAATTATATTTTAAGGATTTAATTTAGTTTTATTCCTACTTTTTAGTTTAATTTGATATAATTTAACTTTTCTATTTTTATAATATTATTAATAATTAATTGTTCAAATTGATAGCACTATTAGTTATTGCTATTAAAATGATAATGTACATACATCTTATATGTAAATTATTGAATATTTATTGTGTGCTCAAATAACATTTAAAAAATCTACTTCATCACTTTAATGGCGTAATTAATTATTTTATCAATTTAAACCTATTAATAATACCATAAAAAAAGCCTAAATAATGTCAAATTAAATAAAAGATCAAATACTAAAATTCAGCATAATAGAGGACTAAAACCACAATTAGACTGAGTTTAACTAAAAAACCTAACCCGTTGGCCATTACATCACCAACGAAAAAGATGGTAATCAATTCAAACATTTAATAATAATAATAATAATAATAATAATAATAATAAAATCATTGCATTCCTAATATCTGTATGGATTGGTTAGCAATAGGCATATGATGAACTCACCATAACTGCATTTTATATTTCTGAAAATTATTGGAGTATTAGTTATCATATGATAATGGCCATGTACTTTGAAATTGAAACCTTCAAGGAGTTGGTGGAGTTGGTAAAACAGCCCCCTCCTTTGTTTATCTTCAACCATCTATATTTAAATATATTTTTTATATTTGTTTTACGACTTATGTTTAAAGTTTGTGACTGTATCTTCTAATAAATGAAACGTTGAAAGAGTTGGTGGAGTTGACAAAATATCCCTCTTCTCTATTTATTTTCAAGAATCTATCATCGAATATATTTTTTATATTCTTCATATCCGTTTTACGATCCATGTTTAAGATTTATAGTTGTCTCTTCTAATAAAAATATATTGTGCCTTATTATTCCATTCAGCCACTTGTTGGTAAATTTATATTTTAATTATACTTTAAAACTATTCATGGGTTGAACAATGTTAATATATAGTATTAATGTATAATCATATAAATTTAATTTTATTAATATATGTATCATAAATTTTGTTAGTAGTTTTAAATGTTAAAACAGACCCATTTACACGTGTTCATATTCCTTTTACTGCCATTGTATATTGTTTTTTCTTGTATTAAATCATTAGATAAAACAATTTAATATTTTTTAATATTTAAATTACTGTATATTTAATTCTCAAATTATTTAAATACCGGGGCTTGAATTCTATTTATACTTTAAATTGATTTTTTATTAAAATTCACTTTTAAATCTTATAATTTTATCCAAATCCTTTTAAATATCGGATTAACCTTTAAATTTCATCCTTAATCAAATTTAGTGTAATCTGCTGGAACAATTTTGGACAAACAAAACTGATGCTTTGTTGTTTTTCTTTATAAGCTCATCAGGCGACTTAACAGAGAAGCATCCCCAATTCAACGTTTCTGCTAAATTGATGGTTTCTAAAGCCAAATTATTCAACCCTTTTACGTAATGAATTTAGAATTTGAATTGTAGACGTAATTCGTTTGGTACTGAATAGATTGGTTTTTTATGAAATTTAAGGTATTAAATAGTTTGTTCGGTATCTATTCTCATATAGATGATGAATATATAATTTTATCAAATTATGTCATTGTATTTTTATTATTATTTATGTGTGACATCAACAAAGAAGAGATACAGATTAGGAAATCGTGATGCTAATGGAGGTCGGTTTCCCCTATTAGGGTGGAGAGAGTATAGAGATTGGGTGCTAATGGTAAGTTGGTAGAGTGTAAACAAGTATATTGGGGAGTTGATACCCTTTTCATCGTCTTGAGGGCTATTTATAGGCGAGGTCCTGTGTAGGATGATACTAACGTGTTGGATCATAATTAGGTCATCATTGTGGGATGCGTGGGGCGAATGTCTTCGATGGGATGAAGATATCTATGATGAGACATATCTTATTATTCATTCTAATATGAGGTATGGAGCAATTGAACCCACCTGAAATTTAGTAACTAAAAGAATTATCTTTTTAATAGAAGGTCGGATGCCTGAAGGAATGAATGATTAATTTCTTTGGATGATTACGTTTCGCTTGCTAGGTGGTTAAGACAAGGAATGAGGCTTCTGCTGACTTTTCAATCTATAGTAGGTGGAGTGAGGCTTTTTGTTCAGCCATGTATCCCTATTAATTGGTAAAGTATAACAATTATTAATAAATTAGGTGATGTTTATTCTATTAAATAATTTTAAGATAAAAAAAATTTGTTATAACGAATTAAATTTTGTGATTTTACATTTAAATCTCGTATTGAACCAATTGAATGAAATTAGCATAAGATAATTTATTAACAACAAGGGCTCTATAATGGCACGGCTACAATGGCGTCAAGTCAACTTCTAGGGCTTCATATCTTTGAAGATCCATCTGTAGAAGTTCTCCAGCTACTCCATGATGATGGGCAAGACGTGGATTTGCCAAGATTTGTTTTGATGTACACTGTGTTAGCCTCTATTGCAGCAATATATATAACTTATATGATTTTTTTTTAATTATATAATGATTACTTCTAACTTTAACTTCTCAATCAACCTCTAAACGTTGTTGAAAGGCCACGGCTTGCTTTCCCCTCACGATTGGGGTTTCCAAGCTGCCTTCTATGGAGATTTAAGCCTCTTTCTTTTTATAATGCTCTTTGCTTTTGATGGGTTCTGCTTTTCCCCTCTGTATCCCATTTCTTTGATGATAATGACTACGATTAGTTGGTTGGACATAGATGTTAAAGTGGTGCATCCTGCCCGGCTTCTAGTCTAGCCAAGGGCAACGAATTGGTTCAACCCACATTGCCATCCATGGCCTACCCCAAAAGCAAGCAAATTATAATGCCCACAACTACCTAAGATTCCTTCCAAATTTTGTTGATCTCTCAACCCATTTTCAATTACAACCTTTTGACAATATATTTATTTAATTATGTAATTTAGAAAACACAGTGACGACATACAGGCTTGAGAAAGAACACTAGTATTATTTAATCAACAAACAAACAATAATACATTGTACAAGCCTTCACGTTAACCAAGTGTGTAGAAATGAATTATATCCTCTACTTCTGAGGTTTTGTTCATATGAAATAAGTTTGGAACACTGATGAGGTTAAGAAAACACTTGAATCTTACACACCGTGCTGCAACTGGCAGCAGCGCACTGCAGAAAAAAAAAGAGAGAGCTTCCTGCTAATTCATCATTCCATTTTTTAGGAAGAGCAGCAGCCACCCTTTTGTGCAACAGGCTGTCCTCGGATTTGTACAGTTGGAGGCTTTGCATTGTTCATGGCTGGTTGGCTTGCCATTCTGCATTTAGAGACAATTTTAAAGAGCAATTAAAAAGAGCTAAAAGTAACCAACGATCAGTAGGAACCAAGACTTTGCGGTTAAATTTCAGAGAACTGAGTTTATAGATCTATACTTTCATGTATAAGAGTGAACATTAAAGCAAAACAGCCTAGAAATGCCATTCAACTGCACATAGCTCTACAGACCACAATGACTTTTTACTCTAATTGTATCATTATTCAAATAACTGATATTACTAGACTTTGAAATGGGTTAGTTTTAAGTCGACTCAACTTGGATTTCAAAATTTTCAGTATCATTTCATGTTCAGGTCAGTTTTTGAGTTCAGGTTATTTCGGTTTCAGGTCATTTTGGATCTAAGTCATTTCAAGTTTGGATCATTTTGGATTTGACTTATTTCGGGCTCAAGTTAAACGGGTTCAAGTTGTTGACTTTTTATTATCAACTTAGGTTGGATCAAGTTTAAATTTGAGTTAATTATTCCGAATTTTCAAGTTCATGTCAAAATTGACAGGTGCAGATATTACTAAAACTATTTAGGAAAAAAGAATACAGGTACCTGTCCTTGATGGAAGCTGCCATGGCCATGAAAGCCTGTTCCACATTAGTTGAATCTTTTGCACTAGTTTCCATAAAAGGTATGCCAACTTCATCTGCCAGTGCCTGAAAAAAGAAAAGTAGCAATCTGGAGAAAGGGATGGAGCAATGGATATGCAGTATAACACCAAAAATTACAATTTGATAATCACACAGCTCTTCCTAAAAATAGCAAATACCTTGCCTGTTTCGTATGACACAACTTTATTCGCTGTAAGATCACACTTGTTTCCAACCAGTATTTTGTTAACATTATCACTAGCATAGCGATCAATTTCACTCAGCCATTGCCTAACATTATTGAAGCTTTCTTGGTCCGTCACATCATAAACAATCTAATACAGGAGCAAACAGCAAAAGGGAAATGAAAAGAAGGAATAAAAAAAGTTTAAGAGAAGCATACATAAGAATTGGAAAAACCAAAAAAGGAACCGCAATGAGAAAATCTAGAAAGGAAAAGAACACTCACTATTATGCCATGAGCCCCACGGTAGTAGCTGCTAGTGATTGTCCTAAATCTTTCTTGTCCAGCAGTGTCCCACTGTACATTGAATCAAGAGCAAATTAACTAGTTAATCATCAAGAAGCTTTAATGCCAAGAATGCCAAGTGTCAAGGATTATGAGCAATTTTGTGGGACTAAATTAATAAAATGGGAATATATAAATGGAAAAAAAAACAGCCAATAAAGAGGAGCAGATGAGGAGACAACTCATTCTACAACAAGGAATATTACCTTCATGACCTAGGATAGAAAATATTCAAAGAAATGAAATTAAATAAAAAAGGAATAGCAGTACAACATGAAAAAACATACAATTTGAAGTTTAATGGTCTTCCCATCCTGCTCCACAGTGCGTATTTTCTACCAAAAAAAGAAAGCAAGAAGACAAGAAATTAGAATAATTGCTATAAATTTCAGCACTTAAAAGTCAAGCTAACACTAAGGACTGTGTACTCACAAAATCAACCCCAATGGTGCTTATGTAACTTTCTACATATGAATCATCCTGCATTAAATAAATTACATAATGATCAGTTTCAAGATTTAGTCCCGCATAACCATCTGAAAATATCTGGAGACTTGAAATTTCCAATATAAAAAATATATATAATTCAGCTACCAAAATTGTCCTCCATCGAAAGCATAACAATATTTCACCATGTGAAGTACAAATTTTATTCTCACTATGCATTATATAAGCAATGGAACATTTAAATCAATTATTACTCATTAGTACAATCCATAACATCAAAAGTGAATATAAATATAAAGGTGCTCATACAAATATCTTGAATGTGCAACAGAACTCTAAAAAGTAAAGAGATTTAATCTCAAATGCCAGTTTAAGTCAAGAAACTTACAGCAAATCTCAAAAGAAGGCAAGATTTTCCAACACCGGAATCTCCAATAAGAAGTAGCTTGAAAAGGTAGTCACTGCAAAAGTGTGCAACCACAAATAATGTTAACATACTTCTCAATGATGTAAGAACATGATATCTCCAATTATACCACGCATAACAAAGAGTTGATTTCCATAAACGAGGCAAAACACACAACACAAAGAGACTATTTCAGAAACCAAAACTAAAGTTGATATTGTCAGCAATAAAAACTCAGAACACCAAATTATTTCCCAAAGATCAACCCTAACAATTCCACGTCATTGACAGTTGAATTCTTAATTTTGTTGGTGCATCAATATAAAATTCATTTCAATTCCATTCAAGTTAGAGCAAGTGAGCACATGTTTCCTACATCACCCTTGAAAAGTTCAATCAATGGACACTTTTTCGAGTTAGATTTGCTTCTTCATCACAAATAATCGATTTGGCAAAGACATCAGAACTTACAGTATATCTTAATACTATTTAGAATCCAGTTCAAACCAAAATCCATTTAATTTTTTATACCATATAGATACTACAGAGGAAGAGCGTGAATAATTGAAGAACGCATCAAAGATCGCATCTTTTCCTCCTTTTTTTTTTCACTAAATCCCAGAGAGAAACCCCAGTTGGAAATAAGATAACTTTAGAAACAAATACAAACGAGAAAAGAAAATCCCAATTCCATCAACAGATCTAAAAGCAAAACCTAGCGACTTTCAACACCGAGAATTATAGTTTCTTACAAAAATTTCGAGCGTCATCGCACCACCAAGAAGAAAAATAACGTCACGTAATAAGAAAACAGCGCAAAAAAAAAGGTTAAAAATACTACTAAAATAAAAATAAAGAGAGAACTTACTATTCGGGATTCATGGTAGGCTGAAGAAAGTGGAAAGATCAAAGGATGAGATCGTCGAACTTGAAATGAAACTGCCGGCTATAGATCACAAAGATCTGACACCGTTTCGCCGGAAAAAGTCGGCTGAAGTAAGGAGAAGAAGAAGAAGAAAGATAAAAGGGGGAAAAAGCAGAGATGAGAAGGCACGCAAACGCAAGAGGGTGGGAGTCTGAAGGCTGAAGCAGAGAGAGTATATTTAAAATTGAAGTAAACGGCAATTCTTCGTTTGGTACTAAGGAACTCTTTGGATCTGGGTCTGGCGTCGATTGAACTGGGCCATTGAAGGTTACTCAAGAAGCAAACAATAATGGATCTGATCAAGCTCCAGTGTTTGCTTTTGGGGCTGGGCTTTGTGGCTCACTTTATTACTGTTTAAGAAAAATGCAACGGTGGATTTGAATTTTTTTTTCTTTTTTAAAGGTAAAAAATTATAAATAAAAAAATTTCCTTTGCAATTTGTTTCTCCAAACAAAAAATCATCAAGGACTAGTTTTTTCTTTTCTTTTTCTCTAATTTTTTTCTAAAATATTATTTTATTATTTTATTTTATTTATTGTCATATAACACACAAAATAAAGAATCTAAAGAGTGATTTCACTCAATACTCCGATAACCCAAACTTCCCAATTGTACAAAATTATTCTTTGAAAAATCCTTGCAATTGATTGAAAACCCCAAGAATAATTCTTAGTAAAAAAAATAATTTATTGAAAATTCAATGATTTCAAGAAACATAGGTTCGGATATATGGAGTAAACTTATCGATTTAGGATTTAGTAATATCTTGATTGTAGGCTCACTTTTATACTCTTTTCCATTTTAGTCTTTAAAAAATTAATTGAAAACCCATTTTAATGTCATCTTTCACAAATTTACAATGCTTAGAGTGAGTTTGGATGAGCGATGCATTTAACTACAGTTAGTGTAAAAATATTGGTGGTGGTGATATTAGATATTGTAGCGATACTATAACATATGACAAAAAATAAACTAAACGCACTGCATCATATCCTACCGCCCATCTAAACCCACCCATAATTCCCACAAAATTCTTACCTTCCATTATCATGATTAGAGGTGTGCATGGGCGGGCGGGCGGGTTGGTCGGGCCCAACTAAAATTTAGGCTGTTCATTGGGCTAGGTCGGGCGGACCCAAAAATGGGCCTGAAATTTTGTCCAAGCCCGCCCATATAAAATACTAAAACCCAAGCTGCCCTACTACCAGTATTAATTTTATATTATTTTATATAATTTTAAATATATATAATACATCAAAATATTAAAAATCAAAATAAATATTTTCAACAAATTGAAATAAATTTTAAAAATATGTAGACTTAAATAACACTAAAATATGTGTAACTTAACAAGCAAATTCCTCTAAAATAATAACAAAATTAACAAATACTTTTAAAATAATAACAAAATTAACAATAAAATAAATTTTATATAATATCTAAACAATAACAACAAAATAATAGAAACATAATAGTAAAATGGTAGCAAAATAAAGAGAAAACAATAAGAAAATAATATTTAAAAATAATTTTTTGCCTTTAATGAATTGGTAGTAGAATTGCCAAGAAATTCTTACGAGGCCGGCCCATTTTTAAACAGCCTCATTTTCATCAAGCCCATTTTGGGCTTATATTTTACCCCGAACCTCCCATTTTTTTGCCTTTGTAGGGTAATATTGACCCATGCTCACTCTAATCATGATATATGCCACCAAAATACTAATGCATTATCAAGGTTTAATTTCCTTATTGTTCTTCTCAATTAATTGTTATTATTAATTATTTATTATAAAAACTCAATTGTAATGGTCACTGGAAAAGATTGAATAATGTTGGCCTTTGGCATATGCCTTTTTAAGTGTCAATGCAAGGGTAATGCTAACGTTTCGTTTGGTTCAATGTAATGGGAAAGCTATTATAGGACAGCTCTAATTTCTACAGTAAAGTAGAGGTTTAGTTCATTGGAATGCTTAAAATGCCGAATGGCGATTACAACTTCATTCCGAAAATCATTGAATAGCCATTCAGGGAAGGAGGTGTCGAATTGGCTATTCTAGATTCTCCACCGAATGACCTTCTTTTCTCTTCCGAAAACACCCTTAGACTGAAATTTCTCAACGATTTCACTTTTTTTTCTTTAGCCATCAACAATCTCATGCTCAAATCAACCTGAAAGGAAGCAAATCAACTTGAAGGCCAAAGGCCCACACTTCGTTTACCACTCCTAAGCGATTCCAACCCATCACTGGAATTGTCTGGTTTTCAGTAAGGCCCTGCTTATTTTGATGGTAATTTTTTCTTTCTTTCTCTCGAATAGAGAAGTAAATCAATGGCTTATAGTCGTATTCATTCAAGAAGTTATCCATTATCTACATGGTCCAAAAACAAGGTTGATAAATTGAAACTTTCAGGTTTCATTGTAACACCGCTTACCCGAGACCATTGCCGGAGTCGAGCTCGAGGCATTACTAAACTTAACTACTAATTCGGGGCATAAAAATTGAAACTGTCCATCTGCGTCATGTTGACTAAATTAACTATAGCTCGAGTTACGAAACTCTAAATTTATATCCGTAAATATTTCTTGAAACTAGACTCATATATCTTCTTACTATAATTTTTTTCTTGTGGCCAATTTTTCATTAAAGTTTCTCTTGGCCAATTAGTATTATCTCATTGTACAGAAATCAATTAATGTTCTCGTTTATTCCAATAAAAAATAGACTCATTAAGGATTCTAAGCATATAAACTATGCTCCATGATTATTTTTTACAATTTTAATAATTTTTCCAAGACAAAACAGGGGATCACGAAGTCTTTCAGAACCAGTCTCACTAAAATTTAAATATATCATAATATAAAATTCTTTTCCTACTCTGTTTCTTTCATATAAAAATAGACACAATAAGCTTTAATTCTATATCTTATTCACTTTCTAATTCCATTTCTGCTATTTTTGGTGATTTTTCAAAATCACATCATTGCTGCTAACCAAAAACTATTTCATTGCAAAATATGGTTAACAAGTTTATAACATCTTTACTCCATTTCATTTAAACTCTATACATTAACCATACTTATATATATACCAAAACCAAATCAACCAAAACCACAATCAAACATAATCATCAAGCCAAAATATAAGTTCCAAGATTAACACGATGGACAAGCCATTTTCGCATTAGTTATACAAATATATACAACTTCAAAACCAAACATAATATTACTAGCCTATACATGCCATATATGTTCATAGTTTCAAAGTTCAACTAATAAAAAGATACCAAAGTTAGTTGATAGTGTGATAGACTTTGACGATCATCCCCGAGCTCGTAGCTAAACTTCAAAATATATGAAACCATACAAATAAACACACACAGTAAGCTATCATAGCTTAGTAAGTTTTAAGCAATTACATAACAAGCCAAAATGCATTATAATAGAAATTTACACATTTATTAACCCTTAAACCGAATATCCAAACATTAAAAAAAAAAAGACTTCTCATAAGTCTTAAATCCATTCATCACTCAAGAACAAAAGCCTACTAATCTATCACCTTTCATAGTTCAAAATCTGAACATACATTCATTTAACAATCGGTTTTTATTCATATACTAGTTATGAGATTTATACTTACCATTCAAATAATAAACTCTCATAGTATCGAAAACTTACCGATTTCAACCATTACATTGGTGTTTACACTCATACCTTCCATACTCATCAACCGAAATTCCCTTTTGTACCAAACGTGTTTTAAAGTTCAATTCATGCAATTAAAATTCTTTGTTCGATTTCGTACACTTAGTGCTCGGAAAAATAGATTCGCACACTTAGTGCTTATTATCCGATTTCGTACACTTAGTACTCGAAAATTAAATTCGCACATTTAGTGCTTACTATCCGATTTTGTACACTTAGTACTCGGATATTAAATTCGCACACTTAGTGCCACGTGACCGATTTCGCACACACAGTACTCGGTATTCAAGTTCACTCACTTAGCACATTTCTTGGTCTTGATACTTGTCTAAATAGCACACAGGCACACACACACACACACACACACACACACACACACACACACATATATATATATATATATATAAATTTGAATCCCAATCACACACACACACACACACATATATATATATATATAAATAATTTATTCATTTCATCTCACACACACTAAATATTATTAGTAAACAATAATTCATCATTTTCAACCATATTCATTTCTTGACATCAATGTCTCACTTAGTATAATTTATTCATTTCTATCTCATTCCACATTCAGCTAAATATTATTAGTAAACAATAATTCATCATTTTCAACCATATTCATTTCTTGACATCAATGTCTCACTTAGTCATGTCATGAGCATATATTTTATACTTCACATTCAACTATATTCATCTTCCAACCAATAATACATTCGGCATTGACATATTATACATATTACCTCTATTTAATTCATGTACTTCATTATAGATAATAATTCAATTCAACCCAATTACTTAAAAACTTACCTCGGAAATCGACGGATTAAGTTTCCAGGCTATTCATTCAACTTCGTTTTTCCCTGATCCAATCCCGATTCATTTTGTTCTTGATCTAAATAATTTCAAATTAAGCTCATTCAACATTTTTCTCATTCAATTTAATCCAAAAAACACATAAATGGACAAATTACTATTTTACCCCTAACATTTACCATTTTTACAATTTAGTCCCTATTGCACAAAACACAAAATACTCAAAATTGAACTAAACTTCTTAAGGGCCGAATTTTCATAGCTTTAATACAAGCTCATACATTTCCTTTATTTCATATTTTGACCCCTTAATTTATAAATTTCACAATTTAATCCTTTTTAGACATTTTTACCAAAAATGTCTTAATTAAACTTAACAATCTATCATTCTATATTTATTTTCCATCACTAAACATCAATTTCATCAAGATATCAACAATGGCATTTCATGAATACATCATCAAATTCAAAAATTCAAGCTTGGGCTAGCTAGTATTCAAAGCAACGATTTCAAAAACGTAAAAATTATCAAAAATCAAACTCAAATTCATACCTTAATTCATCATGCAAAGGCCAAAAGTTTCAAAGCTCAAGCTCTTTCTTTTCTTCTCTGGTTTCGGCAATTGAGAAAAATGGATGAGAAGAAAAGATGTTCATCCACTTTAGTATGTTTTATTATTATTATATTATTATAACATAAAAAAATATAATAAAAAGAATTTCCACTCACTATTTCATGCAAATTTGGCCGGCCACTAAGCTCAATTATGGCTAAATTATCCTACCAATACTTTAATTTATAAAACCATCATCAATTTAGTACTTATACAATTAACCACCAAATTTTCTTTTTATGCGATTAAGCCCTTTTCACAATTAAACATCAAAATGATCAAATTTTAATACGAAAATTTTACACACACTAATTCACACATATTAAACAATAATATCAAAATATTTTTCCGAGTCGGATTCGTGGTCCTGAAACCACCATTCGATTTAGGTCAAAATCGGGCTGTTACATTCATTTTTCTTTTCCAGGTTGCCATCTTATTTTATTGAACATTTGTAATTGAAAAAGGTTGAAATTTTTTCTAGGTTTAAAATGAAGTAGCATTTTCATTAGGCCATGGGTTTTCAATTTGCAGAACTCCCTATGTTAAATGTTCACAAAAGCTGAGTGAACAATCACTGGGCATTTCCAGAGTTGTTGAGAAGTGGGTTTCCTTTAAAAAATTGAATTCAATTTATCAAAATCTTGAATTAGAAGCCTAAATTTACTAAATTTTTGAGGGTGCAGGAAATCAGTATCTAGATATAAACCATCATTTATAATCATCATTTCAACTACCATCATTTAAGTACTTAGATACCAAACTAACAACCATTAAAGTACCATACATACATGTCAACATAACAACTATTTCATCACTTAAAATAGCATATTTACAAGGCAAACATAAGGGCTAATTTCATCAAACAAAGACACCTATACATGCCATTATAACCATGACTCAAAATCATGAAAATCTTCCGATATAGCCGATGGATAGTGTAATAGATCTTCGATTAGCTTCCAACTTGATTGAGCTTTCGATAATCTATAAAGTAAAATAAAATAACTACGTAAGCAATGAATGTTTAGTAAGTTCGTATAAACTTTAAGCATAATATTCCATTTCAATAATTAACTTTATAGAATAAACATAAATCTATGCCAATGCCATAAGATTCATAAATCGATATGATCATTAACTCACAAATGAGTAAGTTCACTAATGTCGCATATATTTATCATTCATATCATGATAGGATTTTATGGGACTTAATAGATAATCATCAACCTTTTTATAAGATTATACACTTTTCAATTTACTCTCTTTTCATTCTGTTTCCAATGCTTATCATAAGCCTAAACAACATTATCAATTCTCGACTTGGTGTATTTATCCATGTTATAAGTATATTCATCCATAGCATACGTCAATTTCCACATATAATACATCATTCAAACTCATTACTTCCTTTTTCTTCAAATTTCATTTCAACTATGAATTTACCATTTTATTACCTTTCTTCACCCATTTCATATGCATAACACACAAGTTATAAGCATAACATCAACCATGACTACAAACTAGTGCATTTAAATATAGCTCTTTTGGAATCAACCACATAATCAACCATTGCATAAGAAATTACATACTTTGATTTATTCCACCTTTTCATGGACATAAACACATTACCAATTGAGCACTTACCTTTTCAATGTATTTTATTAAGATTAAACATGTTATAATTCAATCACCAACTTGGCACAAGCCTAAGCACCAACAACAACACATGTTGGCATAATTGAATATAATTCATGTCAACTTAACATAAATAACCATTATACTTGAGCATGATCCAATTGGATTTATCATCCTTCATAACATATCATGTTTTCCATGTATCACCATTTCAATAAATTTCTTACATACATGCATTGGTTCATATTAAACACTTACCATAGCCACAAGCTAATGATTAAACTCATAACTTAGCGATATCATCACATGGTAAGATATAGTACATAAACATAGCATCTCTTAAATCATACCTTTCATATTTATGAATATAAATCATACCTTTCATATTCATGAATATTCATACTTTAAATCATTAGTACATAATACCTTTCCATATTTTTCATAGTGAAGTCAATCGGAACCCTTACCGGAGCTCACACAAAGTGTGCTAAACGATGGTCGAAACCATCCCTTTTCTATAATCGATGAATACTTTAAAGACGATTGAAACCCTGGTACACGTTTCCTTTGTGCCATAGTCCAACTATGGTGTTACATATGCATTGCCATGGCCCTGCCATGGTCTTACATTCGTAGTGCCATAACCTAGTTATGGTATTATCGTTAGAATGCCATAGCCCAGCTATGGTCTTACATATAAACACTGCCATGGTCGAACCATGGTCTTACGTCCATAGTGCCATAACCTAGTTATGGTCTTATCATCAGAATGCCATGGCCCAGCTATGGTCTTACATATAAACACTACCATGGTCCGACCATGGTCTTACATTTGAATAATTGCCATAGCCTCACTATGGTCTTACGTGCGAATGCAACCTGTCTCCATTGATATCAGAAATTATCATTTTCATAACTTTTTACAATTCATGTTCTATCAACAAATCAATTTAATATCAGTAATTTTACATCATTTGAACTTTAAAATTCATAAACACTTAGAATTATAATTGAGTTCATATTAATGAACTTACAAAGCTAATTTGCTATAATGGCTCCGAGTTTCTCAATCAATGATCGATGTAATATCAATTCATTATTTTTGTTTTCAATTACACACATCAATATAATCTAATATTATGCAATTAGGTTCATATATTTCACTTAAATAGAAACTAAAATTAAACTGAACGAACTTACCTGCCTAAATTGTAGAAATGACAAAATATAGAGCATTTTGGTAGTTTTTCATTCTTCTCAATTTTCCACTCGATCTTGATCTAAATTAGTAATTTCATTAAATCTATTAATTTAGGCAGTAAAACAATGTATTTTATGCAATTTAGTCACTTTGACAATTTTACAAAATTACCCCTACCATTTTACTTTTATTTAATTTAGTCCTTAGGACTAAAACATACAAATTAGCCATTTTTAATGTCAATTCACATCATTTGAATATTCATGGTACACAAAACAGCCCATATTTACAATAATTTTACATCAAATCCTTGTATTTTTACTATTTTTACAATTTAGTCCCTAATTGATAAATTCATCAAAATTACTTAATAAAATACCTATAAATAAAAACTAATACTTTAAATTAATCATTTAATAATTAAAATCACATATATTCATCAATGGCAACATTCAATATCTTTAACACTTTCAAAATCAAAGGTATGGGCTAGTTGGACCTAATTACAACGATCTCAAAAACATAAAAATTAAAAGAAACGGGTGAAAAACGAACTCACATGCACCCATTGAAGCTTGTTTGAAGCTTGGAGCTTTACCTCCTTTTTGTTTCGACTAACAATGGTGAAGAAGATGAATGAATTATCTTTTAATTTCTTTTTCTTATTTTATTTACATTATAATATAATATAATATTTTTATAAATTAATAAACATCATTTTTTTAACTAAATAACCCCAGTAACCATCCAACACCTTTTAAAAATGGTATATTTACCATTCAAGTCCACTTACCTTTATTTAATAAACCATTTAATCACTCTAATCAAATAGTGATTACATTTTATACCTTTTATGATTTAATCCTTTTTACTTAATTAACTATCAAAACGTTAGAATTTTTCAACGAAACTTTAATAAAATATTTATAAAAATATTTATGTCTCGTTTATAGAAATAAGGTCCCGATACCGCATTTTCTAAAACTACTTGACTTTAAGGTCTTACCACTTGAACTTAATAAATCGCTTATATAACATAAATTATCAAATCAAAAACCTTTTTAAAACCATATTTAACTCGTAAATATTAAATAACAATATTTACAAACTCACTCATCGAATTTGGTGGCCCCAAAACAACTTTTTTCGACACTATTGAAAAATGGGTTGTTACATTTTCAATCGATTTTTTCATTTTCACTGCTATCTCAAAAAGTAATTGTTTTTATTTTCAATCGATTGTTTTGTTATCTGCTGCTATCTCAACATGGTATCAAAGCCACCGGAGGCCATCGTATTATGATCATCATTGTTCCTAAAAGTTGTTCTTGATTGCAGTTAAAAGTTACTAGGTTGTTTGCAGTTTCTTCTTAGTCTGGCTGTTTCCCTGAATCTTGTAGTTGGAATTCATTGATCTTGTTTACGATCATGAATCTTTTCGATCAGGTTATCGATTTTAATCATCCTTTTGACCTGCATCCTTCGGACACCCTAGGTTCATTACTAGTATCTCATAAACTTCTTGGAATTGAAAACATAATATTTGGACTCGATCTATGAAAATTGCATTATTGGCCAAGAACAAATTAGGGTTTGTTGATGGCACTTGTTTTAAGGATTCTTTTCTCGAGGATTTGTATTCACAATGGGAGCAATGTAATGCTATTGTATTATCCTGAATATTGAATATTGTTAGCAGTGAGCTCTCAGCTGGCATCATTTTTGCTTCCAGTACAGAGGTAGTCTAGAAAGATCTTGGTGAAAGATTTAACAAGGTTGGTTGTTCTAGGATTTTTTTTCTTACATCGGGAAATAACTTCTCATCTTCAAGATACCTCCATTATATTTGTGTATTTTACAAAGTTATGGTTATTATGGGATAAGTATGATGCTCTTGTCCCTTTCTCTTCTTATGGTTGTGATCAATCCAAAAGAAATATTGAGCATGTTATGCAGTAACGAATTTTTCAATTTTTGATGGTATTAAATGAGACTTACAATTTTGTTCGTAGTCAGAGTCTTTTGAAGAGCCCTTTGCCTTTTGTCAATCAGACATACTTTATGCTTGTTTAGGAGGAATCCTAGTGACAACTCACTTCGTGGACTATAGATGCTGATCCAACATTATTTTCTGCTAGTGTGTCTCACAAGAAAGGTTCAATGGAACATGTGATCATTGTAAAATTAAAGGGCATGAGAGGGAAAATTGCTCTAGGTTAATTGGTTACCCACCTAACTTTAAGTTCACCAAAAAGAAGAATTCAACCTGGTATATAGTAAATAATTTTATGGTTAGTGATTCATTTAATATGAATGCTGTTGTGGTTGAAGACAATGACGCCACAACTAGTAACCAAGCACCATTATTTACTCATGCATAGTATTAAAAAAATTCTAAGTTTGTTGAACAAATAACCTACTGCTAAAGTTGTGGCAAGTATGATAGGTATTGTTTCACCTGATAAGTAGATCATGGATACAAGTGCTACCAACTACATATTATCTAATCTTCATGGTTTAGAATCTCTTGTTTCATGTGCACCATCTCCATATTATGTTCAATTACCTAATGGATCCTTTACACCAATTACACATATTGGAACATGCACCATTCACTCTGATTTTCACCTTAAAAATATTTTTTACATCTCAAAGTTTTTCTATAATCTTCTTTCAATTTCTAAACTTACCAAAGATTTGAATTGTGTTGCTTCTTTCTATCCTTTTTTTTTTTTTTTTGTAAGATCTCTCAAGTGAAAAGATGAAAGGTATTGGTAGAGAACAAGCTAGTCTTTACATCTTGCAATCTTCTAATTCTCTAAACACAATCACCACATCTACCTCATCCACCTTAGTAGCCTCCACATTTGATTCCAAAATCTTTATAGCCTCTATAAATGTTGATTCCACTTTTCTTTGGCATACAAAAATTGGCCATGCTTCTCTCTAAAGGTTGAACAATGTGCCTAATCTCCCTTGCTCAATTTTGAATAGTGATCAAGTTCAACAATGCCCCATTTGTCCATTAGCCAAACAAACTAGGTTGCCATTTCCACTTAGTACAACTCGAGCAAATACTATTTTTCCTTCATTCATATTGATCTATGGGGATCCTATAGAGTCTCTACTCATGGTGGTCATATGTATTTTTAACCATTTTAGATTATTTTTTTGACATGTCATGGGTGTACCTCTTAAAGCTGAAAAGTGATGCCATTGTACAACTTAAACATTTCTTTGTTATGATAAAAAATCAGTTTTCAGCCAATGTAAAGATCATTTGTAGTGACAATGGTTATGAGTTCTTTAAACATGAGTGCACTGATTATTTCAATATGATGGGGATTGTGCATTAGAGTTCATGCACTCACACTCCATAACAAAATGGAGTAGCTGAGCCTAAACACATATATGTACTTGAGGTTGCTAGGTCATTGAAGTTTCAATCAAATATGCCTAGCAAATTATGGGGGAAATGTGTTCTAACAGCTTATTTTCTAATCAATAGGTTACCTACTCCTTTTCTAAACTGGCAAAGTCCTTTTGAAGTTTTTTTACAATAAAAAACCTAATCTTTCTCGCCTAAAAGTTTTTAGTTTTCTTTGTTATGCGACCACACCTCATTATCAAAACAAATTTTCTCCCAAAGCTATTCTATCTATGTTTATAGGATATTCTGGTGTTTAAAAAGGGTACCTGTTGTTCAACCTTGCCATCAAGACTTTTTTTATTAATCGCAATGTTGTGTTTCATGAAATTGTTCTTCTATTTAAGTTTCCTACCAAGGCTTCTTTTATTTTTTCCTACACAAGATGACTCATTTTTCCTCAATATTGAACCTTTGCCTATTGTTCCCCACTTACATGCTTCCTCACCTTTCTCAAATACACTTATCACCTCCCATAACCTTCATGTTCCGTCTGACCTTCTTTTACCTGGACCATCAATTCTTTCTCCACCCAGTTTTCTTCCTAGGCATTTCTCACCTGCCTTGCCACCATTAAGGTGCACTTTTGACCCTCCAGATAACCTGAATGGATGAAAGATTATGCTTGTTCCAATCAATCCTCTACTTCAATTGATACAAGATCTTATTCTATTTCCCAAGTGCATTATATTTCCCACTTACCTGCTCATACTCAAATGTTTGCTGCTAGTATATATGCTATACCTGAATCCCAATCATGCTAAGCTACGAAACAAGATATTCAAGCCTTAGAAGAGAATGGCACGTAGGAAATAGTCCCTTTACCACTGGCAAAGTTCCTATTGGCTACAAATGGGTGTATAAAGTCAAATACCACTCCAATGGTTTTGTTGAATGGTTTAAGGAACGAGTGGTGGGTAAAGTTTTTAAGCAACAAGCATGAGTTAATTTTCAGGAGACTTTTTCTCATATGGTTAAGTAGGTGATCGTGTTTACAGTAATTATTGTGGCTACTATGCATAATTGGCCTCTCTTCCAAATGGATGTTTATAATGCATTCTTATAGGGCAATTTATATGAGGAGGTTATGGACATCCTTGAGGGGTTTCACAAACAAGGGAGTACAAGGTCTGTCGTTTGCTCAAAATTTTGTATGGTTTGAAACAGGCCTCTCGACAATGGAACTTAAAACTCACAGAAGCTCTGGTGGTTGGTGGTTACATCCAAAGCAGGTATGATTAATTTTTGTTTACCAAACGAAAAGGAAATAACATTGTGATTTTCTTGGAGTATGGTGATGACTTGTTGATCACTGGAAATGACATTGGAATGGTTAATGAGTTAAAGAATGTGCTTCACCAAAATTTTAAAATGAAAGATTTGAGTGATTTGAAGTATTTTCTTGATATAGAAGTGGCACAATCCAACAAGGGTATTGTACTTAACCAGAGGAAGTACACGTTGGAGTTAATAGTAGATGTTGGATTAGGAGAGGCAAAGCCAGCGAACACACCACTAGAACAAAACCAAAAACTCACATTAGTTGAGAATGATGAGTGTACCAAGTTAAATAATGACAATGATGACTTAATCCTCTAAATGTTGCAGTTTACCAGAGGCTAATAGGGCGATTGTTGTACCTAACTAATACAAGACCAGACATACCTTTTGTGATTCAACATTTGAGCCAGTTCATTCAAAAGCCAGAAAAGTCTCATTCGGAAGCAACTCTTCTAGTAGTTAGATACATTAAGAAGGATCCTAGTCAACAAATTCTATAGTCAGCATATGGTAAATCACAATTGGTTGTGTACTGTGACTCAAATTGGGCTACATATCCTATGTCTAGGAGGTCAATCATTGGTTTTTGTGTCAAGCTTGGAGGCTCCCTAATTTTTTGGAAAGTGAATAAGCAAAGCACAGTCTCACGCTCATCAACAGAAGTAGAATATAGGAGTATGGCAGCAATAGTAGCAAAAATTGTATGGTTAGATGCCTTATTAAAGGAAATATGCCTTGAGCAAATGGATACGACTTTATTATTTTTTGATAGCCAAGCAACTCTTCAGATTGCAGCAAATCTAGTCTTCCATGAACACACCAAGCACATAGAGATTGATTGTCATTTTGTGCAAGATAAAATTCAAGATGGGCTAGTTCGAACGCAACACGTGAGGATAATCGAGCAACTTGCAGATTTGATGACCAAAGTGCTTGGGGTCCAACAACATGAATTCTTAGTATCCAAGTTGGGGGTTAAAGACTTGTACCACCCCTCAACTTGAGGGGAGTTTTGGCGAGATAACTAATAGCTGGTAGTTAGTTAGCTAAAATAGTTAGTTGGTTAGAAGTATGTTGCTAAGTAGTAGCTAATGTATATAAACAACAATATAGTAATTATGAAAACAAGCTTGAAAGTTTTTCAACTTTGATTCTTTTTTTCCTCTGTTCAATCGATTGTTTCGTTATCTGTTGCTATCTCAACAGATTCAACCTTTACTGTATAAAAAAAAACTAGACCAAATTTAGTTTTACCTCCAAATATGGAAAATTACAAAAGAAACAATCAAATTATAAAGATTTTAATTAAAGAAATTAATGTACTGTTTGATAAACTAAACAATGAAGTACTACAAGGGTTGAATATTTAAGTATTAAAGAAATTAATAATGGTTGATTGAGTTTTAACTCGAATAGTATGGATATTGTTGCCAAAATAGGAGGACGTGGGTTCGAGTGCGCTGAAGCGCATTATACTTCTATTGATGGGTTGGGGAGGAGTTATGAGTAGTTTTAGACATTATGTTAAAAATAGTAAATATGATTAGAACCTATAATGAGATTGTTCAAAAAAAATTAATAATTGAATTTAAGTTGTAAAATTTGTTTGGCATTTTTCTTAAAATTAGGTATGAAATATAATTAGATTGTTTGATAAATTTGAATTTTAAACTTTTAAAGGTAAATTATTTGAAAGAAATAAATTATATTAAATGATAAGTCACATTTTACCTACTTATCATTTGTTATACTTTTCACTACTATTTGTTATGATTATCAAATCGAAAAAAAAAAAATAGAAACAGATAAATTTAAAATAGTTGATTTAGTTACAAGTCTCACAAATTATATTTTTTTGGTGAATCACAATAACAAGGCAAAACTTGAACAACAAACGTAATTAATGTGACTCGAACCTAGACCACAACTAAAACAGTGAATATTCTTAACCATCAGGCCATCACATAGAGATCTCAGCATGTAATATTTTAATGGTAAAAAATTATCAACAATTGATGTTTCACAACTATTGTAAAAGATATTACTTTAAATATATAAAAATAAAAACAAATTTTAAAATGATATCTAAACGTTATTTCACATCAGATTAGAAGGAAATTAAATATAAATATTAATGAAAAGTTACCATGAATATGAAAAATGTCATCAATTTTACATTTTCCCTATTATTTTGGCCTAAAATATTTAGCTTTTCATGTATATGTAATTTGTTTTTTATTATAAAGGTGAAAACAAGCAGGGGTTGAACGACTGTAATTATTTTCTTCATACATTCTTCACATATTCATAATTTTATAATTTAATCCTACTGCTAAAGATTATAATTTTAATTTACTTAATAACATTTTTTTAAAAAAAGCGTCTCCATTAAATTTTATTTGTTATATTTAATTCTAAAATAACTGATCATTATTAATGATTAATTAAGTTCTTGATTTTAAAATATTTATTAAATTGAATATTATTCAAATATATTTTTAATAAAATTGATTTTTTTTTTGGAAAACATACTATCTATATTAAACTAACATAATAAAAATTAATTACCCTATCAATCTCAAGAACAGGTAATGGACCTTCAGGAATAAAATAGGGCTTTAGCGGCATTTTTAGTGGCGTTTGAACAAAAAAAGCCGCAAAGCTTATACATTAGCGGTGTTTTGCAAAAAAATTGGGCAATTGTAAAAACGCCGCTAAAAACTGAGAAATAGCGGCGTTTCCTCTTAAACGCCGCAAAAGGTTAGAGATATAGCGGCGTTTTTATAGAAACGCCACTAAAGATAAGCAATAGCTGCATTTGTATCAAAAAACGCCGCAAAATATATAATTATTTTAAGATTGAAACGGTGTTGTTTCTGTTCCTAGTCAAGCAATAGCGGCGTTTTTATTAAAAACGCCACAAGAAAAGCAAATTGTTTCACATCTCTAACGACGCCGTTTTGGTCCTCGTATAATAATTCAATATAGAAAATATTTTATTTTGGGGTTAGTGTTTAGGGTTTATGATTTAATGTTAATGGTTTAGTGTTTAGTGTTTCGGGTGTATTGTGTAGGTTTAGGGTTTCTTGTTTAAGGTTTAAGGTTTAAGATTTATAGTTTTAGGATTTAGGATTTCTATTTAATGGTTTAGGGGATTAGTGTTTTAGTTTTAGTGTTTATAGTTTTAGGGTTTAGGGTTTTATATTTAAGAATTTACGATTTATAGTTTGGCCACACGAATTCCCAAAATTATGGTTTATGATTATGGTTTAGGGTTTAGGGTTTGGAATTTATAATTTTGGTTTTAAAGTTTTGGATTTATGATTTAAGGTTTATTTTATATTTGTGGATTTTGGGGTTTGGTTATAGCAAGGTGTTTGTGGTTTATGGGTTTAGGTTTTAGGTTTTATGGCCTTATGGTTTATGGTTTTAGGTTTATGATTAGGGTTTAAGATTTAGGGTTATAAGATAAAAATAAGTTATTTATTTATATATATATATATATATATATATATATATCAAAATGGGTTAAATCCTAAAAGCATACAATGGTTTAATGTTCAATTATATACATTAACCCAATTATTGATATAATATTTTAACAACATTTCTTATTTATATATTGCATACATAAATATTTATATTTATTCAATATAAAAATATATTGATGTATTTATTTTAAAATGGATTATTCTCTCCTTTTTATTAATTAATATTTCCATTTTATAAATTTTATTTTAATTTTATTAATTTTATTGTTGGTGTATATATAATTTTGAAGAAATTATAAACAATTTTAAATTTTGTTGAATTTTAAAATAGTAATTGGCAAGGAAGGCATTAGCGGCGTTTATGAAAAAACGCCGCAAAAGTCATGATATTTGATATAAAACGGCATCGTTTTTGGTGGCGATGTTAGAATCAGTAGTGGCGCTTAACGAAAAACGCCGCAAATATGTATTACGCGTTAAGGAAGCGGAACCATTTTCCGTCTTATTAGTGGCGCCTTTAATAAAACGCCACAAATATGTTCGTTTTACTGATGTTATTAGTGGCATTTTTGCTCAAAACGCCACAAATTTGAGAAAAACGACTGCGTTTTTTATAATTTATTTAGTGGCGTTTATATAAAAGCACCGCAATAGGGATAAATTTTACAGAAACGGCGTCGTTCTTTTTACATCCATTTTAATTACTCAAAAACTTTAAGTCATTTCGTCTATTCCCCCATTTCTTCTAACTCCCAAAATCCCTAATTTCTTCATCCCCTTTAGCATTCCCTCGAATCCCTAATTTCTTCTTCGATTCTGGTGTGAAATACTTCCCCAAATTGATTACTTCCCCCATCAGGTATTTATTTATTGTTTTTAGCATTTTGTATGTCGTCCCCAAAATTTTATTTGTTTGATTCTTGGCAGTTCTATTCCAGTTTTGGTTGAGTTGATACATCGTCTTCCATCCACTATTTTTCATTCTGAACACTCATACAAGGCAAGGAAATTCAGTTTGTTGAGGTATTAATTTCTTATTCCAATTTTTCAAAATTTTCAAATGTTGTTATTAATAACGAAAATTGGTTGGGAGTTGTGGGTTTCATCATCCAGTTTGTCCATGCTTTTCATTGTTTTAGGGTTCTAAAATTTTCAACTGGATTCTACGATTAATATATTATTTATTGACTATGTTTTAAATTGATTGGGTATGTAATAAATCATCTCTGATAAATGTTATAATGAGAAATATTTCTTAAAATTTCACTTTTCTTTCTCCTATAGAAATAGTTGCTATTAACATTCAATATGCAAGCTAATTAATTAATTACTGATATTCAAACCCAATTAGTGATGATTTATTTGTTGGTTGTTGTAACTAATTACTTGTTGAATTGTCTACATTAATGAGGTAATTATGGTTGTTTATTTTAATAATTTTGCGCCATTGATGGCCTGTTTGTTGCAGCATTTCTCCTTTGGAACACTAGTTAATGGAAGCGATTAGATTAGAGGGGTTTTTACATTATAAGCTGTGCTTTTGTTTAACTAATTTTTCATATGCATGTGCTTTGAATTTGGATGATTCATGTTAATTGCCTGTAATAAAATTAGTTTTTTAATTATCTTTAAGTTACAATCTCCTTACAAGTCTCTTTAAGAAAATGATTTAAAAAAAAGATGTGAAACCAAATATTCATAGTATACAATATTAATGCATAAATTTTAATATATCACACTTTATACAAAATAGTGGGTTTGTCTAAATACATATGTTTAATTCATGTTGATTAGGTCATTCTAATAACTCAGTGTTTCCTTATGTAAACTTTCAGTTACTTTATTTCGAGCACGACATCAATGGTGGCTACGGTTTGGCCTTACAGGTACTAAGCACTTCTCTTTGATTCTGTAGGAAATGTTTAAGTTCTACCTATGATCAAGACCTAAAGTTTATTACATTTATTTTTTGTTTGATGGTCTTTGCTATATCATTCTAGTAATGGGTGGAAACATAAAGTGGCAGAAACAAGCACAATAACACTGAGTTATTATAGAATTTTGACATAGGACCCACATAGAAGAGATTCACGCTCATGCATGATAGACATGCACACACATAGAAACACACAGTAAAAGGGCTCCATAGAGGAGAAGTTAAGAGTCAGCAAATAGCCAAACCATAATTTGACCAGAACACAAATATGTACAAAGAAAGCTTTCACATATAATACACCTTGAATTTGTTTTGTGTTGTTGAAGTTACCCTAACAACAATCCCACACTCAGCTTGTTCATCATTTATCGTTACACCAAAGAAGTGGGCACATTGCTTGTCTACCTGCAGCAAAATGCATGAGAACTTGCAGTATAATTGCTTGTCTACTTGCAACAAAATGCATGAGAACTTGCAGTATAAGTGCTACCTGCAGTGTTTTTCTGATTTCATCTTACCCTTTCTCTCTCTATTTCTCTTTTGCCTTTCTAATCCACTTTAAGAGTTTTTGATGCACTGAGTTTAACTTTTTCTTTGACATGATTTGCCTGTGAAAGGGAGATAATTTGTTTCCTTTCTTTCTTTATTTAAATAACAAAATTTTTTCTTAACCCTAAATAGCTTATTTTATTTATTATTGCATTTTTGTTCTGTCAATGATATTTCAAGCTTGAATTATCATTGAATGTATCTTGATTATTCTCTAATTATAATTACAACCATTACTTCATAACCCTTTTCTGTATCTTGTCTATCTTTCTTGTGGTTGCAGGCTTCCATTGCTATAATTCTGCTGCAAACTGCTTCTTTTTACCTCAAAGAATATTTAGAAAAAAAGGTTACTCCAAATTTGCAGTAACACTATAAGTGGAGAGAGAGACAGAGACAGAAAGTGGATGATATAACTGTTGTTTTGGTACTTGGAATTTTCTATAGGGTTAGATTATTGTCTTTGCTGAATTTTTATGAGACTTTGTTTTGGATCCTTTTATCTTAATTGTTTTGACTTTTTTATTGTAGTAAAGTGTACCCCCCTATTTGTAGGTTCCACGCTTCTGGTCTTGAGGTTCAAAAAGCTCTTGCTTGATATTTGTAGATAAAATTCCAGGAGATATCAGCACATATACTTCCATTGGTACAATGTTAACTTAAATTAATGTTGTTTGATATTATTTTTATTTTCTGTTTTTTTTTAATTTAAAGTATTAGTGAGTTAATGTTGTTTGTATTTCTGACTGCAGCCTTTGTTTCTTGGTGAGAGTGGAGTAGACTAGCTTCTTGAAATTATTAAGGTACGTTTTAGTTCCAAATTCTGATCAGTAACAGTTATATCATGATAATTTGTCCAAATTGCTGTTTATTATCTTGCTTGGTTGGTATATATACTGTTTATTATATTGCTGTCCAAAAAAAATAAGATTCAAAGTATATAGGCTGGAAACATAATGGGTTGCCTTATATCTCATTGTAAGATATAACGGATCCTCCCCAGGTGTAACAATGCCACGTATGATGAATCTTAAAAAATTTCTATCCAAATTGTTGTTTATTATCCTACTTGGTTGGTATATATGCTGTTTATTATATTGCTGTCCAAAAAAAAAAAAAGGATTCAAAGTATATAGGCTGAAAATCTAACGGGTTGCCTTATATCTCATTGTAAGATATAACGGATCCTCCCCAGATGTAACAATGCCACATATGATGAATCTTAAAAAAAATTTATCCAAATTGCTGTCCAAATTGCTGTTTATTATATTGTTTGAACTTCTATATATTATGCTTAATATGTTGTTGTTTATTATATTGTTACAACTGGTATAAAAATGACATATTTAATCGTTAGCTTAATGATCCATTTTTCTGGTAGTTTGCGCTTTTTTGTTGCTAGTTTTACTTGTAAGTGCAATATAACTTGTGTTCTTTTCAATTTTTTAAACTATACTTTCATCACATTTTTGTTTACCATCAAATCATTTTTTGTTTATCATCTAATTTGTACTGTATTGGGTTTTAATTTACTTTTGCGAAATTGTTCTGCTGAAGGAATGCTAAAATTTCGGATTAACTCTGCTGTATAAACGTTGTCTGATTTGATTTTTTTTAAAACTTTAAACTTGTTGGAATGAATGGTAAATTGGAACGTACAAATTGGAGTATAAATGCTTGTTGAATTGGAGTATAAATGGTGTCCAAAGCAGGGTAGGTTATTTAGGTTTTGTCATACATAATTGTGAATAAAATAATATAATCTTTTGAAATTTAAATAAATTAAAAGTCATTTTATTTGAATATGAAAATCAAATTATTTTTTAAAAAATTATTTAAAAGATTTTTAAAAGGAAAATTTATATTTTTACTTATTAATTTGTTTTGGTTTGGTTGCTAATTACCTTATCTTCATTATTTAAGTAGCTTACATAATTTACATAACTCACATAATATACATAACTTACATAACTCACATAACATACATAACTTACATAACTCGATAACTTATATAATACATAACTCGGGTAACTTACATAATACATAATACATAGGTTAAAGATCAAATTTCATAGCTTTCATCAAATTATATAACTTACATAATTTTAAGATCAAACTTCATAACTTACATAATACCTGTATAGAAAAACAACTTACCCGTGTAATTTACTGTCAACTTTAGACTTCAACAACTACGAAATGGATAGAACTTCGATGAATTTGTCAAGGGTAAGCAACTGCTATCGATATGAAGTAGAAACTTTTCTAAATTTTGCATTTCAAAATGCAAGCCAAGAGAATATGATTCTTTTCCTATGTAAGAAGTGTTGCAATATCAATTGACATTATCGTGAAGTTGTCTACGAACATCTAGTTGTTAATGGCTTTGTTCGGGGGTATAAAAAATGGATTTTCCATGGAGAGTATACATCTAGTGGAGCCTCTTCATCGATGAATCATGGCATCACATGCCTGATGGAAACAAAAATCAAGCTCTCGATAATATTAAGGTAACAAAATGTGAATGTAATTTATAATACTTTGGTTGAAGTTTCATTTATATGTACTTTCTAAACTTATGTTTTTTCAGGAGAGATTTGCTTTGAAGGTTTCGATGACTATATAAAGAAGACATTGGGAAAAAAATGAGAGACCATAAAAGCATATTGAAAAAAGAATTTTTTAAGAAAGACATAAGCCTCGAGGATAAATTGCGAAATGTCCCGCCGGGAATGTTGAGGTATCAATGAGAAGATGCGGTTAGATTTTGGAATTCAAAGAAAGGAGAGGTATTACCTAGTTCTAAACTCTTATAAATTTTTCCGTTTATAGTATTTACTATATACGTAATAATAATTTCATTATGTAGGACCGTGAGTGTGTTGGAAAGAGCAGCAGGCAGAAATAAAAATTCACGCACATGGCAGGTTCGAGGAGTTTTGCTTCTGTAGTTAAGGCCGAGGTATTATAATTTATTAATTCTATCAAATATTAATGACTTTATAATATTAAATTATATTTTTACTACTACACTGTAGGAAATCTCATCTAGTCAAAAAGTTGGACACGTTCAGCTTTTTGACATTACGCATAGGAAGAAGGATGGATCTCCGATAACATCCAAGCCGAAGAAATTATGGTATATTTACTTAATAAAATTTGATTTATTATAAATATTTATAATGTTTAATTATAATAATTTAATTCATATTTAGTAGTTTTAAATTTATAATATTAAGTTATGTTGCATTCCTTCTTATTGTATATTTCGTTTCTAACTCTTTCATTGATTTATTAGGAGAAACTAAAGGAGAAGAAGGCAGAGTATGAAGTGGCTGCTTCGACTGATAGTTCTGTTAATCTTGAGGATATTGATAACAGAATTATTACTGATGTTTTGGGTCCTGAAAGGTACGACTGCTTCGACTGATAGTTCTGTTAATCTTGATTATATTTATAACAGAATTATCACTGATGTTTTGGGTCTTGAAAAGAATGGTCGGGTTCGATTTCAAGGATCTGGTGTTACCCCGACCCAATATTTTGGATCTGGCTCCCAGCAATACATGCCTTCCGGGAGTCAATCTCAAGCTAAAGTTTAGAGGTTAAAAGAATAGATATCTCAGATGCAACCGACCACGATTGAGCAAATTGCTAAGGCTCAAAGAAAATATGAAGAACTTCACCAACAACTTAGAGTGGATGCAAAAGCGGCAGCAACGAGGGAGGCAGAGGTAGCAACGATGGTAGCAGAGCAGAACAGAAAGTACGATGAGTTCCAGCTACAGCTTCAGCATATGATGAAGATGTTTTTGCAGTCGCAAAAGCCGCCCTCTTAGACATTAATTTTCTCGTTGTAAGATTATTTTTAACATTGTTACATTTAACATTATTGTAAGAATACTTCAAGTTATACTTCATTTATTATTTTATATCATATATTTTTTATTGAATTTGAAGTATCATTTGGAATTAATGCTTTTAGTGGAATTTCTATGCTACATTTGCTATTTTGGGTTGAAATTATATCCTATATTTGCTGTTTTTGGTTGGTTTTAATGCAGAAGGGTATGATATTGGAAAAAAAGGCCTATACCAAATCTGTACAAATTAGCGGCGTTTTTGGAAAAAGCGCCACTAAAAGTCATGACCTTTAGCGGCGTTTGTGGTAAAAGCGCCTCTAAAAGTCATGACCTTTAGCGACGTTTGTGGGAAAAGCGCCGCTAAAAGTCATGGCCTTTAGCGACCTTTTTTCTCATAAATGCCACTAAAGTTTGCGGCGCTTTTAAAAGCGCCGCAAATACTATTAGTGGCACTTATAAACACCGCTAAAAGCCTAAAAAAAGGCCGCTAAAAGTCTATTTTGGTATGGTGAATGTCTTCAAACACATGCATATATGTACTTCTTGTCGTAGCTATTTTTGCAACACAATCCGCAACTTGGTTTCTCTCTCTAGGAATATGCTTTATCTTTCAATGTTGTATAACTTGTAAGCTCATGTGAATCTTTCGTAACAAAGCTGAGGAAAAAATCTGCTAAATGAATGTCTTGAATGGCTTTGACTACCTCTAGATTATCTGTGTATCATAACATTTTGATATCCCTTCTTTTGGATGAGGGACAAATCATTTAGGATACCCCAGATTTCAACTTCAAAAACTGAGCAAAACCCCAGATGTCAATTAAATCTAAGGATCCATTCCCTTTATTGCTTATACATCACCCCCAAGAGCAGTAACTCCCACATCTATCTTAACAATCCCATCAGTATATAGTTGAATCCAATTACCTATCATAGAAGTTTCATAAGCAGTATCAAATTGTTCTGGAAAATTACCTCTATGAGCTAAAAATATTGTTTTGTCTAGCTCACAGAAGACTTAATAGTTTCAGGGGAGTTCCAAGTTATTCCTTGAAAGATAAAAAGATTATTGTTCTTCCACATGCGCCAAGCGATTATAACAAAAAGACTTGCCCAAAGACTACCCACATCCAGTAACTAGATCAAGGAGCATAAATTCATCTCCATCCACTCAATCAGATCACCTACAAAAAACATGCTTTGAATTTCCACCGATACGACTTGAAGCCAAAATTCTCTTGCCACCAGACAGTCTCAAAGGACATGAATTAAGTCTTCATCACTATGCCGACATAACGAACACGAACCATGTTGGTCGATACCCCTCCTTAACTGTTCTATATTTGTTAGAAAGTGTTGTTTGAAGACTAACCATAAAAATAACCGAATATGTTGAGGCTCTATAAATTTCCAAATAGCCTTCTACCATCTATCTTTAGTATGCCAATAACTCTCTTAAAGTGATCTATATGCACTTTTCACAAAAAAAGACCCAATAGAGGTGCCAATCCAATTGATTTTATCATCCATTGTATAGGGATGTGGACGGGAATACTAATAAATCTTTTAATAATATCCTCCTATAGTTAAACCCTAAACAAGTCCAAATTCCATGCCCCATATTTAATTACCATGTTACGCAATAAATAGTCCGAGATGACATTTTTTATCAAAAGACCTAAGTTAGGAATCCAATGATCCTTCCAACATCGGACAGAGTTCCCGATCCCCACAGACCAAACTAAGTTTTCGCACAATAAAGGCCATACTTTAACAATGGCTCTCCAAATTGCTAAACAGTTGTCTCCAATGATCCTTCTCCATCATCCTATTTTTGCTTAAAATCCAAATTTAGCAAAAAAGAGGAATTTTGATCCTCTAAATGCCGAAATCTAAGACCACCACAAGAACGGGGTTGGGAAATAGAATCTCAATCAACCAAAAACATCTTTCTAACACCACTAGAAGAGCCTCATATGAATTGTCTAGCCAATCGTTCAATTTCATCACATATACCTTTAGGAATTCGCATAGACTACATAAAGTAATTAGGGATAGAAAGGAGAACGAACTGAGCAAGAGTGACTCTACCTGTCAGTAATAGCTGTTTAGTGTCCTAGTTATTCAGTTTGCTCCATACCTTCTCCAGCACAAACCTCAAAATAGAGCAAGTAACTCTATCATGGAATAACAACAAACCCAATTAGGTAACAAGATTATGTACCTTTTGAAACCAAGTAAGCTAGTCAATCTATCACTAAGGTCAACATCCACTCCTCTATAAAAGAAGATAATAGTTTTCGAGCATTAACCCGATGACCTAAGATATCGTAAAAATTTTCAAGAATATCTTTAAGGGCTATAGCATGCTTCAAATCCGCCTTAGAGAAAATAACCAATTCATCTGCAAAGAACAAGTGAGATAGATTAAGTCCCGAATGGGATAATCTGATAGGACTCCACTTGTTGCCAAAAATAGCCGACTGAATACCATTTCGTAACCATTCCATACATTGTATAAACAGATAAGGGGATAACGAACATCCCTGTCTAACGCCTATCAGAGGCTTAAACTTTGGAGTTGGTACTCCATTCCATTAAAATCTGCATGGTGGAGTTCGAAATTGCTGACATGATCACTCTCTTAAGGAACTCCGGTATGCTAACAGCCTAAAGGGAACCATCAATAAGATCTCACCTTAACCTATCATAAGCCTTTTCGAGATCAATTTTAACAACCATTCATATTTTATTCTTAGCCCTTATAGAATGTATGACCTCCTAGGCTATAAGGATATTGTTCAAAATATTTCTTCCCCTATAAAATCAACCTGCTCATGAGAAATAATTTTTGGGAAAATCATGATATTATTTTAAGAATGTACATAATTTATCAAATGACCTAAGTTAGGAATCCAATGATCCTTCCAACATCGGACAGAGTTCCTGATCCCCACAGACCAAACTAAGTTTTCGCGCAATAAATGCCATACCTTAGCAATGGCTCTCCAAATAGCCAAATAGTTGCCTCGCGCTATACTTTCGGGTACTTTCTCCATCATCCTGTATTTTGCTCAAAGAACCCGTACCCATAATGCATCATCTTTTGAAATAAGGTTAAAATCCAAATTTAGCAAAAAAAAGGAATTTTGATCCTCTAAATGCCGAAATTTGAGACCACCACAACAACGGGGTTGGGAAATAGATTCTCAATCAACCAAAGGCATCTTTCTAACACCACTAGAAGAGTCCCATATAAATTGTCTAGCCAATCATTCAATTTCATCACATATACCTTTAGGAATTCGCATAGACTACATAAAGTAATTAGAGATAGAAAGGAGAACGGATTGAGCAAGAGTGACTCTACCTGCCAGTGATAGCTTTTTAGTGTCCTAGTTATTCAATTTGATCTGCACCTTTTCTGTAATGGCCTAAATTCAAGGTTATCGGAACAATGGTTTCGTAACCATAAATCCGATTTAAAGAGAAATTTATTTTAATATTTTTGCATGAATATTTATATGATAGGAAAATCGTATTAAAATATCGATAGAAAAATTTTACCGATTTAGTGGTTAGTTAGAAAAGGAATTATTGAAGGAATTGGGTAAAACAAGGTATCGAGACCTTGATCTCATAAAATTGAGTAGGAAATATTTTTATAAATATTTATAAAATGTTATTAATGTGGTAGTAAAATTTCGTTAGAAAATTTTAACGCTTGAGTATGTAATTAAATGAAAAGGACTAAATTGTAACAAATACAAAATTATGAAAAATGACTAAATAGTTTAAAGGATAAAAGAAAGAGGGCTTAAAGGAAAAATAGACCCAAGGTCTAATTGGGCTGGACGGCAAGGGTATGAAATCAGCAAGAAAATAAGGAGAAATAAGGGTAAAATGGGAAAATAACAAAGTTTGCTAAATAAAACTAGGACTAAATAGGGATATCTAGAAATCTCTTCATTTTCTTCACTCTCATCAGCTAAAAACGCCATAGGAGGGGTATCTAAGCTGGTATATCATAATTTTGCACCAAGTAAGTGAATCCTTGCCTATTTCTTGTAATTTTGTGTTTTTAAAGACTTTTACAACTAGGTCCTACTATTAAATTCATTAGTCTTTGATTTCATGGATGAAATTGAAAGCCACCATGGTTGGTTTATGTAATTTTATGATGAAATAGCATGAAATTTAAGCCTTAATTCGTTTAAGAGATGATTTTATTAGGTAATTTCAATAGAAATTGATTTTGGGACCTAATTATGAAAGTGTTTGGAATTAAAGTCTATTACTGAAATTATGATTTCCAAAGGTTATAAAGTAGTTTAAAGTGATAGAATAAAGTGTTAATTGAGAAAAATAAGCTCAATTGAGAGGTTAATTGAGTAGGGACGAAATTATCATTCATTGAAAGTTTAGGGGAAAAATGGTAATAACCAGCTTGCACTAAAACAGTTTTTGACAGCAGCAGTAGTCTAACTTTGAAAAATCACCATAAATGGTAGAAGTTGAATTAGAAGATGAACAAAATATGAAATTAAAGCTTATTGAGTCTAGATTCTTATGGAAGAAACGTTGTAAGCAATAGAATTGTAAATCATGAGATATAATAGGTTTTGTGAGACAAGGTCAGAATGAATTCGGGTTCCCCTGTTCTGACTTTGAAAAATCATAAAAAATTGAATAAAAATAATTATGGGGAGTGGTTTATATTATTAGAATCCTTAGTGAGTCTATTTTTTTATGGTACAAACGAAAACATTATTTTAATTCTGTACAGTGAGATATCTGAGATTTTGTGAAGAGATAGCAGAACTGTCAAACAATGAAACAGGGGAAACTTTAATGAATAAACTGTACTAATTGGCTAAGACAAAAATTATTAAAATTTTATGGTGTGAATATATTTGAGTCTAGTTTCAAGAAAAATTAATGGTTCTTCATTTGGAGTTCTGTAGCTCAAAAATAAATAATTTAGTGACTATGACTCAAGTAGACAGCTTTGAATGAACTATAAATAGTAATAGAACTATAATGAATGGTACATGTGAATATGAAATGTATTGAATTGATGATTGAATTTATTCATTTAGATCCGGAAAACTCAAATACAAAGCTAGATCGAGGAAAGGAAAAAGTCCCGGATTAGTATATTTTATATACGAACTAGTATCGAGGTAAGTTCATGTAACTTGAATTATCTTCTTAAATGCTTGAAATGTATGTTATTGATGTGAATATGATTTCAATGTTCATTGTATGAAGATTGATGATACATTGATATATTTGATAAAAAGAAAGAAATCGGTTGAATGAAAGGAAAATTCGATGGATCTCGAAAAGGAATTGACGGTAAAAGGATCTAGCGGACGGGTGATCCTATCTGATATAGCCCTCCAGAAGAATATGTGTAAAATGGATTTAGCCCGACGGGTAATCCGAATTGGGGTCTCAATTTAGCCTGACTGGTAATTCAGATCCAAGCTCATTAGAGTAATTGTCGTTGTGGGATTTAGCCTGGACGGTAATCCAGACAATACTCTATGAGTTTATATTCTGAGGATTTAGCTTTGGACTAGTAATCCGTTGTAAGGATGAGGTTCATGAGTGTGCTCTCGAAATGAAAATGTGCACACATGAATATGAATTGACGGACGGATTTGTACACTAAAGTGTACCTCTGAAAATCCATCGAAATTCGAGTAATTCAATGGGATAAATATGGAAAATAACAAGGAAATGAAAATCATGATATTGATGAGCTCATCAATCATAGTATTTGTATTATTGATATATGGAAATTATTGAACCGACTTGAATGTTGAGTTTGTGAATGTTAGGGTAATAATGCATTGAATGGGTATATGAATGTTTATTGCTTGTATTGAAAATATTGGGTAAGTATAATTCTTGTTTCATGGGCTTACTAAGCACAAAGTGCTTACCCTATTTCCTTTTTCCTGTTTTATAGTATTAAGAGCTCGGAGATCGGATCGGTGGGAGACTCATCACACTATCAACCCCAATATTTGGTATTTAAAGAAACTTTAGTTTGGAAATGAATGGCATGTATAAGCTAATAAAATAAATGTTAATATGAAATGAATGTAAGGTCCACCATTGGTATGGCTAGCAAACCTTGGTTTGGTATGTGTTGATGTTATCTTATAAATATGCATGAATTTATTTTGAAAATATGTTGAATTGGGATAGTCTCGGTTTAGAACTTGCGAGGAAATGCTAGATATTTATAAATGGGTTATATTGAGTAAAAAAGAAATCGTAAACTCGGTAATGCCTCGTACCTATTCCGACAATGAATACGGGTAGGGGTGTTACATTGTTGGTATCGAGCTACGGTTTAGCGGTTCTAGGACGGACATAGTGAATACTGGATTAGCTATACATGCCATTTAAATTATTTTTGATAGTGTGATATCTCGACCATTTAAATTGTGTTTTTCTTATAGTAATGTCATCCGACCGAGCTCAATCAAGAAGAAGGGAGTCATGCTAAAACCGGTACAAAGAGAAGAAACTAGCGAGAGAAGGCCGGTATAGAGGGTCAAGGGAGGAGGCAAAATAGCCTTCTTTCAAATGATGAATGAATGGTTTACCCAAGACATAAGAACTAACCCTACAAGTCAAAGACAAACTCAAGCTCCCCTCCTGTTCCTCCACCGGTTCCGAGATTCCACATATGCAGTCTTGAATCGAATGTGTAAAAGGAAAGCTCCATTGATAAAATCGAAAATATGGGTAGAAGAATTTGAAAGAAGTTGATGATGATCTGAGCAGGCTAAATTTTGGTTAGAGAATACTACTCGGGTTTTGGAAGAATTATCTTGCACACCGGAAGAATGTTTAAAATGTGCCGTCTCACTACTAAAAGACCTGACTTATCATTGGTGGAATACTAAAGCTTCAGTTGTTAGAAAGAAGAAATTACATGGGAATTCTTCGCACCGAGTTCAAAAAGAAATATATCGATCGAGATTCCTTGATCGAAAAGAAAAGAATTTCTTGAGTGAAGCAGGCAATAGATCAATATCTCGAGTATGAAAGAGAATTTGTTCGGTTGAGTAAATATGCTCGAGAATGGGTACAGTCGGAAGTGAAATGTGCAAACGATTCGAAGAAGGGTTAAATGAAGAAATTAAGCTACTTATCGGAATTCTTGAAATTCGAGAGTTTGCTACATTGGCAGAGCGAGCTTATAAAGTAGAAGAATTGAGCAAAGAAAAGAAATAGGCTGAAAGGGAAGCTCGATTTTTTAGTAAAAGACCAATGGGAAAATCCCAATTTTCTGCTCCAAAGAAATTGAAGAAGTACCAGGATCGTTTTACCTCAACCACTGGGTATTCGGGCAGAGAGCGAGGTTCTCAACGCAATAATCCAAGACCTTCCACTCTATCAGTGACCAGTGTTGGCAGTGTTGGTACCCCTAAGCTGAGATGCCAGTATTGTAATAAAGCTCATTTTGGTGAATGTCGATTTAAGAGTGGGGCTTGTTCCGATGTGGTTCTTTTGACCATTTTCTCGAGATTGTCCGAGAAAGGGGTGAAAAAGAAGTGAATATATATCGAAGCCAAGTAATCCATCTTTGAGGGTAGACCATCTCGACCATCCAGTAATGTCGGTGGTAGCCGAGGAGCTACAAAAGATCTGCAAGTAGGTAGGACACAGCGCCTTCTAGGACATATGTCATGCGTGCGGAGAAGATGCCTCAAAGACCCGATGTTATTCTGGTACATTTTCTTTACTTGATACTAATATTCTGCATTAATTGATCCGGTTCTACGCATTCATATATATGTTTAAAACTTGCATGCATTAAAGATTTATCTGTTGAACCTCTTGAATTTACTGGTTAAAGTCTCGAACCCTTTGGCCAATCTATTTTGGTGGATAAAATTTGTAAAATTGTCCACCGATGGTAAGAGGTTATTGTTTCTGGTGATTTGATGTTACCGCCATTTGATGAGTTTGATGTGATATTGGGCATGGATTGGTTAACTCGACGATGCAAGAGTAAACTGTAAATGTAAATATATTGTGTTGAAGTGTCGAATGGCGAATTACTCGGGTTAAATCGATCGAACGGAGGATTATCGATGTGATTTCGATTATTACTACCGGAGGTATGTTAAAAGGGGTATGATGTTTTTCTTGCTTATGTACTCGACACCAAGGTATCTGAGTCAAAGATACAGGCAGTGCCAGTGGTATGCAAATTTTCTGATGTGTTTCCAGAGGAATTACCAGGGTTGCCACCAGAAAGGGAAGTGGAATTCTCTATAGATTTGATTTCGGGAACTACTCCGATTTTCATAGCTCCGTACCGGATGGCTCCTCTGTAATTAAAGGAATTAAAGACACAGTTGCAAGAACTTGTTGATAGAGGTTTTGTCCGACCGAGTCATTCACCTTGGGGTGCTCCGGTTCTGTTTGTGAAAAAGAAAGACGGGTCTTTGAGATTGTGTATTGATTATCGGCAGCTTAATAAAGTAACTATAAAGAATAAGTAGCCGTTGCCGGATTGATGATTTATTTGATCAGCTAAAAGGTGCTACTATATTTTCAAAGATTGATCTCCGATCGGGCTACTATCAGTTACGGGTAAAGGAGTCAGATGTGCCAAAGACAGCTTTCAGAACCAGGTACGGGCATTATGAGTTTCTGGTTATGTCATTTGGGCTGACTAATGCACCTGCAGTATTTATGGATTTGATGAATCGGATATTCAGACCATATTTAGACAGGTTCGTGGTAGTTTTCATTGATGATATTTTGGTCTATTCTCGAGATGAAGAAGAACATGCAGAACACTTGAGAATTGTGTTGCAAATTTTGCGAGAGAAGCAGTTATATGCTAAATTCAGTAAATGTGAATTTTGGCTTCGAGAAGTGGGTTTTCTTGGACATATTGTATCCGCTGAAGGCATCAGGGTAGATCCAAGTAAAATCTCAGCTATTGTCAACTGGAATCCACCGAAGACTGTATCTGAAGTTAGAAGTTTCTTGGGTTTAGCTGGTTATTATCGGAGATTTGTACAGGGATTCTCTATGATAGCTTCTCCGATGACTCGATTATTGCAGAAAGATGTAAAGTTCGAGTGGGTGATGAATGTCGTGAGTTTCAACCAATTAAAAGATCTACTAACGAAAGCACCGAGATTAGTGCGACTGAACGGGTAAGGAATTTGTTATTCTGGTGATGCCTCATTAAATGGTTTAGGTTGTGTCTTGATGCAAGAAGGTAAAGTAATAGCCTATGCTTCAAGACAACTTAAACCACATGAACGAAATTACGGTACATGATCTTGAATTAGTTGCTATTGTATTTATACCAAGATATGGCGGCATTACCTATATGGTGAGAAATGTCATATTTATATTGATCATAAAAGCTTGAAATATTTGATGACACGAAAGATTTGAATTTGAGGCAGCGCAAGTGGCTTGGCGATAAAGGACTATGATTTGATTATTGATTATCATCCGGTAAGGCTAATGTTGTGGTGATGCTTTGAGTCGAAAATCTCTGTTTGCTTTACGAGTTATGAATACCCGGTTGTCCTTGATCGATGATGGTTCAATCATAGCTGAATTGAGAGCTAAACCAACATTTCTACAAACAAATATGTGAAGCTCGGAAAAATGATGAGAAGTTACAGTTAAACGGGCACAATGTGCTACTGATTCTGAATTTCAAGTCGGGATTGATGGTTGTTTATTATTCGGAGATAGGGTATGTGTACCCAAGAAATTGAGCTCATACGTAAGATTTTACACGAGGCTCACGGTGGTATTATGTCGTACATCCGGAAGTAATAAAATGTATAATGATTTGAAGAAGATGTCTTTGGTGGCCAAGTATGAAACGTGATATTTCTGAGTTTGTATCAAGATGTTTGATATGTCAACAGGTCAAAGTAGAACATCAGGTACCTTCGGGGTTACTTCAGCCAATTATTATACCAGAATAGAAATGGGAAAGAATCACTATGGATTTTGTATCGGGATTACCATTGTCTCGAGGAAAAAGATGCTATTTGGGTGATTGTTGATCGATTGACAAAATCAGCACATTTTATTCCTAATGCGTATGGTTTATTCTTTAGATAAGTAATTTGAATTGTACATATCTCGAGATTGTCGGGCTACATGGAGTGCTGTCTCCATTATATCGATAGAGATCCCGATTTACGCCTCGTTTCGGGATAAATTGCAAGAAGCTTTGGGTACTCGGTTGAATTTCAAGATCGCATTTCATCCTCGATGGATGGCCAATCTGAGTGTGTAATTCAAGTATTGGAAGATATGCTCCGATGTTGTTTACTAGAGTTTGAAGGTAATTGGGAGAGGTATCTACCTTTGATTGAATTCGCTTACAATAATAGTTATCAGTCCAGTATTAAAATGGCTCCATATGAAGCTTTGTATGGTAGAAAATGTAGAACACCATTGTATTGGATGAGCTCGATGAAAAGAAGATACATGGGGTTGATTTAATCCGGAAATGAGAAGAAAAGTGAAGGTTATTCGGGATAGTTTAAAAACAGCTTCCGATCGCCAAAAATCATATGCCGATCTTAAACGAAAAGAGATTGAATTTCAGGTCGATGACAAGGTATTTCTGAAAGTGTCTCCTTGGAAGAAAGTTCTCCGATTCGGTCGAAAGGGTAAATTGAGTCCAAGATTTATCGAGCCATATGAAATTATAGAAAGAATTGGACCGTCGCTTATCGATTGGCATTACCAACGAATCGGATAGAATTCATAATGTTTTTCATGTATCTATGCTACTGACGATATCGGTCAGATCCTTCACATGTTATTTCTCCGTGAAGTGGAGATTCAACCGGATATGACTTACGATGAAGAACCAGGTCAAGATATTGGCACGGAAACAAAGGAGCTTAGAAATAAAAGATAAATTTAGTGAAAGTATTATGGCAAAAGCATGGGATTGAAGAAGCGACATGGGAACCGGAGGAGACAATGAGGAAACAATATCCAAACCTCTTTATCGGTAAGATTTTCGAGGACGAAAATCCTTAAAAGGGGAGAGTTGTAATGGCCTAAATTCAAGGTTATCGAACAATGGTTTCGTAACCATAAATTCGATTTAAAGAGAAATTTATTTTAATATTTTGCATGAATATTTATATGATAGGAAAATCGTATTAAAATATCGATAGAAAAATTTTACCGATTTAGTGGTTAGTTAGAAAAGGAATTATTGAAGGAATTGGGTAAAAACAAGGTATCGAGACCTTGATCTCATAAAATTGAGTAGGAAATATTTTTATAAATATTTATAAAATGTTATTAATGTGGTAATAAAATTTCGTTAGAAAATTTTAACGTTTGAGTATGTAATTAAATGAAAAGGACTAAATTGTAACAAATATAAAATTATGAAAAATGACTAAATAGTTTAAAGGATAAAAGAAAGAGGGCTTAAAAGGAAAATAGACCCAAGGTCTAATTGGGCTGGACGGCAAGGGTATGAAATCAGCAAGAAAATAAGGAGAAATAAGGGTAAAATGGGAAAATAACAAAGTTTGCTAAATAAAACTAGGACTAAATAGGGATATCTAGAAATCTCTTCATTTTCTTCACTCTCATCAGCTAAAAACGCCATAGGAGGGTATCTAAGCTGGTATATCATAATTTTGCACCAAGTAAGTGAATCCTTGCCTATTTCTTGTAATTTTGTGCTTTTAAAGACTTTTACAACTAGGTCCTACTATTAAATTCATTAGTCTTTGATTTCATGGATGAAATTGAAAGCCACCATGGTTGGTTTATGTAAGTTTATGATGAAATAGCATGAAATTTAAGCCTTAATTCGTTTAAGAAATGATTTTATTAGGTAATTTCAATAAAAATTGATTTTTGGAAAGTGTTTGGAATTAAAGTCTATTACTGAAATTATGATTTCCAAAGGTTATAAAGTAGTTTAAAGTGATAGAATAAAGTGTTAATTGAGAAAAATAAGCTCAATTGAGAGGTTAATTGAGTAGGGACGAAATTATCATTCATTGAAAGTTTAGGGGAAAAATGGTAATAACCAGCTTGCACTAAAACAGTTTTTGACAGCAGCAGTAGTCTAACTTTGAAAAATCACCATAAATGGTAGAAGTTGAATTAGAAGATGAACAAAATATTAAATTAAAGCTTATTGAGTCTAGTTTCTTATGGAAGAAACGTTGTAAGCAATAGAATTGTAAATCATGAGATATAATAGGTTTTGTGAGACAAGGTCAGAATGAATTCGGGTTCCCCTGTTCTGACTTTGAAAAATCATAAAAAATTGAATAAAAATAATTATGGGGAGTGGTTTATATTCTTAGAATCCTTAGTGAGTATATTTTTTTATAGTACAAACGAAAACATTATTTTAATTTTGTACAGTGAGATATCTGAGATTTTGTGAAGAGATAGCAGAACTGTCAAACAATGAAACAGGGGAAACTTTAATGAATAAACTGTACTAATTGGCTAAGACAAAAATTATGAAAATTTCATGTTGTGAAGATATTTGAGTCTAGTTTCAAGGAAAATTAATGATTCTTCATTTGGAGTTCTGTAGCTCGAAAAATAAATAATTTAGTGACTATGACTCAAGTAGACAGCTTTGAATGAACTATAAATAGTAATAGAATTATAATGAATGGTACATGTGAATATGAAATGTATTGAATTGATGATTGAATTTATTCATTTAGATCCGGAAAACTCAAATACAAAGCTAGATCGAGGAAAGGAAATAGTCCCGGATTAGTATATTTTATATACGAACTAGTATCGAGGTAAGTTCATGTAACTTGAATTATCTTCTTAAATGCTTGAAATGTATGTTATTGATGTGATTATGATTTCAATGTTCATTGTATGAAGATTGATGATACATTGATGTATTTGATAAAAAGAAAGAAATCCCGGTTGAATGAAAGGAAAATTCGATGGATCTCTGAAAAGGAATTGACGGTAAAAAGGATCTAGCAGGACGGGTGATCCTATCTGATATAGCCCTCCGAAGAATATGTAAAATGGATTTAGCCGGACGGATAATCCGAATTGGGGTCTCAATTTAGCTTTGACTGGTAATTGGATCAAGCTCATTAGAGTAATTGTCGCTGCGAGGATTTAGCTTTGGTGGTAATCCCGACAATACTCTATGAGTTTATATTACTGAGGATTTAGCTTTGGGTGGTAATCCATTGTAAGGATGAGGTTCAAGGAGTGTGCTCTGAAATGAAAATGTGCGCACATGAATGTGAATTGACGGACTGGATTTGTACACTAAAGTGTACCTCTGAAAATCCATCGAAATTCGAGTAATTCAATGGGATAAATATGGAAAATAACAAGGAAATGGAAATCATGATATTGATGAGCTCATCAATCATAGTATTTGTATTATTGATATATGGAAATTATTGAACCGACTTGAATGTTGAGTTTGTGAATGTTAGGGTAATAATGCATTGAATGGGTATATGAGTGTTTATTGCTTGTATTGAAAATATTGGGTAAGTATAATTCTTGTTTCATGGGCTTACTAAGCACAAAGTGCTTACCCTATTTCCTTTTTCCTGTTTTGTAGTGTTAAGAGCTCGGAGATCGGATCGGTGGGAGACTCATCACACTATCAACCCCAATATTTCGGTATTTAAAGAAACTTTAGTTTGGAAATGAATGGCATGTATAAGCTAATAAAATAAATGTTAATATGAAATGAATGTAAGGTCCACCATTGGTATGGCTAGCAAACCTTGGTTTGGTATGTGTTGATGTTATCTTATAAATATGCATGAATTTATTTTGAAAATATGTTGAATTGGGATAGTCTCGGTTTAGAACTTGCAGAAATGCTAGATATTTATAAATGGGTTATATTGAGTAAAAAAAAATCGTAAACTCCGGTAATGCCTCGTACCCTATTCCGACAATGAATACGGGTAGGGGGTGTTACATTTTCCATCACAAACCTCAAAATAGAGAAGTAACTCTGTCATGGAATAACGACACACCCAGATAGGTAACAAGATTATGTACCTTTTGAAACCCAAGTAGGCTAATCAATCTATCATTAAGATCAACATCCACTCCTCTAGACAAGAAGATATGAGCATTAACCCAATGACATAAGATATTGCAAAAGTTTTCAAGAATATCCTTAAAGGCTATAGCATGCTTCAAATCCGCCTTAGAGAAAATAACCAATTCGCCTGCAAAGAACAAGTGAGATAGATTAAGTCCTGAACGAGATAATATAATAGTACTCCACTTGCTGCTAGAAATAGCCGACTAAATACCATGTCCTAACCATTCCATACATTGCATAAACAGATAAGGGGATAGTGAACATCCCTGTCTAACGCCTATCGGAGGCTTAAACTTTGGAGTTGGCACTTTATTCCACAAAATCTACATGGTAGAGTTCAAAATTGCTGACATGATCACTCTCCTAAGGAACTCTGGTATGCCAATAGCCTAAAGGGAACCATCAATAAAATCTCACCTTAACCTATCATAATCCTTTTCGAGATCAATTTTAACAACCATCCATATTTTATTCACTACACCAAAATAGACTTTTAGCGGCGTTTTTAGTGGCGTTTTAATGAAAAACGCCGTAAATATTATCTGTTAGCGGCGTTTTAAATAAAACGCCGCAAAAAGTTGAGCAATAGAGGCGTTTATTTCCAAAACGCCGCGAAAAAGGAGAAATAGTGGCGTTTTTATCCCAAACGCCACTAAAGACCTGAGCATTAGCGGCGCTTTTGAAGAAACGCTGCTAAAGATCTGAGCATTAGCGGCGCTTCTAAAAAACACCGCTAAATACCTGGGCTTTAGCGGCGCTTTTTGAGAAACGCCGCTAAAGACCTGGGCATTAGCGGCGCTTTTGAAGAAACGCCGCAAAAGGCTTGGGCATTAGCGGCGCTTTTGAAGAAACGCCGTAAAAGACCCGGGCATTAGCGGCGCTTTTGAAGAAACGCCGCTAAAAGTTTTTCATATTTTTTTCTTATTCTTGCTTTGAAATATATTTTATTTTGATACATTCACTTATAAGCAATGAGAAAGTTTCATTTTAGTTATTTAATTATGAAAAGTTACAAACTGCTAACTAAACAATTTAGAAGTTTTCATTTAAGTTATAAATTAAGCTATTAAAATTGATTTAGGGTTTAATGTTTAGTATGTTAATTTCATGGTTTAGGGTTTGTTGTTTTAGTGTATGGGTTTAGTGTTTTAAAGTTTTTTGTTTGGCTTTATTGTATAGTGTTTAATATCTTAGTGTTTACCGGTATTAAGGTTTAAGTGTTAGTGGTTAGGGGTTAAGGTTTAGGGTTAGGGGTTGAGTTTAGGGTGAAATGGTTAATGGGTTAGGGTTTTAGGTTTTAGGTTTATAGGGTTTAGGGTTTATAGGTTTAAGGTTAGGGGTTTGGGGGGAAATGGTTAATGTGTTAGGTTTTTGAGTTTAGGGTTTATATATGGTTTATGTATAAAATTTTAGGGTTAATTTAGGGTTTAAGGTGTTAGCTATATGACCCAAAATCCTGAAATTGAAATCTCTCATGAGGGATTTATGTTTAATGTGTTAGCTATTAAAATATATGGTTTGTACTACACTAACATTGGCCACATGAATTCCCAAAAAGTTGGTCTCGGATTATGGTTTAACGTTTGCAATTTAGAGTTTAGGAATTGAGTTTTATGGTTTAGGGCTTTGTGTTTGGAGTTTTGAGTTTAGGGTTTGGGATTTAAGGTTTAAGGTTTAAGGTTTAGGGTCTAATGTTTATGATTTAGGGATTAATCTTGGATTTTTTAGATCTTATACAATATTAACACAATTATTGATATAATTAACATCATTTTTTTATTTATATATTGCATACATATATAAAAAGTTATATTTATTTAATATAAAATATATTGATGTATTTATATTTTAAAGTAATGTGTATGATTAAATGAAAATTAAAGTTTCAAATATACAATTAAACCATAATTGAAATTAAATTAAAATTGGAAAAAATTAAAATTAAAATTTTATATGTTAATTTAAAATTATAAAATCTTCAAAAAATTTGAAATTTTCTTAAAAGTTTAATATTTTGGAATTTTCAAATAATAAAATTCCAAAAAGCGATAATCTTAACACAAAAATTTTGAAAGAAAAACAATAAGTAAAAATGAAAAAAATTAAAATTGAGAATAGTGGCGTTTTCATAAAAAATGCGCAAATATATTCCCGAGACCCAAAACGCAATTGTCTTATCGGGGTTTTAGTGGCATTTTACTAAAATACCGCAATAGTATATGATATAGTGGCGTTTGTTAGAAGCGTCGTAAGTGGCGTTTTACCAAAAACGCCGCAAAATGTTGGGATATAGCAGCGCTAGTAAAAAACGCGGCAAAAATGTTATTGTATTTTAATTAAAACGATGTAGTTTGGTATTTTTTTAGTGGCGTTCTTTTGTGAAACGCCGCAATAGGTATGTTTTTAGCGGCGCTAGTTGATAAACGCCGCAAAGCTTGAATTGTTTTAGGCAAAAGATCGTCGTTTTGCTCTCCTCCATTTCCCCCAACCATTAAACCCGATTGAATCAATTTTCCCTTCTTCTGAATTTCATTTCCCCCTTCGTCTGAAATCCCTAAATTCAAGATTGAGTTGCTGGTGGATAAAACTGAGAACCTTCGCTCACAGGTTAGTCCTATTCAGTCTACATTTTTTGGGTAACTGAAACGACGGCTTTTTGCTTCTTTTTTCTGTTAGTTTTTAGGTTTTCATCGTTAGATTAAGTATGTCTCTACCTTTTCATCTCTATTTTAAATTTCAGATCTATGCGTCTTTCCTTGTTTTTCAGTTTCCTTTTGTTTGAGTTTTTGGTTCTTAGCGTTATGAAAAAGCTGTTTTGGTTTATCCTTTCAAATCTATTGATGTTTTTGTCTCGTTGTTCTTTAGTCGATGTATCGACTACTATGTTTTTTTTGCTTGTCATTTGTATTTTGCCTTTTCATTTCATTTTGGGTCCTCGGTTGATGTCACAACTCCCTCGGTTGATGCATGTAGAGTTTATTTGGTTTCTGAAAAGATAAAATTGATCGTTTTGGGTATCTTGATTGCCTTGTTTCTTATCATTCTGTTGTTTGTCTACCATGGCTTCAATTGTTAAAATCATCTTGGATTTCGCTTGTTACGGTTTTTTTGCCTTCTTGTTGGAGTCTGGATATATTGGTTTGATTTCTTGTGTTGTTTTAGGTCGCATATTTCTCTCTTCGCTTGCCATATAGCGTAAAATTTAATCATCCCAATGGAGTGTTTTTGGTTAGCTCTTTGCTTGACAGGACCACTTAGCTAACAAAATCATTTTATCAACAACTAAATTTAGCCAGGTATTACTCTCTGTATTTGAAATTTGTTCATGTAATTAAAGATTTTATATGCCTTGTGTTCATATCTAAGTATGACTATGATGCAAATGTCAAATATAAGTACTCGGAAAAACAAAAAAAGTAATCATCTACCCTGTTCTTGATGCAAATGCAAATGTCAAATATAACTAAGCATTCGACACTTACTAGCAGTTGTATTTTTGTTTTAGTCACTTGTTTTAATCATCTACCAGTTGTATTCGGCACTTACTATGCACATGGTCAATTTACTATGCACTGTTACTATGCAGTTGCTACCAGTTGTATTCTGCACTTACTATGCACATGGTCAATCTTATTATGTATATGAAACATATTGTAGTGTGTGTACCATAAGAAATTAAAAGAATAAAAAAAAGTAATTTGATTGTTTTTGAAATATTAATAACTAAATTTAGCTAACTAATAATAATAAAGGCCCAATTAACAGAAATTGTAAACAGTAAGGGATTAATTTAGTTTTCTTACAATGACAGTTTTCTTGCAATGTTTTATATTCGAATCGTATTACTGGTTTATTTTTCTAAAAATCCAGATTACTCATCTTTTGATTTGGTATTGTTAATTGTGTAGAAAACGAAGGCTTCTTTTTTGAGGACGTCGGCCATTCATATCAACCCAAGGTATCTCTCTACAACCTAATGGTTTTGTTTGGATTAACAATGTTTCTGCTCCCTCTCGTTTGATATATCTAGGAGACAATAATAAGTAGTATTTAACTGCAGCAAGTTATAGGAGACCTAGATGGACTAATAAAAAAAATTGACCTCACTGTCCAACCTTTTCCTCTCAAGCTTTATGTTACTAAGCTTAAGTTGAAGTTTTTGCAGCTCCTTAATAATGCTGCTAATTTGGGAATCACATTCCTTACTCTTTAAACCAATTGAGTCTAACTCAGATTGCAATTGCTCATGGTTTTTATTTAGAGTATCAACTTACACCATAGAGCATTAAAAAAAATATTTTTATAACATAGAAATAAACAAGATAGTAATCTGCCAGTACCTTGGCCAGTTGTTCTTCTACTTCCAAATTAAGATCGTAAATCTGCGTTCTCAAGGAAGCCAATTGGCTCTCTAAAGATGATTGTTCTTGTTTAACTGCTTCTCGTTCCATAACAAGCATCTCTATTTCATTTTCATGCTCCTAAAACATGCAACAGCAAGACCAGGAAATTAATTAGCCAAAATAAACTAATTTTAAACCCCAAACCCCAAACCCCAAAACCTCAAACCCCAAATCCCTAACCCTAACCCCCTAACCCCAAACCCTAAACTTACATAAATTTAAACCCTAAATCTCAAACCTTAAACCCTAAACCCTAAACCCTAAATTCCACACACCAAACCTTAAACTTAATTTTAAACCTTAAACCCTAAATCCCAAACCTCAAACCCTAAATCCCAAACTTTAAACCCCAAACCCCAAACTTACATAATTTTAAACCCCAAATCCTAAACCCTAAACCCCAAATTCCACACACTAAACCTTAAACTTAATTTTAAACCTTAAACCCCAAATTTTAAACCTCAAACCTTAAATCCCAAACACTAAACCCCAAACCCCAAACTTACATAATTTTAAACCTTAAACCTTAAACCCTAAACTACAAACCATAAACCCTAAGCTTTAAACCATAAACCCCAAACTTAAACCTTAAACCCCAAACCCTAAATTACTTAATTTTAAACCCCAAACCCTAAACCCTAAACCCTAAACCCTAAACCCTAAACTCTATACCCTAAACTTTCTTAATTTTAAACCATAAACCCTAAACCTTAAACTTACTTAATTTTATACCTTAAACCCCAAACACTAAACACTAAACCCTAAACCCCAAACCCTAAACATACTTAATTTTAAACCCTAAACCCTAAACCTCAAATCATAAACCCCATACCTTAAACCTTAAACTTTAAACCTTAAACCCTAAACTTACCTAATTATAAACCTTAAACCCCAAACCCTAAAATATAAACCTTAAACCTTAAACTCTAAACTTACTTAAATTTAAACCCCAAACCCTAAACCCTAAATCCCAAACCCCAAACTTACCTAATTTTAAGATCAAATTTCATAACTTACATTATTTACCGATCAAATTTCACAACTTACATAATTTTAAGTTAAGATCAAACTTCATAACATACATAATAACTGCATAGATAAAAAAAAAAAGATTCAAAGTATATAGGCTGGAAACCTGATGGGTTGCCTTATATCTCGCTGTTAGATATAATGGATCCTCCCTAGGTGTAACAATGCCACGTATGATGAATCTAAACGAATACAAAAATTACCTAATTTACCGATCAAATTTCATAACCTACATAAATTTAAGATCAAACTTCATAACATACATAATAATTGCATAGATAAAAAAAGATTCAAAGTATATAGGCTGGAAACCTGACGGGTTGCCTTATATCTCGCTGTTAGATATAATGGATCCTCCCTAGGTGTAACAATGCCACGTATGATGAATCTAAACGAATACAAAAATTACCTAATTTACCGATCAAATTTCATAAATTACATAAATTTACGATTAAATTTCATAACATACATAATAATTGCATAGATAAAAAAAAGATTCAAAGTATATAGGCTGGAAACCTGACGGGTTGCCTTATATCTCGCTATTAGATATAATGGATCCTCCCTAGGTGTAACAATGCCACGTATGATGAATCTAAACGAATACAAAAATTACCTAATTTTTTCAATCAAATTTCATAAATTACATAAATTTACGATTAAATTTCATAACATACATAATAACTGCATAGATAAAAAAAAGATTCAAAGTATATAGGCTGGAAACCTTACGGGTTGCCTTATATCTCGCTGTTAGATATAATGGATCCTCCCTAGGTGTAACAATGCCACGTATGATGAATCTAAACGAATACAAAAATTACCTAATTTACCGATCAAATTTCATAACTTACATAAATTTACGATTAAATTTCATAACATACATAATAATTGCATAGATAAAAAAAAAGATTCAAAGTATATAGGCTGGAAACCTGACGGGTTGCCTTATATCTCGCTGTTAGATATAATGGATCCTCCCTAGGTGTAACAATGCCACGTATGATGAATCTAAACGAATACAAAAATTACCTAATTTTTCCGATCAAATTTCATAAATTACATAAATTTGATTAAATTTCATAACATACATAATAAGCGCATAGATAAAAAAAGATTCAAAGTATATATTTGGAAACCTTACGGGTTGCCTTGTATCTCACTGTTAGATATAATGGATCCTCCCTAGGTGTAACAATGCCACGTATGATGAATCTAAGCGAATACAAAAATTACCTAATTTTAAGATCAAATTTCATAACTTACATAAATTTACGATTAAATTTCATAACATACATAATAATTGCATAGATAAAAAAGATTCAAAGTATATAAGTTGAAACTTTGACGGGTTGCCTTATATCTCATTGTTAGATATAATGGATCCTCCCTAAGTGTAACAATGCCACGTATGATGAATCTAAACGAATAAAAAATTTACCTAATTTTACCGATCAAATTTCATAACTTACATAAATTTACGATTAAATTTCATAACATACATAATAATTGCATAGGTAAAAAAAGATTCAAAGTATATAATTTGGAAACACGACGGGTTGCCTTATATCTTCTTGTTAGATATAATGGATCCTCCTAGGTGTAACAATGCCATGTATGATGAATCTAAACGAATACAAAATTACCTAATTTTACCGATCAAATTTCACAACTTACATAATTTTAAGTTAAGATCAAACTTCATAACATACATAATAACTACATAGATAAAAAAAAGATTCAAAGTATATAATTTGGAAAACGACGGGTTGCCTTATATCTCATTGTTAGATATAATGGATCCTCCTAGGTGTAACAATGCCACGTATGATGAATCTAAACGAATACAAAAATTACCTAATTTTAAGATCAAATTTCATAACCTACATAAATTTACGATCAAACTTCATAACATACATAATAATTGTATAGATAAACAAAAAAAGATTCAAAGTATATAGGCTGGAAACCTGACGGGTTGCCTTATATCTCGCTGTTAGATATAATGGATCCTCCCTAGGTGTAACAATGCCATGTATGATGAATCTAAACGAATACAAAAATTACCTAATTTTACCGATCACATTTCATAGCATTATTTACATTAATTATTAATTAACAATTTAGCCGTATAATTTATTGTCAACTTTAAACTTCAACAACTACGAAATGGATAGGAGTTGGATGAAATTGTCAAGGGTAAGCAACGGCTATCGAAATGGAGTAGAAACTTTTTCAATTTCACATTTCAAAATGCAAGCCAAGAGATATGATTTTTTGCCGTGTAAGAAGTGTTGCAATATTAAGCGGCATTATCGTGAAGTGGTCTCACGAACATCTAGTTGTTGATGGCTTTGTCCGAGGGTACAAAATATGGTTTTTCATGGAGAGTGTACATCTAGTGGAGCATCTTCATCGATGAATATGGGGTATCCTCATAGTGCTTTCAATCGAATGTTAGTGACGATAACATGGAAAACATGTTGCGGGATGCTTTTAATATCTTGTGATGATAGTTTTGGTCATTTTCACCGACTTGGGTGCAATGATGATCATAATTTTGGTGGAAATACTTTCACAGAAGGGAAAGAAGTGTCTTGGATGAACGACCAAATGAAGAAGCGGCGAGGTTCTACACGTTACTTGGTGAAATGAATGAAGAAGCGTATGAGGGATCAAAATTTTCCAAACTGTCATTCTCAGATTCGTCTTTTTCACTTGAAATGTTTGGGGTGGACCGAAACTCGTTGACAATGCTGTTAGAGTTTCTACAAGAAATGTTCCCGTTTGCAAAAATCCCTCAATCTTCCAAAGACATGAAGAAATTGATAAAGGATTTGGGCCTTGGATACAACAAAATTCACAGTTGCCCAAATGACTGCATGTTGTATTGGGGCGACCGCATAAACCAACAGTGCTGTCATGTATGCGACCAATCCCGTTGGATTAATAGAAATATAGAGGACGGTAATGAGGATGAACACGGTATACAGTTAAAAAAGTAGCCAGTTAAGATTTTACGGTATTTTCCCCTTATACCGAGGCTTCAACGGCTTTTCATGTCGTCGAAGACAGCCGAATCAATGACGTGGCACCTTGATGGACGAACCGATGATAGGTTGTTAAGGCATCCTGCAGATTCTTTAGCTTGGAAATGTTTTGACTCTAAATTTCCAAGCTTTGCAAGCGATCCTCAGAGTGTGAGGCTTGGGCTAGCATCCGATGGATTTAACCCTTACAAACTTATGAGCACAACGACATGATTTAGCCTGTGGTGCTTGTTCCTACAATTTGCCTCCATGGGTTTGCATGAAACAATCTTCTTTTATCTTGTCTATGATTATACCGAGAGAAAGGGCCGGGGAATGATATTGACGTCTATTTGCAGCCACTTGTTGACGAGTTAAAACAACTATGGGTTGGTGTTCGGACATTTGATGCAATGAGAAAAGAGAACTTTAATTTACGTGCGGCATTAATGTGGACTATTAACGACTTTCCGCTTATGCTAATTTATCCGGTTGGAGTACTAAGGGACGTTATGCTTGTCCGTGTTGTCTTCTTGCAACATGTTCGCAATGGTTATATAATGGGAAGAAGTTTTCTTACATGGGGCATCGCTCGGTGGTTATCGAAAAATCATACATTTAGATTTCGAGTGCTCGGTTTGATGGTATGAAGAGTTCGAGATCAGCTCCTTTGCGATCGGTGGATCTGAAATATTGTTAATGTTGAAAGATATGAATTTCATTTATGGGAAGATGAATCAACCAAGCAAACCCACATAGAAATAGAAGACCTATGGATGAATCGATGATGAATCGATGAAGAGGATGATCCTAATGAGGCGGACTTGTGGAAAAAAAAAGTATTTTTTCGAGTTGCCTTATTGGGAGCATCGATTTTACGCCATAACCTTTATGTCATGCACATAGAGAAAAATGTCTGCGAGAACATCATTGGGACTATTTTGAATGTCGATGAAAAATCGAAGATAATCTTGAGTCGACTTGATTTAGTCCACATGGGAATTGACGTGAGCTTCATCCTCGAGCACTTAGAATATGAAATATCGGTTGCCACCGCTATTTTTCAATGTCAAAGACGGAGAAAGAAGTGTTCAGACGGTGTTGAAGGATATAAAGGTCCGGATGCGTATGTATTAAATATATCGCGATGTGTGAGTCTTAAGGATCGAAGATTATATGGCTTAAAATCGCATGACTATCACATATTAATGCAAGACTTATCGCCAATTGCTATGCGGTGTTGTATGTCAAAAAGGTGACGGCTCCTGTAATTGAACTGTCAAATATAATGAAAGGCATTTGTGGTAAATTTTTGAATGCTCAAGAACCTGAAAGACTACAAGATCGAGCCGCATTAACTTTATGCAATCTGGAGAAGATATTCCCGCCTTCCTTCTTCACTATCATGGTGCACTTGTTAATTCATCTCCCGCGTGAAGCACTTCTTGGTGGACCTGTTTTCTATCGATGGATGTATCCCATTGAAAGGTCTTACTTTATTTGCAAAATATTCATTCATTCAGCTAAATGCCTTTATTTCCAACTTTTGATAATGTTGTATATCGTGTTTAGGTTCCTTTCCAAATTGAAGTCATACTACCGCAATAAGCGTTATCCGGAAGGATCAATTGCCGAGGGATACTTGGCAGAAGAATGTATGACTTTCTGTTCGAGGTATTTGGAAGATGTTGAAACAAGAATGAACAGACCAAGTAGAAATGCTGGGCTCACAGATCATAATTTGGCTGAAACTTATTTATTTCAAAGTTTCAGAGAACCGATCGGCAGAGTCGAAATTACAGAATTAGACGATAGATCGTGGGTCCAAGCACATCGATACGTTCTTTTTCATCACGATTCAATGGAACCATTTCGGAAGTACGTTCTACAATTTGATAAATACTCATAAATTATGATTTGTTTGTCTTCTAACAAAGTAAAACCTTTTTTACCGTAGTGAGTACAAACAAATATTGAGAGCTCGTTCACGATCTAGAAGATTAAATCGACGAGAAATTAATAAGTTGTTTGCAGAATCATTCCATGAATGGTTAAGCCAAATGGTATGCAATTTAAATTTTCATTGACAAGTAATAATATTTTCTCATAACATTCATAATTACTCGATTTACTTTCGACTCAATAGGTTTGGAGTCGGAATGAAGTAAATGACGACGTTAAATGGCTTTCATAAGGTCCAAACACAATAGTTAAAAGATATAGTGGCTTCCTCATCAACGGATACAGATTTCATACAAGGTATCGCGAGAGATTGAGGAGAATTCAAAATTACAGAATTGTTGTTAATTCTTCGATTACAAGTTATGCTAGTGCTAGGGACAAGAATCCGATCGAGGGAATTTGGAATATTACGGACTTATTATCGACATCATTGAGTAGGATTATTACGGCAAATGCAAAGTTGTCCTATTTCGAGGTGATTGGGCTGATGTGAATACGGCTCATGAATTAAAAACGATCAATATGACTTTACAATGGTGAATTTCTCTCGATTAATTCACACCGAGAACAACCGATGGACGAGCCGTATTTTTTCTTCTCAAGTTAAACAAGTTTTTACTCGGAAGATCCAAGCGATGAGGGTTGGTATGTTGTACTTGAAACACCCCTAGAGACTTCTTCGACATTGGCGGTGGAAGTAGAGATGACATAGTCGAAAGATCGAAACTTTGCCTTTTCCGTAACAAGACTTAAGCGAAAATATCCCTAGTACTAGTCAACAATTTTAATGGGTTCGTCGGGATGTGGACGAAGATATTTACTGAAATATGATGTAGTAAGATTTAACGATTTATTATTTATTTGTAATATTATAATTTTCATGTTGGTCATGTTATATAATTTTCATGTGTATTGCAGGAAAAATGCCTAGAAGACGATTACGAGATTTAAATATTGTCCGCGAAACTCCAAATCCAGAAGAAGCTAATAGTAGTGAACAACAAACAGTTGTTGGATCTTCTACTCTGCCGGACATAGATGACGAGCCTGGAGAATTTGAAAGTAATGTTAAGTTTATTTTACATGCATGTTGAATTTTATTATTGATTCATTTTCAATTTTAATATAATAATATATCATTTTTCAACTGAAGGTGGTGGGACGCGCAGAGGTCGGGGAAGTACATTACTTAAAGATTTATACGACTTAGAGCCTAACGATCGTGTTAAAGTAAGGAGAAACAATGATGGCCAGCCTGTTGGATCTGAAGCTCGATCGTTAGGAGGCTATTTGGGCATTTTAGCACGAAATCCCAATATGTTGCCTATTAACTTTTAATCATGGCATCACATGCCTGATGCCAACAAAAATCAGGCCCTCGAAAATATTAAGGTAATAAAACGTGAATGTAATTTATAATACTTTAATTTAATTTTCATTTATATTAACTTTTTATACTTTTTTTCTTCAGGGTAGATTTAATTTAGAGGTCTCTGATGACTATGTTAAGAAGACATTGGGTAAAAAATGGAGAGACAATAAAAGCACGCTCAAAAAACAATATTTTAAGAAAGACATAAGCCTCGACGAAAAATTAAGAAATGTTCCACCGGGAATGTTGAGGTACCAATGGGAAGATCAAGTTAGATTTTGGAATTCAAAAAAAGGAGAGGTATTACGTACTTATAAAATCGTATAAATTATTTGGTTTATAGTATTTACTATATATATAATTCAAATTGCATTATGTAGGACCGTGAGCGAGTTGGAATAAGCGCAGATGAAATGTAAATTCACACACGGCGGGTTCTAGAAGTTTTGCTTGTGTAGTGACGCCGAGGTATTATAATTTATTAATTTCATCAAATATTAATTACTTTATACTATTACATTATATTTTTTCGCTAAAATGTAGGAAACTTCGATTGGTAAAAAGTTGGATGCGTTGACTTTTTGACATTACGCATAGAAAGAAGGATGGATCTCCGATGACATCCGAAGCTGTAGAAATTTTGGTATATTTACTTAATAAAATTTTATTTTTTATAAATATTTCTACCGTTTAATTATAATAGTTTAATTCATCGTTTATAGTTTTAAATTTATAATGTTCAATTATGTTGCATTCTTTCTTATTTATATATTTCGTTTCTAACTCTTTCATTGATTTATTAGGATAAACTAAAGGAGAAGAAGGCCGAGTATGAAGTGGTCGCTTGATCGATAGTTCTGTTAATCTTGAGGAGATTGATAATGTAATTATTACTGTATGTTTTGGGTCCCGAAAGGTACGATCGCTTGATCGATAGTTCTACTAATCTTTAGTATATTTTTAATAGAATTATCACTGATGTTTTTGGTCTTGAAAGGTATGGTCGGGTTCGATTTAAAGGATCTGGTGTTACCTCGACCTAATATTTTGGATCCGCCTCCAGAATACATGCCTTCCGGGTCAATCTCGTCAAGTTCGAGGCTACAAAACCGGATAGCTCGGATGCAAGAGAGCACGGTTGAGCGAGGCAACAAATTGCGATGTTCAAAGAAAATATGAAGAACTCCAAAGAATGACTTAGAGCGGATCGAAAGCGGCACAAGTAAGGGAGGCGAAGAAGGCGAGAGAGGCGGCACTGTGAGGGAGGCAGAGGCAAGATCGATGCTAGCAGAAAGTAAGAAAATCTGAAGAGCTCCAAGACCGACTTCAAAGATATGATGCATATGTTTTAGCAATCGCAAACCGCCATCTTAGACATTTAGTTTTTCGTTGTAAGAAGTTTTGACATTATTACATTTAAAATTATTGTTACAATATTTTCATTATCATTCATTTAATTTATTAAATTTCAAGTATCATTTAGAATTAATGTATTGATTGTGATTTTTATGCTAAATTTGTTGTTTTCGTTGGAATTATATCTGTTATTGGTTGGTTTTAGTGCGGGAGGGTATAATATTGAAAAATTTTATTTTTTAAATCAGTACAAATTAGCGGTGTTTGTACAAAAGCGCCGCTAAATGTCAAGAAATTTTATGCGTTTTGGTAAAAGTGCGCTAAAGGCCCCGACTTTTAGCGGCGTTTTAGAAAGCGCCGCTAAAGGCCTTGACTTTTAGCGGAGTTTTTGGGAAGGTGCCGCTAAAAGCCCCCGACTTTTAGCGTTTTTGGGAAAGCGCCGCTAAAGGCCCCGACTTTTAGCGGTTTTTTTATAAGCGCGCTAAAGCCCTGAACTTTTACCGGCGTTTTTAAAGGAAGCACCGCTAAAGACCATGGTTTTTAGCGGCGCTTTTATAAAAACGCCGCTTAAAAGTCGAGATCTTTATTGTGTTTTTAGCATAAACGCCGTAAAAATTTCCTATGGTTGTATTAGCGGCGTTTTTGTGGCGCTTAGAAAAGCGCATAAATACTTTTGTGGTGCTTATAAACGCCGCTAAATGGCCAAAAAAATGCCGCTAAAAGTCTGTTTTGCTGTAGTGATTCTTAGCCTTTATAGAATGTATGACCTCCTGGGCTATAAGGATATTATCTAAAATATTTCTTCCCTCAATAAAATTAACCTAATCAAGAGAAATAATTTTTGGGAAAATCATCCTGAATCGATTAGCTATTACCTTCATAACAAGGTTGTATAAGACGGAACAAAGACTAATAGGTTGAAATTGTGAAAGCTCCTTAGGATTAGGGACTTTAGGCACAAGAACTATGAAAGAATTATTAAGCTCTTGATCAATAGAGTCACCATTAAAAAATCCTTTAACCCAATCACAAATAGCCTCCCCAATATTGTCCCATTGATTCTGAAAGAAACAGATACGTAAACCGTCACTACCTGGAGCCTTTAAGGGGCCATATCAAACAGAGCAGTCTTAATTTCCTCATTAGAGATTGCTCTCCCCAAAAAATCTTTATATCATTGATTAATTTGAAGAAATGAGCTACCAAGTTTAACTTCTCCAAGAATCGACTGTCCCCCCATATAGTTTCTGAAAGAAATTGACTGCCTCTTGTTGAATATCCTCTGGATCGTAAATCCAATCCCTAATTGGTTTTGCAAGGCAGTAATACGATTATCCTTTCTCCTTTGAATTGTGTGGTGATGAAAGAATCTAGTATTTCGATCTCCCAAATTAAGTTAATCATATGTGTTAACAATATAAATGAAATTTTTAGTTTTTTATTATAAAAAAATTAAGAACTTAAAATATATTAGTTTTGTTATAAATATTTTATTATTAAGTGGATCTCCATCAAAATCAAGATAAATTTGATATACATTAAGACTCTAATGTTCATTAGGAGTAGAATTTTATATAATTTATACTTCATATGTCTCTAATTTATATAAAGATGTGAGACACAATATTTTTTTGATATAATGCCTAGAAATACTCATAATCTCTCTCCAACTCTTAAATATGAGTATAATAAACTTTAGTGCACTCGAACCCACAACCTTTTGTATTAGAATTAATATTGTTGCCAATCGAACTAAAACTCAATCGACTATAAGACACAATATCTTAAACAACATATTCAAATATAACAATATGAAACATATAATATTTTATTTTTATATTGATTTTTATATTAGTTAATTTAATTATTTAAAATTTTACGATACTTACCGATTTATGTAATAACAATAATTTTTAAAATGAATATATATTTTATTTATATTGGTCCTAATTTATATGGAATTACATTAAAATTGTGAAACAAATACAAACTTAAATATTTAATTTTTAAATTTAATATCATATACGTTTTTTAACGATTATTGTCATATCTAATATGAAGATTAAAAAAATCAAACATTTATATTTACATCATTTTAATTTGAATCATATTATTTGTTAAACATTATAAATCTTAAATTTATATAAAATTAATAAATTAATACATTTAATAAATATATAAAACAAAGCCGTGCATCACATATGAGAAAAATTAATACGTTTATAAAATTAAGTCACTAATAATATTATTTTCTAATTGATTTAATTTTTTAATAAGTTATTAAAATGATTTTTTAACAAAGTAATACAAAATATTTTTATCTTTTAATTTTTATATAATAAATTTAAATAGAGTAATTTAAACTATTCCAAATTTACTTTTTAACAGAAATACCAAAATTTTTCCTTCTTAAAAAACACCTGAAAAAAAATTTATGTCACGTGTTCGCCCTCGAATTATATATTTTCCCACTTTAATATTTATACATTTTTAATCATGACTTGGCATATTTTTATTGGTGGGATGGACCACTTTTTTTAATACCATTAACTTTTTAAGCTAAAATATATGACTAATAGAGGTGGATAATAAGGAGTAGGCGGAGGCATCCACCCTTAAAAATAATTTTTTAATTTAATTTTTTATAAATAGAAAAATTATAAATTAATATATAGTGAAATTGTATTTTAACTCTTTAAAGTAAAATTTTTAATTTAATTCTCTTATAAATAAATAAATTATAAATTAATATATTTTACCTCCAAAAATTAAATAATTTATGTAAATTAATACATAATAAACTTATATTTTAATTTATATTCGATCCCTACTAAAAGAAATTCTGAAATTACCCATGATAACGAATTTAAAGGGAAATGAGTTATATGGTTCATCAAGAATTAGTCTCATTCACTTAATCTAGTGGTTAATGGAATTTGTAGAAAAAAATGAAGTAGATAATAATGTTGTTTGATTTTAGGAAGACATTAGTAGTAATTTAATCACATCTACATTTGAAAACCTTAATTAATATTTTATTTAAGGTACATTTCATATCTATCACACAAAATGCATGAACATCCCTCCACTCCACCAGCTCCCTTGCTGCCGCTGCCTGACCCAATTCAATGAAATGTTGTTTTGTCAGCAAAATATTAAAATATTCAACGATGTGATTAAATCATCCCATGTTTTTTAACCAAGCTTATTCCCATGTTAATTTCGTTTCTAAATACAGGTTCTCCTAATCCATCCCAATCCAATACACTTTGTAGCTGTTGATATAATCGAACAATCATGAATTAACTTTCCTTGACCTTTTCCACATATAAACTTGTATTATTAACACTAGGAGTAGGTGGAGGGTTCCTCATGCCCCGCAATTACTTTTTTTTTTTTTTTTAGTTGAAGTAGATTCTTTACGTTAAATTAAGGATTGTTAAAAATTTCATGTTTGTTTGATGGAATAATTAGATAATGATATGTAGTTTATCATGTATACATCATATTAACGTATAATGACCAACTTTTAACAGTGGAGTTGGGTGAAATTTTTAATAAAATGACCAATTTATTACATAAACTAATTTGTCTATTTTTTAGTATAAGGAATAAAATACAATCCGACTCCCAGTAAAGGGCCTCTATAGTACTCTTACCTTAAAAAATTATATTTACTGTCCATAAAATATTGGTATTAGACTTGTTCATGGGTTGGACTATCCGTCCAAGCTCGAAAATAGGAGGGTTTGGATAAAAATATTAGGCTCAAAAAATAGACTTGGGCAAAAAAATTAGGCTCGTTTAAAATATGAGTTGAGCTTAGGCTTGAACATCCAAGGCTTGAGCCTGACCCATTTTAAGTTTATAAAACTTTATATTATATAATTTAGAACACATTTAAAAAAACAAACATATACTAAATAATATAATACTACTCTAATGTAAACATTAAAATAAAGTCAAGATGACTATATAAAAATTTCAATAAATAAAAAATGTATAAAATTATTAAATATTTTTAAAAAATTAAAATATAATTTGAGCAAGCCTAAAATGAATTTGGATTAGTCTTTTGCAAACATTGACGAATTTAGGCAAAATTTTAGGCTCAGATTTTGGGTTAGGCCGAGCCTGGACAAACATAAAATATATTAATATCATGTTTAGACACGATTCGACCTGACCCATGAGCACCTCTAATTGGTATGCATTTATTTTAAAGAAAATGGGTTTAGGATGTTGAAGTGTGTTTTTTTTATTTTTAAATATACAATAAGGACTTATTATTATATAAAATAATAATTTTTATATGAATCAAAACTACACATATTTTGCATGCTGTATAAATTGAGGTTTGAAATGTTCAACCTGCTTTTTCGCCCATTCTGAAGATTGGGAGGTGAGAAAGACAACGTTAGTATCTTTAGCTTTACTCGTTTGTTTTTGGAATGAAAAATGATTGTTTTCATTGACTGGATCGGGCCCAGTTATGATGATATCATTCATCACTAACACTGCATGGAATAGCCTCCCATCCATTTTTATGGCCGGAAATATTGGATCCCTAAGCTTATTTTCCTTTTCGGCTCTCAAAACATCACATGGATCAAACACAGCTTTTCCGACCCTGCATTAATTCAACCTTTTCTTTTTAAAACTTAACCACACTTAGTCCATTGCATATATTTTATAATTAAATTCATGATTGAGGTGGTCTCATATATTAAGTAAACATCAATTTTAGTTAAAAATAATTAAAAATTTCCTAGATAAAAATTCTAACATGCTATATTTGTTATACTTCGCCGTCTTGCCCCTCGTTGAACCACTTGACAACCATACTTAAAGGAAAAATATGACGAAGCTTGGTCTTGTGGGCTTGTCAGGAGAATAGTTTTTGTTTTTATCTCATCTGGACTTGGTCATGAGTCGAGTTATTTATCTAGAATCAAAAGTTTGTCTAAAAAGTGAGAAAGTTTGGGTAAAAATATAAACTTAAAAAATGAGATTTGACAAGAAAATAAGGACTCTTTTTTAAATGAGTCGGGTCTCAAGTATGATTTCTTTAACTTGGGCTTGACCCAACCTGAATTAATTGCTTTGTTGTTGTTTCGCTACCATTTCATTATTATATTGCTATTATTTTTGTTGTTATTGTTTGGATATTGTATAATTCTTGTTTTATTATTAATTTTACTACTATTTTAAAGGTATTTGCTTGCTAAGTTATAATTATCTTAGTGTTATTTAAGTATAAAGATTTTTTTAATGTATTTTCAATTTGTTGGGAAATATTTATTTAATTGTTTTAAGTGTATTTTATGTAATATATATTTAAATTTTTATATAAAAAATAATCGAAAAAAATTTAATACGGGCGAACTGGGTTTGGGTATAGTATTTTTAATTTGGGTCGGGCTTGGATAGAATTTTAGGCTCATATTTGAGTTGGGCCAGGCCAAGCCTAGAAAACGAGTCTAAAATTTTACATCGGTATGGCCCGAACCCAGCCCAGTCTAACCCATGATCAAGTCTAGTCTCATCTCACCAAACTACCACATCACTTAAAGAAATCCCACATGATCCTGAAAAAACTATGTGGAGAAGAGTTTCTTCAATCATCTATCAATCCATATCACCTCACTAAGGCTAACAATGCTCGTCCAATAATCTCACATAATCCCTTCATATTGACTCCAATAGTAGTCCTACACTGACATCTGCCACTTTACCTCTACACTAATGAGATAGAGTGATTTATGGCTAAAGTCCACCACGTCAAGCCAACCTCTCTCTATAAATTTCTTTTGAGCACCAAGGTTAGGGATCAAGACGCAAAATCAATTATACACTCAACATTAGGCTCAAACACCCTTTAAACTCTAAATTTCCATCTTTGGTGATTCTATGCACCTCTTATGATGTGAATCATCATTACTCTAACAATTATCCACATCACTTACGATGTGAACCACTATAATTGTCAAACCCAACAGCCCATTTAACTTAATTGCTATAACAATACTTTTTACATAATTTTTTATCCATATCATAAATGTGTGCTACATAATGTAGTGTATATATAAAATTCATTTTACACTAAAAATGAAAATTTTAATTTCATAAAAGATTATCACATATTTCATTTTCATATATTAATTTTTACTATATCCTAACAACACTGACTAAAAAAGAAAAAATATATATATACACGTCGATTATATAAAATTAGATATGCACCCTTTTTCCTAGTGATTTTAGATTATTTTTTTTAAGTGAGGCAGATGGTAAAATTATTATGATCATATTTATCTTTATCATCATGACCAAGCTACCATGCCTGTGCCACACCCGTTTACAGACACGAAGAGATGATGATGCCTACCAGACAATGTGTAACTCAAACCTAACATGCAACACGTAAGTTCCTTGTTGATCACAAACACTAAGACAAGATGGATTATTAGACATTATTTTTAGACTCAAACCACTACAACAAAATAGACTTTTAGCGGCGTTTTTTAGGCCTAAGCGCCGCTAAAACTATTTGCGACGCTTGTAAACGTCGCTATAGAAAAAGCCGCTAAATTTTGCGACATTTATGTGAAAAAAGGCCGCTAAAGGTCATATCCTTTAGCGGCGCTTCCCCCACAAATGCCGCTAAAGGTCATGTCCTTTAGCGGCGCTTCACCTACAAGCGCCGCTAAAGGTCACGTTCTTTAGCTGCGCTTATCTAAAAATGCCGCTATAGAACATGACCTTTAGCGGCGCTTTTAGGTGAATCGCCGCTAAAGAACATGACTTTTAGCGGCGCTTTTATCAAAAACGCCGCTAAAAATCATAAAAATTAAAAAATTAAAAAATTATACTTTTAAAGGCGCTTTTTTCAAAAATGCCGCTAACAATCATGAAAAATAAAAAATTAAAATATTATACTTTTAGCGGCGCTTTTCCCAAAAATGCCGCTAAATATCATGAAAAATAAAAATTAAAATATTATAGAAACGCATACAAATCCAATTTAGAAATATATAATTTAATTTGAAGACGATTAAAATAAAAATTCATGAACAATACGTATTAAAATAGAAATTCATGAACAAGACATATAAAGAATCGCGATCGAGGTACGTTGATACCAATAGCATGATCAAAGAACTTAATCACATAAGGAAAACACATGGTTAGACAGATCTTTTTACATTTTAATACATCATAACCACCTAATCTGCACAGATCACCGTGATCGATCTTGTGACTACGAGAGGTAATAGTTGTATCGTGAACGTCTTACCACTACCTAAAATCACAAACATATACCATCAATTATTATTGTAGAAAATAGCAACAATGCAGGACAACCATGAACTGGAAAGACAAGAAATGTGGAGCAAGAATAAGGACAAGGAAAATGAGAAAATGAACAATCATGTCTTAGGTTTATGTGATTTAGTTCAGAACAGAGTGCTTCTTCTCTTTTTCCAACACTAGTTGTTTTCCTAGCAGTAATTCATTAATCCAATCAAACCTTGTGATATATAAATTCCAAAGCCTAGTCATATGCAATAATTAAAGCATACAAAGTAGAATGCAAAAATATAGCACATGGTCCATTCAGGAAGAATACAGAAACTATATGCACCTGTTTGCCCATATGCAAAACAAGTGGCTTTTGTTTGCTGGAAAATGATTGGAATAATTGGGTCAACAGTAGTACGATAAACCTGTACAAGAAAATAAAAGAAGAACTCAAACTTTTTCTCTAACAAATAATAAACAAAGAGAATATGAACTTTGGTCATAGTAAACTCAACATTATTCAGAAACCATGTTAGACTGGAAACAAAGCAAAATAGCTCAACCGAGTACTACCTCGTCATTGTTAACATGCTCATCCAGAACAGCATCAAAACAGAACTCATGCTTCTTGACAAACGCTGTCAAGTCCACCTTTAACAAACAATAAAAGTAGATATAAGAAAAAGAAAATAATATATCAAACAAGCACGAATAGTTCTAAAATATTCATCTCAGAAACATATAATGAGGTCGTAAGAACTTTTGTGGATAATAGACAAACTTTTAGCTTTGGTTCATGGACAGTTAAAGCATTCTCACTCACAGTTACTATATCATCCTGAAAACATTATAGTACAGCTACACCATTTCATAACAGTACCCATTTCATACCCATTATAGTTCAGTGGGACATTTGGCCCCACAAGACCCTACGTAGATCTATCCCCATTACAATGCACAGAAAGTGAACTATATCTCCTCCCTGTGTTAAAAATAATGGAGTTTGACCTATACCAGACAGGTTATACTACCTAATGACTACATAAACTAGACCAGCAGCTCTGAAGTTTATTTAAATCAGCAAAAAACTAATCTTAGGCCTATTTTGAATAATAAAGACTCTAAGAGACTCAGAAAAGCTAAGATCCACATCCAAAAGTTCAAAGTGGCACAACTAACCTGTAAACTCCAGAAGGTTCTATAGAAGTTGAAATCAATAGAAATTCCTGAATGAAAACATATAAATTAAAGTTTAAGCTGACATTGACGGGCAAAACAGGCAAAAATTTTGCAAGCAAAATGCAAACCCAGAGTCAACAGCACCTTCAGGTGGGTCTTTCTCATATTTGGTCTCATTTGATGTGTTAAAAACTCCCTTTATATTTACAGCTGCAAGCATTATTTGAAAGCACAAAGTAAGCAGCGGAAATAACAATTGAAGAGTAGAATGAAGCTGAATAAAACAACTACCTGAACGTTCAGATAATGGAAAGAAATGAGCCAGAAACATTAGGATTCGCCCACAAAATACCACATCATTTGCCTATAAAGTCAAGTTACAGTGAATTAGAGAAACAAATAAACAGCATATTTCAGGATTGATGTACCCAGATCAAAGTAAATGTTGCTTAAGAACTGCCATTTTACAACGATAATTACTATTACAAACTTATTTTCATGATTAAAGAAAAAAAATAATATGTGACATAATTAATGTAACAGCCAATCACAATAAAATTTCAAATTAAATTTGTAACACCCTTAACCCGTGTCCGTTGCCGGATTCAAGTTCCAGGGCATTACTATGCTTAACACAAATCATATAATTTATTTACATTCATTAAAAGCATGAAGAAATGCATTTCGAGTTTATACTACCATAGCAAACTTAAACATTAATAACTTATCATAATCCATTTAAGCCAATTTTGTATATTTGCATATATATATATATATATATATATATATATTTTCTACTCAAAATATATAAACTTAAACTAAATGTATATGCACATGTTCTAATCATATTCGAATATGTCAATTTAAAAACATAGCATAAAACTTCCTATACAAACGGTTAATATAACTTACATAGATCATATGATCTTTGGCCTGTTTTATCATTCCTACCGAATCACATTATCAAAAAAAAAAAATACCCAATTACCTATTCGACCTATACCTATTATTTTAAACTTATCAACATAATAACCTTAAGCCACATACACTACTTCATGCCATTAGTTTTACATAGCCGAAGGTATACATTATTACACATCTAATTACTCATTACTATTTCACCTCTGGTTAACACATGCACAAGATACAATTTATATCATCTATACCTAGTCACATTGATACATTCAACTAAACATGCCGAAACAAATCATCATCATTCCAATGTCAAAAAGATATTTGAACCATATTTAATCCATTACCAAAATCTCCAATAGTAAATCCATAATTTAACCAACTCAAACCGACTCAAATAAAGAAACATATACAATCAAGTTTAAACCATAAGAGGCAAGCCATTTTCGCAAATCATCATGATCATTATCCTTTTTCTTTAAAGTAAGTAAAAGACCACTTAATCTAATACATTACTTACATATGCTTAACCATAAAATAAACCTTTGAAGTTAACATAAAGCAAAACCGATTATTCACATCACTAATACCATGACCCACATTGCAAGTCACACATTCCTAAAAGCATAGCCATTTTCGCATGGCATACATACATATACATATCATTCGAACACAACATATGTAACATCCTGAATAGGGCCTATGCATTTCCAGTATAATTGTATGAAATGACAAGTTTCAAGAACTATGAATAAATTTTTGATACTTTTGGAAACCTAGAAATGCATGAAAATGAAAATGGAAATGGAAATGGACATTTTTGGAAACTTAGACATTTTTGGAAACTTAGACATTTTGGGAAACCTGAACATTTTGGAAACCTGAACATTTTGGAAACTTCAACATTTTGGAAACCTAAACATTTTGGAAACCTGAACATTTTGGAAACCTAAACATTTTGGAAACCCGAACATTTTGGAAACCTAAAGATGTAAGGAAAATGGCTAGTTCTGAGCCGCTGAAAATTTTAGGAAACTTAGAAATAAAATTTGGAATGACAAATTTTAAAGCCCAAAATAGGAGATAAGGGCAAGAGGGCCTTAAAAGAAAAAGTTGGTAAATTTTGACACACAATCGGGCTTGGAAAAAGTGGCTCAAGGCGCCACTTAAGGTTTATGGAAATGGCACGAGTTCGAGTCACTTGAAAGCAAATATTGAAGGTTTAATTTTGCTTCCCAAGGCTGGGGTGGACGGCACTTGCTTGCTTAAAAGGGAAAAGTTTTATTTTTATTAAAACTTGGCAAAATTAAAGTGATAAATAAAGGATTTTCTCTACTAAGATAAATGAGGAATTAAAAGATAGATTAAATGCTTTTAATTTATTTAGGTGATAATTAATGGAGATTAAAATTATCACTTGGGAGAGTAGTGGCCAAGTTTTGGACTCTTGGTCTAGCAATTTCAGTTAAAAGAGGAAAATTGAAACTTTTCTCTCATTCATTCTACTTGCCGAAATTTTGCGCTCTCTTCCCCCTCTCTTTGCCGAAATTTCCCCTAAGCAAGGACTCCATCTTTTCTTTTCCTCCCCTTTGCCATTGCTTAGTCAAAACCTTTCTCTTCCAATCTCGGTTAAATCTCCATAGCCGGATCTCTGTAACTCAAGTCAAGGAAACAAGTGATTAAAGGCTTCAAGGTAAGTTAAGCCATTCAATTTCCTTTCTTTCTTTCTAGTTGCCGAAAGTAAAAGAGTCTAATCCCTATTCTTGATCATGGCCGAATATACAAGGGATCTCAAGTTTCCACAACTATCGAATACAAAGATCAAGGATTTAAGGTAAGAACAATTAATTCTTGTTCCTCTGATTCGTTTAAACAAGGCTTAAGAAAATAACCTCTCTTATGTCTATGGCCGAATGTCAAAGGAGGAGGTTCGGGATTTCAGATCCGAGGAAATTAAGGTAAGACATATTCGGCTAAAGGCCAATTATCACTTATTAAAGTTAGATCAGATCTAACCTATGATTTTTAGGGATTTCGACAGACATTCAAGACAAAAGAGAACTTTCGGGATTTAGAATTTATAAGGTAAGCCTCTAAAATATTCGGCCAATAGTTGTGAGAGTATCTAAATCAATTTCTTAATTTTTGAAAAGCCGAAAAACTAACCATATTGAACTACAAGGTTGGCCGAATATCAGGTAGAGGAAAAACCAAACTTTCGGGATTTGTATAAACACCAAATCGGCAAAGGTGAGTTTTTCCTTACAAATCCTACTAGGATTTGGTTTTGTTTTAGGCCAAAAGGGTTTATTAATGTGTTTTATTTGGTTGGCCGAATATAGGAATTATTAGATCTAAAGTTAGATCGGGATTCTCGAGATCTCAAGGAATTTTTATTTAAGCGAATAAGGTGTGTACCCTTACTATCCTTCGATATTTCATGGTTAAATATTTTATTATATGATTATGAATAAGAATGTGAATGTGGCTATGTACCACAAATGTGGCAAAAAGTACCCAGGTACGTTTCCTACTTCTGATAGGATTGTGAAATATGTTATTTAATAACATGCGAATATATGTATATGAACATGAAATTAAGTTATGCTATATATATGTTTTGGGGCATTCGGGATTTGTTTAAGGGGAGAATAGGTGTTGACTTCGGTCTCACCAACTTGAAGGTGTTGACTTCGTCTCACCTGTGAAATATGTTGACCACGGTCACATTGCGTAAATTTTGGTAACTTCGGTTACAATAGTGTCTAATGACACAACGTATAATTTGATTATAGTGTCTAATGACACAACGATATGGGCGAATGCCTTTGATGGAGAGTAGCGGATGGAGGGTTGACTTAGTAGTCCCTACGGTGTGAATGGCGTGCATGGTGGTGTGTAGCGGATGGACCATTAGGATTGGGTTTGGGTTGCATCATCATCATCATTTATCTTTATATGAATATGAATTTGATTTGAACATGAATGCCCGATTTATTGAATGATAGTATTGTGTGCACATTGAGTCTGCTGACTCACCCCATTGTGGGAATTATTTTTCGTGTGATGAGCAAGGATGATCGGCTTGTGGACCATGAGGTGGCCATGCAACATTTAAAGATTTTTATTTAATTTGGAGTTTATTTTATTAGTACCTTTAATTTTATTTGGATTTTACTTGATGTATTAAGGCCTTAAGGCCCAATGGATTATTCTTTATGTTTGATTATTGTTAAGTTTCACGCTAAGAACGATATTGGATGTATTTAATTACATGGGCTTACAAGATTAAATAAATGGGTTTCCAATCTAAGCCCAACTCAAACAATAGTTTTTCTAAAAATTTACAAATTTTCTCTAAGTAACGAAAATGTTTGAAACCGGTTTACTTTACTTAACATACCAGATCAGGTCCATTCTCGTGGGCGGTGTGGTGTTTCGATTTAATATCGAGCCCGATTTTAAACTCTCGGCACGTGGGCTAAGGCCCAAAACGTTTTCAAAGCGAGCCAAATGATTTTCTTTAAAATAAGCGAAGCTTCGGCATGGCCCCTAAGTCTCCGACCATGATCCACCGGTAAGTACCCCTAACTATATGTGTGATTCATGATTTATATAAGGGTAGAAAAGGCATGGAACGTAGAATAGAATGATAGGAACTTGAACCCTAGGATTAGACTACTCAAACACAAACACATAAGACTTAATGTACTAAACCAACCTATGGCTAAGTCATTGAGCTAGTGGTGTGGTAACCCCCAGACGCATGTCTAGGATTGGATTCGGAAGAGCTTGGTATTTAGCAGTCCTAGTGACTCACCTCCTCTTCGCAGAATCCTACCCAGTGCGTAGCTTTGTTCACCATAACTCGTAGGGCTCGGTGGTGTGGCAACCTCTCGCTGCATGTCTAAGAATGGTTTGGTGGGAGCTTGGTATTTAAGCAGTCCCGTGACTCACCTCCTCTCCACACGAATCCTGCCTGGTGCATAGCTTTGGTTCACCCTGACCAAGAGGGCTCGGTCATAGGCTAAACATAATGACTAAAACCCGAAAGGGAACTAGCCATGTTTTAAAAAAAAAAAAAGAAGGAAGAACAAAGCAACAAACCCTAGTTTTTTCAAACTTTTTGAACTTTCCTTTAAATCTGAGAAAATTATTCTTACAACATTTTCTGAAAAACTCTTGATTTACGAAAATTACAAAAATGCCCTTAGCGGTAAAATTACCAAAACGCCCCTGGTTTGTAAAATGTTCAACTACTCAACAACTTTACCAAAATTTCATGATTTCATAAAACAATCAAAAACCCTAATTAGTAAAATATCGAAATACCATGATTTTGGAAAATTACAAAATTGCCCCTAACTTACAAAAATTACCAAATGACCCTAATTTCCAAATTTTGCAACATCCCATTTTTTTGAAGGAATAATTTTGAAAAGAACCTCAAAGTTTTACAACTTTTGAAATACCCTAAATCTATAAAATTTTACAAATTTACTCGATTTGTGAAAATTACCAAAATACCCCGAGGTCAAAAATTACCAAAATACCCTCGATTTCAAAATTTTTCAAATCATCCCTAGACTTCAAAATTTTCAAAATAACTTTTGACAAAACCCCAAGAAATGTTTTTTGAAAAATTCAAAATACCTCGAGGACAAAATTATTAAAATACCCCGGGTAGTGGAAAACAACAACAAACAACAAAACTACAACGTTTCTCCGAATGAACGGAAGTTCATACTTGTTTGATGAATGAATGGAAGAATGGAAAAGACTGTGTGTTTGTATGATACGAAGAACCACTCTAAAATCCCTTCTCATAAAACTCCTTCATGGATAAATAAGTGGAACATCGACTAATCCATAAAATTTCTTAATCGATCTCGACGTTAGAAAATGTGCTCTAGAGGACGTGGTCGCCGTGGTCGAGGAAGAGGAAGGATGACCGTGTTGAACCCGTTAGGTCGGGTCAAGGGTCCGACAATGAGATGCCACCGCCACCACCACCCCAAATTGTTAATGTTGAGCAGCAGCTCAGACGGGAAGAGGTCATGTCGCAGTCGCTCATGAAGTTTTGGAATTGGTGGCCGGTGTAGGAGGAAATGGAGGAAATCGAAAGTCGGTACCTAAACGGCTCTGAGCTAATGGAGCGGAAATATTTCGAGGAGTATCCAATGTGGCACCCAGAGACTGTTGAATCTTGGTTGGAAGCAACGAGCGTATCATGGATGAGCTTGATTTGACTCCAGAGGAAAAGTTGAAAGGGATGGTGGCGTTGTTACGCGATGAAGCGTATCAATGGTGGTTGACTGTTCGTGATGGTACCACAGCTGAAAATTTGACCTAGGAGTATGTTAAAGAGGCCTTTCGGAAGAAGTATGTGGGAACCGTATATGAGATGAGCAGAGGAAGGCTTTTCTAGGGTTGGTACAAGGGAGCAAGTCGCATCGCAGAATATGAGGCGAAATTTTGAGATTGAGCCGCTATGCTCGAGGGGTAGTAGCGACTGAGCATGAACGCTGCGTTTGATTTGAGGACGGACTGAGAAATGACCTGAGGCTGTTAATAGCACCGCATCAGGAGCGGGAATTCTCTGCTTTGGTGGATAAGGCTAAAGTGGCCGAGGGAATTAAGGATTCTATCAAGCAGAACACTGATCGAAATAGGCCGGAAAGAGGTTTTGGATTGTCTGGATCATCGGGGAATAAGAGGCCTAGAACTGATGGGCCAAAGGATCAACAAGTTGATACCAGAGGGCAGTATCATCCTTGTGAGCATTGTGGAAAGAGGCATCTAGGGGAGTGTTGGAAAAAGATAGGAGCATGTCTTAGGTGTGGGTCCAAGGACCATATGTTCAAGGACTATCCAAAATACCGGATGACAAACACCAAAGAACTCAAGATGTTAATCAATTTGGTAGAAGAGGACAAAGAATTTCAACGAGGTCGTGATTCGAATAATGAGGTAATGGTTTGGCCGAGGACGTGAAGCACCAAGCGGAGGTGTCAAGGTTCGGATGTAAGGCGACCAAGGTTGGTTTATACAATGCACGTCGCGAGGATAGTGATACGCCGGATGAGACAACGGTAAGTTTCTTATTTCTTGATTATCCTCCATTACTTTGCCCGCTATAAGATCAGTTCGTTCTTGTGAAGTGTATGGAACCTTTATTATGAACTTAGAGAATGTGCCTAGAAATTATGATAGTTCTTTGAGATCAGAGTGCGCAGCAATAGCGTAGTGTAGTGAGTTAGACTATACGGATGAACGATAGTAAGTAATTTCGAGGACGGAATTTTGTTTAAGGAGGGTAGAACTGTAACATCCTGAATAGGGCCTATGCATTTCCAGTATAATTGTATGAAATGACAAGTTTCAAGAACTATGAATAAATTTTTGATACTTTTGGAAACCTAGAAATGCATGAAAATGAAAATGGAAATGGAAATGGACATTTTTGGAAACTTAGACATTTTTGGAAACTTAGACATTTTGGGAAACCTGAACATTTTGGAAACCTGAACATTTTGGAAACTTCAACATTTTGGAAACCTAAACATTTTGGAAACCTAAACATTTTGGAAACCTGAACATTTTGGAAACCTAAACATTTTGGAAACCTGAACATTTTGGAAACCTAAAGATGTAAGGAAAATGGCAAGTTACAGAGCCGCGCGAAAATTTTAGGAAACTTAGAAATAAGGCCGGAATGACAAATTTTAAAGCCCAAAATAGGAGATAAGGGCAAGAGGGCCTTAAAAGAAAAAGTTGGTAAATTTTGACACACAATCGGGCTTGGAAAAAGTGGCCTGAAGGTGTCACTTAAGGTTTATGGAAATGGCCTGAGTTCGAGTCACTTGGAAAGCAAATATTAAAGGTTTAATTTTGCTTCCCAAGGCTAGGGGTGGACGGCACTTGCTTGCTTAAAAGGGAAGAGTTTTATTTTTATTAAAACTTGGCAAAATTAAAGTGATAAATAAAGGATTTTCTCTACTAAGATAAATGAGGAATTAAAAGATGGATTAAATGCTTTTAATTTATTTAGGTGATAATTAATGGAGATTAAAATTATCACTTGGGAGAGTAGTGGCCAAGTTTTGGACTCTTGGTCTAGCAATTTTAGTTAAAAGAGGAAAATTGAGACTTTTCTCTCATTCATTCTACTTGCCGAAATTTTTCTCTCTCTTCCCCCTCTCTTTGCCGAAATTTCCCCTAAGCAAGGACTCCATCTTTTCTTTTCCTCCCCTTTGCCATTGCTTAGTCAAAACCTTTCTCTTCCAATCTCGGTTAAATCTCCATAGCCGGATCTCGTAACTCAAGTCAAGGAAACAAGTGATTAAAGGCTTCAAGGTAAGTTAAGCCATTCAATTTCCTTTCTTTCTTTCTAGTTGCCGAAAGTAAAAGAGTCTAATCCTATTCTTGATCATGGCCGAATATACAAGGGATCTCAAGTTTCAACAACTATCGAATACAAAGATCAAGGATTTAAGGTAAGAACAATTAATTCTTGTTCCTCCGATTCGCTTAAACAAGGCTTAAGAAAATAACCCTCTTATGTCTATGGTCGAATGTCAAAGGAGGAGGTTCGAGATTTCAGATCCAAGGAAATTAAGGTAAGACATATTCGGCTAAAGGCCAATTACCACTTATTAAAGTTAGATCAGATCTAACCTATGATTTTTAGGGATTTCGACAGACATTCAAGACAAAAGAGAACTTTCGGGATTTGGAATTTATAAGGTAAGCCTCTAAAATATTCGGCCAATAGTTGTGAGAGTATCTAAATCAATTTCTTAATTTTTGAAAAGCCGAAAAACTAACCATATTGAACTACAAGGTTGGCCGAATATCAGGTAGAGGAAAAACCAAACTTTCGGGATTTGTATAAACACCAAATCGGCAAAGGTGAGTTTTTCCTTACAAATCCTACTAGGATTTGGTTTTATTTTAGGCCAAAAGGGTTTATTAATGTGTTTTATTTGGTGGGCGAATATAGGAATTATTAGATCTAAAGTTAGATCTGGATTCTCGAGATCTCAAGGAATTTTTATTTGCTTAATAAGGTGTGTACCCTTACTATCCTTCGATATTTTATGGTTAAATATTTTATTATATGATTATGAATAAGAATGTGAATGTGGCTATGTACCACAAATGTGGCAAAAGTACCTGTGCACGTTTCCTACTTCGATAGGATTGTGAAATATGTTATTTAATAACATGCGAATATATGTATATGAACATGAAATTAAGTTATGCTATATATATGTTTTTGGGGCATTTGGATTTGTTTAAGGGGAGAATAGGTGTTGACTTGGTCTCACTAACGAAATATGTTGACCACGGTCACATTGCGAAATTTTGGTAACCGGTTACAATAGTGTCTAATGACACAACGTATAAATTTGATTATAGTGTCTAATGACACAACGATATGGGCGAATGCCTTTGATGGAGAGTAGCGGATGGAGGGTTGACTTAGTAGTCCCACGGTGTGAATGGCGTGTACGGTGGTGTGTAGCGGATGGACCATTAGGATTGGGTTTGGGTTGCATCATCATCATCATTTATCTTTATATGAATATGAATTTGATTTGAACATGAATGCTGATTTATTGAATGATAGTATTGTGTGCACATTGAGTCTTGACTCACCCCATTGTGGGAATTATTTTTCAGGTGATGAGCAGTGACGGACCGGGCCGGTGGACCATGAGGTGGCCATGCAACATTTAAAGATTTTTATTTAATTTGGACTTTATTTTATTAGTACCTTTAATTTTATTTGGATTTTACTTGATGTATTAAGGCCTTAAGGCCCAGTGGATTATTCTTTATGTTTGATTACTGTTAAGTTTCACGCTAAGAACGATATTGGATGTATTTAATTACATGGGCTTACAAGATTAAATAAATGGGTTTCCAATCTAAGCCCAACTCAAACAATAGTTTTTCTAAAAATTTACAAATTTTCTCTAAGTAACGAAAATGTTTGAAACCGGTTTACTTTAGGAACATACCAGATCCGGTCCATTCTCGTGGGCCGGGTGTGGGGTGTTTCAACATAAGAGATTTAGTCTGTACATGCCTTTGACTCAAATAGTATGCAAAACATATATATACCAAAGAGAGTGATAGTGTGGTCGACTTTCTTGATGATCCCCTGAGCCCGTAATTGAATCAACAATCTATAAAACAGAAATACAAACACAAACAGGGTAAGCTCACTAGCTTAGTAAGCCTTAAGCAACTTTAGCATAACATTAGAACATTTAAACATTTATTAACCATAGCATTTACTCTACATTATCATAATCCTATAATTCATCGAACTATAGTATAAACATATTTGACATGAATCTCATGCTCCTTATCACATAGGTGCAATATTCATATCAACTCTATTATCATATTCACAGCTTTTTACTAATAGCATTTCTACTAGTAACCGAACATCAACAAAATAGCACGTTTAAACTCAGATTCTATCTTTACCATTCATACATATCACCATTCTTAATATGCTATTTCAATTCAAGTAACATTAATCACAACTTACCTCACCTCTGATAAATTCAATGAGATTTGAACTTACCTGAGTATTTAGCTTAATAGGTTCACTATAATACACTCGAACCATTTATAACTTCTTCGTTTTAAAGTATCACCGGCATTAAGCCTGCTAGGCACGAAGCCCGAATCAAATCACCGGCACAAGGCCTGCTAGGCACGAAGCCCGAATATGTCACCGGCACTAAGCCTGCTAGGCACAAAGCCCGAATATGTCACCGGCACTAAGCCTGCTAGGCACAAAGCCCGAATCAAATCACCGGCACAAGGCCTGCTAGGCATTAAAGCCTGATATATAACACCGGCACAAGGCCTGCTAGGCTAATAGCCTGAGATATCGACATTTTCAACATTTCAATAATACCATAACCAATTAACTCACTTGAATTTCATAATTCTATCACATTTCAAATTCAACTAATCTTATTCATATTTTCTAAATAAAATCATTACATCATTGTATAATCCGCATATCATATTGATTATACACCTTTACATTGTATTAGCAAAACATATCCAATTCAATGTAACATCTTTACATTCGGCTATCACATAAAAATATGCCCAAATTTATCAAACATTGTCATTAAACACATTCATAATTCATTCTTTAATATAATCTAGCGTAAGGACTTACCTCGACTGTCGACGAACAACTTAAACCGGCTATTCGAGAACTTTCGTCTTTCCCCGATTCAATTCCGTTTTTCTTTGCTCTTGATCTAGAACACATTAAATTCAGCTCATTCAAGTACATTTCAATTCAATTTAGTCCCAAAACACATAAACATGCAAATTACCATTTTGCCCTAAGATTTCACATTTTACTATTTAGTCTTAATTGTACAAAACACAAAATACACAAAATTTGCCAAGACTATACAAGGGCGAATGTTCACAAGGGCATTATAAGTCCATTTCTTTCATTTATTTTGCAAATAAGCCCTCTAAAATTTACTTTTACAAATTAGCCCTAAATATTCAAATTCACCAAAATTTCCAATACCAAATATATTAATCTTAAACATATCTTTAATCTAAAACATCAAACATCAAAAACCACAAGAACATGTCAATGGCCGAATATCACAAATGCTTAGATTCAAAAATTTCAACATGGGTGGGTTAGTACTCTAAGCAACGATATCGAAACGTAAAATCAACAAAACCGAGCTAAAATTCTTACCTAATTGAACCAAATAGTTGCTTAAATTTCAAAGCTTCTTCAACCCCTTTTCTTAGCTACATTCGCCATGAACAAAGATGAATGAAAAATGGCCTTTTGTTTGTTTTACTTTAACATATATTAATTTATTATTAAATTACCTAACTAAACTTTATAATAAAATAACCAAACATTATATCTTAAGGACAAACTTGTCCATGACCGGCCACTAACTCATAAAAGGGGTTATTTACCCTTTCAATGCTTCACATTCTAAAGCCATGCTCAAATTAGCACATTTCACTTTAGTATGCCACTTTTACCTTTTACGCGATTAAGTCCTTTTTCTAAATTAAACACACAAACGATAAAATTTTTCCACTAAAATTTCACACATATTAATTCACATATAATAAGCATAAAATATAAATTTAAAATATTTCTCGGACCCGGATTCATGATCCCGAAACTACCATTCCGATTAGGGTCAAATTCGGTCTGTTATAAAACTTATAAATCTATATAAAATGAAATTCATCATCATATCCTGACTGCTTAGATGGATTGCTTCTACATGATTCTAGAATTCTCAGATATATTGAAACAAAGAGATCGATATTTTCTTGATATCAAAGATAGACAAACCGTACAACAAGATAAACAGAAGGTATCAAGTAGGTTCTTTTTTAAACCGTGTACATATACACTTGAACAGAAAAACAAAAGGTTAGAGAGGGAGAAAAGTCACTTTCAAGACAATATAATGCCAGAGAGAGACCAACAAGATTACTAGAACCAATACAAATTCTGCCTCTGGCTGAGTTGGATGTTCCTACAGTTCATGCATATGCCATAATAGATGGGGACTTCATGCATGATGACTTTTTTAGTTTATTAGGTAATGGAAACTAAATAAATCTGGCCATAAGGAATCAGCAAGAAAATATCACCTGATACCATAAAATCTAAATAGTAGATAAAAAGGAATTCAAAACGGGATCTAAAAATGGTTGTTGCTTTCTTTCAAAGAAACGGATAAGGAACAAGTTCTCCAAATTCTAATGTAGAAAGTGTACCACTAGTAAGTCAGGAACATGACACACATGTATAAGAACACCAGTGAGAACTTTTTCTCACTTCTAAACACTGCTTTGTCAAAAGAGAGCATGTAGGAAGAAAGAAATTCTTAAGACATACCTTGGACAGTCAACGAAGAAGTTGATTGCATGTTCTCAACATGACAAATTTTCCATGAGCATAAAGCTCTTGCTGTAAAAAAGTGTAGGCATCATTTTTCTTGAATAAATATTGATTGTGGCATGACATGGACACCACTTAATAGGGAGTGTAGTGAACCAATAAGGAATGAGAACTTCTCGATTTTTAATTTACATCTATAGACAAAGACCAAAACACGAATTGATTTTAAGAACGCACCTTCCCGGGATGTCCTACTTACTTTCTATATAACGGAAAATGTCTTTGCAATTTCTCATTGTAGACATTTCATCAAGTCCTCTAGAAGTTGGAATATCATACCACCTTCAACATGTTCTTTATCACAAAGATATAGCACAACATCTAACCAAATGAAATAGGTAAACCGAGAATCGATTAAAGTTGTAATCAAACAATCACATTATTGTCAAGATATCAATTCAAAGCCAAGCTCTATCTCGACTACCCATGTAGATAAAATGTTCATCTTGAAACAATTGACTAAGTTAGAAAAAATGGGGGATGGAGAGGACTAGAATTACAAGTATATCTATAAACGTATCTTTTTCCCAATACTAAACTATTCAATAAAATCTAGAACATGAAAATGAACAACCAAGTCAACAACCAAAATGACAGAATAGATGTCACTCGGACTCAGGTGTGAATGTTGAATGTGGGTATATCTATATATGTTTAAACATGCATATTCGATTAGGGAGTAATCAAGCAAAGCTCACTGGTTCAAGAGATAGTATCAAGTAAACTGACTTTAAGTAAATTCAGTACCCATTTCATACGCAGCAATGAAAGATTATCATAAATTCATAACAGAGAGATTCTTATAATATCAAGAACATTGAGGTACAACTACACCAAGCTTACGTAAAATCTTAACTTAAAACTACAAGTAGACTAGTAGGCTAAAATGCAAAACAAATGTCTACCATTTGCCTCTACTCTAACAAGTTCTAAAAACCTACATCAAGAAATCTGTAATTTAATGACTCCAATGCTGTAATTTAAAAACCTACATTAAGAAATTGTTTCTACTAACATTTCGAGTCAACAATGAAATGAACACAATAGTAATGAGCAAACATGAGTCATTGAAGAACACTAAGTAAATTAAGCAATGCTAAAATTTTCAAATTTGTCATAGTTTCCCTTGACAGTAGACATACCAGCACCTTAACAAATAACTTCTTTATTTATTTTTAATCTGTAGCTTAAAAACAGAAATATATTTAAGAAGGGAGTCATCACAATTACATACCCATCAAGTTAAACAAGCGAAATGGTGATAACTCAAACTTGATCTTTGAAAGAGAAACAAAAGCCCACGAAACAGCTCCAACCAAAGGTAAAACCTCCCACACCTGTATTACTGCATAACATTAGCCCTTATTAGCAAATTACAATGTAACCGACACATATCCAGCTACTATCATGAATCAAGAGACGAATTATTTTCAGTGCTTTGGACCCATATATGTATTTAGAGTTTCATATTTGGAATAGTTTTTAGTAAGGAAGAGTTCAGGTCTTCTATTATTTTCTTCTTAAAATTCATAAGCAATATGTTATCATGAAACATTATTTTGTCATCAGTAAATTCAAAATCACGAGTGAAATTCTTTTTCTCTTCAAAAAAGAAGTTGTTCAATTATTTATTCCCTTAAATAAAACAACGAATAATGCAATAAAATTGGATATAAATGAAAAAGAAAACCTATAAAGGCTAAATAAAAATGAAGGAATCTAGTTTTTGCAATACTAACCTTTCATTCATGATCTACTAATTTGGACTTGTAGAGGATTGAAGGATGCAAGTCACACTGCAAAAACATATATCAACACACCTATAAGAACTAAAATCCCATTCCAATCCCCTGAAATATAAAACAAATCATATCCAAGTTTGATATTATAAACAAGGCATAGTGCAGTAGAAGAAGCAGAATAAAAAATAAATAGGTAACTCAATCAAGCACTGACAGAGAAAATAAGTAAACTATTGAGTCCATAAAACCAAGATAATATAACCCAATTTTCCCAAACATTGAGAAGCAGATCCCCACAAATGAAAGTAATAAAGCTAACCAACTATAACGAATATCAAATAATAAAGAGACAACAAGAAGATCAATTTAATACCAAATAAAGCTGAAATCAAATTGTTTAAGTTCCCAGATCACTTCTCATCCTTGCAAAATATATCTCTTTCTTTAATGCACTTCTTAATTAGAAGTGACTGTCAGAAATATATCATTAAGAAATTTCATGAATAGGTTGATACCAAAAACCCATCAAATTGATCGATTTGATTAAATAAATACTAAAAATTCATAAAAGTTAAAAATTACAATTGATTTTTTAACCCAATTCAACCACTCCATTTCGTTAGTAAATCAACTAATCTGATACCTCTCTTCGAATCGATAGCTTGATCAATTTCCAATCCGATTCAAACAATCATGCTATTAGACTTGAATAGATAGCTCAACTCTTGGACATGTCTATCATATAACCAAAAACATATGATTTACACATGTCAAGCCCTTGATCTCTCAACACAATCACAAATAATTAAAAAAAAAAAAACCTCAATTGATGCCTGAATTGAATCCTTAAAGCAAAACAGATCTACCAACAATAATGATGCTACAATGTTGGAAGCAAAACCATGTTTTTCCATTTTAATTTTCAACCTTGTAATAATTTTGTACCTTATTAGACAAAATTGGAGAGCTAAAATTTAACAGAGTATGAAACAAGCTTCTAAACTATGACCTGCTAAACAGTTCCTCGATCCAAACTCGAAAATCAGTTAAACTCAGCAGTTCCTTGATCCAAACTTGAAACTCAGTTAAACTCGTTACCTATAGTACGATGCCATAACGTATAGCAAAACTACTGATGCGGTTGTCACTATGAGTTCCTGTACATAGAAAGTTCACCACCCGGTATGTTTATTTTTAACCTTTTTTTCCATATATTTGGAGGATCGTATCGTATCCTCGCACCCATGTCGACCATGTGTTAGATATCGGTTTGATGTTGTTACCGGTAAGTGTAGAGAACGGCAGTATATAACCGCCAATGTACTCAATCAAGTTCAAAATACCCGTGTATGCCTGCAAGAATATTCGAGCAGAATGTCATCGCCGAGACTACAATGAGGAGAAACTCATATAATCGAAAAGGAAATATCTAATTATGGACTCCGAGTTGTAAGGTTTTCATTTTTCAAGCTTAGAGAAGTTGAACAACATCACGTACCAGAGAGGACAACGCAATACAACCGAAAACTAGTGCAAGTGAACGGAGAAGCCTTTTTTCCATTCGCAGGCCTCACCCATCATCTTCACCTTCTTCCTGTAATTGACAAATTGAAGAAATAAATCGGTGGGCGAAACCGATTTGGGGGATTTTGGTTTGGGGATTTTGGGAAATGGATATAAGGAAATTTTCGGGACTTAGGAAACTTAAGGTTTGGGGAAATGAAAATCGGGTTTATAGGGATAGTGAACTTAGTTTTTTAGCAGAAGAAAAACAAGTAGTTTTGTGTATGAAATTTTGTGGCGTTTTTACTAAAAACGCCACTATAGCTCCATTTTTATGGTTTTTTTTTTTATAAAAACGCCACTAATGCTACTATTACATAATTTTATTTTATTTTCCATTTTTAGCCTATATTTTTCATTCAAAATTTTTGTACTAAGATTATTATTTTTTGAATTTTTATTTTATTATGTTTTGAGTATTGAACTTTTTAACTAAAATATTAAATATTAAATATTTAAGTTTTTAGTTTTAAATTTTAAATTTTAATTTTTATTATTAAATTTTAAAAATTTAATTACTATTATCAACTCTTTTAGGAATTTTTTCTTTATTTTTACATCAACATTATTCTTTTAAGTATGGTCTGTATTAGTTGTTTAGATTTTTATATAAATGGCATTTAATTATATGTATACACCTAAATTTTGATATAGATACATCTCAAAATTATATATGGATTTTGGTTTAATGTGTAATTATAGATGTGAAAATCTAATTATGGTTTAAATGTATAGTTGAAACTTTAATTTTGATTTAATCATACACATTATTTTAAAATATAAATACATCAATATATTTTTATATTGAATAAATATAAATTATGCATGCAATATATAAATAAAAATGATGTTAATTATATCAATAATTGTGTTAATATTTTACAAGATCAGGATCAAATTAAAGTTCATGTATACAATTGCACACTAAACCATTGTTCATGTATGCTTTTGGGATTTAACCCATTTTGATATATATATATTTTTTTAAAATAATAATTTACATTTATCTTATTTTGATTTATATTCTAAAAAATCCAAGATTAATCCCTAAATCATAAACCTTAGACCCTAAATATTACACCATAAACCACAAACACCAAATCCTAAACCCTAAACTCAAAACCCCAAACCAAAAATCCTAGACCATAAAACTCAAACCCTAAACTCTAAATCACAAACCTTAAACGATAATCCGAGACCAAATTTTTGGGAATTCATGTGGCCAATGTTAGTGTAGTACAAAACAAATATTTTATATTCTTATATTAAATAATATGGGTGTAGTACAAAATAGCATGAACCTCAATAAATTCCAAATATTTTTCAGTTTTCAAACAGTATCCTTAAACCTTAAACCCAAAACCTTAAACCCTAAACCCAAACTATAAAACCCTAAACCCTAAAACTCAAACTATAAAACATAAACCCTTAACCCAAAATAATAAACATTATATCATAAACCCTAAAACTCTAAACTATAGACATTTAATCTTAAATTCTAAACCCTAAAACAAATTTTTTTTTGCGACACTTTTATAAAAAACGCCACTAAAGCTTACCTTTTGCGGCGTTTTCCTAAAAATGCCGCTAAAGCTCAAAAAATGAACGACGTTGGTTTGCTCAGATCTAAAGCTTACCTTTTGTGGCGTTTTTATGAAAACGCCGCTAATGCTCAGATCTATAGCGGCGTTTTTACTAAAGCGCTGCTAATGCTCAGATATTTAGCGGCGTTTTTACGAAAGCGCGCTAATGCTCAAATCTTTAGCAGCGTTTTCACGAAAGCGCCGCTAATGCTCAGATCTTTAATAGTGTTTTCACGAAAGCGCTGCTAATGCTCAGATCTTTAGCGGCGTTTTGGCCAAAAACGCCGCTAATGCTCAACTTTTTGCGGTGTTTTCTTTCAAACACCGCTAATGTATAATATTTGTGGCATTTTTTTTATTAAAACGCCACTAAAAACTTTGCTAAAAGTCTATTTTGGTGTAGTGAACCTAACAATCATACATGCTTTGTTAAAAGAATATAGTTTGGTTTGAAAAATATGAATTATTAAGCTTTGAAATGAATTTAAAAACTCAAAAATATATTAGAAAATAAATTAAAAGTTGAGACATGAACGATCATAAAATCACTTCATTCAGGCTGCCCACCTCACCTGACGGTTCAACTTATAATGGATAAAGGATACATGGTCTTGGTTAACAACAATTGTTTCTTGCATGTTGATTACATCTACAAACATCATCATTACGTTTGGTAGAGTTCATACATTTCAACCTTATTTTTTGGGCTCACCTTAGACTAATATTTTGATTTGTTGTAATGGCTGATTACAACCTTTAAGGATCAAAGCTTTATTACCGGGAAGGCAGTCATAGCCAAATTGTAACAGGGTTTTGAGCTAATATGTCTAGTTTTACCCCTTTTTTTAATATTTATCTTTGATAGCTAGGGTTCACACCCTAAAATAAAAACTTTTTCATTTATATCCCTTTATAATTTATACAATTTTAAATTACTAATGGTAAAAGTATATTTTAGCCTCCCAAAAATGATAAAATTTTGATTTAATATTTTAAAATTATAAAGATATAGACTATTAAAATGGTGAAATTATATTTTACTATCATAAAAATATATAATTTAATTCCACCTCAAACAAAATTTCTGGCTTCACCCTTGACCCAAATGATAGGGCAGATCAAATTGGATCAAGTTCAACTTGTTGGGCATAAGAGAAAACCAAATTGAAGAGGATTGAACTCTAAGTTGATGATTAAGAACATGAAACACAAGAACAAACCAAGTGAGAATAGGGCAAATCGGCAGCAAACAAAACTAAGTAAAAGAAAATGTTAAAGAACAATAACTAAATATGGCATAATGACTTATTTCGCTCTCCAACTTTATAAAAAAGTTATTTTGGCCCTCCATTTAATTTTTCATCTTTTTTAGCTCTTAAATTTGCATTTTTTGTCAAATCACCCCAAATTGCCATGTGGATGGCACATCAATATTTAATTAATTTTTAAATTTTAAAAATTGTAAAAACTAATTTTAAAAATTAAAATTCATTTAAAACTATTAAAAATTATAAAAATTATAAAAAAATATTTTAAATATTAAAAATTAATTAAATGCTAATATGTCATCTACGTGGCAATTTGCATGTATGCCATGCCAGCAAAGTTAACAAACTTTAACTTTTCCATCCATTTTGGGGTGATTTGACAAAAAATGCAAATTCAAGGGCTAAAAGAGGTAAAAAAAATTAAATGGAGGGTTAAAATGACTTTTTTGTGAAGTTGGAGGACCAAAAAAGTCATAATGCCAATAAAGATAAAAGAGATTTGAAGTGGGTGATAATTGGATCTCGTATGAGAGACAAGTTGTTGATGAGAAATCCTTGAATTTTGAAACCTAAACTTGAACAAGAAGATTAAGCATTAGATTTGATGGAATGTGATGAAAAGACAATACCTTATGAAACCCTTTGAAGAAGAAACTTCAACAAGTCTCACAAATGGTTCTAACCAACCCCTAAGGTCGAACCCTAGTAAATTGGATGGTGAATAGTTTTCCACAACTTCAAGAAGAAAACCAAGAAGAAAATAACTTCTAAAATAAACAAGAAAGATATATTGCAAAGAAAGAAAATCAAAGAGTTGGATTAAATCAAATAATGAATAGACATCTTTATGAATAATGAAGATGCATTTATATTGGCTAGCTAATTACATTAAAATAAAACTCCTAAATAAAAAAAACTTTAATTAATTTAAACAAGAAGTAGTTCTAATTGAACTAAACTTTCTTCTTAACTAAGAAACATAAAACTTCTAAACAACTTAAATACTTTAAAATATCTTTAAATTCATAATAAATAAATAAACAAGATATAAAATCTAAAAAATACAATATTGGGCTCATATATAATTAAATTATGTCTTTTAAATCGAACTCAATATAATTTAAACTCAAATTAAATACCAAAATTCATAAATTCTCGTAATAATCTCGTTTAAAAATTATGTTCATTCAGTATTCACTAAAACGAACATAACAATTAGGTGATTCAAAGTGCATTTCGAAGCTAAGAAATAGCTCTATCATTGGTCAGAAGACATCTCGATAAAAAAAAGCCTGGATCCCATCCAAAAATGCATTATAAGTCAACTGATTTTTTAGATTTGAAATTGGTAGATTTTGTGAACTTAACTTAATAAATTTCATCCCATTTGTGCATGTATCAAACTTCTACCTTCACATATCATAACTCTAAGCCTTCACTCTCTCACCACTAGTCTCAATCTTTTTTATCTCTTACCTCTCGTCTTAGGTGTCATCGTATATTTTATTTTATTTTTCATCTTCTTAGATAAAAAAAACTTTTTTTTTTGTTTCAAAACCTTAACCTTTTTTCCCCTTTTTTCTTTTCTTATTTTTGAAAGGTCTGATTTTTGGAGATCAATTTCAAATCTTTTTGGGTGTTTCCAATTATTACTTTTTCTTTTGTAGTAAAGGAGAGACAAGCTCAAGTTCAGTAACCTTTACATAAGAAAAACTCTTTCAAAAGTAATTCCAGCTCTATTTTCAAGTAGAATACACCTCGAGTCTAGAGGAAGAGCATTAAATTTGTGTTCTAGTGGCTTATCATAAGCTAACTTTGCTATGTGATCGGCTACCTAATTCACTTCTCATTAGATATGGCAGAATTAAACCTCCTAATCTTTATTACACAAGTCTACAATCCTCCTAATTAAACCCAATCTGTTGTTAGTAGCATGTTGAGCATAAATCATATCAATAACAATTTTATTATCACACTCGATGATAATTTTGTGAAAGCGCTATTCCGAAGTTATAACCAATCCATCAACTATCACCCAAAGCTTTGCTTGTGTATATTACGATAGAACCTTGTGATCTAATCCTCATTTTCAATACAAATGATGTCAGTAGCAGCAACATCCTACGATTTAATCTAGGAAAAGTTAGAGTTAAAGTTTTATTTGTACGAATTTATGTTAATTTAGTTGTCTTTGGTGTTTCTTTATAACTTTTTGATTTGATTTTATATTGTTTTTATGTTAGGTTTGCATTGTACTAGATTTGTGTATTACATTCTTATTGGACAATGTACATTATGGTTGTTGTGATTATATATAACATCACATTCCTTTAAAAGTATATCGGGTTATTCATGTTCTATAGAAACTTCTTCCGAAAGTTCTAAAAGAACCAAAATTAAATGGGTTCTATGTAGTAGACTTGCACAATATTAGCACTTTTAAAGCAAATACTGACTTCAAGACTGATTACAGGAGAATTTGAAAGAATGCTTGAAAAAAATGTTGCCTCATGCAAATTCTAAGCCTAAACCTAACCTTAAACTAAGGATTAGACAATCATTATGATATGCCTAGTGGAAAAGACTGGTTCTCCACGTACAGTTCAATTGAAGGTGGAGTTGTGTTGATGGGGAATAACTCTTTATGTAAAATATTTGGAATCGGAACAATACAAATTAGGATGCATGATAAAATTATTCAAACACTGTCAAATGTCAAGTATGTTTCAAATTTAAAGAAAAATCTCATCTCATTAGGAATTTTGGATTTTAACGGTTGTAGGATAGTTATTGAATTAAATGGCTTAAAAGTTTCTCGTGAGGCTCTTGTTATGATGAGAGGACAGAAAAAGGGTAGCCTATACGTTTTGCAAGGGTCAACAATTACTGGTGAGGCTGCGATTATCGAAGAAAAGCCAAAATTGCCACCACGTCGCAACGACACAACGTGACTCTTTCTTCACTAATTTTGATTCAATCAAACTTTGGCACATGCGACTGGGTTATATAAGTGAGAAATGAATGTCATTCTTGTGCAATAGAGGTCTTCTCAAAGACACTAGAGTTGGTAAGTTAGGTTTTTGTGAGCATTGCATTTTCGAGAAACAAATCCGAATCAGTTTTGATTCAGTAGTGCACATAATAAAAGGGACTCTATATTACGTTCATTTCGATTTTTGGGGTCTACCTTTTGATATTTCAAAAGGAGGTAATAAATATTTCCAAACTTATTGATTATTACTCTAGAAAAGTTTGAGTTTATTTTTTGAAACAGAAAAGTGAAGTCTTCGAAATCTTCAAATAGTGGAAGACACTGTTAGAAAAACAAATCAAAAAATTCGGGAAGTGATTGAGAACGAATAATGGTCTTGAGTTCTATTCGTCAGATTTTAATGATTTCTTCAAACAGGAAGGAATTGAAAGACATTGAATCGTCGTTGGAACTTCACAGTAGAATGGAGTTGTAGAAAGAATAAATACAACTTTGCTGGAAAAGGCTCGATGCATGCTTTCTAATACAGGCATAGGGAAGGAATTTTGGGCTAAACTCATAAACCTAACAAGTTATTTGGTAAATTGATCTCTTCATTCAGCATTGAACGGTAAAGTTCTAGAGGAGACATGCTTACGTAATCTTCCTAATTATTCTAATTTTAGAATTTTCGATTGTCCTGCTTATGGTAAAGTTAGCCAAGGAAAGCTCAAACCAATGTCCATTAAATGTATCTTTCTGGGATACCTGCCGATATAAAAAGTTTTAAGTTATGGTGTTCAGAATCCGTCAAAATAATTGTTAGCAGAGATGTTAAGTTTGATGAATCTGTCATGTTTCGATAAAAAAAGGAGACTTTTACTTTTAAAGACACAACAAATCAGAGTGTCTCAAGCAAGGTGGAATTAAAAGTCAAAACAGGGGGTGACGTCACGATGAGCAAATGCCCAACGTCGCAACAACATGATGAATAGGGGGCTCGTCCCGACAAAGAGTCTCACAATATTGCGATGACACAACAAAATTTTGATTCTTGTAAGTTTGAAGTTGTTTCTAATCTGTTTAGAGTGCCATCCGACCTTCAAGTACCCTCGTCATTTCAATTAACTAATTATAAGTTGACTCGTGACAGGAAAAGGCAAGAAATACGACTACCACATAAATATTGTGAAGGAAACCTAGTGGCTTATGCTCTAAGTGTTGCTAAGAGAATTGATTCGATTGATCCTTCGTGTTATTATGAGACAGTTCAAGTCTTCGATTCTAGCAAATGGATCGTTGTAATGGAAGAAGAGATGGAATCACTTCAAAAGAATGGGACTTGGAGGCTAGTTAAACCACCCATCGGTAAAAGAATCATTGGTTGCAAATGAGTGTTTAAAAAGAAGAAAGGTTCGAGTCCTAACAACACTAAATACAAGGCAAGACTAGTTGCAAAGGGCTACAGTCAAGTGGAGAGTTAATTTTCATGATATTTTCTCTCTCCTTTTGAAACGTATGTCCATTTGGGCAATTTTAGCCCTTGTTGCATCAAATAATCTTGAGTTAGAGCAGTTAGATGTAAAGAATACTTTCCTTCACAGTGACCTTGAAGAGTACATCTACATGCAATAACTGGAAGGCTTCAAATTTGAAGGTAAAGAAGATCATGTTTGCCTCTTACAAAAGTCTTTGTAAGGTTTGAAGCAATCTCCTCGACAATGGTATAAAAAGTTTGACTCTTTCATGTTGAGTATTGGTTTTTCTTGAAGTAAGTATGACAGTTGTGTTTATCTACAATGTATTGATGATGTTTCTTTTATATATTTGTTGCTTTATGTTGATGATATGTTAATTGCGGCTAAGAATCCATCTGAAATTGATCGTCTTATAATCATGCTTAACTCTAAGTTTTAGATGAATGACTTAGGTGTAGCAAAGAAAATTTTGGGGATGGAAATTTTGAGAGAGACGTCTGGGGAAATTATTTTTATCGCAAAAAAGGTACATCAAGAAGATCCTTGAGCGATTTGAGATGCATGATGCAAAATCGGTAAGTACTCCTTTAGTTGCACACTTTAAATTCTCAATTTCAGATTTCCCATAGAATGAAGAAGATGAAAGGTGCATGTCAAAAGTACCTTATTCAAGCGCAGTTGGAAGCTTGATGTATGCAATGGTATGCACTCGTCCCGATAATTCACATTATGTTAGTGTTGTTAACCGATACATGGCGAATCCTAGTAAGTTACACTGGCATGCAATTAAGTGGATTTTCAGATATTTACTAGGTACTTCTGACATGTGCTTAAAGTTTGGAAGAATTCAAAAGGGTCTAGTTAGATATGTTGATTTTGATTATGCAGGAGATTTACATAGAAAAAAGTCTATCACATGTTACCTATTTGCTTTTGGGAATTGTGTCATTAGTTGAAAAGTGACACTTCAAGCTACAGTGACTTTGTCGACTACTGAAGCAAGCAGAATACATGGTAATTATAGAAGCAGTAAAAGAAGCAATTTGGTTAAGGGGCATGTTCAATAACTGGTAAGTGAAAAAAGGGCAACTATCATATATTGTGATAGCCAAAGTGTCATACATCTCACCAAAGATTAAATGCATCACGAAAGAATGAAGCATATAGACATTCATTATCATTTTGTTCGAGAGGTGATCATTCAATGGGATATTCATATTTTTAAAATTGGCACAAAACACAATCCGGTCGACATGTTGATAAAGAGCCTTCTAGTTTCAAAGTTCGAGCATTGCTTGGACTTAGTAAGTATTTGACAAAAAACCAGTTAAGCCTGTAATATGGCTTAACAAGGGAGTTGATCCAAATACAAGTCAAGGTGGAGATTTGTGAAAGAATGCCTCTTATTTTGACCAAAATTTATTTTGACTTTTCTTCTTCTAGTTAAACTTTGTTTTAGTTTCCCACTTAAACTCAAATTAACCTAGAATTGTTGTAGTCATATATGCTACAAATTTCAGCCTATAAATAGGATTTGGTTATGTTTGACACAAACAAAAATATTTAGATTGAGAGAATTTTGTTCTTTGTTTCGAAGGGTTTTTCTTGTGGGGTTTCAGGTTTTCTTTTAATTCTCTCCATCTTTTGTATTTTCCTTTATTATAGTGAAATCTCTTTTTTCCCGTGGCTTTTTATCTTTTTTGAGGAGTTTTTTCACGTAAAATTTATGTGTTTGGTATTTTTTATTCTTATTTTCTTCACTATATTAGTTGTTTAATCGGGTTTATCCCTACATAATGTCATATAATTTTATTAGGATTTCATATTAACATTTTTAAAAATAAAATCAAATTACTTTTTTTTTTTACGGATATTCTATTTCTTTTACCATTATTAGTATAGTAATTTGAAACTCAAACTTACTTAATTTGTTCCAATAACTTCTTTATTTGGTTTTATATAATTGAGAATACAATGCTAGCAAGCATATAGAACACATATGTTAAATACAAACGGTAATAATAAGACGAAAATGGATATAAACGAGTAAAACCGATATGTCTAAAAGGATAATAAATGTAAAACGAAAGAATTATAAGTTTATATGACGACTTTACAAGCACGGAGAATAAAGATAACAATAATAATGATGATAATAACGATAACAAAATGATATTGAGATGTAAATATAAATAGGAATATATAAGATGTGATGACCTAAATGAAGATATAAGTATATGTGAAATAATATAAGTATAAATATACGAATGAACGTTAAATAAATAATAATATATACATATATATGTAAATAATATAATAAAAGTGATAAAAATAAAATAATAATGATAATAATAATATTAATAAATAAATAATAATAAAGTGATAATGATAGATAATGTTACATTAATGAACGAATAATAATAAATAAATAAATAAGTAAGAATAAAAATGAAAATAATAATGATAATAGTAATGGTATTAGTAATAAAAATGAAACAACAATGGTAATAATAATAAAATAATAATAATAGTAATAATAATATTAAAATAATAGTAAGAATAATAAGAATAAGAATAACAAATAACTAAAACAAGTAAGTAAAGATATATATACATATTATTTTAGATATGCTAAAAAATATAAAAGAGCAAGAAATAAACAAATAGAAATGTAATAATAATATAATAATGAAAAATAGGGTAGTAAAATAAAAATAATAAAAATAATAATACATAACAATATATAAGAATATAAAAAAAATAAATGGAGAATGCAAATAACAAGATCGTGGAATAAACAAACTAATAAAATAATAAATAACTAACCATTAAATAAATAGATGAATAAATTAAAGAAATAATAAAGAACTAAGCAATTAAATAAATAAATAAAGAGTTAAAATAAAAGGGACTTAATAGTCGTTAAAGTGAAATTAAAAGGTGTAATTTAGATAATAAAAAAATGCTGACGAGGGCCAGAATGTAGCGCGCGGGAACCAACAAGGACCGCATGGGAAAATATCCCAGGTCTTGATGCGCTGTGCTTCAAGAGGACCAAATCGAAAACAAAATGGAACCTGAGGGCCAAAGTTTAAAGAACAAAAAGATGTAAAATAGGGCTTAATCGAGCGGTGCTTACGAAGAGAGGGACCCTTTGCAAATATCCCTTCAAGGGTCATGCAAGAATCCCTACCACAAAACAGTGCCGTTTTCCCCAAAACTTATAAAACCCTTTTTATTTTCTACAAAAACTTATTTCTAACCCTAAAAACAAAAACATTCAGCAGCCAACATTTTTTATTTTTATTTTCTATTTTTTTCTCCTCTCTTCCTCCTTTTTTAGCCCGACGATTGGGCTTCCGTAATCGCTCGTCGCACCACCACCAGGTCTGGTGGCCAACGACGCATGGCGGTGAGGGTCTATCGGACTTGCTTGCTGCCCGTCGCACCACCACCGCAGACGGTGGCCGATGTGCATTATATATACATTAAATTATAAATATATATCATTAAAATATATATTAAATTATTAATTTTTATTAAGGATATAATTATAAAATAATAATTACTTAAAATTTCTTGAAATGCTGGTATTGCTTACATTATAATATAGATATATATGATGTATGATGTGGATAGAGGACGGTACCCACAATTCCAATTGGATATAGAAAATGATAATATTGGATTTTGCCATCTCCATCGAGAAAAAGTGATACCGTGTCCGCGTTCACAGCTTCACATGATACTTAGGTGAGAGAGCAATTATATTGGAAAGGAACAAAGGTAGGAAAAGGGCAAGCATATGCCCTTTTTCTTCCTAAATTACTTCCCTTTTCTTTTCTTTAAAAACCCACCAATTTGACATTGTAAGATGAGAATTCTAGTCTCATATCGGTATAAATCACGTCTTCTTTTTATCCATGGAAACGGACCAACTATCACACTACAATATATACCCAATGCATGTATTTTCAACATACCCTATTTAATATTTCATGTAATACTACGACCAAAAAGTTTATAATTCGTATACAGTTAGGCATAAAGTAAAGAATAATCAAAACTCTTGTAAAAAAATATTTTACTAAAAGTAAGTCATAAGCGTGACTAAATATTACCTATTGTGATTAATTTATTACCAACTCTTATACTAAAACCTGGTGAAAAATAATACTCTTGCTTAGGGGTGAATGTTCGATTGAATTGAGTCAAATCGAATAAAAAAATTTCGAGTTAATTGAGTTGACGAGTCCTATTTTATCATTCTAACTCGCTTTGAATTTTTTTCGAATCAAGTTGAGTGAAATGAAATTTGAGTCGAGTTGAATCGAGCTAAATTAAAAAATTAAACACGTCAAATTAAAATCTCGTTACAGTATAATTAATTCCATGTTAGAGCACATAAATTTGAAACCATATATATTTGAAAACTTTTTCAAAGCTACAAAAAAGAAAAAAAAGAAAGAGAGAGGATATTTTAGTATGATAAACTTGAATAATTAATTAATTAATTTAGGTCCCAAAGTTATTATTTTAGAAAATTTTAAAAGTTTTAACTTTATATATTCTTTAGAATCTTTTCTTAAAAATATAAATTTTAAAATTTTTATAAATATTTTGAATTTTAAAATTATTTTATAATTTTGTTGAGAGAGACCAATTTGATTATTTTTAAAATTGACAGGACCAAAAAATATTTACATTAATATATTATCCGAATTGTAAAATTTAACTCGAATTACCTATTTAAATTAATTGAATAATTTGAAATTAAATTTCTTTTTCGATTATCTTTTCAAATTAAATCGAATTTTACTCGTTACTAAACATAACATACTAAAAAATATTAAAAGTTTTGAATAGGTTATCATTTATGGAAAGCATTATATATATAAAAATTAATTTTAGTAAAAAGGAATGACACGTGGTTGCTGGATGAATATTGGCAACGGCTCCCTCAGTTGGTTGCATGTAATGTAAGTGGTTTAATTAAAAATTACCTTTTTAGTATCTCTAATTTGGATGACGACGTGCAAAATGTCCTTTTGGATAGATGGGAATATCATTTCATTATTGTTGCCGCCATATCTTTCCAATTTTAAGGTTATCATTTTCTCCCATTAATTTAATTTAATATTTTAATTTTAAGTTTATTTGGTTGGAAGATTATTTAATTAATATTTTTACATATAAAAGAATTATTTTAAATAATTCAATTGACTTTCAAATTTGTTTTTATATATATAAACTTTGGATTGGCCTTATTGGATAACTTTATTCTAAATTATATCAAAATTTCATATTGGTTTTTTATTAGAATTGATCCCTAAATTATTATTTTTTCTATTTTATATTTGTTTAGAATAAATTAAATATAATTTTTATTGGAAGATTTAATATTTTTATTTTATTTAAAAATTTAGTTTTCCTATTTATTTGAATAAAATAAATGTAATTTTAAATCGCATAAATGGAAAAACTAAATTCTTAAAGTAATATATATTTGTTTGACCAAATGACTTAAAAAGTTTTTTAAAAATGTTGAAAAGACAATGACTTGTTCTAGAAAGAGAGAGCTTTCCCTAAGAGGTTATAATTTTCATCCATCCATGAAACAATGGAAGGAATGATAGTTAGTTCCTTTTTACTGCTTAAGGCGAAACTGTAGAGATTAGTGATTTGACGACTTCACTCACTCAACTCTTTATCTTTCTGTGGCTGCCAATTCAATGTATAAGCAACTCTTTGCCTTTGCAAAAGGATAAATAATTAAATATACATTTTCTACCTAAATTTCACTTTAAGCTTTGAATTAGCTTTTAAAAGTTTTTTTTTTAAATTAGGTTAAGGTTCAATTTATTGTTAAACTATTTTTTCTAATTAATCTCTTGAATTTATCTTTTAGTTCAAATAAATTATTTATGGTAAGCAAATTCATATTCTGAGTTAAATTGAAAATTTTAGTTTAGATATTTAATTAGACCAAAATAAATTTGAGTTATTAAATTAAACTTTAAAACTAAGTTTTAAATATGTAGCTGGAGAAATAAAAAGCTTTAAGTAGCAATCTGAAACTTAAAATAAGTTGAGGTTACCCTTTTTGCAAAAGTGTTCATACGTATGATAACCCCTAGCTGGCTCGCCATCTAATCAGATATGATTTACAATTTTATAGTACACTTTGAGATAATTATTCAATGCATTTTATCTATACTTTTGTCCAAATTTTGTGGGGTTCTTTTTCCTTGTGATCGAGTTATGTTTTCTCCCAAATAAGATGTACGTTTGTGGAAAAGGTAAACAATTATCATCATGACCAGTGTAAAATGTGAGCTTTTATTTATTTATTATATTTATTAGCAACTAATCAAAAGCCATATTAGAATCTAGTTGGCCAGGCCTGCTCAACCCATGATTATATTGAGAATTTTAGAGCAGCAAACTGGGGCTCTTTTCATTTTCAGGTTCCTACATCCTAGTATGTTTGGCCAGCACAAGTGGTGTTACTTAAAAATTCACCATGTATGATGTTTAATGTAAGTAGTATGAGAGGAGGCAATGCATCTCCAAAGCTTTAGAATATATACTAGGTTTTATTTAAAAACCCACATGCTAGGAGTTAAAAATTGTCATGGTCGGAAAGACAAAAAAGATTGTCAAAGTGAGTGGGTCCTTGTTGAAATCTTCTTCAACTTTAGTTTTTTACATGCAAAACATAAAATAATTGATGTGCCATATCTCTTCCAAATTCCAATCATCATCACAATCAGCACTATCACCTACACTTTGTTGGACCCCACGGCCGTTTTTCCTGTTAATTGTCACCTCTCACTTTCATTCCGTCCTTCATAGTTTGTGTGATCTCCTCTGAAATTTTATGATTCATTCAAGTACCGCCGTCCACCCCCCCCCCCTCTCTTCCCCCCTCTTATAAAACCCCATTGTTTCATTTCTCCATTTGGCCAAGACCCAGTCACCAAACCAAAGCAACCCCCCACCCTCCCCCCTCACCTCCAATATGAGGCTTGCTGCCATTGCTGTTACTTTCAACCCATTCAATTCGCCTGCTACTCCAAAGCTCACTCAGTTGTCTATTCCGTCCACCACCACCATTAATCCTCTCAAGATCAACACTCATGAGAACCCACAGTTTTCATGGAAACATGGCTCGTTTCTAACTCATTCTAACTCGGATAAACTTGCCAAGAATTGGATGGAGTATCAAGGGATCAACAACTGGGAGGGCTTGCTTGACCCTCTCGACGATACTCTACGTAGTGAGATTCTAAGATACGGCCAATTCGTCGAAGCAGCGTATCGGTCTTTCGACTTCGACACTTCTTCGCCTACTTTTGGGTCGTGTAAGTTTTCCAAGAACTCGCTGCTCACTCGGTCTTGCATTCGGGAGACTGGTTATAAACCCATCAAGAACTTGCGTGCCACGTGTGGGATTCAACTGCCGGGTTGGATAGACCGGGGACCTAGCTGGGTTTCGACTCAGTCCAGTTGGGTCGGTTACGTGGCGGTGTGTCAGGATAAGGAGGAGATCGCCAGGCTCGGCAGGCGTGACGTGGTGGTTGCCTTCAGGGGCACCGCCACTTGCTTGGAGTGGCTGGAGAATCTACGTGCCACGCTGACTTCCCTGCCCGATGACGTACCCAATGTGGGTTCTCATGGCGGTGGGGCCATGGTGGAAAGTGGGTTCTTGAGCCTCTACACTTCCGGTAACGCCACGTGTCCTAGCTTGCAGTCCATGGTGAGGGAAGAGATCGGAAGAGTACTCGAAGCCTACGGCGACGAACCCTTGAGCTTGACCATCACCGGCCACAGTCTCGGTGCGGCTCTAGCTACGCTTGCGGCGTACGACATAAACTCCAACTTCGGCAATGCACCACCGGTAACCGTCATCTCTTTCGGCGGACCAAGGGTCGGGAACCAAAGCTTCAGGTGTCAGCTAGAGAAACGGGGGACCAAGATTCTACGTATAGTGAACTCCGATGACCTGATCACCAAAGTGCCAGGCTTCGTAATCGAAAACAGCGACATGGCCGTCAATGTGGCGGGGCTGACGAGCTGGGTCCAGAAGCGCGTGGAAGAGGCGCAGTTAGTATACGCCGACGTAGGGCAAGAGCTAAGACTGAGCAGCAAAGAGTGCCCGCACTTGAGCAAGGGAGGCGTGGCATCATGTCACGAACTCAGTACGTATCTGGAATTAGTAAATGGTTTCGTTGGTTCAAATTGTCCTGTTCAACTGCCAAGAGAGTTTTAGGTGAACACCATAAAAAAAAACTGGCACCTTTGTAGTCTGTAGATAGCAAATTCATTTATTGGAAAACATACATGTATTATATATATAATCTGTAGAATTAAACCGAGACGAGTGAAGATAGTAACTAATAAGCTAGGCATTGTAAAGGAAGGGGCTATCCTAAATTTTTTGTGCATTGTATATAATTTGGGAGAAGTCAACTTTAGGGTCTTCAAGATATCAAGACTGAAACAATTTCATCAAATTGATCGTTTAAAAAAAAATACAACTCAATAAACCAAAGACCCAATTCAATACATTTATTACTCGTATAAATGAAATAACCCCAACAGTATTTACCCTGTTTGTACAGTTACTAACTCATAATATTATTTTCTAGTCACAAAAATCTGAACTGGCTAACCCTAACAAAAACAACCGGCCCCATCTAGCTGCATCCTTCGGACCTAACCCTAAAACAATAACAAAGCCATCGATCGAGGCTGCTGTCTTACTCTCACACAGGTCGTTGCCGAGTTCTTTGTACTTGCTGGACCAGGAAAAAAAGGGATGTCGTTGTATTACGTTGTAACATGTTTTAAACCTGATATTCGGGGCGTGTATGTGGTTCAAAATGTAAATTGCTTGCTTAAAAAAAATCCAGTTTGATCAGGTTTAAATATCGATTCCGTAAGAAGTTTTCAAAAATATGTACTTAAAATAAAATCTCTCTCTCTTTTTTTTTTTACTGAAATGGAATTAGATTAATACAATAAGTCAAGTCAAGAGTTATCAAATCCTCAGCTCTCCACATCACAATCAAATATGGTAGAAGTATGAGCAAACTATAAGCTACGTCAGAGACGTGGTGTAACGCGAGCAAAAGGGCATGTCTCACATTGTGGAGCCAACTCTGACTAAGAAATGTGGGTTTGAAAGAGGAGATCAGTCTCCATCGTTATTTCACCCGTAGCTGATATTATTTCGTCTACGAACCCAAACAAAACCAGCCTTCCTTCGCCTTTGCATGAAATGCGTTTGTCGAGTAGGTGTCAGCTAAGGTAGCCAGTAGCCCGTAACCCATCGAAACCCTATCATTTGCATTCCATTTTGTTTCTTGGGAACCAACAATTAAGAGTCCATTAATTAAAGAAATGCCACCTAGTACATAGCGTGATGTTTATTGACAAAGAAGGGCCAAAAATAGGTGTACATACATGCAATTGAGCTATCAGTATATGGGGTATATATTAAAATGTGGTACACAAAACTTAAATGCACCTGTACCTCACGATGATAAAAGGTCAAAATTTTAGGATTAAACTAATTCCCTTCCTCTCATCATTATCATTCACGTTAATTACACATCAATTCAAATAAAAAATATATTTAATTTTGTTTTAAAATAGATATTATTAAAATGATGGTTATTTATTCAATCTTAAAAAACCTCAACCATTCTTATAAATTCATCCTTTTATTTTTCAAAACTACTTGCTTCACGTTAAGAGGTGTTCATATATCGGGTTAAACTGAGTTTAGATAGTGATACCACTAAATGTGTTACCTCAAACTTAATCTAATTATTGGATTTGAATGTGTAACATTACATTACGTTGTCGAAGTAATTCATATCAAATCATAATTTAATATTCGAGCAATTCATAATGTTCTTACATTCTTACACTACTCATAAATGACTTACATGAATGCACATCATTTAAAGCAATTAGGGGTTGTACGGGGTCTAATATGGTATTGAGATTTGAATTTAAACTCTTTTTTATTATTATCAAATTTTAGTATGGTGTCTCGAGATAGGGAGCTCCATATCTCGAGACTTGTCGTAATTTAATTTTGATATTTTTATTTTGATAAATTTATATCTCGAGTCCCTAAGGATCGTGTCTCGAGACAAAGGTCTTCAAGTCTCGAGGTTGGTCTCAAGACAAACCTTCCATGCTTACCTATTTTAATTTCGATGTTTGGCTGTCTCAAGACAAAAAGCTCTTGTACGGTATTAACAAAATTGATGGTTTCCTAAGTCCAACTCAACTCAAAATATCATCAAATTTTATCCAAAACTGCTCATATATTTGCAAGTATTTAACTCAATTTTGTTTTAGATTGTAACTTATTTATTTTAATAAGTTCTTTAAAATTAAATTATGTTATTTTTAATTTAATATTTAATAATTTTATATGTTTTTATTAAAAATTTAAACATAAATAACTTCACATATTTTTCTACCTTCTAGATTTAATTTTTAATTTTTAAGTGATATGAATGACATAATATATGTACAAATAAAAAATAAAACAAAAAATTACCATATTATAAATGAATCGACCAAATCAAATTTAGGCCTTAAATGTTGGAGCTCAAGCTTAACTCGTATTTTAAACAATCCTAATTTTCTTGACCTAACTCGTTGATAGCAAGATAAATTTGTGTTTTTTAATGTATTTATTTTGGACTAATAATCAAATAAAATGCTACTAAACTTGGGTTTTTCTTATCAGGAATGAAATTGGAGTTTCGAAATTCAAAATCATACAAAAATGGCTAAATTGGAACTAAAAGCAAAAAGGAAGGCCAAATTGAAGGATTGAAGATTTAGTGGTTGGCTGGATAAAGATCAAATTATTTTTTATATTGACAAATTATGTTTAGTTTAAATTTGATTTTTAAATTTTGATTTTTAGTTGATATTTTCTTAAGATAAACATGCTAATTTAGCATGAGAAATGTTGGTGACACTTGAATACACACTTGGTTTTTGGAATAAAACAATTCATTTCTTTTTCTTCATTTCCCCGTCAGTAAGTTTTAGCACACTGCATTCATTTTTTTCCATTTCAACATTTTGAGTAATTTGTTTCCTAAGCCCTTCTCCCTTTCCACCTTCCACCAATTACATTAAAGATCATTTCCATACACCAACTAGCATGATTAACTTCATGCTTAGCTAAGTTCCTTTTAGCTTTAGCCGGTTATCGCTTCGACAAAATAATCGTGAGATATGAATTTATACTAAAAACTTTTCAATTCAGTTTTTGCTATCTCTCCGGTATATGGGATAGTAGAAATTCGTACTTTAAAGTTGATTCGGTTTCAACTCAAAAAGCGCGCGTTAGGTTGGAATTGTTTGGCGTACAGTTGGGAAGCTGAGTTGGCCGTGTTGTATCCGAATTCCCACAAACAAATTGGCGTGTTCAATTGGAAAAAGTTAGTTAGATTCTATCAAGGGAGATAGTGATCGAATTTAAACGGTCCACGCGGCTGAGGTCGTTAATTCGAGTTGGCTTTCTAGATTGCAAGACTGTCGAAATCTTAAATTACGAACACGAGCTATGTGGTTAGAAATTCGACAAGAGTCGATTTGTAGTCGTACCAGAACTGACTACAAGAGGAAAAGTTAGCAGTTGAGGCGTCCTCAACCGCTATAACCAACTTATCGATTGGAGGGGAAAAACCATTTTTCAAGGATCGGTTCAAGTTGAGGTTAAGGCTAAGTTTTAATATATTTAGTTCCCTGATTTAATTTTATTCACTTAAATTCATTTGCAATCTCAAATCTGTTTTTATTATATTATATTATATTATTGTTTATTTTATTTTCTCTATCAACTAAATTTCCCCTTTGCACGCACAAGTCGAAGGCACGATAGTTGCTTAGACTCAAAAATTTGGTCACGAAAATAGATAAAATTAGTAATCCAATTCCTGTGGGATCAACCCTATTACTCTATGCTACTATTTAATTAAGCTTGTAGGAATTTATATTTAATAGTTTCAACGTCCATCACTCATATTTCAGGCCTATTAATTTTTTCACACCCTCCTAAATATCGGGCCAAGCTTCAAGTTTGGGTGGGTAATCCAACCTTTGCATGAGCCTGCTGCCTTTTATTTTCCATTATAAATTTCTCAAGCATCAATATTTTTTAATTTTCTTTTTATAATTTTTCCCTTTGATCTCTATCTTTAATAACTTTTTGTCTTTCTTTTTAAGTTTTTTTAAATATTTTAAATATTTCACCATAAAAGTGTGTTTGAAAATTATACAAAATTTTCATTTCATTCAAAATGAAAATTGATAATTATTTTAATATTTTATTTAATATAATTTTTAACAAAAAAATATTGAATAAGATAAGTAGGTGATAGCTACTTATTACTTAAAAGCATAAAATATCCTTTTGTTAAAAGTGAGTTATTCAAATTACCGTATTTATTTTTCATCCAAAACTATTCAAAATAATATAAAATATTATATTAATAAGATTAAAATTAAAAATAAAAGTCTTTTAAAAGTCAGTATTAACTTTTATCAAACAACATAGTTGTATTAAGTACTTATATTTACTAATTTATCAAACATAATTTTAATATAAATGCAACACTTATAAAATTTAATAATAAAAATTTAATGCTTAATCTTTTAACACTTAAATTTTAAGTTTATCATATGCAGATTAAATATCACAATTTCAAGTACTTTTTATATAACTATTAACAGTAAATAATTTATTTATCAAAATATCATTATCAATATTAAATATTAAATATAAAATTGAAATGTACTATCTGTTTTTGTACTCTATATTAAAATTTGTACAATTTTTATGTAACTATTAACAGTAAATAATTTATTATCAAAATATCATTATCGATATTAAATATAAAATTAACATATACTATCTGTTTTTGTACTCTATATTAAATTTTGTACAACATTAACTTACCAACCAAATAAAAACAAATTCCAACGCCTCAACTATTTTCCAAATATTTTTCTCACATTGCATTCAACAATTTGTTACTTTTTGTTGAGATTATATAATAGTGATAAAATTTTAACTTAATTTGATACCTTAATTTTTGAACATTAATCTCATTATAAGTTCTTGTCATATACGTTCTTTTTGATACAACGCTTAAAATTACCCGTAGCCCCTCTCTAACTCTTAAAATATGAGGATAGTGCACTTCAGCGTATTCAAACTCACGTCCTCCTACACAATTGTAATAATGCCGATACCAATCAAGTTAATACTTAATTGACATAATTTGATACCTCAATTATTGTAATTTCATTAGTCAATTTAAATCTTTTATTTTGATTAACATGCTTACTTGAATTTTAGGAATTGTTAACACTTTTTTTTACATTATAAGAAAATGATCAAATCACATTTTAGTCCTTCTATTATGCCTAAATTTAATATTTAATATTTAATATTTAATATTTAATCTTTATACTTTAATTTCTAGCATAATTTAGTCTCTATATTTTATCATTATATTAGTTAGTTCAAATAGTTAATATTATTAATTACTTTGATTAAAACTTTGACATGAATTTTATTACTATTCTAACAAATATAATTTATTTTGGCATGAAGAGTTGGATTTTTTTTAAAAAAAAATTCATGTTAGCTACCAAAATTATTAAGGGTCTAATTATTTGGACCAATGACATGATTCCTTCTCTTTTTTTAAAGTTTTTTAGTCAATATAATAAATGGTAAAATTACAATTTTGAACTCTCTACTATACTCACATTTGGAATTTATTTTTATATTTTAATTTGACATAATTTAGTCTTTTACTTTTACAATGGCATTAGTTACTCCAAATAATTAACATCCTTAACTATATATACTTGAATTTTTAATTTGAAAAGAGATGTATCCTTGAAAAGAAGAGTGTAAAGACTGAATTCCAAATATATATATATATATATATATATATATATACTATATATAGTATTAATTAAGTATTTTACTTGATTAGTGTCACCCATCAACTGAATCTCACTCAATTATGAAATTACTAAAAAATCATTTTCTTTGCAAAGTAAGTTATATGATTATGTAAGTGTTTTTCCATAATGAGATTTGAACCAAAGACACCATACATATAAATTTTTTTATTTACCATTTGAACTAAAACAATTTTTTCATTTATTTAAGAAACTTTAATAAGTATATTTCTTATATATTTGTGTATCTATACTATTTATTACGCACACTTTATTACCTCCATCGATTGTATATATTTATAATGTTATTGATTGAGATGGTGGCATAATTTAACTCAGCACCAACTTGGGATTGGTGAAAACACTATGATAAATAATTGATTTAATTAGTATTCTGAATCTGATGTATTCATATGTTTAAATTTCATTTTACATACAATTTAATTTATTTCTTTTATTTCAATATCATATATATTTCATGTGTTATTAATAATTAATTTTAATCCATATATTTTATTATTTATTATATATTATTCTGAAACACTTGATATTTATATGATAAAATTTCAATCCTTAATGGGGAGCCTTAGTTAAAGCATGGTAGGATGAATAAATGCGTATTGTAATTAAGGGATTGACTACGAAAATATCATAATCCAAGACCAAGAAAACAGTCGTTATCCAATGCTGTGTGCACGCGTCCTATGTTGCATCTATTGTCAATGCCACGCAAAACGGGCAACCGTGCATGAATTTGTCTTGTATTGATTATAGTGGGGTATAGTACTTTTCCTTTTATGCCTACTTGAATGACGAGGATCAAATTAAATAATAAAAAATTGTAAAATCAGTCTTTTCTATAAAGTATTTCATTTTATTGTAAATTTATTTTAATTTTTATTTATAACAATAATTAAGTGTATTTTATTAAACAAATATTCTATATTTTCTCTCGAATCTAAAGTAAAGTTGTAAGTATTTCATAAAATAAGCCTATCAACTTGAAATCATAATTTTAATTAAAATATTTAAATTTCAAATCTAAATTTATTAATAATATTTTATTAAAAGTAATTTTAATACATAAAATTAGGTTAATAAATTTTATTAAAGATATCAATTCAATAAATTATTTAAGTGTCAAGAACCTCATTGTTTAATTGAATTTAGTAAGTTGATCAACTTGGTAAGTTTATAAACTAGTTTTATTTTCTATATAAGTTAGAGAAGTTAGGAAAAGTAGTTAACGTGTTGATTAATAATCTGAAAAAAAAAAATTTAAATGCTAAAAATAATGTTGAAAAATTAAATCTTCAAAATTTAAGTTGTAAATTCTATTTGATGTACTATTTAAAATTATCTCTGGAATATAACTAGATTGTTTCATAAGTACAAATTCTAAATTTTGAATAAATAGATTCTATATTTTATATGTAATTTTCAATTAATTGCACCAAACATCATCAAACTATGATCATCATTTTAAATTGGTCTCTAAATTTCAAAATGTTTTATTTACATATTTAAATTATCGATGTTATATTAATTAAATTTTTCATTAATAAAACTACTAATTTAACTGTTAAATAACATGTTTAATCTTATATGATAAAAATTTTGAAGAAATAATACATTATCGCATAATGTTTAAAAATTATGATGGTACGGTTATGGTGGGGTTATTGATGGTGTGTGTACGCATGTAGTGTAAATAACATTTTGTTGAAAACAAAAAAGGCATCACATGTAACTTTGTAGAGATAGCAATAGCATATGTCATTTATCTCCAACCTTATCTTGGCAGGGCACAACTTGATTTCCTTCATTTTCATCCGCCTATAATGGGGGAGGCGAAAAAATTTTTGAGACCAACCTGAATTAAATTATATATTTTTATGATAATAAAAAAATAATTTTATTTTTTAAATAATTTATTTATTTATAATTTATAAATGATTCAATTAAATTTTTATTATTTTTAAAATTCAAATATAATTTTATTATTATTAATTTAAAATTTAATAAACTATAAAAATTTAAATGAATTTTTTTATTTCATGAGGCGGAGCCCTTGTTAGTTTCCTTGGCTCCACCACTACCTATAAATTAATTGAAAATATTAAGACACTACAAGAAAAATGCACTTTTTAGCGATTTTTTGGGCATTTAAGCGTTTATAAGCGCCACAAAAAGTCTTTTTAGCTTTTCAAGCGCCACAAAAACGCCATTAATACAACCGCCGAAAATTTTATGCGGATTTATGAAAAACGCCGCTAAAAAACGACTTTTAGCGGCGTTTAGTAATAAAAGCGCCGCTAAAGACCATGGCCTTTAGCGTTTCTTAAAAAACGCTAAAAGTCGGTCTTTAGTGCATGAAAACGCCGCTAAAAGTCGTGGCCTTTATGGCTTTAAAAAAAACGCTAAAAGTCGTGGCCTTTAGTGCTTCCAAAAAAAAACACCGCTAAAAGTAAGGGCCTTTAAGCGCTTTCTTAAAACGCCGCTAAAAGTCATGACCTTTAGCTGCTTATCAAAAACGCCTAAAAGTCGGGGCCTTTAGCGGTAGCTTTTAAAAACGCTAAAGGCCATGGTCTTTATGCGCTTTTCAAAAACACCGCAAAATTTCTTAACATTTAGCGGCGCTTTTACCAAAAACGCCGAAAATTTCTTGACATTTAGCGGCACTTTTGTACGAACGGCACTAATTTGTACAGATTTCAAAAAGTACAATTTTTTCAATATTATACCCCTCCTGCACTAAAACCAACCAATAACAGTATATAATTCCAATGCAAAACAGCAAATTTAGCATAAAAATCACAACGAATACATTAATTCTAAATGATACTTGAAATTTAATAAATTAAATTAATGATAACTGAAAATATTGTAACAATAATGTTAAATGTAATAATGTCAACACTTCTTACAACGAGAAACTAAATGTCTAAGATGGCGGTTTTACGATCTTGAAACATCTGCATCATATCTTTGAAGTCGGTGTTGGAGCTCTTCGTATTTTCGTTCGCTCGCTAGCATCGATCTTGCCTCTGCCTCCCTCATTTGCCGCGCCTCTCGCCGCCTCTCTTCCGCCTCTCTTCTTCCGCCGCTTAGATCCGCTCTAAGTCATTGTTGGAGTTCTTCATATTTTCTTTGAACATCAACAATTTGTCGCCTCTGCTCAACCGTGCTCTCTTGCATCCGAGCTATCTCGGTTTTGTAGCCTCGAACTTCAAAGACGAGATTGACCTCCTAAGGCATGTCACTGGAGGCGGATCCAAAATATTGGGCCTGGGTAACACGGATCCTTTAAATCGAACCCACCATACCTTTTAAGACCAAAACATCGTTGATAATTCTATTAAAATATACTAAAGATTAGCGTAACTATCATCAAGCGATCGTACCTTTTAGGACCCAAAACATCCGTAATAATTTCATTATCAATCTCCTCAAGATTATCAGAACTATCGATCAGCGGTACCGCTTCATACTCGACCTTCTTCTCCTTTAGTTTATCCTAATAAATCAATGAAAGAGTTAGAAACGAAATATATAAATAAGAAAGAATGCAACATAATTTAACATTATAAATTTAAAACTATAAACGATGAAATAAACTATTATAATTAAACGGTAAAAATATTTATAAAAATAAAATTTTATTAAGTAAATATACCAAAATTTCGCGACTTGGATGTCATCGAGAGATCCATCCTTCTTTCTATGCGTAATGTAAAAAAAGTGAATCGTCCAACTTTTGACCAATCGAAGTTTCCTACATTTTAGCGAGAAAAAATATAATTTAATAGTATAAAGTAATTAATATTTGATGTAATTAATAAATTATAATACCTCGGCGTCACTACACAAACAAAACTTCTAGAACTCCGCCGTGCGTGAATTTCATTTCGTCTGCTGCTTATTCCAACTCGCTCACGGTCCTACAAAAGCAATTTGAATTATATATATAGTAAATACTATAAACCAAATAATTTATACGATTTTAGAAGTACGTAATACCTCTCCTTTTTTTGAATTCCAAAATCTAACTTGATCTTCCCATTGGTACCTCAACATTCCCGGTGGAACATTTCTTAATTTTTCGTCAAGGCTTATGTCTTTCTTAAAATATTATTTTGAGCGTGCTTTTATTGTCTCTCCATTTTTACCCAATGTCTTCTTAACATAGTCATCGAGACCTCTAAATTAAATCTACCTCAAGGAAAAAAAGTATAAAAGTTAATATAAATGAAAATTAAATTAAAGTATTATAAATTACATTCACGTTTTATTACCTTAATATTTTCGAGAGCTCGATTTTTGTTGGCATCGGGCATGTGATGCCATGATTCGTAGTTAATGGGCAACGATTGGAATTTCGTGCTAAAATGCCCAAATAGCCTCCTAACATCGAGCTTCAAATCCAACAGTGGCCATGATTGTTTCTCCTTACTTTAACACGATCGGTAGGCTCTAAGTCGTATAAATCTTTAAGTAATGTCGTCCCCGACCTCTCAAGGTCCCACCACCTTCAAATTGAAAAATGATATATTATTATATTAAAATTGATAAATGAATCAATAATAAAATTCAACATGCATGTAAAATAAACTTAACATTACTTTCAAATTCTCCGTGCTCGTCATCTATGTCCAAGAGTAGAAGATCCAAAGAATGCTTTTGTTCACTACTATTAGCTTCTTCGGATTTGGAGTTTCATGGACAATATTTAAATCTTGTAATTGTCTTCTAGGCATTTTCCCGCAATACACATAAAATAGTTCAAAATTTTAGTAACAAATAACAACAATAATAGGACATTTAAAATAGTTAAATTATATAACATGACCAACATGAAAATTATAAGATTACATATAAATAATAAATCGTTAAATCTTACTACATCATATTTCAGTAAATATCTTCGTCCACATCCCCGCGAACCCATTGAAATTGTTGACTAGTACTAGGATATTTTCGCTAAGTCTTGTTCGGAAAAGGCAAAGTTTCGATCTTTCGACTATGTCATCTCTACTTCCACCGCCGATGTAGAAGAAGTCTCTAGGGTGTTTCAAGTACAACGTACCAACCCTCATCAATTGGATCTTCCAAGTAAAAACTTGTTTAACTTGAGAAGAAAACACATACGGCTCGTCCATCAATTGTTCTCCTGTGAATTAATCGAGAGAAATTCACCATTGTAAAGCCATATTGATCGTTTTTAATTTCATGAGCCGTATTCACATCAGCCCAATCACCTCGAAATAAGACAACTTTGCATTTGCCGTAATAATCCAACTCAATGATGTCGATTAATAAGTCCATAATATTCCAAATTCCCTCGACCGGATTCTCGTCCCTAGCACTAGCATAACTTGTAATCGAAGAATTAACAACAATTCCGCATTTTGGGTTCTCCTCAATCTCTCGATACCTTGTATGAAATCAGATCCGCTGATGAGGAAGCCACTATATCTTTTAACTATTCTGCTTGGACATTGTGAAAGCCATTTAAGGTCGTCATTTACTTCATTCCGACTCTAAACCTATTGAGTCAAAAGTAAATCGAGTAATTATGAATGTTATGAGAAAATATTATTAGTTGTCAATGAAAATTTAAATTGCATACCATTTGGCTTAACCATTCATGGAATGATTCTGCGAACAACTTATTAATTTCTCGTCGATTTAATCTTCGAGATCGTGAACAAGCTCTCAATATTTGTTTGTATTCACTACGGTAAAAAAGGTTTTACTTTGTTAGAAGACAAACAAATCATAATTGATGAGTATTTATCAAATTGTAGAACGATTCAAATGGTTCCATTGAATCGTGATGAAAAGAACGTGTCGATGTGCTTGGACCCACGATCTATCGCCTAATTTCGTAATTTCGACTCTGCCGATCGGTTCTCTAAAACTTTGAAATAAATAAGTTTCACCAAATTATGACCCGTGAGCCCAAAGATTTCTACTTGGTCTCATTCATTCTTGTTTTAACATCTTCCAAATACCTCGAGCAGAAAGTCATACATTCCTCGCCAAGTAGCCTCGGCAATTGATCCTTCCGGATAACGCTTGTTGCGGTAGTATGACTTCAATTTGGAAAGGAACCTAAACATGATATACAACATTATCAAAAGTTGGAAATAAAGGCATTTAGTGAATGAAGGAATATTTTGCAAATAAAGTAAGACCTTTCAATGGGATACATCCATCGATAGAAAATGGGTCCACCAAGAAGTGCTTCACGCAGAGATGAATTAACAAGTGCACCATGATAGTGAAGAAGGAAGGGAATATCTTCTCCGATTGCATAAAGTTAATGCGGCTCGATCTTATAGTCTCAAGTTCTTGAACATTCAAAACTTTACCACAAATGCCTTTCATTATATTTGACAGTTCAATTACAGGAGCCATCACATTTTTCGACATACAACACCGCATAGCAACTGGCAGTAAGTCTTGCATCAATATGTGATGGTCATGCGATTTTAAGCCATATAATTTTCGATCCTTAAGACTCACACATCGCGATATATTTGATGCATACGCATCCGGGACCTTTATATCCTTCAACACCGTACAAAACACTTTTTTCTCCGTCTTCGATATTGAAAAAATAGCGGCAGAATCGATATTTCATATTCTAAGTGCTGGGGATGAAGCTCACGTCAATTCCATGTGGACTAAATCAAGTCGACTCAAGATTATCTTTTGATTTTCCATCGACATTCAAAATAGTCCCAATGATGTTCTCGCAGACATTTTTCTCTATGTGCATGACATCAAGGTTATGGCGTAAATCGATGCTCCCAATAAGGCAACTCGAAAAAATACTTCTTTTTTCCACAAGTCCGCCTCATTAGGATCATCCTCTTCATCGATTCATCATCGATTCATCCCTAGATCTTCTATTTCTATGCGGGTTTGCCGGTTGATTCATCTTCCCATAAATGAAATTCATATCTTTCAATATTAACAATATTTTAGATCCACCCGTCTGCGAAGGAGCTGATCTGAACTCTTCAGTACCATCAAACTGAGCACTCTGAAATCTAAATGTATGATTTTTCGGTAACCACCGACGATGCCCCATGTAAGAAAACTTCTTCCCATTATATAACCATTGCGAACATGTCTGCGCAACACAACACGGACAAGCATAACGTCCCTTGGTACTCCAACCAGATAAATTAGCATAAGTCAGAAAGTCGTTAATAGTCCATATTAATGTCGCACGTAAATTAAAGTTCTCTTTTTTCATTGCATCGAATGTCTGAACACCAGCCCATAGTTGTTTTAACTCGTCAACAAGTGGTGCAAATAGACGTCAATATCATTCCCGACCCTTTCTCTCCGGTATAATCATAGACAAGATAAAAGAATTTTGCCAAAGTGTAGGGCAAAATAGTCATTTTTACCTAAAGTGTAGTTTATTGTGAGTTATGATTAATAAGTGATTAAATCACTAAATTCCATTTTTCTAGATCAAAGAAAATGAGTTTCGAACTTAGAATGACTGAAAAGAGAAATATGGGCAAAAAGGTCCTTTTCGGCTATTTCGACAACGAGGTAAGTTCATGTGCGATTGTTGCGACTATGTATGAGATAATTTATTATTCCAATGTTGTATGGAAAGTAGATTTACACTGTGAATGTATGAAACATCCTTGATGAGGTGTCGAAAGAATTGAATTTAAGAGTAATGGAAAATGTATATAAAATGATATGATGATGGTTAAAGTCTCGAGTAAGACCATATTGGGTCTTGGTGTAGGAGTTCGTATAAGACCATGACAAGGACATGTCATCAATATGTTAATATATGAAAGACCCTATTGGGGGTATGATGTCGATGAGAATTATGTGTATGAGACTCAAGAGAGTTATTTAACAATTTGAATGTAGGAGGTTGTACCACGAGAAGTACAAGTTAGTGTTAGAACTAAATTGAGATGAATTCAAAATATGATGAACCCCTAGTGGGATATGTGTTATTAATGCACCTTAGTTTCATGAGATAGATTTATTGTTGTACTGCGTGAATGCGAATGAGTATCGTAGAAAGTCAAGTAAGAATGATAGTAAGTAAGGATGTTCCCAGAGGAACAATTGAATTTGAGAAATGTATGAGGGTAAATAATTGTGAATGTATAGTAACGGTGAGCTTGTGCAAATGCACCTCATTGATAGTTGTTGATGGGCCGTAAAGGCCACCGTCAACTATATTATTATCGGTGTGGGTGCGTGCTACCACCTAATAAACTATTAATTGATGGGTAATGTGTGATACCATCAATTATCTTGTCATAGGTAAATGGTATGCTACCACCGATACATTAGAAATCGATAATGTATGCGATACCATCGCTATAATTGATTGGTGAGCTAAGTAAATCACCATGAGTATTTATGAATGGTGGGTCGTAAGCGATACCACCCCATTAGAGATTCGATCGTGGGCTAAGTGCGAAATCACTGAGAGATTAGTAGTATGAGCGATTTATCTAGATGGTTGATGTGTTGTTTCATACGATTAAATGCTGATTAGTGCAGGAATGAATGCTATTCAGCACGAGCAGTTGGCTCGTGATAGGGTAAGAGTGTGGTAAAATATTGAATAAGTTTCAACAATGGTTGAGTAAGTAACCATGAGCTCACGAGGAAAGCTTATTATAATCACTTGTAGTCATGTATATTCAATGAATATCAGTGTTTGTCAGTTTATGCAGATGAACTTACTAAGCATTATTGCTTACTCCTCTTCTTTCCTCATCTTTTATAGGTTATTTTAGCTAGCTCGGATTGGAGATCGCTTTGAGATGTTTTCACACTATCGAATGCACCCTTGATATGAGGTATCAAGTCCTATTGAGTCATGGCATGTATAGGGCTAGAATTTAAGGTTGATTGAGTTGTTAGTGTGCTTAATTGTGTTGGCCTAAGAGGGTTTATAGTTTAAATGTGTATGGCCATTGAGGATGGCTTAAGTTGTTGTAATTGTATGGGAGGAAAACCTTATTTTCATGAATCACATGTATAAATTCATGCATTTTAGTTGGTGATGTGAATTCCCATTGAATTAGTATATGTATGTATGCAATTAAGAGTGGTAAAAGGCTTGGTAGATAGCCTCTAAGTGCTCACACAGTTAGACACACTGCAGGCGTGTGTCAGGCGTGCATACCCACACCTTATTATTATTAGAAAAATAGACCACGGGTGAGTCCCACTACTGTGTGCATGAGCCGTGTAAGACACACGGTTTGAGCATGGGCATGTACCCAAGCCGTGTGGACCAAGTCAGTAGCTCCCCATGGGCATTGGACATGGGGGTGCGTTAGAGGTACACGGGCGTGCCCTTGGACTAGCACGGATGTGTGCCTTGGCCGTGGAGCATTTGGCGAATGCTCAAGTTTTAAGCACGATTTGGGGACATGGGCGTGTGTGTGTCTACACACAAAGCGTGTCTCAACATGCAGGCGCAGAACCCGAATAAAAGAGAAAAAAACTTAAGAATAGAAAAAGCTCTGTGATAGTCTCGAGAGTCCTCGAGAATATGAATGAGACTTCGTAAGTCAAAAACGAAGTTGTAAAGGTGGCTTAAGTGAGTAGTCTCAATAAGCCTAAGTGACGTCATGAGGTTTTAGTACGCTAACGCCTCGGGCCTGGTTCCGGCGTAGAACCTGGGCAAGAGGTTATATTTAGTGGTATTAGAGCTATGGTTTAGTCGGTTCTAGGACTAACCTAGCAAGAGTAAGAGTCTAGCTATACATGGCATATGTGGATCGTGATAGTGTGATGTCTCCCGGCTCTAACAAAATTGTTTTGTTAAGACAGTGATGATTCCAACCGAGCTAATTTCAGTAAGTTGCATGATTTCCAAGTTTCATGAACATTTCGTTGAACTACTTGTGATGTTGCTATGTGCACATTATTTCTATGAAAATGTTCAATTATCTGATAAACAAAAAAAATCAATGAGATTAAGTATGAGTAAGTCTCGATTGAAGATGAAATTTTCAGAATACTTGATCTACCACTTGAGATAAGAAAGTCTGTTTAAGGCCAAGCCAAGGCATGGCATCGAAAATTGAGCAAGTTATCATGTAAGTCCAAGGTAAGCTTGGCATTGATTGAAGAAGAGATATTCCATGTAAGACCATATCTAGGATATGACTTTGGCATCGAGTTATGTGGGAGGAGATTTGGTATCCTCGATTATTCATAGTAATTCATCGGGAAAAAGAGTAAAGCTTAAATGAGATAGCAAGAAAGGTAGTAGTAAAGTTGATATTATGTTATGCTAGTTAATGTAATAAATCAATTTGACCGTAATCGAACGGTGGTTTGGGACCACGAATCCCAAATCAAAATTTTTTAATATTATTTTCGGTGCTAATTATATGTGATTTATGATGTGTGAAAGTTTCAGATAAAAATTTGATCGTTTGTGTGTTTAATTAGACAAAAGGGATTAATCGCGTAAATTATAAACTTGATAGTTTAAAGTGTAAGGACTAAGTTAAGGTTGTTTTTCTAATTGGGAGCATTTAAAATGCAAATTACCCAATTTAAAGGATAGTGGACGGCAAAAGCTAGTGGTGTATCATTATATGACATGTTTATTTTAATTATTTAATAATTAAAGTTATATTTTATTTATTATAAAAGTTATGTTTATATTATAATAAAAGAAAGATAAAAGTGGCCTTATTTTGCATTTCTCTTTCAAATTCATAAAAAGAAAAGAAAAACAAGGTTTAGCATTCACCAAGAAGAAATTGGTGATTTAAGGTTAGATTTTGATCGGTTTTCGATAATTTTTACGCTTTTGTAATCGTTGCTTTGAGAGCTTTAAAGCCCATGTCTTAATTTTATGAATGGATGATGTTTGTGTAAAATACCATGGATGCTATGTTGAGTTTCATGATGTTTTATGGTGTTAAATGATAGATATATAGTTGATGAACAAACTTTGTTCTTGAATTTTGATGAATTTGGCTAAATAGGGTTAAATTGAGAAAATAAATTTTGAAGGGTTAAAATGCAAGATAAATGAAATGTGGGGACTTGTAGGAGCATGGGGAAGATTCGCCCTAAAGGAGTAGTTTCAAATTATGTGTATTTTGTGTTTTATAATAAAGACTAAATGGTAAAAATTGTAAATGTCGAGGGTAAAATGGTAATTTGCCTATTTATGTGTTTAGGGACTAAATTGAGATGAAATGTGCTTGAATGAGCTAAATTTTAATGTGTTTAGATCAAGAACAAAGAAAATCGATTTTGGATCGGGAAAACGCAAGTTCACTGGATAATCCTGTCTTCGCCGTCCACGTAAATCGAGGTAAGTCCTTAAGCTAGATTATATTAAAGAATGATTTATGAATGTGTTAAATGACAATGTTTGATAAATTTGGGCATATTTTTATGTGATAGCCGAATGTAAAGGTATTACATTGAATTGGATATATTTTGTTAATACCACGTAAAGGTGTATAATCGATATGATATGCGAGTATACAATGATGTAATGATTTTATTTAGAAAATGTGAATAAGCTTAGTTGAATTTGAAATGTGATAGAATTATGAAATTTAAGTGATTTAGTTGGTTATGATATTATTGAAATGTGCATTGAAATGTTGAAAATGTTGATATCTCGGGCTATTAGCCAAGGTGCTTTGTGCTTGTTACTTATCGAGCTTTGATGCCTAGTAGGCTTAGTGGCGGTGACATATTCGGGCTCGATGCCTAGCGTGCTTTGTGTCGGTGTTACTTATCGAGCTTTAATGCCTAGCGAGCTTTGTGGGTGTTACTTATCGAGCTTTGATGCTCAGCGAGCTTAGTGCCTGGTGACATACTGGGCTTAGTGCCCAGCGGTGCCTTGTCTTTGGTGAATCATTTCGCTTATTGCCTAGTAGGCCTTGTGCCGGTGTACTATTTCGGGCTTATTGCCCAGCAGGCTAAATGCCGGTGTTTAAATTTCAGACTTCAGGTCTAGCAGGCTTAAGGCCGTTGAAATGCTATAAATGGAGAAATAAAAATTTAACTAATGTGACACATATATGCGGTATATGTCTTAAAGCTTGGGTAAGAGTTGGCCTATTATATTAGCAAAGAATAAAGTAAGTTAATTTATTATCGCTTTAGTTATACGATGTGATGAAGTGGATGACTCTATAAGTATGTTTCTTTGTAATGATGATGCTCATCATTAATGTGAATGAATATTATATGCATATAGAATTGATATATATATATATATACACATATACATATATGCTTATTACATTAAAGACTTGGTTACAAATGGAAAGATCAATGGTAAAAGAGTTTGAAAGGGTTTGCATATATGTATAGGTAGACATATGAGATTGATTTTTGAGATGTGTTCATGTGACTCGGAATATACGATTAAATACAATAATTATGAGTTTTGATATTATATGTTCAAGTTGATATAGTTATAATATTTAAATTATGGGAATAACTAGTATTGACTATGTACATTGTTTTACATATTGAAGAATTTATGTTCAATATTATAAGCATGAAGACTTAATATGTTTGAGAGTATGATCCTTGTAATTATATTTGCTTGAGACTTACTAAGCTAGTGAGCTTACTTTGTGTGTGTTCATTGTTCGCTTTATAGATTTTAGTCATGCTACGGGCTCGAAGGATCGTTGGTGAAGTCAACCACACTATCATCCCATTTTGTTACTTTTAAGCTAGTTATTTTTGAATCAAAGGCATGTATAGGCTAGCTAAATGTTGGAATAATGTTATGTTTATATGTATATAAAATAGCCATGCGAAAATGGCTTAAACATACATTATAAGTTTGGTTTTATTTGTTTTTGACAATGTGGTTACAAAGTGTTCGGTTTCAACAGTTTGGTCATGGTTGTTTCTTTACTTTAATCTTATGCATTCTATATGATTACTTCCGTAGAACCAACGTTTGTGTTAAATTAGTCGGGTGGAATGGCATTTAGGTAAATCTTCGCATGCCTAAGTCAAGGTAGATATATGCTAGTTGAGTATTATTCGAATTGTATAAGCGTGACAACTTCAATCAATTTGTTAAGTAGGAATTATGTGAGTAATGCATGTATGTGTATTCGCCAAACCTAGGTGATAGTTGCAAATGTAGTTAACATGTATAATAAATTATTTGTTCAGGCTCATAGTCGAATATAAAAGATGTTTATAACTATGATATATAAATATTTTTCTTATGAAGTCACTTAATAAATTTGAGTACATGAAATTACCAAACTTGGTTTGTGCTAGGAATCAACATGAAATGTTGTAAATGAGGTCTTGTATATTCGCCAAATTATAAGCATGTATGTGTTGTGTAATAAGTTGCATATTTTGGTTATGTGGAAATAGGTTTATGCCTTATGAAATAGGTATTAATAGGAAGTATATTGCATGAAATTTGTATTGTTAAGTGACAATGTTGTCGTATACATTGTTTAGTCTTTTTAAGTTCATCGATGATTATACTGTACATGACTTAGATTGATGTATCAAGTATGTGTTACATATGTGAAATTGTTTGTTTATTATTATTAAAACATTGATAAAGATGAACGATTAAATTTCAATCGAGTGAACTGAAGTTTTTAACTTACATGATAACACTCGTAACCCTAATTCGGCAACGAACATGGGTTAAGGGTGTTACGGTTAAGGCTGGCTAACAAGTATAATTCATGTTATGAATTGTGATGCTGAGATTATGTTTATTATAGTAAAGCATACTGATCTTTTTGATCAAGTGTTACAGGTACCTTGTTTACCTCACAGATATGAGAATAGTAAGCACCATGATGTATGTGAGAAGCAGCAAGAGCAAGAAACCACCTATATTGTGGTATTAGAGCTAAAACTGAGAAGTTTGATTAAGTAGAATACAGGAGATGAGTACGGTCGTTCAACGATGAAAAGATGAATAAGACCATGGTTGGATCATGGCAATGAGAGAGCCAGTGTAAGACCATGTTTGGGACATGGCATCGACCATATTATGAGGGTCAGTGTAAGACCATGTTTGGGACATGGCATCGGCCATATTATAAGGGTCAGTGTAAGACCATGTCTGGGACATGGCATCGGCCATATTATGAGGGTCAGTGTAAGACCATGTCTGGGAGATGGCATCAGCCATATTATGAGTGTCAGTGTAAGACCATGTCTGGGACATGGCGTCGGCCATATTATGAGGTTCAGTGTAAGACCGTGTTTGGAACATGGTATCGGCATTAAGACAAGAGCCGGTGTAAGACCATATCTGGGATATGGCATCGGCATTGACATGAGTTCCATATAAGACCATATTAGGGATATGGCATTGGTCTTAATATGAGATTTCGGGTAAGACCATAGCGAGGCTATGGCATTGTGATGACATGTAAAGTAATAGTTGGGCTATGAGGATAAGATACGAGTAAGACCATAGTTGGACTATGGTAATCAAGTAAGGGCCCCTTTGGTTCACCGTTTGCCTCCAGTGTGGTAAGATTGGCCTAAAATTATCGCCACCGCACTTCAGGTTGTTTGGTTCACCAAGGTTCAGGTGAAAATTCATCTCCACCGCACCGGTCTCAATGAAAATCAATCGGGAGTGTAAAGGTCGTTGAGCGGTTGGTGTTTCCTCGCATAAAAATACCCATACTTTCCATATGCAAAGGAACTTTTGTCACCTCGTCGACTATGGTTCGGAGTTTGCTCACCGAAAACTTAACAGAGCAAAGCAATTCCAGCACTCTTCCGAATCTTCCTTAGCCAACTTTTCCTTTAATCTTTTCGATGGCAAGCAAGCACACCGTGATCAAGCCATGGTATTTCACTTTTTTTTTTTTTTTGCTTTTAATGGGTTCTTTTTCATTTTCATTTTCATTTTCATTCAAGGTTCAAGATGAAGCCCAAAAGATGGTACTTTTGGCTCCCCAAAGATGTTTTCTATGATTTTTACATTTATTGCTTTAGTTTGTTGAATTCATTATGGAAATTGAGCTTTACTCGAGGACTGTTTAAGTTAATTAGATAGAAGAGTTGATTTGTATTCAAGCTAAAAGGTTTGACCTTTGAATTTGGATTCTGAAATACTATTTCTTATTAGTTATCATCTGGGTTCTCTTTGTGTTCTTCTTCCTTTAGGATTTCCGGGCTTTTTAAATGACTTGCGGGATTGGGAACTTTCGCTCAAGGACAAAGGCAAAAGCAAGAAAATGACAAATCGGGCTTCGGTAAAGAACAATTGGTAACTTTTCAATCCTTACATTTTGTTTAAGTATGGGACTAATGTGAAGGGATAAAGAAAGTTCGATAATTTGATGTTGTGGAATCTTACATGGTCTCATTGTCACGAATATCATTTGGGAAAGGAAGGCCAAAAGGGAAGAGGTCCCTGAATAATTCTTCGTCAACTACTAGTTCCGAGCAATATGATTATTTGAAGAATTATGATAAATGGAGCAATTTGTCAACTAGCCTTGTGATGAAGAGAATATGCACGATGTCGCTTCGAGAAAGAACGGTGAGAAGTTCGGTTTTATACACTTTCCTTTTGCCAATGTCTGATATTTCCTCACCTATTTGATTACTCTTTTTTTAATGTTCTTTCGTATCCGATAATTACATTAAGTCTCGATTAAATTCAGAGTTAAATCGAATTAAATTTCTAAACAAAAGATAAAGTTCCATTATTACTACCTTCTTTATCTACAATATTTGAACTTGAAACTCCAATTAATGGATAACGAGTTTCTTACTATTTGATTATCTCTTAAATAGCTTGAATTTATTGAAAAAAATATCGCCTGCCCTGCTACTCTGAATCAAATTAGCTGGCTATTTTGTCAATAAACATAGCCATAGGGGACAGTTTTGATGGTTACTTCACCATGTTTATAATCTTTGAATTCTGACATCCGATTAGCATTTGCACCTGCAATTCCAGGTGCCCCTTTATTTTAATTACTATGTAAAACAAACAAAAAATTTCCCATTGGTCTATCTATTATTTTATTTTTATGTACTTTTATTTTCATTGGCCAAATTGAGAAGACTGAAAAACACTGTTATGGATAATTGGAATCAGCATTTTTTGTGATCATGACACAATCAAGTTCTTTCCTTGGCCAACTCTTCCACTGTTGTGCAGTTTTCAGATTTTTGAACTTAAAATAATATTTGTTAAAATATTCACAAGTTTCTTAAGGTTTGACTTGAGTGACCTTTTAGTTTTAACATGTTTAACCTATTCTTAACCAAAATTAAATCCAGTAGCAAGCAATATGTTTATGTCCATCGTTTTAGTTTAGCTGGAGGCTAATATTTGACACATGAAAATTTCATGACAACTTGACTAGGTACTTTTTTAGGTTATGATGCCAGAGTAGAAGATTTATGCTTATCTAAGGGTCATGCTATTCCAAAAAGATGCTGAAACTGAACATGTGGAAAAAAAAAAAAAAGATAAAAAAAGAATATCATGATTTTTTTTCCCATTCTGGGAATTTGATTACTTAGTTTAAGCAATATATTATATCCTCACGAACAAAGAGATAGTGTTAAACATGCTATTTAAGGTCTAATTATATTCTATCATTTATTGGTCGACCACAAAATTTAAAACCAAATTTGGGAGCAGAAAATTTTCACTTTTTCTCTCTAATGTTTCCTTTTAATTCTGATTGGTTGGTGTTGGAGACAGCTTTGAAATAAATGAAGCCAGTTATCAGCATGAACAAAGAATCTTGTACTAAAAAAATATTAGTTGTTTATTCTAAAATTTCATGTTGGGGGTCATTTCTTGATTGTTTAAAAGTTAAAACTATGCCAAAAGAATTTAGCCAAACAGTAAATTGATAAGATAGTAAGGAAAAACAAGTGCAGGAAACTGTCAATGATTCCCTGTAAGTGTGATATTATATCTTAAGATTCTGGTATATAATTGTATATATTATATATTATTTTTCGTGATTATTATTAGTACAAATTTCAAAGCTTAGACCTCAACTAGTAGTCCTATAAAATAGTATGTGAGATAAAATTGCATTGAATGCATTTTGCAACTTCTTTGGACGCACACAGCACTTGCCTCTTTCATTACATACTGCTTACTTCCTACATTCACTCTAATTCTCTTCCCCTTTAAATTCTCTCTTTCTCAAAGGGTTTGCTTCTCTTCCAATTCCTATTTTCTTCTCCTCTTCACTCACTTAATCTTACCATAGTCATGAATCCTTCAGAAGAGTTTTTAGAACAAGGAATATCTCAACAGGTAGAACCTTCTTTCTTTGCACCATGGCTTACTGCCATTCATAGTTCACCCTTAAGTCTTTTCTTATCCAAAATTGGATAAGGAAATGTGATGCAGTCATTTTCTATTCAGTTTCTTGTGCCTCTCTCCTGTGTTCTGCTGTTAATTTCTAATGGATGAAATTTTTTAAAATATCCTTTTATTGATGAGTAAAATGTTTATTATAAGATAAAGTGTGGGTTTTGAAAATTAGGATATGTAATGGAAGAACAACAGTTATTTACCCATTAACAGGCTCTTTAATGATTTCTGGTTAAAATTTGTCCCTAAGCTTTGAGTGAAATTTTGGTTTTCAAGCAGAGACTTGAGTAGCTGTCTGGGATGTTTTATGTCAGCGTCCCAATCAAATGAGAACAGGGAAGAGTGAACTTTGTCCTGAAATTTATGCATTTAGCATTCAGCTTCATAGATTGAATATGGTGGATACAAGTTAGAGAAACTTAACCTCAAAAAAGATTGCTATTGATTATTAAACTAAGCTGCTTAGGTAGAAAAAAAGTTTTTAACTTTATAGAATCCCCCAATGTCAATAACCCTGCTTATCTCACTTTATCTTTTCTACTCATTTTGGTGCGTTATTATCACACCATTGAATATGTTGAAACATTGATATATAGTTTTGGTTTTGTGGGTCAGAACTTGAGGAAGGCATTTTGCATGACTGTGGCAACTTTAGCTTATCAAAGTCTTGGGGTTGTATATGGTGACCTCAGCACCTCTCCTCTCTATGTTTACAAGACCACCTTCTCGGGAAGCTGAGCCTTCATGAGAATGATGAGGAGATTTATGGCGTCTTTTCCTTCATCTTCGGACTTTTACTCTCATTGCTCTCTTTAAATATACTTTGATTGTCATGTCACCGGTGATGATAATGATGAAGGTCACTTTCTTCTTTCTTACAATTGGTAACTTTTCAATCCTTACATTTTGTTTAAGTATGGGACTAATGTGAAGGGATAAAGAAAGTTCGATAATTTGATGTTGTGGACTCTTACATGGTCTCATTGTCACGAATATCGTTGAGAAAGGAAGGCCAACAGGAAGAGGTCCTGAATAATTCTTAAATCAACTACCGCCCGAGCAATATGATTATTTGAAGAATTATGATAAATGGAGCAATTTGTCAACTAGCCTTGTGATGAAGAGAATATGCACGATGTCGCTACGAGAAAGAACGGTGAGAAGTTCGGTTTTATACACTTTCCTTTTGACCAATGTCCGAGCTATATTTGGCGTTGACTAGAGTAAAATGCTTTGAAATTTTGCAGGAAATGAATATTTTAAGCAAAAGAAATTTAAAAAGCTATCGATTGCTACTCAAGAAGCATTGCCACATCTCCAACAAATGTAGCTTATGCAAATAGGGCTATGGCCTATCTTAAGATCGTAAAGTATGCGACACTCTTTACATGATGTTCACTTATATTGGTAGCCTCCTGTAGTTCTATTATTTTCTTTTAATGGCGAAATGTTTGTGATTGGCTTGTTGCATGAGTAATATATTTGATGAGGAAATAACATGAATGTTATTTTATTCTCTCTTTAGATTTCAAGAGGTGAGGATGATTGTATGGAGGCCTTAAATCTTGATGATTGCTACATAAAAGCATACTCCGTCGAGCAACGGCTAGAAAAGAACTTGGGAAACTTAAAGAATCCATTGAAGGTATGTTGAGTGCAAGTTCTCTCTTGGATTAACTCCTAAGTCGATTCATTTCTCTGCTTCTATTTAAATTTGATAGATCTTATATGGTGGGCGTAGTTGAGTCTGAGATCTTTGAGTTTGGCACGAGGTTAGAGCCTAATAATCAAGCCATGAAGAAACAAAGATGCGAGTTTAAAGCATTGTATGAGAAAGTAAGCGCTTTTTGTTGTTTCATCTTCTTATATACCTACCGAATTTTAACTTTGAAATAGCTCGGTGACCTAAAATTATCTAGAAAAAGTTGTGGTTGATCATAAACTGGTTTAGAATCATGGATGTTAACCAAAGCCATGATCGTAGTGAAGGCATGCGACCTTCTCCTTTTCTTTTAGTTTTCTTAACAAATTGATGGGGATGGTTATCGGAAGATTTTCTGTTTTGTTATTGTTTCTTTGTTTCTCTAAGCAATCAATTGGTTTTTCTCATTGTAATTTTCATCAATCCTGTGGGATTCTGCGAGAAGGCATCGGGGTTATGAAAAGTCTATGCTAGGAGCTCGAAGTAGGGAAGTCTGCGACAATAGATAATGGACTTGGGATGCATACTATGTCGGATAGTGCACAAAGGAAAGGAATCACCTTGCAGTTCAAGGGTCTCAAACTAAGGTACCAACTTTTAGAACTTCTTTTTCTCTTTTAACAGTTGGTATTTAAAAAAAAAAACAAGGATGTTTATATGTTGAGGATGAAATGGTTTTGGAGTTTCACCGATATTCATAAATAGAGTTCTTGTAACAATTTATCGTTTTTCGGTAAACCTCGGTGACTATTTAAGCACATGTTGGATGGTTTTTTTATCTTGTTTAATGCGTAGCGTTCTTGGTAGTGATAGCTATACTCATGGTGACAATTATATATTACATCTTGATGAAGTAATTAGAATCATTGAAAGACATAGGTGGAAAGGAATGAATTGTTCGTTTATTTTCTTCATAGACCGGTTTGCAATGTGGAATGACATATAGCTCTAGATTATTTTTCAAAGGAAAAGATGAATGTTGAGTTTATTTATATCTTGAAGTGCGAGTTTTTCAAATGTACTTTTCTAGTCTAGAATAGGAAATTATTTGTTTTACATTTAGCATGGTTCTGTTTTGGTAGGTTTCGAATGTGACAAGCGAAGAAACCCGAGAAGGATCTGTAACTTTGGAGGAAATAGAAAAAGAAATACCAAAGGTCTTGGAATTCTGCAGATGGTGTTCAACTAGATGCGAGGCTATTGGTCCAGAGAACATTAAGGTAACAATATATAGTTTTTATATATTATTTCCATTGAGACTTCTATTGTTCACACTTCCTTTACTTCTGAGAACGGTTTGATTTTTTTCTTAAGTAATTAAAATACTACAATCCCGTAAAAGGTGCATCTTCCTCTTGTATTGTTTGTACTTTTTTGCTGCCAATTCCTCTCTCTAGTGCTCATCCTTATAGACTCCTTCCCTCTGAGGTGGTCTCCTGATGACCATCCCATAAAATTTTTATTAACCTTTTTCAAGAAACACCTTGAATTACTACTTTACTAGTTAAAAATTGGATTTGAGTTTTGAAGCGGGAAAAATTATTTCATAAGCAATTATATAATCGACTTTGAAATCCCACTACTTCATATACTCTAGAATTGCTTTAGGTTTTTTATTGGCTTAGGTAGGAGTCGGTGATGTATTTCAATGAGCAATTGTAGTTGCATTGCCTTAAATTATTTGAGATCAATCTATAGTATCATCTTTAAGTGTCTTAGGTTCAGGTTCTTCGCTTATTAATTTTAAGATGAATTCATTGCATAAATCTATCCATTGCAACTTACTTCTATAACTAATAGAATGTATCAAGTTATTTGTGTTCTCTTTCTTGTTTCTTTTCTCTTTAAATTAGGTTGATTGTGCCTCATTTGATCTTCCATAGAAATACCAAAACTAGAAAGCAAGATCTCAAGACTTCATCAAACCTATTCGTTGCTACCTTTATAACTAATAGAATGTATCATGTTATTTTTGTTTTCTTTCTTTTCTCTTAAACAAAATTGGGTTGACTGTACCTCTTTAAATCTTTAATAGAGAAATACCAAAACCGAAAGCAAGAGTGAAGGCTTGAAGGCAAGACCTTGCTTCTCGTGCAAGTTTAGTCGAGCCACAAATTGAAGTGCAAAAAAATCAACCCCCAAATCTGACATATCAATTTGAGGTTTCTGGAGAGCCCTATCTGGTGAGCGTTCGCTCTGTGCTCATCTTACGAAGGTCCGTGTTAGTTCATATTTTCTATTTCATTTTTACATAATAAGGCACCTACATGGGGTCCTTTAAGATGAATGTCCATGTGAATGTTATTATTCGTCCAAGTCTCTTCATTTGTGCCACAACCGATTTTCTTTTTTTATTTGTAGGTTACATCTCCAAGTGCGTTACCACAGATCTTTAAAATGCAATGTCTGCTTCCATGTTAGTTGACATTGTTAAATGTGTCGCTACATTTTTCGTAAATGAAGTCTTTCTATGATCTCTCTGCACGGGACTCGTGCGGTTTATTATTTTATGTTTGGCGATTCTTAACTCGTTATTGGTTTATCAATTGGCGTGGAAGATGTGGATTTGGCTATTAAGTATCTAGAAAATTTAACCAAGGTTCCAAGATTTGACATGCTTATTCTTTCTTTCACCTCTGCATAAATTTGGTATATTTATGTGATTGTTTACCAACTGTACCTTTTCTCGAGTCATACAAATTCCTCTTGAATGTTTAATAATATAGATATATTTCCTAATTAATATAAAGTTTGGATAATGTAATCTTTGGTTCACTAAAAGGGGTTAATTGCACTGCACAATCGAAATCCCAAACTATAGATGAATTTCTAAATTGGTCCCTAAACTTCAAAACATTCTAATTGAATCCACAAACTAAAGTATAGTTCTAATCTAATCGGTGCTTTTGTCAAGATGGCCATTAGCTTTGGCCTTAAATGCTAATATTTATTAATCCAACCATACGTGTTTAAAATGGAACCATGTTAGATCCAAGCGACATTTAATGTCGACATACTAAACCGATGAAAGCACCTACTAGAATTTATCCTTGAAAGTTTAACTATTTTCTTTCCCAACCTTATTTGTTTTGATTAGGGAAAAATCAGCGATTTCTCCCTCTTTCTTGCTTTCTCCCGCCCTTCTTGCTTTCTTGCTTGAAGCTTTCACTTCTATTTGGGTACTTTTATTTGGCCTTTGTTTGGTCATACTTTCATCTGCAAAATTTGGCGTAAGTTCACATTACTAATGGGGTTTTTAATTGAATCTTTATATATTTTTCTTTTTTTTTCCGATCTTGGTTTCTCATTTTCGGTATGATGTTCTTAGGTTTCTAGTCCTTTGAAAATATCTCACTCTTTTGCTTTGATTATCTCTTGTTTGCTTATTTTGATTTGGTTACTAATTTCTTTCACCATTCTTGGTCTTGTTCATTTTTTCTTTTCTTTTTGTTCTCTGCGAATACTTCATGTTTATTTTATGGTAAACTGCAAATGAGAATTCTCAAATTTCATTTATTGCGGATTTTTTTTTCTTTCCCCTTATGATTTTTTTTCTTTCTCCCGTCTGTAGTTGAATGCTTGAAACTTGAAACATATAAGAGGAAAAGAAGCGTTGAACTTGCTAGCTTATTAGGAAAGAATGATATGCTTACTAAGTCCTGTAACTTCAAATCCTAGAAGGTTTCTCGGTCCAAGGAGTCCAGATTGTATAACTAGGCAATTTCTCCGTGTTTGAAGTATTATCCAAATGGCTCATTTGGGAATAGGGATTTATGATTCTGATATGAATTTGATCTGTTGTAAGTAGGGAGATTGATATAGAATATGTCTTTGAAATAGGTAAGTTCTCATTGTATCTATGGATTTCAGATATGGTGGTGGATGAACTTGAGAAAAGAAAAGTTACGCTCAGATTTCATAAACGACAATTTAGAAATTCGGTGATTCATGGATTGGACAAATCTAAATTCCATATTGTTTTGATTATTTTTTATTCTTATTTCTAGAATAATATTTTCTTTGTCTCTGTTAATTCTTGGATTCCTTAATTTATTGCACTTATTTGAAAACAAAGAAGGTAAACAACGACTCAAGAGACAAAGGATATCTGACATTTAGTAATGTCGTTTTTTAATTTAAAACTGGTAACTTCAAAGACAATACTCACAAACTTAATAATTGTAGAGTTCAACTTTTGTTGTCATATTAACAAACTGACACACACGCACAAAAAAGAAAAAACCAAACGGACTCGATCACTCAATGTAAAATAAGATAGGGTGAATCACTATGCAAATTATCCATTCTTTATAATTTATTCTTTTTTGTTGACAAATTTGAATAATTTTATATTTATGAAGTGTCATCCCCATTTAGATTAATCTTATTTGATCTTGCATTTTAAAATTTTGGCTTAACTCTCTCACTTTAATAGTTAGAGACTTTTCAATTTTGTATTTAAAGTATATTTAAATTTTCAATTTAATATAAAAATATATTTTATTATATATTTAAATTCATTTTTGAGAGATGTTGAAAAAATTTCTTATAGCCAATTATGATTTGCCATGTGTTTTATGTAAAATTAATATTTTTATTAAATGTATTTATACATTAAAAAGTATTAAAATAGAAATAGATATATAAAAATTCAGAAAAGTATATAAAAAAATTTAGCATAAAACATATAAATTATAAGAATATAATAATTGAAGGAAATTAGTTGAAATTAATAATATTATAACAAGACAAAGCCAGAAGAAAAAAAAAATTCAAAAGATGAAAAAATTTAAAAGTAATTGAAATTTGATTAACTTTTGGAGAAACAAACTTTTGGTTTCTGTATTGAAAATTCTGCTTTTCTTTGCAAAATGAGAGTTTTTTCAGACTATTATTTTTGTAGAAAACATACAAAAATGTAAAATGGACTTACCAAATTTCTTGTCATATGCTTCTACAGAGAACATGTAAAATGGACTTACCAAATTACTTTCATTTTCTTATATATTCCGTTGTTTGGTCCTGCAGTAGTCATCAAGATTGTTGTTGGTCATGCAATAGTCAATCTATTTGTCTGGCAGATAAAATCGAACAGTTTGGAGGGATCTTGGTCATAAGGTATGATTCTTCCTAATTTCTTCTTACTTATATTTGTTGAAATTTAGTTCAGTTGAAATGATTTGAGAGCTTGTATAGCCTTTTCAAAGTGTTTGACCCTCTTACATATAAAAGCTTTTTAAGTTAGATGCCTAAATTAAATGTCAGTTGCTCCTAGTAACCAGACCCGATACCTTTCCCCCATATATGGAGTTAGCAATTAGTGAAAAAACAGGCATATTAGGATTTAAGAAAGTCAAATGCTTCAATAAAGAAAAAGACGAAAACAGAGGGAGAAACAAAAAAGAAAGGGAGATTAAATGCTGCAAATAGTGGAGAATAAAGCAAAGACACAGTAACTATGTTATAAGGACTAAGAACAATTGAGAAAGAATATGACACCATAAAGAATAAGACAAGCACGAAATATTTTTATCTTGTTAAGTAATTTACGAGATAAAATTTTCACTTTTAAGTTTGAGTTGTTCAATCTTTACGTATATAATAGATGGTAAAGACACGAAAATTTGTGGAAGGAGAAAGTACCTTAGCAACACAAGCTATTTGGGATGATGAGTCGACGTTGATATTTTGTGAACTTTGCGTGAATGAAGTCAATCTTGGTAATAGACCGACAACTCATCTAAACTCAAAAGGATGGGAAAATGTCATTGCTCTTTTTCAAGCAAAGACACAAAAAATTATGGAAACCTCAATTGAAAAATAAGTGGGATACATTAAAAAGGAATGGAGGTTATGGAGGGAGTTGCTTAAGGAATCTCAGGTATTGGATGGTGTCCATCTAAAAAGACGGTTGATGCTACCGAAGAATGGTGGGCTGAAAAAATACAGGTTAGAGTTAACTTTATCATTAATTTAATGCATAAATTTTATTGAAATTAATAATTTACAGATATCAAAATCTTAGTATAACATTTAACATTTAACATGTTATGTAGCAAAATCCAGATTTTAAAGGATTTAAGAAGAAAGGAATTGAGCCACGATTGAATGATTTAACGTGGCAAATGTTTGGTGGCATTGTAGCCACTGGAGAGAATGCATGGGCACCTTCGTCTGGTGTTCTTCCAAGTGGGGTTCCTATGGGAGATGATACACCTAATGAGGGATTTGGTGATTCAGATGAAAATAGTAATGAGAATGAAGATATTCCTACTAATGAGGTACCATCAGACCCTTCTCATGAAACTCCTAATCAAGAAAGGAAACACTTGGGTTGTACATGGTAAAGGAAAAAAATCAAGTTCAAGTAAAAAATCATCCAAAAATTCATTAGCTACTCATATTGAGAAATTGTGTGAGAGTATGGCTAGTCCAAGGAAGTTAGTTTCTGAAATTATTTTTCCTCACTCTCAATATACTATTTCAAGTGCGATGGATGCTTTGCGTGATTTGGAAGATGAAATTCCAAAAAAAGATGAACTGTATTATTTTGCCATCAAAATGTTCTAGATACCGGTGAAACGAGAAGTGTTTTTGAACTTAGATCCAGATGTTAGGGTTTGGTGGCGACGTGAGTATGCTGAACAAAATCCAATTGCATCATTTTCGTCCTTGGTAGCAACATCCTCATTTCCCTTCCAACCATACCATCCACAACCTCCACCATGAGCTCCTTAGCTTTATTATTGTAATATAACTAGACAACTCTTTTATATGTAAAACTAATGTATGATCTACTTTTTTATATGCAAAACTAATGTATGATCTACTTTTTTATAGTAAAATTAATGTATGATGTTTTTTATATTTGGTATTTTTATGCCATGCTTTTATTCAATTTTGTTGTGTTGTATATAATGTCACAAGTTATTAATTTATTTTCATTTTATTCGCTTTTGGTTATGGATGAATTTAACAATATGTATAATACTTTTTATATGAATTATGATACCCATGAATTAAGTGAAGAAGCTCAACGAAGAATAGCCACAATTGTTACACAAGTTGAGCACAACAATTATCATGAAGAGGAAGAACAAGTGTTAAGCAGTGTATTGGTACACCACGGAACTTATTTCACTATGCAACTGTGTATGAATTCAAATTATACAGGTCAAATGTGGGTGGACGAAGTATTAAATGGGCATGATGATCGTTGCATGAATAGTTTTAGGATGCCAAAAAATATATTTCACAGCTTATTGCATGATTTGCAAAGAAATTATGGCTTAAAGCATGGGAAGGTATCTGCGATGGAGAAGTTGGCATTATCATTGTATATTCTTGGAAATAGAGAATCAAATTCAAATGCAGCAGAACGATTTCAACGATCTGGGGAAACTATTAGTCAAATTTTTACTGATATGTTGCATATATTTGCTCGAATGGGAATAGACACGATTAAACCCAGAAGGTCAATTCGAGGAAGGACCGAACATATTCGACATGATACAAGATATTGGCTTCACTTTAAGGTAAAAATTACACAATCTTTATATTTTTAAAATATAAATTATTTCTAACTTTTATCTCATCACTTGTTTTTATTTTAAAGGATTGTATTGGGGCCATAGATGGAACACACATAAAAGCATGCATTTCGCCTTCTTCTCAAATACCTTATATCGGACGGAAAGGTGAACCAACTCAAAATATTATGGTAGTTTGTGACTTCAACATGTGCTTCATTTTGCATTTCGGTTGGGAAGGAACAAAGACATGACAGAGAGAATTTTTTGCAAGCACTTAGAAAACAAGAGTTAAAGTTTCCACACCTCCACCGTGTCGAACTTTAATTTTTTAATTAATCTTTACATAAAAATATTAAAATTTTTATTTTATTTTTAAACTTGATATTATGTTTTAATTTTCTTGTAGGAAAATATTATCTTGTGGATTCAGGATATCCGCAAATGGCGAGTTTTCTAGGTCCATATAGGGGAACGATATCATTTACGACTTTCATCGAGGTAATCATCGAGCATCCGGAAAAAAGAAATCTTTAATCATGCCCATTCTTCGTTACGCTCGTGATTGAACGAACATTTGGAGTGTGGAAAAAAATGGCCAATATTGAGAGATATTCCAAGCTATTCATTCGACAAGCAAGTTTTAATAGTTATTGCAACAATGGTTTTGCATAATTACATTCAAGACATGCTTGGTCAAATGATGAGGATTTTCGACAATTTGAGAATATACCCGACGTGCCAATCTCTTGAGCCATTTTGATAGAGGTGAATCATGTTCTTCTAACAATGAAAGTGACCTTGAAATTACAATGTTAAGGGAAACCATTGCAAATAGTTTAATGAATCAATATTTGTAAAAACAATTTTGTATCATAACTTAATTTCTATCAATAATGAAACTTGTTATGTCTTATGTTACTATATTTTTTTATTAAAAATCATTCGGTTAGATACTTCAAAATTTGATCCGAGTATAATGTTACTATTTGCGAAAATAATATTTATCATTGTTATAAAAATATATTTAACTATAAAAATTAAAAATAATTTTATTTTATCTAATAAATAATTTAAATTGATTATATAATTTATTAAAATATTTATAATAAAATATTGGAAGATACATTTTAATATTTTATTAAATGATTTCATAAATTCACATACTTTAATAATTTTACATAAGTAAAATAATGTAAAAACAACTATTATATATCAATTCTAATATGATGTCCTTAATGGTCATTTTTTATTTTTACCTCACCGCTACAGCTGAGTTTGAATCCAAACACACACTCCACCGCTGTTTTTAATCTCACTGCTACAGTGTCCAATCTCACTGCTACAGTGACTAATCTCACCGCCACCGCTGTTTTTAACCTCATCGGAGGTAAACACACCGCCCATCCAAACTAGCCCTAAATGACGTACTCAAATCCGTAAGACATTCTTTATCTAATAAGTGTCGGTAAGAGAAAGTAGAATTAAATGTTGAGTACTCAAGTAGATAGTAATGTAGAACTTGAGTAAGCGAATAAATTATTCTAAGGTATTTGTGATAGAAACAATTGTAGTGTGATAAATGTGAAAGCTCACTTAAGATGAGTGGTATGACTATGATGATATTTTATTAATGATGAATCGTAAATCATATGCATGTAGTCACGAGAGTCAAGTTAAGAGGCTCTGTGACCTCACCCTCCTTACCACCGCTGAATTATGATGAGATGTTATGAGAGTCAAATTGAGTAAATTTGTATGTGATGAATGCAATATTCGTGTTAGCATTTTGAAAATGCTTTGTATCACACTGATACATGATACTTTACTAGGTAGACTAATTGTTGTTGAACATGAAGTTGGAGTCCTAGGGGACTATGTTAAAAAGGGCTACCATTTAGATAAGAAATAGATAAAGTCCTGTATAAGACCATGTTTGAGGCATGGCCTCGGCGCCAAGTTATGATTCCATATAAGACCATATCCGGGATATGACATTGGCATTTTGAGTTGACTCCATATAAGACCACCCGGGGATGTGGCATTGGTTTCGTACCTATATGAATGACGATGAATATGCGTCTTTGATTATCGCTAGTGATTAATGGGACACATAGATGAGTCTAGGGGTATAAATGAAAATTTTACTAAAGCTATGTGAATGGGTAAAAAATAGGCATTTGTGAACGAGTCATGAAGAAAGGAGTACGATGTGTGGCACAGTAGGTGCTTAATAAAGGAAATTGTAAGAAAGTATGTCCGAATGCTTTAATGATTGTATTGATTATACAATGTTATGAACAAGAGAAAGTTAGCCTGGGCTATTGACTCAAGTGAGTAGAAAGCCTGAGGTGTATGTTTATCGAGATCTTCTTAAATTGATATTCTTTTGTCTTATCGTAACCTTATTTGGGTATTTTGAGGAAAAAGTTCATGGTGATTCTAGTATGAGAAGTGGAATACCAAGTTTCACGTTGTACAATGGGTTTTCGAACATGCTAAATGGAATCAATAAATTCGATGAAGATGTCCTTAATGTTGTAAGGTACGATGCTAGTAAAAGTTTTAGATTAGCACAACAAAAGAAACTCAGATGAGAGTGTGCTAGAAAATGTTCTCTGTGTGGAGAAAAGAGTAGATTATTGTATTGAGATATGATTCAAGTTCTGTGTATGTTCACACATGAGTCAGTAAAGAGAATATTTTCTGTGTATTCATGAGTAGGAAGCATATTACAGAGATATGCTCATCGAAACGTTTAAACCATGATGGTTGAGTTGAAGCTATAGAATGAATTATTAATTGAAAATTTTAGTAATGAGTTCAGTCTGTATTTAGAAAAGTAGTTGCTAGATTGGTAACCCTGAGATGATCTTTTTCGTATCTGTATGAAAATTGTATGTGTTGTGATGATCTATTGGAGAATCGATGAGTATTTTCTTGAATTTTCTTGAGTAAGAACATCTTATTATACTGAGATAGTGGAAACGACTTGAGCCATTACCATAGTGGGTATAGTTGCTATTATACTTCCCACATAGTAGACCTAGTATGGGTGTTGAGTGAAAGATCCAAGTTAGGCCAAGCGAGTTGGTTACTCGGTGAATATTAGTTGGTAATATCTTAATTTCAGTGAGATTAATGTCAAGAGCGAGTTTTCTTTTCAGAACAGAAGAGTTCAGGAGTAAGATAACAAAAGGTATTATCGAATAAGTTCTGAGTTAGTTTATTTGTGATGGTAAAATACGGGTTGCATAAGTTTTCTATTGTTGATATCTCCTCGAAATAGAACTAGAATAATGATGAATCCAGAACTTATACAAAAGAATTTTTGCATGAGATTTAGTAGTAGCATATCTACTAATGCAAGAATAAGAAAATGCTGTTATGTGCATAAATGTTTGGCAACAGAGTACTTTTCATGAGACGAATGAGTTTATGGTCAGAAGTGGTTGACCACAGAAAGTTGAGTTTTAAAAGCGTTCAATTTAGGATTATTCATAGTTGGTGAATGCTTTAATAAGAAAGTGAGGTAAAACCTTACAGATTTCCAGTGTGATTTGACAAAATTCCTAAGAAGAGGAATGACATTCGAGTTGTAGGAAATCGACCTATAAGGATCCGAATGATTTTTCGAATTTGTGAAGAGTTCCAAATTAGTAGATCATTGAGTATATGCCCGGGAGAAATAAGTACCTAGGTCGCAAGTGGTGCTTCGACCTTATGTATGATAGCTTAAAGATTGTTGTCAGAGGAAACTTGTGTATAAGTGAATTTGTGATTTAGGAGATTTTATGGAAATGTTTTAAGAATATTGGTAGTAAATCCTCCTGATAAGATTTTCGGGGACGAAAAACCCTAAGGGGGGAGAATTGTAACAGCCCGATTTAGGGGCTAGTTGGAACAGTGATCTGGAATCACTACTTCGAGGTTAGAGAAAATTATTTACATGTTATTCTATGTGTTAAAACATGTTTATAAGGATGTATGGAAATTTTGGTGCCTTAATTTTAACAATTTCTAGCTAAATTGTGAAAAAAGACTAAATCGCATAAAGTGCGAAAGTCTTATTTTATTTGCTAGAAGTGCCAAATAGCTATAGAATGTGAATTGGAGGTCTTTAAAGTGCAATTATGCCTTCCTATAAGTGATGGATGGTCAAGGGGACAAGAAATTTAAAATTAGACAAGGGTTGGTGACATTAGTTAACTAAAGGAATAAAATAAGCGAAAAATAAAGAAAAGAAAGCTATCATCATTTCTCCATCTTCTCTCCACCAAAAATGAGCAGCAACAAGGGGGTTTTTGAAGCTTAAAATTTCAGCAATTCATCTCCTCTTCAAGTAAGTGATTTTGATGACTTTTCTTGATAAAAATTGTACATTTAGAGTCCCCAAAGCTTAAGCTAGCTAATGAGGGGACTATTTTGCAATATGGTTGAGAGTATAGGGACTAGCCATTGGAGAGTTTATGCTGGTTGCTGAGTTTTTATGGAAGAAAATGAATGATAAGATGATGAGAAACAACTTTTGTGAAGGGTGTTGTCATAAAAACACCTAATTTGGGCCAAAATGCAAAAGTTGTAATTTATTCATTAAGGCATGAAATAGTTGGAATTGAGGATAGTTGTAAGAGTATTAAATGTTCATATAGGCTTTTTTAACAAGAAAATGTGATAAAAATTTATTTACGAGCCTAGGGGCAAAATCATAATTTTGCTAAAGTGCAGGGGCAAAATAACTATTTTTGCCTGAAGTGTAGTTTATTGTGAGTTATGATTTATAAATGATTAAATCACTAAATTCCATTGTTCTAGATCAAAGAAAATGAGTTTCGAACCTAGAACGAGTGAAAAGAGAAATATGGGCAAAAAGGTCCTTTTGGCTATTTTGACAACGAGGTAAGTTCATGTGTGATTGTTGCGACCATATATGAGATAATTTATTATTCCAATGTTGAATGGAAAGTGGATTTACACTGTGAATGTATGAAACATCCTTGATGAGATGTCGAAAGAATTGAATTTAAGAGTAATGGAAAATGTATATAGAATGATATGATGATGGTTAAAGTCTCGAGTAAGACCATACTGGGTCTCAGTGTAGGAGTTCATATAAAACCATGACAAGGACATGTCATCAATATGTTAATATATGAAAGACCCTATTGGGGGTATGATGTCGATGAGAATTATGTGTATGAGACTCAAGAGAGTTATTTAACAATTTAAATGTAGGTGGTTGTACCACGAGAAGTACAAGTTAGTGTTAGAACTTAATTGAGATGAATTCAATATATGATGAACCCCTAGTGGGATATGTGTTATTAATGCACCTTAGTTGCATGAGATAGATTTATTGTTGTACTGCGTGAATGCGAATGAGTATCGTAGAAAGTCAAGTAAGAATGATAGTAAGTGAGGATGTTCCCGGATGAACAATTGAATTTGAGAAATGTATGAGGGTAAATAATTGTGAATGTATAGTAACGGTGAGCTTGTGCAAATGCACCTCATTGATAGTTGTTGATGGGCTGTGTGCGTCACCGTCAACTATATTATTATTGGTGGGCTGTGTGCGTTACCACCTGATAAACTATTAATTGATGGGCTGTGTGCGATGCCATCAATTATCTTGTCATAAGTGGGCTGTGTGCCTTACCACCTGATACATTAGAAATCAATGGGCTGTGTGAGATATCATCGCTTATAAATGATTGGTGAGCTAAGTGAGAAATCACTATGAGTATTTATGAATGGTGGGCTGTGTGCGATACCACCCCATTAGAGATTCAGTCGTGGGCTAAGTGCAAAATCACTGAGAGATTAGTAGTATGAGCGATTTATCTAGATGGTTGATGTGTTGTTTCATACGATTAAATGGTGATCAGTGCAGGAATGAATGCTATTCAGCACGAGCAGTTGGCTCACGATAGGGTAAGAGTGTGGTAAAATATTGAATGAGTAAGTTTCAGCAATGGTGAGTAAGTAACCATGAGCTCACGAGGAAAGCTTATTATAATAACTTGTAGTCATGTATATTCAATGAATATCAGTGTTTGTCAGTTTATGCAGATGAACTTATTAAGCATTATTGCTTACTCCTCTTCTTTCCTCATCTTTTATAGGTTATTTTAGCTAGCTCGGATTGGAGATAGCTTGAGATGTTTTCACACTATCGAACAGACCCTTGGTATGAGGTATTAAGTCCTATTGAGTCATGGCATGTATAAGGCTAGAATTTAAGGTTGATTGAGTTGTTGTTAGTATGCTTAATTGTGTTGGCCTAAGAGGGTTTATAGTTTAAATGTGTATGACCATTGGGGATGGCTTAAGTTGTTGTAATTGTGTGGGAGGAAAACCTTATTTTCATGAATCAAATGTATAAATTCATGTATTTTAGTTGGTGATGTGAATTCCCATTGAATTAGTATATGTATGTATGCAATTGAGAGTGGTAAAAGGCTTGGTAGATAGCCTCTAAGTGCCCACACGGTTAGACACACGGACGTGTGTATAGGCCGTGCATACCCTGTATCTTATTATTATTAGAAAGAATAGACCATGGGTGAGTTCCACGGCCGTGTGCATGAGCAGTGTAAGACACACGGTTTGAGCATGGGCGTGTACCCAAGCTGTGTGGACCAAGTTAGTAGCTCCCCACGAGCATTGGACATGGGGGTGCCTTAGAGGTATACGGGCGTGCCCCTGGACTAGCACGGACGTGTGCATTGGCCGTGGAGCATTTGACTGAATGCTCAAGTTTTAAGCACGGTTTGGGGACATGGTCATATGTGTGTCTACACACGGGCGTGTCTCAACATGCACGGGTGTGTGAACCCAAAATAAAAGAGAAAAAAAATTAAGAATAGAAAAAGCTCCGTGATAGTCTCGAGAGTCCTCAAGAATATGAGTGAGACTTCGTAAGTCAAAAATGAAGTTGTAAAGGTGGCTTAAGTGAGTAGTCTCAATAAGCCTAAGTGACGTCATGATGTTTTAGTACGGTAACGCCTTGGGCCTAGTTCCGGTATAGAACCCGAGCAAGGGGTGTTACACTACTGAGTTCACTGAATGGGTTAAAAGTTTTTTTGAATACAACTCTCTGAATGTGTGTAGGAGATTTGTGTGTGCATTATGGGGAATTTGGACATCCAGAAACAAATTTATTCACGAGGGTGAAATGCAATCAGGGTCCCAAATCGCAGATTTTATTACAAATTATTTAAAGGAATTAGATGGGATGGAAAAGATATTACCAGTTAGAAGAAATCACACGATTAGATGGACGGCTCCGGTAGGGATACAATTGAGGATAAATTTTGATGTAGCTTTCAATAGTAAAAAAAAAGAATCATGTTCGGGTTAGTGGTCAGAAATGGAAAAGCAGAAGTAATTTGCTCAAAATCTATCATAAATAAGAACATACCGTCTGCCTTTACAGCCGAGGTGTTGGCGTGTTATCAAGCACTTGATCTGGGATTCCAACTTGGCTGTAGGGATGTGGAAATTGAAGGAGATTCAAAGACGGTGATTCAAAAACTGCAAGAAAAGAAAGAGGATAGATCTGAAATTGCTGCGTATATTAAAGATGTGAAGAGAATGGACGTCCATTTCAGATACTGTACTTTTCTCTTTCTCAATAGGGAAGCTAATAAGGTTGCACACTTAATTGCTACTGAGGGCATTAGGAAGGGTGATAATATTTATTTGTTACAAAGAGTTCCTTCTAGTGTTGTAGAAGCGGTGATGGACGATCGTTATTGGACATAATATGTGCAGGAGGCTAGAAGTCGGCGTTGCTAGAGAAGAAGATGGAAGGGATAAGGGATCACATGTTCGTATGTCAGTGTGCCTGTCCATGGGAAAGAGGCTTTTGAGAAATCTGGTTTGGCTTCTCAGAGATGGTATTGGAAATAATGGGAGGAAGTAAATGTTATCTGATGACTTTTCCCATCAGAAGAACGTTTTCTAAGATGGGGTTATTATTTGGATAACAGCTAGGATGCAATAACCAAACGAGCCCTGTCGATTCTGCTACTGGATTAGTTTGTTTGGGCTGGTTCTGTTTTGTTTCTAGTTTTATTTTGTTTGCTTCTTTCTTCATTTTTCGGACATTTTTGTTTTGGATCCATTTGTTCTATGTTTTGGACTATGTTTGGGCCTAAGTTCAATGAAAATTCAATACTTACTTCAAAAAAGAAATATTGATTATATAATTTTATTTAATTACTAATTGATTTTAAATGTAATTATAGAAATTGTAAAATGGTTAAGATAAAAGATGATAATCATAACTCACATAAACATTTAAAGAAAGCATTGGATCATAACTTACATTATACATAAATATATATCATATCTATGGACTTACATAAATTAAATAACTTACATAAATATATATCATATATATGGACTTACATAACTTACATAACTTACATAATTTACATAACGTACATAAATATATATCATATCATAACTTACATAACTTATATAACTCACATAGTTTACACCCATTAGATACTTGATATGTATTATCTATTTTAGTACAATGACATGATTTAAATCAATTGAAAACATTTAAGTAACTGTAATTTATTGTCAACTTTAGACTTCAAGAATTACGAAATGGATAAGAGTTAGATGAATTTGTCAAGGGTAAGCAACGACTATCGAAATGGAGTACAAACTTTTCTAAATTTAGCATTTCAAAATGCCAGCCAAGAGAATATGATTCTTTGCCCGTGTAAGAAGTATGGCAACATCAATTGGCATTTTCATGAAGTTGTCCACGAACATTTAATTGTTGATGGCTTTATTTGGGGGATGCATTTAATATGCACAGTCATGGTTTGCAATCATTTCCACTTGACTTTATTGCATCCGATGATTGTAATATTAGTGGAAATGCTTTTACCGAAACGGAAAGAAGTGTACCAGAAGAAGAGCCAAATGGAGAAGCGGCGAAGTTCTACAAGTTACTTAATGAACTGAATGAAGAACTTTACGAGGGATCAAAATATTCAAAATGTCCTTCTGCATTCGCCTATTTCACTTAATATGTTTAGGAGGGTGGAATGGAAACTCTTTTACAATGCTGTTAGAGTTTTTGAGAGATATGTTTTCGTTTGCAAAAATCTAATACAACGCTGTTAGAGTTTTTGAGAGATATGTTTTCATTTGCAAAAATCTAACATTCATGCAAAGATATGAAGAAACTGATAAGAGATTTAGGCCTTAGGTACGAGAAAATTTATAGTTGCCCAAATGACTGCATGTTGTATTGGGGTGATTGGAACAACGAACAGTCTTGTCATGTTTGCGGTAAATCTCGTTGGATGAATAGGAATACAAAAGATGTGAATGAGGATAAGGTGAGGCATAGTCAAGAAATAAGCAGTAAAGATTTTGCGATATTTTCCACTAATACCAAGGCTTCAAAGGCTTTTCATGTCGTCAAAGACAACCGAGTCTATGAGATGGCATCATGATCAACGAACCGATGATGGATTATTAAGGCATCCTGCGGAATCTTTAGCTTGGAAATCATTTGACAGTAAATTTCCAAGCTTTGCAATTGATCCTCGGAATGTGAGGCTTGGGCTAGCATTTGATGGGTTTAATCATTATAAAATCGTTAGTAGTTCTAAATAATGTTAAGTTATGTTGCATTTGTTTTTATTATATATTTCGTTTCTAATTGATTGATTTATTAGGAGAAACTAAAGGATAAAAAGGCGGATTATGAAGCGGTTGCTTCGAGTGATAGTTCTGTTAATCTTGACGACATTGATAATAGAATTATTACTGAAGTTTTGGGTCCTGAAAGGTATGGTCGGGTTCGATTTCAAGGATCTGGTGTTAACCCAACCCAATATTTTGGATCCAGTTCGCAACAATACATGTCTTCGGGGAGTCAGGCTCAAGCTGAAGTTCTGAAATTAAAAGAACAGATGGATCAGATGCAAGCGAGCACAGTTGAGCAAGTTGCTCAACTTAAAGTGGAGGCAGCATCGAGAGAAGTTGAGGTTCAAAGAAAATTTGAAGAACTCCAGCTACAACTTAAAGCAGAGGCAGCAGTGAGGGAAACAGAGTAGAGCAGAAAGTACGACGCACTCTAGCTACAGCTTCAGAATATGATGAAAATGTTTCAGCAGTCACAAAATCTGCCATCTTAGACATTTGTTTTCTTATTGTAAGAATATTTTTAACATTGTAACTTTTAACATTATTGTAAGAATATTTTGAAGTAACTTTTAACATTATTGTAAGAATATTTTGAATTATACTTCATTTATTAATTTATATCATATATCTTTCGTTGGATTTGAAGTATCATTTAGATTTGCTGGTTTTGGTTGGATTTCATGCTACAGGAAGGGTTGTATATGGATGAAAATGGGATGTTGCAAATCTACAAAAGTTAGTGGCGTTTTTTCTTAAAAATGCCGCAAAAGAACAGTACTTTTAGCTGTGTTTGTGATAAAAGCGCCGCTAAAGGTACTGTTCTTTAGCGGCGTTTGTAAAAAAAATGTCGTTAAAAGTCATGCTCTCTAACGGCGTTTGTTTGTAAAACGCCACTAAAGGTTTGTGATAAAAGCGCGCTAAAGGTCATGTTCTTTAGCGAAGTTTGTGACAAAAGTGCCGCTAAATTCATGTTCTATTGCTGCGTTTGTGATAAAAGCGCCGCTAAAGGTCATGTTCTTTAGCAACGTTTGTGATAAAAGCATCGCTAAAGGTCATGTTCTATTGCGGCATTTGTGATAAAAGCGCCGCTAAAGGTCATGTTCTTTAGATGAGTTTTTTTTCACTTAAACGCTGCAAAATTTAGCGACATTGTCTATAGCGACGTTCTTTGTGGTGCTTGTAAAAACACCGCAAATAATTTTAGTGGCGCTTATAAGCGCCGTTAAAGGCCTAAAAAATGCCGCTAAAAATTTATTTTGATGCATACATTAATATAAATAAATAAAATTATTAGCTATCATTTTTTTATAAAAAGGCGCATTGTTAAAAGAGTACATTTATTTGATCATTCATAAAATAAATTATTGGTAATTAATCATAGACTATTACAATAAAGATACAACCTCACCCTAAACATAACAAAACAAATTAAAAGATAAATGGGTTGATTGCTGGATTTCAATACATGCATAAACTTGATAATCACTAACTCACAATGTAGAGATTTGATTTCGTAAATTAAATATCTCATGCCTAACACTAATTAGCAATTAAAGCTCGTGAGAAAGACATGAAGTACTAACGGCTCAACCAAAATGTCATATCAAAGGACCGTCAAGAACAAAGTAGCTACAAAATCTGGCCAAAATGTCAAGTAACAACTAAACCAAAATCCACCAAAGAAAGATCTAAAGCCCCAATATAGAATTAAAGGCCAACGTCACCATATCACGCAAAGAAATGCTTGCACAACTCCACTTTGGGACAATCACTAAATCCTATCACTCTATCATCATTTAATAGAGTAGATGTGAGGTGTCTCTAAACACCAGAGGAAACGTTGCTTGTTAAATCAAAAAGAGTGAAAAAAATCAAATAAGAATGAAATGAATTAAAAAAAAGGTCAAGATAACTTAAATAACCTAGATAAAATTAAGATGAAAATGTCATCTCGAGAGTAGATCCAACACTCCCACTACCAAATCCACCTTTGGAATCATCGCTCCAACAAATCTCATCATTAAAGCAATTAGTTCATCCATATGGGAGAAAATAAAGGAAGAGGAAGAGAGGGGCAGTGGCTAGCCATTAGTGGGAGTCTGAAGTGAGGGAGTTTGAGTTGGGAGATTTATATATATATATATATATATATATATATAGAAATAACGAAGGTCTTGAATTGATTGCTATGACCATGGTTTTTTGTTATCATAATATAAATATAAATAGTATATTAATCAAATTTAAAAATGATGTAAAATACTTGTTGAGGAAATGAAAATGAAATGTAGTAATAAAATAAAAGATATCAAGATGGGTGTATTGAAATAAGGAGATAAGGTTTATACTTGAAAGAAAATTAAGATGTTAATTATAATAATAGCATCACTACAACGGAATCAACTTTTATTGGCAATTATAAAACAAACCACTGTTAAGAATTCATACGGCAGCGTTTCTACCTCAATTGCTGCAGAATGTCGTCACTACCGGGGTGTTTTAGATTATAAACGCCGAAAAATCATAAAATTCACCCTCCATTTAGTTTTTTACTAGAATGATCTTGGTGTTGTTACACAGATACGCCTGTGGCGCAGTAAAAAAATTATTTCGACAATCACAATCCATAAATTCATGTACGAGGAATGTAATTGAGTTGAGAAAAGTTGGAAATATACCTTACAAGATCTGAAAACAACACTGCTACAGGATTGATTTCACTATCGATGAGGCAAACCTTAGCCACAACGAACAAGTTCCGACCTTTATGTGATCCACCCAAAAAAAATCGACCAAAAAACCTCCACGTCTTTTCTGAGAAATAAAACTTTGTTGTTGTAATATTTCAGATAACCTAAAATTGGGATTTAACTTTCCTTTGTATTCAAAATTAATTTGAATGGTATTTAAACATTAAGAGGAATGTTAAGATTTTTGCCAAATCGTGATATGCTCCTTTCTATGAGGAGATATCAGTTTACAATTTAAAGATTAATCCTCACCATTAGGGTTTAATAAAATTCGATAAAGCATATTTATCACATTAAAATATGTGAAATATATCTTCACATTATTTTAATTGAATCCTCTGTACATGCATATCAAGTATATACATCTATCTTTTAATTTTAATATTGTCAAGTTCAATTAATTATTAGAACATTTCTATAACTAATTTAACTTTTGGGACATGTTAAATATAATCTCAACTTTAATTTTATTCCGATCGTCCCAACCGGAGAGTGGGACCCTATAGGATCCTATAACATTGGCAATAACATTAAAACAATTCGAATGTTACAAGCAGTGAGTGACGTCTACCAATGCATTGCTGCTACCCAAGTTGTAGGAAGTCATGGTTCGACATAACCTTATGTAATAATATTATTATGTAGTATATCTCTTTGTCTTTAATATCTAGATTGAACACAAATCATGGAATATTCACACTTGTATAGTTCAATCTTTTGTTTCTTGATTCCCGAGTAGACTAAAATAAACAAATAAGTGTATTATCTCATACCAACTCATTTAAGTATGCCATGCATTTCTAGTCTCACTCGATCAAGAGGCCTGAGATATTGCTCCCATTATATAGGAGGGACAAATCCTATCTTAATCACTCATATTTCACTACACAGATTATGACATACCCAACATCAATCTTTATAGTACAACCATATACGAAAGACATTTGACTATGTCAAAGCATATGACTCATGATGTTGGAAAAATGATTATCTTAAGTCTAAGGATTATACATAAAATTATTACTATGAGAAATGTCATGACTATTACATAATAATCCAAATAGCATTCTAATGGTGGGTCAATTTAATATATTGTTTTCTAACATATACTTATGTGTTGACTTGATATCTCATATCCATAACAACACTTATCATCATTCAAGCACATATTAGTCTCAATGCTTTATTGTTGCCCAATCCTGCAATAACACTTGACTAATGATATTTAAGAATGATAGGACTTTATGATTATACAATTTATTTAACACAAAAATAAAGACTGAAAACAATAATGGTAATACGAGAAGGGGTTTCCCCCCTGATTTTCAGTCTTTTTCTCCTGAAAAAAATTTAGATCCAACTAAAAATACTAAAAATAAGAGGAAAAAGTTGATTTATCATTCTCATATAGGAAAAGGGATAGGAATGAAGTAGAATCATAATTTTATACAATCACTTCTCATGGTAATACATTTATTAGTAAACTAAGTAAAAATATGTTTTTACAATCATTATATGATTAGTCTTTAGGCGTACTCCAACAATTGAAGTTAAATTTAGTAATAAATTTGAAATAAAAGTTTTCCCTAAATTAATTTAATATTATCATTCTCAATGTTCAGGGACATTACCAGATTTTCTACTATGCTTGAAAATGTTTTAAAATATAATTTTCACACAAAACAAGAGCAAAGTATCGATACTTTTCCTTCATTATCGATACCAATCTAAAAATCCATACCAAAAGTGCATTATGTTTTGGAATCTTTCAAAACCAAGCTCTAGGTATCGATTCTTTACCCTTAGGTATCGATACTTTACGATTATGTTGTCGTAGGATTGTCACCACATGCAGGCCTCTTTTACATCATTTTACTCACCAATTTTGCAGAAAGCATTCAGGTCTTTTAAAACCCACCATTTTAATACTTGAATGACATTTACCAACGCTTTTACCTTAAAACGCTGCCAATTGATACCTAAAATTTACCTCGACCTCTTTTCTCCTGAAGTTGCTCCAACTGAAAAACCTAATCATTTCTCCCCTCAATCGTTTCCTCGTATCACACTCATCCCTGGTCGATTTCCTCCCTGTCATCGTCACCATCGATTTCAAGGGAAGCAGAAGTCAACTGTCACTATCCTTCACAAGTCTCCAGCAAAAGCGTCGTAAAGCTTTGTATTTGAGTGAGATTCAACTCGAAAAGAAAGGCTAGCATCGGAGGGTACTTCATTTACTGAAGAAAATATTGAAGATCAAGTTCTTACTTAAGTAGTTGGACCGAAAAGGAGTGGATTCTTTCAACATATCAAATTAGGATCAACACCAACTAAATACTTCGGAAGGAACTTCCAATATTATACTTCTTTACAATGAGCATTGAAAGAAGAAGTGACAAAGTTGAGAGATGAAATGAAAGTAGATATAGACAAAATTCAAGTTGAACGAGATGAACAAGAAGAAAAGAAGGTATGGAGCCGATCGCAAAGAAGAAACAAGAAGATATTAGAAAATTTAGTTACAAAATCAAGCACTTTAGGAGTAGTTTCAGAGCGAGTTGGCTTTTATGTAACAATAGTCTGGAGTTCCACCATCTTAGGTACTTTATTGGACTATTTAGAGGACTTTTTGGCTAATCAATGTTACTATATATTTTGGCTACTGTTGGTGAATTAGGAATATTTAAAAAGTAATTGTAATGATTATTATAAACACATGCATTAGAATATTGTATATTTGATTTTTATTAAAATTGTATTTTATCTTACATCACTATAGATTTTCTATTTAATTGTCCATCTTTAGCGGTGTTTACACCAATTCCCGCCGCTGAATATTATAACTACTATGACTGTTAAAACATTAATGAAATTGCGGCATTCCTTAGGTTAAATGCCACTAAAAGAGAGTGTAAAAAGATAAAAAGATTTTTTACTGTAAAAACCCAGGTAATTCCCAACAAAACACTAGATTTTTCTCTTTTACTTGGAAATAATGTAACATCCTAAATTTTTGGGCCTATGCGTTTAATACGTGAATATGTGGAATGAGTTAATTTAAGTCTTAGGGGCCCAAATTTTAAGTTTTAAGGAGCCCAAATCTTCTAATTTAAGTTAGTTAAATTTGGCATTAGGGATTAGGGAAGTGGACGACACAAGGCTATTTTTTTGGGAATTTTATTATATTTATTCTATGTGGATAATAAGCAGATAAAGGCTATTATTTAGGAATTTAGTCTTTAAGGATAATAAGCAGATAAAGACTATTTTTGAGGAGATAATAGATTAAGATAAGGGATAAGGGATAGGAGCTATCATGTATGGCAGTGTTGGCTGAAAATCAATCTCTGCTAAAGGGAGGAATCGGTTTTCTATATAAAGACGGGGTGTGCTGAAATTTTGGAAGCCTTTCTTTTATTTTCTTTTCTCATCTTATTCCTCTCAAAAGCCGAAAACCACCATTTTCTTCACCCTTTCTTCCTCTCTAAAATTTTCTGGTTGGTAGAATCTTTTAACCTCTATTGTTATTTTTCTTCTAATCCTTAAAATTCAAATCACATCTCTATTATTCTATTCTTCTCCTTAATATTCATTGGCCAAATCTCTCTTAGCATCTCTTCAATTCTTAAATCTTCTAAAAGCGAAATTCTTAGATCTCATCTCCTAAAGTTGCCGAATTTTCTTCATGAAAAGTCTTGTGCGAATCTGAAGAAAACAATAGGTATGTGTCGATTTTGAGTTTCCAATATTTCTCCAGCTTTTCAAAGTCCCTAGCAGAATGGCTATTTAGTGACAAATCAAGGGTTTTTCTTATTTTGGCATTTCGGGATCTGAAGAGGAGTCCAACACTTAGATCTCTAAGTCAAAGATCAGTAACACTCAAGTCGTGTTATTTTCGGGATTTCAAGGTAAGGAGATTGGTTTATTTATAAATACATGAAATCGGGTAGAACACTCATGAAATCGGGTAGAACACTAACCATGGCCAAATATAGGAGAGGCCCTATTTTCACATCTTTCCAGCTTTTTGAGCAAAGTTGTAGACCGGGATAACAAGGATATCGACTAAGAATACTGGATTTCGTGATATCAGGTGTGTAACACTTTCCCACCATCTAGATTTGTTTGATTAATATATGATTATAAGTCTTATATGTTTTGATAAATGCCGAAATCCAGGCATAATAGAGGAAACCCAAAGAGGGTAAAAACAAATCATCAGGTTAGTGAATGTTCTGATTAAACGATATAAGTATATTGATTTTATGTGATTGCATGGGTTGGGTTTGATGAAAGGAGGAAGTTATACATTAGTGGCGCTAGAAGGGAAACACCACAAAAAGTTGAGCAATAGTGGCGTTTTTGGTCCAAATGCCGCTAATATATATTAAAAAGATTAAAGAATGGCGCCATTTTATGCTGCATATTTAGTGGCATTTTCAACAAAAATGCCGCAAAAAAGTATTAATTGTGTAAAAGACCCCATTTTAGATTTGTTATTACTATCGCTTTTTATAAAACGCCGCAAAAGGTATGCATTACCGGCGTTTTCACCGAAAATGCCACAAACATCTATTAAGAGATTGCAAAACGGCGGCGTTTATAGCCTTGTTATTAGTGGCGTTTCGCCTAAAATGCCGCGAATATGTATTAAGTGTTCAAAAACGATGTCGTTTTATGCTTTGTTTTTAGTGGCGTTTTGTGCAAAATGCCACAAAAGGTTTTCATTAGTGGAGTTTTAATGAAGCGCCGTAAAATTTTATTACACTCAACTTAAATGACGTCATTTTTTAGAGCCCCGAATTTCCTTTACTTTCCCCAATTCAGATTTCCCCGATTTTTTCAACCAACGTCCCAACTTTTTCCCCCCAAGTTCTTCTTCCCTAAAGTTTTTCCCTAATTTCCCAACTTCCAATATCAACTTCGACTCTTCTCTCTGCCATTTCAAAAGGTAATTCTTTGCCTCTTCTCTCCGCCACCGCTGCTGGAAATTCGGTTCCTATAGGTATTTTAGTTTGCTCACTGAGTTAGTTTGGTATTTCAAACTATTCTCACTTCAAAATTAACTCAATCTTCATTTCACCACTTTTGCTTTGCTACTTATCTTCTCAGTTCAAATTTGGGATTTTCAGCTCTACCATAACAACTAAAGCTGGGAGAAGTAGCAGGTTTCATTTTCCTCTATAATGTCATTCTTTCAGTGTTAATTACCAGGCAACACCCATTTCTTTTTCTTTAAGTATAATATATGTTGATATACTTTTGGTTAGTTCTATAACATCTATGGTATGGGATGTCTGGTAGTTGATGTACCTATATATTTGTGGGACTAAACCATGTGCATTTGTTCTTGGTGCCATGTGCATTTGTTGTTTGCGTTTAACAACAGGTAAGGACCTACCTAAACTTGTTTTATAGATTGACTTACCCCATGTATTTATTATATTATATTTATTTGGGGGGAAAAATAGGTATATATCCATGTGTTCTGTTTAGTTGATTCATGAAATTGTAGCCTCCTTTAAGTTTGGTTTCCGGAAACTTTCTCAAACCTACTTGTTTGAAACTTCCTTGCCTATTACATAGGTGTATTCAAATGGTCGGTTTGGTTAATATTCGAACTGAACTATCATTAACTAAATTAGTCAGAAATTTTAAAAGCTCTAATCGTTAGCCGAATTGAATTTTTGGGTTGTGAATAGTGTAATAAATAATTGCCAAAAACAATTTCATTCAAGATGCTTTCATATGCTTTGATGCTTATTCTGACATTTTCTAAAATTCAGGTTCTTTGGCAAATACCATTAATTGGAACAAACTTCACATAATTTGTGCTTCGGTGAAAGGAATATCACTTTCTTCAAACTATGTTTTCACATTTTGCTACTTATACTATTCATTTCATCACTTTATATCTCCCCCAATTTGAAGTAATCTATTAACATTTTATTTTCATTTTACCCTTATAAATACTATATATATTGTAGACACATTTTTAATTATAATTTTCAAATTACTCTGCACCTTTGATTTAATAATTAATTATACTCGAGAATGTACATTTTAAGAGTCTTCGACAACATATCTTTTTTTTTTATTAAATTTGAAGTACTTCTTCCGTTCCATTAAATTTGTCACATTTTGACTCTTAGTTGTTAAGTTTTTAATGAAGTAATTTTTAAATATATTGAAGTCTACATTAATTATCAAACCAAACCAATCCATAGAAATTAGTATAAAATCAACATACTGAACAAAGCAATTACAAACTATTTATGGCACTAAGGTGTGTAGAGCTGCTCCATCAATCACCCACCTCATGTTTGCAGATGATTGCATTCTTTTCGGGGATGTTTCGAACAGAGAAATAAGTGTGCTCAAGGAGATTCTAAAGGAATATGAAGTTTGTTCAGGACAATGTGTTAATTTCGAAAAATCAACGGTGTTTTTCAGTTCGAATGTAAACGATCAGGAGAGGAACTTGGTGTTTCAGGCTCTTAATGTTCGATGTTCGAATGATCCGGATAAATATTTAGGGTTACCAAGCATGGTGGGATGAAAAAGGAAGCTGGCTTTTCAAGGTTTAAAATATCACTGAAACAGAGAATTAATAGTTGGAGTATTAAACATATTTCATAAGGAGGTAGAGAAGTGTTTATAAAAGCTGTTTTGCAAGCAATCCCTACGTATTCGATGACTTGTTTTCTTTTTCCAAAATCATTGTGTTTGGAATTGGAAAATATAATGAACTCCTTTTGGTGGAATAAAACCAACGGGAAGAGAGGCATGCAGTGGTGTGATTGAAACCTTTAAGCCCAATCAAGGAAGAAGGGGGGATGGGATTTCGTGATTTGAATTTTTTTAATATTGCATTATTGGCCAAACAGGGCTGGCGCTTATTACGTAATCGTAATTTGTTACTAGCGCGCACATTGAAGGCAAAATATTATAAGGAGTCCATTTTTTAAAATCCAAGTTGGGTAATTTACCTTCTTTTACTTGGAAGAGTTTGTGGGCAAAAAAAGGCCTTCCTCTGAAAGGTTTGGGATGGAGAATTGGTGATGGTCAAAAGGTCTCTATCTGGGATGACAAGTGGGTTCTGAAAATGAAATGCTTAGTTGTCAGAATTTAACTCAAAACTCAAGTCTAGTCAAAGTCACAGATTTGATTGATACTAGTACAAGAAAATGGAATGAGGAATTGGTTCTCCATACCTTTACAGAGAGGGATGCTGAAAGGATTTTATGTATTCCTTTGTCTTTAAGGCCACACGAAGACTTTGTCATCTGGCATGAAGAGGCAACTAGAGAATATTCGATTCAAAGTGGGCACAAAGTTCTTTCACATGTTGGATAGACTCAAATACTAGGATAGTGTAAAACAATTTTACAAACGTCTATGGAGCTTAGAATTACCCTTAAAAATAAAGATTACAGTTTGGCGTAGCATGCGCAACTACTTGCCTAATTTTAGCAATTTACATTATAGGATGATATTGGGGTCTGTTAATTGCCGAAGATGTCAAGCGGAAACGGAGACGAGGGATCACTTGTTTAGAAACTGTCCTGTTGCAAAGGAAACATGGCAGAGATTAGAAATTGCTTGGCCTGATTTCAGAAGAAACTACTTGTAACAGCCCGATTTAAGGGCTAGTTGGAACAGTGATCTCGGAATCACTACTTCGAGGTTAAATAAAATTATTTACATGTTATTCTATGTGTTGAAACATGTTTATAAGGATGTATGGAAATTTTGGTGCCTTAATTTTAGCAATTTCTAGCTAAATTGTGAAAAAGGACTAAATCGCATAAAGTGCGAATGTCTTATTTTATTTGCTAGAAGTGCCAAATAGCTATAGAATGTGAATTGGAGGTCTTTAAAATGCAATTATTCCTTCCTATAAGTGATGGACGGTCAAGGGGACAAGAAATTTAAAATTAGACAAGGGTTGGTGACATTAGTTGACTAAATGAATAAAATAAGGGAAAAATAAAGAAAAGAAAGCTATCATCTTTTCTCCATCTTCTCTCCACCAAAAAAATGGGCAGCAACAAGGGGGTTTTTGAAGCTTAAAATTTCAGCAACTCATCTCCTCTTCAAGTAAGTGATTTTGATGACTTTTCTTGATAAAAATTGTACTTTTGGAGTCCCCAAAGCTTAAGCTAGCTAATGAGGGACTATTTTGCAATATGGTTGAGAGTCGATGGACTTGACATTAGAGATTTTATGCTGTTTGATGAGTTTTTATGGAAGAAAATGAATGATAAGATGATGAGAAATAACTTTTGTGAAGGGTGTTGTCATAAAAACACCTAATTTGGGCTAAAATGTAAAAGTTGTAATTTATTCATTAAGGCATGAAATAGTTGGAATTAAGGATAGTTGTAAGAGGATTAACTGTTCAGATAGGTTTGTTTAACAAGAAAATGTGATAAAAATTTATTTACGAGCCTAGGGGCAAAATCATAATTTTGCCAAAGTGTAGGGGCAAAATAGTCATTTTTGCCTAAAGTGTAGTTTATTGTGAGTTATGATTTATAAGTGATTAAATCACTAAATTCCATTGTTCTAGATCAAAGAAAACAAGTTTCAAACTTAGAACGAGTGAAAAGAAAAATATGGGTAAAAATGTCCTTTTCGGCTATTTCGATAACGAGGTAAGTTCATATGCGATTGTTGCGACTATGTATGAGATAATTTATTATTCCAATGTTTTATGAAAAAGAGATTTACACTGTGAATGTATGAAACATCCTTGATCAGAAGTCGAAAGAATTGAATTTAAGAGTAATGGAAAATGTATATAGAATGATATGATGATGGTTAAAGTCTCGAGTAAGACCATATTGGGTCTCGGTGTAGGAGTTTGTATAAGACCATGACAAGGACATGTCATCGATATGTTAATATATGAAAGACCCTATTGGGGGTATGATGTCGATGAGAATTATATGTATGAGACTCAAGAGAGTTATTTAACAATTTGAATGTAGGTGGTTGTACCACGAGAAGTACAAGTTAGTGTTAGAACTGAATTGAGATGAATTCAATATATGATGAACCCCTAGTGGGATATGTGTTATTAATACACCTTAGTTGCATGAGATAGATTTATTGTTGTACTGCGTGGATGCGAATGAGTATCGTAGAAAGTCAAGTAAGAATGATAGTAAGTGAGGATGTTCCCGGAGGAACAATTGAATTTGAGAAATGTATGAGGGTAAATAATTGTGAATGTATAGTAATGGCGAGCTTATGCAAATGCACCTCATTGATAGTTATTGATGGGCTGTGTGTGTCACCGTCAACTATATTATTATCGGTGGGCTGTGTGCGTTACCACCTGATAAACTATTAATTGATGGGCTGTGTGCGATACCATCAATTATCTTGTCATAGGTGGGTTGTGTGCGTTACCACTTGATAAACTATTAATTGATGGGTTGTGTGCGATACCATCAATTATCTTGTCATAGATGGGCCTGTGTGCTTTACCACCTGATACATTAGAAATCGATGGGCTGTGTGCGATACCATCGCTTATAAATGAGTGGTGAGCTAAGTGTGAAATAACCATGAGCATTTATGAATGGTGGGCTGTGTGCGATACCACCCCATTAGAGATTCAGTTGTGGGCTAAGTGCAAAATCACTGAGAGATTAGTAGTATGAGTGATTTATCTAGATGGTTGATGTGTTGTTTCATACGATTAAATGGTGATCAGTGCAGGAATGAATGCTATTCAGCACGAGCAATTGGCTCGTGATAGGGTAAGAGTATGGTAAAATATTGAATGAGTAAGTTTCAACAATGGTTGAGTAAGTAACCATGAGCTCACGAGGAAAGCTTATTATAATAACTTGTAGTTATGTATGTTCATTGAATATCAGTGTTTGTCAGTTTATGCAGATTAACTTACTAAGCATTATTGCTTACTCCTCTTCTTTCCTCATCTTTTATAGATTATTTTAGCTAGCTCGGATTGGAGATCGCCTGAGATGTTTTCACACAATCGAACAGACCCTTGGTATGAGGTATCAAGTCCTATTGAGTCATGGCATGTATAGGGCTAGAATTTAAGGTTGTTTGAGTTGTTGTTAGTGTGCTTAATTGTGTTGGCCTAAGAGGGTTTATAGTTTAAATGTGTATGGCCATTGAGGATGGCTTAAGTTGTTGTAATTGTATGGGAGGAAAACCTTATTTTCATGAATCAAATGTATAAATTCATGTATTTTAGTTGGTGATGTGAATTCCCATTGAATTAGTATATGTATGTATGCAATTGAGAGTGGTAAAAGGCTTGCCTCTAAGTTCCAACATGGTTAGACACACGGACGTGTGTCTAGGCCGTGCATAGCCTGCACCTTATTATTATTAGAAGGAATAGACCACGGGTGAGTCCCACGGCCGTGTGTATGAGCCATGTAAGACACACGATTTGAGCATGGGCGTGTACCCAAGCCGTGTGGACCAAGTCAATAGTTCCCCACGGGCATTGGACTTGGGGTGCCTTAGAGGTACACGGGCAAGCCCCTGGACTAGCACGGACGTGTGCCTTTTCCGTGGAGCATTTTGCAGAATGCTCAAGTTTTAAGCATGGTTTGGGGACATGGGCGTGTGTATGTCTACACACGGGCGTGTCTCAACATGCACGGACGTGTGAACCTAGAATAAAAGAGAAAAAAAATTAAGAATAGAAAAAGCTCCATGATAGTCGCGAGAGTCCTCGAGAATACGAGTGAGACTTCGTAAGTCGAAAATAAAGTTGTAAAGGTGGCTTAAGTGAGTAGTCTCAATAAGCGTAAGTGACGTCATGAGGTTTTAGTATGGTAACGCCTCGGGCCTGGTTTCGGTGTAGAACCTGAGCAAGAGGTGTTATATTTAGTGGTATCAGAGCTATGGTTTAGTTGGTTCTAGGACTAACCTAGCGAGAGTAAGAGTCTAGCTATACATGACATATGTGGACCATGATAGTGTGATGTCTCCCAGCTCTAAAAAAATTATTTTGTTAAGACAGTGATGATTCCAACCGAGCTAATTTTAGTAAGTTGCGCGATTTCCAAGTTTCATAAACATTTCGTTGAACTACTTGTGATGTTGCAATGTGCACGTTATTTCTATGAAAATGTTCAATGATCTGATAAACAAAAAAAATCAAAGAGATTATGTATGAGTAAGTCTCGATTGAAGATGAATTTTTCAGAATACTTGATCTGCCACTTGAGATAAGAAAGTCTATTTAAGGCCAAGCCAAGGCATGGCATCGAAAATTGAGCAAGTTATCATGTAAGTCCAAGGTAAGCTTGGCATTAATTGAAGAGGAGATATTCCATGTAAGACCATATCTAGGATATGACATTGGCATCGAGTTATGTGGGACGAGATTTGGTATCCTCGATTATTTATAGTAATTCATCGGGAAAAAAGTAAAGCTTAAATGAGATAGCAAGAAAGGTAGTAGTAAAGTTGATATTATGACATGCTAGTTAAGGTTGACTAACAAGTATAATTCATTTTATGAATTGTGATGCTGAAATTATGTTTATTATAGTAAAGCATACTGATCTTTTTGATCAAGTGTTACAGGTACCTTGTTTACCTCACAGACATGAGAATAGTAAGCACCATGATGTATGCGAGAAGCAGTAAGAGTAAGAAACCACCTATATTGTGGTATGAGAGCTAAAATTAGAAGTTTGATTAAGTAGAATACATGAGATGAGTACGATCGTTTAACGATGAAAAGATGAATAAGACCATGGTTGGACCATGGCAATGAGAGAGCCAGTTGGCATCGGCCATATTATGAGGGTCAGTGTAAGACCATATTTGGGACATGGCATCGGCCATATTATGAGGGTCAGTGTAAGACCATGTCTGGGACATGGCATCGGCCATATTATGAGGGTCAGTGTAAGACCATGTCTGGGACACGGCATCGGCCATATTATGAGGGTCAGTGAAAGACCATGTTTGGGACATGGCGTCGGGGACATTATGAAGGTCAGTGTAAGACCGTGTTTGGAACATGGTATCGGTATTAAGACAAGAGCCAGTGTAAGACCATATCTGGGATATGGCATCGGCATTGATATGAGTTCCATATAAGACCATATTAGGGATATGGCATTTGTCTTAATATGAGATTCGTGTAAGACCATAGCGAGGCTATGGCATTGTGATGACATGTAAAGTAATAGTTGGGTTATGAGGATAAGATACGAGTAAGACCATAGTTGGACTATGGTAATCAAGTAAACGACGTACTCAAATTCGTAAGACATTCTTTATCTAATAAGTGACGGTAAGAGAAAGTAGAATTAAATGTTGAGTACTCAAGTAGATAGTAATGTAGAACTTGAGTAAGTGAATACATTACTCTAAGGTATGAAACAATTGTAGCGTGATAAATGTGAAAGCTCACTTAAGATGAGTTGTATGACTATGATGATGTTTTATTAATGATGAATCGTAAATCATATACAGGTAGTCACGAGAGTCAAGTTAAGAGGCTCTGTGACCTCACCCTCCTTACCACTGCTGAATTATGATGAGATGTTATGAGAGTCAAATTGAGTAAATTTGTATGTGATTAATGCAGTATTCGTGTTAGCATTTTGAAAATGCTTTGTATCACACTGATACATGATACTTTACTAGGTTGACTAATTGTTGTTGAACATGAAGTTGGAGTCCTAGGGGACTATGTTAAAAAGGGCTACCATTTAGATAAGAAATAGATGAAGTCTTGTATAAGACCATGTTCGAGGCATGGCCTCGGTGCCAAGTTATGATTCCATATAAGACCATATCTGGGATATGGCATTGGCATTTTGAGTTGACTCTATATAAGACCACCTCGAGGATGTGGCATTGGTTTCGTACCTATATGAATGACGATGAAAATGCATCTTTGATTATCCCTAGTGATTAATGGGACACATAGATGAGTCTAGGGGTAGAAATGAAAATTTTATTAAAGCTATGTGAATGGGTAAAAAATAGGCATTTGTGAATGAGTCATGAAGAAAGGAGTACGATGTGTGGCACGGTAGGTGCTTAATAAAGGAAATTGTAAGAAAGTATGTCCGAATGCTTTAACGATTGTATTGATTATACAATGTTATGAACAAGAGAAAGTTAGCCTGGGCTATTGGCTCAAGTGAGTAGGAAGCCTGAGGTGTATGTTTATCGAGATCTTCTTAAATTGATATTCTTTTGTCTCCTCGTAACCTTATTTGGGTATTTTGAGGAAAAAGTTTATGGCGATTCTAGTATGAGAAGTGGAATCTCAAGTTTCACGTTGTACAATGGGTTTTCGAACATGGTAAATGGAATCAATAAATTCGATGAAGATGTCCTTAATGTTGTAAGGTACGATGCTAGTAAAAGTTTTAGATTAGCACAACAAAAGAAACTCAGATGAGAGTGTGCTAGAAAATGTTCTCTGTGTGGAGAAAAGAGTAGATTATTGTATTGAGATATGATTCAAGATCTGTGTATGTTCACACATGAGTCAGTAAAGAGAATATTTTTTGTGTATTCATGAGTAAGAGGCATATTACAGAGATATGCTCATCGAAACGTTTAAACAATGATGGTTGAGTTGAAGCTATAGAATGAATTATTAATTGAAAATTTTAGTAATGAGTTCAGTCTGTATTGAGAAAAGTAGTTGCCAGATTGGTAACCCTGAGACGATCTTTTTCGTATCTGTATAAAAATTGTATGTGTTGTGATGATCTATTGGAAAATAGATGAGTATTTTCTTGAATTTTCTTGAGTAAGAACATCTTATGATACTGAGATAGTGGAAATGATTTGAGCCATTACCATAGTGGGTATAGTTGCTATTATACTTCCCAGATAGTAGACCTAGTATGGGTGTTGAGTGAAAGATCCAAGTTAAGCCAAGCAAGTTGATTACTCAGTGAATCTTCGTTGGTAATATCTTAATTTTAGTGAGATTAATGTCAAGAGCGAGTTTTCTTTTCAGAACAGAAGAGTTCAGGAGTAAGATAACAAATGGTATTATCGAATACGTTATGAGTTAGTTTATTTGTGATGGTAAAATACGGGTTGCATAAGTTTTCTATTGTTGATATCTCCTCGAAATAGAACTGGAATAATGATGAATCCAGAACTTATACAAAGGAATTTTGGCATGAGATTTAGTAGTAGCATATCTACTAATGCAAGAATAAGGAAATGCAGTTATGTGCATAAATGTTTGACAACAGAGTACTTTTCATGAGACGAATGAGTTTATGGTCAGAAGTGGTTGACCACAGAAAGCTGAGTTTTAAAAGCGTTCACTTTAGGATTATTCATAGTTGGTGAATGCTTTAATAACAAAGTGAGGTAAAACCTTACAGATTTCCAGTGTGATTTGACAAAATTCCTAAGAAAGGGAATGCCATTCGAGTTGTAGTAAATCGACCTATAAGGATCCGAATGATTTTTCAAATTTGTGAAGAGTTCCAAATTAGTAGATCATTAAGTATATGCCCGGAGAAATAAGTACCTAGGTCGCAGGTGGTGCTTCGACCTTATGTATGATAGCTTAAAGATTGTTGTCGGAGGAAACTTGTGGATAAGTGAATTTGTGATTTAGGAGAATTTATGGAAATGTTTTAAGAATGTTGGTAGTAAATCCTCCTGATAAGATTTTGGGAACAAAAATCCCTAAGGGGGAGAATTGTAACAGCCCGATTTAGGGGCTACTTGGAGCAGTGATCTCGAAATCAGTACTTCGAGGTTAGAGAAAATTATTCACATGTTATTCTATGTGTTAAAACATGTTTATAAGGATGTATGGAAATTTTAGTGCCTTAATTTTAACAATTTCTAGCTAAATTGTGAAAAAGGACTAGATCGCATAAAGTGTGAAAGTCCTATTTTATTTGCTAGAAGTGCCAAATAGCTATAGAATGTGAATTGGAGGTCTTTAAAGTGCAATTATGCCTTCCTATAAGTGATGGATGGTCAAGGGGACAAGAAATTTAAAATTAGATAAGGGTTGGTGACATTAGTTGACTAAAGGAATAAAATAAGTGAAAAACAAAGAAAAGAAAGCTATCATCTTTTCTCCATCTTCTCTCCACCAAAAATGAGCAGCAACAAGGGGGTTTTTGAAGCTTAAAATTTCAGCAATTCATCTCCTCTTCAAGTAAGTGATTTTGATGACTTTTCTTGATAAAAATTGTACTTTTGGAGTCCCCAAAGCTTAAGCTAGCTAATGAGGGGACTATTTTGCAATATGGTTGAGTATAGGGACTTTCCATTAGAGAGTTTATGCTGGTTGCTGAGTTTTTATGAAAGAAATGAATGATAAGATGATGAGAAACAACTTTTGTGAAGGGTGTTGTCATAAAAACACCTAATTTGGGCTAAAATGCAAAAGTTGTAATTTATTCATTAAGGCATGAAATAGTTGGAATTGAGGATAGTTGTAAGAGGATTAAATGTTCAGATAGGCTTTTTTAACAAGAAAATGTGATAAAAATTTATTTACGAGCCTAGGGCAAAATCATAATTTTGCCAAAGTGTAGAGGCAAAATAGTCATTTTTGCCTAAAGTGTAGTTTATTGTGAGTTATGATTTATAAGTGATTAAATCACTAGAAGTACTGAATTGAGATGAATTCAATATATGATGAACCCTTAGTGGGATATGTGTTATTAATGCACCTTAGTTGCATGAGATAGATTTATTGTTGTACTGCGTGAATGCGAATGAGTATCGTAGAAAGTCAAGTAAGAATGATAGTAAGTGAGGATGTTCCTGGATGAACAATTGAATTTGAGAAATGTATGAGGGTAAATAATTGTGAATGTATAGTATCGGTGAGCTTGTGCAAATGCACCTCATTGATGTTGTTGAGTTGCCAAATCAACTATATTATTATGGGTGGGTCGTGTGCGTTACCACCTGATAAACTATTAATTGATGGGCTGTGTGCAATACCATCAATTATCTTGTCATAGATGGGCTGTGTGAGTTACCACCTGATACATTAGAAATCGATGGGCTGTGTGCGATACCATCGCTTATAAATGATTGGTGAGCTAAGTGCGAAATCACCATGAGTATTTATGAATGGTGGGCTATGTGCGATACCACCCCATTAGAGATTCAGTCATGGGCTAAGTGCGGAATCACTGAGAGATTAGTAGTATGAGCGATTTATCTAGATGGTTGATGTGTTGTTTCATATGATTAAATGGTGATCAATGCAGGAATGAATGCTATTCAGCACAAGCAGTTGGCTCGTGATAGGGTAAGAGTGTGGTAAAATATTGAATGAGTAAGTTTCAACAATGGTTGAGTAAGTAACCATGAGCTTACGAGGAAAGCTTATTATAATAACTTGTAGTCATGTATATTCAATGAATATCAGTGTTTGTCAGTTTATGCAGATGAACTTACTAAGCATTATTGCTTACTCCTATTCTTTCCTTATCTTTTATAGGTTATTTTAGCTAGCTTGGATTGGAGATCCCCTGAGATGTTTTCACACTATCGAACAGACCCTTGGTATGAGGTATCAAGTCCTATTGAGTCATGGCATGTATAGGGCTAGAATTTAAGGTTGATTGAGTTGTTGTTAGTGTGCTTAATTGTGTTGGCCTAAGAGGGTTTATAGTTTAAATGTGTATAATCATTGAGGATGGCTTAAGTTGTTGTAATTGTATGGGAGGAAAACCTTATTTTCATGAATCAAATGTATAAATTCATGTATTTTAGTTGGTGACATGAATTCCTATTGAATTAATATATGTATGTATGCAATTGAGAGTGGTAGACGGCATGGTAGATAGCATCTAAGTGCCCACACGGTTAGACACATGGGCGTGTGTCTAGGCCGTTCATACCCTGCACCTTATTATTATTAGAAAGAATAGACCACGGGTGAGTCCCACGGCCATGTGCATGAGCCATATAAGACACACGGTTTGAGCATGGGCATGTACCTAAGCCGTGTGGACCAAGTTAGTAGCTCCCCACGGGCATTGGACATGCGGGTGCCTTAAAGGTACATGGGCGTCCCCCTGGACTAGCACGGATGTGTTCCTTAGCCGTGGAGCATTTGACTGAATGCTTAAGTTTTAAGCATGGCTTGGGGACATGGGTGTTTGTGTGTCTACACACGGGCGTGTCTCAATATGCACGGTCGTGTGAACCCAGAATAAAAGAGAAAAAAATATAAGAATAGAAAAAGCTCCGTGATAGTCTCGCGAGTCCTCGAGAATATGAGTGAGACTTCGTAAGTCAAAAACGAAGTTGTAAAGGTGGCTTAAGTGAGTAGTCTCAATAAGCCTAAGTGACGTCATGAGGTTTTAGTACAGTAGAACGCTTAGGCACGGTTCGGCAAGAAACTGGCAAGGGTGTTAGAGCCGAGGCAAGGGTGTTACACTCTCTGAATGTGTGTAGGAGAGTTATGGGAATTTAGACATCCGTAAACGAATGGGTTAAAAGTTTTTTTGAATACAACTCTCAGAATGTGTGTAGGAGATTTGTGTGTGCATTATGGGGAATTTGGACATCCAGAAACAAATTTATTCACGATGGCGAAATGCAATATCAGATATTGAAGGTGTGAAGAGAATGGACGTCCATTTGACATCTTGTACTTTTCTCTTTCTCAATATGGAAGCTAATAAGGTCCCAATTTCATTGATTTTATTACAAATTATTTAAAGGAATTAGATGGGATGGAAAAGATATTACCTTTTGAGAAATCTGGTTTGGCTTCTTAGAGATTAGAAGAAATCACACGATTAGATGGATTGGCTCTAGGATGCAATTAGGGATACAATTGAGGATAAATTTTGTTTTGGATCCATTTGTTCTATGTTTTGGACTATGTTTGGGCCTAAGTTCAATGAAAATCAAGATCTTCGACTTCAAAAAAGAAATATTGATTATATAATTTTATTTAATTACTAATTGATTTTAAATGTAATTATAGAAATTGTAAAATGGTTAAGATAAAAGATGATAATCATAACTTACATAAACATTTAAAGAAAGCATTGGATCATAACTTACATTATACATAAATATATATATCATATCTATGGACTTACATAAATTAAATAACTTACATAAATATATATCATATCTATGGACTTACATAACTTACATAACTTACATAATTTACATAACGTACATAAATATATATCATATCATAACTTACATAACTTATATAACTTACATAGTTTACACCCATTAGATACTTGATATGTATTATCTATTTTAGTACAATGACATGATTTAAATCAATTGAGAACATTTAAGTAACTGTAATTTATTGTCAACTTTAGACTTCAAGAACTACGAAATGGATAAGAGTTGGATGAATTTGTCAAGGGTAAGCAACGACTATCGAAATGGAGTACAAACTTTTCTAAATTTAGCATTTCAAAATGCCAGCCATGAGAATATGATTCTTTGCCCGTGTAAGAAGTATGGCGACATCAATTGGCATTTTCGTGAAGTTGTCCACGAACATTTAATTGTTGATGGCTTTATTTGGGGGTATAAAAAATGGATTTTCCATGAGGAGTGTACACCTAGTAGAACCTCTTCAACGATTAATCCGGCTTATCCTCATAGTGCTTATCATCAGTCTGTTAGAGAAGATGACATGAAAGGTATGTTGCGGGATGCATTTAATATGCACAGTCATGGTTTGCAATCATTTCCACTTGACTTTATTGCATCCGATGATTGTAATATTAGTGGAAATGCTTTTACCGAAATGGAAAGAAGTGTACCTGATGAAGAGCCAAACGGAGAAGCGGCGAAGTTCTACAAGTTACTTAATGAACTGAATGAAGAACTTTACGAGGGATCAAAATATTCAAAAATGTCCTTCTGCATTCGCCTATTTCACTTAATATGTTTAGGAGGGTGGACTGGAAACTCTTTTACAATGCTGTTAGAGTTTTTGAGAGATATGTTTTTGTTTGCAAAAACCCAACATTCACGCAAAGATATGAAGAAATTGATAAGAGATTTAGGCCTTTGTGGCATTTGTGGCATTTGTGATAAAAGAGCCGCTAAAGATCATGTTCTTTAGATGAGTTTTTTCACTTAAATGCTGCAAAATTTAGCGACATTGTCTATAGCGACGTTCTTTGTGGTGCTTGTAAAAACACCGTAAATAATTTTAGTGGCGCTTATAAAGCTAAAGGTCATGTTCTTTAGTTAAAAGGCCTAAAAATGCCGCTAAAAATTTATTTTGATGCATACATTAATATAAATAAATAAAATTATTAGCTATCATTTTTTATAAAAAAGGCGCATTGTTAAAAGAGTACATTTATTTGATCATTCATAAAATAAATTATTGGTAATTACTCATAGACTAATACAATAAAGATACAACCTCACCCTAAACATAACAAAACAAATTAAAAGATAAATGGGTTGATTGCTGGATTTCAATACATGCTTAAACTTGATAATCACTAACTCACAATGTAGAGATTTGATTTCGTAAGTTAATTATCTCATGCCTAACACTAATGAGCAATTAAAGCTCGTGAGAAAGACATGAAGTACTAATGGCTCAACCAAAATGTCATATCAAAGGACCGTCAAGAAAAAAGTAGCGACAAAATCTGGCCAAAATGTCAAGTAACAACTAAACCAAAATCCACCAAAGAAAGATCTAAAGCCCCAAATATAGAATTAAAGGCCAACGTCACCATATCACGCAAAGAAATGCTTGCACAACTCCACTTTAGGACAATCACGAAATCCTATCACTCTATCATCATTTAATAGAGTAGATGTGAGGTGTCTCTAAATGTTTCACAAGAAAAACGTAGTTAAGTTTGAAATAACATTTTAAAAATTGTGGTGGTTTTGTAGAAAAGTTGATTCGAGTTGTAATTTAATTTGGTGCTAAATTGATAAATTTTATTTTTCAAGAGTCACAAGTTAAACCAAATTTTAGAATTTCATTATTATTGTAACTTGAAAAACAGTAGGTAATTGAGTTTCAAAACATTTAATGTTGTTTGTATCATATCGGAAAATTAAAAACGCATAAAACAATTAGGTATAATGGCCTTATTACATCAAATTATAACAAAAAACAAACAAAAATAACTGAATAATAAAACTGAAGAAAACTTTAGCTGTGCATGGCCACTCCTAAGTTCCTGCCGACCTGGTCCATCTACTGAGTTCCATCTGCAAAAAGTTAGCCCACGAAGGGTGAGTCAAACATACTCAGTGTGTAACAACCAACACAAACTCCCAAACGACTTAGGCATATCAGATCATACATAACAAATATAGGCAATGATGCAATCCCAACCCCACCTATATATCCATCCTCTACACATCACTCGTACCTACCATCACACAGTGGGGATTGCTAAATCGACCCTCCATCCGCTACACACCATCGAAGGCAATCGCTGCGGACGACTTGCACATCGCCCTTATAAATCGTGGCATTGCCACCAGATAATGTGACAGAGTCACCAGATAATAATATGTGACATAAGTCACCACATTCGATTATGTGACATGAGTCACGGATATTGTGGTAAAACCACGGATCACTTCCCTTTTCATAATCACCCATATGCCCATGTGTCATACAAAACATGCAGAGATCATGCTATATACCTTATTCCACATTAGATAGCGAATTCACATATGAGTCATATCCAATGTTCATAACATTATTAACAAAGTAGCAAAGGTTAACGTACCTGAGTACTCTGTACCATTGAATGGTACCCTTAGCCACATTTTTAATATTTTCATTATCACATTCATAATGTTACCCCCATAAATCTATTAGAAATTAGTGTAGGGCTACACACGTGGTACTAACGCTTTTACTGACTCCCAAAAATCTACCGAAACAGATTGTACTCCTCCCTAAAAAAACATAGTCAGAATCGGTTGGTCACTAACACTTAATATGGCCTTGGCCGAATATTAACACTCCCTTACCTTGTGAATCTAAATCCCGAAAATCGTCACTTGGCTATGGCGATGTCGAAATACCTATAAGCCTTATGTTAGATTCAGTCTGAACATTTATTGAACTAAAGCAAATGGCCTTCGGCCTAAATCACACTTGCCTACCTTAAATCTCGAAATCCCGAATGATCTCCTCCTTGTAGTCGACAACAACCAAATCCCAAATTCCTTCTTCAAGGTTTCGGCCAAAGAAAGTAAAAGAGATTAGATTCCAACTTTCGGCTAATCTAAAAGAAAAAGAAGAAAACGAACAACAGTTGATCCATACCCTTACTGCTAAAATCGACTGCACCCTTGCTTGAACCCACAGAGATATTCGGCCTTAACAAATGGGAAGGAAAAGAGATGAGGTTCACAAAGGTTCGACAGTGGTGGTGTTTTGATCTAAGAATTTCAGCAATGAAGAACTTTTGGGAGGGAGAAATTCGGCCTAAGTAGAATAGAAAGAAAAGATGAGAAGGAAAGATGGTAGATTCGGCTTACCTTAAACAAATGAGAAAAAGCAATTGACCCTAATGGTCTTGGGATGATTCGGCCAAGGTCTAAATGAAAGGAAAAGAGTGAATTTTGGTGAGGTTTGATTATGGAAGAAAAAGTGTTGAAAGTTTATGAAAGAGTGGAACAAATTTCGGCAAAAGAAAATGGCCAAAACGTCACTTTGATAGCCTTAAACTTTCGACACATAGCCCCCTTACATGACCGAATGCCTCATCTCACTCCCCTCTCTTGAATTCTGCTAACACTCAAACACTAGCTTATCCTTGCTTTTCTCCTATTTTTCCTCTTCTTTACTCAGTTAAAATAATTTGAATGAGTCAAGCATTATCCTTGCCCTTAGCCAAAATTTTAAAAAGAAATTGACCATATCTAGAGCTCATCTCCTTAGAGTTTCAGTGTCGTCCAACTCCCCCTCTAGCCTGACGCAAAAACAACTCCAAAAGTGCTCCCCTTGCTGCTCGAACCTGAGCCCTTCTCCATTGCTTGAGGCGTCACTTACCAAGGCCCTAAGTGGCGCCTCCTTGCCACTTTAACAAGCCCATTTTTATGTCCAATTTCCTCTACATATTTTCTTAAGGCCTCCTTTGCCTAACTCCCCTTTTAAGACTTAAAACCCAAAATTTTTTCTAAGGCATTCTCCTACAATCTAAAGTTCTCAAAATCTATAAAACACATTAAAACACACATAGGCACACTAGCACATGCAATTAAGCAAAAATGCATAAGCCCTAAATCCGGATATTATAGTTCTACCCCCTTAAAATAATTTCGACCTCGAAATTACCTGGCTAAAATAAGTGAGGGTATTGCTGTCGCATTGCTTCTTTTGGCTCCCACGAAGCTTCTTCCGATCCATGGTTACGCCACAACACTTTAACTAGAGGAACGAATTTCCTACCTTCACATCCCGTTCCAAAATCTGAATCGGCTCCTCCTCGTAGGACAAATTTGGTCTCAGCTCCACCTCCTCAACTCGCACTATATGAGATGGATCCGATCGATAACGACATAGCATAGAAACATGGAATACATCGTGCATCTGTCTCAATTTCGGAGGTAACTCCAACTAGTATGCCACTGGTCCAGCTCGCTTTAGTACCCGATAAGGTCCTATAAACCTGGGACTTAACTTCCCTTTGCGACCAAATCTCATTACCTTTTTCCAAGGCGAAACTTTAAGAAACACGTAATCTCCCACAGCAAACTCAATCCCCTTCCACTTAAGATCTGCGTACGACTTCTGCCTATCAGATGCCTCCTTTAACAGTGCTAGAATTACCTTAACCTTCTCTTCGGATTCTGCCACAATCTCTGGACCTAAAACTTGACGTTCCCCTAATTCCGTCCAACACGTAAAAGTGCGACACTTCCGTCCATACATCGCTTCATACGGTGCCATCTGAATACTGGCTTGATAGCTGTTGTTATACGCAAATTTCGCTAAAGGCAAGAACTCTTCCCAACTCCCTCTGAAGTCTATCACACAGCCCCTCAACATATCCTCTAACACTTGGATCACTCGCTCAGATTGGCTGTCCGACTGCAGATGAAATGCCGTACTGAAGTCCAATCTGGTGCCTAAAGCCTGATGTAGTGCTTTCCAAAATTGAGGCGTAAACCACGGATCCCTATTCGAGATAATCGACACCGGCACTCCGTGCAGCCTCACGATCTCAGCTACATACAACTTTTCCAATTTTTGTAGAGAATAGTCAACCCGCACTGGTATAAAATGTGCAGATTTCGTCAGCCGATCCACTATCACCCATACCGAGTCCTTCTTAGTAGGCGTAAGGGGAAGCCCACTAACAAAGTCCATGGTAATTCTCTCCCACTTCCATTACGAGAATCTTTATCGGCTGAAGCAATCTCGACGGTGCTTGGTGTTCGACCTTGACTTGTCGACACGTTAGGCACTTTCCTACAAACTCAGAACTTCCGCTTAAGACCGTGCCACCGTAGGCTGTTCCGTAAATTCTTGTACAACTTACTACCTCCGGGATGCATAGCATAAGGGCTACTATGCGATTCAGAAGAATTCTCTACCTTAACTCCTCATCCTTCGGCATACAGACCTTGCCATGAAAATACAGCACCCGTCGCTGTTTACACCAAAATTTTCCACTTCTCCATACTGCACTTGTCGCAACTTAGCACTTAGATCCTCATCTGCCAACTGTCCTTCTTTCACCTCATTCAGCCATGACGGCTTGACCTGTAACTCTGCCAGCAAACTTCCATCATCATAGAGGCTCAAATGTGCGAACATTGCCCTTAACTCCGTCACTACTTTCCAACTTAGGGCATCTGCCACCACATTCGCCTTGCCCAGGTGATACTCTATAGAACAATCATAATCTTTCAATAACTCCACCCACCTTCGCTATCTCAGGTTCAGCTCTTTCTGAGTCAGCAAATACTTCAGGCTCTTGTGGTTCGTATAGATTACTGACATTTCTCCATATAAATAGTGCCTCCATACCTTAAGAGCAAAGACCACTGCCGCCAATTCCAAATCATGCTTCGGGTAATTAACTTCATGTGGCCTTAATTGTCGAGACGCATAAGCGACTACCTTCCCGTCTTGCATCAATACGCATCCCAATCCTGTATGAAAAGCATCACAATATACCACATAGTCCTTCCCTGCTTCAGGCTAAATCAAAACCGGAGCTTCTATCAATACCCTCTTAAGCTTCTCGAAACTTTCTTGCTGCTTATCAGTCCATATGAAAGGTACCTCCTTCCTTAGCAACTTCGTCAAAGGTGCAGCTATTGATGAAAACCCTTCTACGAACCTTCTATAATAGCCTGCTAATCCCAAGAAACTACGAACTTCCGCCACAGACTTAGGTGGTTTCCAATCCAATACCGCCTCAATCTTCTAAGGATCCACCCTTATCCCTTTAGCAGACACCACGTGCCCTAAAAACGTAACTTTCTTTAGCCAAAATTCACACTTGCTGAACTTGGCATATAGTTTTTTCTCCCTTAACACTTGCAGCACGACTCGGAGGTGCTCGTCATGTTCTTCCTCAGACTTAGAATACACCAAAATATCATCTATGAACACAACAATGAACCGGTCTAGATAGGGTTAGAAACCCGATTCATCATGTCCATGAACACGGCTGGGGCGTTTGTCAATCCAAATGGCATTACCAAGAATTCATAATGCCCGTACCTTGTCCGAAAAGCTGCCTTATGGATATCAGCCTCCTTCACCTTAAGCTGATGATATCCTGACCTTAGATCTATCTTCAAAATCTGCGGCCCCCTTAAGCTGATCGAACAAGTCATCTATTCTTGGCAATGGATACTTGTTCTTGATGGTCAGCTTATTCAAGTGCCGGTAGTCTATGCACATGCGCATAGTCCCGTCCTTCTTCTTTACAAAAAAGACCGGTGCTCCCCATGGAGACACACTAGGTCGTATAAATCCACAGTCAAGCAACTTTTGGATCCGAGCCTTGAGCTCAACCAACTCCTTTGGTGCCATTGATGCACGAGCAATTGACACAGAGTCGCACCGGTAATAAGTTAATTTCGAACTCCACTTCCCTATCCGGGGGTATTCTAGGTAACTCATCTAGAAAAACATCCACAAATTCTCTTACTGTTCTAACTCTACTAACTCCCCCTTCCTTTGCATCCAACGCACTAACAAAGGTCAAAAATGCCTTGCACCCTTTTCGAACCACCTTATTAGCCTTTAAAGCAGAGACTACGCTAGACAAGTAGTTTCTTCTTTCTCCTATCATAATTATCGCCTTATCCTCCGGCGTCCTTAACTCTATTCGCTTAGCTACACTGAAACACCCCAAACCCGGCCCACAAGCCCTGACTGGATCTGGTATGCTTCTAGAGGAAAACCATTCAAAATACTATTTAGACTTTGCTAAAATCTTGTGTGTTTTTGAAGAACCATTGATTTTCTAAATAATCCCACAAGGGTGAGTCAAACAGACTCAGTGTGTAACAGCCAACACTAAGTCCCAACAAATTTAGGTACATCAGTTCAAACATGTATAGATAGCAAATATAAGTAATGATGCAATCCGGACCCAAACCTAGATAACCATCAGCTACACATCACCGTACCAACCATCACACCGTGGGGACTACTAAGTCGACCCTCCATCCGCTACACACCATCGAAGGCGTTCATTGTAGATGACATGCTCATCGCCTTATAATTTCGTGGCATAGCCACCAGATAATATTTTGTGATAATATTTTGTGACATAAGTCACCACATTCGATTTCGTGACATAAGTCACCACATTCATTCGATATTGTGGTATAAAACCACCAAATCACTTCCCTTTACATATCACCCATATGCCCCATGTCATACAAATATGCATTAGCCATGTCATATTCCTTATTCACATTCTTATAGTTTCACATATATGCTATAACGGATCATATTATACTCATAGTAGGAGTAGGTAAGCGTGCACAGGTACTTTGTGCCATTGCATGGTTAGCCATATTTCACATTATTATAAACACATATATTAATTGATGCCATAAATCTATTAAGAGTTAGTGTGGGGTACACACCTGGTTAACTTAATGCTTTCACTGAAATTTCGAAAACCCGATCTAATGCTTTAGATCCTTAATTCCTACATTAGGCCAACCTTAAGTACTTTAGTAAAAAGTCATTCGGCTAATTAATCAAATCCCGAAGGATTATCACAACTTAAATCTTAGGGCTTATGGGCCGGGTTTGGGGTGTTTTAGTTTAGTATCAGAGCCCGGTTCAAAACTTGGCCTTGAGGGCTTTTTGGGACCAAAATGTTTCTTTCTTTTGAAATTGGGTTTTATAAGAAATTGAGCGGGTTTTACGGCATGGCTTTGAGTCTCTACCAAATCCACCAGGTAAGTACCCCTATCTATTGTGTGGATTATCATATGATTTGTAGAAGGGTAGAAATGAAACGTAGATTAGTATGATAAGTACTTGGACTATAGGACTAGTTTACCCCAACAATTACATAAAACTTTAATGCCTAACTAAACAAACCTGTGACTAAGTCGCCGAGCTAGGGTGTGGCAACCATTGTGCGCATGTTTAGGATTGGTTTCGGTGGGAGCTTGGTATTTAAGCAGTCCTAGTGACTCACCTCCTCTCCAATCGAATCCTACAGTGCGTGGCGACAGTTCACCCTAACCAAGAGGACTCACCACGTGGTAAACCTAATAACTAAAACCCGAAAGGGACTAGCCATATCTTTATAAAACCCTAGTTTTAAAAACCACCAAAGTATCCCTTTGATGTGTAGGAAAACTATTTTGAAAATTTTCCCAAATTATTCTTGATTTACAAAGTTATCCGAATAACCCCGGTTGGAAAAATTATTAAAATGCCCTTGGTTCATAAAATTTCCATACTACCCACAGTTTTTATCAAGATTCTCTTACCTTACAAATATCCAAAAACTCTATTTTTATAAAATATTAAGATACTCTGATTTGGAAAATTTACGAAATTACCCCTGATTTGCAAAATGACCAAATTACCCCTAACCTGAATAAATGACCAAAATACCCTCAGTAAGGAAAATTACTGAAGTACCCTTAAATTAGAAACCTTCAAAAATACCCTTGTTTTGAAAAGTCACTAAGAACCATATTTCGCGAAAAAAATTACCGAAATGACCCTGGCTTGTAAAATTACAAAAATACCCCTAGTGTATAAAATTACCATTTTACCCTTGAAATTTTCTTGTCAAGTATTTCAATTTTGAAAAAAAAAATTATATACCAAAATTTTTACTTTATGAAATTTTCAAATACCCTAATTTGAAAAATTACCAAAATACCCTATAGGATAAAATTTCAAAATACCCTCGTGTAGTGGAAAACAACAAACAATGTCAATCGCAACATTTTCGTAATGAGCATAAGTTCATGAATGTGATTGAATGATTGAATTGAGGCTGTATGTGTATGAAATCGAAAGAACTACTTCTTAAAACTACTAATCATAAGACTATTAAGAAAACCAATAATTCATAAAATTTTTAATCAGATAAACGCGAACCGATAGCATGAGTCAAGGGGACGAGGCCGCTCTAGATGTGAATACCGGCGCGTACTCTACCATAGTATACTAAGTATTTATTTTGGGTTTAGAATTGGAGTGCGCAGCGAAAGCATGGTAGTAAGACTTAGGTAGTAAGATTACTAGTTAGTTGGAAATTTCGAGGACGAAATTTCTTTAAGGAGGGTAGAATTGTAACACCCTGGATTTGGGCCTAGAATAAGTGGGTTTGTGTGTCGAGAGAATGGATTTTGTTGTAAAAAAATTATTATTGCATGTTTAGTTTAATTTTTAGGAGGTTTAGGAAGGGTTGGTAGTGTTGGAAAAGTATTAGGCTCGATCTAGGGCTTTAGCAAAAATGTTGTTTTTTTTTTTAAGGGAGGTTGGTGGTAGTCATAAGGCATTTAAAATATTGTTGGGTTAAAACATATCACAATGAAGTAGGTTGTCTGGTGGCTTGGGGTGCTTGGAATAAGCTGGTCGTTAGAGGTTCAAGTCCTGGACTTGGCAAAAGAACTTTTTATTGCGCATAAGTGGTATGAAGGCCAGAGTTTAGGCCTTATAAATAGTTGGGACTGTTTTATGACACAAGGAAACGCCTGCCCAAAGGGCAAAGGCGTTAGGAGTAGTAGGGGAGCATGGTTCTAGTCATGACATCGCATGTTATTTTTTTAAAGTAAACACGAGTCGACGGAAGGTTTATAATTAATTAGGTAGGAAATATAACACAAATAAAATACGCGTAGGCGTAGTGGTAAGGAGGTCGAGGTTCAAATCTGGATGTTGGCTAATATTATTAGATTCCTTTAGATGATTCGATCGCTGGAAAATATGCTTTAAAATAAGTCGAGAATGGAACATGTCACTAGCAAAGTTGTGGTGCAGTGGCAAGAAGCGTGTTGTGGTTCTTCCAGGTCGCGGGTTCGAGTTGCCTTGTCCACATTAACTTGTTATTTTTTGCAGCGTGTGTAAATTGGTTATTGGAAAGTATACCTTAAAATAAGTTGAGAATGGAATATATCACAAGAACGGTTGTGAATGCAATGGCGGGCGTGTGTTGGTGCTTGGAGGGCTTGGGTTCGAGTTGCCTTGTGCACATTAACTTGTTATTTTGCTGCTAGCGTGGGGAAGGTATTTGAATGTAATTCAAATTGAATTTTGGCTAAATAAAGGAATTTAATTGGTGATTAGTTTGAGTCGATTAGGGAGTGCAGATTTATTTATTTATTTATTTATTTATTTTAGTATAAATATGGGTGCCGAAATTCTCTTTAAATGGAGAGGGGATATCTCTTCAATTTCGGCATTTGAACCCCATTCTCTCAATCTTTTCTCTCCGTCTCTTCTACAAGCCAAAACCCTAGTTGCTTTCTGCAATTTTTTTCTTTTGAATTCTTCAGAAGTCGAAACCTTTTATTTCATTCTCTTCTCCATTCTTTTTCTCTTGTGCCAATTTCTCCATTAAGCCGAAAGATGAAATCTAATCCCATTAGTATTGTTTGGCCGAAACTTTGAAGGGGGAATTCGGGATTTGGTTGTGTCGACTACAAGTAGGAGATCACTCGGGATTCCAAAATCTAAGGTAAGCAAAGTGTGGATTAGGCCGAAGGCCATTTATTCAAATGTTAAGATTGGATCTAACATAGTCTATGTAGGTATTTCGACAAAGACCAAGGACAAGTGATAATTCGGGATTTAGGTCCACAAGGTAAGTGCTTAAGATATTCGGCCAAGGCCCTATTTAGTGACTTAGATCTATTTACTATTTATTCAAAAGCCGAAAACTAACCAAATCAAGTGATCTAGTGTTAGCCGATTCAAGGGAGAAAGACTACGAATTTGAAATTTGATTAGTAGTGAAATCGGCACCAAGGTAAGATTTAAGTTGTGATAAATCCTTCGGGATTTGATTAATTAGCCGAATGACTTTTTTCTAAAGTACTTAAGGTTGGCCGAATGTAGGAATTAAGGATCTAAAGCATTAGATCGGGTTTTTGGAATTTCAGTGAAAGCATTAAATGAACCAGATGTGTACCCCACACTAACTCTTAATAGATTTATGGCATCAATTAATATATGTGTTTATAATAATGTGAAATATGGCTAACCATGCAATGGTACAAAGTACCCAGGTACGTTTACCTACTCCTACTATGAGTATAATATGATCTATTATAGCATATATGTGAAACTATAAGAATGTGAATAAGGAATATGACATGGCTAATGCATATTTGTATGACATGGGGCATATGGGTGATATGTAAAGGGGAAGTGATTTGGTGGTTTTATACCACAATATCTGAATGTGGTGACTTATGTCACGAAATCTGAATGTGGTGACTTGTGTCACGAAATATGAATGTGGTGACTTATGTCACAAAATATTATCTGGTGGCTATGCCACGAAATTATAAAGGCGATGAGCATGTCGTCTGCAGTGACTGCCTTCGATGGTGTGTAGCGGATGGAGGGTCGACTTAGTAGTCCCCACGGTGTGATGGTTGGTACGGGTGATGTGTAGCAGATGGTTATCTAGGTTTGGGTCCGGGATTGCATCATTACTTATATTTGCTATCTGTACATGTTTGAACTGATGTGTCTAAATTTGTTGGGACTTAGTGTTGGCTGTTACACACTGAGTCTGTTTGACTCACCCCGTTGTGGGATTATTTTTTTAGGTGACACACAGTAATGGACCGGGTCGGCAGGAGCTCAAGGGTGGCCATGCTTAGCTCAGAGACTACTTTATTTCTATTAGTTTTTATTATTTAAGTTTTGGATTTATTTTGGGTTTCCTTTGATGTAATAAGGCCATAAGTATTAAACAGTTTATGCATGCATGTTAATTATTTTATTATGATCGATTTTTATTAATTTAAAGTTAAAGTCAATTTTCTTAAATATAAATATTGAATGTTTTGGCACCTAATCAACACTTTTTTTTTAATTTTGAATCCAACCCAAATCAATGGTTCTTCAAAAACACACAAGATTTTAGCAAAGTCCAAATAGTATTTTGAATGGTTTTCCTCTAGAAGCATACCAGATCCGGTCAGGGCTTGTGGGTCGGGTTTGGGGTGTTTCATGCGCAATCCAATACAGCCCAATGTTCCACTAGCCAGTTCATGCCAAGGATGAGATCAAATTCTCCGAAGGGTAGTTCCATCAAGTCGGCAGGCAATACCACTCCCTGAAGCTCTAGAGGTACACTCCGAAATATCTTATTCACCACTACAGTTTGACCTAATGGGCTCACTACAGTCATCTCCCTATTAGACAGTTCAGAGGCTATGCCTAGTGTTTTAACTACTCTACATGCAACATAAGAGTGGGTAGAGCCAACATTAATTAAAGCAAAGTAAGGCTTGTCAGCTATAAGGAACGTACCGGTTATGGCGTCCGGTAAGTCTCTATCCTCCCTCCAATGAATCGCATCACACGGACCCGACCGCCTTACCTCAGATTACCAACACCTCCGCTGGTGTTCCCGTCCTCTTCAAAGACCATTACCTCGCTTAATTAGACCACGGCCCCGTGGTGGTCTGCTCATCCACCTCTTCCAGCTTGATTAAAACCCTGATCTGCTGGTCGGCTCCCATCTATTTTCATAGGATAGTCCTTAATCATGTGGTCCTTGGACCCACACTTGAAACATCCTGCCATCTTCTTCCAACACTTTCCCAAGTGCATCTTTCCACACTGAGCACAAGTGCGGTACTGTCCTCCCGTCACAACCTACTGACCTCGCGGCCCATCAACTCTAGGCCTCTTTTGCACATTCCTGGATGACTCTGATGATCCACAACCTCTCTTTTGCCTATTTTGGCCTATATTCTATCTCACAGATTCTTTAATCCCTTTGGCTACCTTTGCCTTTTCCACCAACACAGCAAACTCCCGCTCCTGCTGTGGGGCAATCAACAATCTCAGGTCATCCCTTAGTCCGTCCTCAAATCGGACACATCGTTCATGCTCCGTAGCCACTATACCTCGAGCATAACGGCTCAACCTAAGAAATTCCACCTCATACTCCACTACGGACTTATTTCCCTAAACCAGCCTCAGAAACGCCTTCCTCTGTGCATCCACATAACTGGTCCCAATGTACTTCTTCTGATATGCCACCTTAAAGTACTCCTAAGTAAGATCATCTGTGGCAGCACCATCCCAAAATGTGAGCCACCATTGGTATGAATCATCATAGAGTAGCGACACTACCCCTTTCAGTTTCTCCTCGGCAGTCAGGTCTAAATCATCCATAATTTGCTCTGTCGCTTCCAACCAATACTCAGCCGTATTGAGCGCCACACCAGATATACCACGAAAAAACTCAGCTCCATTAGCTCGGAGTCACTCAGGTACAAACTTTTGAGCTTTCATGCCTCCACCTACTCCAGCCACCCTTTCCAAAACTCGCAGCATCGCCTGTGATACTGCATCATCCCCCATCTGATCCTGATATTCCACATCAGTGGCTGGTGGTGGTGGCATTTTATTTTCGGACCCTTGACCAGACCTAACGGGTTTTGACACGGTCATTCGACCTCTACCACGGCCACACACATTACGACCACGTCCCCTAGAATTCATGCTTCTGAATCGCTTTTATATGATTAAAGAATCTTATGAATTAATTTTTGTTCCACTGATTTATCGCGAACAGTCTTATGTTCAACAGTTCTAAAGAGTAGTTCTTTCGAATACACATACAGTCTCAAATTCATTCATTCAATCATCACATTCATGAGCTTGCGTTCATTACAGAAAAGTGTTGTGGTTGTCATTGTTGTTGTTTTCCACTACCCAAAGGTATTTTCGTAATTTTATCCTATAGGGGTATTTTGGTAATTTTCCAAATTAGGGTATTTGAAAATTTCGTAAAGTAGAGATTTTTGGTATTTTTACAAAATTGAAATACTTGGTAAGAAAATTTCAAGGGTAAAATGGTAATTTTATAAACTGAGGGTATTTTTGTAATAATTTTTTTTCAAACCAGGGGTATTTCGATAATTTTTTGCAAAATATGGTTCCAGGTGATTTAATGAAATAAGGATATTTTGGAAATTTTTAATTCGAGGGTATTTTAGTAACTTTCCATATGGAGGATATTTTGGTAATTTGTACCGGTTAGGGGTAATTTGGTCAATTTACAAATCATGGGTATTTTGGTCATTTTTAAATCAAAGGTACTTTGGAATTTTATAATCACGGTTTGACTTTAGAATTTTACAAAACAAGGTGATGAGTCCCTTTCGGGTTTTAATTATTGAATTTTGCCTGTGATTGAGTCCTCTTGGTTAGAGTGAACCGCCACTACGCACCAGGTAGGATTCGAGCGGAGAGGAGGTGAGTCACTAGGACTGCTTAAATACCAAGCTCCCCCTGAATCCAATTCTAGACATGCGCACAACGGTTGCCACACCCTTAACTCGGTGACTCGATCCACGAGTTTGTTTGGTTAAACTTTAAATTTTATGTATTTCGGTGTTGGAGTAGACTAATCCTAGGGTTCAATAATTCCTTATCTACTAATCTACGTCCGTATAATTTCCCACATACAAATCACAAAAGGGTTAGGAGTACTTACCTGGTGGACTTCGGGTCGGAGACTCAGGTGCCATGCCAGAAGACCTGCTCATTCCTTAGTAAAATCCAATTTCAAAAGAAAGAAAACGTTTTGGACCAAAAAGCCCTCAAGGCCGAGTTTTGAATCGGGCTCTGATACCAAATTGAAACACCCCAAACCCTGCCCACAAGCCCTGGCCGGATCTGGCATGTTTCTCAAGTAAAACGTAGTTAAGTTTGAAATAACATTTTGAAAATCGTGGTGGTTTTGTAGAAAAGTTGATTTGAGTTGTAATTTAATTTGGTGCTAAATTGATAAATTTTATTTTTCAAGAGTCACAAGTTAAACCAAATTTTAGAATTTCATTATTATTGTAACTTGAAAAACCGTAGGTAATTGAGTTTCAAAACATTTAATATTGTTTGTATCATATCGGAAAATTAAAAACGCATAAAACAATTAGGTATAATGGCCTTATTACATCAAATTATAACCCAAAACAAACCAAAAATAACTAAATAATAAAACTGAAGAAAACTTTAGCTGTGCATGGCCACTCCTAAGTTCCTCGAGCCGGTCCATCTACTGAGTTCCATCTACAAAAAGTTAGCCCACGAAGGGTGAGTCAAACAGACTCAGTGTGTAACAACCAACACAAACTCCCAAATGACTTGGGCATATCAGATCATACATAACAAATATAGGCAATGATGCAATCCCAACCCCACCTAAATATCCATCCTCTACACATCACCGTACACGCCATCACACAGTGGGATTACTAAATCGACCCTCCATCCGCTACACACCATTGAAGGCGTCATTGCAGACGACTTGCACATCGCCCTTATAAATCGTGGCATTGCCACTAGATAATGTGTGAGCCACAAGATAATAATATGTGACATAAGTCACCACATTGATTATGTGACATGAGTCACCGAGATATTATGGTAAAACCACGGATCACTTCCCTTTTCATAATCACCATATACCCATGTGTCATACAAAACATGTAGAGATCATGCTATATACCTTATTCCACATTAAATAGCTAATTCATATATGAGTCATATCCAATGTTCATAACATTATTAACAAAGTAGTAAAGGTTAACGTACTCGAGTACTGTACCATTGAATGGTACACTTAGCCACATTTTAATATTTTCATTATCACATTCATAATGTTACCCCATAAATCTATCGAAATTAGTGTTGGGCTACACGTGGTACTAATGCTTTTCTCGACTCCCAAAAATCTACCAAATAGATTGTACTCCTCCTAAAAAAACATAGTCGAATCAATTGTTCTCTAACACTTAATATGGCCTTGGCGAATATTAACACTCCTTACCTTGTGAATCTAAATCCGAAAATCGTCACTTGGGTATGGAGATGTCGAAATACCTATAAGCCTTATGTTAGATTCAGTCTTAACATTTATTGAACTAAAGCGAGATGGCCTTCGGCCTAAATCACACTTGCCTACCTTAGATCTCGAAATCCTGAATGATCTCCTCCTTGTAGTTGACAACAACCAAATCCAAAATTCCTTCTTCAAGGTTTCAGCCAAAGAAAGTAAAAGAGATTAGATTCCAACTTTTGGCTAATCTAAAAGAAAGAGAAGAAAACGAGCAACAGTTGATCCATACCCTTACTACTGAACTTGACTGCACCCTTGCTTGAACCCACAGAGATATTCGGCCTTGACAAATGGGAATGAAAAGAGATGAGGTTCACAAAGGTTCGACAGTGGTGGTGTTTTGATCTAAGAATTTTGGCAATGAAGAACTTTTGGGAGGGAGAAATTCGGCCTAAGTAGAATAGAAAGAAAAGATGAGAAGGAAAGATGGTAGATTCAGCTTACCTTAAACAAATGAGAAAAAGCAATTGACCCTAATGGTCTTGGGATGATTCGGCCAAGGTCTAAATGAAAGGAAAATAGTGAATTTTGGTGAGGTTTGATTATGGAAGAAAAAGGGTTGAAAGTTTATGAGAGAGTGGAACAAATTTTGGCAAAAGAAAATGGCTAAAACGTCACTTTGATAGCCTTAAACTTTCAGCACATAGCCCCCCTTACATGACCGAATGCCTCATCTCACTCCCCTCTCTTGAATTCGGCTAACACTCAAACACTAGCTTATCCTTGCTTTTCTCCTATTTTTCCTCTTCTTTACTCATTTAAAATAATTTGAATGAGTCAAGCATTATCCTTGCCCTTAGCCAAAATTTTAAAAAGAAATTGACCACATCTAGAGCTTATCTCCTTAGTGTTTCAGTGCCGTCCAACTCCCCCTCTAGCCTGACGGAAAAACAACTCCAAAAGTGCTCCCCTTGCTGCTCGAACCTGAGCCCTTCTCCATTGCTTGAGGTGTCACTTACCAAGGCCCTAAGTGGCGCCTCCTTGCCACTTTAACAAGCCCATTTTTTATGTCCAATTTCCTCTACATATTTTCTTAAGGCCTCCTTTGTCTAACTCCCCTTTTAAGACTTAAAACCCAGAATTTTTTCTAAGGCATTCTCTTACATTCTAAAGTTCTCAAAATCTATAAAACACATTAAAACACACATAGGCACACTAGCACATGCAATTAAGCAAAAATGCATAAGCCCTAAATCCCGAATATTACAGTTCTACCCTCTTAAAATAATTTTGACCTCGAAATTACCTGGCTAAAATAAGTGAGGGTATTGCTGTCACATTGCTTCTTTTGGCTCCCACGAAGCTTCTTCCGATCCATGGTTACGCCACAACACTTTAACTAGAGGAACGAATTTCCTCCGTAGTACCTTCACATCCCATTCCAAAATTTGAATCGGCTCCTCCTCGTAGGACAAATCTAGTCTCAGCTCCACCTCCTCAACTCGCACTATATGAGATGGATCCGATCGGTAACGACGTAGCATAGAAACATGGAATACATCGTGCATCTGTCTCAATTTCGGAGGCAACTCCAACTGGTATGCCACTGGTCCAACTCGCTTCAATACCCGATAAGGTCCTATAAACCTGGGACTTAACTTCCCTTTGTGACCAAATCTCATTACCTTTTTCCAAGGCGAAACTTTAAGAAACACGTAATCTCCCATAGCAAACTCAATCTCCTTCCGCTTAAGATCTGCGTACGACTTTTGCCTATTAGATGCCTCATTTAACTGTGCTCGAATTACATTAACCTTCTCTTCGAATTCTGCCACAATCTCTGGACCCAAAACTTGACGTTCCCCTAATTCTGTCCAACACGTAGGAGTGTGACACTTTCGTCCATACAGCGCTTCATACGGTGCCATCCGAATACTGGCTTGATAGCTGTTGTTATACGCAAATTTCGCTAAAGGCAAGAACTCTTCCCAACTCCCTCTGACACACAGCCCCTCAACATATCCTTTAACACTTGGATCACTCGCTCATATTGGCCGTCCGACTGCGGATGAAATGCCGTACTGAAGTCCAATCTAGTGCCTAAAGTATGATGTAGTGCTTTCCAAAATCGAGACGTAAACCTAAAATCCCTATCCGAGATAATCGACACCGGCACTCCGTGCAGCCTCACGATCTCAGCTACATACAACTTTGCCAATTTCTGTAGAGAATAGTCAACCCGCACCAGTATAAAATGTGCAGGTTTCGTCAGCCGATCCACTATCACCCATACCGAGTCCTTCTTAGTAGGCATAAGGGGAAGCCCACTAACGAAGTCCATGGTAATTCTCTCCCACTTCCATTGCGGAATCTTTATCGGCTGAAGCAATCCTGACGGTACTTGGTGTTCAGCCTTGACTTGCTGACACGTTAGGCACTTTCCTACAAACTCTGTAACTTGCTTAAGACCAGGCCACTAGAACTGTTCCCGTAAATCCCTGTACAACTTACAACCTCCAGGATTGCTATGACCATGGTTTTTTGTTATCATCATATAAATATAAATAGTATATTAATCAAATTTAAAAATGATGTAAAATACTTGTTGAGGAAATGAAAATGAAATGTAGTAATAAAATAAAAGATATCAAGATGGGTGTATTGAAATAAGGAGATAAGGTTCATACTTGAAAGAAAATTAAGATGTTAATTATAATAATAGCATCACTACAACAGAATCAACTTTTATTGGCGATTATAAAACAAACCACTGTTAAGAATTCATAGGCAGCGTTTCTACCTCAATTGCTGCAGAATGTCGTCACTACCGGAGTGTTTTAGATTATAAACGCCGCAAAAATCATAAAATTCACCCTCTATTTAGTTTTTTACTAGAATGATCTTGGTGTTGTTACACAGATACGCCTGTGGCGCAATAAAAAAAATTATTTCGACAATCACAATCCATATATTCATGTACGAGGAATGGAATTGAGTTGAGAAAAGTCAGAAATATACCTTACAAGATCTGAAAACAACACTGCTATAGGATTGATTTCACTATCGATGAGGCAAACCTTAGCCACAACGAACAAGTTCCGACCTTTATGTGATCCACCCAAAAAAAAATCGACCAAAAAACCTCCACGTCTTTTCTGAGAAATAAAACTTTGTTGTTGTAATATTTCAGATAACCTAAAATTGGGATTTAACTTTCCTTTGTATTCAAAATTAATTTGAATGGTATTTAAACATTAAGAGGAATGTTAAGATTTTTGCCAAATCGTGATATGCTCCTTTCTATGAGGAGATATCAGTTTATAATTTAAAGATTAATCCTCATCATTAGGATTTAATAAAATTTGATAAAGCATATTTATCACATTAAAATATGTGAAATATATCTTCACATTATTTTAATTGAATCCTCTGTACATGCATATCAAGTATATACATCTATCATTTAATTTTAATATTGTCAAGTTCAATTAATTATTAGAACATTTCTATAACTAATTTAACTTTTGGGACATGTTAAATATAATCTCAAATTTAATTTTATTCCGATCGTCCCAACAGAAGAGTGGGACCTATAGGATCCTATAACATTGGCAATAACATTAAAACAATTGAATGTTACAAGCGTTGAGTGGCGTCTACCAATGCATTCTTTGCTACCCAAGTTGTAGGAAGTCGTGGTTTGACATAACCTTATGTGATAATATTATTATGTAGTATATCTCTTTGTCTTTAATATCTAGATTGAACACAAATCATGGAATATTCACACTTGTATAGTTCAATATTTTGTTTCTTGATTCCCGAGTAGACTAAAATAAACAAATAAGTCTATTATCTCATACCAACTCATTTTAGTATGCCATGCATTTCTAGTCTCACTCGATCAAGAGGCCTGAGATATTGCTCCCATTATATAGGAGGGACAAATCCTATCTTAATCACTCATATTCCATTACACAGATTATGACATACCCAACATCAATCTTTATAGTACAACCATTTACGAAAGACATTTGACTATGTCAAAACATATGACTCATGATGTTGGAAAAATCATTATCTCAAGTCTAAGGATTATACATAAAATTATTACTATGAGAAATGTCGTGACTATTACATAATAATCCAAATAGCATTCTAATGGTGGGTCAATTTAATATATTGCTTTCTAACATATACTTATGTGTTGACTTGATATCTCATATCCATAACAACACTTATCATCATTCAAGCACATATTAGTCTCAATGCTTTATTGTTGCCCAATCCTGCAATAATACTTGACTAATGATATTTAAGAATGATAGGACTTTATGATTATACAACTTATTTAACACAAAAATAAAGACTGAAAACAATAATGGTAATACGAGAAGGGATTTTCCCCCCTAATTTTCATTCTTTTTCTCATGAAAAAAATTCAGATCCAACTAAAAATACTAAAAATCACGAGGAAAAAGTTGATTTATCATTCTCATATAGGAAAGGGATAGGAATGAAGTAGAGCCATAATTTTATACAATCCCTTCTCATGGTAATACATTTATTAGTAAACTAAGTAAAATATGTTTTACAATCATTATATGATTAGTCTTTAGGCGTACTCAACAATTGAAGTTAAATTTAGTAACAAATTTGAAATAAAAGTTTTCACTAAACTAATTCAATATTATCATTCTCAATGTTCAGGACATTACAGATTTTCTACTATGCTTGAAAATGTTTTAAAATATAATTTTTACACAAAACAAGAGCAAAGTATCGATACTTTTCCTTCATTATCAATACCAATCTAAAAATCCATACCAAAAGTGCATTATGTTTTGGAATCTTTCAAAACCAAGCTCTAGGTATCGATTCTTTACCCTTAGGTATCGATACTTTACGATTATGTTGTCGTTGGATTGTCACCACATGCAGGCCTCTTTTACATCATTTTACTCACCAATTTTGCAGAAAGCATTCAGGTCTTTTAAAACCCACCATTTTGATACTTGAATGACATTTACCAACGCTTTTACCTTAAAACGCTGCCAATTGATACCTAAAATTTACCTCGACCTCTTTTCTCCTGAAGTTGCTCCAACTGAAAAACCTAATCATTTTTCCCCTCAATCGTTTCCTCATATCACACTCATCCCTGGTCGATTTCCTCCCTGTCATCGTCACCATTGATTTCAAGGGAAGCAGAAGTCAACTGTCACTATCCTTCATAAGTCTCTAGCAAAAGCATCATAAAGCTTTGTATTTGAGTGAGATTCAACTCGAAAAGAAAGGCTAGCATCGGAGGGTACTTCATTTACTGAAGAAAATATTGAAGATCAAGTTCTTGCTTAAGTAGTTAGACCGAAAAGGAGTGGATTCTTTCAACATATCGAATTAGGATCAACACCAACTAAATACTTCGGAAGGAACTTCCAATATTATACTTCTTTACAATGAGCATTGAAAGAAGAAGTGACAAAGTTGAGAGATGAAATGAAAGTAGATATAGACAAAATTCAAGTTGAACAAGATGAACAAGAAGAAAAGAAGGTATGGAGCCGATCGCGAAGAAGAAACAAGAAGATATTAGAAAATTCAGTTACAAAATCAAGCACTTTAGGAGTAGTTTCAGAGCGAGTTGGCTTTTATGTAACAACAGTCCGGAGTTCCACCATCTTAGGTACTTTATTGGACTATTTAGAGGACTTTTTGGCTAATCAATGTTACTATATATTTTGGCTACTGTTGGTGAATTATGAATATTTAAAAAGTAATTGTAATGATTATTATAAACGCATGCATTAGAATATTGTATATGTAACATCCTAGATTAGGGGTTATGCGTTTGTGCATAATTCATGAGTAGTAGGTTTTGGCGGTGTTTGGAAGTGAATTAAGGGTTTTAAAATCCTAGGATGGAAGAGAAAGCTTTGGACAATTATTGGTTTTAAGTTAAAAACAAGAAGTGATGTGGAAAAGTGGCAAGGATGCCACCTAAGGTGCAAGGGTTATGGCATCAAGTGAAGTACTTTGAGGAAGAGGTTGAATCCCATTGTGTGCATCTTTGCTTAATTTTATGAAATAGTATATTCTTGTGATATGTGGTGTGCATTTTAGAACCTTGAAATGTAAGGAAATGTATGGAAATGTATGGAAATGTAAGGAAATTTATGGAAATGTAAGAAATGTATGGAAATGTAAGGAAATGTATGGAAATATATGGAAATGTAAGGAAATGTATGGAAATGTAAGGAAATGTATGGAAATGTAAGGAAATGTTAAGTTCAAAGTGAACATTTATGGAAACTAGGAAAATGGTTTAGAAATGATTTAAAAGAGGAAAGTGAACATTTCTGGAAACTTGGAAATGTAAGGAAATGTCAAGTTTAAAGAGCCAAACAAAATTTTTTGGAAACTTAGAAAGGACTTAGAAATGTCGAGTTTTAAAGTTTAAAAGAGGAAATTAAGGCAAGGTGGCCTTAAGAAAATTAATAGGAGGAATTTAACACAAGAACAGGGCTTGGAAAAGTGGCAAGGAGGCACCACTTAAAGCCCAAGAATGACGCCACCAGCATGTGTGCAAGCTTAGGTTCGAGCAACAAGGAGAGCATTTCGAGAGTGTTTTGCGTCGAATTGGGCTTGCGGCCCAATTCATTATTAAAGCTAAACTAATCACGAGGAGGCGCCACTTAGGTGGATAATTTGGGCCTCGTGATGGCCACAAGGAGTCCAATAGAATAAGTTTAAATTTGGCTCATCAAGGGAAGGGGTGGGCGGCATCTAGCTAAGACTTTAAGTGATTTTTATTTAATTACTTAAAGAGGAAGCAATGGAAGGCAATAGGGACTCTTAAGGAAGAGTTTAATTCTCCTTAAAACTTCGGCTAAATAGGTGGATAAATGATGATTTATTTTAGATTATTTTCAAAGAGATAATTGAGGGATTATTCTTTAATTTTTAATTAAAGAGATAAAGCAATCAAAATAGAAGAGTGATGGCCAAGTAAGGATTCTAAGTTAGTAATTTGGCTATAAAAGGAAAAGAGGGCCATTCATTCTTTCTTCTAACTCTCTCTCTTGAATTCTCTCTAGCAAATATCTCCTTTCTTCATTGTTTTGCTGTCGAAAGTTTGCTAAAATCAAGGCCATAGCGAATAGTTTTAAGACTTCAAACAAGGGTTGTCGACTTACGTATTAAGGGTAAGAACTAGTTATCATTCGATTTTCATCCTTTTCTTTTAAGATTTGCCAAAATCTAGGACTAACCCCATTAATATCTTGTTGCCAAAACTTTGAAGAGATCTTTTCGGATTTTTTAAGTCAACTACAAGAAGGAGAAGTTCTTTTCAGAAGGTACACCATAGGCAGCGTGTTCCCTAGTTATTCGGTGAATTTTGGGATTTAAAATCCACAAGGTAAGACATGCGAATATTCAGCCAAGGCCTATTTTTGGTGTTTTAGATCTAGCTCATATTTATTCAAAAGTCAAACTAATTTGTTAAAGTGATTTAAAGCTTTGCCGAATACAAGAAAGAGTATAGTGAAGATTTCAGGATTTGGCACCAAGGTAAGTTTTAGTGTACTAATCCTACTAGGATTTGGTTTTATAACCGAATAGGCTTTATGCTAACATACTAAGGTTGGCCGAATGTAGGGACTTGAGATCTAAGGCTTTAGATTGGATTTTCGAGATTTCAGTGAAATTGTTAAGCGAATCAGGTGTGTACCCCACACTATATCATAATATGTTTTATGGCTACTTTTAATTAATATATGTGATATTAAGAATATAAAAGTGGCTAAGGTACCATGTTATGGTACAAAGTACTCAGGTACGTTTCCTACTCCTACTAGGATTATGAAATATGTTAATTGTAACATGAGAATAAGAATAAGAATGTGAACTCTGGCATATTTATGCATATTACTATTACATGGGGCATATGGGTTTATTTTTGGGGAAGTGAATGTAGTGACCTAAGACCACAAACACGGTGACCTAAGACCGTGATATCTGAATGTAGTGATCTAAGACCACAGTAATCTGAATGTGGTGACCTAAGACCACGAAATCTGAGCGTGGTGACCTAAGACCATGAATGCGGTGACCTAAGACCGCGATATGGAGTGTAGCGAGAAGGAGGGTCGACTTAGTAGTCCCCACGATTGTGCTGAGGTTGGTGCTGGGAGTGTAGCGCATGGCTTAATAGGTTTGGGTTTTGGGAATGCATCATAATTTATATGCTATGATATGAATGTGTAATAATTGTTATGCTGATTTGATTATGATTTAGTCTTTGTGTACACATTGAGTCATTGACTCACCCGTTGTGGGATTACTTTTCGGTGACGACCGGTGATGGACCTAGGCAGATGCTTAGTGGAGGCCATGTGAAGTTCAAATTTATTTTATTTGGACTATTTTACTTTAAGTATTTTGAATTTATTTTTGGGAATTATTTGATGTAATAAGGCCATAGTTGAATTATTTTATTTTACTTCTACTTATCCTGCTACAAAATATTATTTTAAAAAAATAAAAGAGACTAAGTGAATTTATCATGAACTAAAGCCTAAATGTTTTGTCACCTAAAATAAAGGATTTTAATAATGAAATAAACTTGTTTTCAACTCAAGCCCAACCCAAAACAATCTTTCTTTAAAAACATACAAGTTTTTCCTAAGTAACCAAAGAATTTGAAACGGTTTACACCGGGGAACATACCAGATCCAATCAAGGCTCGTAGGCCGGGTTTGGGGTGTTTCATTTTGGTATCAGAGCCCAGTTTTAAACTCTCGGCCTTGGGTTTAAGGCCCAAAATGTTTTCAAAGTTAAGCCCAAAAGGAATTTTTGTGAATTAAGTAGGTTTTTCTGGCATGGCCCACTAAGTCTCCGACCCGCAGTCCACCAGGTAAGTACTTCTGACTTTTGAAGTGATTTGAATATGTGAAATGTATGGGCTTTTATGGCAATGTAGATTAGTCTCGATAAGTACTTGAACCTAGGGCTAGTGTACCCCAACAAAACATAAGACTTAAATGCCTAACTAAACAAACACGTGGTTAAGTCATTTGAGTTAGGGTGTGGTAACCATGGTGCGCATGTCTAGGATTGGTTTGGTGGGAGCTTGGTATTTAAGCGATCAGTGTGACTCACCTCCTCTCCACTCGAATCCTACACGGTGCTTATCTACGGTTCACCCTAACAAAGAGGACTTATACAGGTTAAACCTCTAACTAAAACCCGAAAGGGACTAGCCAGTATTTTATGGAAACCCTAGTTTTAAAATTTTAAATTACCTCTGGATTTGAAAAAGATTATTTTATAAATTTTCACGAAATATTTCGATTTACAAATTTGCTAAAATACCCTAGTGGTAAAATTATAAAAATACCCTTGGTTTATGAAATTTTCAAAATATCTGCAGTTCCTATCAAAATTTCATTTCTTTATAAAAATGTTCAAAAACCCTAATTTGCAAAATGACAAAATACCTTGATTTTAGAAAAATTACGAGATTACCCCTACCCTGCAAATTACCGAAATACCCCTGAGTTACAAAATTACCAGAACGACCTCCGATCTTCAAAATTTTTTTGCAACAACACTGATTTGGAAAACAAATTCTCAAAAAGAACCCTCAAGTTTTGCAAATTTTGAAATACCCTTGATTTATTCAGACTTATAAATTTACCCTGGTTTATTACTAAAATACCCTGTAATTTCAAAATTTTTGAAATACCCCCGGGATTTCAAAAAAAATTTACCAAAATACCCTTATTGACAAAATCACCAAGGAACCTTATTTTGACAAATTACAAAAATACCCCTGTAGGACAAATTACAGAAATACCCCTGGGTAGTGGAAAACAACAAACAACGACAATTACAACATTTCTCTGAAATGAACGCAAGTTCATGTGTGTGGCTAAATGAATGATGTGAGACTGTATGTGTATGAATCGAAAGAACTACTCTTAAAACTACTAATCATAAAACTGTTCACGGATAAACAGTGGAAAAAGAACTAATGCATAAAACTTTTTAATCAGATTAAATCGCGACGTTAGTAATGAGCTCTAGTGGACGTGGTCGAGGTAGTATATAAGAAATGTGTTAGTTTTGTTCAGATCAGAGTGAACAGCATAAGCGTAGCGTGGTGAGTTAAGATGTTCGATTATTCGATAGTAAGTAATTTCGAGGACGAAATTATTTTTAAGGAGGGTAGAACTGTAACATCCTAGATTAGGGGTTATGCGTTTGTGCATAATTCATGAGTAGTAGGTTTTAACGGTGTTTGGAAGTGAATTAAGGGTTTTAAAATCCTAGGATGGAAGAAAGCTTTGGACAATTATTGGTTTTAAGTTAAAACAAGAAGTGGTGTGGAAAAGTGGCAAGGACGCCACCTAAGGTGCAAGGGTTATGGCATCAAGTGAAGTACTTTGAGGAAGAGGTTGAATCCCATTGTGTGCATCTTTGCTTAATTTTATGAAATAGCATGTTTCTTGTGATATGTGGTGTGCATTTTAGAACCTTAGAAATGTAAGGAAATGTAAGGAAATGTATGGAAATGTAAGGAAATGTATGGAAATGTAAGAAATGTATGGAAATGTAAGAAATGTTAAGTTCAAAGTGAACATTTATGGAAACTAGGAAAATGATTTTGAAATGATTCAAAGAGGAAAGTGAACATTTCTGGAAACTTGGAAATGTAAGGAAATGTCAAGTTTAAAGAGCCAAATAAAAATTTTTAGAAACTTAGAAAGGACTTAGAAATGTCGAGTTTTAAAGTTTAAAAGAGGAAATTAAGGCAAGGTGGCCTTAAGAAAATTAATAGGAGGAATTTGACACAAGAATGTGGCTTGGAAAAGTGGCAAGGAGGCACCACTTAAAGCCCAGATAAATGACGCCACCAAACATGTGTGCAAGCTTAGGTTCGACCCACAAGGAGAGCATTTTGAGAGTGTTTTTGCGTCGAATTGGGCTTTATGCGCAATTCGTTATTAAAGCTAAACTAATCATAGGAGGCTCCACTTAGGTGGATAATTTGGGCCTCGTATGGCCACAAGGAATCCAATAGAATAAGTTTAAATTGGCTCATCAAGGGAAGGGGTGGGCGGCATCTAGCTAAGACTTTAAGTGATTTTATTTAATTACTTAAAGAGGAAGCAATGGACGGCAATAGGGACTCTTAAGGAAGAGTTTAATTCTCCTTAAAACTCGTCTAAATAGGTGGATAAATGATGATTTATTTTAGATTATTTTCAAAGAGATAATTGAGGATTATTCTTTAATTTTTAATTAAAGAGATAAAGCAATCAAAATAGAAGAGTGATGGCCAAGTAAGGATTCTAAGTTAGTAATTTCGGCTATAAAAGGAAAAGAGGCCATTCATTCTTTCTTTTAACTCTCTCTCTCTCAATTCTCTCTAGCAAATATCTCCTTTCTTCATTGTTTTGCCAAGCCGAAAGTTTGATAAAATCAAGGCCATAGCCGAATAGTTTTGAGACTTTAAACAAGGGGTTGTCAACTTCTGTATTAAGGGTAAGAACTAGTTATCATTCGATTTTCATCCTTTTTCTTTTAAGATTTGCCGAAATCTAGGACTAACCCCATTAATATCTTGTTACCAAAACTTTGAAGAGATCTTTTGGGATTTGTTTAAGTCAACTACAAGAAGGAGAAGTTCTTTTCGAAGGTACACCATAGGCGCGTGTTCCCTAGTTATTCGGTGAATTTCGGATTTAAAATCCACAAGGTAAGACATGCGAATATTCGCCAAGGCCTATTTTTGGTGTTTTAGATCTAGTTCATATTTATTCAAATCAAAACTAATTTGTTAAATTGATTTAAAGCTTTGCGAATACAAGAAAGAGTATAGTGAAGATTTGGGATTTGGCACCAAGGTAAGTTTTAGTGTACTAATCCTACTAGGATTTGGTTTTATGGCGAATAGGCTTTATGCTAACATACTAAGGTTGGTAGAATGTAGGGACTTGAGATCTGAGGCTTTAGATTGGATTTTTGGGATTTCAGTGAAATTGTTAAGCGAATCAGGTGTGTTCCCCACACTATATCATAATATGTTTTATGGCTACGTTTAATTAATATATGTGATATTAAGAATATGAAAGTGGCTAAGGTACCATGCTATGGTACAAAGTACTCAGGTACGTTTCCTACTCCTACTAGGATTATGAAATATGTTAATTGTAACATGAGAATAAGAATAAGAATGTGAACTCTGGCATATTTATGCATATTACTATTACATGGGGCATATGGGTTTATTTTTGGGGAAGTGAATGTGGTGACCTAAGACCACAAACACGGTGACCTAAGACCGTGATATCCGAATGTGGTGACCTAAGACCACAGTAATTTGAATGTGGTGACCTAAAACCACAGAAATCTGAACGTGGTGACCTAAGACCACGAATGCGGTGACCTAAGACCGCGATATGGAGTGTAGCGGAAGGGGGGTCGACTTAGTAGTCCCCACGGTGTACAGGTTGGTACGGGGGAGTGTAGCGCATGGCTTAATAGGTTTGGGTTTTGGGAATGCATCATAATTTATATGTTATGATATGAATGTGTAATAATTGTTATGCCTGATTCGATTATGATTTAGTGCTGTGTACACATTGAGTCTGTTGACTCACCCCGTTGTGGGATTACTTTTCAGGTGACGACCAGTGATGGACCGGGCCGGCAGATGCTTAGTGGAGGCCATGTGATGTTCAAATTTCTTTTATTTGGACTATTTTACTTTAAGTATTTTGATTTTATTTTTGGGAATTATTTGATGTAATAAGGCCATAGTTGAATTATTTTATTTTACTTCTACTTATCCTGCTACAAAATATTATTTTAAAAAAATAAAAGAGACTAAGTGAATTTATCATGAACTAAAGCCTAAATGTTTTGTCACCTAAAGTAAAGGATTTTAATAATGAAATAAACTTGTTTTCAACTCAAACCTAACCCAAAACAATCTTTCTTTAAAAACACACAAGTTTTTCCTAAGTAACCAAAGAATTTGAAATGGTTTACACCGGGGAACATACCAGATCCGGTCAAGGCTCGTGGGCCGGGTTTGGGGTGTTTCAGTATATTTGATTTTTATTAAAATTGTATTTTATCTTACGTCACTATAGATTTTCTATTTAATTGTCCATCTTTAGCGGCGTTTACACCAATTCTCGCCGCTAAATATTATAACTATTATGACTGTTAAAACATTAATGAAATTGCGGCATTCCTTAGGTTAAATGCCACTAAAAGAGAGAGTAAAAAGATAAAAAAAAATTTTTACTGTAAAAACCCAGGTAATTCCCAACAAAACACTAGGTTTTTCTCTTTTACTTGGAAATAATGTAACATCCTAAATTTTTGGGCCTATGCGTTTAATGGGTGAATATGTGGAATGGGTTAATTTAAGTCTTAGGGGCCCAAATTTTAAGTTTTAAGGAGCCCAAATCTTCTAATTTAAGTTAGTTAAATTTGGCATTAGGGATTAGGAAAGTGGACGACACAAGGCTATTTTTTGGGAATTTTATTATATTTATTCTATGTGGATAATAAGCGAGATAAAGGCTATTATTTAGGATTTAGTCTTTAAGGATAATAAGCAGATAAAGACTATTTTTGAGGAGATAATAGATTAAGATAAGGAAAAGGGATAGGAGCTATCATGTGTGGCGGTGTTGGTGAAAATCAATCTCGCTAAAAGGAGGAATCGATTTTCTATATAAGCAGGGAAGCCTTTCTTTTATTTTCTTTTCTCATCTTCTTCCTCTCAAAAGCGAAAACCACCATTTTCTTCACCCTTTCTTCCTCTCTAAAATTTCTGGTTGGTAGAATCTTTTAACCTCTATTGTTATTTTTCTTCTAATCCCTAAAAGCCGAAATCACATCTCTATTATTCTATTCTTCTCCTTAATATTCATTGGCCAAATCTCTCTTAGCCATCTCTTCAATTCTTAAATCTTCTAAAAACCGAAATTCTTAGATCTCATCTCCTAAAGTTGCCAAAATTTCTTCAGTAAAGTCTGCTTGTGCCGAATCTGAAGAAAACAATAAGTATGTGTCGATTTTGAGTTTCCAATGTTTCTCCGGCTTTTCAAAGTCCTTAGCCAAATGGCTATTTAGTGACTAATCAAGGGTTTTTCTTATTTTCGGCATTTCAGGATCTGAAGAGGAGTCTAACGCTTAGATCTCTAAGTCAAAGATCAGTAACACTCAAGTCGTGTTATTTTTGGGATTTCAAGGTAAGGAGATTCGTTTATTTATAAATATATGAAATTGGGTAGAACACTAACCATGGCCGAATATAGGAGAGGCCCTATTTTCACATCTTTCTGACTTTTTGAGCAAAGTTGTAGATCGGGATAACAAGGATATCGACTAGGAATATTGGATTTCGCGATATCAAGTGTGTAACACTTTCCCACCATCTAGATCTATTTGATTAATATATGAGTATAAGTCTTATATGTTTTGATAAATGTCGAAATCCGGACATAATAAAGGAAACCCAAATAGGGTAAAAACAAATCATCAGGTTAGTGAATGTTCTGATTAAACGATATAAGTACATTGATTTTATGTGATTGCATGGGTTGGGTTTGATGAAAGGAGAAAGTTATATGTTGTAGCGGTTTTCACCGTGATCTGTTGCAGCGATTTTTACCGTGATCTATTGTAGCGATTTTTACCGTGATCTGTTGTAGAAGCTTTTACCGTGATCTATTGTAGTGGCTACGGCCATGATCTGATGATGAGGAGCACTACTGCCATCAAGGCGTGTAGCGATGTGGGTTGATTGTAGAAATCCCCAATGGTGTGAATGGTGATGCAGGCGTGTAGCGGATGGAAACTTAGGATTTGGGTTGGGCTTGCATATTATTTTTATTATGTATATTAATTTCGATTATTTTAGTTGTATGGGGCTAAGGCCCAAATCTAATGGTGCATGAGGGTTGCACACCGAGTCTCATGACTCAACCAATTAATTAACATTTGGTAGCATTTAGTGCATTGGACCGAAATTTGGAGAGGAGCGCAAGGTGGCCATGCAAAAGAACATTTGGATCCAGCAAAAAACTCTAGTTATTATTTTATATTCTTATTTAATGGATTTTAAATCTTGTTGTAACAAGGTCATGGGCCACCGATTTATATTTTGTTTTATTACGGGCTTTTATTACTTTTAGTTATTTAAATTTTTATTTTAATTGAACTAAGGCATGTATTTAAATTTGGATTTTAATTCATAAAGGCATATTTTATTTAAAACTATAAATTATAATTTTTCCCGAATAAAAGGTTAAACTTTACCAAAATATTTTTCTGAAAATGTGACATGTTTTACAAAATTTCCTTAGTGACATACCAGATCCGATTGTAGTGTTTGGGCCGGGTTTGGGGTGTTACAAATAAATTAAGGTTAATTCTAAAAAAAAGGAAAAGAATAATGAAAATTAAAAACATAAAATGGTTTTTCCCACTCGAGTTTTTCCTATAAAACCCATGTTTATTGGAAAAACCAAAATTAGTTCTAGATAAGAAAGGAAATATAGAAAATTAAAAAGATTAAATAATTGACCAAAATGTAAATTTATTAAAGTTGAGTGATTAAAATGAGTGTAAAATAATATTGAATTAATGCAGTGACCAAAATGAAAATGACTTTTAATAGTAATGCCTAAAATGCAAACTTTATTTTCCATATCCAAAATGAAAACTTATAAAATTGAGTAACCAACTGTAGTTATGTTTTTTTTTTTTTACAAAGTCAATTTTCAAACTAAAAAATACTATAAATTTTAATTATACTTTATTTAAATTATACAAATAATGTAATTATAATTATTGGATATAAAATGAAATTGGATAAAATTATAATTTTGGGGCTATAAATTCAAATTACAAATTGGAGGAAGAGAGATTACATCAACGGACTTCGAATCTTGATTATTGAGGTATCAACCAGAGACCTTAAATCCTTAACCACTATTCTTGTTGATAAAATTATAACCATGTTGAACTAAACTTTGTATACATATTAAAAATTGATAAACTATAAAATAGTCAGTTTTGTTTGCCTCATATTACATTTTAGCTATTTATGTTTGAAATGTTACGTCTTAGTCACTTACGTTGCTGTTTTATTACAAAGTAGTTATTCTATCGTTAAGCTTTGTTACCTCCCTAACAATAATCCTACGTGGCAGCCCAAATGAGTTTTAAATGCCAACTTGGATCTCCAACTAGGATGAAAATAATTTTTTCAATCAAGATGGAAAAGAAAACTAAAAGAAAAATGAGACAAACGGTTTTTCTTTTCTAGTTCAAGGTGTAATTAATTTAAACTTTTCAATTAATTAAAATTATTTAATTAAAAACCTATTCTCGTCCCAATTTGGCATCTAAGTTGGCATTTAAAACCCATTAAGACTGCCACATAGGATTGCCTTTAGGGAGGTAATAGAGCTTAATGGCAGAGTGGTCATTTCATAACAAAACAATAACGTAAGTGACTAAAACGTAACATTTCAAACATAAGTGACTAAAATGTAATTTGAGGCAAACAAAGTGACTATTTTTGTAGTTTACCCTATTAAATTATACTCATTAACACCAATGTTTATGCATTTCCATCTAAGGGTCCGTTTGTTTACATGTAAAGGTTTCTGAAAATGCTTTTGCACGTGTTTATTTCGAGAAAATAGTTTGGTCAATGAAAATGACTTGCATGTCAAGGTAAAATAAGTTTTTTTCTTAAAATGACTTACCCATTTAAAAAGCGTAAGTCAAGGCTCATATATGGATAATTTTACTTTTATATAAAAATTAACTTAAATCAAGCTTAATATTATTATATTGATAATAAATTTTATTTTTATTTTAAAAATATTTAAAATATTATATTTTTCAATATTATTAAACATACATATTTAATTATTTATATGTAGTCATATATTAAATTATTAATATAATAAATATAATTTATTATTTTAATAAATTATTTAATATTTTAATTTTATTTTAATAATAAATTTTAAAACAAAAATTTTAAATTATATTATTCACATATTATTGAAAATATTCAATATTAATATTTTAATAATAAATATTTATTACAATTATAAATATATTAATAATAAATGTTTTGTACTATAAAGGTTAAAATATGTCATAAGTCTATGTACACTTCACAAATTTGTAATTTAGTCTTTGTACTTTTATTTTCAAGAATTTAGTCCCTTTACTTTTCAAATTTAAAAATCAAGTCCAATTGTTGATATCGTTAATTTCTTTTGTCAATTTTGTTGATGTCACATTTTAAATAAAAATTCCACTTAGTAGTCATGTAATTAAAAATGATGTTATAATGAATTTGAATTTAACATAATATTTTAATATTTGCAAAAACAATGTAAATTATAGATAAAATAAATTCAATTAAACAATGAAACAATAAGGAAATATCAAATGCATGTTTGTTTAATTGAAAACAACTGTTATGAAATATTTTTAAGAAATCTACCAAACACCATAAAATATTTTAAATAGATCCATCCAAACACCAGGAAATATTAGCTTTTCCCGAAAAGTAAATCATTTTCCAGAAATCATTTTCCAGAAGCCATTTTCAGTGAAACAAACGGAGCCTAAATATAAAATAAAAAAGAAAAAACATATTCAAAAAATAACGAAGGAAGAACCTTGGCTCGTCTGTCTTTTTATTTTTTTTTTTTAGTATTGTATATTCGTGTGTATTTGCATCCCCTTTTTTACAGATTGCTTTGGGGTTTTTATAGCCCCTTAAAAATGAACCGAAAATACAAAATCCTTTTTTGGTTGCAACTGTCTACTATACTTGCCATCTTCCGTCATTTTTCTTTCCTTTTGCAGGCTAATAACGAAGATTCCAGCGGTGATGAAGACTGGTAGCTTGTGCTAACTGCGGCGTGGCTGAGGCAGTGCTGGCATGATGGAGGCTGCGGCGGCACCATGTTGTTAGGCTAGGGTTTTCTAAAAATTTTAGGGTTTTTGGGCCCGGGTAGTCTGGCTTGTAATTGGGTTTTGGGTATTAGTTTGGGCTACGGGTAAATTTGTGAATTTGGGCTTGTTTGTATTTGAACTGTGGAATAAAATGGACTTTTGGTATTTTTTGGTTTATTATTATCTTTTTTTTTGTTTTTGAATAATATCGACCTAGGCATAAATGGGCTACTGCAGCTGCCCCTCTTTGCTTATTGTCGTGTAACGAGAACAGAGCAAAGACGATAAAAGGTCCAATTTTGCCCGGTCTTGTCAAATGGCTATATCTTCAGGAAGATAAGCTAGTTTCTTCAATCTGCTTCATTGCAACTTCAGGAAGACGAGATTTACTATTTTTAGTCTGCTCCACTGCAAACTTAGGAAGACAAGATCTGATGTCTTCGACCTGCTTCCTCCAACTTCAGGAATGCCAAATCTGCTACCTTCAATCTGCTCCTCTGCAAACTGAGGGAGACAAGATCTGATGTCATCGATCTGCTTCCTGCAAATTCAAGAATGCCAAATCTAGTATCTTCAATCTACTCCACTACAAACTTAGGGAGACAAGATCTACTATTTTTAGTTAGTTCCCTTGCTACATCAGGAAGATAAGACTATAACCTTCAGCCTGCTCCCTTGATACATTAGGAAGATAAGGCTAGTGGCTAAAATCTACTTCCTCGCTACATCAAAAAGATAAGATTCGTCAAATTTGATCTACCCCACTACTATTTCGAGGAGACAAGATTTACCATTTTTAGTCTGCTCCCTCGCTACATCAGGAAGATAAGACTATAATCTTCAGCCTGCTCTCTTGCTACATTAGGAAGATAAGGCTAGCGGCTAAAATTTGCTCTATTGCTACATCAGGAAGATAAGATTCGCCATCTTCGATCTGCCCTACTGCTATCTCGAGGAGACAAGATCTACCATTTTTAGTCTGCTCCCTTGCAACATCAGGAAGATAAAACTATAATCTTCAGCCTGCTCCTTTGCTACATTAGAAGATAAGGCTAGTGGCTCAAATCTGCTCCCTTGCTTCATTAGGAAAATAAGATTCGCCAAATTCGATCTGCCCCACTGCTATCTCGAAGAGACAAGATTTACCATTTTTAGTCTGCTCCCTCGCTACATCAGGAAGATAAGATTATAATCTTCATCCTGCTCCCTTGCTACATCAGGAAGATAATGCTAGTGGCTAAAATATGCTCCCTTGCTACATCAGGAAGATAAGATTCGCCATCTTCGATCTACCCCACTATTATCTCGAGGAGACAAGATCTACCATTTTTAGTCTGCTCCCTTGCTACATTAGGAAAATAAGACTATAATCTTCAGCCTACTCCCTTACTACATCAGGAAGATAAGGCTAGTGGCTAATCTACTCCCTTGCTACATCAGGAAGATAAGATTTGCCAAATTCGATCTGCCCCATTGCTATTTCGAGGAGACAAGATTTACCATTTTTAGTCTGCTCCCTCGCTACATTAGGAAGATAATACTATAATCTTTAGCCTACCCCTTGCTACATCAAGAAGATAAGGATGGTGGCTTGAACCTACTCTATTGCCGATACATGAAGATAAGATTCGCCACATTTGATCTGCTCCACTACCGCTTTAGGGAGATAAGATCTACAATCTTCAATCTACTTCCTTGCTACCTCAGGAAGATAAGACTACAAACTTTAACCTGCTCTATAACAGCCCGATTTTGGGGCTAGTCGAAATAGTGGTCTCGGGACCACTAATTTGAGGTTGAAGAAAATTATTTTAGTATTATTTTATGTGTTATGGTATTAATATATGACTATATGGAAAATTTTGGTGCATTCATTTTTGCAATAGCATGCTTAATTGTGAAAAAGGACTAAATCGCATAAAGCGTAAAAGTACTATTTTATAAGGTAAAGGTACCTAATAGCTATAAAATGTAAATTTAGAGGATTTTAAAGTGCAATTGGGCCATTCATCTAGTGATGGCTGACCATAGGAAGCTAGGGGGGACAAGAGCATTAATTTTTAGTCAAATTTGGTGATAGTTGTTGACTAGTTGACTAAAATATGATAAAATAAGGGAAGGACATCATCTTTTTTCTCTTCTCTTCCTCTTTCACTGATTTTACACTCAAAAGAAGGGTTTTGAAAGCCTTGATATTTCAACAACTTGTCCTCACCCAAGCAAGTGATTTTTGGTCGTGTTAATTAATAATTTTTGTGTTTTTGGAGTCCCCAAAGCTTAAGCTAGCTAATGAGGGGACTAATTTGAGATATGGTTGAACGTCTAAGGACTTAACATAAGAGTAGTTATGTTGTTAGCTGAGTTTTCATGGAAGAAAATGAATGTTAGGGAGGTGAGAAACAACTTTTGTGAAAGGTGTTAGCATGAAAACACCTAAATAGGACTTGAATGCAAAGATTTAGTTTGTGTCATAAATGCATGAAATAGTTGAAATGGTGAATAGTTGTAAGAGAAATAAATGTTCATTTATGCTTTTTTATTGAGGAAATTTGATGAAAAGTAAATTACGAGCTTAGGGGCAAAATTGTAATTTTTCCAATGTATAAGGGCAAAATGGTAATTTTTTCCCAAGTGTAGAATTTGATGTATTATGATAATAGAATGATCTAAACGAATGAATTTCATTGTTATAGATCAAGAAGAGTAAGGAATCAACCTTGACTGTAGGAAAGGCAAGGTGATTAAGTAAATCGCTAGCTAACACATTTTGCATCGAGGTAAGTTTATGTGTAAGCAATATATATATTTTTCCATAAACATTATGTTGCTAATTAGTTAATGGCATGATTGAGAACATATGTGGTTCTAATGGATTGAATGTGATAGTCTTTGAATAATTATTGTATGAATGACGAAATAATCGTATGAATGTGTATTGACAATATTTGATGGTGGGCTATGTGGGATACCACCTTGTTGCTTAATTACGATGGGCTGTGTGTGATACCATCATCTATATATCTTTTTGGTGGGCTATGTGCGAACCACCGTAACTAATCTTTTGGTGGGCTATGTGCAATACCACCGTAATCAATCTTTTTGGTGGGCTATGTGCGATACCACCCTAATAAAGGCTGATGGTGAAAAAGTGCAAAACCACCGATTAATTTGATTATAAAAAATGAAATTAGAGATAGTGATGTGTTGTACTATGTGATATTGTGATGCTAAGTGCAGGGGAACTTGTTAATGATTGCAAGTATTAAGCTTGTGATATGGTTGCAATGTGGGAATGGAGAAAATGAATAAGCATGATCATGAATGTAGATTATTCCTCTCTTAGTATGTAATGCTATGTAATTGTTTAATACATGTTATAATGTTATATTGTTTACATGTAAACTTACTAAGCTTAAAGCTTACTCCCTCTTCTCTTTTTCCCTTATTTTATAGAGTTTAAGAGCCGAGACGGGATATGCCGATAACAAGGAGGCCGCCTACACTATCTGCTCACCTCGGTATATTCAGATTTAGTGATTTTGTGTATGGCATGTATAGGGGCTAGACTAGATAGATTATTTTGTTATTTTGGCCAAAGGTTTATTGGCTCTTGCTAAGACATTAATTTTGTAAATTGCCAAGAATGATGGCAAATTTTATCATTTATAAAATTTCAAAGTTATCAATGTGAGTGCATGTTGAATTATGAGATGTTTATTAGTTGGTTGAATGAACTCATGTAGTGTAAGATATAGGGGTGCTAGAAGCTTGGCAAATAGCCTTGTTCTATCCACATGGGTAGGCACACGAGCGTGTGTCTAGACCATGTGTGACATACAGTCAGCCCACGGGCGTGTGACTTGGCCGCGTGTCCCCTACATGTTAACATTTAAAGTTAGAATAGACCACGGACTATCCACACGGGCGTGTCCAGGCCGTGTTAAATTAGCCAGTAACTCCCCACGGTTTAAAGCCACGGGCATGTTATGAGGGTACACGGACGTGTTCCATTTCACATGGGTGTGTTTCCTAGCTGTGGGAGTTTTGGTAGAATGCTAGGGTTTTTGGGCACGAGTGTGAGCACATGGGCATGTGAGACTACACACGGGTGTGTGTGTCTTCTAACACGGGCGTGTACTCCCTGTTTAGTTAAGAAAAAATTTTATGGATCGTAAGAGTTTCCAATATAGTCCCGAGAGCCCTCGTATGTACGAGTGAGGTCTCGTAAGTCAAAAATAAAGTTTTGTAGTGACTCAAGTAGAGTAGTCGCGTGAGCCTAAGTGGCGATTAAGTAGTTTTGTACAGTAACATTTTTTTCCCGATTTCAGCGGGGATTGTGGGTAAGGAATGTTACATGCTCCCTTGCTACTTCAGAGAGATAAGGTTGGCAGCTTGAATCTACTCCATTGCCAATACATGAAGATAAGATTCACCAAATTCGATCTGCTCCACTACCACTTTAGGGAGATAAGATCTACAATCTTCAGTCTACTTCCTTGCTACCTCAAGAAGATTAGACTACAAACTTTAACCTACTCCCTTGCTACTTCAGGTGTAACACCCCAAACCCAGCCCATACGTCATGACCGGATCTGGTATGCTACGGGTTGAATCTTGAAAACTTTACTCTGAAGGGTTTTGGAAAAACTTAGTTTATTATAGCCAAATAATCAATTAAAAGTGAAATTTTAAAAATAACGTTAATATTTGCGTTGACTGAGTTTGAAAAGCCCATTTATCATTTCAATTTATATTTAAGACTTTGAAAAGAAAACATAAGTTTGTAAAAAACCCAACATAAAGGAAATAATTTGAAACCTAAGTTATGGAGGCCTTATTACAAAAAATATTCCCAAAAATTAAAACTTAAATGAAAACAAAATAGGAAAAAATGTCTATGAAGATAATAGTCTTAATGGCCCCTCGAGTCTGCCTTGGCTCCCATGTTCACGAACTACTATTCATCTAAAAAGTGGGAAAATAAAAGGGTGAGTCACAAAGACTCAGTGTGCAAATCCCGAAATCACATAAAAGCCTTGGGCCCACAAACACATTATGGGCCTTGGCCCATACACAAAGGCAACAGAATAATTCATGCAATATGGCCCATCCCAAAACCTAAGAGTCCATCCTCTACACACCCCCGTACCAACTATCACACCGTGGGGATTTCTACAATCAACCCTCCATTCGCTCCACACCATATCAATCACTATGTGACCTATGTGGCAAACCCACCGATCGCTATGCGACCTCAGTAATACATTATAGTATTCGACAGCCTTGTTGCCTGTCATAAAGATCGATCACTATGTGACCTATGTGGCAAAGCCACCGATCGCCTCGCGACCTGCTCCCCTTCCGTAATCAAACCATCAATCCCATCCCATGCATACATACATACATACAAGAATCAAAATATTAAGCCATCTAAACAGATCTCATACTTTCACATGCTTCGATACACATAGAAAAGTTTCTATGATTACGTACCTGGCATCTCTTGCCTACCGCTTCTGGGTAATACGATTGTTCATACAGCCTCTCTTTCTGGCTTTTAGCCCATAACATACACATATATTATAATAATACTTATGTGTTAAGGATCTACACACAATCACGCTAATCAACCCCTGAGGGTATAATGGTAATTTTACCTATCGAGGGTATTTCAGTAATTTACCTACCAAGGCTAATTCGATAATTTCACAAACCAGGGGTATTTCGATAATTTTACAAACCAAGGGTATTTTGGTAATTTTACAAACTAGGGGTATTTCGGTAATTTTACAAACCAGGGGTATTTTCGTCATTTCACTACCCAGGGGTATTTTGATAATTTTACAAACCAAGGGTATTTCGGTAATTTTACAAACCAGGGGTATTTCGGTAATTTTACAAACCAGGGGTAATAAGGGTATCTTGGTAATTTTGTGAAACAGGGGTATTTTGGTACTTTCATAAAATAGGGGTATTTTGGTACTTTTACAAAATAGGGGTATTTTAGTAATTTTGAAATCGAAGGTATTTTGGTAATTTCGCAAATCAAGGGTATTTGGTCCCTTTCGGGTTTTAGCTATGAACTTTGGCCCATCAACAAGTCCTCATGACTAAAGTGAGCAGACACTCACGCACTGGTAGGATTCGAGAAAAGAGGAGGTGGGCCACTAGGGCCGCTTAAGTACCAAGCTCTCCCTAGATCCAATCCTAGACATGCATATGCCCGTTGCCACACCCTAACCCAGCGACTTGATCACAGACATGTTTAATTAGAGAAATTAAGTCTTATGGAATTTAAGAGTTGTTCAAACTAAGCCTAAGGTCCATAAACCCTAACATACATGTCTACGTCCTCATAAGCCCATCAAGCCCAAATCACTCCCTTACGGCCCATTAGGCCCAAAAGAAATCCAATTCATGTATCATGCATGGCTAATTCAATTCGTATAACCAACCAAACCATTTCATCAATCTTAGCCTTAGGGCCCACCGGGCCCATTTAGCCACTTTCGGCTTTTTGACATTGCCGATATCGTGTGTGTAGTGTTTATACACACCTAGTTACTGCAATGTGCTATCCTATCCTTAGCCTTGATCCTACAACAAACCAACCTTCAATCAACCACTCATACTTAATCAAAATATTTACTCAAAAACTGAAACCTTACCGTAATCTTACCGTGTACCATCGGGTTCTAATATCCTTTCCTTAGCTACTAATCTCAAGTTTTCCCTAGATCTGCACTCACACGTACACCATCAAAATTCGAGCGACTCGTAATCCACACAAGTCATCCACACATTCAGCCATTCACTTCAACCATAACGGAGTTGAGTATACTTACCCTTGCTAATGATCCTACCACGCTTGCGATCTCCGAACCTTACCATTATTAATACAAGATCAATGATAATGAAAAATTAGATCGCCCATCGGCTTTTAACAAAACGTACTAAGGGGAGTTAACAGAATACTTACCGAATCCAACCTTAGATCTTGCGGCCTAGATAACTACCGCACAAGATTTGGCTTTTAACCTTGACTGAAAGTGGATCACAATCGGTTTGTGATGGAGGAAACAACAAGGGTTTGGCAAAAATAGAAATTTCGACAAGAGAAGATGTTGGCAATTCGGAAATAGAGGGGTTTGGCTAAGGGAGAATTCGACAAAAAGAAATTTGGCTTTAGGGGATTTTGGCTTTCAGAGAAAGAAGAACACAACTCTAACGGGAATTTTGGCAAAAAGAATGATGGGTTTTATTTTCGGCAAATGAAAGAATTCGGCTGAGGGGGAGAATAGGAAGAAATAATAGAACCCAACGAACCTTTCAATGAATTCGGCAAAGAAAAGAAAGACTGACCTATTTGCAAAACTCTTCAAATGCCGAAAGCCACAATGAAAATTCGTAATACCCCCTAAAAGCCCCAAAAACGGCACTCATCTACCCTCCTAAGCTGAATTTATACACTCTCCTCTTCCCAAAACGGCACCAACTCTTCACACTTCTTAGCTACTAACTTTTCTCCCTGATAACACATTAATCTTATTCGAAATCTCCTGCACATCCATCAGTCCTGCTTACTACAAACTCTCCACGGCAACAGTACAGAACAAACACAACTCTTACCGTCCACCTATGCAAAATAAAACACTCCAAAGTACACTCCTCCTGCTCGAATCTTGGACCTCTTCAGATTTTACACACGCCACCTCATTGCCCCTATATAACGCCACTTGCCACTGGACCATAAGCCCATTTGTGTCCTATTTTCACTTAATCAACTTAAGAGGCCTCACGCCTGAGACTAGGGTCCACTAAGCAAGAAAAATAAAATTTTCCCTATGGTCTCCCCTATCTCTAAGGCTTCAAATAATCCCGACAATACCTTAATATTATTATTATAAGTGCTATACATTTCCCAAAAATTTTAAACGCTCTTATTCCCAAGGCCCATTGGGCCCAATTCCTCTAGGCCCAAATTCGAGGCGTTACAATTCTACCCTCCTTAAAGAAATTTAGTCCCTGAAATTTCCAACTATAGAAACAGTCGCACATCCTAACCTACAACACTACACTCACGCTGCGCACTCTCGATTCTAAAACAAGAATACACTTTCTAACTTAAGCTTGGAACCTCTTCACATAATCAAATATCTAATCTGAGAAGCAAATGATATTTAACACTCATACATTCAAACCCAACATACATACCACATCAAGAGTTAGAATACTTACTGCGTGGATCGGTGCCGCTGAGACTCAAGGCCATATCTTCATCCAAAATATTTTTTCAATATTCCTAACAAATTTTTAAAACATTACTAGGCCCATTTCACGTTTCGAAGTTTTACAACCTTGCTCGATACCAAAATGTAACACCCAAACCCACCCATACATCATGACCGGATCCGGTATGCTACGGGTTGAATCTTGAAAACTTTACTCGAAGGGTTTTGGAAAAACTTAGTTTATTATAGCCAAATAATCAATTAAATGTGAAATTTTAAAATAACTTTAATATTTATGCGTTGATGAGTTTGAAAAGCCCATTTATCATTACAATTTATATTTAAGACTTTGAAAAGAAAACATAAGTTTGTAAAAACCCAACATAAAGGAAATAATTCAAACCTAAGTTATGAGGCCTTATTTCAAAAATATTCCCAAAAATTAAAACTTAAATGAAAACAAAATCGGAAAAAATGTCAATGTAGATAATAGTCTTAATGGCCCCTCGAGTCTGCCTCGGCTCCCATGTCTACGAACTACTATTCATCTAAAAAGTGAGAAAAATAAAAGGGTGAGTCACAAAGACTCAGTGTGCAAATCCCGAAATCACATAAAAGCCTTGGGCCCATTAAACACATTATGGGCCTTGGCCCATACACAAAGGCAATGAATAATTCATGCAATATGGCCCATCCCAAAACCTAAGAGTCCATCCTCTACACACCCCGTACCAACCATCATACCGTGGGATTTCTACAATCAACCCTCCATCCGCTACACACCATATCGATCACTATGTGACCTATGTGGCAAAGCCACCGATCACTATGCGACCTCAGTAATACATTATAGTATTCGATGACCTTGTTTTCATCATAAAGACCGATCACTATGTGACCTATATGGCAAAGCCACCGATCGCCTCGCGACCTGCTCCCCTTCCATAATCAAACCATCAATCCTATCCCATGCATACATACATACAAGAATCAAAATATTAAGCCATCTAAACAGATCTCATACTTTCACATGCTTGATACACATAGAAAAGTTTCTATGATTACGTCACTGCATCTCTTGCCCACCGCTTCGGGTAATCTGTTGTTCATCTGACCTCTCTTTTCGGCTTTTAGCCCATAACATACACATATATTACAACAATACTTATGTGTTAAGGATCTACACACAATAACGCTAATCAACCCCTGAGGGTATAATGGTAATTTTACCTACCGAGGGTATTTCAGTAATTTACCTACCAAGGCTAATTCGGTAATTTCACAAACCAGGGGTATTTCGGTAATTTTACAAACCAAGGGTATTTTGGTAATTTTAAAAATCAAGGGTATTTTGATAATTTTACAAACCAGGGGTATTTTCGTCATTTCACTACCCAGGGGTATTTTGATAATTTTACAAACCAAGGGTATTTCGGTAATTTTACAAACCAGGGGTATTTCGGTAATTTTACAAACCAGGGGTAATAAGGGTATCTTGGTAATTTTGTGAAACAGGGGTATTTTGGTACTTTTGCAAAATATGGGTATTTTGGTACTTTTGCAAAACAGGGGTATTTTAGTAATTTTGCAATCAGAGGGAATTTTGATAATTTTGCAAATCAAGGGTATTTCGGTCCCTTTCGGGTTTTAGCTATGAACTTTGGCCCATCAACAAGTCCTCATGATTAAAGTGAGCAGACACTACGCACTGGTAGGATTCCGAAAAGAGGAGGTGGGCCACTAGGCCGCTTAAGTACCAAGCTCTTCCTAGATCCAATCCTGACATGCGTATGCCCGTTGCCACACCCTAACCCAAATGACTTGTTCACAGACATGTTTAATTAGAGAAATTAAGTCTTATGGAATTTAAGAGTTGTTCAAACTAGGCCTAAGGTCCATAAACCCTAACATACATGTCTACGTCCTTATAAGCCCATCAAGCCCAAATCACTCCCTTACGGCCCATTAGGCCCAAAATAAATCCAAGTAATGTATCATGCATGGCTAATTCAATTCGTATAACCAACCAAACCATTTCATCAATCTTAGCCTTAGGGCCCAATGGCCCATTTAGCCACTTTCACTTTTTAAGCATTGTCGATATCGTGTGTAGTGTTTATACACACCGTTTCCGCGATGTGCTATCCTATCCTTAGCCTTGATCCTACAACAAACCAACCTTCAATCAACCACTCATACTTAATCAAAATATTTACTCAAAAGCTGAAATCTTACCGTAACCTTACCGTGTGCCTTCGGGTTCTAATAGCCTTTCCTTAGCTACTAATCTCAAGTTTTCCCTAGATCTGCACTCACACGTACACCATCAAAATCTGAGCGACTCGTAATCCACACAAGTCATCCACACATTCAGCCATTCACTTCAACCATAACGAAGTTGAGTATACTTACCCTTGCTAATGATCCTACCACGCTTGCGATCTCCAAACCTTACCATTATTAATACAAGATCAATGATAATGAAAAATTAGATCGCCCATCGACTTTTAACAAAACGTACTAAGGGGAGTTAACAAAATACTTACCGAATCCAACCTTAGATCTTTCGGCCTAGATAACTACCGCATAAGATTCGGCTTTTAACCTTGACTGAAAGTGGATCACAATCAGTTTGTAATGGAGGAAACAACAAGGGTTTGGCAAAAATAGAAATTTTGACAATAGAAGATGTTGGCACTTCGGCAATAGAGGGGTTTGGCTAAGAGAGAATTTGACAAAAAGAAATTGACTTTAGGGGATTTCGGCTTTCAGAGAAAGAAGAAGAACACAACTCTAATGGAAATTTTGGCAAAAGAATGATGGATTTTATTTTGACAAATGAAAGAATTAATTTGAGGGGAGAATAGGAAGAAATAATAGAACCCAACGAACCTTTCAATGAATTGCAAAGAAAAGAAGACTGACCTATTTGCAAACTCTCCAAATGCCGAAAGCCACAATGAAAATTCGTAATACCCCTAAAAGCCCCAAAACGGCACTCATCTACCCTCCTAAGCTGAATTTATACACTCTCCACTTCCCAAAATGGCACCAACTCTTCACACTTCTTAGCTCCTAACTTTTCTCCCTGATAACACCTTAATCTTATCCGAAATCTCCTCCACATCCATCAGTCCTACTTACTACAAACTCTCCACGGCAAGAGTACAAAACAAACACAACTCTTACCGTCCACCTATGCAAAATAAAACACTCCAAAATACACTCCTCCTACTCGAACCTTGGACCTCTTCAGATTTTACACACGCCACCTCATTGCCCCTATATAATGCCACTTGCCACTGGACCACAAGCCCATTTGTGTCCTATTTTCACTTAATCAACTTAAGAGGCCTCATGCCTGAGACTAGGGTCCACTAAGCAAGAAAAATAAAATTTTCCCTATGGTCTCCCCTATCTCTAAGGCTTCAAATAATCCCGACAACACCTTAATATTATTATTATAAGTGCTACACATTTCCCAAAAATTTTAAACGCTCCTATTCCCAAGGCCCATTGGGCCCAATTCCTCTAGGCCCAAATTTGAGGCGTTACAATGCTACCCTCTTTAAAGAAATTTTGTCCCCAAAATTTCCAACTATAAAAACAGTCACACATCCTAACCTACAACACTACACTCACGCTGCGCACTCTGATTCTAAAACAGTAATACACCTTCTAACTTAAGCTTGGAACCTCTTCACATAATCAAATATCTAATACAGAAGCAAACAGATATTTAACACTCATACATAAAACTTTTCCATTCAAACCCAACATACATACCACATCAAGAGTTAGAATACTTACCTGCGTGGATCGGGTGCCGCCAGACTCGAAGGCCATATCTTCATCCAAAATATTTTTCTCAATATTCCTAACAAATTTTTAAAACATTACTAGGCCCATTTCACAGCCCGAGTTTTGTAACCTGGCTCTGATACCAAAAATGTAACACCCCAAACCCAGCCCATGCGTCATGATCGGATCTGGTATGCTACGGGTTGAATCTTGAAAACTTTACTCTGAAGGGTTTTGGAAAAACTTAGTTTATTATAGCCAAATAATCAATTAAATGTGAAATTTTAAAAATAACTTTAATATTTGCATTGACTGAGTTTGAAAAGCCCATTTATCATTTCAATTTATATTTAAGACTTTGAAAAGAAAACATAAGTTTGTAAAAACCCAACATAAAGGAAATAATTCGAAACCTAAGTTATGGAGGCCTTATTACAAAAAATATTCCCAAAAATTAAAACTTAAATGAAAACAAAACCGAAAAAATGTCTATGTAGATAATAGTCTTAATGGCCCCTCAAGTCGCCTCGACTCCTATGTCCACGAACTACTACTAATCTGAAAAGTGGGAAAAATAAAAGCGTGGGTCACAAAGACTCAGTGTGCAAATCCCAAAATCACATAAAAGCCTTGGGCCCACAAACACATTATAGGCCTTGGCCCATACACAAAAGCAACAGAATAGTTCATGCAATATAGCCCATCCCAAAACCTAAGAGTCCATCCTCTACACCCCCCCGTACCAACCATCACACCGTGGGGATTTCTACAATCAACCCTCCATCCGCTACACACCATATCGATCACCATATCGATCAGGTTCCCCTCTCTAGGATAAACCTCTTTGTTGTAAGCTTGCATCATCTGACCGTGATGGATAACTTTTAACCTTTTCTTCGATTAGGTTCAATTGGTAAAACTATTTCTATTCCAATGTATTACCCCAGCGAAGGTTCTAGCCGACGTTCGATAAAATAGAGGGTAAATGGTAACTTCTTTATACCAATCTTTATGAGTCCCGGTCATTTTTTTTACAATCCTTTTTTTGCTACCTTTGTTGCTCTATGATATAGCGTCTGATCTTTGAATAGACTACAAACTTTTGACTTTGTCCTTTTTGGCATTCTTTTTCGGTGCCTGATCTTTTTTTTTTTTTTTAAGAACTTAATGACTATCGACTTTGTAACATTGACATATGAAGCTACTTTCACCCTCTTAGTGAAGTAAATGATGACCACGACGATGAATCGATAATGGCTAAAAGCTTTTGATGAGATTGGCCCCATCACATCCATGCCCCACATATGAAAAATTTGTGAAGAAATGGAAAAGGCACATGAATCTTGTCTCATTAAATACGGCATAGCTGATACCATCCCCTTCTATGTAAATTAACAGTACCCAAACCTCATGCTTAGCTTGACTATTGTAAAACCATTAGCATGTGTCCTTCTGATATCATTATGGACCTCTTTTAAGATTTCAACGTACCCGTGTCTCAGTAGTCCAGGCATGTCCTGATATGATCATGCAAAAATATCTTTGAATTCTTGAAAATGACTCAATGATGTCTTGCCTTATTTCTGTGGTGAGCTGGGCTTCGATCTTCACCCCTTTCCTAAGCTCACAATGGACACTGACCCTATGTAAGGTAGGATCTATTTTTCATCATGTTCTACCATCCTTAATAATTTAGAAGATAGGTTACAATCTTTGTCATCTTCAAAGTTCTGAGATCCCTCTAAACACATATCTTACTCGAAAGGAGACTCTGAGTCAATAGTGGCGTTGCTCACATCGTTGATATCTGGAGGCCTATTGTAGGTTCCAAGGAAGATTCCAAAGAATAAATGATTCAAAGAATGATTATAAAGAATACTTAAAAGAAAGTCCAAAGAAAAAAAAGAAAAAACTAAGAACAATTGTTTGTACAATATGAAATGAAAAAAAAATAAAAGAATATTTGCTCAAAAAGATGTATTTTATTGAAATAAAAATTTTGGACATGAGCCTATTTCACAAAAGATTCTTATTACCTCTAGGCTTAAGGTAACTTTCTTGTCTCCTCCTTCAATTATCGCATTTACTGCCTCGTCAAAGTGATCGAACTTTACAATTCCCATTTTAATGAACCTTTCGACCAACTTTTTAAAGGTAGTGTAGTTTTCTATTGAATTCCTTGTTATTCCCACGTGGTAGCCACATTGAGTGTTTGAATCATACCATTTGGGATATGGGGGCTGTAATGGTTTTAGATAAAATGGAGATACCACATGTGCGTCAAATAAACTTTGATATAGCTCCTTATATGTCATTGGGATTGGCGTAAATTGGAGCTTTTCAGAGTTTTGCCTTGTGCCCACTCTTGTCTTACCGACCCTTGTTGCCCAACAGTAATTACTTTTGGCTGGCTAACAATAATTGCCTTCGAGTACCTTTTTTTGTATGTACTCGCGTTATTCACCTCATTCTCCTTTTTCCTAAGAGCTGACCTTTTAGTAGTTTCCCTTCCTTCAATCTTTCCACCCTTTATGGCATTTTAATCATTTCTCCGCCATCACTATATCCGTAAAGCTCTTGGTAGTACTTCCTATCATGTGTGTGATGAATGGAGCCTTCAAGGTGTTGATAAAAAGCATTTTAGTTTCCTTTTCTAAGAGTGGTGGCTGAACTTGCATGGAAACCTCCCTCCATTTTTGCGCATACTGCTTGACGCCTTCATTTGACTTCTTCTCCATGTTTTGCAAGGTAATTCTGTTAGGCATCATGTCCATGACATGATTGTATTGCTTCATAAAGGATTGGGCCAGGTTCTTCCAAGAGCTAATCCTAGCACGGCTGAGTTGGTTGTACCACCTAGACGCTGCCCCCACCAAACTGTCTTGGAAATAATGAATCAAGAGTTGGTCATTGTTAACGTAGCCAATCATCCTTCTATAGAACATAGTGATATGGGCTTCAGGGCAGCTAATTCCATTGTACTTCTCAAATTCTAGCATTTTAAACTTACGAGGAAGCACCAAATTTGGAACCAAACTCAACTCTTTAGCGTCAATACCATGGTGATGATCGTCATTTTCCAAGGCCTTGAAATTTTCTTCCAACCATCTACAGTGATCCTTTAATTGCCTTGAGGATTCAGTTCTTGTCCCTTCCCTTGTTGCTATGTCTAAGTCAGGGATAACAGGATTAGTAGGGTTATCTCCTGGGTTAGATCCTGTACGCACTTGGAAGTTCATTGGCACTCTTGCATCAATTTGCCCTCGTTGAGGCCTAATCATGATAGATGACCTTCGGAGATACTCTTCAGCGTGTGTTTGTGTATGCGGTGGAGTAAAATCCAAAAGAAAGTCCTCATTATCTTCTCCAACAATAGTCATGAGACCTTTTCCTTTATTCATCGCCCAGTTCAGTAACTGAGCCATTTGAGCCATCATATTTTTTTGGGCTTTCAACATTTGGTCACTCATTTCTTGTTGGAGCTTTGCCAACGCTCTTGCATCTGGTCTTATATGTCTCTCTGGAACTATTCAAGTCTTTGATCCATTTTTTTTGTCTTGGCATGTATACCGTAACGGTGTTCAGTTTTCAAATTTTTCTTTTTTCTTTCTCTCTCTCTCTCTTTTTTTGAAATAACTTCAACTAATTAGGGTCCCTTTTGTAAAAGTCTAATGCAAATGATGCAATGCAATACAGATGCATGGAATGAATGCAAAAGAAAGAGAGGCGTTGATTCTGAATTCAGTTACATTAGAAAAACTTTTCTAGAAAGTAAGTTTCTTTACATAAAACGGATTACATATGCGGCCTTGCCTTCATATTCCAAGCAAAAACATCAATCTCCTTCTTCGCAAAGGTCAAATCTTGCAAACTTCTAATAGATGCCTCCACTAGCTCCTTTTTGCTTGATCTGGGCCGCGACTCACTGCTCACTTATTTCCATAATGCTCGTTAGCCTCTTCAAGAAAGCCAAGACGTGATGATTCTCGAATAGTCTATGTCAGCTTGACTCCTTGGGCAATAAAGTCTTATATTCCTTCTTCTCTCGTTGTGTTTACTTGGACCATATTCGGACGACCGTATTATAATCCACTTTTTCAAGAAATCCATTTTCTCATGACAAACTCTTATATTTAGCAATTTAGTCTATGACGTGAATGCAATGCAATCAAAACAAAAGAGAACACGTTAGCAAGAAAGAAATAAATAACAGAATAGGGCACCTATCTGGGTGACCACTAGGGTTTGACGTAGTTCTACCTAGGGTAAGCCCTTAGGTTTTCTACATGAGGTTTAGCTCTAAATTTGAGGTACCAAAATCAGTAGATTCCTTGATCCTCACCCATTATAGGTTCATACGGACCGAGTTCAGTTCAGGGGAATACATTTCCCTATGGCTGCACGGAGATGAAAATCTCACAAAGACATAGGTACAGATGAATCCCGAAAGCAATCCACTATCCTGTACGGAGGTGAAAACCTCACGAAGGAGTAGCTTCTCACTCTCACTTAAAAGGTGTGACCATAACGGTCATGCAATATGATGCAAGAGTACCCTAGACACTCAAATCACAACCAACTAAATGACCCAACCAAATGCAATAAAATAATCGTAATTTTCAAATTTGATTTTCAATATTCGTCAAAAGGAAAGAAATTAATCAATTTATGTCTTGACTCTCTCAAGTTCCCCAGTGGAGTCGCCAAGCTGTTGATACCATTTTCATAGTTTTATGAAAAACGGGGATCGACTAAAAAACGAAAATGGGAGTCGCCACCAATCCTTTTTGCTTAGGTGTGATCGGATCACCTTACAAAACATTTTATTTCAAAAACATTGAATTTGGCCTACAAAATTCAAGAAAACGGGTTCGGGAGTCAGTTACACACGAGGAAGGATTAGTACCCTCGCATGCCCAAAATTGGTACCAAATTGATTAAGTAATGTCCTAATGTCGAAAATTTGAAAAATTTAAAATATGATCCTTTTATTTAAAAAAAAGTTAAGACTCACTTATCTCAAAGAAATAAAATGCCACACCCAATAAGTTAGGATGCAACATTTCAAGACTTCGAAACTAAACTTGCCTTTATTTGTAGAAGATCCTTACCTCGAAACACAAAACATTATATCCAATAAGTTAGGATATAACATTTTGAATTTTCGAGAATAAGTTTTGATTTGAAGTTTATGGGTTTTAATTTTAAAAGGAAAACAATAGGTTCTTTAGATTCGATGAGAAAAATTGAAACCCAGTAAGTTAAGGTATGATTTATTTCGAACCTTAGAAAGCGGAATGTTTGCTAATTTCAAAATGAAAATTTTAGTGCACCGGGTAATATGTGATTTGATTGTAATAAAATGGAAGATGGGGTATAGTACATATGCATAATTCAATTTAATGAGGATAATAACGTAAATAACAAAATAACAAAGAAATCAACAATCTACATGAAATGATAAGAAAAGAATAAATAAATAAAAGATAATAATAGCAAAAATAAAAGTTAGTGGTAAATCAATAAATAGATAAATACTATAGGCTAATTTAAAAATAATAGAATAATAATAATGGTAAAAATAAAATAATAATAAAATATATTAATAAATAAATAGTAAAAATAAAACGATAGAAATAATAAAAATAGCAATAATAATGTCAATGATGATGATAATAATAATAATAATAATAATAATAATAAATACAATTATATTAATAATAATATATATATAAAAAATAGTGGTAATAATGAAGATAAAATAATAATACTAATGAATAAAACATAAAAAAAAGCGTAGTGGTAGTAATATTAAAATAATGATCATAAAAATAAAAGTGATACTAAATTAATAATAATAATAGTAATAATAAAATTGATAGTAATGAAAATAATAACAAAAGTAATAGTAAAAATAAAAATCATATTAATAATAAAATAATAGTAATAATAAATATAAGAAATAATAGTACTCAAAACAAAATAATAATAATAGTAAGAATAGTAATAATTACAATATTAATAATAAAGGGTAATAATAATAAATACAGTAATAATAATATTGAAGATAAAAATAATAACCAAAATAATAACAATAATAGCAAAATAATAAAAGGAAATAAGAATAAGGATGGAATTAAATTTAAAATAAAACTTTGGGGCGAATTTTAAAAGAAATAAATAAATTAGGGCCCATAGCAACGCGCATAAAAAAGAGGAGGACCAAATGAGAAATTAACCCTGGCCTTCAAAACGCACAGCTTGAGGAAGGACCAGATTCAAATCGCAGCGGAATTGTGGGGTAAAAAAAACTTGATTGCGAAATCGTGAAAAAGGGGAAGGGTTAAAAGCATAAATAGCCCTTCCGCAAGAAAACACGCGGATCATGGGCTTAATCGAGTCGGGTCGCACGGCGCCTCTATACGGCGTCATTTTGGACTCTCAGAGGAGGGACCAAAACGAGGCCGTTTTGCCCTCTATAAAAGCCCAAAAATTTTTAAAAAATTCATTTTAATCCTCTCTTAAGAAATCTTCCCTCCTGTTTTCTCTCAAATGGGCGATTTTGGCAGGGCCTTCGACGAGGCTCCAACGCTATCACCGCCGCTCGCCGCCTTCGCCGGCCACCATAATATATACATATCTTAATCCCAAATTTAGCATACTTTTGGATGATTTATTCCCTGAATTTTGGAATTTGGTGCTCTTAATCTTTTAATTTCATGTTTTATACTTAGGGGAGCACTGAAGGATGAAAAGAATGAGAAATGGGCCAAAAACAGAGAAAATGGGCCAAAGTACGAAACTCACATGGCTTGAGCCCAAGCCACACGGCCGTGCCTCTTAAGCAGACCCGAACATGGCTGGACTCGATTTACACGGGCGTGTCAACGGGCATGTCCCTACCGTGACCTGTTTTAATTCCATTCGGATTAGGGTACTTAGAGGCAAAGAAAGACATCCCAAAGCCTATATAAACACCCTAAGTGTGACCTAAAGAGGGCAATTCAGGTAGGCCGAGGAGCCAAGCCAAAGAGGCCGAATTGTGGGATTTACTCGAAGAAAGCCAGTTGATTCATCTCAAGAAGCCGGAGTCATACTCAAGACGTAAGATCTTCTCTTCAATTTCCTTTAGGGGGTTTTACGGTTTTTCTTATGTTTTGTTTTATATTTGCTTCTGAGATGTATTATTTTATGATTATGATCTAAACCCCTCAAATACCTGAGGGGGATGAAACCTATGACAGATCTTGTTATTATTTTTTGAACTATATGATAAATACTTGATTTGTTCTTAATTATGTGTTCTTAATTCTTATTTTGATATTTCAAGATATTGATTCAAGTATTGATGTGCTTAGGCAGTGGAGGAATATTCGCTATTTAAGAGTAGATCTAGCATAGTTAAGCGGAGTTGATCGCAACCCTAGAGATAAGATGATGAAAAATCTACCGGATTAGGGTCAAACCTAATATGGGAGTCCATAGATCGAGTTAATTCAATTCTAGGGGTTTTAATTAGAAAGAGATTTCAATTAATCAACCTAGGGTTAGACATTAGTAGCCTCGAGAGAGGTATTAATATTAATTAGGGAATCCTACGGATCAAGTCAAGTGAATAAATCGTCTGGTTCAAAGTTAAATAACAAGTGAAGTCTAGGTGGATTCTTCATTGGGTGTTGTATTAATCAATTGGTTTTTCCCAAAAGTATTTCCCCAATTCATTCTCTGTGTCTAGCATCTTTAGCCTAGTAGTTAGTTAATTTTAGATTAAATAGAAATTCCCTTAAATTCTTAGGCTAAATAATAAAAAGAAAGTTAGTATTAGTGCTTTTGGTTCCCTTGGGTTTGACATTCCACTCTTACCACTAAACTATACTACTGTTCGATAGGTGTGCTTGCCTCAATCGTTGTTACAGTTAGTTTCTAGGCTCGATCATACATTATATAAATTTTAAGACTTTTAGACCAACGATCACAAATCAATCCCTGCCAATTTTCTTTCGCTCAACTTTGACTAACACATATAAGTTATGCATTTATGACCACATAAAGCTTTATATGGTGCCATTGATACTCGACTGATAGTTGTTATTATATGCAAACTCAGCTAACGGTAGAAATTTCTCCCAGCCGCTTTCAAATTTAATGACACAACATTGCAACATGCCTCCTAGAATATGAATCTCCTACTTTGATTGTCCATCGATTTGAGGATGAAATGATGTACTGAAATTTAGTTTCATGCATAAGGCTTCGTGTAACTTACCCCAAAATTTAGAGGTAAATCTCGGGTCTCGATATGATATGATAGACAATGGTATGTCGTGTAATCTGAAAATCTCAGATATATACAATTCATCTAACTTTTCGAGTAAGTAATCAGTTCTAACAGGAATAAAGTGTGCTAATTTAGTCAATCTATCAACTATTACTCAGATTGCATCTTTATTTTTCAGCAACAAAGGTAAACCCGATACAAAATCCATATTAACTCGCTCCTACTTCCATTTCAAAATCATTATAGGTTGTAACAATTCTGACGAAACCTGATGTTCGGCTTTAACTTGCTGGCATACCAAACACTTTGTCATGTATTTAGAGATCTCTCTTTTCATTCTTGGCCACCAGTATAACTATTTCAAGTCATTATACATTTTATTTCTACTTGGATGTATAAAATAAACATTACCGTGAGCCTAGTATAAAATGTCTTGTTTCAGGTCTGAATATTTCGGTACACATAAACAGTTTCAAAATCAGATTCTCATTATCATCAATACTGAACTCTAAATTCTGATTGTTTTCAACAAGCTTTCATTTTACTAGCAACTCTGGATCATCATTTTGCAATTCCTGAATTCTCTGAAGGAATACCGATTTAGCTCTTATTTCGGTTGAAATGGAATCATCGCGTTCCAGGATCAAATGAGTATTTTTTTTATTTCAAAGTGAATAGAGATTTCCAACTCAAGGTGTAGCTACCTTGTTAGCTTTACTTGGATGATAGTCAATAACTAAATCATAATATTTCAACAATTCAAGCCATCTACGTTTCAGATTTAACTCTTTCTGTGTTAGCATGTGTTTTAGACTTTTACAATATGTGAAAATATGACATTTCTCCCTATATAAGTAATGTCTCCAAATCTTCAAGGCAAATATAATTACTGCCAACTCTAGATCATGTGTAGGATAGTTCTCCTTGTGTGGTTTAAGTTGTCGACAAGCATAGGTAATTACATTTCCCTCTTGCATCAGTACACAACCCAGACCATTAGGTGAGACATCGTTGAAAATAACAAAGTCTTTCCCAGATTTAGGCTGAGTCAAAACCAGAGCTTCTGTTAATATAACTTTCATTTGTTCAAAATTCTATTGACACTTATCCGACCAAACAAAACTAACATTTTTCTGTAATATTTTCGCTAGTGGTAAAACTATCATCGAGAAACCTTTAACGAACTGTCAATAATATCCGGCTAGTCCCAGAAAACTACGCACCTTTGTAACATTTTTCAAGGTTTCCAGTTCATAATCACTGAGATTTTGTTTGGATCAACTCAAATAACTTTAGCTGAAATTACGTGCCCTATAAATCCCACTTCTCAAAGCCATAATTTACATTTTCTGAGCTTTGTGTATAATTATTTCTCTCACAAGGTTTGTGATAAACCGTAAAAGTAACATATTTTAACCCCATATTTAGTATGCTATTGGATGATTTAGCCCTTAATTTATGTAAAAAGGTGCTCTTAATCCTTTCTTTTCATGTCTTATACTCAGGAAAGCACCCGAGAATGAAAAGAATGAGAAACGAGCTTAAAACGGACCAAATTGGGCCAACCTAAGAAATTGGCACTACACGGACTTCAAGTCACACTAGTGCGTGCTCGCCAATCATTCAAAGACACACCCCAAGCATGATTTGCATGGCCATGTGCCAATCGACAATCCCGACTTACACGGTCATGCCTCAATCAACAGAATCGACACACGGCCTGAAGTCGACTTACACGGGCGTGTACCATGGCCGTGCCCCTGCTACGAGAATGAGCAATTTCACTCAGATTTGGATGCTTGAAGCCAAGGATACGTACTCCTCAGTCTACTTAAACACCTTAATAGTAATCCTACTTGAAGGAGGTACTTCGGAGCCAAGGAAAGCATCTAAGGAGCCTATATAAACAACCCAAGGTAGCCGTTCTACGGAGCTGGTTTTTAGGCAGAGTTTTTTGCTAGAGCTTTTATTGAGGGAATTACTCGAAGATAGGCAGTTGATCCATCTCAAGAAGCCGGAGTTCTACTTAAGACAGAAGATCTCTTCTTCAATTCCTTTAGGGGGTTTTAGGGATTTCTTATGTTTTGTTTTATCTTTTCTCTTGAGATGTTTTCTTATTTTGTTATGAACTAAACCCTTTAGATACCTGAAGGGGATGAAACCTATGATGGATTTTGTTATTTGATTTCTAAATTATATGATAAGTACTTAGTTTGTTCTTAACTATGTTGCTTAATTTAATCTGATGTGCTTAGGTGGAGGAGGAATAGACCCTGCCTAAGAGTAGATCTAACATAATTAAGCGGAGTTGATCGAGCGCCTAGAGATAGGGTTACGAGATTTTGTCGGATTAGGGTGAAACCTAATATGGGAGTCCATTGATCGATTTACTGCTTCTTTAGGGGGTTATTATAAGAGAATGAGAGTTCCACTAATGAACCTAAGGTTAGACGTTATTCACCTCGAGAGAGGGTTTAATATAGGTTAGGGAGTCTCACGGATCAAGCTAAGTAAAGAAGTCATATGAATTAAAAGTTAGATAACAAGAGAAGTCATAGGTGGATTCTTCTTGAAGGTATCGTCTAAAATCAACTAAGTTTTTCCACAGCCTTTTCCCAAAGTTTCATTCTTTTGTCTTTGCATCTAGTTTAGTTTTTTTTCATTAGTTTAATAAACCAATCACTCCATATTTTAGGCTAAATAATAGAAAGAAAGTTAGTAGTAGTACTTTTAGGTTCCTTTGGGTTCGATAAGATACTCTTGCCTAAACTATACTATTGTTCGATGGGTGCACTTGCCTCAATCATTATCATAGTTAGTCTACAGGTTCGATCATTCTTTATAAATATTAAAACTCAACTGTTTGACATGATCAAGTTTTTGACGCCGTTGCTGGGGAACAGTAAAATATTAAGAAAGCTCTATTTCTATTAATTTAGCCATTATTTTATTATTTTTTTCGCAATTTACTTTTATTTTTAGTTTAGATTTTTATTTTCACTAAATTTCTTTCTTTCTTCTCCTAGCAAGAACCTCTAGTTTATGACTAGAAGGAACCCGAGAGGACCTTTAGCGTACGAAAGTGACATGGGAGCTACCACTCACAGAAATCATTGAGAAATTAGACGAGCTCTAGACTACCAAAGAGAAGAACAAGACAGATCCACTCCTACTGAAGGGATGGGGGAAAACAATCCACCGCCAAATGTGCAAGAATAGAATGCTCGCGTACTATGTATGATTATGCTAAACCTAATTTGACAGGAGCAGAATCTAGTATTGTTAGGCCCGCTATAGCTACTAATAATTTTGAATTAAAGCCTAATACAATACAAATGATTCAACAGTTTGTTCAATTTGATGGTTTGCAGGACAAAGATCGAAATACTCATATAGCTAATTTCTTAGAGTTTTGTGATACCTTCAAAATAAATGGCATTCCTGACGATGCCATACGTCTTCGGTTATTTTCATTTTCATTAAGGAATAAAGCAAAGCAGCGGTTGAACTCGTTACCATGAGGGTCAATCACCACATGGGATCAAATGACCGAAAAATTTCTTTTAAAATACTTTCTACCAGCCAAAACGGCCAAATTTAGGAATGACATATCTTTTTTTGCGCAGAATGACGCAGAAACATTATATGATGCATAGGAAAGATATAAGGATCTCCTGAGAAGATGCCCACACCACGGATTACCTTTGTGGCTTCAAGTCCAAACTTTTTACAACGGTGTGAATTCTTCAACGAGGCAAATGATTGACTCATCAGCCGGTGGAACTTTGAATAACAAAACTCTGAAGTGGCTTGTGACTTTATTGAAGAGATGTCATTGAATACCTATCAATGGCAAATTACAAGGGCCAAACTGAAAAAATCAGCCGAAGTTTTTAACATAGACGTAATAACAATGCTGTCAACACAGGTGGAGATGATGAATAAAAAGCTTGATAATTTATGTTCTTCACAGGTACACCCGGTAATGCAATATGAAGCGAGTGGGAATGTGACAAATCCTGAGTACCCACCCTACCAACCAGGAGCAGAATATGAGCAGACAAACTATATAGGTAACAATTTTAGATCCAATAATAATCCTTATAGTAACACTTATAACGCAGGTTGGAGGAACCACCCAAATTTTTCGTGGGGAGGACAAGGAAATTAAGGAAATCAAAGGTAGCAACCTCCTCCAAATTATCAAAATCAGCCATATCCACAAGAGAAGAAATCAAACCTCGAAGAGATGCTGACGAAATTGATGGAAACAACTGATTCTTGTTTCCAAAAGACTGAAGCAGCACTTGATGAACAACAAAAATCTATCAAAGGATCGAGAATAAAGTTGGAGAACTTACTAAGTCGTTGGGACATCTCACGGCTGATTTACGAACTTCAACAAGGACGTCTACCAAGCAACACGAAATAAACCCAAAAGAATGATCCAAGCCATCACACTCAAGAGGGTACAAAAGTAGACGAGCACACCACAAGCACAAGAAACCAAGGAAGAAAAAGTTAAAATAGAGGTAGCACATGAAAAGCCAAAACCAATAATCAAAGAATACAAACCTCGCATACCTTATCCCGAAGCATTGAAAGGAGATGATTCAGAGGAATAGTTTGGTAAGTTTCTTAAACTTTTAAAGAAATTACATATTAACTTACCCCTTCTTGAAGCTCTTTTCCAAATTCCAGACTCGAGGAAATTTTTAAGACAACTCTTGACAAACAAACGCAAAATAGACGAAGAGCACCACGTGGAACTAAATGCAACATGCTTGGCAATGTTACAAAATAGACTACCGCAGAAACAAAAAGATCCAGGGAGTTTTACAATTCCATGCTTAGTTGGTGGTTTAACTATTGACAATGTGTTAGCTGATCTAGGGGCAAGTATAAATGTCATGCCTTATGCATTGTTTAAACGACTAGGTCTAGGGAAGCATAAACAAACTAGGATGAGTATTCAACTAGCTAATAAAACTTTTAGAATTCCTAGGGACATTATTGAAGATGTTCTTGTAAAAATCGATAAATTTGTGTTCCCAGTCGATTTTGTTGTTTTAGACATGGATGAGGATAATTCAATCACCTTAATTCTAGGAAGACCTTTTCTAGCAACTGCCAAGACTAAAATTGATGTTTCCACAGGCGAGCTCATCCTTCGCGTAGGAGATGAATCAATTAAGCTTCAAGCTCTCGACTCGGCCAGAACAACAGATGATGAAGGTAAGAAAGTCACTTCAATAGATAATCAAATTGTTCAACTTTCATCACAGGAAACACCACATAAAGACAACCCTGAGCCGACTCATAAGTCCCAAAACAACAAAGAAGAATCCTACAAGGGACAAGACCTTAGGCTAGACAAGTTTGAAGAGCAGAAGATACAAGTCAAAGAAAAGCCGGATCCACATGAAGTAAAACCAAAGAACTACCAGAAAAGCTCGTAGGGACATCAAATCACTTCAAAATAGGAGACCAGGTACTATTAGACAAAGCCTATCCTCACATCTCTTCAACAAACTTGAGAGCGAAGGAAGAAGTCTCGCTTAAGGTACACGATATCTCCCCGCATGGAATAGTCGAGGTAAGCAAATCAACATTTGGAACTTTTAAGGTAAAAGCTTCTCGACCTAAACTTTGTCAAGAAACTAAAACTGTAAGTATGAGGGAAGATATTCAAACCTTTAAACCTCCCTAAAAAAATTTCAAATACGAGGAAAGTCTAGCTTAAGACTATAAATGAGCGCTTTCGGGAGGCAACCCAAATACTAACACTTTTTATTTTCAATTTTATTTTCAGTTTCTTTCCCTTTCTTCTTTCTTTCTTTTTTTTACTAAACCAAAGATGCAGAATTTCAAGGTCACACAACCTTACACACAACCGTGTCCGTGGCCGTGTAGACCACCGGAATCCCCGTATTGACATAGCAGAGTCCGTGCAAATCAGGCCAACCACCTTTAGAAGTCACAGATCCAACCACCCTCCCCCACAAACACGGGCAAGATGGGCTGAAACACGGGCGTGGATGAACAACACACTCCACAACACGGCCATGCGATGCGGCCGTGTGATTCAACACACCCTCGGTCCACGGGCATGGGAACGAGCCAGATTTGAGCACCTATTTAAACCTCACAGTCCTCTCCTTTCCTACCAATATCTTCTCTCATTCTTTCTTCCTTCTTCTTTCAAATTTCTCTTATTTCTTTAAGATAGTGTCCAAACTCTTGATCTACACTAAAATCATGCCGAAGAAGCGTAAGAAGGTAAGCATTGTCTCCTTAAAGGAGACCCCAACACATAAGTACATGCCAAGACTTGACTAGTCGACACGCCAAGGGTCTCCAAAACCATTTCTTGTTCTATTTTTCTTTTCTCTCTCCTTTATTTTCCTTATCTATACTTCTCTTCCGCTTAATTTAATTCCTCCATCCTAGTTTCTTGGTTTTAGGTTCTAAAGGCTGCTAGGGAATCACACCACTTCCACCATCACCAACAATCCGCAGCCTTAGAAATCACTCCCACTTCGTAAACCATCTGTCAATAAGAACTATTCAGTCTATTAGTATTCTATTTTAACTTTAGTTTTCTTCTTAGTCTCCTTCTCTTTATTTTTCTTGTCCTTAATTATATTATTAGTATATTCTTAATGTTTCTTTAGATTTCTTGGCTATATCTTCCCAGGCTACCCAATTTCTTCATCTAGCAAAATGCTTTTCGGTAGCCACCCCACCCGGCCCATAGAACACACCATCACCGCCACCAAAGACGCCAACTCCCGGAATCATCCAAAATTCAGGAAGTGTTACTTCTCCCCTTCTCTTTTTATTACATAATTGTTTATCTATCTTTGTACATTGAGGGCAATGTACATCTTAAGTGTGGGGGGATAAAAGTGCCTAACTTTTTCCATAATTCTCAATTTAATGCCTAATTTTTCATTGTTCTCAAAAATCATGAATTTTAAACTTGTTCAAAAGTATTTTTCTCATATTACTAATTAGGATGAAATTTTTAATGATTTATGATTATTATTGATATGTTTTAGAGTAAGTCATAGTTAATTGTGCATTGATGATTAAATTTAAAGAATACTAGAGAATCGAGCATGATAAGTCTACTTTCTAAAATTTAAAAATTAATAGGTCGTTGAACTGAATTTGACTACTACCTTGAAATTTGGAATTTATAAGGATTGATGTCAAAAACACCCATAATTTTTGTGAGATTTGAGCCTTATAGAGCATATATTCTTTTTCATGCTCACTTTATTGATTATGAGTGTGTCAACTTTAAACTGTTATTCTAGAACTTGCCTCGTTTATACATGTCGAGACCACACTTTTGATTTGATATACAGAGATGATAAAGGCACCTAGGATTTAACCCATTTACTCCATAAAAAGCCTACCTTCACAAACTAACCCCTAGTGAACCCCGTTGAATCCTAACAACCTTTTTATTGACTCACCCACTAATATTAACCCAAAATCCCTTTGAATTTGTTATCACCATTCTTTTGACTACCCTTTAATTGATGTTTGATTTGATTAAGTTATCGAATTATATTAGTTCAGTAGTTACATTTATCATTTATGATGTACTATTTTAGTTTGTTCTTAAAAAAAACTTGTATTAAAGTATTATCAAATTTTAAGTGATGAAAATATTCTTTATTATAGAATAATTATCAATAGTGATATTATTAGTTTTCATTCAATGTAAATGTTCATATTTAGTTCATTGTTTCTAGTTAGGTAAGTTGTCAAGTCAGTCTTGATTCTAACACTCTAATTCAGCCTATATCCACACCCTTAACCTTAGCCCCATTACAACCCTGATAAAGACCTTTTGATTTGTGTATCATCTCATATACAGTGGTGGAGATTTGATTTTCAGGCAAGCCTATGGGATTAACTTTTAGGTTCGACTTAGAGTGCTTATTCTTGAACCTTAAACAGTTTGAATGATTTGAGTGAATCTTTTTGTGAGGATGTCAATCCTTATCGGTTTTGAATTAAAGGTAATTACTTAGATAAGGGGAGACACCTATGTATTCGTACTACAAAGGTCATGATTGAATCTTTAGGACTCTTTGAGTTGAATTATCCGTGTATAAATTATCTATGAATTATGATGAGACATTTTCGAAAGGAATTATGAATTATGGAAAGCTCATTTTAATTGTAAGTTGAGAATTTTGCTTGAGGACAAGCAAAAGCTTAAGTGTGCGGGTATTTTGATAAACCATAAAAATAACATATTTTAACCCCATATTTAGTATGCTTTTGGATGATTTATCCCTTAATTTATGTAAAAAGGTGCTTTTAATCCTTTATTTTCATGTCTTATACTCAGGAAAGCACCCAAGAATGAAAAGAATGAGAAATGGGCTTAAAATGTACCAAATTGGGCCAACCCAAGAAATTGGCACGGCCTGGACTTCAAGTCACACGGCCGTGCCTCGCCAATCATTCAAAGACACGCCCCAAGCACGATTTACATGTCCATGTCCCAATCGACAGACCTGAAGCATGACCTAAATCCTGACTTACACGGTCGTGCCTCAATCAATAGAATCGACACACGGCCTGAAGTCGACTTACACGGGCGTGTGCTATGGCCGTGCCCCTGCTATGGGAATGAGCAATTTCACTCGGATTTGGATGCTTGAAGCCAAAAAAACGTACTCCTAAGTCTACTTAAACACCTTAATAGTAATCCTACTTGAAGGAGGTACTTAGGAGCCAAGTAAAGCATCTAAGGAGCCTATATAAACAACCCAAGGCAGTCGTTTTACGGAGGTGGTTTTTAGGCAGAGTTTTTGCCAGAGCTTTTATTGAGGGAATTACTCGAAGATAGCTAGTTGATCCATCTTAAGAAGCCGGAGTTCTACTCAAGACAGAGGATCTCTTCTTCAATTCCTTCGGGGGTTTTAGGGATTTCTTATGTTTTGTTTTATCTTTTCTCTTGAGATGTTTTCTTATTTTGTTATGAACTAAACCCTTTAGATACCTGAAGGGGATGAAACCTATGACGGATTTTTTATTTGATTTCTAAATTATATGATAAGTACTTAGTTTGTTCTCAATTATGTTGCTTAATTTAATCTGATATGCTTAGGTGGAGGAGGAATAGACCCTGCCTAAGAGTAGATCTAACATAATTAAGTGGAGTTGATCGAGCGCCTAGAGATAGGGTTACGAGATTTTGCCAGATTAGGGTGAAACCTAATATGAGAGTCCATTGATCAATTTACTACTTTCTTAGGGGGTTATTATAAGAGAACGAGAGTTCCACTAATTAACCTAAGGATAGACGTTATTCGCCTCGAGAGAGGGTTTAATATAGGTTAGGGAGTCTCACGGATCAAGCTAAGTAAAGAAGTCATATGAATTAAAAGTTAGATAACAAGAGAAGTCATAGGTGGATTCTTCCTGAAGGTATCGTCTAAAATCAACTGAGTTTTTCCACAGCCATTTCCCAAAGTTTCATTCTTTTGTCTTTGCATCTAGTTTAGTTTTTTTTCATTAGTTTAATAAACCAATCACTCCATATTTTAGGCTAAATAATAAAAAGAAAGTGAGTAGTAGTACTTTTAGGTTCCTTTGGGTTCGATAAGATACTCTTGCCTAAACTATACTATTGTTTGATAGGTGCACTTGCCTTAATTGTTGTCATAGTTAGTCTACAGGTTTGATCATTCTTTATAAATATTAAAACTTCACTGTTTGACACGATTAGTTTGTATCACAGTTCTCAGATGCTGGTCATGGTCGTTTTATTCATCAAGTAAATTAGAATGTCGCCAATAAACACCATAACAAATCTATTCAGGTACAACTAAAAAATTTGGTTCATCAAGTCCACAAAAGTGGTTGGGGCATTAGTTAGCCCAAACGACATCACCAAAAATTCATAAAGTTCGTATCAAGTCTGAAAAGTAATTTTCAACATATCTGGCTCTTTGACTTTGAGCTGATAATAACTTGATCGGAGATCAATTTTTGAAAACATGGTTTCTCCCTTCAACTTATCAAACAATTCGTCAACACGAGGTAACGAATACTTGTTCTTTATGGTCACCTTATTCAACTGTCAGTAATCAATACACAGCCTCATGGTCCTATCTTTCTTCTTTACAAATAACACAAAATGCACCCTAAGGTGACATACTCGGTTGAGTGAATCCTCGGTCTAACAATTCTTGCAACTGTGCGTTTAATTCTTTCAATTTGTTTGGAGCCATTCTATACGGTGCAATGAAAATCAGAGTAGTTCTTGTTGCTACTTCAATAACAAATTCAACTTCTCTTTTAGGAGGTAAACCTAAAATTCTTCAAGAAACATATTAGTACATTCTTGGACTGTTGGTACTTGTTCTATCTTGATCTCAACACTCTAATATCTAAAGTTTAGGCTAGATACACTTCACAACCTTTTCTGATAAATTCTCGAGCTTATATTGCTAATATAATATTGGTAGAACAATTAGACTTGTCTGCTTCAACATTTACCAATTCACCATCTTGACATCTCAGCAGTATTCTTTTCTATTTAGAATTGACTATAGCATCATGTAGAGTTACCAGTCCATACTCAGAATAATATCAAACTTGTCAAATGACAATAACATCAAATTACCTAGAAAATCATGGCCCCAAATGTTTAGTAGACAACCTTTATATATTTTTTTATCAATGACTCACTGACCTAATGGATTTGTTACATCAATGACACGTTGACCTAATGGTTTTGTTACTCTAACATCATATTTAGTCAACTCTACTGATATATTTCTTTCGATTACTAATGCAGTGCATATATATGAATACGTTGATCTAGGATCAATCAAGTCATGTACTGTAACATCGAAAAGAGAAAATGTACCAGCTATGACGTCAGCACTAGTAGCCTCTTCTCTGGCTTGTATTGCATAAGTTCTGTAGGTTCACGAACTTAAGATCTCATCATTGTATCTCTGGTTCCACCTCAAATGGCTCCAGCATTAGTACTAGTTCCCGGCTTTCTACATCTCTACGGAGTTGTCACCAACTAAAGACTGCTCTTTACACTAATCTGGTCTATTTAGAAAATTCCACCTCAAATATTCTTTGGAGCTACACAAAAAACAAGTTCCGCTTTTCAATTTACACTCACCAACCGTGGTTTCTTTCATAGTGTCCATAGGCTGGTCTATTTGTATTACGAATATTACCAACACTAGCTACTGATGTACTCTGAGGTCTTAAATTACTCGGGCTCGGTCCATCTCTCCCAGAAATCATTGACAGCATAGAGAATCGACTGTGAACATCCATTGACTTTTTTGTGGAGGAATCGAGAAATATCTAGATATACTCCGTTTACTAAAATCCTGAATCTTAGATTTAGCTTGCTTTTTTCGTTGCACAAGTCTTCTATTTTCTGAGCCCGTTCTAATAGAACAACAAATTCTTTTATTTTCAGAGGTCCCACTAGTATTCGGATGTCTTCGTTTAAACCCCATTCAAAATGGATGCACATCTCAGCCTTATTGGACACAAATTTTCAAGCATACTTACCGAGTCGAACAAATTCACGCTCATATTTAAATACACTCATATTTCCTTGTTTCAGTGCCATAAATTCTCTCTCTTTTCTTTTTGATGTACAGTCCAAAAACATATTTCTTTTTTAAATTGATTTGGAAGAAATCTCACTTTACCCGATCTTTAGGAACAACCGATATCAACGTCATCCACCACTAGTACGACTCTTCTTTCAGTAATGATATGACATATCTCAAACTATCTTCAGGTGAGCACATCATTTCATCAAGCACTCTCATAGTATTTTCCAACCAATATTCAACTTTCTTTAGATCGTCATCCTTTTTACCTCTAAACTCTTTTGCCCACACTTTTGGATTTTATCATTCGGGGGTTGGTGAACATTTACTGTATTTTGAGGACAATGGGGTGCCACAGGAGGCACAATTGGTGGTAGAGGACGTATTGGAAGTTGTGAAGTTGAAAGGGTAGCTCCATAAAATGTGTGAACCATTGGTTCATCATCTGGACAAATGCATCTCTTACCTCTTTCCCAAGCCCTTGCGAAACGGGCAAGAGCGAAGCTAGAAAATTTTTTAGGGGGCAAAATTAAATTGTATTTTTTTTTTTGTACATAGGTTGGTCCAAGACCGCTTTAATGAATAAAAACCCTAGGCCTAGATACACCAATCATGTCTTCTTGGATAATCCTTGTTAAGGCTGCTGAAAGGTGAACCAACTTAGTGACGTCCAAAGGCCAATGAAATGCCCAGCTTGCCAAAAAATCCTTACACATATTAGCTTCATGATAATGTACAAGACTACAATTCCAATTGTGGCAAAGCAATGTTTTACAATTTCGGATCACTAAAGAGAGAGGATCATATTGTTGCAAAAGGTTCAAAATCTTATTAACAGCCACAAGTGAATCTAACTCAATAACAAGATTCCTTAGGCCATGTTCCCAAGCCAGACGAAGACCATTATAAATTGCATAAAGCTCAGCTTTGGTGATGTGCCATGTCTTAATTTCCTAGTAAAGCCAAATAGCCAAGAACCATTAGTATCCCAACATAAACCATCCATAACTAGATCTTCAAGATCCAAGTAGCCGCAACATCCACGTTCATTTTGACAAAGCTAGGCAGTGGTTGAGACCAAGCAATAAGAGAATTAACTCAGCGATTAGGTAGTTGCAGATTGACCTTATGACTATTAAAATTACAAATACTAGTAGCTATTAAGTGGGAAGCATTACCTAACCATTAATAATTTGCTACAAACACTACCTTGTTTCTCTACCACCACATCAGCCAACAAGTAAATACAAGGTATTGGTCCTAAACAACCGAATTTTCCACTAGGAAGGAGTTGTTAGAACAATTCACATGCAACCATTCACTTAAATTGCGTAAGTTGAAATGCACTAACCTTCCACCACGAAGATAATATGACCATAATGTTTGAGATGAAGGGAAATCTTGAAGCACATGCAACATAGTTTCCTCGTGACACCCATATTTAGGACAAGTTGCATCGTTGGTAATATGTCGACGAATACACGTTGCCTTAGTTAGCAAACGGTCATGGTGACCATCCATAAGAAGAAATGGATACAATGAGGGACATCCAACTTCTAAATTTTCATCCAAAACCCATTAATAGAGGCATTAGGCATCAACAATTTATAGGCAGAGGGGACAAAAAAAATTACCATCGAAAGAGGCATTCCAAAAGTTGCGATCGCTCTCACCCTCCAAAACATGCACCATTGATAATTATTCCCAGACTTTAACTGGCAAGGTAGCTACCAACTCCTTATAAGAACTAGAATCCGTGACCACGTCCTTAATAGTTAAGTGATGGAACTCAAAGGAGACATTAACTTCAAAATTCTCCATAAGAGAACCATTGCCCAACCATCTATCATACCAAAAGGAAGTAGCGGTACCATCACCTATGAAATGTACATAACCTTTATGGACTAGAGTTTTTGAAGACTGAATACTCCTCCAAGTATGGGATGATTTGGTTTAATTCTAAAATTAAGGAAATTTACCCTTTAAGTATTTGGATCGTAACACTCAAGCCCAAAGAGCAGAGTCCCCATTCTCCAATTTCCTTCCTAATTTAGCAAGAAGAGCTATGTTTTTGGAAGCTGAACGACGGATACCTAGACCACCTCTAATTTTCTCTTAACACACAGTTTCCCACTAACCAAAGACACCTTTTTATTCTCTAAAGAAGAACCCCAAAGGGAATTACGACTTAGACAATCCAATTCTTTTGTTATCGAAGCAGGTAATTGTAAAGTCTGCGTAGTATAGAGAGCTATAGATCTAGTAACTAACTGCACCAAAAACTACCCTCCCTCCCAAAGAAAGTTGATTAGCCTTCCAAGATGCCAAACGCTTCTTCACCTTATCCAAAAGATAAGTATAGGTATGCTTGGTGAGACAACCAGTGTGCAAGGGGACACCAAGATAACGCCCAAGATCAGTGTAATAAGACATCTGAGAGTAGCTAGCAATATTCTTAACCATCTCAATAGGAACATTAGGAGAGGTAAGAAAGAGATTTAGAATAATTAACCTTTTGTCCTGAAAAAGAACAAAATCGATTAAGACGTTCCATCATTAAATTGCACTATTCATTTGAAGATTCACCCAATAGAATCAAATTATCTACGTAGAAAATATGAGAGACAAATGGTCCCCCTACAAAGAGAAAGAGGTTTCCAACCCCCATTGTCAACTGCATGATCAATATTATTAAACAGTTTTTGCAAACAAAAAACAAATAAATATGAAGACAACGAATCACCCTGTCTTAACCCCTGAGAAAGTTTAAAATACTTCATCTTTTCCCCATTCCAAATAACATTCATCTCCTTCGAAGTGACACATATCATAATCAACGAGATCAAAGAAGAAGTTAACCCCAAATCCATAAGAACCCAGTGTAGAAAGTCCCAATTGATCCTATCATAAGCCTTTTCCAAATCAATCTTCAAAATCATACCTCCCCTTTGGCCTTTCTTTTTCGTTAGAGAATAAATTGTCTCTTGGACCAAAATAATGTTATTAGTGGTCCCTCTACCTGGAATAAAACTACTATAGGTAGGAGAAATTAGATCCTTCAACAAAGGACAAATTTTATTCACTGAAATCTTTAAAAGTAGCTTGACAGTTACATTACACAGTGAAACAGGACAAAATTGAGAAACATTCTTCGGATTCTCAACCTTAGGCACAACACCTCTAAAACTCTACCCAAAGATTCATCAAAGGAACCTGTCATGAAAGCATTCCTGACAAAAGTACACAAATAATGTTGCACCACACCCCAATTAGCTTGGTAAAATTCGACTTGAAACCTATTAAGACCAGGGGATTCCAAGGAGCCATAGACTTAAGAGCTATATGGATTTCATGATCATGAGGAATATGCAAAAGTTGAGCAAGTTGTCGATCACCTAAAGGAACAGTAGTCCTCGGCAAAACCAAGACAAGTTCAAATCGACATGTTCCTCTTGATAGACAGATTGAAAATGAGAGATGAGCATCTGTTGTAACACTTGTGGGTCTGAAATCCATTCTCCATCATCAGATTTTAAAGCAAGAATTTTATTTCTATTCCTCCTCACCAATGTAGTAGTGTGAAAAAATTTCTTATTCTTACCACCAAATTGCACCCATGAGATATTGATTTCTGGTACCAAAAGATTCCTCCTGAGCTAAACAATGTTGTATTCAACCATAAGATCTTTTTCAAGTCTAAAAAGAAACGGGTTAGGCTGAATTTCCAAAGCCTTTTGCGCACCATCTAAACATGCAAGAAGATGTTGTTTTCTATTGAAAATATTACCAAAAACAAATTTGTCCTGCCAAGAAGCTTGAAGCATATTAGAGAAATCCGCGTGAGTCTGCTAAGCCATAATAAAAAGAAATGGATGTGCTTCTCTATTGATAAAATTAGAACCACAAAAGAGACAACAACAGGGCAATGATAATTGTGAGAACAAATGAGGTTTCTAACAATGACATCCTCAAAAGCTAGCCTCCACGCCACATTACAAAGAGCCCTATCTAATTTCTTACGAATTAGACCATTAACATACTGACCATTACTCCAAGTGAATTTACATCCACTAGCATCAATTTGCATAAGTTGCCTGGTAATCATTACATCTTGAAATTGATCCATTCTCCTAAAAGACTCAAATGTTCCATCTTATTTCTCATCAGAAGACAAAATCTGATTAAAATCACCAATAAGGAGCCAAGGTAGAGAGTCAAAATCTAAAAAAATCCTGCAGACAATTCCAAATAAAAAAAATCTCGAATTGAAGGTGTTGGACTTGCATAAAATACTATAAGAGCCCATCGCAACTATTTTCCATCATCAATAATAAGTGAAATAAATTGTCTACTTTGACAAACAACCCGAGACCGATGCCGGAATAGGGTTAAGAGCATTAAAAACATTCAAAATATTTCACTACCATTTCACGACACAAATTCAAACATATTCAAACAAAAGTATATAGTCCCTTATCGAGGTCTTCGAGACCTTAAACACGTGTTAGAAAGGGGTCGGGACTAAATCAGAACACATATAGAAATTCTAGGAAATTTAAAACTTTTCAAAATTTCATGGGTTACACGCCTGTGTGGGAAGGCCGTGTACCTCCCACGGCTACTAGACACCCCTGTGTGTCTTCCTCGTGGTCGAATATGATTTTACTCCACGACCACCAAGCACGCCCATGTACCTTAGCCGTGGTCAATCCTGACTTGGCTCCACGGATATCAGGCACGTCCATGTGCCAAGGCCGTGTACACTTAATTAGCTATTAACTTAGTCCCACCGTCACTAGGCACGCCCGTGTGCCACAATCGTGTGGTAAAATAGGCCATTTACAATGCCAAATTTTCCACCCACATAAGGGTCAATCCCTACAAGCATATACAAGCATACTTATCCATACAAATGACAAGCAAAAACACATCAAATGATCATCATTTCATTCCATTCCATCTCATTTCTAAGCATGCCAATTTGTACAACCAATTTCCATGTAAATCTAAGTATAAATTATCCATAACCTCACTAAATCACTAAGGCATCAATTCATCATTAAACTTACCATTCATATAACTATTTCAATTCCATCAAGTTATATTAAGATATGTACCAACTACTAAACTCTCTCATGTACCCTACTAACATTTAACTAGCCAAATCACATGGCTATTTACATCTCAAACATATACCAAGTGACTAGCCTATACATGCCATATTTGATTATATACATACTTACAAAAGTACCAAAATAGATTTGCCGATAGTGTGATAGATATGCTGACGATCCCCAGATCCGAGCTAGCTTTATTGACACTGCAAAGCAGAGAAACAAATCACACAGTAAGCTTTCCAGAGCTTAGTAAGTTCGAAATCGAATACAATTATCTCATCAAATCAAACCAATGTATATAATAAATCATAACATAGATCAATTCTCTCATATTCATACCATATCATCTATAGCTAAAATACTCATTCATCCATTCATAGCTTTACCTATAAACTCATCAACCACAAAGGTTTAATACATACCTTAGCTAACACATAGTTATTCAACTTCCAAGTTATTCAATGCTCGATATTACATGTCGATCATTCTCTGATATTCTTTTAATCTAATCACACATTCAGTGCCATATACATGATCGAAGCATATTCTTCATCGCACACTTAGTGCCTTTTCTTTTAACCTACTTATCTCGGTATCGCATACACAATGCCAAATCAATAAGCTGAAGCTTTCATAACATCACACACACAGTGCTATACTTCTCTGTTTCGATTTCAACTTCACACACTTAGTGCCATCTAATTCAATTTTGCACATAGCATCTCAAATATCATAATCATATTTATACTCATTCCATAATACTAAAACATATCTTAATAACATATATTATATTCGAACTTACCTCGACGTCGAACTATCGAAACGGTCGATTAATCGAGCATTTTATCTTTTCCTCGATCTAAATCTAAACCTCTCCTTTCTTGGTCTATGCATATTCAAATTCAATCCATTCAATCACCAACTCATTCAATTTAGTCCACACACACACACATTTAGGGCATTTTACAAATTAGCCCTCACATTTTCGTGTTTCAACACTTTAGTCCCTATTTTACAAAATTATCAAATACACAAAATTTCAAAATACATATGCTAGCCGAATTCTTTCCATGCTAATACAAGCTCATAAATTTCATTTATTTCACATTTTAACCCTTCAATTTCTCATTTTCTCAATTAAGTCCAAAATACTCAATTCACTAAAAATCCCAATACAAACTATGTTAATCCAACACCAAGTTTCCATATTTCATTATCAACTAACACATAGCTCAAGTTTTCATCAATTACTCATCACAAAAACATAATCAATTCACAAAATTTCAACATGGGTTAGCTAAAGCACGAAGCAACGATTACGAAAACGTAGAAATTATCAAAATCGAGCTCAAACATACCTTGAATCAAGCTTAACCGTAGCCAAAATTTCAAAGCTTTTCTTCCTTCTTTTCTTTTATATTTTTTTGGTGGAACATGAAGAAGATGATAACTATTTCATGCTTTGTTTTATTATAAATTAACTTAATTATCATTTTACCATTTTGCCCTTTTAATAAACATATAAGACAAATTAGCATTATGGTTATCTTGTCATTTAACACCCCACGATCTTAATTAATGGGATATTTGCAACATAAGGCCTCCTCTTTATAAAGACAACCACACTTAGGTACTTAAAAATCAGCACACAGCTTTTACTCTTTACGCGATTAAGTCATTTCTCTTAATTCGGCACATAATCAATAAAATTATCTCACAGAATTTTCACACAGACTATGTCACATAAAATCAACACCAAAGATAACATTAAAATATTATTTTGACCTCAAATTTGTGGTCTCAAAACCACTATTTCAACTGGGGTCTAAATCGAGATGTTACATGCCAGCCCCCTTGGATTCGTCACAGGAAATGGGTACACTATGTGCAGCTCCCTGATTGAAAGTGGGAACATTACTATCTACTTCATCAAATATGACACGATTTGATTCAGCTGGCATAACTTATCTATATGAAAAATAAAGTCAAATCGGATTAGAAAGCATCACACTATCACTAGTTATTATGGCATATATTTCTAGACTCAACACATGCTACATTTCATTGTTAGAATCGACTGAACCGTAGCTCTGATAATACTAACTATAACACCCCTTTTTCAACCCGATTGTCGAGTCTAAGATACAAGATGCCACATCCATTGTAGGAGAAAATACTGTCAAAATACAGTAAATATATCATTCAAACATACATTAATGACTTAAGCACATTCACAATATGGTACACAAACTTTTCCAAGTTTTAATCGAGCTTACGAAAGCTCTTTTCCTAACTCGAGCATGAAATATGACCAAATTGCAAAGTTTTAAAATATTAGGGCTGATGTCGAGATGTCATCACTTCCACTTTGTGATGTCACATAATAGTTTGTCACATCACGATGTCAAGCTATTCGACATCGGTGATGTCACATACTGTTAGTTGACGTTGCGACGAGAAAATATGGTCGTCAGGATGAGGAATTTATTTTTTGCAAAAATTAGGCCTTTTGGTATATATTTCATGTTAAGCTTTCAAACTCCAAATACATGTCAAAACCAACACTATTACATGTCAAAACTATGTATTTAGCCATTTTCAATCATCCAATCAAATATAACTTCTAAATGAAATCAGAACATACCAATCCAATTTGCTCAAATTCAACCTATTCAACCATGCTTTTAGTCATTAAATATCATCATTTTACTTATACAAATTCATACCCAAACATACCATTTTAATGTCATTCACAAACTCACAAAATACTACCAAAACACACAAATACATATGGACATAAACCTTCCCGAAAATCAAACTTTAGATAAGGTCCAAATCATATCAACCTCTAATTTAACAAAAGCATAACACTTGTATACATGCCATAAAACCGATAATGATTGAAAAACTACTGAATCAATAATAGGATATTGTGAGCTTATCAATGATTCGATAGACATGTTCCACAAGTCAACAATCTACAAGGAAAAGGGAAGCAATGTGTTAAACTAAGCTTTATTTGATAAATGTTCTGATATTACAAAGATAATGTTTTTGAATAAAACTTGATAAATTTCAAGTGAAATTTTATTTCAAAATATTTATAAGAGATAAACTTTTAAACCTACACTTCAAACACTTAGAAAATATTTTGAACAAGTTCAAAATGGTTAACAAAATTATCAAACATTTTTAAGAAGTGAAAATTTCTCCAATGATCAAAGTATTGATACCCTCAATAACGTATCGATATCTTGAACAAAGTATAGATACCTATGTTTGGTATCGATACCAAAATGAGCTTCGAAGTTCAAAATATTGAGCAAAATCCAAAAGTATCGATACCTTTAATAAAGTATCGATACTTCTCCTATTTTATCAATACCTTTAACAAAGTATCAATACCTTCCCTATTTTATCAATACCCCTACCTAGTATCAATATTGATTTAAGCTTCAATGTTTAAGAAAATTAAGCAAAAATAAAAAGTATTGATACCCTAAAAAAAGTATTGATACTTTTTAAAATTTATTAATACCCAGCCTAGTATCAATATCGTTTTGAGGTTCGATGTTTTGAAAAATCAAAGAAAAATTGCTCAAGTAACAATACATCATAGCAAGTATAGATATAGTCCCTATTGTATTGATACTAAAAGGCTTTAACGGTCACTGAGTTGAGGCATTAAATGTCCAAAATATCTATACCCCTCCAAAGGTACCCATACATTTTGTTGTAGGACTCATTAATGCTCTGTTTGTTACACATCCAAGTACTCTATTCAATTCCTCAACAACCACAACAATTGGAAATTAATTAGGGGTTATAAATACCAGCTTCCAAAGCTTTTATAATAATAAGAGAGATTATAAAAGATCAAGAGCTATAAAGAAAGATGAACAACTCTTTTATCAACCTTTTGTGCTTTAATTCTTCATCTTTTCTTGTAAAAACTTGTGAGCATTTATTTTATTTTCTAAGCTCAAGTGTTTTTCTTTAGGTGTGTGGTTAACTTGCAAACATTTTAATCTTGTAAATTATTGTTTCTTTGTTTGCTTATTTGCTTACTCTTTTGAGAGGGTTTAAGTCTTAATATTTGAGTAGAAATCTTGGGAGTTGTAAGGTTAAGCCTTGTCCTCAAAGGTTTATCAAATTAGTGAATTTGGGAAATTCCTTAGTGGTGTAAAGCTAAGGTAGTGGAGTAGGCAATTGGGGTTGAACCATTCTAAATTATTTGTGTTCATTGTTTCATTTTCTTATCCTTCCTTCAACAAATTTTAAAGGCCAATTCACCCCCCTTGGCTATTTTGGTTGATCGATTGAGCTAACACAACGAAGTATGAAAATCGAATACTTAGTAAGTCCATATGAAAATTACTTAACTTACCTTGACATTTCAACAATTTAACAATTAAAACACTTTGGTATAACATGACATCCTTTGGCATCCTTATAATTTCATGTACAATTCAACAACACAACCAATAGGTTAGTTCATTTGCATCACAAGAACTTATAACTGAAATCATATGCAAGTTCAATCATTACATCTTATAAAAAGTACTATTCAAGCATATACAGTTTGCAACAAAAGCAATCCAATTCATATCCAATCATTTCAACCATTTCATTTACGTTAAGTTACTATCTTCTCACCCAAGGGAAACTTAGTAAACTGAAGTCGGTTACACGGGACTATAATGCTCACACAAGTTGACAGTGATCAGGGTTGCTCACACAAGCAACAATTTTAAATCGAGAATCCACAGTAAATGTTAAATCTCAAAAAACCATATAAATCCCTGATCATTTTCATATTTGACACTAATGGCATACCGTACGTATCCTAATCCTATACTAAGTTCACACGAGCATTATTACTGTCTTCGTATCAATTCAATCCTTGTAACGGTCTATATATATTATATAAATCATGTACACATTTCATACCCATTCAGTACCTCGTACTTAATCGTAATTTTCATATATTTCATACTTTATAATTTAGTCCATTTGATGCCAAAAGTTATTACATTCACATCAATACAAACTAATAGGTAAAATAACACATTACAAGCATAACATGAATTAAGATAGTAAGTTCCATATGAACTTAGTTGGCATAAAAAAAAAACAAACGAACAATCTTTAAGGACTAATCAATAGTTTTTACTTTTCTCGATGTATATAATAATTCAATTTATCAATTCCAAACATCTTATATCATCCTATTATATGCATGTATCAGTTCAATTTCATTATTTGAGTGCCCTCTAAATTTTTTTATTCTATTCATTTTAGTCCGTAAACTGAAACTGCCATAACTTTCAAATTTGAGCTTTGATTTCGAAATCAATCTCAATTACATTCTTATAGGACCCTCTACTATAAATAAGTATAGGAATTTTTAATTAATTTCAAAATTTATACACTTTAGTCCCTATGTTCAAAAACTAGCAATTAAACTTTATAAACCAGTCCTTTTTTCATTTTTAAGCTTAAAATCTAACAATTTAGTACCAATCTCTTTAATCATTCATCAATGGGATCTTTTGGAAACTTCAACAGTTTTGCAAATTGGTACATAGGCTAGCTAGATCAAGCTCCCATGACCTCAAAAACATGAAAAAGGACAATGACTAAATTGAACTCTCCTATTAATGATCGAAAGTAAAAGCTCCCGAAACCCTTTTTTATCTTTTTTTTTTTTCGTGAAGAAGAAGATGAGCATGAAAATGTTTTGTTTTTATTTTAATTTTTGTCTTATATACTTGTTTATTTTTAATTAATCATACTTAATTTAATTGATCATAATTATTTAACCTTAAGCATAATTAACTAATTTAGATGATTACAACTAGCTCAACCATATTTTGGCTATATAATAATGGTACAATTGCTTAATTGGACCATTTGGTTAATTAAAAATCCATAGCGATTAACTTTTACAATTTAGTCATTGTGCCTTAATTAACTATCATATGATAAAATTAAAGGACAAAATTTTAATTAACCTTTATACTGACCTCGCAAATATTATTATCAAAAATAGGGTTCCGAAACCACCATTTCTGACACCACTAAAAAATTAGTTGTTACAGTTACCTTCAAATACAAAAATGTATATATCTTTTGTCAAATATAGGTACCACATTAAAAAAAAGTACCAAACTCGAGTGTCAAATGATATATTAAGTCATTTTAAAATTATTACTTTAACTCATTTAAGTTTTACTATAATAGAATTTTTGTTTTATTGTTTTCGAAACTATATTTTTAGTGATTCAAGTTTCTTTTAACACATAAAAATTGTGCATTGGACGGATACAAAATTAATTATAAAATATTATTTTATTATAAAATAAATTTGATTGCTAAAGGGAGATGTCTCTATAATATTTTGTAATAAATTTAATTTATATTGTGTTTATTTCACTAAAAAATTTCATGAAAATTAGTCAAAGAACAAAAATATTTTAAGTAGAATCATTTCAACATAGAAAACTATATTTTCTTTAGAAAATCAATACACTTTCTATATAAAATTTTATTTGTGTAAAAAGGAGACTTTAACAATTAGGTTTTCATTTTATTTTTTGGCACATTTGAAAGAAACAATTTTTTTGCCACGAGAAGTTAATAAAGACTTTGGAAGCGCAAGTCACCTATTGTTTAGTCTCTTTCCTGAGCTACTAGTTGTCAGTGGTCTATTATTGAATGGTGCCCGAGTGGGAAAGATGCCGGATGCCATCAACTATCAGTTGGAGTTTTCATCTTCCAATGGTGCGTCCAAGGATAATATTGAACCATTTTTATCCATGCCTAGAAGCCTACAAGAAGCAATGTTGTTTGCTTCAAGAATCAAAAGTATAGAACACAAAGTTAATATTCTAGCTTTAAGTTTGCTGACAAATTTGAAGCTTTTAATAGACAATAGTTGAGAGATAGGGTGGAAACAAACTAGATGGCCCATGCGAAACAACATTCAAGGAAAATATGTTCAATTATTTACTTATAAGTAGCGCAAAAAGTATAAGTGTAATCATTTACAATCACCTCGAGAGGAGATCTTTAGTAGGGAGGCAATTATTGAAGATCTTCCACAGAAAGACAATGATTTTATAAAAGAGTTTGAGGTGCCAGAGATTGGTCTAGGCTTTTTTCAAATAATTTTAGGGAGGGGTAAGGGGGGACCATCTGAATGAGCTAAGAGCGGACATTTTTAACTAAGGAAAAGCCAGTATAATCATATTTTCAAACAATTTTATCTCTACCACCTTGTATAGAGAGAGTCCTATTAAGGAGATGGAAGGCACAAGTAAGATCAAGAATATCTAATTATTTTACTTTGATTCCAATTGTTCATGTTAGGTTTAGACATGAATGAAATTGGATGTCAAAATTAGTGTATCTAACAATGTCCAAGAGGGAAAATTTTAAATTTTATCAAATCCAATAGTTACTTCCACTCTTGAGTTGAACATCTTTTCCTTGGTTGCAAATATTTCCTTCGAGTGAAATACCTTTCCAAGCTTAAGATTTAGAAGGGAGTTTGACAGCTTCGAAAGGGAGTTGTTTGAAGTAATTGGCCCTTAGACAAAGACAAAGATGAAGCTTCCTTTCATCGACTTTGTGATCCCACTAAACAGCACAAATGGCTTTGTCAATACTTTCACATACATTATTTGGAGCTTTGAAAACAAACAGAGAGTAGAGATGGAAATAGGCCTGAGGGGATTTGATGAGGGTAAATCTCCTACCGAACGATAGATATTTTGACTTTTATGAAGCAAGCTTTTTATCCACCTTATCAATAATGTTATGGAAGAAATCTTTTTTCTTATGCATTTTCCCAAGCTCAAGGCTTAAATATATGCCAGGTTAGTCCACTCCTCTGGGATTCAAGATATTGCTAAACCATCTCTCTGCTTAAGACTTATTTCAAGGGTTGAGAAAGAGCTCAAATTTGTTAAAATTAATGTGGATCCCAAAGAGAAAGTAGAAATTCTTGAGCAAAGCCTTTAGTGATAGACTGAGGTGTTGTAAAAGATAAAGAATCGTCAACAAAAAAGAGGTGATTAATAGGAGGCACTTTAAAAATATTCACACCCTGAACAAATCCATCCATTTCAACTTTTTAGAGCGTGAAATGCATATGAAAAATAGGTATGGGGAGAGGGTCCCACTAGCATAGTCCTCTAACTAGATTGAAACATTTAGTGAGTTTAACAGTCCGATTCTGACCCTAATCGGAACAGTGGTTTTGAGACCACAAATCCGATTCAGTAGAGTATTTTTATAATATATTTGGTGTCTATGATATATGTTTGAGCATGTGTTAAAATATCGTGGGATAATGTGTCCATTTGTGTGTTTAATTTAAGAAAAAGGACTAAATCACATAAGTGGTAAAAATAGCTTTTCTTTGTTTAATTGAGTGGCTTAATTAATGTGTCTTTATAATGAGAAGGTTTTATGTTGCAAATTTCCCTTTTTATAAGAATAGTGGACGGCAATATGCTTTTATAATGCATATATATGTTTGTTTTATATGTTAAGTTTATATTAATAATAAATAATATATTATAAACTTATTATAATAAAAACATAAAAGAAAACGGTTGCTTGTTCATCTTTTATTTTTCATTTCATTTGATCAAAACTAAAAAGAGAAAAGAAGAGAAAAACTTCAAGGGTTTCGGCATTGTTCAAGCTTGATTAAGGTATGAGATTAGCTCGGTTTTGATAATTTTTACGTTTTTAAGATCGTTGCTTTGAATACTATCCGACCCATGCTAGAATTTTTTATTTTGATGCATGTTTGGAGTTCGGCCATTGATGAAAATTTGTGTTTTGTGATGGTTGATGACTATATATTAAAGATATGTTTTAGATTTATATGTTTTGTATTGGAAATTTTGATGATTTTGAGTAATTAGGACTAAATTGTGAAATTTATAAATTGAAGTGTTAAAATGTGAAATAAATGGAATGTATGGATTTTTATGGACATGAATAACATTTGGCCCTAAAGGAGTATGTTCAAATTTTGCATATTTTGTGTTTTATGCAATAGGGACTAAATTGTAAAACTTGTAAATGTTAGTGTAATATCCCGAATTATGGCTTATGCATAATTGCTTAATTGAGTGTGAAAGCATGCCTTTGTATGTATGAATGTGTGTTTATGAACGTTTGTGAACTTTAGAATAATAAGAAATGCCTTAGAAAAATGTCGTATTTTAAGTTTTAATAAGGGAGCTAAGCCTAACAGGGCCTTAAGAAAATTAATAAGGGAAATCTGACAGACAATTGGGCTTGGAAAAGTGGCTTGGAGGTGCCACTTAGGGCCTCTGGAAATGACGCCATAAGCTAGGGGAAGGACTTGTGTTCGAGTCGCGTGGGAAGCAAAATTTTAAGGTTTTTATTTTTGCTTGTGATGTCAATAAGAGGGGAGTAGGGGGACAGCACTAAGGCTAAATTCTAGGAGTTTTTATCCTTTTATTTTCAAGAGATAAATGATGGATTATTTTTAATCTTAAATGAGGAGATAAGAGATGAAGGAGGAGAAAAGTAAGGAGATTGATAGAGTTGGCCGGCCAAGGGAGTATTTGGGTGGTATTTTCTAATCATAGTGTAGGTGTGTGAAATTTTAATTCTCTTCTCATCTCTTCCTATAGCCGAAGTTTCCATTTGCTTCTCCCAAGTTCTTCTTTTCTTTTCTTTTGTCAAGTCAATTCCTCTTCTCCTAAAATAGCCATTGTCAATCTTCCTAAAGCTCATAATCCTCTCTTTTCAATCTTGTTGAAGCCGAATACACCAGTGGCTATAGTCGACTAGTCTCTAAGTCTTCATAGCCGAATCTTTGAGGGGCTTCAAGCAAAGGGGCTCTCGATTTCTTCAAGTAAGGGTAAGATCAAAATCGGTTTTAATTCTTTTTCTCTTAGGCTTGTCGAAAACTAAGATCTAATCTCTACTATTGTTCTTTGGTCGAATCTTGGAAGGTAGTTTTGGGATTTTGGTGTTGTCAATAAGGGAGGATTTCGGGACTTTAAAGGTTCAAGGTAAGTCATGTGTATATTCGGCTAAGGGCTATCTCATGGTGAATTAAATGTTAGAGGTGGATCTAACATGTACCTCGTGAGGTTTCGACATCTCCATAGCCTAGGGATACTTTTCTGGATTTAGATCCACAAGGTAAGTCCATATGTACATTCGCCAAGGCCTTATTTGATGATTTAGACCTATTTCTATTACATTTAAAAGCGAAACTAACTAGTTCAATGGTTAAGGGTATAGCCGATTGCAATAAAGAAGCATCATAAAATTTCGTGATTTGGTTAGCAATGAAGTCGGCACCAAGGTAAGAATTTAATTACCATAATCCTATTTGGATTTGGTTTTATGGCCAAATGGGTCTTAGTAAATTACTATATGTTGGCCGAATATAGGAACAAAGGATCTAGGACGCTAGATCGAGATCTTGAGAATTTGGAGTGAATTCGCTAAGTTAATCAGTGTGTACCCCACACTATTTCTTAATAAGTTTTATGGCAATGTTTAATATATATATATGTGTTATTAAGAATGTGAAAAGTGTGGCTAAGGTACCATACAATGGTACAAAGTACTCAGGTACGTTTTCCTACTCCTATTAGGATTATAATAAATATCTGTTATGGCACACATATGAAACTATAAGAATGTGAATTAAGAATTTGGCATGTTTTGTATGACATGGGCATATGGGATATTATGAAAAGGGGAAGTGAATGTGGTGACTCATGTCACAATATAAGAATGTGGTGACTTCGGTCACATTATCTGAATGTGGTGACTTCGGTCACATTATCTGAATGTGGTGTCCCATGACACAAAATATTATCTGGTGGCTGTGCCACGAATTTATAAGGGCGATGAGCACGTCGACTGCAGCGACTGCCTTCGATGGTGTGTAGCGGATGGAGGGTTGACTTAGTAGTCCCCACGGTGTGCAGGTTGGTACGGGTGATGTGTAGCGGTTGGTAACTAGGCTTGGGCTTGGGAATGCATCATTAATTGTATATTTTGATATGAATGTGTATGACTTGATATGCCTGAATCTATATGGACTTAGTGTTTGTGTACACATTGAGTCTGTTTGACTCACCCCGTTGTGGGATCATTTTTGGTGACGACGATAATGGATCGGGTTGGCGGTGAGCTTAGTGGTGACCATGCTGAATTATTTTATTTGGACAATTTATTTTATTTGGACAATTTATTTTGGGAATATTTTGATGTAATAAGGCCATAGTATGAACTATTATGCATGCATTTAAATTTAAAATAAACTCGTAAATATTATGACATCTAAATACAAATGTTTTCAAAGGCAAAATCTTTAACATTAAATCGGCATATCTTTTACTTAAAGTTTTGGAACTCAATAAAGAAACTTTATAAAAACTTATATTTCGCAAAAACAAACTAGTTTCCAACTTGAGCCCAACCCAAATCGAGTTTTCTCCCAAAATCACTTGAAGATTTTCTAAGAACCCACGAATTTGAACCGTTTTTACTCGAGGAACATACCAAATCTGGTCGAGGCTCGTGGGCCGGGTTTGGGGTGTTTCAGTTAGGGGTAAAAGCATAAATTTCCTAGATTATGTGTTTTTGGACTAAATTGAATGAAAATATGTTGAATCAGCTTAATTTGAAATTTATTTAAATTAAGAACAAACAAGATCGGGATTGGATTGGGAAAGAAAAAGATAATCGAATAGTCGAAAAATAAAGTCTATCGATACTTGAGGTAAGTTTTTAAGCAATTGAATTGAATTGAACTTTTAATTATAATGATTATACATGTAATTATTAGAGATAAATTTGTATAATGTCGTATGGCCAAATGTAGTATTTGTTTGGAAGTTGAATTTGGTTGAATGTGAAATATAAGTATATGTGTGTTCAATATAGATATGTGTGACATTGAATTAAGATATGAATTTGGCCGAAAGTAATGTTTATTTGTATAAACTTGGTTTAGCCGAATGTAATGTATTTTGGTACATCTTTAGCATAATCAAATGTGAAGTTGACATGTAGATGTAATAATCTAAAATATAGATATGTGTATATGTTTAATGAAGTGAATAACAGATTCGAATAAAGCACTAGGTGTGTGAATCAAAATACCGGGAACTGTGTGTGCGAAATCAGTTATTTGGCACTAAGTGTGCGAAATATAATGTAATGGCACTAAGTGTGCGATACATTGCATGGTTTGCACTAAGTGTGCGGGTTTACGGATCTTTCAAGGATATAAACTAGTGAATTGTTATAAACAAAATGAAATAAGCAGGTATGTGATTTATGATAGTTGGATAATTTAGTATTAATGAGGTAAGATATACTTGCTTATGAAACTAAAGAAATGAGATGTGATTATTAGTTTTTTTTTTTTGAGTTCGTTTTGAGATGGAATAATGATGCATAGTTTAAAATGAAATCTAATAAGGAATGCATGAGTATTCGGTTTGAGACTACTAAATATGGTAGATAATGAATGGTGATATGATCTATACTTATGTTTATGAGTTTTGTTGATGATCATGTTAAATTGATTTAATTTGTATAATGTCAAATTGTATACTTTACAATTGCTTATAACTTACTAAGCTATGTTAGCTTACTGTGTGTGTTCATTTGACTATTTTATAGATTTTGAAGTCTAAGTTCGAGCTCGGGGATTATCGTCAAAGTCAATCACACTATCAACTATCTTTGGTACCCTTTTAAAAGTTGAACTTTCGAAACTATGGCATGTATAGGCTATATTACTCTTTTGAGTCTATTATGATTAAGATGTATGTAAAAATGCACTGCGAAAATGGCTATAATTCTATGTTTGGGTCTGATTTGGCTATACTTGATCATGATGATAATTTTTGTTTATGTTTAGCCTTATTATAATCTTATTTTGGAAGTTTATTTCTTCATATTTTATATATGCAATAATTGAGTGCATGAATATGGTTTTGAGTATGATATATATATATAGCATATGTATTGGATGTGGTATATTAGTTATAAGATTCGCCATGGTATTGACCTAATTTGAAGTTTATATTTTCATTGGATGTAAATGCTATTCGGATAATGTAGTTGAATGATAATGGCAATTAGTAAAGTTTTGGCATATAGGATAATTGTCTTAAAAATGTTGATGCATTTGATTGGTATAAATTGAACAATGGTAAATGTACATATTCGGCTATTGTTTTTAAAATGACCAAATGAATAGTATTTTTAGTATTTGAATAAAATTTGTTTTTATATGATATTAATGTAATAAAATTTATATGAGTGTGTTGACTTGTGGTTAGACGAGTAATGCCTCGTAACCTTAATTTGGCAACGGATATGGGTTAGGGATGTTACAATTTGATTGGTATCAGAGCTACGGTTTAGTCGGTTCTCGGACTAACGTAGCGTGTGTGAGTCTAGCTATACATGCCATAAATTTTTACTGTGATAGTGTGATGACTTCTGACCGTGGAATGTGTTTTCTTCTCTTGAATAGTAAATGGATCCTGATCCCGAGCAAACCATAGCTGATGATGTCGAGAGTGTGGCGTCTGCTCCCGTGCAAGGGACCGCGCTGAATGAATCTCGACCAGCTACTAGTAATCATGATGAGAGGGCTAAACAAGCCTTCTTTAATATAATGAAGATTGGTTCAATCAATATATACAGACCAATCAGGCTGTTCAACAACCCCCGAATCCGAATACTCCACCTTTAATACCGGTGGTACCCCCGATCATTAATCCTGAAAGGATAAATAAGCCTCCAGTCGGCAGAATCAAAAACACGGGGCTCAAGAGTTTAGAGCTGAAAATGATGATAATGCTGAACGAGCTGAATTTTGGCTCGATAATACAATTCGTGTTTTCGATGAACTATCTTGTACACCTGATGAGTGCCTGAAATATGTTATATCTTTCTTATAGGATTCTGCTTACTATTGGTGGAACACTCTCGTATCGGTTGTTTCGAAGGAACGAGTTAATTGGGACTTCTTTCAGATAGAGTTTTGCAAGCAATACATCAGCCAGCAATTCATAGATCTAAAATGCAAAGAATTTCTCGAGCTTAAACAGGGTCATATGACCGTATCTGAGTATGAGCGCAAGTTTGTGAGACTTAGCCGATACGCCGTGAGTGTATTTCATCTGAGGCTGCTATGTGCAGAAGATTTGAAGAAGGGTTAAATGAAAATATAAAATTATTGGTTGGTATACTTGAAATAAACGAGTTCGTGGTACTTGTTGAGCGAGCTGGTAAATCGAAAAGCTTGGGAAAGAAAAACGAAAAGCTGAGAGTGAAGCTAGAGATTTTCGTAAGAGATCAGCCGGTAAATTTTCTCAATCGTCATCAAAAAAGTTCAAAATTGACAATAGCCAATCCAAAGCTAATACAGGGATCTCTATACGAGAGCGACCACCAGTGAGTTCACAAGCTACCACGATTACTAGTGTCGATAATACTCGACCAAATAAACCCAAGTGTCAACAGTGTGGTAAGCGACATTTTGTTGAATGTTGGAGCAAGTCCAACAATCGAACTTGCTACAAGTGTGGTTAGCAGGATCACTTCATTCGGGATTGCCCGGAGTTAGCTGAAAGGGATAATGCTCGAGAGTGCAAGACCGAGCAGTACTGCAGCTAGAGTAGACCACCTCGAAATGTGGGAGGTAAGAACAGCACTCAGAGAGGGACTTCGGATACAACTATTTGATCAGAGACTCGTGTGCCAACTAGAGCCTATGCCATTTGTGCCCAAGAGGAGGCTTCATCTCCAAATGTCATCACTTGTATATTTACTCTCTTAAATACAAGTGTAATTGCTCTTATTGATCCGGTTCAATCCATTCCTACGTGTGTGGAACATTAGTATCCAGCAAGACTCTACCTGTTGAGTCTACTGAGTTTGTGATTCGGGTTTCAAACCCCCTGAGCCAGTGTATGTTAGTTGATAGACTGTGCAAGATTGCCCTTTGATGATTCGAGATTCATGTTTTCCGGCTGATTTGATGTTACTACCATTTGATGAGTTTGATATTATCCTTGGTATGGATTGGTTAACCGTGCATGATGTAGTAGTGAATTTTAGATGAAAGACTATTGATCTACGGTGTCAAAATAATGAGATAATTCGAATTGAATCTGTGGATTTGAATAGGCTACCAGCAGTGATATCTTCGATGTTGGCTCGTCAGCATTTGAGAAAGGGTTGCAAAGCTTCTTTTGCTTATGTGATCGATAGTAAAGTGACCGAAAAGAAGATAGAATCTGTACCAGTTGTATGTGAGTATCCGGATATGTTCCCGGAGGAATTGTCAAGATTGCCACCTGTTCAGGAAGTAAAGTTTGGTAGTGCTAGGGATGACTCCGATTTCGATAGCTCCGTATAGAATGGTACCTACCGAATTAAAAGAGTTGAAAGCTCAGTTGCAAGAATTGACAGATAGAGGTTTTGCTCATCGATTTTCTCTCCCGGGTTGCGCCAGTTCTATTTGTGAAAAAGAAAGGCGGAACTTTAAGAATGTGCATTGACTATCAACAACTCAATAAAGTGACCATAAAGAATAAATATCCGTTGCCACGTATCGATGATTTATTTGATCAGCTAAAGGGAGCTTCTGTATTTTCAAAGATCGATTTGAGATCAGGTTATTATCAACTACGAGTTAGAGACTCATATGTACGTAAAACTACTTTTCAGACGAGATATGGCCATTACGAGTTCTTGGTGATGCCGTTCAGACTCACTAATGCCCCGCTATTTTTATGGATTTGATGAATTAGGTATTTAGACAGTATCTGGATCAGTTTGTGGTTATATTCATAGATGATATTTTGATCTATTCACGTGACGAAATCGAACATGCCGAAGACTTAAGACTTGTGTTACAGATTTTGCGTGATAAATAGTTATACATGAAATTCAGCAAATGTGATTTTTGGTTAAGTGAAGTTAGTTTTCTGGAGGCATGTTATTTCAGTATCAGGTATTCGGGTTGATCCGAGTAAAATCTCGGCTATACTTGATTAGAAACCCTCGCGAAATGTTTTTCAAGTTCAGAGTTTTCTGGGACTTACGGTTACTATAGACACTTTGTGAAAGGGTTTTCAATGATTGTAGCTCCAATGACAAAGCTGTTGCAGAAAGATGTCAAGTTCGAGTGGTCAGAGAGGTGTCGTAGAGTTTTCATCAGTTAAAAACCTTGTTAACGGAAGCTCTAGTGCTTGTTCAGCCAGAGTCAGGTAAAGATTTTATTATCTTCAGTGATGCATCCTTGAATGGATTGGGCTGTGTTTTGATGTAGGAAGGTAAGGTTGTAGCCTATGCCTCGAGACAGTTAAAGCCACACGAAAAGAATTATCCAACATATGATCTCGAGCTAGCTGCCATAGTTTTCACTTTGAAAATATGGCGTCATTTTTATTTGGTGAAAAATGTCATGTTTATTCCGATCACAATAGTCTAAAATACTTAATAACTCAGAAGGATCTGAATTTGTGACAGTGACGATGGTTGGAATTGTTAAAAGATTACGAGCTCGTGATTGACTATCACCCGGGGAAAGCTAATGTGGTTACTTATGCACTAAGCCAAAAATCACTATTTGCTCTATGTGTAATGAATGTGGATATAGCTATGACTGATGAAGGTGCGATTATTGCAAAGTTGAAAGCGAGACCGTTATTCATTCAACAGATTTGCGAAGCTCAAAAGGTTGATAATGATTTATTAACAAAAAAGAATCATTGCGGTTCAAATACTGATTCGAATTTCAGATTGATACTGAGTGATGCTTACGGTTCAGAAATCAAATATGTGTACCAAAGGATCCTGAGTTGATTCGGATGATTTGTAATGAAGCTCATAATAGTAGATTGTCTATTCACCCGGGTAGCACAAAGATGTATAATGATTTGAGACAACATTATTGGTGGCACGGATGAAACGAGATATTTCAGACTTTATGTTGAAGTATTTAATATGCCAACAAGTAAAAGTCGAGCATCAGGTGCCATCGGGATTACTTCAGCCGATTATGATACCTGAGTGGAAATGAGATTGAGTCACAATGGATTCCGTAGCCGGATTACCGTTGACGCTGAGCAAGAAAGATGCAATCTGGGTTATTGTTGATAGACTGATGAAATCGGCCCATTTCATTTCGATACATACGGATTTCTCACTTGATAAGTTAGCTGAATTGTACATTTCTCAGATTGTACGATTGCACGGAGTACCTATTTCTATTATTTCGGATAGAGATCCAAGGTTTACATCGCGATTTTGGAAGAAACTGCGGGATGCTCTAGGTACTAAATTGCATTTCAGTACTACATTTCACCCTCAGACGGATGGTCAATCCGAATGTGTTATTCAAATACTTGAGGATATGTTGATATGTTGAGATGTTGTGTTCTTGAGTTCGAGGGTACGTGGGAATGATCCTTGCCTTTGATTGAATTTGCGTACAATAATAGCTTTCAATCGAGTATCAAAATGGCACCTTATGAAGTTTTGTATGGTCGTAAATGTCGTACACCTTTATATTAGACCGAGCTAAGTGAAAGCAAGATACACGGGGTTGATTTAGTCAAAGAGACCAAACAGAAAGTAAAAGTGATCCGAGAAAGTTTGAAAGCAGCGTCAGATTGTCAAAAGTCATATGCGAACTTGAAACGTAAATATATAGAGTTTCAGGTGGGTGACCGAGTATTTTTGAAAGTTTCAACGTGGAAGAAAATTCTTAGATTTGGTCGCAAAGGAAAGCTGAGTCCGAGAATTATTAGGCCGTACAAGATTATTGAGCGTATCGGACCGGTTGTGTATAGGTTGATGTTGCCACTTGAGTTAGTAAAGATCCACAATGTTTTCCATGTATCGATGCTTCGACGATATAGATCCGATCCTTCTCATGTGATTAGTCCGTCAGAGATTGAGATTCAGCATGATTTGACTTATGAGGAAGAACCGATTCGTATTTTGGCTCGTGAGGTGAAAGAGTTACGTAATAAGACAATCTCGTTGGTGAAAGTAATGTGGCATAAACATGGGGTTGAGGAAGCAACATGGGAACTTGAAGATTCAATGAAAGAACGCTACCCACATTTATTCATTGGTAAGATTTACGGGGATGAAAATCCCTTAAAGGGGGAGAGAGTTGTAATGCCCGATTTTGATCCTAATTAGAAAAGTGGCTTCGGGACCACAAATCTGAGTCATAGAGTATTTTTATAATATATTTGGTGTCTATGATATATGTTTGAGCATGTGTTAAAATATTGTGGGATAATTTGTTCGTTTGTGTGTTTAATTTAAGAAAAAGGACTAAATCGCATAAGTGGTAAAAATAGTTTTTTGTTCAATTGAGTGGCTTAATTAATGTGTCTTTATAATGAGAAGGTTTTGTGTTGCAAAGTTCCCTTTTTATAAGAATAGTGGATGGCAATATGCTTCTATAATGCATATATATGTTTGTTTTTATATGTTAAGTTTATATTAATAATAAATAATATATTATAAACTTATTATAATAAAAACATAAAAGAAAAAGTTTGCATGTTCATCTTTTATTTTTCATTTCATTGACCGAAACTAAAAAGAGAAAAGAAGAGAAAAACTTCAAGGGTTTCGGCATTGTTCAAGCTTGATTAAGGTATGAGATTAGCTCGGTTTTGATAATTTTTACGTTTTTAAGATCGTTGCTTTGAATACTATCCGACCCATGCTAGAATTTTTGATTTTGATGCATGTTTGGAGTTCGACCATTGATGAAAATTTGTGTTTTGTGATGGTTGATGACTATATATTAAAGATATGTTTTAGATTTATATGTTTTGTATTGGAAATTTTGATGATTTTGAGTAATTAGGACTAAATTGTGAAATTTGTAAATTGAAGGGTCAAAATGTGAAATAAATGGAATGTATGGATTTGTATGGACATGAGTAACATTCGGCCCTAAAGGAGTATGTTCAAATTTTGCATATTTTGTGTTTTATGCAATAGGGACTAAATTGTAAAAATTATAAATGTCAGGGGTAAAAGTGTAAATTTGCTAGATTATGTGTTTTGGACTAAATTGAATGAAAATATGTTAAATTATCTTAATTTGAAATTGATTTAGATCAAGAACAAAAAAGATCAAGATTGGATCGGGGAAAGGAAAAATAATCGAATAGTCGAAAAATAAAGTCCGTCGATACTCGAGGGAAGTTTTTAAGCAATTGAATTGAATTGAACTTTTAATTATAATGATTGTACATGTAATTATTAGAGATAAATTTGTATAATGTGGTATGGCCGAATGTAGTATTTGTTTGGAAGTTGAATTTGGTTGAATGTGAAATATAAGTATATGTGTGTTCAATATAGATATGTGTGACATTGAATTAAGATATGAATTTGGCCGAAAGTAATGTTTATTTGTAAAAACTTGGTTTAGCCAAATGTAATGTATTTTGGTACATCTTTAGCATAATTGAATGTGAAGTTGACATGTAGATGTAATAATCTAAAATATAGATATGTGTATATGTTTAATGAAGTGAGTAACAGGTTCGAATAAAGCACTAGGTGTGCGAATCAAAATACCGAGCACTGTGTATGTGAAATCAATTATTTGGCACTAAGTGTGCGGAATATAATGTAATGGCACTAAGTTTACGATACATTATAAGGAATTGGCACTATGTGTGCACTTGATCAAAGTACCAGCACTAAGTGTTCGATGCGTTACATGGTTTGCACAAGTGTATGGGTTTATGTATCCTTCAAGGATATCAACTAGTGAATTGTTATAAACGAAATGAAATAAATAGGTATGTGATTCATGGTAGTTGGATAATTTAGTATTAATGAGGTAAGATATACTTGCTTATGAAACTAAAGAAATGAGATGTGATTATTAGTTTTTTTTTTTTTTGAGTTCGTTTTGAGATGGAATAATGATGCATAGTTTAAAATGAAATCTAATAAGGAATGCATGAGTATTCGGTTTTGATACTACTAAATATGGTAGATAATGAATGGTGATATGATCTATACATATGTTTATGAGTTTCGTTGATGATCATGTTAAATTGATTTAATTTGTATAATGTCAAATTGTATACTTTACAATTGCTTATAACTTACTAAGCTATGTTAGCTTACTGTGTGTGTTCATTTGACTATTTTATAGATTTTCAAGTCTAAGTTCGAGCTCGGGGATTATTGTCAAAGTTAATCTATAACAGTCCAATTTATGCCCTAGTCGGAATAGTGGTTTCGGGACCACAAATCTGAGTCTGAATAATATTTTAATATTATTTTTTGTGCTGTTGATATGTGTTTAAGCATGTGCTAAATTTTCGTAAGTTAATTTGATTGTCTGTGTGGTTAATTTGACAAAAGGATTAATTTGCATGAAATGTGAAAGTTGCTTGCTATTTGCTAAAGTACTTAAGTGATGTGGCTTTTGAATGTTGTGGCCTTAATAGGCAAATATGCCATTAAGTGATTAGTGGATGGCTAAGGTCATAAATGACCTTGAATTATATGTTTTAATATATTTGATTAAAGGTTAAAAATGTCTTTTATGTATTAAATGATTATATGATAAAATAAAATATGAAAATGGACTTAGTTCATCCATTCTTCCACCGAAAAAAAAAAAAAGAAAGCTTTGAAGCTTTGTAATTTCAGCTAGTTTGAGGCACAAATTCAAGGTATGTTTTAGTGGGTTCTTGATAATTTCTACGTTTTTGTAATCGTTGCTTCGAGAGCTATCAAACCCATGTCTCAATTTGATGAATTGATGTTGTTCATGAGAAATGCCATTGATGATATGTTGAGTTTTGTGATGTTTTAAGGTGTTAAAAGATAGTTAGGTGTTAGATGAACATGTTTTGTTCTTGAAGTTTTGATGAATTTAGCTAAATAGGGCTAAAATGTGAAAATATTATTTTGGAGGACTAATTTGTGAATTTTATGAAATATGTGGACTTATATAGTCCCTATGGAGGTTCGGCTATGCATATGTGTGAACAAATTGTGTATATTTAATGTTTTGAGTAAAATAGACAAAATTGATAAAATATGCAAATTTGAGGGTTAATTCGTAAATGGCCTTAAATGTATATGTATGGATTTAATTAAATGAATTAGTGAATAAAAGGGTTAATTCTGAATATGTTTAGATCAAGAACCGAGGAAAACGAACTTAGATCGTGGGAAGCGAAAGTTAACGAGTAGCCATTTTCATTCTGATATATCGAATCCAAGGTAAGTCACGATGCAAATAAACGTACTTGTATGATACTATATTTGATTATATGACTATTGTTGATAAAAAATGCTATTGAGAGGGTATGCGTAGGAATTTCGAGATGAGTCTGTTATAATGATTAAGTCTGAGATGTCCTGTTTGAACCTAGGAATAGATAGGATTAGCTATGTCATGACATAGGTGTCTATTCTATTTTATCATATAAGGCCACGTCTGGGACATTGGTGTTGATTTTAAGACCCGTATAAGACCATGTCTGGACGTTGGCATCGATATGAGTTTTACGTGTAAGATCACATCTGGGACGTTGGCATCGTTATGATCTGCACGTGTAAGACCATATCTGGGACATCGGCATCTTATTGAATTGTGTAAGACCCTGTCTGGGATAGTGGCATCGATATACGAGTGCATGTAAGACCTCGTTTGGGATATTGGCATTGTACTACTATTTCAAGCTTTCTGAGTATCATACTAGGTTCCTAAGAGTTCAACGGGCAAGTCTGCAATACGAATGGTATATTCGAGCTATGATCAATTAAGTGAATGAATATCCGATTCAAAAGTGCGTTGAATGTGCATTAAGTATGCATGAATGGTAAGTATGCATATGACTTTGATTTGAAGAAAATATGTTTGAATAGGATTTGAATGAGATGCAAGAAAGATTATGAATAAGCTATGTGTTTCAAATGAGTAAAGATTATGAATGAGCTATGTGTTTCAAATGAGTTTTGAATGGATAAATGTGACAAATGAAGTCATAAGTATGAATCAAGCATATACATGATAAATTGTTAAGTGAATGAGATGTGCAAATGTATTAAATTGCATATATGCTTTTTATGCCAAGTTTATTTGTATATGACTTACTAAGCTTTCGGAAAGCTTACTATGTGTGTGCATTTTCTCTGTTTTATAGGTCGTCGAAGCTACTGAGGGCTCGGGATCATCAAGGATCGTCATCACACTAGTAAACTAATTTTTGGTACCCTTTTGGAAATGTATATAGCTAAATATGGCATGTATAGGCTAGATATGTGTATATGTTTTTGGAAGTGAACTTAGCCATGTGTTTTGGCAAGTTTAATTTGGTAATATGCTTGAATGAATGTGATATATGATGCATATCTTGGTAAGGTGGAAGCTTATGAAATGGCCAAGTTTTGAGTGAGCTATTGAATGAATTATGCTTGTAATGATATGAGTTTATTTCTTTGGAATCGACATGGTTGGAATTGGTATTAAATATATAAATTGAATGGTCAATTTGGTATGTTTTGGTTGCCATATATGCAAGGTATGTGTTGATATATATATTGCTTGTAGGAAGACCCTAAGTGGGTGGCATATTGGCCTTGTACAATGTCCTATAATGTCACACGATTGAGGCACAAGGGCGTGCCTAAGACCGTGGGTAAATTGGTACAATGTGGCTTAAATTGCACACGGCCTCGACCCGGGTGTACTTGATAGCCGTGTGAGAAATGGCAGTATGTGATCTAGTAGTACTCGGCCTTAGCATACGAGCGTGCTTGGTAACCGTGTTGATTTTGGCAGTATACTACCACGGGGAGGACACACGGGAGTGTCAAGTAGTCGTGGGTGAGGCACGGCCTACCCCCACGGCCGTGTATCCCCTGTATTTTAGGAAAGTTTCAAATTTTTATGAAATTACTTATGTGTTTTGGTTTAGTCCCGACTCGGTTTATAAGCATGCTTAGGGTCTCGATGACTCATTTAAGGGACTCCATGATTGAATTCAAATGAGATTGATGATGATTGACTTTGTGTCGTGAATGTGATATGAAATGATCCTATTGTTTGGTAATGCCTCTTAACCCCATTCTGGTGATGATTTTTGGGTTAAGGGTGTTACATTTTATTGGTATCAGAGCTACGATTTAGTCGATTCTCAGACTAACGTAGCGTATCAAAGTCTAGCTATACATGCCATATATTTGAACTGTGATAGTGTGATGAATCCTAACGTATGAAATGTGATTTCTGTATAGCAATGGATCCCGAAAGAGCCGTAGCTGACGACGTAGAAAGTAATGCGCCTGCTCCCGCGCAAGGGACAGAGCCTTCTGATCCGAGATCGGCTACAAGCGGTCAGGAGGGAGATGCTAAACAAGCTTTCTTCCAGATGATGAACGAATGGTTCACTCAATTTATGAGAAATAACCCGACTGTTTCGCAACCCCCGCCCCCGGTTAATCCCCTTCAGACTATAGTTGTGCCACTGGTTGTGTATTCAAATCTGTTAAATATGCCTCCGGTTGACAAGATCCGTAAGTATGGGGCTGAAGAATTCTGAGCTACTAAGGATGATGATGCTGAAAAGGCTGAGTTCTGGTTAGAAAACACGATCCGGGTATTTGGTGAAATGTCTTTGACTCCGAAAGAATGTATTAAATGTGTGGTATCATTACTCCGAGATGCAGCTTATCAATGGTGGAAAACCTTAACTTCTGTTGTTCCGAGAGAACGAGTTACATGAGATTTCTTTCAGATTGAGTTCAGGAAGAAATATATCAGTGAGAGATTCGTTGATCAGAAATGAAAAAAATTTCTAGAACTAAAGTAAGGCCGTATAACTGTTACAAAATATAAACGAGAATTTGTTAGGTTGACTCAATACGCTCGTGAATACGTATCATCTAAAGCAATAATGTGTAAAAGATTTAAAGACGGTCTTAATGAAGATATTCGGTTACTGGTTGGGATCTTAGAAATAAAAGAGTTCATAGTACTCGTTGACCAAGCATGCAAAGCTGAGGCACTCGGGAAAGATAAAAGAAGAGTTGAGTCTGAAGCTTGAGATACAAGAAAGAGATTTCATAATAAATCATTTCAGTCTGCTTCAAAGAGATACAGAGATGATCAAAGTCGTTCTAGAGAAAATACGGGACATTTGAATAGAAATAGAGCTAGATCGCAAATGAGTTCCAAAAACCCAGCAACTTCAGTGTCTAGTGTTGGTAATATTCGATCTAAGAGAACCGAATGTAAACATTGTGGAAAAAGACATCAAGGAAGCTGTAGATTAAATGACAGAACTTGCTTCAGATGTGGATCGCTTGATCATTTTATCCGTGATTGCCCTGAACCTATCGAACCAGAGACTGTTCAGAATCCAAGATTTGATAATGCACCTGCGAGAGGTTGATCATCAAAGAATGTAAAGAATGTCAGTAGTAGTCGAGAACTAAATGAGACAATATTGTCGATCCGAAGCAGGAGGCGCTATTAGGCGTATGCTATCCGAGCTCGTGAAGAAGCTTCGTCACCTGATGTTATAACGGGTACTTTTACTCTTTATGATACTTCTGTGATAGCTTTAATAGACCCTGGTTCTACGCATTTGTACATATGCATGAATTTAGTATATGGTAAGACTTTGCCTGTAAAGTCTACTGAATTTGCTATAAAAGTATCTAACCCTTAGGTAAAAGTGTCCTTGTTGACAAAGTATGCAAAGAGCTTTCCGTTAATGTTTCGAGATATCTGTTTTCTTGTTGATCTGATGCTCTTTCCATTTGATGAATTCGATATTATTCTGGGTATGGATTGGTTGTTTATGCATGATGCCGTTGTGAACTATAAAAGAAAGACTATAGATTTACGAGGTCCAAATGATGAGATTGTACGGATTGAGTTTAGTGATTTAAATGGATTGTCTGCTATGATATCCGTTTTGAAAGCTTAGAGTTATGTGAAAAAGGGGTATGAATCATATTTTGCTTATGTGATCGATTCAAAAGCATCCGAGAAGAAAGTTGAATCAGTACCTATTGTTTGTGATTTTTCTGATGTGTTCCCTAAAGAGTTACCGGGTTTACCTCCGATTCATGAAGTTGAATTTGGTATTGAATTGTTGCCTGGTATGACACCTATTTTGATAGCTCCGTATAGAATGGCACCGATAGAGTTGGAAGAGTTAAAGTCACAGCTACAAGAATTGATTGATAGAGGGTTTGCTAGACCGAGTTTTTCGCCTTGGGGTGCTCCATTACATTTGTGAAAAAGAAAGATGGCACGATGAGAATGTGTATCGATTACCGTCAGTTGAATAAGGTGACTATAAAGAACAAATATCCTTTGCCCAGAATTGATGATTTGTTTGACCAGTTAAAAGGAGCTACTGTGTTTTCCAAGATTGATTTGAGATCGGGATACTACCAATTGAGAGTTAAAGATTCAGACATTCCAAAAATTGCTTTTCGAACGAGGAATTGGCATTATGAGTTTTTAGTTATGCCATTCGGACTAACCAATGCTCCTGCTGTCTTTATGGACTTGATAAACAAAATTTTTAGACCTTATCTGGATCAATTTGTTGTTGTATTCATTGACGACATTTTAATTTACTCACGTGATGAGAATGAGCATGCAGAACATTTGAAAATTGTGTTGCAAACTTTGAGAGAAAAGCAATTGTACGCAAAATTTAGCAAATGTGAATTCTGGTTGAATGAGGTCAATTTTTTGGGGGCATATTGTGTCAGCTTCTGGGATTCGTGTTGATCCGAGCAAGATTTCTACTATTCTGAATTGGAAACCTCAAGAACGATTTGAAATTCATAGTTTCGGGTTTAGTTGGTTATTACCATGATTTGTTAAAGGCTTCTCGACTATAGCTACTCGTTGACTAGATTACTTCAAAAGATGTCGATTTGAATGGTCGGATAAATGTTAGAAAAGTTTTGACCGATTGAAAACTCATTATGAAGCTCAATGCTAGTACTGACCGAATCGGGTAAAAATTTGTTGTTTACAGTGATGCTTCGTTAAACGGTCTGGGATGTGTTTTGATGCAAGAGGGCAAAGTGGTAGCTTATGCTTCGAGATAATTAAAGCCTCATGAAAAGAATTATTCGACACGCGACCTTGAGCTTGCTGCGATTATGTTTGCACTTAAAATTTGGCTCCATTATTTGTACGGTGAGAAATGTCATGTGTTTTTCAGATCATAAAAGTCTAAAATATCTAATGACCCGAAAGATTTGAACCTGCGTCAGAGAAGATGGCTTGAATTGTTAAAAGATTATGAGCTGGTGATAGATTATCATCCGGGGAAAGCAAATGTTATTGCAGATGCTCTGAGTATAAAATCATTGTTTGCACTAAGTGCTCTGAATGCTCAGTTAGATCTGTCTGATGATAGTTCTGTGATAGCTGAATTAAAAGCAAAGTCGTTGTTCTTACAATAGATATGTGATGCTCAGAAATCCGATAATGAATTGCTACCGAAACTAACTCAGTGTGAAGTGAATTTTGAATCTGAATTTCAAATTGTGGATGGTTGTTTGAAATTTCGGGATCGTATCTGTGTTTCAAGAAATCTAGTGTTGATTCGAATGATATTATGCGAAGCATATAATAGTCACCTATCTGTTCATCCAGGGAGTACTAAAATGTATCATGATTTGAAACGACACTACTGGTGGTCTGGTATGAAACGGGACATTTCTAAATTTGTTTCAAAATGTTTAGTTTGTCAGTAAGTGAAAGCCGAACATCAAGTTTCGTCGGGATTGCTACAGCCGATTCTGATTCCTGAATGGACTTTGTTTCTGGTTTGCCTCTGACTTTGAGAAAGAAAGACGCAATATGGGTCGTAGTTGACTGATTAACTAAATCAGCCCATTTTATTTCGGTAAGATCTGACTACTCACTTGAAAGATTAGCTGAGCTTTATATTTCTGAGATTGTGAGATTGCATGGGGTGCCACTATCTATTGTGTCAGATAGGGATCCGAGATTCACATTGCGATTCTGGAAGAAATCGTAAGATGCTTTGGGTAAGAAATTGCATTTTAGTACAGCTTTTCATTCGCAAACGGATGGTCAATCCTAGTGAATTATTCAGATTCTCAAAGATATGTTAAGATGTTGTGTACTTGAGTTTAATGGTTCGTGGGAACAATACCTGCCGTTGATTGAATTTGCGTATAACAATAGATTTTAGTCGAGCATCAAAATGGCACCTTATGAAGCTTTGTATGGACGTAAATGTCGTACACCTCTATTTTGGACTGAACTCAGTGAGGATAAGTTACACGGGGTCGATTTCATAAAAGATACCGAACAAAAAGTGAAACTGATCCGAGATTATTTGAAAGCAGCATCTGATCGTCAGAAGTCCTATGCAGACTTAAAACAAAAAGATATAGAATTTGAGATCGGCGACAAAGTATTTCTAAAAGTGTCTTCGTAGAAGAAAGTGCTCCAATTCGGACGTAAAGGTAAGTCCGAGATTCATCGAACCGTATGAGATCATTGAACGTGTTGGGCCTGTTGCATATAGATTGAAGTTACCCTCTGAACTAGAAAAGATTCATAATGTATTTCACATTTCGATGCTCCATAGATATCGGTCTGATCCGTCACATGTGATTGCCCCATCTGAAATTAAAATCTGATACGAAGAGGAACCGATCCATATCTTAGCTCGTGAAGTGAAAGAGTTAAGAAACAAGAAAATTTTATTAGTGAAAGTATTGTGGAATTGATACAGATTAGAAGAGGCTATGTGGGAGCCTGAAGATTCAATGAGACAACAATATCCAACTCTATTTAACGGTAAGATTTTCGGGGACGAAAATCCCTAAGGAGGAGAATTGTAACAATCTGATTTATGACCTAGTCGGAACAGTGGTTTCGGGACCACAAATCTGAGTCTAAATAATATTTTAATATTATTTTTTGTGCCGTTGATATGTGTTTAAGCATGTGCTAAATTTTCATAAGTTAATTTGATTGTCTGTGTGGTTAATTTGACAAAAGGATTAAATTGCATGAAATGTGAAAGTTGCTTGCTATTTGCTAAAGTACTTAAGAGATGTGGCTTTTGAATGTTGTGGCCTTAATAGGCAAATATGCCATTAAGTGATTAGTGGATGGCTAAGGTCATAAATGACCTTGAATTATATGTTTTAATATATTTGATTAAAGGTTAAAAATGTCTTTTTATGTATTAAATGATTGTATGATAAAATAAAATATGAAAATGGACTTAGTTCATCCATTCTTCCACCGAAAAACAAAAAGAAAAAAAAAGAAAGCTTTGAAGCTTTGTAATTTTGGCTAGTTTGAGGCACAAATTCAAGGTATGTTTTAGTCGGTTCTTGATAATTTCTACATTTTTATAATTGTTGCTTCGAGAGCTATCAAACCCATGTCTCAATTTGATGAATTGATGTTGTTCATGAGAAATGCCATTGATGATATGTTGAGTTTTGTGATGTTTTAAGGTGTTAAAAGATAGTTAGGTGTTAGATGAACATGTTTTGTTCTTGAAGTTTTGATGAATTTAGCTAAATAGGGCTAAAATGTGAAAATATTATTTTGGAGGACTAATTTGTGAATTTTATAAAATATGTTGACTTATATAGTCCCTAGGGAGGTTCAGCTATGCATATGTGTGAACAAATTATGTATATTTGATGTTTTGAGTAAAATGGACTAAATTGATAAAATGTGCAAATTTGAGGGTTAATTCGTAAATAGCCTTAAATGTGTATGTATGGATTGGATTGAATGAATTAGTGAATAAAAGGGTTAATTCTGAATATGTTTAGATCAAGAACCGAGGAAAACGGACTTAGATCGTGGGAAAGCGAAAGTTAACGAGTAGTCGTTTTCATTTCGATATATCGAATCCGAGGTAAGTCACTATGCAAATAAACGTACTTGTATGATACTATATTTGATTATATGAGTATTGTTGATAACAAATGCTATTGAGAGGGTATGCGTAGGAATTCCGAGATGAGTCTGTTATAATGATTAAGTCTGAGAAGTCCCGTTTGAACCTAGAAATAGATAGGATTAGCTATGTCATGACATAGGTGTCTATTCTGTTTTATCATATAACACCACATCTGGGACGTTAGCGTTGATTTTAAGACCCATATAATACCACGTCTGGGACGTTGGTATCGATATGAGTTTTACGTGTAAGACCACGTCTAGGACTTTGGCATCGTTATGATCTGTACATGTAAGACCATGTCTGGGACATCAGCATCGTATTGAATTGTGTAAGACCCTGTCTGGGACAGTGGCATCGATATACAAGTGAATGTAAAACCTTGTCTTGGACGTTGGCATTGTACTACTATTTCGAGCTTTCTAAGTATCCTACTAGGTTCCTAAGAGTTCAACGGGCAAGTCTGCAATACGAATGGTATATCCGAGCTATGATCAATTAAGTGAATGAATATCCAATTCAGGTGCGTTGAATGTGCATTAAGTATGCATGAACGGTAAGTATGCATATGACTTTGATTTGAAGAAAAGTATGTTTGAATAGGATAATGTGAATGAGATGCAAGAAAGATTATGAATGAGCTATGTGTTTCAAATGAGTTTTGAATGGATAAATGTGACAAATGTAGTCATAAGTATGAATCAAGCATATACATGATAAATTGTTAAGTGAATGAGATGTGAAAATGTATCAAATTGCATATATGCTTTTTATGCCAAGTTTATTTGTATATGACTTACTAAGCTTTCGGAAAGCTTACTCTGTGTGTGTATTTTCTCTGTTTTATAGGTCGTCGAAGCTACTGAGGGCTCGGGATCATCAAGGATCGTCATCACACTACTAAACTAATTTTTGGTACCCTTTTGGAAATGTATATAGCTAAATATGGCATGTATAGGCTAGATATGTGTATATGCTTTTGGAAGTGAACTTAGCCATGTGTTTTGGCAAGTTTAATTTGGTAATATGCTTGAATGAATGTGATATATGATGCATATCTTGGTAAGGTGGAAGCTTATGAAATGGCCAAGTTTTGAGTGAGCTATTGAATGAATTATGCTTGTAATGATATGAGTTTATTTCTTTGGAATCGTCATGGTTGGAATTGGTATTGAATATATAAATTGAATGGTCAATTTGGTATGTTTTGGTTGCCATATATACAAGGTATGTGTTAATATACATATTTCTTGTAGGAAGACCCTAAGTGGGTGGCATATTGGCCTTGTACAATGGCCTATAATGTCACATGGTTGAGGCACACGGGCATGCCTAAGACCGTGGGTAAATTGGCAGAATGTGGCTTAAATTGCACATGGCCTCAACACGGGTGTGCTTGCTGGCCGTGTGAGAAATGGCAGTATGTGATCTAGTAGTACTCGGCCTTAGCACACGGGCGTGCTTGGTGACCGTGTTGATTTTGGCGAGATACTACCACGGGGGAGGACACACAGGAGTGTCAAGTAGCCGTGGGTGAGGCACGGCCTACCCTCACGGCCATGTGTCCCCTGTATTTTAGAAAAGTTTCAAATTTTTATGAAATTACTTATGTGTTTTGGTTTAGTCTTGACTTGGTTTATAAGCATGCTTAGGGTATCGATGACTCATTTAAGGGACTCCATGATTGAACTCAAATGAGATTGATAACAATTGACTTTGTGTCGTGAATGTGATGTGAAATGATCCTATTGTTCGGTAATGCCTCTTAACCCTATTCCGGTGACGGTTTTCGGGTTAGGGGTGTTACACAATCACACTATCAACTATATTTGGTACCTTTTTAAAAGTTGAACTTTCGAAACTATGGCATGTATAGGCTATATTACTCTTTTGAGCCTATTATGATTAAGATGTATAAAAAAATGCCATGCGAATATTGCTATAATTCTATGTTTGGGTTTGATTTGGCTATACTTGATCATGATGATAATTTTTGTTTATGTTTAGCCTTATTATAATCTTATTTTGGAAGTTTATTTCTTCATATTTTATATATGCAATAATTGAGTGCATGAATATGGTTTTTGAGTGTGAGATATATATAGCATATGTATTGGATGTGGTATATTAGTTATAAGATTCGGCCATAGTATTGACCTAATTTGAAGTTTATATTTTTCATTAGATGTAATATGCTATTTGGATAATGTAGTTGAATGATAATGGAAATTAGTAAAGTTTTGGCATATAGGATAATTGTCTTAAAAATGTTGGTGCATTTGATTGGTTTAAAATGAACAATGGTAAATGAACATATTCGGCTATTGTTTTTAAAATGACCAAATGAATAGTATTTTAACTATTTGATTGAAATTTGTTTTTATATGATATTAATGTAATAAAATTTATATGAGTGTGTTGACTTGTGGTTAGACGAGTAATGCCTCGTAACCCTAATCCGGCGATGGATATGGGTTAGGGATGTTACAGTGAGAGAGACATTTATAAATATTGGTAGAAAGTCATGGAGATACACTGGTGGATTAAGTTAATCCATTTTTTGTTGAAGCTCGTAACTTCGAGAACAACTTTAATGAAGACCCAGTGATCCTATCAAACGTTTTACGCGTGTCAATTTTGACAACGACAAAAGATCCTTTACCCTTTTTTTTTTCTTTTGATAGTGTAAAGAATTTTCTGGCCATTATAATATTTTCAGAGATGAGGAGACCAAGGATGAGCGCATTTTGTTGGCAAAAAATTAAGCTAGGAACAACTTTTTTTAGACAACTAACAAGGACCTTAGATATGATCTTGTAGGAAACATTACAAAGGCTAATAGGTCTGAAGTCAGTTGGATGAGCTTGATAATTGTCTTTTGGATAAGGGTAGTGATAGTTTTGTTGAGTTCTCTTAGTAAGATGCTTGATTGGAGAAAAGATAAAGAAGATGAGATAATGTTATTTCCCATAATATCCTAGAATTGTTGGTAAAAAAAGCCTAGTTTACCATCAATACTCGAGGCTTTAAGAGCACCAACTTGAAAAAAATATTTAACTTCATTAGTCGTAAAGCATTGTTTGAGACAAAAGATGTCATTTTACGAGAGGCAAGGTTTTACAACCCATTTTTTAGTGGTACAAAATGGTGGTTTTGAAACCTCATTCTCCGATGATCGAGTCTATAAATATTATTAATTAATATTTACGAGTTAATTATGGCATTATATTGAATTTTGGTCTGACGAATTTGTTAATTGAATAGTTAATTAATGTACAAGTGTTTTGGCCCTAAAGTCAATTGTGTTAGAAAATGAGGTATTTGACCTCATTTCCATAAACTGAGCCCATAAATATCTTTATTAATTTTTTATATGAATTTATTATATAGGTGAATTGAATTTTGGATAGGTAATTTTGGTGGATTACTGATTAATTAATGTACAATGACTAAATTGTAAAATTAAAAAAAAAAGTATTCGCTATGGATTTTTAATTAACCGAAGGACCAATCGAGCAATTGGACCAATTTTATTATGGCATTCGATGGTGGATGTGTTTGGTAACCCACTAATCTTGTTAATTTAGATTAAGAAATAATTAAATAAACGTTAGTTAAAATAATCAAGATTAACTAACTTAATCGTAAGTATAAAAGCCAAATTAAAAGATATCATCTTTTTATTTCTTTCCTTGTTTCACCGAAACCACAAGAAGAACCCTAGAAGCCATTGTTAAAAGCTTCAAACATTCGACCCTTCCATGGTATGTCCATTTTAGTCCATTTTCTTATAAGTTTTATGTTTTTGAGATCCTAGGACCTTAATTTAGCTCGCCCGAGGATTAATTTGTGAAACTATTAAAATTTCTAAAAGCTATCATTTTTTAATCTTTACTTTTTTGGTACTAAATTGTTAGATTTTCAGCTTAGAAATGAAAATGGACTAATTTGTAAAGTGAAAATTGTTAGCTTTGGACATATGGACTAAAGTGCAGTAATTTCAAATATGGCATGAATTTTCTACAATTATAGATTTTGGTGGCCTGTAGAAGGATGAAATTCAGATTCATGAAATCGAAGCTCAAATTTGAAAGTTATGGCATTTTCGGTTTTAGGAACTAAATTGAATAAAATGAAAAACTTTCAGGAACTTTCAAAAATCAAAATTAAAATGACATAAGCATATAATAGTATGATATTAAGTATTTGGAATTGATAATTGAAATGAATTATTATTATAGATCAAGAATTGAAACAACCAAAAGATAATTGAGGAAAAAGGAAAATTATAGATTAGTCCCTGACTTCCTATCATCGTAGTTTCTGCCAGGTAAGTTCATATGGTGTAATTATGTATATTAGTAATATAAATATGATTGAAATATGAAATTTCTTGTGATTAAATGAAAATTTAATGTTACTATGATTTGGTACAAAAAGGTGAGACATGGATTAAATTGTAAAAAAACGTTCTATTTTGGGATGATACGAATATGATCTCTATAGGGATTTAAATGATACGAATACAGTGTTAATGCTTGTGTGAATTTAGTAAATGATTAGGATACAATTGGCATGTCAATAGGGTTAGTTGCGCTTTTGTACGGATTTGCACTTCGGTACCTCTATTTGCACTTCGGTGCTCTTTGGTGTGGTGTAGTTACTCGTGTATCTAAATTTATTTACTAGAGTTCATCGAGCCATTTGGATAATAGAAAGTGACTTGAAAAGATTTGTTATGAGCTAGATGTTCAAATGGTATATGATGATCTGATAATGTATATGGTATTGTAACGTGAATTTTAGGTGAATGTTACCAAATTGAATAGCATTATAAATTTTGAAATTACTATGTGATTTGATTTATAATGAACTCACCTATTTGTTTTAAATCTTCTATTTCAAGTTATTTGTAATGTGGTATGTTATTTAGTTATTCAATTAATCATATATTGAGGTAAGTTATCGTTATTTACCTATGAACTTACTAAGCATTTGAAATGCTTACCTAGTTGCTTTATGTTTTTGTAGATCTCATTTGCGGAATTCGTTAGTTAGGTTAGCTCGAAGATCACACTATCCCTCTATTGACCCGGTAGACTTTTACTCGTTTAAGTTTGATATTGTAGCATGTATCTAGTAGAGTGTATATGTGTTAGTTGTGAATGAATGGTTAGTTAAGCCTTGGTTAATGCTAGATTTTAAAACTAATGTATATGCATATGTCAAGATATGTTTTGACCATATGGTAAACTTATGTTTATGTTGTGGTATGAATTGGTTATGCATGAGACCACATAAGTTGTGTTAAATGACAAGTTTAGAATAGTTAAAGTGATGTATATGAATATAGGTTTGGTTAATGGATGAAATTGGTGTGATTGAGTAGGCATGGTGCCATGTTTATGGCATATTGGTTTAGATAAAACTAGGATCCTTTAATGAATGTTTAGACATGTTTTGGAATGGTTTTGTACAAGATATAAGTGTGAATTTATACGCCAATTGGCTAAAGGTTTGGCTTGACATGGAATAGGTACCAAATGGCCTAAAATGTACCACAACAGAGTCCACGTCGAGATGAGAAACTCCTATCATCGCAACGTCGACCGAAAGTTTGTGACGTCCCAACGTTGAGTGGTCGAATGTTGCAACATGACAAATTGTTTGGCGACGTCACGATGTGGAGAAGGCGACATCACAATGTCAACCCTAGATTCTCAAAATTTTACAATTTGGTCCTAATTCATGCTCAGGTCAACAAAAGGGATTTCGTAAGCTCAATTAAAGCTTGAAGTTAGTTGTGAATTGTATTATGAATGTGCTTAAGCTATAAATGTTTGTTTGGTTGAAATAATTATTATATTTTTGTCAGTAATTTCTTCAAAAACATTCGTAGCATCTCGTAACTCAGAGCCGACGATAGGGTCAAGTGAGGAGTGTTACACGAGGGATATTCCAGCTTCTTAGGCAATCCATAAAGGTTTCTCCATTCATATTATCTGGACTAGAGTAATTGTTTTCAAAAAAAAACTGACAAATACCTACTTAATCGATGTAGGATCATTAACCCAAATGCTGTTAGAGTTTTTAATGCCTTCAATTTTATTATTTGCCCTTCTATGCTTGGTAATAAGATAGAAGAAATTTGTATTCGTGTCTTTGAATTTCTACCACTGTAGTTTGGATCTTTTAAACCAAAGTATTTGCTCTTGTTATGCAAGAAGCTTAATGTTGGTTCTAATATTTTTTCATGTTCAATAGAGTGGATAGAAGAAATGCCTGATTGAGCAATCATGGAAGCATTTTCTAAGTCCAATTTCTCTTTTGAAGGTTACAAAATAAGTCTTTATTCCATTTTCGGAGGGAAGAGCCGATGATCTTGATTTTACAAACCAAGTTGTTAGAAGTGGATCTCTCTATACGTGAATTCCAAGATTGTTTAATAATTTCCCTAAATTGTGGGTGTAGGGTCCATATGGCTTCAAATTTATAGGGCCGCTTTTGAAAGGGTGTTATGTTGTTGTTAGATACGATCATTGGCCCATGGTTCAAGTGAATGATGGGAAAATTAAGAATAGATAAATTCATAAACAACTATAGTAGTAGCTGAAACAATGGCCATTAGCAAAGGCCTTGTCCAGTCTTTCCCATACCACATCATTCGATTTTCAATTGCTTGTCCATGTGAAGTAAGAACTTTCTTAGGGGTTTTCGAGAGGTTACACAAGTCAATACAATGTAGCAAATCATAAGCCTTTTAATATCATCAAAATAGGGTGAGAATTTATCTTTGTACCAAATAACTTGATTGAAATCACCTAAAACAATCCAATTGTCATCTCCAGCAATGGCTTTAAAGAACTGGACAAGTTGATCCCATACCACTTTTCTTTCATTAAACTTAGGACAACCATATATACATGTAAACCATGTTTTGAAGTTATTCTCCTCAATGTAGCAAAAAAATGAGTTTTTATTAAGAGTTAAGGTAAAGCAATTGACATGATTTCACCACAAGAAATGATACCACCACTATGTTCTACACAATCAGTACCCACAAAATGATCAAAATTTCATCTTGACATAAGACTTCTGTAATTATCATGAACTTGGTTTCCATTAAAAAACAACAATCAACATTAAACTTGTTGATAAGAAGGGAGTAGTGGAACATTGTTAGGGTATTTCCCATTCCCCTAACATTCCAACTTAGCATGATCACGGTTGTTTAGGTTCAGGGACAGCATGCTAGAACCCATCAATAGCATCATCATCAGGTATAGTGGTGGTATGATGGACAGCTAGTTCAACGTCAACAGTATGAACATGAATAGTAGCATTACAAATTAGAGGAGTATCAATATTTGAGTCATTCATGGCAGCAACAGAAGAAACAGAATGGAACATACGGGGTGGAGATGATTCATACAGACAGTATCAAGATCTTCAGTAGGGGAGAGTGCTTTCTTCTTCAAGGGGATAGAAGCTCAGCAGTAGATGAACGTTCACTAATGTCTCATTTTCTTTTTGGATCAACACACGAAGGTTCGTTGATTATCATGGCATCAAGTCTGGCTTCAACTTCGCGAAGGATTCCCCTTTGGGCCACATTGCCTACAAAAGGCATCAGAAAGGTAATCGTGCCTGAGGCTATTTCCTGTAAGGAATTGCTGAGCAGAACCATGTGGTGTGTGATTATCTAGACTAAGAACATCCCCCGGTTCGAGTTCAACAACTAGCACCGTATTCGACCTGCTTCGAACAATGATATCATCTTGATTAGTGGCTATAGTGAGATCAATATCATTAGAAGGAACATAAACATTTCGATTATCAACGTAGATGATAAATAAAAAAACATTTCTAGAGATAGGATCATTACAAATAGTTGCATCTGTCAAGGCATTGAAAGGAAGATTGATTGTTGGGGAAAGTCTATTTCTTCCTCTCTTGACCCCTGCAAGACTAGACTCAGATTGGTTGCCAAAATATTTGAGAAGAAATCTAACATTTTTAAAGCGATACTTGTGTTTGGGAGTCCAATGAACCTTGGGACATTGTCCTTTAACTGAATAGAGGCTTCAACAAGGTAGCTGTTCAGGTATATTTCTCTAGGCATGTAAAACATTGATAATTTAGTTAAAAACTTTTCAATTTGTTGGAATTGCTTGTTTGTCCACCACTCTTAGAGCCTTTCTCTCAAACAAAAAGTAGTAGCATGGAACTAACTGTGAATTACACCTTCAACATCATCACTGGATATGATACAATCAAACTAGGGAACTAAATCTGTGAAAGGTTTGGTTGTGAGGCAACAACATGAGGTGAGCTTGAAAATGTAACCATAGTAAGGGACAGTGAATCATTAGCTTGGACTTGGTAAGTATATATCAAAGGCGTTTCTTCAACAAGAACTATGTTTGAGGGAGTGTGTTCACCACTTTCATTTTCCTTAAAAGCCATTGAGGGTCAAACTCTATCTCATCATCATCTGAATTTTTTTCTTGAGTGTTGTTCTCATTGCAAGTAATTGATGAGAATAAATGAGCATCACTTAAAGATCCATTGCAAGTTCCAAATGGGCCAATTACAAGAGCAAGAACTAGACTGTTCGAAGAAGCACTTAATGGGCTAATCCAAGAGATATGGGCTAATTATGAAAAGAGAAAGTCCAAGATTGGACCAAATAAAGATCAAGGCTTATTTAATGTTATAAAGGCAAATTGAAATGGCTATTTAGCTTTTAAATTCGTGGCCTTTGTACAGATTATCTATGGGACATATTTATCTTTTATTAAAGTCATTTAGTTGCTTTTAGATGCATTGTATAGCTGGTTAAGTCAAATTCATTATATGGTTGGATTCATGCAAATATTAAATTGTTGCTTTAAATATGATTTTTCCTATTATTGGAGGGTTGTTCCAAGTATAAATAGGGGGATATGAGTCTGAACCTAATACATTTAAAGAGTGTTTTTCTCTTTTGATTCTTCAACGAACTTACCAAGATTACTCTTGTGGCATTCTAACTTTTGTCTTATCACTCAAACCTCCTTTTCTTGAGTGTGGTGACTACTTTCTTTCTTATACTTTTGATTCATATCTCTTTATAGGTATCGGGTCAATAGTCTAGAATCTGATTTTAGAACAATCCAAGATATCCTTGTTCTTAATTGAATTTTTGGGTCTCATAACTTTAAACTCGCATTAGTAATGATCGAGGCCAATTAGAGAGACGAACCAGAAAAAAAAAAAAGAAAGAGGAGGGAAAGGGAATATGCTTAGTTTCTCACAGAATATTAAAGAAGCTTCTTGGGAAGAGGCAAAGGCAAGGATTAATTGCAAGCGGTTTATTTTTATTTTATCATTTAGTCCTTTTAAAAGGGAAGCAATTCAACAATCAAAATTTTAGCTTGGCTCAATAGCCAAACAGTTTGTCGAAAAAAAAAGAAAATTCTTCTTTGTACTAAATTTCACATATTTGCTGAAATTTTTTGTTTTTTAAAAATACTTTTAGCCAAATAAAGGAGTTAAAATTTTTAACTATTCTTCTTTCAAAAACACTTTTAAGTGTTTAATTACTTTTTTATTCCTCATCCATTTCTCTTCTTTCTTTTTTTTTTTTTTTTTTGGCTACAGAAAAGGAAGAAACCGTTATTTTGTAATATTATTTTTAAAATAATACAAATGTGTTAATATTTAATTAAAAATATTTAATAGTTATATTTAAATATTTAAAATTTATATTTTATATATTAAAATATTAACAAGTAATAATAAATTATTTTATATTCATACTAAAATATAATAGTGTTAACTAATTTAAATATTATTTAGATACATAATTGTTATTTTATTATATCATGTTTAAAATAAATATTTTATTTCTCAAAAGTACTTTTTTACAACAATATTAAATACTCAAATCTTAAACTAAACTTTTCAAAACTCTTCTGCATTTTTCCACAGCCCCTTTTAATGCTAAAGTAGTCCTAAAACATTAACACGGTAAACCTCAGAATGCACAAGTTGGAAGAGAAATAAAGCAGAATATGTGTTTAATTCATCTGTTGAAATTGCCATTTTCCTCTTCTTTCCCTAAAAGAATTCGAGCAATTTCCTGTGCAGACAATTCCCTTCGCTTGATAATTGATGATGACTAGAACCACAAAACCAAAGACCTCCCATGTATTTACACATCCCAAAACAATAATTATAAGAGCAACCCAGCTCTTACATGTTTTTAACTTTTCTCAAAAATTCAAGTGGGGAAAAAATGTATTCATCTATTTGATATGATAGGAACGGGAGCATACCGAGTCAAGTGCCTCAGTAAATACACCAGAAAAGCTGGTTAATGCTCGAAAAACACCAGGCAAGCCTGTTTGAAGATTATTCAGGGTCATTGCTCTAGTTACCTCTACTGCCTTGGCATGCCTCATCATTTCATCTTCCACCCGCCTTTGACAGGCTGCAAGCTCTGATTTCTTTTCAGAAAGGGGATCCCGAGCATCCAGAACCGGTCCATGATCAGATCCTGAATCAGGACGCCCTATACCAACCATAGAGTACGAGTGGTAGAACTTCCTTTCTATGTTCCGGAGAGATGATGCCTTTTTCTCAAGCTCCTTTGATGCATTTTCTGTTCGCTTTTTAATCTTAAGCTCTTCAGTTTGTTTGGCAGATATCACACGGACAACATTGATGAAACTTTTGATGCCTTCAGAAGCTACTGTGTCAGGTACACGTTCAAGAGCAAGCTTCCACTCGTCACAAAATGCATATACACCAGAAGGGTCTGCATTGCCATCAACATTATCGTTGCTGAGAGGGAGAAGGGAAAGCTTGAACCAGCCATGGAGGGAGCAGATAAAATCACGTTGAAATTTTATTAAGTGAAAGAAACTAGAGTGCCACGCAGTGACAGCAGACTCAAGATCTCGTGTTGCCTGCCGATGCAGTTCTGAAGTGGAATCACCTTTCACTGATCTGTTTATAAGGCCACGGACTTGCTGTACAATGTTGCTCTGAACTTCATGGTATTGATGCATTGACCCCCACATATACCTCAAGCTGCATTCAAACGCAAGTTGTAGAAATGGTCAAATAGAAATTATTTGGCACAATTAAATTCTACTGTGCTGAATTTCTATAGAAAAGGGAACTAAAAATTATAGTATCTAATATAATTGAAACGTATTTGGCCAAAAAATATATATAATTGAAACAAAAAAGACCAAAAGAAAGTATTCACGATATGGTTTTCATCCAATTAACAAAAACGGCCGTTAAGAGAGCTATCATTCTATACTTCAACTTTCATGTATGGCACATCATATTTTTCTTCAGGTAGCGTATGAGATGAAGTGTTCAAAAGTCACTCAAAAAAATACTAATTTAAGTACAACACAAGGTTTGCAGGCATGTTCTGTGTAAATTAGCTGATCCACTATGGAGAGCTTAAGCAGCCTACAATTGAATTATTATGACCCATCTGTTTGGCAGTTTGTTTTATCAATAAACCCCATTGATCAGCTGCAAGTCAGTCCGCTCAATCTAATCTAACAAGTGTTACACTTCGGAATTTGCGTTTCAGGTGTTGCAGTTAATCATCATACTACTTCTACTCGATTTAATCATGCCGCTGAACAACAATGATAGCAACATCAATGATAATCGTGGGCTTTGATTAGTTTACCATTCTCAACAAACTGTCAAAAAAAGATTATGGTCGGTCTCCAATGTACCTAACCCCCAGCCCCAACTTGGCCTAAAAGGTGTTCATAGATCAAAGAAACACTGTCAAGTAGTACTGGGGCCACTGTCTGACTCTAAAAGATAAAAAAATTAAAAATTTGCAGGACTACAAGGCACATGTGCTACCAGAGTGGACAAATCATAATGGTTCACCTACCGTATGACTCACCTACCCAGCAACATGCCAAAATCTACACTTACAATGTTTGAAAGCAGATGAAACAAATTTAACATTCAATTCCCCTCCCAAATAAGAACTAAAGCTACCAAGGGACAAGTTCCCTTGAGTACGAAGGAATTTCAATGAGTGAAAATAATGGGAAATGGAGGAAAAGCAAAATTTGTACCGACTTAGCTGAAAAATAATCTTTAATTAGGGCAAGAGTTAAAAAGATGAACTTTTCTTGTTTGAGGGGGCAGAAAGTTTGGAACTCTAATAATAGTTAGATTGGTATTTCATGACCCGTATAACGTTCCCAAGAGAGTGTTAGAGAATACTTAATGGTCCGTGGATGCATATAGTTGCATTGCATCATTAACATTTCAAAAGAATGGCCTTTATCCATTTCAAAACAAAAAAGAGAGGAACGCAAGGAGAAGAAGAATACTAACCCATGACAGATTTCAACAAGCTGAGGAACAAGATTACTGTCTCTAAGCCCGATAATGGCAATAGAGGTGGTAGAGACAGCCTGAGATGTGACAATAATTAGTGATTGCAGCCTTGTTATTGAGGCCTTGGTCTTGTTTATCTTGGCTTCATCCTCTCCCTTGTATTCTTGATTTTGCAATGCTGACAACTTTTTCTCATGCTCAATCTTTACTCCTTCTCTAGCCTGAAATTGTTAAAAAAAATTATTGTCTACATTAGCACTCATCTGAACAACATGGCTTTACCATAAGTCACCCTCCCAGGAAGCCAACATATATGAAAAGTATCAAATTATCTTCGCACCGCATGTTTCTTTCCTTATCAAGATATTTTGATACCAGAATCCTCGTATCCAACCAATTCATGAAACTACCAACAAGTATTATTCCCCTTGCATTGAATATAAAAGATAAGCAGCAAACTATCAATCTGAATAACTTATTGTGGAAGCAAATAGGTAAATTAAGTGAGAGCACCTTCGTTCTCTACCAACCAGCACTAATTTAAGCAAACTTGAAGATAAGAAACGAAATATCATTCACCGATGCAGAAGAAAATATTCCCAGACAAGAAAACTTCCACTACATTGACAATCAAGAAAAGCAGGACACGAAGCAATGCTCCAATACTAACCCAAGCTTCACCTCTCCGACCCAACCCCCTTTTTTTCTTGTCTGAGATCCCTCGGTGTCTAGTAATCATATTAATTTAGACTAAATTCAGAGTTGAACCGGATTGGATCTAAGTAGTACATAAGAAAAAGTAAAAGTAAAAGAGAAAGGGAAAGGGAAAGCATTTATGTTACCTTAACGTCCTCGTAGAGTTTCTTCTCCCAAGCAAGGAGCCGGTCCAAAGTAGAACAAAGGCTCTTTGAACCGCCCGGTTCATTGAGGGCAGTCGCGTCAAGTCGGTATTTCACCGCCAACGGCGGCTTTGAAGTCCAGCTTGAGCTCAGGTTACTGAATATGCTACTTGAATGATATACTGTCTCTGTAAATTTAAAAATAAGTAAAATAAATTATAAATTTAAGTAAACAAGATGACATCAATTTGAACTGTAACTAAAATAAGCTTAAATTTCCATATCCGAAGCTTACTTTTCAACTGCCTGAAACTTTTATCAAGCTGAGCTCTACTGATCTCAAGCATCTCGGAAACTTGATCTCCGGCGGCGGCAGCCTTATCGAAATTCTCTTTGATCGCATCGACGATCTCTTTCAAATCCTTATGCCTAACAACCATCGTCATATCCATCATAGCGCCCGTTCCATAACCGCCTGCAGACAATCTTGCATCCTCCGACTTATCATCCATTTTATTGCCAGCGGCTGCTCCGTACATCTGCTGCCGTGGCTGCGGTTGTACCGGAGGCGGAGTCTGACGAAGATGATGCAACTTCTCCGACTCCCCTCTCCTCGAAGACCGGAAACTGTCGCGGGTCCCGATCTCGGATCTGGATGCCACGTCATCATATCCCTCTTCATCAGATGAACTCGTTGTAGTAAAACGATCATGATCATGGTCCCCCCATTCGCTGCAATGCACTTCTTCCCTTTCCGTTTCCTCTTCAAAATTACTCTTGGCATTACCGGAACTGATGTTGTAACGGTGGTTCAGCTTTTGTGGACGGAAGAAATCATATTCTGATTTTTCCGTTTCGGTATCTTCCGTATCTTCAGGGTAGTTAGAATCAAAATGATGAGGTTGCTTTCGTTGTTGTACCTTTTGGTCAAAGAATTCGGAGTCTGGTGGTGAGGGAGGGTAAAAATTTTCCCAGTTCCAAACGGAAGAAGCTTGGGAAGGAGTGGCTGAGTACGTGGAATTAGCTGGATAAGCTGTAGGGAAAAAGTGGTTGGAAAACCCAGATTTCGAGCTTCGAGGAGAAGAAGAAAGGCTCGATTCGGACAAAATGTGAGGGAGTTTCGGGGGTATCTTACGTGGCCGCCGACGATTGGGTGCGGGTACCGGAGATGAGACACTAGAACCGGAGAGTATGTGAGGGAGTTTCGAGCTAGCTATAGTCGGAGAAGGGGAAGGGGAAGGAAAGAAAGGAGGAGGAGGGTGCAGGGAAGGGGAGGGAGATGGAGGGACACGTGGAGTGGTGGGATTGGCTGGTGGAGGAGATGGGTAGGGAGGGTGGAGAAGAACGGCAGGGGTTTCGTCGGAGACGGAAATAGGCTCCCCGGCAGCGAAGGAGGCGAGAGCCGAGCCGGTTACACGAAGAGAGCGGCAGTAGTCGGCGTGAGCCGAGGCTAGGTGATGTCGAGCATGAACCGCTTCCTTCATCAAGCGTCGCCTGTCCTTGCACCGCCTTACGATCTCTTCATTGTCTAGCTTTGACGCCGTACAACCCATCCTAACACACTATTTGGTCAAACATGAAAAAAAAAAAAAAAAAAGAAAATAAAGGCTGAGCAGACGGTGGCGCGTAGTGTAGCGGTGGCGCCCAGTTTAAGCTTTGTTAACAACTGAATAATGAAAGGAACTGAAGTGCAAGGTAATAATAGCTGATGGGGTCTCTGAACATTTTCCCTTTTGGTATTGTGGCGGGGTCTTCTAGGGCTTTAAAAAAAAAATCCAAAAATCATAAATCAATTCAAATGCTAGTATTTTGGTGGGATAAAAAAAGTTTTAATCGAAACGTCAATTTGGTAGAACTGCAAAAGAATTAGGCGTAAAATATTGAACAACGCCAATGAAAGTTCGATCTATTAAGTATAGATTTTACGCTTGGTTGATCCGGTGAGATATGACGATTCGACATCAAAGGTCCCGAGCCTTGAGGCAATGGTGGAGACTCATTTTGCCGGTGGATCACCCTATCTCGAGTTATATGTAGAATTTTCATCTCCAAGTGATCGGCTGCGACCTCAACATCTAGTATCGTTCGAGGGAATACACGACCCCGTCGACGACACTGTAAGTGGGAGGCAAAACACGAAGTGCCGTGTGCGGTGGTAGTATGGAAAACATAACCCTGCACGACACTTTCGGTTGGTGGATGGGACATGCATATTCGTCAATCGACGCCGGATGACGTAAATACGTATTGGGGACGTCATCAACTTCTAGTGGATGGCAATCCACATACGATTGGAATCTTCTGAAAGATGTTTAAGGAGGATGATGTATTACCGAGCGGCATCCACCATGAAGGCCCTCGTTTGTTGCGAGTTATGGAGGATCGGACGATGAATCGATGTGGATCCACTTCGGAGCTAGGGCTGACGGTGCGAAGTTGGACTATTTTTCAACCGGAGCCCGTTCAATTGTACTGAAGATGTTGAGGCGGTTCGACGAAGAAGAAGATCCGCTATTCAGGCATACTCGCCTCAAAGACACATGCATAATGTCGATCTATCTCAAGATGATGCATTGGAGTTTCTGAACTACCACTAACGGACGCGTGACCGTACAAATTCTTCGTTGGATTCGGACCAATTAGAAGTTGGTAACCGGTTTTCCAACAAGAACACTTTTCTTGGTGCATTGAAACAATACAAAGATCGAGGAGCGGGTTAACTACACTATGGTTAAATCAAAGTTTGATAGTGTACGAAGTGTCTTTGTGCAAGAGCGGCACATGTGCATGGAAAATCATGGCGCCGTTGAGGAAAAGGGCGGGATGTGGGAGGTGAAGAAGTACAAAGGTCGCATACATATCTTACCTGCAGTACCACTATTTGTTCAATGATTTGAATAACACTAATATTATGTAATGTTGCATTATTTAACGCATTGCTGATGGTGTAACACAAGATCATCCGAGGATGGATTCGGACATGTTGGTGATTTAATAATCCGACGGTGAAGGCCGATCTCAAAACTACGGTCTTGGCCTTAATTGGCAATATTCGTAGCTAAATGGGTACACGCCTCTTCTGAAAGGCTTGGATAGCCAAGCGAAGCGTTGGAAAAGTTGCGCAGTCGGTGGGACGCTTCATATAATGAAGTGTGGCGGTGGTGTAAGTCTTTGGAGAGATATGTCTCAGCAAAGACTGCAGACATTGAAACGGAACCGGCGACTACAACGATCGTCTCGCCTCGTGGATGCGCAGTGTTCAAGCGCATGTTCGGACATTTAAGTAATGCCGAGATGCTTTTACATCCGCAAGCCATTGGTACAAATTGACGGTACCTTCATGTATGGTAGAAATCGCATCGCCTATTGCTAGTCGTGGCACAAGACTACCGTGGGAGAATCCTTCCGATTGCGTTCGCAATAACACCGTGGAGTCGGTGATGGTGGACTTCTTCCTATCTAGGTTAAGGAGGCATGTCCGCCTCAACCCGACATATCGTTATATCGGATCGGGGCCTCGGAATACTTGCGGCAATAGAACAGAGAGGAAGCATGTGGCATCGCACACACCATCGATATTGCACGAGGCATGTGGCATTCAATCGCTATAGGCAACACCGATCTAAAAGATGTAAACGGCAAGTGATCGATATGGGTATGAAATTTCTATTAATATAATTTCTTTTGAAATTTTCAATTTATTCGCAATTGAATAGTGGTATGTAATATTTGATATCAACGTATATTGGCGGTACGAGATCAATAAAGACCGTTTTCACGAGATGTTGGCCGTTTATGCGAAGATAACGAAGGCGCAGAGTACTGCAATATTCCTTTTGAATAGTGGACACAAGCATATGACTACGGCCTACGATATGGTCATATGACCACAAACCGGCCGAATGCATAAATTACGTGCTAAAAGGAACCCATCATCCGCCGATTCTGGCGATTTTATGGAGACATATTTTCGTTTAGCGACACTATTTTCAAGAGAAATGAGTTATCGAGGGCGATGCAAGGAGGCCATGTATGGAGCCCGAAAGTCTTGAAGAAATTAACCGTGGGAAGGCACGGAGAACACTATGCACACAGTTTGTCACGACCATGACGACCTATGGTTTCGTGTCACGAGTTTGTGATCGAGCCAAGGTATTGTTGGCGAGCATTATCGTACACTTGACAAATAGGACATGCGATGTGGGATATTTGATGCGCTTCGTTACCCATGTGCTTATGTACTTGCGGCTTGTCATAATCTTCGTCTTGACCCCATGAGCTATGTCGACGAAGTCTACAAATTAGAAAACATGTACAACGTGTGGAGACACGTATTCCACCGATCCGGATGAACGTAAGTGGCCATCGGTATTGCTTGCACAGTATAAGCTATTGCGGATAGAGAATTGATACATAAACCAAAAGGTCGACCTTCCCGACTAGAATACGCAACAATATGGATATCCGAGAACCGACCAATCAAAGTCGACGGTGCGGGTGGTGTAGGAACCCGCCATACATCTCGCTTCGTGTCCAAATCGGACTAGTTGACCGTGTTCTTAGCTTGTTTGTCTCTTGGCTATGTAATTTACTTTTTTGGAGGAAAACAGAGAACTTTTGTACAATAACTCAAATTTATTAAATATAAGATAATTAATATTAAATTACAAACACAAATAATAAAACAACTTTTTATTCAAAAATAAAAAATTATTACAGTTTAAAAATAAAATAGCCCGTCATAATCAACGTTGATGCCGAAATAAACCGACTTTTATTTTATTCAAGTTATTAAAATTAAATTAAAAATTAAATTAAAAAATTAAATCATTTCTATCTTATCAAAGATATTAAAATTAAAATAAAAAAATTAAAATACAAAATAAATAAAAGTAAACTCAATTTTATTATATAAAAATTAAATTTAAAAATTTAAATAAATTAAAAAATTAAATTACAAAAAAATAAACTCAAATTGTATTAAATATATTACAACTTAATTACAAAAAAAAACCAAACCTATTTTGTCAAAGTTATTAAAATTAAATAATTTAAAAAATTAAATTTAAAAATTTAAATAAATTAAAAAATTAAATTACAAAAAAAACAAACTCAAATTGTATTAAATATATTACAACTTAATTACAAAAAAAAACCAAACCTATTTTGTCAAAGTTATTAAAATTAAATAAATTAAAAAATTATATTACAAAAAAACAAACTCAAAAGTTATTAAATATATTACAACTTCATTACAAAAATTAAACCTTAATTACAAAAAATTAAACTCAAATTATAAATTAATTTACAATTACTCAAATTAGGGGTTAGGGTTTAGTGCGGATCTGGGTGGGAACCCGGTGCCACACGGGCTCGCCGATTCTGCTACTGGATTCCTCCTTCTTCTAGCTTCCTGGGGTTGTGGAACCTCAAAGGGAATCCGATTCCTCCGGCGGTGGGTGCAGTTCAGGTGTTGCGATGATGACCCACCTTGATAAAATAATGACCCGGAGGTGTTTGCATAAACCACGGGGGGTGATCGCATCCGTCACGGTGAAAGAGCTCGGTAAAAGAATCGCTCCCGACGGCACCTCCTCTAATCCCACACCGATGTCGGCCTCACGATCGGTGGCTAAAAGGAGTTGTCGGGAACGGACTCGAACCCGCCATGGATTCCAACCTGGGGGGGACTAGAAAAAGGAAACATATATGGGTTAGGAGGATACATGTAAGGGGTGGCACGCACCGGCATAAACTGTGGACGCCTGTGTTATCGGTGTTGTCGGTTGAACCGACGGGCCCGGTGATTGTATAGGCACCTGTTGATGGGCATTGTGGATCGTAGCGCTTGTTCTTGGGCCCGTCTCATCACCCCTTCTCCTTGAATGTAAAGGGGCTCGACGTTCCCTTCGCTCGCGAATTTGCCGTCGCCTCTCTTCAGCCGACAACAGATACGGCTTGCCATGGATTCTAAACCATGGCATGTACTCCAAGACGCACGCTAACTCAGAACTACGATCGGTTCCGGTTAGGTAAAAAGTCATACCGGTTCTCCCATCGCCTCGATATGTTCGACCAAAATATTGGCCAATCCGTGTGCCGCCAGTAAGTCCACACTGTGCTCATCATCGAGCACCTTAAAAGCCATGGGAATTGGTGCCGGCATCCAAATTTTGCGAACCCGATCCGTGGTGCATCTCCACGATCGCGTAGGTGATTAGCGGGACCTTAACGTGCCAGCTGATTCGGATTTTGGAGGAACTCCCGAATTCTCGCCCAATTTTGGGATCCTCGTGACGTGTCCATTGAAACTATATTAACATTACCAAAATATTAGTTATATACATAAATACTAAATTATAATAACGAAATTGACACTTACTTGTGATTCAATAGTTGTTCCAATAGGAGCAGTATATCCTCAAGCGAGTCGGTATTCCAACATGACTTCTCGGATGGTTCCACCTAATTAAATAAACTTTTAGCATGCAATTATACTATAAATCTACGACATAATTGTAAAATATAATATTAAATTTACCTCGTTATCAATGGGAATGAATATGGCTGGTCGAGTCGGGGACGTAAAAATGGAAATCGAAACCATGCCCATGATCGCAGAGTGATGGGCAACCTCCGATTTTGCTTTATTAAGCATCGTCGCTCAAGACATCTCCCAGTACAACCTCGATAAGACGGCGGACCCTAACTCAATTCACCGTTTACGCTCGAAATCAACAAGTTTCAGGAGCCATCTCGTGGACGAGGTTTCAGAGATGTCCGCATCGATAGCCTCCAATTATTCAAGTATGTATGCCGTGCATACCGTATTGAGTAAATAAATTTTTGAAAAAAAGCCCTTTTTTAAAAAAAAATATTAGATTAAGTGTAGCAGCTGTTAGTTAAAAAAAAAGCAATATTACATTATTTAAGAATAAATTATAAATAGATTATAAATCTATACATAAGTGGCACCAAAAAAATAAAAATATATTGGGAATAATTGGAAGAATTTTGCTATAAATAAGTTGAAAATGCTTTAAAAATGAATCTAATCCATTAATTTTTGAAAAAAAAGTCTAATTTAATAATTTGTGTATTTTTAAGAAATTGTCTAAAAATTACTATGATTAGAATTAAATTTTATTTAAAAAGTTAGAGTTGGATTGGGTGATTTTAAATGAGTGGAAGTAGGGGGATTTAGTAATTAATTATGTGTAAAAATAGGTTGGTTAATTAAATAAGTTGGTGTTTGCAGTTGTAGAAGGCTGCTTTTTGTTTTCACATTGTGGGTTACAGTGGGGGCGGTGGGAAAGATAAGGGCATAATTAAAGGGTAGACATTGATCTTCCACAAACAGTTTAAGAAAAGAGAGAGGATTAAAAAATTGTGCTGTTTTTTGGGGTGGGGGGTGTCTTGATTATCAATAAAAAAAAGCCAGATTTGTTGCCCTTTGAGTGCAGGTTAAAGATGGATGCCGTTTTGGTCTTGGGATAACCCTAAACCTTGAGCCTAAAAAACTGCTTTGCCTAGGTCTTGTTTTTCCCACAAGGGACAATTTTTGAGATTTTTGTTTTATTTTCTTATATATATATTATTTTTTTATAAAACGACCTCTCCCGGCCCTCTTAATTGTAAATTTGAACAAATTCATCTCTCAAAATTAATTTTGAAAATGAAAACTAAAGATAATTAATTCTATTGTTAACATCATTAAATGTACATGAATTTAATTGTTATAATAATAAATTTAACCCTTAAAATTTATATTTTTATTAATTTGATCCTAAATTAACAAATTTATACTACAATATTTATGTAAATGCGTAAATATTGAAATTGAATTGTTAAATTTTTAAATTAAAGCCAAAATTACAAAATATATAAACATCGAACACTAAATTTGTTACTATACTAATCAAAATTATGTACAGTTGATGAAACCATTAACACTATGATTAATTCTCTTTAGTTATTCACTTTTGAAATTGACATAGATTAAATTACTCTAATATTTTTATTAGGGATTAGTTTACTCAATTTTAAAATTGAAAGGTACTAAAAAGTCATTTACTTATTTTTATCTCGATTTTTTTTTAATTTGACATATTTTTAAAACACGATGTCACATATACGATATGTAGTTGAACAAATACTATATTTTTGGCTTAATGTACACTTTAGTCCTTAAATTATATCGTTTTTTCACTTTGGTTCTTGAAGTTTTTTTTTGGCCCACTTCAAGCTTTAACGTTATCAGACATTCCCAATTCAATCATTTGGACATTAAAAAATTCAATCACTCAATCATATGTTGCCAAGTGCCATACAATGGCATTACTGTTACACCATCATCAAGAAAAACCTTTAAAATTACAAAAATATACAAAAAATATTTTAAAATTACAAAATTATTAAAAATACAAAATTTACAAATTTACAAAAAATTATAGAAATATAAAAACTTAAATTTGCTAAAAATTTTAAAAGATATATTAGAAATTTTAATATTTTTAAAATTTTATAAATCACATTTATTAAAGCTTGAGCATGGAATCATTGTCTCTTAGAAGAATATCACCTATGATAATTGTTTTATAATTCAATCAATCAAACTTATAATTGGTAGATCTTTTTATGTCATAAATTTGGACAAAGTTTTTTTCAAATTATTTAAATAATAAAATTAATTTTATTTCAAGAGACAACGATCTCATGTTCAAGTTCTAGTAAACATGATTTATAAATTTTTTAAAATATTAAACTTCCTAATTTTTTAAAATTTTAGTAAATCTTAAAATTTTCATATTTTATAATTTTTTGTAATTTTATAAGTTTTTCTATTTTAATATTTTGTAATTTTAATATTTTGTAATTTTAAATATTTTGTAATTTTTAATATGTATTTTTTATTTTTTGTAATTTTTAATATTTATTTTCTATTTCAATAGTTTTAATGTTTTCTGTATTTTTAATTTTATATTTTTTCCTATTTCTTAATAATTTTAAATAATTTTTTATATTTTTATATTTTTAAATTTTTTAATAACGTTAGGGACTGAACTAAAATATCTGATAACGTTAGGGACTAAAATGTGCATTAATCATATACTTTTTAAGGAAACTTTTGAAGCTTTTTTTTAAAAAAGTTGTCTAATTATCTAAAATTATATATATATATATAAAGTCTTTAAATATTTTAAAATAATGGATAACTCAAAATATAAAATTTAACAAGTAAAAGGAATTAGAAATAAGCAATTTATAGTAAAAAATTAAAATTGCAAAAAAACTGACTTCTGTTTTTGTTTGAAGAGATATCAATGGTAAATATTGAACTCCTGCATCCTCATGAACTATGAGTAAAGATTAAATGTAGTGATCTTCTTCTTGTTTTTTAATGAGCAAGAAAAAGACGCATAAAATGGGGAACCCAAATTCAAAAAGAAAGACCCACACCACAAAGCACTGCAAACATAGATATTCCACACCAAAAGTAGTGGGAAGTTAAAGGGCAAAAGATTGAAAATGGTGAAAGGGAGGTTTATTTTCCCTCCTATTTCACTCACTGGACCTTCTTCTTTTTCTTATACTTTTCTTCTTTCAAATCACAACTTTTGCAGTAGACTTTCTTGCTTCAAGACTTTGAGCCTTTCTAATTCAGCTTAGAGCCATGAAGATGCCGCTCCACTATGCTGTAATCACGGGCATCTGATTCTCCATCCCTCTTTAACCCTTTTTTTTTTTTTTGAATTTTTTTCCCATTCACTCACTACACCAAAATAAACTTTTAGCAGCGTTTTTTTTTTGCCTTTAGCGTTTATAAGCGCCACTAAAAGTATTTGTGGCGCTTTTAGAAACGCCGCTAAATCAAACGCCATAAAATTTAACAAATTTATGAGAAAAAAAATACCACTAAAGGTCATGGCTTTTAGCGGCGTTTGTGAAAAAAACGCCGCTAAAAGACATGACTTTTCGCGACGCTTTCCCAAAAACGCCGCTAAAGCCCATGACTTTTAGCGGCGCTTTCCAAAAAAACGCCGCTAAAGGCCATGACCTTTAGCGGCTCTTTTCTCACAAACACCGTTAAAGGCCATGACCTTTTGCGGCGCTTTTCCAACAAACGCCGCTTCAAGACCATGACCTTTAGCGGCGCTTCTCCCACAAACGCCGCTAAATATAGTGATTCAAAACGCCGCTAATTTGTACAGATTTGCATTGTTCATTTTGTTTAATATCAGACCCCTCCTACACTAAAACCAACCAATAACAACAAATATAGTATATAATTCCAACCCAAAACAACAAATGTAGCATAAAAATCACACCAAATGCATTAATTCTAAATGATATTTAAAAATGAATAAAAGATATATGATATAAAGTAATGAATGAATTATAACTGAAAATATTCTTACAATAATGTTAATTGTAACAATGTTAAAAATCATCTTACAACAAGAAAACAAATGTCTAAGATGGCGGCCTCTGATCATTGGAACAACTTCATCATAGTCTCAAGTCAGAATGGAGTTCTTCATACTTTCGCTCGCTCGCGCCTCCGCCGCCTCCGCTCTAAGTTGAGCAATATGCTCCGCTCTCTCGATGCTGCCTCCTCTCTAAGTTGAGAAATTTTCTCAACTGTGCTCGCTTCCATCTGAGCTATCTGGTCTTTTAGTCTCTGAACTTCAGCAAGAGATTGACTCCGGAAGGCATGTATTGCTAGGAGCTTGATCCAAAATATTGGGTCGGGGTAACACAATATCCTTGACATCGAACCCGACCATACCTTTTAAGACTTAAAACATTAGTGATAATTCTGTTATAAATATGCTCAAGATGAACAGAACTATCAATCGAAGCCGTCGTACCTTTCAGGACCCAAAACATCAGACTATCAGACGAAGCAACCTCTTCATACTCCGCCTTCTTCTCCTTTAGTTTATCCTAATAAATCAATGAAAGAGTTAGAAACGAAATATATAATAAAAGGAATGCAACATAACTTAAAATTATAAATTTAAAACTCCAAATGATGAATTAAACTATTGTAATTAAACATTATAAATATTTATAATAAATCAAATTTTATTAAGTAAATATACTAAAATTTCTGTAGCTTCGGATGTCATCGGAGATCCATCCTTCTTCCTATGCGTAATGTCAAAAAGTTGAAGGCGTCCAACTTTTTGACCAGACGAAGCTTCCTACATTATAGCAGAAAAAATATAATTTAATAGTATAAAGTCATTAATATTTGAAAGAAATAATAAATTATAATACCTCGGCCTTAGCTACACAAGCAAAACTTCGAACACATGGGTAATGCGTGAATTTTTGCTTCTGTCTACCGCTTGTTCCAACTCTCTCACCGTCCTACATAATGGAATTTGAATTATGTATATAATAAATACTATAAATTGAAAAATTTATAAGACGTTAAAAGTACTTAATACCTCTCCTTTCTTTGAATTCCAGAATCTAACTTGATCTTCCCATTGGTACCTCAACATTCCCGATGGAACATTTCTTAATTTTTCGTCGAGGCTTATGTCTTTCTTAAAATATTATTTTTTCAGCGTGCTTTTATTGTCTCTCCATTTTTACCCAATGTCTTCTTAACATAGTCATCGGAGACCTTTAAAGCAAATATCTCCTAAACAAAAATAGTTTAAAAAGTTAATATAAACGAAAGTTAAATCAAAGTATTATAAATTACATTCACGTTTTATTACCTTAATATTTTTGAGAGCCTAATTTTTGTTGGCAACAGGCATGTGATGCCATGATTCGTAATTAATGGGCAACATATTGGCATTTCGTGCTATAATGCCCAAATAGCCTGCTAACAGTCGAGCTTCAGATCCAACAGACTGGCCATGATTGTTTCTCCTTACTTTAACACGCTCGACAGGCTCTAAGTAGTATAAATCTTTAAGCAATGGAGGTCCCCGACCTCTGCGCGTCCCACCACCTTCAGCTGAAAAATGATATATTATTATATTAAAATTAAAAAATAAATCAATAATAAAATTCAACATGCATGTAAAATAAACTTAACATCACTTTGAAATTCTGCAGGCTCGTCATCTATGTCCGGCAGAGTAGAAGATCCAACAACTGTTTCCTGTTCATTATTTGCTTCTTCTGAATTTGGAGTATCGTGGACAATACTTAAATCTCGTAATCGTCTTCTAGGCACTTTTCCTACAATGCACATGAAATAGTTCAAAATTTTAGTAACAAATAACAATAATAATAGTACATTTAAAATAGTTAAATTATATAACATGACCAACATTAAAATTATAACATTACATATAAATAATAAATCGTAAAATCTTACTAAATCATATTTCGTAAATATCTTCGTCCACATCCTGACGAACCCATTGAAATGTTAACTAGTACTAGGAATATTTTCATTTAAGTTTTGTTCTAGAAAAGGCAAAGTTTCTGATCTTTCAACTATGTCATCTCTACTTCCACTGCCAATGTCGAACAAGTCTCTAGGGGTGTTTCAAAGTACAATGTATCGACCATCATCAGTTGGATCTTCGAAGTAAAAAACTTGTTTAACTTGAGAAGAAAACACATACGGCTCGTCTATCAGTTGTTCTCCAGTGTGAATCAATCGAGAGAAATTCACCATTGTAAAGCCATATTGATCGTTTTAATTCATGAGCAGTATTCACATCACCTAATCACCTCGAAATAAGACAACTTTGCATTTTCCGTAATAATCCAACTCAATGATGTCAGAAATAAGTCCGTAATACTCCAGATTCCCCTCGACAGGATTACTGTCCCTAGCACTAGCTTAACTTGTAATTGAAGAATTAACAACAATTCCACAATTTGGGTTCTCCTCAATCTCTCACGATACCTTGTATGAAATCTGTATCCATTGATGAAGAAGGCACTATATCTTTTCACTATTCTATTTGGACCCTGTGAAAGCCATTTAACTTCGTCATTTACTTCATTTCGACTCCAAACCTATTGAATCGAAAGTAAATTGAGTAATTATAAATGTTATGAGAAAACATTATTACTTCTCAATGAAAACTTAAATTGCATACCATTTGGCTTAACCATTCATGGAATGATTCTGTGAACAACTTATTAATTTCTCGTCGATTTAATCTTCGAGATCGTGAACGAGCTTTCAATATTTGTTTGTACTCACTATGGTAAAAAAAGTTTTACTTTGTTAGAAGACAAACAAATCATAATTGATGAGTATTTATCAAATTCTAGAACTTACTTTTGAAATGGTTCCATTGAATCGTGATGAAAAAGAACGTATTGATGTGCTTGGACCCACGATCTATCGTCTAATTCTGTAATTTTGAATTTGTCGATCGGTTCTCCGAAACTTTGAAATAAATAAGTTTCGGCCAAGTTATGATCTGTGAGCCCAGTATTTCTACTTGGTCTGTTCATTCTTGTTTCAACATCTTCCAAATACCTCAAACAAAAAGTCATACATTCCTCTGCCAAGTAGCCCTCGGTAATTGATCCTTCCGGATAACGCTTATTGTGACAGTAAGACTTCAATTTGGATAGGAACCTAAACATGATATATAACATTATCAAAAGTTGCAACTAAAGGCATTGAGGTGAATGAAGGAATAATTTGCAAATAAAGTAAGACCTTTCAATGGGATACATCCATCGATAGAAAACGGGTCCACCAAGTATTGCTTCATGCGGGAGATGAATTAACAAGTGCACCATAATAGTGAAGAAGGAAGGCGAGAAGATCTTCTCTAGATTGCATAAAGTCAATGCGGCTCGATCTTGTAGTGTCTCAAGCTCTTGAACATTCAAAACTTTACCACAAATACCTTTCATTATATTTAACAGTTCAATTACACAAGCCATCACCTTTTTCGACATACAAGACTTCATAGCAACTGACAGTAAGTCTTGCATCAAGATGTGATAGTTATACGATTTTAAGCCATATAGTCTTCGATCGTTAAGACTCACACATCGCGATATATTTGATGCATACGCATCCGGACCTTTATATCCTTCAACACCATACAAAACACTTCTTTCTCCGTCTTCGACATTGAAAAAATAGCAGGCGACAACTAATATTTCATATTCGGAAGTGCTGGGGATGAAGCTCACGCCGAATTCCCATGTGGACTAAATCAAGTCGACTCTGAAGATTATCTTTCGATTTTCCATCGACATTCAAAATAGTCCCAATGATGTTCTCGCAGAAATTTTTCTCAATGTGCATGACATCAAGATTATGGCATAAAATCTGATGCTCCCAATAAGTCAACTAAAAAAAATACTTCTTTTTTTCCACAAGTCCGCCTCATTAGGATCATCCTCTTCATCAGATTCATCCCTAGATCTTCTATTTCTTTGCGGGTTGGCCGGTTGATTCATCTTCCCATAAATGAAATTTATATCTTTCAACATTAAGAATATTTTGGATCCACCGGTCTGCGAAGAAGCTTCTCTGAACTCTTCAGTATCGTCAAACTGAGCACTCTAAAATCTAAATCTATGATTTTTCGGTAACCACCAACGATGCCCCATGTAAGAGAACTTCTTCCCATTATATAACCATCGCGAACATGTCCACAAGCAAAGACAACACGGACAAGCATAATGTCCCTTAGTACTCCAACCAGATAAATTAGCATAAGCCGAGAAGTCATTAATAGTTCACATTAAAGCCGCACGTAAATTAAAGTTCTCTTTTCTCATTGCATCGTATGTCTAAACACCAGCCCATAGTTATTTTAACTCTTCAATAAGTGGCTGCAAATAGACATCAATATCATTCCCGGGCCCTTTCTCTCCAAGTATAATCATAGACAAGATAAAAGATGATTGTTTCATGCAAACCCATGGAGGCAAATTGTAGGGAACAAGCACCACAGGCCAAGTACTGTACGTTGTGCTCATGAGTTTGTAAGGGTTAAATCCATCGAATGCTAGCCCAAGCCTCACATTCCGAGGATCGCTTGCAAAGGTTGGAAATTTGAAGTCAAATATTTCCAAGCTAAACAATCTGCAGGATGCCTTAACAATCCATCATCGGTTCATCCATCACGATGCCACGTCATTGATTCTGCTATCTTCGACGACATGAAAAGTCATTGAAGCCTTGGTATTAGCGGAAAATACCGCAAAATCTTAACTGGCTGCTTCCTTAATTGTGTATCGTGATCTTCCTCGTTACCATCCTCTGTATTTCTATTAATCTAATGGGATTGACCGTATACATGATAGCACTATTGGTTTATCCGGTCGCCCCAATACAACATGCAATCATTTGGGCAACTATGAATTTTGTTGTAGCCAATTCCCAAATCCTTTATCAGCTTCTTCATGTCTTTGGAAGATTGAGGGATTTTCGTAAATGAGAACATTTCTTGCAAAAACTCTAACAACATTGTTAACGAGTTTTCGGTCCATCCTCCCAAACATTTCAAGTGAAAAAGACGAATACAGAAAGACAGTTTGGAAATTTTTGATCCCCCATATAGTTCTTCATTCATTTCACCAAGTAACGTGTAGAACCTTGCCGCTTCTTTATTTGGCTGTTCATCAGGTACACTTTTTCCCCCTTTGGTGAAAGTATTTCCACCAAAATTATAATCATCGGTTGCACCCAAGCCAGGTGGAAATGACCCGAAACCATCATTGTGCATATTAAAAGCATCCCGCAACATGCCTTCCATGTTATCATCTCTAACATTCTTATTGTAAGCACTATGAGGATAACCCAGATTCATCGATGAAGATGCTCCACTAGATGTACACTCTCCATGAAAAATCCATTTTTTGTACCCCCGAACAAAGCCATCAACAACTAGATGTTCGTAGACAACTTCACGATAATGTCAATTAATATTGCAACACTTCTTACACGGGCAAAGAATCATATTCTCCTGGCTTGCATTTTGAAATGCGAAATTCAGAAAAGTTTCTACTCCATTTCGATAGTCATTGCTTACCCTTGACAATTTCATCCAAGTCCTATCCATTTCGTAGTTCTTGAAATCTAAAGTTGACAATAAATTACACGGCTAAATTGTTAATTTATAATTTATGTAAGTACTGATATGATCACATATATAACTGAGTACTATGTAAGTTATGTAGATTATGTAAGTTATGAAGTTTGATCTTAAAATTATATAAGTTATGAAATTTGATCTTAAACTTATGTAAGTTATGAAATTTGATCTTAAAATTAAGTAATTTATGTATTCTTTAAGATTCATCATACGTGGCATTGTTACACCTAGGGAGGATCCATATCTTACCTAACAGTAAGATATAAGGCAACCCGTCAGGTTTCCAGCCTATATACTTTGAATCTTTTTTTTTTATCTATACAAGTATTATGTAAGTTATGTATTATGTAAGTTATGTATTATGTAAGTTAGATAATTTTATGTAAGTGTATTATGTAAGTTAGATAATTTTATGTAAGTTATGTATTATGTATTACGTAAGTTAAATAATTTGATGAAAGCTATGTAAGTTATGTAAGTTATTTATTATGTAAGTTAAATAATTTTATGTAAGTTATGTATTATGTATTATGTAAGTCAAATAATTTGATGAAAGCTATGTAAGTTATGTAAGTTATTTATTATGTAAGTTATGTAAGTTATGTATTATATGTTTTTTATAATTGAAATTTGGTGTGATGTTGTTAAATTTAAATAGTTTTTAAATTACTTCTTTTAAAAAAGAATTTATTTTCTATATTAAAACATATTTAAATAATGATCAATATTAATATTATATTTATAACAAAATATTTATAAGTTTTTAAATTTAAAAGTTTTAAATTACTTCTTTTAAAAATAATTTATTTTTATAATAAAACGTATTCAAATAATGATCAATATTTATTATTATATTTATAACAAAATATTATTAATATTTTGGAAAAATTGAAAATATTAAATATTAAAATCAAACACTAATATAAAAAATTAGTAATTAGTAATTAGTAATAACTTTTATATTTTGTTTATGTTATTTTTTATATCGTATCGTACCTTAAATTTTAAAAAATAATACACGGGAGCTTGTCAAAAATCTAAGCGGCATGATTAGACAACAATTTGGAGGTTCTTCAAACATTATTAATAATAAACAGCAATAATAAACAGCAATTTAGACAGAAAATCTTTGAATCTTTTTCTTTTTTGGACAGCAATAGAACAAACAGCATATATACCGACCAAGCAGTATAATAAACAGCAATTTGGACAGCAATTTGGACAAATCTATCATGATATAACTGTTACTGATCTGAAATTTAAACTAAAACGTACCTTAATAATTTCAACAATATAGTCTACTCCACTCTCACCAAGAAACAAGGGCTGCAGTCAGAAACACAAAAGATTAATAATCTTGACTAACAGCTTGGATATCTAATGTTTTTCTATGAAATGAATATAAATCAACAAAATGAATATAAATAAGAATAATAATGATTTCATACATTAAGTTATTACCACCAAATCCAATCCAACGATTTGGGAGCAAGAGGAAGCAAGAATCGAGATACAATCAACATATGAATTAACAAATGCTATTGATTAATTACAAAATGCTATTTACTAAAACAAATACTCACATTCTTTGACCGAAAGAAAAATAGTCAATTCAAGAGTCGATCTAAGTCCTCTTCAATTCTACTCACTTTCAAAGTACGGATACCTTTCTCGATACAAATCAGAACAAATACATATGAAATTTATTAAAACAAAAGTCTATTCACATACATTATTATACACTAGTATGAAATTTTATACAAATATATGTATATGTATTACATATATTCAAATTAGTATTCTTATTTTATATTGACCTAACTAGAAAAATGAGCGTGAACAACTTTTATTGTTTGTAATAATAATTAATCCCTTTCTAAAGATATTTTAAATATATTTCGTTTTCATAGATAGAAATTAAATTCCAATCTTTTTAAGATAAATAATCATCATACTATACCTCATGTTTTGGATTCCCAGTACAAACATTATTTATTTATACATTTATTTGATGGATGTCGAAAGTGTAAAGCAAATTGGGTAGAAATTGTTTGTCTTGAAGTTTTATTGAATCCAAAGAATGAATAACATAAATTGCTAACTCTCACACTTATCCCATAACAGAGTCAAAACGAGAGATTATCCATATTAATTAATTAAGCAAGTATATTTTTGAAAGTTCTTTAACAAAACAAATTTATATGCACCAATACTAATTAATATCAACCAACAATGATACTAGTCGGTAAAAAAAAAAAAAAACAAGACTTGTATCATTTAGGTTTACCTCAATTAGTACATACACAATTTGAACGAGCGACTTATGGTACCAAACACCGAGTTCTGAGGATAAAACCTTATATGCGACATCAAAACAAACATGCCATTGAAGTAGTAACTCAAAACAAGTTCCCAAAAATAAATTACTTAACAACAGGATAAAAGCGACTCACCATCTGTAACACCAATTTTCAAACAATCATAAAGGACCACTAATATGAACAAAACAGACTTGGAAATGGGTATGTGAAATGGATAAAAGCGACCAACAAATAATTTAAAGGCATTAATCAATAAATAGAAAAGGATAACAAATCAATAGATTAATGGGCCTTTGGACTATGCAAAAATGGAACTGAATCGGGTTGAGTGATGTAGGCTCTCCTCCATAGTACTGTTCCTATCTATATGCGTAACCTAAATAAATGATGAACAACACCAAATGAAATGAACAAACAAAAAAGTAATATAATAAATATCTAACACCATTTTGTAATTTTCCAAAAAGAGCGAAACAAAAGACACTTTCTACTTTGAAATCAACGTTATAGGATAAACAAGTTGCATTTCCTTTCTCAAGTAAAGCATTTAGGAAAACCAAGCTTATCTAGAAGACTCACTTTACCTTAGCACAAACGTTTTTAAGAGTTACATAGTGCAAGCAATTGGGGATAGTTAGACGATAAAGAGATTTTACTCAAAAAAAGAATAGTCAAAATTCGAGTTTCTATGGCATCCCTTGATTAGATTAAACTAATTTATTTCAAAGATAATTGCATCGTTGCGACCATCATTTACGGGAGGATTAAAATCGGAGCATAAAAGACATAAAGCAAACCAAGACTAAACCACTATACTTCTACTTGATACCACAAGTATATCAAACATAAAGGAAATAAAACCAACCAGAATTGTTTTGTTGAAAACAATACACTTCTCTTCTCCTAATTCTTGTAGAAGGGCAACCAAATACAGTGGCCTCGGTTCGATTCACAAATCTGCAGAGTACATAGAAATTTAATAAAACCAGGAAAAAAAAATAGGCACCTAAATTTCAAAAAATTTCATAAATCAAAGAAGTAAAAAGGATAGCACATGACTTGCTAAAACTTGTAACACATTTGGTTATCGTCTTGACATTTCACAACAAACTGATGAAGAACTTTAAGTGAGCTTTGGCCAAAGGAAAGCAATTAAGATTCAACTTTCCTTGCAATTAAGTTTAAACCCCAAAATTTAATCAAGCTCGAAATAAAATAACTTGACAATGTTTGAGATCAATAGGTTGTTTAGTCTCAAAACTAACAGTATAAAAGACTTACCCGTCGGTCGATGGAGACAGAGACTCGCGACGAGGCAGATGGAGGCGAACTCGATGGCATAATGGACAACCGAGGGCGAAGCAGGAGATGGTCAGATTCAATTAGAGATTCTGATTTTTTGGGAAATTAGGGATTGAGAAAATAGGTGAAGACTTAGGCCTTTCCTGAATAAAAACTGACTAAAACCAAACACAAATAAAGCGCCGTTTTGCTAAAAAATTCTTAAACTTTGCGGCGTTTTTTACAAAGCGCCACTATTGCTTACTTATAGGCGCTTTTACCTAAAGCACTAAAACTTTAACCTAAAATTAGTTTTTTTGATTTTAATTATAATATTTTCTTACAATACTTCACTTTTTACAAATTTTTAAATTTTATTATACATAAAGTTTACCTATCGATAATTTAATATATAAATAATTTAAAACATACTGATAATTTTAATATATTAAAATTAAAATTATCTCTTTTACCATTATATAATAAATTATTTAATATATAATTTAAAAATAATAAGTCATACACCCAAAAAACTTTAAAAGTATTTTAAAAAATAGTATTTTAATTTTTCATTTTAACATATATTTTTTAATGTTAGTAGTTCTAAATTTTTCTATGTGTCATTAATTTTTTAAAAATTAAATTACAAATAAATTTTATTTTAATTAATATAAAGAAATCACCTAATTAATAGATCAAATAGTTTAAATTCAAACCCTAAGTCGGCCCCAAAATCCCTAAAACCCTAAATTCATAAACTTAAAATTCATAAATCCTAAACCCTAAACCCTAACCCTTAAACTCGTAACCCTAAACACAGCTCCCTAAAATCTAAGCTGTAACCAATCATAAACATGATACCCTAAACTGTAAAACCTTATAATCCGATACCCTACACACTGAACACTAAACCTTAATCCCTAAAGCCCATAAACCCTACAACCTACCTTACCCCCTACACTCTAAACCTTAAAACCTAAAACCCTAAATACATAACAACGAACTTTAAACACTACACCACCATAAACACTGAAACCTTAAATCATAAACCATTATAAACCTATAAACAGGAAACCTTAAATTAACGATAAACTACAAACCATTAATACCCTAAACTATAAACATTAAACCGTAAACCCTCTGACCTACATCTTACACCCTAGATCGTAAACACTAAACCCTTAACACTAGGTCAAAAAATCTTAAAAACTAAATGTAAATTAAAATTGAATTATTATACAGAGATCAAAACAGTTTTTTTTTTTGAAATAAGGTTTCAATAAGAGTAACCTTTAGTGGCGTTTTAAAAAAAATGCCGGTAATGCTTGCATTTAACGGCGTTTTTCTACCAAAAGCGCCACAATTGTTCCATTTTCAGCGGTGTTTTTACCAAAAACGCCACTAAGTTTCTTAAAAATTTTTATGCTGTAATTAAAACGAGGACATTTTGTGTTGAAATAAAAAATTTATATTCGTGTTTTTTAAAAAACGCCACTAATATTTTACATTTTTTAGCTGTTATTAAAACGAAGATGTTTTGTTTTGAAATAAAAAAATATATTTGCGGCGTTTCTAAATAAAACGCCACTAAAAGTGCATCTTTTGCTACGTTTTTTAAAAAACGCCACTAATTTTTACATTTTATGTTTGTTATTAAAACGAAGACGTTTTCTTCGAAATAAAAAATATAGTTGCGCGCTTTTTAAGTAAAACGCCACTAAAAGTGCATATTTTATGCTTTTAAAAAAACGCCATTAACCTTTTACATTTTTTATAGTGCAATAAAAAAGAAGACGATTTGTGTTGAAATAAAAAAATATTTTTGCGGCGTTTTTTAGTAAAATGCCACTAATTTTTTACATTTTTTATGCTGTTATTAAAACGAAGACGTTTTCTTCTGAAATAAAAAAATATATTTGCGGTGTTTTTTAGTAAAACGCCACTATAAGTGAATCTTTTGCGGCGTTTTGAATAAAAACGCCACTAATTTTTACATTTTTTATGCTGTTATTAAAACGAAGACGTTTTGTTCTGAAATAAAAAAATATTTTTGCGGCGTTTTTAAATCAAATGCCACTAAAATTACATCTTTTGCGCCATTTTTATTACAAAACTCCACTAATTTTTTACATTTTTTATAGTGCAATTAAAACGACGACGTTTTGTGTTGAAATTAAAAATTATTTTTGTGGCGTGTTAGTGAAAAACGCTACTAAAATTGCATCTTTTGCGGCGTTTTTTTTGTAAAAACGCCACTAAGCTTTTGCATTTTTTTATGATGTTATTAAAACGAAGTGGTTTTGTTCTGAAATAAAAAAAATTTTTTGCGGCGTTTTTAAACAAAACGCCACTAAAAGTGCATCTTTTGCGGTGTTTTTAATAAAAAACGCCACTAATTTTTTACATTTTTTATAGTGCAATTATAACGACGACGTTTTTGTTGAAATTAAAAATTATTTTTGTGGCGTTTTAGTGAAAAAGGCCGCTAAAAGTACATCTTTTGTGGCTTTTTTATAAAAAAGCCACTAAGCTTTTACATTTTTTATGCTGTTATTAAAACGAAGTCGTTTTATTTTAGAAATTAAAATTTTTTGCGGCATTTATGGCCTAAGCACCGCTGTTTTGTATCTTTAGCGGCGTTTTTTTGAAAAAAAGCCGTTGTAGATCATTCTTTTGCGGCATTTTCTTCTTAGCGTCGCTGAAGTCTATGTTTTGCGGCGTTTTTGTTTAAAACGCCACTAAAAATGCCGTTAATAATCTATTTTGCTGTATTAACTTTTAACCCTCTTCCACAATTGGAGATTCTTTTACAGTAAAAGTCAGGATTGCATTTTACCTCTTATACTAAAAAATAGACAAATTAGTTTCTATTCATTAGAACAATGAGTAAATAGATCTTTCTATTAAAAATTTCATTTATTCGTACAATTAAAAACTAGTCATTATATGTTAGAATGAGGTACACATGGCACGTTACAAATAACTATTTGGTTATTAACGTCAATCATCCATTTTTACTAGAAAGAACCAATTTGCTATTTAATTTAACGTGCAGTGATTAATTTACTTTTTTTTTTTTTAATAAAGGCGTCAAATGCATTCTAATAACTCCTAGTACAAAGACCTCCATGGTACTTTTATCAGAATATAGATGATAATTTGTATTATTAATTTTGCATTTTAATTTGATCATTTTAGTATGGTGCATTTTGAATTTTAAAATTTTAATTATAACTAGTGTTAGAGTATGTTAATTCAAAAGTTTTATGTATCAAATATATTATCACATATGTAATGTCACGTTAATTTATTATTTTCATAAAATGCTAAAAAAAACATGTCATTACAATTAATGAAATTAAAAATATATATAAAAACTAAGAATATCAAATTTAAGAATATAAGCTATATTCACAACTTATATAGATCGAAGACTAAAAGTAAAGATTTACCTAATAAGACTAAAATCTTGAAATATGAAATTGAAGTAAATAAACTCCAACTTAGGTATGTTATAGATAGGGTGAGTAAAACTCGATTTGATTCGAAAAAAAATTAATTTTTGAGTTAATCGAATTGAGTTATCCGAGTTAATTATTTGAGTAAACTCGAATAAGTAATTCAAGTTTCGAGTTCGAATTGAATTGAATTTTACAATTTGAATAATTCGAATAATTTGAATAACAAATTGGTATAAATAACTTTTTGGTTTGAAAATGAACAAATTGATCTCTCTCAACAAAAATACAAAAAATAAAATAATTTTTAAAATTAAAAATATTTATAAAAATTCAAAATTTTATATTTTTGAAAATTCTAAAATTTTCAAAAAATTCTAAAAACATATATAAAAAGTTAGAAAATTAAAAAATTAGAATAATAATTTTAGGACCTAAATAAGTTAAGTAATGATTCAAGTTTATCATACTAAATTATTATTTTACTTTGAAAAAGTTTATAAATATATATGGTTTCAAATTTACATGCTTTGACATGGAATTAGTTATCTGTAACAAGATTTAAAATTAACATGTTTAATTTTTTAATTTAACTCGAATAATTTTACTCGATTCGATATGACTTAACATGAATTTCGTTTCACTTGAATCAATTAAAAAAAATTTAAATCGAATTAAGATGATAAAATAAGACTTATCAATTCGATTAAGTTAAAATTTTTTAACTCGATTTGGTTTAACGTTCACCACTAACTATAAAAACTACTAAAACAAAATTTTACGTAAATAAAACTACAAAAAATTGGGGTTGAGATGTTGAGTGAAGAAGATGATTTATTTATGTATCCTCACCCACTAGCTTTAACGAGATTAAGTTGAAATAGAAATAGTGTGAATGCAAGACAAAGGACCTTAGCTAATCCAAACAATCTGATGAATAAATGAAACGACGAAGAGCGGTATAAGAATAAATAAATAAACAAATAAAAGCGGTTAACTAACAAAACGTGAAGTACACTTGTCAGGTTTTTAAAGAATTTAAGTACAACTGGGGCAAACCAGCCTACTGCTCTAAGCTATAAACAGAGGATCACAAAAGCTGCAAACAAACATTTCACCTATCTATATACGTCTCAACTCTCGACTACAATGCAATCTTTAGTCGTCTCCTGCGACATTCACTTCATACAAATATATTTATATTATTAAATATGTTAATTCAATTTATTTTGTAACTGTTACTTAATCCATGACTCAATTTTTATTTTTATTTTTAAATTTTAAAAGAGTTTTTTCGTATGGAGACCTCCCTCATTTATTAATTTAGAGATTTATAATTATAATGAATATAAAACAAATCTAAATTTGAGATTAAATTTAAAATAATCTGAATTTGAAAAATATTCAAACTCAAAATAATTTGATTTGTAATCTACTTTAATCTAATCGATTGTCATCTCTACACTTAATCATACATAGGAGTGTTCAAATAGTCGGTTCGATAAATACTCAAATTAAATTATCATTAATTGAAAATTTAAAACTCCTGATTGTTAACCAAATCGAATTTTTTTAGAAGCCTATTAATCAACTGGAATAATTTTGATGAATTCGGATGATTAACCAAGTAACCAAAATTTTATATGTTTTTTTTTTACTTTTGTTTATCTTTTAGTTTTATTTTATTTTTCAAATAATTTTAATTTTCATGGTACCTTTTTAAGCCTATTATAATAATATATATCTATTAATTTTTATATTTTGAGTTTATATAATGTTTTGGACCTATCTAATATATTGGGCTTAAAATATATTATTATTAAGGGTAAATTCTATCATTAGTCACTAAATTATGGGTAGGTTTTCGTTTTGGTCACTTAACTAAAAAAAAGTTACAATTTGATTACTAAACTATTTGAAAGTTTTCATTTAAGTCACTAAACTATTCAAAAGTTTTTATGTAAGTCATTGGGTTGTTAAGTTTTTTTTTTTAAGTTCTGCCAACAAACTCCAAGTGATGATTTGACGTTAGTATAATGGATCAGTACCCATCGACAAATAGAAGAACATACCTTAGATCCAAGTTGATCTAACGATCAGTGTTGGAGATTAGGGAAAACAAATTGTTTGGATTTTGGTAGATTTGTGATGTCCAAACCTGTTTTATGAAAAAAAAAAATTAAGCTGTAGAAGAGAAGGAGAAAGAAAGCTTTCGTTTGGTGCAGGCAGTATAAACAGAGAAAGTCATATAGCATTGATTTTAACAGTTCAATAATTTAAATGAAAACTTTCAATAGTTTAGTGACCAAATTGTAATAAATTTTAGTTAAGTGACCAAAATGAAAACTTACCCATAATTTAGTGACAAATAGTGGAGTTTACCCTATTATTAATAATTTTAATTAATCAATTAATTCGGTGAATTATCCAATTTTGAATTGAATTAACCAATAACATAAATTTAAAAAGAAAACATTTAACTGGCCCTTGACTAAATTAGATTCGATGGTCGATCATTAACTGAATTAATTTAGTTCGATCGGTTAATTTGGTTAAAACCAAAAAATGCACACCCCTAATCATACAATAATTAATTATATGATCTTAATAAAATGAATTATAAATAGTCGTACATTTAATGATCCAATTGAATTGTCTCTATACAAGTGTAATGAAATTACGTGCATTTGCATTTACCTTTATGAATGTAATCAAATGAATTATAATATTAATCATATAATCATTGATCCAATTGAATTGAACTATGTAAAATGTAATTGAATGAATATACTATCAATCATACAATTATTAACTATACGAATGTAAATGAATGAATTATATAATTAGTCAAGAATAAACCAAAATAAATAAAACAAGTGTTTATCCTTAAACAGTCCAGTTACAACATTTGGCCCAAAATCAATTTACAAAAACTCAATTACACCCCTTGACCCAAACCTAGCAGACCTAACTTACCAGACCCAACCAAGCCCGTTACACCTTAGCCCAAACTGCCTAGGTCCTAAACTACCCAACAGACCCAATACCTAAGCTTGTGACCCATTAGCCCAAGCAAATACACGGCCCAAAAGGCCCAAATCCCTGAACAGAAGACAGAATGGCCTAGGGTTTTCTAAAACCCTAGGCGCCGCAAACAGGGGCCATTCCAATCGTTCGTCGCGTCACGACTTCCGACTTCATGCTTATGATTTTATCGGCCTCCGATCACGCCATATTTAGCGCACCACCGAATCGTGCCACAGTTAGCGCGCCTGGTCATCACCGCAAGATCTCCATTTCTTCTGCACAAAAAGAAAGAAAATCGACAGCAAATATGGGCCGGTTTTTTCCTTTTTATTTTTTTTCATTTCAAGGGTTATAAAACCCCATGTAAAATCGGTAAAAAGGGGGGGACACAGATACACAAATACACACAGAAACAAGCAATAGACAGAATACAGAGAGAAAGATAGAGGCAAATACATCGAGAGTATACATAGATTAATAAAAGCAAAGGTTTTTATTATTTGTTTTTTTCTTTTTCTTTTATTTTCGAATATTTTATTTTATTTTCTTTGAAAGCTATATATAATATATATTTATAAAACTCAAAAAGAAGAAGAGAGAAACTTATTTTTGAATTTGGTGGCGGTGGTGATGGTGGCCGATGCGGTGGTTTGATGCCGGAGTGGGGACCGGATTATCGCTCAATGAGAGGATGTTTTGAAGGGCACAAACCTTTTTTTTAAAAAAAAGTGAAGGAATGAATGTTTTAGAAAAATTGGGCTTTATAGGATTGAAGAAACGATGCCATTTCATCCGGGCATTTCGAGCCAAACGACGCCAGATTATCCTGGCCGACCGATCCGACCCGCTCGACCCTAAGATCGTAGCGTTTTTCATAGGAAGGGCTAATTGCATTTTAGCCCTTCCGCTTTTTTTGGATTTATAATTAGGTTTTTTACTTTTAATTCGCCCTAGATGTTTGTTTTGTTTCAATTTAACCCTTTAGACTATTCCAAGACAGATACCGAAACGACGTCAGATAGAAGACGAGGCTTAATTGCAAAATCAGTCCCTACATTATGACGTGTTCAAATTTGGCCCTTTACACTTTTACCTTTTTTTTTTTTTCTTTCGGTTTAATTTTTATTTTTTATTCTTTGCATTTTTTTTTTATTATTTAATATTATATATGTATTAGATTATTATATTTTATTACACTAAATCATTTTATTTATTATTTTATTTTGTTAATAAATTTTTATATATTTTTTAAAAAAAGATCTTTATTTAAAATTATTATATATATATTATTATGTATTATCTTTTATATGTATTTAATTATATATTTATTATAATATTTATTTTGTATTTTTATGTATTACTTTATATATTTTATTTATCTATGTAATGCCCTTTTATTTATTTATTATTTTATGATTACTATAGTGTAGTTATTTTAGTTTTATTTTTATACTTTTAATATTTATGTTTGATAATGTATAAATACAATATTGTTACATAGTTATTGTTTAAAATATAAAAATATATTTTTGCAAAATTGATATTTTATTTAAAGGTTTTTGAAATAAGGCAATGTTTTGGTATTTAGAAATTCGGGAAATAGTGCCCTAACGTATTGGATTACGATTTTCTGTTTAGCTAAATAACTAAATACCCTTTTAACAAGTTTTATAAATCATGAGATGACTTTAATTACGAGGGTTTAAAAATGTCGTATTCTAACGTACTGGATGTGATGTTTATATTCCTTCGGAATAAAGAAATCTCAAGTTTTAAATAAAAACCTATTCTTAGGAATTCAAAGTGTTGTGCCTTAACTTATTGGGTTCGACGTTTTGAGTCTCGAGGTAGGAATTTTCTAAAATAAAGACGAACTTAATTTCAAAGTCATGAAGTGCTATACCTTAACTTATTGGGTAAAGTACTTTATTTCTTTGTGATAAGTAAGTCCTGGTTTTCTTTCTAATAAAAGGATCATATTTTCTAATTTTCTTAATTTTTAACATTAGGACATGACTTTAACGATTAGGTACCAATTTTGGGCGTTATGAGGGTGCTAACCCTTCCTCATACGTAACCAACTCCCGAACCCATTTTCTTGTTTTTTTTTTTGTGGACCAAAATTAAATGTTTTTTTTTATAAAATGTTTTACAAGGTGATCCAATCACACCTAAGTAAAAAATATTGGTGGCGACTCCCATTTTTTTTCTTTTTTAAAGTCGGTCCCAGTTTTCAAAACCTGATTTTAAAATGGTTTCGACAAGTCGTATATTTAATGATCTAATTGTATCGTTTATGTACTAGTGTAATGACATTATGTGCATACACATTTTCCTAACTGTGAACCTAATTGAATGAATTATAAAATTAATCGTACAAGTATTTATTCAATTGAATTAGTTTATGTATGAATACAATACCATTATGGTATACAGGTAATTTTAAGAGTATTTATCAATTGTATATTCCTCTAATTGTTAGTGCAATCGAATGAATTATTAGATTAATACTACAATCATTGATTCAATTAAATGAATTATATATAAATGATATTAAGGATATTGTTCAGATCAAAATGTATTTCAATTTGAATTCAAATAATTTCAAATTTAGTTTCATTTAGTTTTGATATTTTATATGTAAACTCTAAATGATATAAATTAGAAATAATGCAAATCTAAAAACATCAAAACTTGTTTAGATCTGATCCTAACTTGAGTTTGAACTAAAACTCCAATATCAATTTTGTAAATAGCACATTTAATTTATTTTTTATTTTGAAAATAAATAATCGTATAAAATCAATATCAATGGAAAATTCAACTAATTAAGATGCGAGCATAAATTTATTTGATTAAAATCGTTACATCTTAAATTCATAAAAAAATAATTTTATAATTAAAATATAATAAAAGAATAAAACCTTAGAAAGCCAACTTTAATTGTTGGCTGTCAAGGGGTTGTGCTTCTTAAAAAGTTGAATGAAGATTATGAGGGTGACCTCACCTCTCACCAAAAGACCATTAATACGTGGCAGAGCCGTAGAGGTTTTTGAAAATAATTTTAAATGTTAAAAAATATAAAAATAAAAAGGAAAAAAAATAAAAAATAAAATCTATATATAAATTTGATTTTTTTTTTTAAATTTAATTTTGAAGTAAGAGAAAATCAATGAAAAAAAGGAGTGATCCTCACACATATCATTAAAACTTCTTTGCATGGTTCATTGCCTAATGCAATTTAACTTAAAATAGTAACATGTTATTTCAAGTTTATAAATGGATGCTTCAGATTTATTTTTAAGATTCAAGTTCTCACATGGTTCACATCATTAAAGATCACACTATAGTTGATACCATCTATATGTCACGGTCCATTCGTGAGGAAAGCTACACAAAGCACTATATCAAGTTTGAAATGATGCGAGCATGAGGAAAATGATTCCAGAGGTTACTTGAGTGTTTCAAAAAACTTTAGAAGTCCAAAAAGAAGGATAGGATCATTGTAAAACCATGTAGAAAATTTTGGAAGATTTAGATTGTCCATTGAGATGACTTGTAACCGTTGGATCGAAAAGGGCTTGCTTATATAAGTTGAGGCCAGGCTCCTTTCCTCATTTGTACACAAGATAGCTTTTATTGAATAATATATTTCCACATTCTCCATATTCTCTCTTGTTCTTCTAAGTGTTCTCTTCCTTCTGTGCTTGTCTAGGTTAAATTATTTATCGAATTATTTAGAATTAAGATATAATTGATAGAATGTGTAAGTATTGAAGACTAAATATGTTATTATACCAGTTAGAAAAATGTCACATCATCACTTCCGTTAATCATTTAATGGAGAGGAACCACAATAGAAATGATCTAAAACATTAGTGACTAAATTGAAAATTTTCATAGTTGGGTAACTAAAATAGAAATACACTCATAGTTGGGTAACTAATTCTATAGTTTATGCTAAATATAATTGATTAATATATTAATAGTTTTTATATATATATATATATATATATATATATATATTGGTTGGTGAGGTAATTGGTTGATATAATGTTGTTGGTTCAGTTTTGGTTTTGAAATTAAAAACCGTTTAGACCAAATTAATCGAATTTCCTCCTATGAAATATAATATATATTTGAACCCAAACCCAATACCAACCAAATCCAAACTCAAATTAAACCTAATTTAAATTTTATTCAAAAGCCAAGGGGAAATTTTGGAAAATATGTCAATTAAAAAAATTAGGGATTTAGGTTATTTTTTGAAATTTAGGAAAATATGCTGTTAAAAGAAAGAGAGAGACAAAAACACGCCCCACAGGGGACTTTTTTTCTTCCATTTTTTAAAAGGAAAATTATTTGCAATCTGTTGGATAACGGCTAGTGACTAACGATAAATTTCTTTTTCCAACAGTTACTCTTTTTCTATATATACCCCACTTATTTTAATTTATTTTTATTTAATCTTATTCTCTCAAATCCTCTAAATCCTATTTGTCATGAATTTTCTTATGATGTGTAAGTGTGCATAATCACTAGCAAGTCATATATAGTAGTGAATGTTAGAGTTATCGTCTCTACAGAGATTGATTTTAAAACATAAATTACAAAATTAACAAATGACAACTTGGAAAGTAAATAAAAATCTAATTGAATTTAAATAAATATGCAAAGCAATTTAAAAACAGTAACACAAAATTAATAGTAATGAAATGAAGAGTCAGAATAACTATTTCCCCCTAATATGTAACTACTGATAGCAATGTTGCAACAATGCTGCGACATTATGGCAGTTTATTAATCTGAAATCGACAGTTTATAAACTTCTCTCGAAGTCACTATATTCAATCTTTTAACTAATTTAACATATGCCTATGCAAATTTAATGTCAAAAATACAATTACAAGCACCATTCCTATAGGATTATGCACGGTAACAACACATGTTTATATCATTATACATTTAAAATCAAAGGAATTAAACATGCACCATTCAAGTTTTACGTCCATTAATCACAACCTTTTGAAGATTAGCAATTAACTTAATTACCCACTAATATTGATCAGGAAATAACACGCATTAAACATGAATAACACTTGAATGAATAACCTCATATTGTAGCAAGCATCCTTAGCAAAGTACTAATAATCCCATATTAAGGTTCCATATTTATTCTAACTAATAAACGTTTAGCACATAATTGTCAAATTAAAAACAATCAAGAAAAACTCAACCATGGCTCAAGATAGCAAAAGAAAAGAAACAAAAGGTAAAGAAAAAGGTGAAGAGATGTCGAGCTGAATAAGGTAGTTCTCCTCCAGTCATTCTTCTCTCATTAGTCCTCTTCCTATCTTCTTCTTCTCTGACTTGCTTTCTTCTGAAAATTGATGTTTTGTTCTTTTTGCACTAGGCGACTCCCCCTCTTTGTTCTAAAAGTGTGATATTTATATTCCCCAAAAGATTGTGGACTAGGTCAACTCCTTTTCCTGTTCTATTTTTGTCCTTTTGTCACACCCCAAGTATTTCTTGTTCGCATTTTGGTCGGTGGACCAAGTAAACTTGGCTGTGACTTGCATATGAGCTAGTAAAGTTTGTGAGAACTGACTTATCTCACTGGCTAAGTTTCTCTTGTGGAATGTTTCGCTAGGTTCCGCCATCTTGCGGATCCTTATTCTACATTTGGAGAGCTTTTTGGTTATGAACTAGCCATTGGTGAATTCAATTGTGGCGCATAGATGTTACTTTAGAATCTGAAATCGGTAGGACACATACAAGAAAAACGTCAAGTCTTATGTAGGAAACGTGTCATTTTGCATGACACCTGTAAAGCCTCATTAATGATGTTTGATTAGTGGAATTGTAATAACCTATTTTCAGTAGTGTCGAAAACAATGGTTTTGGGACCATAATTCCAACTAGTTAGATAGAAAATATTAGTTATTTAATATTTATTAGTATTTATTAGTGTCATATTAAAATTTGGTTAAGAAATTTTAACATTTAAATAGTTAATTAAGTAAAAGGACTAAATTGTAAAAGTTGCAAATTTTAGTTTATATTATTTAAATGTGTTAAATGGCTATGGAAATGTAAATTAATGGACTTAAATGGTAAATATACCATATAGATATATAGTGGACTATTATGGACATTATTTTGTTAATTGTTAAGTAAAATTCTTAAAGGTAATATTGTAATTACATAAATTATTACACAATCAAATAGGTAAAATGCTATCATCTTTTTTATTTCTTTGTTTTAACCGAAAATCACCAAGAGAGCTTAGAGAGCATTTGGTCAAACCTTGTTCTTCATGCATGGCATGTAATTTTTACCCGTTTTTAATGATTTTTATGTTTTTGTAATTGTTTTAGCTTAATTTAGCAACCCGGGGGTTAATTTGTAAAACTGTTAAATGTTTTGAAAGGTGTCATTGATGAGTTTGAAGTGTTTTTGAAGTTTAATGGTAGGTTATTAAGCTTAGTTGTTAAATAAAACTATTTTGTAAAGTAGTTTTTAGTAATTTTAATGTTTAGGGACCAAGTTGTTAAAATAGTAATATTACATGAAATTCTTGTGAAAAATTAATAAATTTGGGCTGAATAGGGGCTATATAGAAATTGAATAGCATGGTTTTTCTTAAATGTGGTTAATTTGTAAGTTTCAGATTTAGGAACTAAATTGCATTAAATGTAAAATGTTAGGGGTAATTTTGTAAATTTATATTGAAAAGGGTTATAAGCTTAAGTTTAATTATTTGAGATGTTGGAATCGATTAATTGAACGAAAATTATTATTTAGATCAAGAAACAAATCAATCGGACACAAATCGTGGAAAAGCTAAAGTAACGGAATAGTCGTTGGCATCATGTTCGTAACCCTTTTTGTTTAGGTAAGTTCATATATTTTTTAAACTCATTAATTATTGCTTTTGGTAACATTTTAACAATTATTGATGTTATGTATGGTTAGATTGAATGATATATGTTAATTAGTAATTTGGATTAAATTGTGATGTTGATCAAATTGATAGTTATGTTTGAAAATGTGGATTACATGGATACGTGTTTGTAATGGTATAATGGAAATGAAGTTAAAGGACTCAGATATGTAATGTGTCCTATTTGAACCTCGTGAATACTTTAGGATACAAATGACATGTCATTAGGGATTATTTACAGTTTTGGGTGCTAGTTTTTGATGTCTTACCGATGGCTGAAGTCCTACATTTGTTCGGATTCTCCATAGCTCATGCGAGTAGCACCATGTAACCTAACATCTTGGCCCATAGCTCGTGTGAGCAGGCCCATTTCACGACGGTTAGTCATAGCTCATGTGAGCATATACGGTTAGTCACATCTTGTGTAAGCATTTTCCCAAGTATTCAATGTTATTTCATTTGGTTCAATGGGTAATAAAGGCTTAATCGAGTGAACTTAATTATAGAAATGTTATATGATCTTGATAGATGAAATGGAAAGTGTTGGTATGAATACTTTGAAATGAAAGAATGATGCATATTAGAGATATGATAAATGAAATGTATATTTGACATGTTACAAATACATGTTCCATGATATGTTAAGATTATATGTTTCATTGTTGAACTTACTAACTTGTGAGATTTGTGATATGTATAGGAATTGATTGAACTCATGAGATTGTTAATGAAATTGTGCATGGATTGTATAAATTGAGCCTATTTGGTAAGTTTACGTTTATGATTTATACTAGCTTACTAAGCACTAGTTGCTTATGTTAGTTGTTTGCTTTCCATGTATATCATTAGAAATCTCAATCGGTTGGAAGTTCAAGTCGGAGTACACACACTATCCACTCTTCAACTCGGTAGAAGTTTCGGTCATCTTGATGTTGGGTTATAAATGGCATGTACTAGGAGCTTTTAAGTTCTTTTTCTATAATGACATTTTTAAACTTGGTTTAAGCATACTTGTGTATATATCATTTGATTTGGCTTGTAAATGTCTATATATAAGTGCCTTTAGTTATGTGGTTTATGCTTCTTGGAAATGGTTAAAATATGGTAAAATTTTATGCTAATGGAATGGATAAAATGATATGTTTGGCATGTATATAGGGTAAGGGCTTGTGATCTTTGAATTTTATTTTAGTTTGGTGTATGAAATGTGGTGCCAATGAGGGCATATTGGTTAGGCACTTAGGTTGAATGTTTTGGTATGTTTTAAAAATGTTTGAATGTGTTTTGAAGCTACGAATGTGCTTGATATTGGTTTGGCTTGGTACCTAAGAAACGAGTGGTGAATTGTCTTGTTTCAAAAGTCATTTTAGGTGCAAACGGCTTGGGATATGGGTTATCAAACGATCGTGTGCCACTTATGGTTACACCACATGACCATGTGGCCTATTTAATTTTGGTACAGGTTTGTCCCACACGATCATAGGTTGTTACATAGCCTGGCGACATAGTCGTGTAACCCTATTTTCAAATTGTACACAGTTTGGCCACACAACCATGTTCCTGAGCCACACGACCTGGCCACACGGCTATGTGACCCATGTTTTTAGTTTTTCTACATTTTTTATTTTGTTTCAAATTAGTCCCTAATTGCTTCCAAATTGATTTTTAGGTTCTGTAAGCTCGATATAATGCCCATATTTGTATATATGCTATGAATGACAATTGGTTTTGAGTATTTGATATTTACATTAATATTTGAATGGTTTTATGATGTCATTTGATTTGTAAAGTTTCCGTAATACTTTGTAACCCTAATCTGGCAACATAGACGAGTTAGGGATGTTACAGGAATTGTGTTTGATTAGTGGAACTGTGTGAGATAAGTGGAATCTTGTGTGCATGTAAAGTGATTAGGTAACCCGTAATGGTGGAATTATGAGCTAATTCTTATATAAATAGGATGAAAGCTTAACAAAGGACTTTATTTCCTATTTCTCTGTTCATCCTTGTTCTGTTAGAAAAAAAACCTAGTGTATGTTCTTAGCTGTGTGGAGAAGGTACCAGCCTTCAGCTTGATTAGTAATTGAAATTTTCAAGCCAATTGTTGGTAAATTCTTGAGTCCTTCTTCAGTTTAATACCAGAGAATGATAGGGTTATATGAACCGTTTATAAGGGTTTCTACTGGAAGTCGGAGGGAAGAAAACTTCTTTCTGGATAATGTTTGCATGTTTCCGGTTCTTGTTTCTACATTAAAAGTTCAGTTGTTTTTATACTTAATAGAGTGTTTGATTTTATCTAGTTGAAGAAACGGGAGAAGGCTCTAGTGCAAAAGGAAAAGTACCCGTAGAATAGGTAAGGCATTTCCAGGTAATCTCTAGTGAGTTCCTTTCATTTGAGTCTCTGTTAAATTCTAGCTAACTTTGTGATGATGTTTTCTTCCAAGTAAGTCCATGTAAAAAATAGCCGTGCATGTCTATGTTAACAAACTAAAATTATGAAAACAATATATGCATGAATGGTTTTGAATGGATACTCTTCCTTGGTGCACAAGCTTCATATTCGGAATGGTAGAAGAGGGAAATGGTGGAAACTATGGAGATGTAATGGAAGAAATGTTTGGAGATATGATATGATATGAGATTTACCTTCGGTAGGGCATGTAAATGCAGACCATGATTGGTGAATGCCCTGGCCTTACGGGGGAACACGTAAGTGTTTGAATTAATAATGAGGATTTATGAAGGTTCAGTTGGATATATGAAATACTGGTTCAATGTAGCATTACTATGAATATAAAATCGTGGCTCTTCGGAGTGATATGTGGATCAGAAGCTAACGCAAGAAAGGGGTCCATTAACAGTCCACACAGAACATGCACATCTCAAATTGTCTTCAGGAGAACATACCATTTCATCAAAAACCTATTGAGTATTTTTCTAACCAATATTCAGTTCTGGTCGAGTCATCTTCTATTTTTATCTCAAAATTCTTTAGCCTTGCACTTTCGAATTTTATCAATCGTAAGACTATGAACATTTATTGGATCTTGAGGACAAAGGGGGTGCCATTAGAGGCACAGTTGGGGTGGAGGTTGTGGAGCCACAGGTTTAGCTCGCACAAACTCTAAAAACCATTCATTCAATATTTGAAAGAATACATCATGCATTTGACTTTCTGGCCTTTGCGAAACGGCCACACTATGACTAGCTTCCTGATCAGAAATGGGAACATTACTATAAACTTCATCATGTATCGGTACAAAACGATTTGATTGGGCCGACATAATTTATCTATAAGAAAATAGAGTCAGATAGGATCAGAAGGCATTACATTGTCATGGGTTATTGTAGCATGTATTTCTAGACTCAACAGGTGCCATGTTCAGTCATAGAATCGACTATATTGTAGCTCTGATACCATTATATGTAACATCCCTTACCTTGTCTGATCTCCGGACTCGAGTTATGGAATGTTACCACAAGATCGGAATTGAAAACTTTAAAATAAATCATGCAGCAGTCATTCGTAAATAGTTGTAACCATATGATGATATTCAAATGATAATCTAGACTAAATCGAGCTTACAAAAGCTCTTAAGTCAACTTGAGCATGAAGAATGACCAAAATGCAAACCTTTTTAAATTTTGAGTATAGGTGTCGGTACCAAAATCAAGTATCAATACCGTTTTGGCATTCTGCCAATTTTCAAAATCTAAATCAAGTCATTTGTATCGATACCATTATATAGGTATCGGTATTTATCTTCAAGGATCGATACTTTATATTGGTATCGATACCAAATTAACATTCGATCATTTTAAAATACTATTCATTTGGTAAAGTACCGATATTTAAGACTATGGTATTGATACTTCCTCCCAATTGGCCAAAAACATCACATTTGGAGTACCTTTTCATGCTCTAGCCAAAGACTCATTTAAATTGTACTTTAAACATTCACCAAACCTACATAAATCAACCTTTATTCATATCCAAAGCAATATAAATAACCATACCAAATGTACGCAACCCATTAAGCCTCAATTAGGTACCTAAACAAAACCTTACAACTTATACTTTCATCAACCATTCAAACACTTTCAATCATTTATACCATTTTGCCTAAAATGGGACCATTTCACATTAAATTTACTTGTACTAGATCAAGCTATTCATGTTCAAACATGTAACCATAGATACACACATATAACTCAATATTTTACTAAGTTATGCATATATACCATTTGCCAACTATAATATAAGTTCATAGCAACTAAGGTTCCAAACCTAATTTAACATATTAAGGTTCAACATTCCCATTAACATTCAAACTCAATCAATTCACAATCAAAATTTACTAATCACATACTTCAAACTTTGCTTGACACTTTGCCATTATACTCATTAGAGTTCACAACATATGACCATAAAAAGGCAAGTATTACCTATAGATCAAAGTCACAATTGTTCATGCAAACACATATACATATGAAAGCCTATATACATGCCACATGATCAAGCTAAACATGACCAAAAGACTACTAAAGCAAAGAGTAGATAGTATGAGTTTTGAATTGACCCGATCTTTATGTTCTGCAAATGACAACTACAAAATAGGGAAACATAACAGAGTAAGCATTATGAATACTTAGTAAATTCATAAGTATTAAAATGGTAAATTTACCTCAAATTAAAAATTTTAACACATCATTACTTAAGACCTCTGCCTGTTATGCCAATTCGCAACAACAAGGTGAACTCATCATACATTCAAATCATATATCAATCAAATGCTTACTTGCTATTTTGACTTGTATCGTGCAACAGAGTCGTCATCAATATACCATTAACATCATTCTATTAACAAATATATGAATCCATTCAGAACACATATTTTCATTAACTTGGTATAGCATTTCACAGTAATAAGGTGAACCTCACGTATATTTGAGTATTAATATATTGATATAGGACTATCAAAAGTAATATATATCATTCAAGACATTAACATCCACCTACATTATATCAATTCAACACTATACATATAATTTATTCATCATATATCATTTGAATATAATATCATAATAATTAACAATCATTTCCCTTTTCTATTAATTTAATAGCCTGATGAACATTAGTAAATAAATTTGGATACCTGTGTAACAGCCTTTTTTCAATAGGTGTTTGAAATAGTGGTTGCGGGACCATGATTTCAACTAGTGAGTTAGTGTTTAATTAATTATTTAATGTTTAATATTAATTATTAAGGTCATATAAAAATTTGGTAAAGAGATTTTAAGGTTTAAATGGTTAATTATGTAAAAAAAGACTAGATTGGAAAAAGGTGCAAAAGTTAGTTTCTATTAGTTAAATGGATTAAATAACTTTAAAAGGGTGAATTAGTGACACTGGATGGTAATTATAACATATCTATGGATAATGGATGTTCATGGATAGGTTTTTTTGTAATTGACATAATTTATAAAGGGTAAACTAGTAAATAGGTAAGTAAACTTAAATTAAAATTAAACAAAATGGTCATCTTCTTCATTTGGATGACCTACAAACCGAAACACCATAGAAAAACCATAGTAAGCTTTCGACCATTGGAAATTCACATGCATGGTATGTTTTCAAGCTCCGTTTTTAATGATTTTTATGTTTTTTAGCTCGTTTTAGCTTAATTTACTTAGCCTAGGGGTTAATTTGCAAATCTGTTTAAGGTTGAGGGACCCACCATGAATGAAATTGATGTGTTTTTGATGTTAAGTGATAGATAGTTAAATTTGGTTGTTAAGTGAACATGATTTGTAAAGTGAATTTTGAAGAATTTGGAATTTAGGGGTTGAATTGTTTAAATGAAAAATTTTAAGTATATTTTGTGAAATAAGGGAAAATGTGGGTTGATAATGCTATAGAGGAAATCCGGCTAGCATGGGATTTTATCAATTATGGATAAATTTTAAGTTTTGGACTAAAGACTAAATTGTATAAAGTTAAAATGTTAGGGGTAAAATTATAATTTCACATAAATTTGGTTTTATGTAAGAATTAATGATATTAAGTTATTTCTATACTTTAATTGGATGAAATTTTTTATTTTGATCAAGAAAAGAATCAACCATATTTGAATTGTGGAAAGGCCAATGTCTCAGATTATTCTCGATTCCATTTTTACAACTGTTGTAGTCAAGGTAAGTTCATAATACATGTAATGTGTTAAGTTAAGTTCTTGATACATGTGTTAATTAAATAATTGTGGTGTTTATTATTTTGAATGTTATTTTCTGAAAATTAATAATGAGATTGATTTGAATTGGAGATAGTGATTCAGGCTTTGTGCCTAGCAGGCTTAATGCCGGTGTATTGATTCAGGCTTTGTGCTTGGCAAGCTTCATGCCAGTGTATTGATTTAGGCTTTGTGCCTAGCAGGCTTCGTGCTGGTGTATTGAATAAGGTAATTTACACTGGAAATGTTATGACAAGTATCCAATGATATGTTATTATTTTCACGGATAAGTAACTATTAATAGAAAGGTATGAATACAAATTAAGTGTTGAAAATGATCCCATTAAATGGTAAATTGATGTGTGAAAAGTTGGAAAGGATTGTTATCCAAAAATGGGAGAATGATGGATGAATGTAATTAGACAAGTCGATTTAGCATACACAACAATTAGCATTTTAATCGGTTATAAAGTGTGTATGTACACACCGTCACCAACGATCGTTCTAAATCCTTGAAGAAACAATCGCCACACAAGATTTCTGGTCCTATATTTGGCCAAACATGTAGTTAGTGCTATTGACCATTCGGCCAAACCAACATATATCTGAAGGGTTTATATTTGAACCCGAAACCTTACCTAAACGCCTTCAAGTATAACTATAGCACACGATTTGCGACTCCGCTTCACTTCCCTATAATCGGTAGTCATTAGTATCACAAAAATAGCCTTTCAAATACCAAATAAATGGTTTACCACATCCTTACCACCACTTACCAAAATTGCTAACGAATGGAGGCTTCACGTGACTATTTCCAAAATCCCGGAGTACCTTCTCAAATCATTTGCCAAAGAAGATTCGAAGAGATCTATCCCACTTAATATTCAGCCAAGGTGAGTTTAATAAGAAGAAAAGAAATTTTGGTCACCAAGATAGGGAGGCTAGAGGGAAAGAAAATAAATGAAAAGAAGATAGGAGTTTCGGCAGCAAGGGTGGTGGATATTCGGCCAATGGAGGAAGAAAAAGAAAGAAAAGATGTAGGGGAAATCAATGGTGGTTTCGACTAAGTAAAAGAAGAGAAAGTGGAAAATTTTGAAGGATTTCCTAGGGAAATTCAAAAAGAAGAGAGGAAAAGAAGAAGAAATAGTTGCTGGAATTTTTGGCACTTCTTGCTGTACAAAATCAACTTTGAACGACCACCAAAGAGTCCCAATCTTGGCCAATTCCTCCCCTATATCTTGATAATTTCAGCCACTAATTATCACTCAAGATAATAACACTTATCTTCTATCCTTTTCTTAAACAAATTAAATAAAAATAGAACACTAAGCTTCCTCTTCCAGTGAATTTGGGAGTCCAAAGTGCAGCTAATTTCTTCCCACACGATAGCAAAAAAAATAAAAGAAAAAAAATGCATTTGTCGCCCTAAGGTTCTCATGTTTCATGCTATGTTTTCTTGATGTTAAAACTAAACTTTTCTAGTAATAAAATGTAGAGGAATGGTGAGTTGAGTTTCTTCTATGTCATACCAACTTACTAGGCACTAGTTGCTTAGTTGTTTTCTTCTGTTTTTTAGATCGTTGGAAGCTCAATCTATTGGAACCTTGTCGAAGATTTATCACACTGTCCAGAATTCATTTTGGTAGTTTTTGATGTATTTTGGTTTTGCTTATAAATGACATGTATAGGGTTTTTATGTAATAAGATTTCTTGAAAATGCTATTTGGACATTTTGGTGTGATTATGCTTATTGTGTACAGATTTGTTGGGCTTGAAATGTGTTGTTAATTTTGTGTCCTTTGGTCACTTTTAAGTGCATAGTAATATATGTTTTGAGGCATGTTTAGATGGGATTGAGATGGTTGAATGGTGTGTGGTTGTGGTGATGTATGTTTGGGTATAATGTGATTTTGAATTAGTATGAATTGAGGAGCCTTTGAATGGCATATTGGTTAGAAATTATAGGTTGATTGATTTGGCATGTTTGAGTGTGTTTTAAGAGTGTTTTGGTCAAGTGAGTGCATGTGTAAATGTTGTTTCTTGTTGGGCAAGATTTGTAACAGTCTGGTTTAGACCCTAGTCAGAACAGTGGTTTCGGGACCATAAATCTTAGTCAAAAAAATATTTTAATATTATCTTTCATGCTTATAGTATGTGAATTGACATGTGTGAAATTTTCGTGATTTAATTTATCCGTTTGTGTGCTTAATTTAATAAAAGGACTTAATCGTATAAAATGCAAAAGTAACATTCTATATGTTAATATGTTTAATTGAGTTGGTTAGTGAATATGGTGTCTTTATGAGGTAATTAAACCATTTTGTACGATAATGGACAATAATGGCCTTAGTATATATATTTATATGTTAATTAAAAGGTTAATATAGTAAAAGATTAAATAATGTTAATTAAATAAAACAAACATAAAAAAATAAGCCATTTATAATCTTGTTTGCCGAAAATTGAAAGAAAAAGAAAGAATAAAAAGCTTGCTTGGTTTCGGCTATGGTTTTGCTTGATTAAGGTATGAGTTTTGTTCGGTTTTTGATAATTTTAACGTTTTTGAGAACGTTGTTTCAAATACTATCAAGCCCATGTTTTAATTTTTGAATTTGATGATGATTTTGTGTTTTGTCATTGATGATAGCTTGTGGTTTTTGTTGTTTGATGATGGAAAATAAAAGATATGTGATAGATTAATATGTTTTGTCTTTGGATTTTTGATGAATTTGAGGAATTTGGGCTAAATTGTGAAAATAATAAATTGAGGGACTAAAATGTCAAATAAAAGAAATGTATGGACTTATATAAGCTAAAGGAAAATTTGGCTATACTAGAGTTTAGTGAAATTATGTGTATTTAATGTTTTGTGAAATAAGGACTAATTTGTGAAAAATGTGAAATAGAAGGGGTAAAAGTGTAATTGGCCCATTTATGTGTTTTTGGATGAATGTGTGATTAAATTAGTTAAATTTAAATTCATTTAGACCAAGAACAAAAGAAAAGGAATTAGATCGGGGGAAGTCGAAAGTAGTCGAGTGGTCAATTTTATCCGTCATTATTCGAGGTAAGTTCATAAGTAAATAAATATCGATAAATTCTATTGTATTCATTTTAATAGTGCCGAATTGAATTATTACTTGTGTATAAAATATGTTGAAATGAATTGAGCATGGGAGCAATATTCACGAGCCTAAAATGATCGAGTTTTGACGTCCGAAAGTCCCGTACGAACCTTAGGAATAGTTATGATACATATGTCATGACATAGGATTTCGATATGTGATTTCGTGTAAGACTACGTTTGGGACGTTGGCATCAACTGGTGTTTACGTGTAAGACCATTTCTGGGACATTGGCATCGTATGTGATTTGTGTAAGACCCTGTCTGGGACAGTGGCATCAATATGTGATTACATGTAAGACCACGTTGGGACGTTGGCATTGTACGTGTAATAGCCCGATTTTGAGGCTAGTCGAAACAGTGGTTTTGAGACCACTAAACCGAGGTTAGGAAAAATTATTTTGATGTTATTTTATGTGTTATAGCATTAAAATATGGTTATGTGGAAATTTTGGTGCTTAAATTTTAGTAATGACATGCTTAATTGTGAAAAAGGACTAAATCGCATAAGGTGCGAAAGTTCTATCTTATAAGGTAGGGATACCTAAAAGCTATAGAATGTTGATTGGGAGGTCTTTAAAGTTCAATTAGGCCAATTAGAATGTGTTGGCCGGCCATGTGGTGTTGGGAGATAAGAGCATTAAATGTTTGGTCAAAATTGGGTGAATTAGGTGAGAAAAGATGAACAAAAATTAGTAAAAAGAAAAACTATCATCTTTCACTATTCACTCATCTCTTTCCACTGAAAATTTGAAGAGAAAATAGAGAATTTGGGGGTTCAAACTTTCAGCCAAGTTATCTACTTGCTAGTAAGTGATTTGGATGATTTTAGTTGATGATTTTTGTTTTTTTGGAGTCCCTAAAGCTTAAGCTAGCTAATGAGGGGACCAATTTGCATTATAGTGGGAAGTCTAGGGACTTGCCATGAGATTATTTATGTTGTTAGCTGATTTTTTATGGAAGAAAATGAATGTTAGGGAGATGAGAAACAACTTATGTGAAAGGTGTTTGTATGAAAACACCTAAGTAGGACTTAAATGCAAAGATTGAGGTTGTGTCATAAATGCATGAAATAGTTGGAATTGTGAGTAGTTTTAGGTGAAATAAATGTTTAGCTAGGCTTATTTATTGAGAAAATGTGTTGAAAAATATTTTACGAGCCTAGGGGAAAAATCGTAATTTTTGCCGTTATACAAGGGCAAAATGGTCATTTTTTCCCAAGTGTAGAATTTGATGTATGGTGTTTATAGGATGATCTAAATGAATGAATTTCATTGTTATAGATCAAGAAGAGCGTAGAATCAACCTTGACCGTGGAAAAGGCAAGGTGACGGACTAAACCGTTGATCAACACATTTTGCACCGAGGTAAGTTTACGTATAAACGATGCATATATGTGTTTACATTCTTAATGCTAGTTAGTGTGTAGCATGATTGATGACCTATGCGGTTCTAGTGGAATGTATGAGATAGTGGTTGTGAATGGATTACAAATAGATATGTGAATGAGTAGTGATAACGTTTGATGGTGGGCTAAGTGCGTTACCACATTAATACTTAACAACGATGGGCTGTGTGCGATACCATAGTTGAGTATATCATTTAGTGGGCTATGTGCGAAACCACTATGATTATTTCTTGGTAGGCTATGTGCGATACTACCTTATCATTGGAATGTGGTGGGCTAAGTGCAAAATCACCGAGAAATTAGCTGTGTGGATGTATTATTGAGAAATAATAATGTGTTGTATAGTGAGTAAATGTGATATTGAGTGCAGGGGTGCATGCTAATGATTTTGAGTATGTGACTCATGATGTGTTGGAAATGTGGTAAGGGATAGAAAGAGTAAGCATAATTGTAAATTTATTTGTTAGTATAATGCTAATTGTTGTTTAGCTTATATTAGGATGCTTATATTGTTTATGTGTAAAATTATTAAGCTCAAAGCTTACTCATTTTCTTTTCCCTTGTCTTATAGAGAAAGAGAGTTAAATCGAGACACGTAGATTACTTAGAAGATTGCCCACACTATCAGTACATTCTGGTACAATGGACTTAATGTTTTGTATATGGCATGTACAGAGGCTAGACAAGTTAGGGAATTTTGTTGTAAATGGCTAAGATGTGTTAGCCTATAGATGGATACTCTATTTTGTATAATGTCATGGTTGATGGCTACTTTATTATATGAAAAGATGTAGTTATCCATATGAGATTGTGTTTGAAATTGAGTTGATTATGGATTTGAGTACTTTTTGTATGAGTTAGATGGGTGTAAAGAGCTTAGCAAATAGCTTTGTTCTTGTCCATTTGGGTCGACACACGGGCGTGTGTTTAGGCCATGTGTGACACACGATCAACCCAAGGGCGTGTGACTTGGCCGTGTGTCCCCTGCATGTTAGCATTTTAAGTTAGAATAGACCACGGGCTATCCACATGGGCGTGTGGTTAGGCTGTGTAAAGTGGTCAGTGTTCACCACGGATGGAGAACACGGGCGTGCCCAGGCCATGTGGATTAATCAGAGATGACCACGGACCAGCCATGTGGGCATGTGTCTAGATCATGTGACTCAAGTCAATGTCAACCACGGGCATTGAACACAGGAGTGTGAGATGATACACGGGCGTGCCATCTACCCCACGGGCGTGTGGCCCTTGTTTAGGTAAAATTTTTCTAAAAGTGAAAAAGTTTCGATTTATTTTCGAAACCTTCCGAGAGTATATTAGAGCCCTGTGGACCCATAAAAAGGATGTTAGTTATGAGAATGGAAAAGTTTTAAATTTGGAATAGATTTTGATAATCCAAGGCTGTATGACCTAGCAGGTCGAGTTCGGTAATGCTTTATGCCCAGTTCTGGTGTAGGATATGGGTAAGGGGTGTTATAGTACAACCTTCTGACTATCTGAGTATCCTTATTAATTTCGAATGGTTCATCGGGCATTATCGAGTTAAGATCGAATGTGAAAATAAAGTAAAAGGTTCAAGTTCGTGCTATGATATATGTATAAGAAAGTAAGGTAAGTATAAATTTGAGATGAATATATGAGTTAGATATGGTAAAAGAGAAATTAATATGTGATTATGAGTATATGTGCATTTGGCTATTAATGTTATATTGCTATTGTATATGTGATAATATTTGGGTTGCAAGTATAATAAATGTACATTTGGTTAAGGTTTGATAGATTTGGTTATTTGTTTTAATGTAAGTGTTCGTTAGATTATTATTTGCTTATGACTTACTAAGCTATGAAAGATTACTTTGTATGTGTGTTTGTTTAATTGTTTTATAAATTATCAAAGCTACGTGAAGCTCGAGGATCATTGAGGATCATCACCACACTATCAAACTATATTTTGGTACCTTTTGAAAATGTATATACTAAAGTATGGCATGTATAGTCTAGAGAGTTTTAATTATGTTTGAAATGTGTAATATAGCCATGTGATATGGCTTGATAATGAATGTGTTTATGGATGAGTAGTTCATGCTATATGATGTCTAACTTGGTATGGTTTTATGTGCTTATGGTTGGACTAATGGAATAGTGAATTACTGGTAAGTTTTATGGTTGATATGGAATTTTATATGATGAGAAATGTCATGAATTGAATTGAATTAAAATGATGTATGATTTATATGTCTTTGTTGTGAAGTTGGTGTTTAAAATTAGAATGTTTGTGTTATATTTGTATATAGAAATGAATGATGTTATTAAGAGTCAAATTTGTGCATGTTTTAGTATGTTTTGGTTGCCTTTGGAACGTGAGTTGAAGTTTGTATGATGCTTGTAGGTTTGACCCAAATTTTGGGTGGCAATTTGGCCTTGCAAATGGCCTATATTTGCCCACACGATTGAGCACACGGGCTTGTGTCTCGACCGTGTCTCTTAAGGTTGTAATTCAAAATAAGTCAGACTTGCACACGAGCCAGACACACGGGCGTGTGGCAAGCCGTGTGAATTAAGTCAGTGTTGCCCACGGGTCAAGCACACGGGCGTGTCTTCGGCAGTGTGGTACAAGTCAGAACGTATGCCTTGTTTCTCATGGTCTTAGACATGGGTGTGTCTTGTGGCCGTATGAGGCACAAGGACTGGTCACACGGGCGTGTGACCTCTGTAACTTTGAAAAATGTTAATTTTTTTAGAAAATTTTGTATGTGCTCGGTTTAGTACCGACCCCTTTTCAATGCATGTTTAAGATCTCGTAGACGTTTAAAAGGGACTTTATGCATATGATTTGCTATGATATGATGATGATGTATCTTATGTTTGTTAAATGATCGTAAAAGTTTAGATATGTCCAGTAATGCCTCTTAACCCTAGTCTAGAGGTGATTATGAGTTAGGGGTGTTACAAGATTAGGTATATAAATGGCTTGTTTTAGGGGTTAAATTTGGTGTACATGGACTGGGACATGGGCTATCACACGGCCATGTGCTACACATGGTTACCTCATGATCGTGTGTCTATCGAGTTTTAAAATTTATAATGAATGTGATCGAACTTGGAGACTAACTCTGACAACGATTTAAGGCAAGTGTACCTATCGAACAGTAGTATAGCCTAGGCAAGACCGGATTGTCGAACCCAAAAGAACTAAAAGTACTAATACTAACTTTCTTTTTATTATTTAGCCTTAAAAATAGGTGAAATTGTTTTAAACTAAATTGACGATGACTAAGCTAAGGACACAAAGATAAAAGAGAATGAATTTGGAAATAACTTGATGAAAAACTCAGTTGATCACGATGATACCTTTAGGAAGAATCCACCTAGACTTGACTTGTTATCTAACCCTAAACCATATGATTTCTTTACTTAGCTTGATCCGTAGGACTTCTTAACCTATATTAAACACTCTCTCGAGGCGAATAACGTCTAACCCTAGGTTAATTAGTGGAACTCTCGTTCGCTTATAATAACCCCTTAGAATAGCAGTAAACCGATCTGTGGATTCCCATATTAGGTTTCACCCTAATCCGGTAAAATCTCGTAACCCTATCTCTAGGCATTCGATCAACTCCGCTTAATTATGTTAGATCTACTCTTAGGCAGGGTCTATTCCTCCTCCACCTAAGCACATCGAATTTGGATTAAGCAATATAATTAAGAACAAACTAAGTAATTATCATATAATTTAGAAATCAAATAACAAGATTCATCTAGGTTTCATCCCCTTCAGGTATCTGAAGGGTTTAGTTCATAACTTTAAAATAAAACATCTCAAGAGAAAAGATAAAACAAAACATAAGAAATCCCTAAAACCCCCTGAAGGAATTGAAGGAGAGATCTGTCGTCTTGAGTATAATTTTGGCTTCTTGAGATGGATCAACTAGCTATCTTTGAGTAATTCCCTGGATTGACTGCTCTGGTTTTGGCTCTTTGGCCTCGCTCACCATCTAACCCCTTTTCAGGTTACACTTAGGGTGTTTATATAGACTTTTAGAATGCTTTACTTGGCCTCCAAGCATCCCAATTCAAGTATACTTCCTACTCAGTGTTTGAATAAGCTTTAGAAAGTGTTTCTTTGGCTTTAAGTATCCAAATCTGAGTGAAATTGCTCTCTCCCATAATAGGGGCATGGCCATGGTACACGCCCGTGTAAATCATTTTCAGGCCGTGTCTCGATTTTGTCGATTGGGGCACGGCCGTGTAAATCATGGCATGGCCGTGTCTTAGTTAATTGTCAAGGCACGGCCGTGTGGCTTGAAGTCCAGGCCGTGTCGATTTCCTTTTTGGCCCAAATTGGCCTGTTTTAAGCCCGTTTCTTGTTCTTTTCGTCCTCGGGTGCTTTCCTGAGAAAAACATGAAAAGAAAGGATTAAGAGCACCTTTTTACATAAATCAAGGGCTAAATCATCCAAAAGCATACTAAATGTGGGCCTAAAATATGTTACTTTTACGGTTTATCACCTCACATAGCCGTGTGTCATTTATATTTTAGGTGTAGGTTTCACACGGTCTGAGACTTGGTTTACGACACAGCTGTGTGTCTTAGAATAGTTTGTCCCACGGTCTAGCACATGACCTGTGACATGACCGTGTAACTCAACATCGAATGTACACACGATCTGGAACACAACTGCGTGGCCTTATTTCGAATATACACACAGGTGGAAACACGAGCTGTAATAGCCCGATTTAAGGGCTAGTCAGAATAGTGATCTCGAAATCACTAATTCGAGGTTAGAGAAAATTATTTTCATGTTATGTTATGTGTTATAACATGTTTATAAGGATGCATGAAAATTTTGGTGCCTTAATTTTAGCAATTTCTAGCTAAATTGTGAAAAAAGACTAAATTGCATAAAGTGCAAAAGTTATATTTTATTTGCTAGAGGTGCCAAATAGCTATGGTTTATAAATTGGAGGTCCCAAATGTGCAATTAGGCCATGGAAATTAGTTAGGCCGGTCAAGGAAAGCTAAGGGGACAAGGGCATTAAATGTTGGTCATGTTAGGTGATTAAAAAGAATAAAATAAGATGAAATAAGCAAAAAGCTATCATCTTTTTATTTCTTCTCTTCTTCCACCGAAAATACAAACAATAATGGGGGTTCTTGAAGCTCAAAATTTCAGCAGCTCATTTCCTCTTCAAGTAAGTCAATTTGATGGTTGTTTTTGATGATTTTTGTATTTTTAGAGTCCTCAAAGCTTAAGCTAGCTATTGAGAGGACTAGTTTATAATATGGTTCAAAGTATAGGGACTTATCGTGATAGAACTTATGTTTTTTGATGAGTTTTTATGGAAGAAAATGAATGATAGGATGATGAGAAACAACTTTTGTGAAGGGTGTTGTCACAAAAACACCTAATTGGGACTAAAATGCAAAAGTTGTAATTTATTCATTAAGGCATGAAATAGTTGGAATTGTGGATAGTTTTAAGAGGATTAAATGTTCAGATAGGCTTGTTTAACAAGAAAATGTGATGAAAATTTATTTACGAGCCTAGGGATAAAATCATAATTTTACCAAAGTGTAGGGTAAAATAGTCATTTTGCCTAAAGTGTAGATTATGGTGTATTATGATTTATAAGTGATTAAATCAGTAAATTCTATTGTTCTAGATCAAAGAAAACAAGTTTCGGACCTAGAACGGGTGAAAAGAAAAATGTGGGCAAAAAGTCCCTTTCAGCCCTTTTGACATTGAGGTAACTTCATATGCAAATGTTGCAATTACATATGAGTTAATTTAATATTATAAGGTTGTATGGAATGTATAATTACTCTCTGAATGTATGAAATATCTTTTGATGTGATGTCAAGAGAATTAAATCTAAGAGTAATGGGAAATGTATATAGCATGATATGATGATAGTTAAGGTCTCGTGTAAGACCATATTGGAATATGGACTCGGAGTAAAAATTCGTATAAGACCATGTCGGGGAAATGGCATCGATATGTTATTACATGTAAGACCTTATCGGGGTATGATGTCAGTGTGACATTAGGTGTATGAAACTCAAAAGTGTTATTTAACAATTTAAGTGATTCAATGAGTATGTTCAAAGCGAGAAAGTATGTGATTGTATCACGAGAAACACAAGTGTGTATAAGAATTGAATTGAGATGAATTCAATATATGATGAACCCCTAATAGGTTATGTGTAATCAATGCACCTTAGTTGCATGAGATATATTTATTGATGCATTGTGTGAATGCGAACGAGTATCGTAGAAAGTTAAGTAAGAATAGTATTGTGTAAGGATGTTCCAGGATGAACATTTGAAATAGAGAAATACATGTGGATAACTATCCATAAATGTTTAATAATGGTGATGATGCGTCGTTGAAAGCACCAAAAATATCCTATTCCCTGCAAAATAATGAAAAAGAACAGTAAAGGGAAAGTAGGGTCAAATCCTCAGGGACCGGATTATACGAATGCTTGTTTCTCGAAATCCTGGGCAGAATCGTGCCCAAGAGAACCTGCGTTCCTGTAAAAATAAAAAATAACAGAATTAAAAGTTTGGATCTAAAAATAAAAATAAAATAAAAACAGAATTGAGAAGTCAAATTGGAAGTGCAAAAATTAAAAATAGGAAATAGAGTTGAGATAAGGAAATTCTTATGGGGAGATTCCAGCCTCTAGTTGCCTCGATCCGCCTTGGGTTCAATCCTTGGCTTTTAAATGATCCTTCTAAAACCGAATAAGCCAATTATAGTGGAAGAGGACGCATACGACCACCAGCTCCAAGGATTCAGACTTCGATTTAGTGGAACGTGACTCTAGCTAACAATCGCTCTTGTGGGATCATCTTATTCTAGATCAACGTTTCTCAATGGAGAATCCCATGCCATTTTGTTTCTTTGGCTCGCCAACATCTGACGCAGTAAGCTAACAAACCTATTGTGCAACCTTCTCAAAATATACAAAATGGCCGTTCCTTGCACACGTTGAAAAGATCACTTTTTAAGGGACATGGATGGAAGCCTCAGCCCCGTAATGGATAGAAATGATGAATACCCTTTTGAGAAGGCTAAGTACGGATTCTAAACCTCAAGAACCCTTTTTGGAGATTTTCGGCAACCTTTGGCTAGATGGGTTTTAGTGGCTCATGGTTATGATGGAAAAGAAAAGAAATATATAATAAAAATGGAGATTTTATTAAAAGAAAATATGGAAAGAACAAAAGACTTTTGGGGAGAGAGTGTTTATAGAAAAAGATGAAGAGATCCATTTTGAGTCACTTCACCCCCTATTTATAGTGCTAGGGGAGATAGTCTAATCCTACTTAATGTAACACCCCAAACCCGGCCCATGAGTCCTGACCGGATCTGGTATGTCACGGAGTAAAATAATTTGAATCATGTCTGGTGAAAATTTGTTAAAATTTGGCTAAGGTATGAAAACGGTGTTTGAAAACTTAGTTGGGCTTTTTATAAATACAGTTGGGTTGATAAACCCTTTTTGAAAACGGTTGATCATGTAGCATTTTAAAATCCGTCAAAGTTATAGTTGACTTAGTTTAATTTTTGTTACCCGATGGTAACATCTTTGAAAACCCGTAGAAATTTATTAAGTTTGAAAAGTTACTTTTAACCGGTTTACATATCTCTTGTAAATTCATTTGTAGCATAACATAAGTAAAATTAAATAACATCCAAATAATAAATAATAACGGCCTTATTACAATCCCGAAATAAAAGACTTAGAAAAATAAATAAGATTAACTAAAGCAAAGTAATTTCAAATCCACTGATAAGCATGGTCGCCTCGAGTCCTCTCCTGCGCCATCTCCGCGATCTACTCATCTGCAAAAATGGTAATGGAAGGGGGTGAGTCACCAAGACTCAGTGTGTACATCCCCCACCCAGTAAAGTAACTCATACACAAGTCATTAATAAACATGCACATGCAACCCAACCTAACCATCCATACTCCTTAACTACCCCGTGTGGTCAAAACCACTGGTGGTCAAAACCACTGATGACTTAGAGTCACAAATCAAATGATAGGGCCAACCCATCGTGTGGTCAAAACCACTGATGACCATAGGTCACAATATATCAAGTGTGGTCAAAACCACTGGTGGTACCAAACCACTGGGACTTAGTCGCAATTAATCAATCGGTGTGGTCAAAACCACTGATGACCATAGGTCACAAATAATCTGATGGGGCCAACCCATCTTGTGGTCAAAACCACTGGCGACAGTCCATAAAATCATCCCCCTCCTCTCATCAATCCCACCATCATCATGCTTACATATCAATATCATAAATCATGCATTTAACAGCATATGATGGCATACTCAATCATGTTTCATAAAGAAATAACAGATCACAAGTTAGGGGACTTACCCGGAATCCATGCTTAAGCCCACAAGTATATATCATAGGTCACTACAATAATTATTAACAAAGCAACAATATGGCAAAGTCTACTAATAAAGTGTGTAAAGAGTTTACACACCTGACACTACCGAAATCCCTAGATCCCGAAGATCCGATCTACGTCGCTAGATCTTGACCCTACATTCGGCCAATTATTAATGTTAATACCAAAGGCCTATTCGGCCAAATAGTAATCCCGAAGGACTAATCGCACCTTTAATCCAAATATGGCCCTTGGCCGAATCTTACTAATCACTTACCAAGGCAAAATCGAAATCCCGGAAAACCACTCCTATCTTCTGAACTGTCGAAATCCCTATATGTCACTTTGTTAAAATTGGTTATAACAAAACTATGGAAAGTGGCCTATGGCCAAATACCATCTTGGCATACCTTGCAAAATTTTGACCACGAAAGGCTCCCTCAAAGCACCTTGCTGTTAGCTACACACAAAACATACACTATCACAATCATAACCACATTCGGCCACTTACCAAGGCTTGTCTCCCAAGTCTTCGACACATAAAAAGGAAGGAAAAAGAAACCGATTGCTTAAGAGAGACACTTACCACCCTTTTGGAGTCAACAGCACCTTGGTTAGGGATGTGAGATTCGGCCTAAGCACAAGATGGAGGGCTGGAATTTGAGAAGAAGAAAAGGTAGGTTCAGCTAGAAGAAGCAAGAGAAGCTAAGATTTTTTTTGAAGAAACTTGGCAATTGCCTAGGGAGATTCGGCCAGCAACAGTTTTTGGAGAGAAAGAAAAGAGTTTTTCTAAGAAATTCGGCCCCTCTCTTTAGTGATAAACCGAATGGGAATGGCCCCTCCCCTAAGGAGTCCTATAACCGGCCATCACCTCCCTTTTAGGTGATAATTCCAGCTTTTAATCTAATCACATTTATCTTTTGTTATCCCTTAATCTCCTCTTTAACAAATTAAATGAAAGTAAACTGCTAAAATTCACTCTTCCAGCCGAATTCTATAGCAAAAATAAAAGCTCATCCTTATCAAAATAAGAGTCCAACATGCACCATTAACTCCTCTCCATGCAAAAAAATAAATAAATAAAACCAATCATTGCTACTCGTTCGAACCCACGACCTAGGCAAGCAATCATGACCTCCTTAAACGCCTCTTGCCACTCTTCCTTTAGACTTTCATGTCATGAGCCCTCACCTTTTAATTTTAAAGCCTTCATCCTCCCCTTTTCCTTAACGTAAAAAGCCCAAAAATAAAATGCTCCTTGCGCCCTTATGTCTCGAACCCAGACACCGCCTCTAAACTCTTAAGTGGCACCCCAAGCTACTCCATCAACGCCTTTCCCGCCCAAACCTTGCCCACAAAAATCATTTCAGTGCCTTTCTAATTAGCCCTTCTTTTAACGTCCCAAAAGCCCAAAATAAAAACACACCCCTTGTTTCTCCCATGAATCGAACCCAAGACCTCCCTTGCAACACCCTTAGACCTAAGTGGCGCATGGAAGCTACATTTCCAAGCCATTTTTCGTGTCATGCTTCTCCCTAATTTTTACTTAACCCCTATCTCCTAGCTCCCTCCTTTTAGGTACTTATAAAGAAATTTTTAATTCCAAATCTGACCTAATTCGGGGTTATGACTAGACCCTTAAAACATGTCTGGCAAACATAAAATTCATTTCTTCAAGCATACACATGGGAAATTAATTGAATTACAAACAACCCCTAATTCAGGGTGTTACACTTAAACTCCCAAAAGATAAACACATTTAATTAAAAATAAATAAAGATAAAATTCTAAAATTAAATAATCCCTAATAATTATCTTAATATTAATTATCCTAATATAATCAAAATAGAGTCTAGTAGAATAAAATCTCTTCTTTTTGCATTTCAACCCTTGTGTCCTCCATGCTTGCACTTTTGGCACCAACTTTTTCCTATGTCGCACATTGACCCATTTTATCTTTACTTTCATGCTTTTGGCCCTTAATTTCGCTTTTGCCTCCATTTTAGTCCCTATGAAATAAAAGATCATAAATAGCTCAAATTAGCATGATCATACTCAGAATAAACACATAATTAATACATAAAAATACGTTATTCTAAAGTATTATCAAATTCCCCTATTTAGCCCATGCTTGCCCTCAAGTAGAGATGTTCATGGGCCAGGTCGGGCCGGGCTCAACTAAAAATTTAGGCCCATTCATCGGGCTTGGGTCGGGCCGGGCCTAAAAAATGGGCCTAAAATTTTGCCCAAGCCCGACCCATATAAAAGTTTTAAAACTCGGGCCCAGTCCGGCCCGCCCATATTAAATTTTTATATTATTTTATATAATTTTTAAATATATATGATACATAAAAAATACTAAAAAAGTCAAAATAAATATTTCCCAACAAATTGAAAATAAATTTAAAAAAATATGTAGACTTAAATAACACTAAGATAGATGTAACTTAACAAGCAAATACATCTATAATAATAATAAAATTAACAAATAACTTTAAAATAATAACAAAATTAACAATAAAATAAGTTTTATACAATATTCAATCAATAACAACAAAATAGTAGCAACATAATAGTAATTTGGTAGCAAAATACGGAGAAAACAACAAGAAAATAACCTTCAAAAATAAAAAAATAACAGATTTTTTTTGTCATTTAGTGAATTCGGGCTGGGGAGGGTCGGGCCTGGGCCAAAAATACTTTACCCGAGGCCCAGCCCATTTTTTAAAACGGGCCTTATTTTTTGTCCAAGCCCATTTTTCGGGCTTATATTTTTGCCCAAACCCTCCCAAATTTCGGTTAGGCTTTGGTAGTAAACAAAGCCACTCGGCACATGAACACCTCTACCCTCAAGTATGGTTCCAATCTACCATGAAAATTAGAATTTTCCCCGAAAGAAATACTACTCCAAAGGTTTATAAAAATTAGTCAAAAATGCATATAAAAAATAAAGAGAACTTCTAAGCTTGCTTTAAGTAAAATAGAAAAAGTATTCTAATTAATACACACAAAAATTAAAATCGCCTTGAATTATTTCATGCTATTTATGTAATTTACCAAACCTACCAAGACACTCCATTTATTTCCTCTTTCAGTCCCTAAGCGCAATTTTATTAGTACTATTTTTTTCTTTTCTCTCTTTCTTTTCTTCTTTTTTTTTTTATTTACTTAGGAATATATTGAACCTTTTGACGCGAAGAGAGATGACAACCCAAGCACCCCACCCTAGGTACTCAGCCCAACATACTCCTAAAAATTATTTATTTTCGGTTAGCGGAGTTTTACCCATTACGTCACCCAACCTTTTGACGCGAAGTAGAATGACAACCCAAGCACCCTACCCCGGTTACTCAGTCAGCCACGTTCTGAGCCACACTTATAACCTTGGTTAGCGGAGTTTTACCTATCATGTCGCACAACCTTTTGACGTGAATTAGAATGACAACCCAAGCACCCTACCCCGGTTACTCAATCAGTCACGTTCTAAGCTGCACTCATAACCTTGGAAACATTTATTGTCATTTAACAAAATTTACACAAAATTTTAATTTTGGAGGACTTAAGAGAAATAATCAAGTGTCGAAAAGAAGTTTTAATAACCACCTAATAGACATGAACAAAATTTAGGCATGCAATTGTATTAAGTGTCCTCTTTATATTAAACTTGATCAATTTTACGAAAAGCAAGATAGAGTTAACTTATTAATCATAATTATTTTTAGCCTAATAAAAATAAAACAGTGGAGATAAAATCAAACAGGCAAAATCATAACTAACTCAGTAGCTAAGAATCATGCATGTAAGTCAAACAGTGGCAAGTCGTGGTCAAATTCTTGGGCATAAAAAGCGACAGAATATTCTTAAAAAAAATGGACAAAATGGAACCTCAAGAAGCAAACACAAATCACATCAGAAGAAGAAAATAATACGAAGAGTACCTCCCCCGTACTTAAAACACATTGTCCTCAATGTGGACACAAAAGAAATAAACAGGTAGAAAAGTTTAGAAAAACTCCCTGTGTAGCTACTGTCGATTGCGGAGGACTTGCACGTGAAGGGGACGATGTGGAGGGCTCGGTGGCTTGTGTCGTGGGAGAAGAGGAGGAATGAGAGGCTAAATAGTGCGGCAGTGATAGGGAGGGAGAGGATGCATCGGCCAAATCAATTGTTTGAGGGGCAGAGAGACGGCGACGTCGTGAGTTGATGGTGAAAGGAGGCTCGGCAGCGGCATGGCTTCGGGTACAGACCATGGTTGGTAGCAAAACGACGGGGGCTGGTGGAGGAGAAAGGAGTTGGCGGCTGTGGAGAAGGTAAAGGAAATTTGAAAAAAAATGTAAGGTTTGGGGGTTTTATTTCTTTGAAAAGGGTGTTTAGTTCTGGGTTTTGGGGATTCTAGAAATGGAATAGAATTTGTTTGGTGTAGGGATATGGCATTCTAGGCTCACTTTCTATTTTTTTTCTTCGTATTTTCGCTCGTTTTACCTAGAGAGAAATTTATTAATATTTAAATAAAATAAAAATAAAAGAAATTAAAAAGAAAAGAAAGGAAAATAATAAATAATAAATAATAATAAAATGAAAATAAATAAAAAATAAGGATTGGGTTGCCTCCTAACAAGCGCTTGTTTAACGTCATTAGCTCGACGACTTAAATGGTTCTACGGTGGCTCCAAATAAATTTTTTTAATTTTGTGAGCTTGGAAATTCTCATTTTTTATCACATCCACCATATTTGGGTTTAATCATCCTTGCGCCTCTTTCATTGGTTACATATTTTCCTACAAGGGGTTGATCCCTTTTAAGTCGGCAATGGTCTCATCATTCTCCAAAAATGTGAATTTGAGATGCTCGAGAAATGGTTTTAATTTCGGATTTGATGGTTGCACCACAGACGGTAGAAGTTTAGTATCCATAGGAGCCAATAATTTATTAACAGATTCAAGATCATCAAACATCATTTTAGATTTATCTCCATAAGATGACTCAAAAGTTTTTTCTACTGATGAGTTAATTATTTCGACATGTTTTACGTCTAAAACTTCACTTGGGTGGCTAATAGTGCCATAAACATTAAACTTCACGATCTCCCTATCAAGCTCTATCATGAGGGTTCTGCTTCGTACGTCAATCTTAGTATTTGGTGCAAAGCTCTTTAAGAAATTTAGCATACCTTGGTATTTGCTTGATGGCATCAAATAGCGAAATGTTGATCTCGACATTCTTAAATGTTTCGAGGATTTCCTTGTCCTCTTTACCTCTCTGACACTGGTTGAATCATTCTGGAAATAGAGGTTGAATTTTAGGCAATAGAGGTTTCGGTCGGACCTGTTTGTCTTTCTCGGGTTTTTTCTGGGCAATTTCTTGGCCAAGATTCCTGTCAGGAATTGATTGCAGTACCTTCCCGCTTTGTAACATCACTGAATTTACGTGTTATCTTGGATTCAGTTCTATTTGTGACAGCAGCTTCCCTTGAGAGTTCAATTTCTCAACTGATATGGTCAATTCTCTTATAGACGCCTCAGTTTATTGTTGAAAATCCTTCATTTCTCTTTGGAAATTAAGAGTTTGCTGTTGAAAATCAAGTACATTAGCTGTTAATTTATTGACCATGGTTTCTAAGAAATTACCTAAATCTCGAGGCAGTTGTGGAAGCTGATTTTGGTATGGCTGGTTATTTCGTGGATTGGCCCCATAACTTAAGTTAGGATGGTCCCTCTACCCTGGGTTGTAGGTATTAGCATAGGGGTCGTATCGCCTTTGTGGCGGCCCAGGGAAATTTCCCACAGCATCCGGATAGGCCATGGTATCTTTATACAAACTGGGACATGTGTCAGTTGTATGTTCAGGGGTAGCACATATTCCACATACTCGGGCTGGTCTAGCTTTTTCTGCAATAAGAGAATTCATCATATTAGTGAGTCTATCAACTTTATCCTCTAAGGTTGAATTACTTAGCTGGTGAACCCTTCTAGGGGGTTTAGTATTGGCTCGGAATTGCTGAGAATTTGCAGCCATTGTGGAGATTAAATCCCTTTCTTGTTGGGGAGTCATGTTGACCAACGCTTCTCCACTAGCGGCGTCTACCATATTCATCTCCATGGGTTTCAAGCCTTCATAAAAGTATTGGAGGAGAGATTGCTCCGTTATACCATGTTGTAGGCAACTTGCACACAATTTCTTAAACCGCTCCCAATAGTCGTAAAGGGACTCAGCTTCTTTTTGCCTTATTCCAACGATCTCCCTTCTTAGCTTATCTACTCAAGATGCTGAAAAAAACCTATTGAAGAATAAACGAGATAAATCAGCCCAAGTGGTAATAGATCCAAGGGGTAAATAGAATAACCATTCCTTAGTAGAATCTGCTAGGGAGAAAGGGAAAGCACGCAATTTGATTTGATCCTCAGTTACCCCTTGAGGTTTCATACTAAGGCAAACCATATGGAATTCTTTCAAATGCTTGTGGGGATTTTCGTTTTGCAACCCACGAAAAGTTGGCAGTAGTTGGATTAAGCCTGACTTTAATTCAAAATCAGTATCCATAGTAGGATATGTGATGCACAATGACGGTTGTTCTGTCGGAGCTTCGGCCAGTTGCCGAATTGTTTGAGCCATTGGTTGACGTGCCAAATTCGGGTTTTCGTTAACCTTAGTTTCAAGCACTTCTTTAGGTGAATTGATTTCTACTTTTTCACCTTCAAAAGTCTGAGTAGGGTTTTTGTTCACCCTAGACTCTGCTTCGTCGTCGATTTTGATTTCTGGCGGTGGATTGCTTTGAGTCCCAACCACCGTTGACTTCTTTTTCTTTAGCTTTATTTCCTTGTGATTAGCTTTTGTAGTCTTTTCAATCTCCGAGTCAAATGCAAGCGTTCTTGGAGCAGATCTAGTCATAGAAAACAAAAAACAAGATTAGCACGTTACCGATCCCCGCAACGGTGCTAAAATTTGATGCGTCATTGAAAGTTGAAAGTACCAAAAATATCCTATTCCCAACAAAATAATGAAAAAGAATAGGAAATACCTCAGGGACAGGATTATACGAATGCTTGTTTCTTGAAATCCTAGCCAGAATCGTGCCCAAGAAAACCTACGTTCCTGTAAAAATAAAAAATAATAGAATTAAAAGTTTAGATCTGGAAATAAAAATAAATAAAAACAGAATTGAAAAGTCGAATTGGAATTGCGAAAATTAAAAATAGGAAATAGAGTTAAGGTAAGGAAATTCTTATGGGAAGATTCTAGCCTTCAGTTGTCTCGATCCACCTTGGGTTCAATCCTTGGATTTTAGATGATCCTGCTCAAACCAAATAAGCCAGTTATAGTGGAAGAGGACGCCTACGACCACCAGCTCCAAGGATTCAGACTTCGATTTAGTGGAGCCTAACTCTAGTTAACAATCGCTCTTGTGGGATCATCTTATGCTAGATCAACGTTTCTCAATGGCAAATCCCACGCCATTTTGTCTCTTTGGCTCACCAACCTCTGACGCAGTAAGCTAACAAACCTACTGTGCAACCTTCTCAAAATATACAAAGCGGCCGTTCCTTGCACGTGTTGAAAAGATCACTTTTTAAGGGACATGGACGAAAGCGTCAGCCCCGTAATGCGGAGAAACGATGAATACCCTGTTGAGAAGGCTAAGTATGGATTCTAAACCTCAAGAACCCTTTTTGGGGATTTTGACAACCTTTGGCTAGATGGGTTTTAGTGGCTCATGGTTATGATGGAAAAGAAAATAAATATATAATAAAAATGGAGATTTTATTAAAAGGAAATATTGAAAGAACAAAAGACTTTTGGGGAGAGAGTGTTTACAGAAAAAGATGAAGAGATCCATTTTGAGTCACTTCACCCCCTATTTATAGTGCTAGGGGAGATAGTCTAATCCTATTTAAACTCCCAAAAGATAAATACATTTAATTGAAAATAAATAAAGATGAAATCCTAAAATTAAATAATCCCTAATAATTATCTTAATATTAATTATCCTAATATAATCAAAATAGAGTCTAACAGAATAAAATCTCTTCTTTTTGCATTTCAACCCTTGTGTCCTCCATGCTTGCACTTTTGGCACAAACTTTTCCTATGTCGCACATTGACCCATTTTATCTTTACTTTCACGCTTTTAGCCCTTAATTTCGCTTTTGCCTCCAATTTAGTCCCTATGAAATAAAAGATCATAAATAGCTCAAATTAGCAGGATCATACTCAGAATAAACACATAATTAATACATAAAAATATGTTATTCTAAAGTATTATCAGGTGAGCTTTGTGCGATATCACTATATTAATGGTTAGTGATGGGCTGTGTGCGATACCATCAACTATATTATTATCGGTGGGCTATGTGCATTACCACCTGATTAATTAGTAAACGATGGGCTGTGTGCGATACTATCGCTTATAAATGATTGGTGGGCTGTGTGCGATACCACCCTATTAGAGATCGATGGTGGGCTAAGTGTGAAACCACCAAGAGATTAGTAGTATGAATGGCTTATCGAAAATGCTTGATGTGTTATTTTATATGATCATATGGAGATCAGTGCAAGAATGTATGCAAATTAAACGAGCAATTGGCTTGTGGCATGATTAGAATGTGGTAAGAGATAGAATAAGTAAGCTTCAAGATTGGTTGAGTAAGTGACCAGGAGTTATGAGAAAAACTCATTATAATACCTTGCGGTTGTGTATATTCAATGAATATAAGTATTTGTCAGTTATATGCAGATGAACTTACTAAGCATTATCGCTTACTCCTTTTCTTTTTCCCATCTCTTATAGGTTTTTAACTAGCTCGGGTTGGAGGCCGCCGGAGATGTTTTCACACTATTGAGTAGACGCCTGGTATGGTGTTCCAAGTTTTTATGAGTCATGGCATGTATAGGGATTCTTTTAAAGTTGATTAAGTTCTAATTGATGTAGCCAAATTGTGTTGGCCTAAGAGAACTTATAGTTTGGTTGTGTATAGCCATAGATGATGGTTTAAGTTGTTTGTGATTGTATTGGAAATAGTTCTCCCTAGTGTACGGGATGAAGACTTTGTTTATTTTATGAATAAAGGTGATAATTCAAGAGTGATATTGATGTTATGTGAAATTATGTGATGATATATGAATGTATACAAATGGAAGTGGAAAATGGCTTGGTAGATAGCTTTCTAATCTACCACAGGAGTAGATACATGGGCGTGTGTCTAGACCGTGTGGGAGGCACAGCTATCACATGGGCGTGTGCCAATGCCGTGTGGATAAGTCAGAATACCAAGGTTTGGCACACGGGCCAGTGCTACGGATGTTTCAAGGTCGTGTGAATTAGGTAGTGTCGACCACGAGTGGAAGACACGAGCATGTCTTAGGGGCACACAGGCGTGTCCCTAGACCAACACGGGCATGTGGCCCCTGTTTTGAGGAAAAGTTTCTCAAGTTCGTAAAAGTTTCGAGATTTGTTAAAAAACCTTTCGGAGGTAAGTTTAAGGCCTTATAGGCCAAGATTGAGTAAGTGATAGGCTTAAATGAAATTTTATAGCCTGTTTCGAAGAGTTAAGTAAGTTTAAGCATGGTAATGCCTCATATCCGGTCTCGGTGTCAGACTCGGGTAAGGAGTGTTACACGGGCTGGGACACGGCTGTGTGTCCTTGCTTCGATTGCTCACACGGCCTTGTGACCCCTGTTTCCAATTTTTTATGGTTTTCCCATAATTTTTAATTTCTTTCAAAATGATTTTCGATTGCTTTAAATATTTTTGGGGCCCGGAAGCTCGATTTAAGGCCAAAATGTGTATGTTTACTATGTTTGTATTGAGATATTGGAAATTATGCTTAAGTTGAAATATTTATTATGTTTTAAAGTTTAAAGTTCTGTTTTGTATAGTAACGCTCCGTAACCCTAATTCGGTGACGGAGACAGGTTAGAAGTGTTACAACTTGGGTAACTATAGCACACCAGAAAGCACCATTGTTCTGTATAGAGGTATCGAAGTATAACAAGAGGCATCGAAGTGCATATAGAGGCATCGAAGTGCAACTAGAGGCATCGAAGTGCAAATAGAGGCATCAAAGTGCATACAGAGGCACCAAAGTGCATATAGAGGCATCGAAGGACAAACAAAGGCACCAAATTCAAAATAATTTCATTTTAATCCCTATACTAAAAACTAGCAAATTTTGCTTTAAAAATTAGTCCTATATCACATCCAAGCTTACAATCAAACCATTTAACAACAAAAACTTCAAGAACCATCAATGGTAATATTTCAAAACTTTAACAATTTTACGATTTAGTACCTAGACTAGCTAAATCAAGCTCCGAGATTTCAAAAACATAAAATGTACAAAAAATAGACCTTGAATATACGTACATGCAGGGGATGAAAGCTTGGAATGTTTGAAGCTTTTTTTTTCCTCTTTCTATGGTGGTGAAACAATAGAAGAAGATGAGAATGAAAAACTATCCTCTTTCTTTCCACTTTTGTTTATTTTAATTATAATGATAAATTTTATTATTTTAATTAAAACCATGCAAAATTATGCCTTAACCGTCCAAATATTTCCAAAAATGTCTAATTTTTCAATTAAAACCTTAATTAATTACTATTTAACCCTTTTACCCAATAAAAATCTATAACGATCAACTTTTATCACTTTTACAATTTAGTTCTTGTACCTTAATTAATCACTAATTCCGTAAAATTTCCTATCCAAAATCTAATTCATATATATAATAACTCCGTAAATATTTAATAAAAAATTTATGAGCTTAGTTTACAGAAACGAGGTCCCGATAACTCATTTTTTGACACCACTAACTTTAAGGTCAAAACACTTGTATCCTAACTAACTATCCAATTAACAAATTCATCAGACCAAAATTCAATATTATAATTAACTCATAAATATTATTTAATAATATTTACGAACTTGATCATTGGAGAACGAAGTTTTGAAACCACCATTTCCGGTACCACTAAAAAATAAGCTGTTACACCGACATTTCCTAATAGGAGCTTTGTAGCAACACCATGGAACCACTATAAAATCGTGTGGTTGGACTTTCTACTTCTTATTCTCAAAACAAATTTATTGGAACTGTTGTCAAACTTAGACCACCTTCATCGACATTGACAAACTAGGCATATAACTCTAGTATAACATTTCCACTAGAGAAATGTATATCGAGCATTGCCTCGACATCCATGTCGCCTTTGAGCTCAAATATATCATATCTAATGGGGTTCGGTGACATTAGATATCTATATTTCAAGCTCGAAATTCTCCTCCGGCTTGAAGTCGACACTTTCCTTCTAATTCTTGACCAAAGCTAGTTCAATTTTATGCATTGGTTGAAAGCCAATTCTGGAGATAAGGCTGATACAAAAATTGGTCCAATATCAGTGTCACAATTTTTATCATCGTAATAAATAATGACTCTAATTCATCTACTCATCTTCGCCCAAAAAACTTGTTTCACTCGTTTAAAATGGAACCATTATACAGAAAAATAAGTACTCATTATCCAAATTCAAAGAACGACACTTACTTGAACTAATTTACTTTATTGGGACAATTTTTGAACTTCAGATTGTTAACATCAACAATCTTCTCCTTATACAAATCTCCTTATGAAAACAATCTACTCGAAATTTAACTATGAAAACCTCTCCATAGAATGTCTTCATTTTATAGGAAACTCCACCACCAAATATGAAACATAATTTCAAAATGTTGGAAAGATTGGACATGACTTTTCAAAAAAATATTCTAAGAAGAAACATTTTTCTGAAAAGTTTTAAAAGATTCCTGTTCTACCATAGAAAAGGTGGGGTAAGATTAAATTTTATCCCAAGATTTCTGAGTTTCAGAAAATTTATTCTGGGATTCTCAGATTTAGGGTTAAGGTCATAGGTTTTCAGAAATGCATAGTGGGGGATGTGTTTCAGTTGTAGGACATGCTTTCACTCTCTCTCCTGCCACGTTAATTGAAAATGCTCCTTGCAGAAGGCGTTTTTGCTTTCTCTCTCCAAAAACGACCTATTTCCCTAGTTTTTGAAAATCTGGCCTAAATTCCTAAATTTTCTTTAAAATCAACACATATCCCTCTTTAACCTAAAACCCAAACTAAATAATTCCATTCCAAAATAAAAATTAATATAAACATAATAATATTAATAAAAAATTAATCAATAAAAAACTAAAAGTAAAACCTAAATTCCCAAATCATAAAAGAAATTAAAAGTTCCTAAATTCTCAAATCATTAAAATTATTATTTTAGTAATGTTATTAGTATTACATAATAAATCATGGTTAATCATTTATGATAAGTATAACATTAATTATTGTATTATTAAATAAATATGTTATGTCATTATATATTTTATATTATCTTTAAATTTAATTTTTATTGATTTTAATAATTAATAATTTTATGTATTTATTATAAATATATAATAATAGTATTAAAAATATTTTATATTAAATTAATATTGTTAAAAGTTTATTTCACTTCATAATTTAAATAAAAATTATTATTAATTACTTTTGCTATTAATAAAATCTTAATATAAACATGTAAGGCTTATGAACACATTTTCATAAAACAAATAATTATCATTTATTTTATTTTTATTTTAAGTTATCATACAATTATATTAGTTATTAATCTCTATTATGATGGTTCAATTATAAATTCAAATTTTTTCGGGCTTTAGGTCAAATTTACCTTGAACTCAGGCTAAATCGATTTTGAATTTGAATTCTTATAATTTCGAATTTTCTCGGACTTAAATTTGTTGAACTCAAATTTTCTTGGTCAAAAATTTTCTCGAACTCGAACTTTTTTAGGCTCAAATTGGCATGGACAAGATTTCAGTCTCTAACCTATTTTTGTAACTCTAGCAGTTATATTTACCCTACTCTTTTTTTTTTTTTTTACCAAAGTTGTATAATCAGCATTCATTTTCCGTATCCTTTGTTCACCAATAGTGTTTGCATTATGATTTTCTTTATTCCTTAGGATCTAATTAGTAATCAAAAGCTCCTTTCCAGATTTAGTTGCATCTTTACACAAATTACTTTTTATATAAATCACTAAGATTCCCCATAACTACTGTCCTGTTTTCCTTTTCCCTCTCAATCCCCAACTCCCTTAATCTTAATCCCTTCTCCCCAACTTCTTTAACCTCTTAACTCTTCTTCCCATTCCTTTATCTCTCTTTCAGAGTTCCCTTCAAATCTGATTTCATCTTCACTCTTACCTTTCTCTTCTCTTCCTCATTACCCCATCTCTCCTCTCATACTTATTATCTTTAGAACCCTCTTTTATCAAGTTCATCCCCCAAACTTTAAATCTTTCATCATTCTTATTTATAAACCGACTCCCTCTCATAGAAATAGCACACGAAAGAAGTGTATATTTATCCTTAATAGTGCAGTCTCCTAATTCTTGGATATCAAATTTACACTATCTAATAGTGTGATCTATGCATCCATAGTTATAACAAAATTCTTGTAACTTCTTATACCTCATTCTTGCCTAGAATTGACCCTTGTTATGCCTTGGAACCTAAACTCCCTTGATCAATGGCTTGCTCACCTTTATTCCAATCCTTAGATGCAAGAAGCAAACTAAAACAACAAAGGATATTCCTTAAAAAGAAGCTAACCAAGGATATTTACATGATGAAAGACCATGGCTAAAATAAGTTGGCATAGCTTGGTAAAAATAATTATAGTGATTAGTAACACTCAACAAGGGCATTTCTAGTCTATGGTTCTGAATAAAAGTCACAAAAAGCAAACTAGAGCAACCGAAGATATTCCTTAAAAAAAAAAGAAGCTAACCAAGGATATTTACATGATGAAAGACCATGGCCAAAATAATGTGGCATACCTAATTGGCATCACTGATTGAGTGTGGAACACAATAAGTTCTTTGAAAATTAGTAGTTTCAAACAAAAATCAACGATAGCAAAAATAACATAATTTGTTACACAAAAGGTATTAACCAATACATACAAAATTAACTCCAATGATTTTCATTTCAAATCCATTTTCACCATTATCCTCTCCCTTCTCTCAAGAGAGTTCTTTTATATCTCTACCAAGCTTGGTTCGGCGTGCTTATGAGCGGGATTGCTCGATCTCCGTTCTCTCCTTTCCTTTCCTTTCTTAGGTCTTTCAGCATAAAAACTCAAGATCCTTTCTCATCTCTTCTTCATCAAACTTAGGCCATCTATAAGAGGTAGTTGTCTTGGTGCTCCATTGGTTCACCCATGTTTTGGCTGTCTATTCCTCAAGTTTCTATTAAGTCTTTTTGGCAAACTTTATTTGTTTTTCCTCTATTTGGTGTTATGGTCTTGTGATGTCAATGTCTCTTCTTCTGATGGCAACAGAGTTGGCTGCTAGGATTGTTCTTGAGAACTGGATTCAATTGGGCTTAACGCTTTTGTTGTAACTAGTTATTCTTTATGAATGACATCTCATTTTGAAAAAAAAAAAAAAAACCTAGGATAAAATCCACTATCATTGTATAATATAAGAATGACATTTCAATTGCTTGCATGTGCTAAGAACTAGTTATATATATATATATATATATATATATATTCTTATTCATGGTTATTGGAACATGAGATGATAGATGCTACTGTGCTAACAAAATGTTATGTTATAAAGACAAAGGTCCTTGTCAATGTCAACTACTACTCAATATTCTATTTTAAACCTAAACCTCACTCTTCATTATATATTTGAAATGAAAAGCAAGGCCTCATTATTCTTATCTTTGCACTATCTACTTGTAAATGTATAATGACGATTTTCCATTAATTAATGAGCTTAGACGGAATCTTGTCTTTTCTTTTCTTTTTAGTTTAAACAAGCAAATAATTCGGGATATATATAAGGCTTAATTCATTATTTGATTCTTCAATCATATTTATTTTCTCATTTTAGTATTTAATTTTTTCGTCCTAACTTATTTTCTAATCTGATACTTAAAGTACATTTAGAATTTTATAAGTATTTTAAACTTTTTAATATATTATATATAATTTTTTATATTTTAATTAATATAATATATGATAGAAAAAATATAAAAAAAAAGACATGCGGCATATTCTAATAATGCCATATGACAAGTCAACATTTGGTCAATGTCGATCAATGTTCGGTCAACAACAGTTAATGGTTGATCAACAATCGATCAAAATCAATAGTATTTTTAATATTTAAATGATTAATATTATAAATTTAAATTTAATATGTTTATTTTCAATAAATCTAATTGGCATGTGGCATTTTTTCATTGGTCAAAGAATCACGTGATACTTTTCCATTAGTCAAAATGGCTTAACAGATTTTTTTTTTTTTTTGAACGGACATTGCCAAATGGATAAAAAGTTAGAGAAAATTGATACTTTTGTAATCAAATTAAGACAAAAAAAAAGTTTAAACACCAAAGCAGAAAAAAGAAATATACTTTAGGGGCTAAATAATAAATTAAGCCAATATATAATATAACGCACAACAATATGAATGAAGTCGGTAATTATAGGATTTATGGATACAAGTAATTATATATAATTACTACTCTTGGATCAATTTTGAATCTCTTGGAATGAAAAGGAAAGTAAATATTGGAATGTGTTAAGTACATCCATGGGAATATAAACTATAATTTTGTTATTTAAAATTCATCTCATATCAACTGATACATGTCTACTTCAAACTCTCTTTTACTAAAACAGTTCACACTTCTCCGTTTCGACTTCAGAGTTACGTCATCAGACGTCAACGTGGACGACGGATATGACGGCGAGTGAGCCGATGAACAAGAGGAAGACGGCTCAGGGGATCTTCGCTTGTTACTGCTCACTCTCACCGGCTCCACCTGATTCGAGCCGATGAGGTGGGGAAAATTCAGCTTCGCTTTTGCGCCACGCATATTAAAAGCCGCTCTGTCGTAAGCTAGCGCAGCACCCTCGGGAGTCTCGTAAGTACCGAGCCAGATCCTCGCACCGTTTCGTTTCGGATCTCTTATCTCCGCCGCGTATGTCCCCCACGGCCTTCTCCTTACTCCCCTATAATTCACCTTCTTCGGCGGCTCCTGAGGTTTAGGGACAGCCGCGGTAGTCTCCATCTCAGAAGTCACTTCTAAGCTGGGAAATGAAACATTATTAACGGCGACCTTCTCCTCCGCTGCATCAAACAACTGATCAAAATTTATGCATTGATCCACATTAATCGCATCATCATGAAGCTCTTTCTTTGGTTGATTTTCCACAACCTGTCCTGGAATTGTATCAAAATCATCTTCCAAAAGATACTGACGAATCGAGTCCAAGAGGCTGAGATCAAAATTTGAAGCACTATCACAGTACATGTTTGTGTGTTGGTAGAAAGGACTTTGACGCTTTGAGACTGCCAGGTATGGGTTTGATTTCAATGGCTCCGTTGAGTTTCTATAATTTGTTGTTTGATTATATATATATATATACCTTGAAACTTTGGGTATTAAAATATGGTTCTTTGCTTTCTACTTCTGTTTTGTTTAGACAATTCCAGGCAGTTGCTGATGGCCGAGATCCGAAAATATTTTCATCACGTTTTTGAAGTGCTGCAACTGTTCATTTATTTAATTTACTTTTATACTTTGCATTGTTTATTCATTGAACATTTATGGTGACAAAAGCTCCATTACTTCATATTCCATAATTGTCCATTTAAGAATCAATGAATAAACTAAAATTAATTCTTATCCATTTGTTGAATGATTTCTCAACAATGTGATAAAGGGTCCAATTAAATATTCATCCCATAATTGAAAGGTTTAAATATAATTATTAAATTTCTCTCCTCCTATTCTCGAAAAGAAGAGTCAAATTGGTTGGCAGAAGTATCATTGGGCAGATTTACTGAAATGTAGTAATATATAATAATAAATTTAATATTTAATATTTATATTTTTATTAATTTTTTATTATTAGTTTAATTAAATTTAGTTATAAAGTCGTTTTAAAAAAAAATAATAATTAAAATATTAATTTCTTTTATTGATATTGAACTGACAATTGGTGTAGTAATTTATGTATATTTAGGTATCGACGTGATACTATTTATTTTATATATCACATCAATAAATAATTTAAAATTTATAAACTAGTCAAATACACATGAATTATTATGCAAGTGTCATGTTTAAAAAAATATTTTATTCACTATTTCTATTAAAAAAGTAAATCAACTCTTTTTAAAAGATAGGTGGTTAAATTTGATTCTTTTAAAAAGATTAAAGGTTAAATTTAACTAAAAAATATGACCTATTTACCCAAAAATGCCCATTTCCAAACAAAATAAATAAATTGGGCCAATTAAAATATTATTTACGGAAAAGGGCTAACTTTGGCAAAACGTGCCTACGTGGCTGTGTTTAAGGGAGAAATTTTCAGCAAAGCGTTATATTTAGGGATATTTGTATGTTTAGTCCCTAGTGCTTTTTAGGGTTTTTAGGGTTAGAATTTTGCTAAAATAAGTTAGGATTTAGTGGTTATTTTTTTAAAACAAGTTAGGGTTTAAAGTTTTAGTAGATTTTAAAAATAAATTAGGATTTAGTGTTATTTTGTAAAAATTATTTAAATTAGGTTTATGGTTTTAAATAAATTAAGTAAATTAGTGCTAGGGTTTTAAATAAATAAAATTAGGGTTTTAAATAAATCAAACTAGGATTTATGGTGTTTAAATAAATTAGTTAAATTAAGGTTTAGGGTTTTAAATAAATTAAATTAGAGTTTTGGGTTTATGGTTAAAATTAATATAATTAAGGATTAGTTTTTTTAAAAATAACATTGTTTTTTAACAAAATTGACTATTTTGACCCCGAAAAAATAATTTTGAGAAGACGTTTCTGAACAAATAGTGTAAAAATACTTCAAGAAGGATGCACTGTCAGTAAAATTACAGAAAAAGCTCCCACGTGGACGCTCTTTTCTCTGATGAGTTCTGAAAAATAATTTTGAGAAGGCGTTTACGAACAAATAGTGTCAAAACGCTTCAATCGGGATGCCTTGTCAAGCAAAATTTCTGAAAAAAGCTCCCACGTGGACGCTCTTTTTCTATAGCAGTTCCTGAAAAAATAATTTTGAGAAGACGTTTCTGAATAAATAGTGTCAAAAACGCTCAACCAGGATGCAATGTCAGCAAAATTTCTGAAAAAAGCTCCCACGTGGATGCTCATTTTCCACAGTAGTTCATGCTTGGCCTTATGTTATAAACGAGACAAATATCATTCTCAAGTTGCATAAGTTACAGCAAGAAAAATTAGAGAGGCTAAGTAGAATAGAAATTGAAGATGAGTGAACGTATTAGTGCTATTATTTACTATGATGGTGAGGACCGTGACACCGAGAACGGTGTTGATTTTTTATCGGAGAACACAGTGCGAATGGTTTTTAACCAAAATATAGATTTTACAGAATTTCGTAAGAAAATTAGGCTCAAAATCTTTAGAACGACGCCAAGTAGGGTTTCTTCTATTAAATATCGATTTTGTGTTTCGATTGATCTCGTGACAATTGATGTATTTGATATCAAAGGTGTTCGTAGATTTGAGGCGATGGTGTAGACTTGATCATGTGTCAGAGTCTTCAAAATTTATAATATGAATGATCTAGCCTAAAAACTAATTGTGACAATGATTGAGGCAAGAGCACCAATCGAACAGTAGTATAGTTTAGTGGCAAGACCGGATTGTCGAACCTAAGGGAACCAAAAGTACTAATACTAACTTTCTTTTTATTATTTAGTTTAAGAATTAGGAGAATTGTCGTTTAATCTAAATTTAACTAATTACTAAGCTAAAGATGCTAAGACACAGAAAAGGAATTGGGGAAATACTTGTGGGAAAAACCAATTGATTGAGACAATACCGAAAGAAGAATCCACCTAGACTTCACTTGTTATCTAACTCTGAACCAGACGATTTATTCACTTGACTTGATCCGTAAGATTCCCTAATTTATATTAATACCTCTCTCGAGGCTACTAACGTCTAACCCTAAGTTGATTAATTGAAATCTCTTTCTAATTAAAACCCCTAAAATTGCATTAACTCGATCTATGGACTCCCATATTAGGTTTGACCCTAATCCGGTAGATTTTTGTCATCCTATCTCTAGGGTTGCGATCAACTCCGCTTAACTATGCTAGATCTACTCTTAAACAAGGTCTATTCCTCCTCTGCCTAAGAGAATAAATGCTTGAATCAATATCCTGAAATATGAAAACAAGAATTAAGAACACATAGTTAAGAACAAATCAAGTATTTATCATACAGCTCAAAAAATAATAACAAGATTCGTCTTAGGTTTCATCCCCCTCAGGTATTTGAGGGGTTTAGTTTATAATTATAAAAGAATACATCTCAGAAGAAAATATAAAACAAAACATAAAGAAAACCCTAAAACCCCCTGAAGGAATTGAAGGAGAGATCCTCAGTCTTGAGTATGATTCCGGCTTCTTGAGATGAATCAACTGGCTTTCTTCGAGTTAATCCTACAATTCGGCCCCTCTGGCTTGGCTCTTTGGCCTAGCTGAACGCCCTCCTAAAGGTTGGCCTCTAGGATGTTTATATAGGCTTTTGGAATGGCTTTCTTTGCCTCTAAGTACCCTAATCTGAATGAAACTCTTCTTTGCTACGGCAGAGACACGCCCATGTAAATCGAAGCCAGCGTGGTCGGGTCTATTAATGAGGCACGACCGTGTGGTCTTGGCCCAGGCCATGTCAATTTCATAATTTGGCCCATCTACTCCTGAGTATAAAACATGAAAACAAAGGATTAAGAGCACCAAATTCTACAATTTAGGGAATAAACCATCCAAAAGTATGCTAAATGTGGGATTAAAAAATGTTCATATTATGGTTTATCAAATACCCCTACATTTAAGTTTTTGCTTGTCCTCAAGCAAAATTCTCAACTCACAATTAAAATGAACTTCCTCAATTCATAATATTCACCGATAACGTTTCATCATAATTCATAGATAATTTGTACATGGATAATTTAACTAAAAGAGTCCTAAAGATTCAAACAATCAAAGTCTTAGTTTTTAGCACGAAAACATATAGGTGTTTCCCTTTATCCAAAAAATTACCTTTGATTCAAAACTGACATGAATTGACATCCTCACTAAGAATTCACTCAAATAACTCAAGGTGTTTAAGGTTCAAAATAAAGATCTCAACAGTAAAAAATGAAAAGTTAATCCCATAGGCTTGCCCGAAAATCAAATCTCCACCACTATAAAATGAGATGATACACAAATCAAAAGGTCTTTAAAGGGTTGTAATGGGGCTTAGGTTAAAGGTGTGGATAGAGGCTGAATTAGTGGGTTAGAATCAAGATTGAATTGACAAATTACCTAACTAGAAAAATGAACTAATCCTGAATAATTACATCAATTGAAAACTTGAAATACTAATAATACGAGCTTCTTCTTTACGATGTTGAATTTAAATGTATAAGCTCACTTGATCACAGAACTAATAATAAATATACTTCGATTTTTTTAAGAACAATTCAAGTAAATATAAGAAAATTTCAACTACTGAAATAAAATAATTAGGTAACTGATCAAATCAAGTCTCGATAAAAGGGTAGTCAAAAGGAATGGTGATAACAAATACAAGATGGATTTTGGGTTAATATTAGTGGGTGAGTCAATAAAAAGGTTGTTAGGATCAACGGGGTTTCATTAGGGGTTATTTGTGAAGGTAGGCTTTTAGTGGAGTAAGTGGGTTAAATCCTAAGTGCCTTTATCATCTCAGTATATCAAATCAATGATGTGGTCTTGACATATATAATCGAAGCAAGTTCTAGAATAACAAATCAATGTTGACACACTCATAATCAATAAAGTGAGCACGAAAAATGTATGCTCTAAAAGGCTCAAAATCTCACAAAAATTATGGGTTTTTGATGACAACCTTGTAAGTTACAAATTTCAGGGTAATAATTTAGATTCAGGTAGACAACCTAACAAAATTTTTAATTTTTGAAAATAGACTCATCATGCTTGATTCTCTAGTCTCCTAAAATTTAAATCATCACTATATAATTATCAATTACTTAATCCGAAACATATCAATAAAAATCATAAATCAACAGGAATTTCATTCTAATTAGTGATATGAGAAAATTACTTAAGACAATATATCATTAAGGGATTTGAGAATAATGCAAAAAGTTAGGAACTTTTCTAAATAATTTTCACCCCACACTTAAGATGTACATTGCCCTCAATGTACAAAGATATATAATAACATTATAGTAGAAAATCAAAAGATAGGGAGAGAAGTGAACTTCCTGAATTTTTGGGTGGATTTCTGGAGAATGAGGAAGAGGAGTTAGTGGCGGTGGTTACTAGGGTCGTGGTGGTGTGATTCCCAAGTAGCATGAACAACCTAAATAAACAAAATCAAAATATAGTAATATAGATTTAGCATAATAGAGATAAAGAGAAGGAAATTAAAAGAGAAGGGAAAAGAAAAAAAGAAAATAAATGGACTCAAAGGTTCTTTTCCTGTTGAGTTAATGAAGGGGACGACATGAACTTATGTAGATCGGTCTCGCACAGGGAGACTGGGCTAGGATCCTTCCATTTCTTTGACATGGATGAAGTGTAGATCGAGAGTTTGGAAAATGAAGAAGGATGAATTGAAAAGGGAGGAGAGTGTAAGGGTTGTGGAAGAAGGGAATGGGGAGTAGATGGGAAGGGGAGTAGGTGGTTTAAATAAAATTTTCAACTCTAGTACATCCCCATGCCCGTGTTTCATGGGCGTGTCGAGTCACAAGGTCATATCGCATGGCCATGAGGTGATTATTTTGCATCTCCCACACTTGTGTGCAGGTCGCCACGCCTGTGTTGATACAATAGTGTCGGCCACGGCTGTGTCGCACGGCCGTGGTGCTTAGTCGGAGCCCGTGGGTTGAAGATATTTCTTGTCCTGTTTTGTACTTTCTCTGTCACACCAGTATAAAAATCCGTAGTATCTACGGCCTTGGCCACGGCCGTGTGCAAGGCCGTGTGGTGCAGAAATATGCGCTTCATTAACTTGGTCAGTTTGTAGTTAGGTGCTAAAAGAAAGAGAATAATAAAAAATAAATGGGGTTAGTGCTCAAGTTTCCTCCCGAGAAGCGCTCGTTTAAAGTTTTAAGCTAGACTTACCTCTTATTTGCACATTCATGGTGGTTTGAGGAGTGAAAAATCCTTTCTCATGCTATCATTATATACTTTAAGTCGAGTAGCATTTACTTTAAAAGCACCGAATGTAGAATTACTTTTCTTGACTGTGCCATATGAGAAGATATTGGGTACCTTAAAAGGGATCTCTTTGTCTGTATTTAGGTCTGACATGGCGATTCTCGGGTCTATTTTATCTAATAGTACCTGGTCTCCTATTTTGAAGTGATTTGATATTTCGGTAAGCTTGTCTGGGGGGTTTTTCAATTTCACTTCGCGTGGTTTTGATTTCTCCTTGAAATGTGCCTTCCACTCGTCTAGTTCATCAATTTGAAGCCTTCGTTCCTCATAAATTTGTTCTTTATTGGCACGAGGTTCATGAATTGTCTTAGATATGTAGTGTCGTGGTGCTTCCTGTAAAGAAAGTTGGACCGAAGGGTTATCAATAGAATTTACGTTCTCACCTTTGTCGCTTGATGTCCTAGCTGAGTCGAGAGCTTGAAGACTGATTGATTCATCTCCTACACGAAGTGTGAGTTCGCCTGTACTAACATCAATTTTAGATCTGGCAGTTGCTAAAAAGGGCCTTCCTAAAATTAAAGGAACTGTATTATCCTCATCCATATCTAAAACAACAAAGTCTACGGGGAATATGAATTTGTCAATTTTAACGAGTACATCTTCAATTATACCCTTAGGAATTCTAATAATTTTATAAGCTAATTGAATACTCATCCTAGTTTGTTTGGGTTTCCCTAGACCTAGCTGTTTAAACAATTTATAAGGCATAACATTGATGTTTACCCCTAAATCAGCTAAAGAATTATCAATAGATAAACCAACAATTAAACATGAAATTGTAAAACTCCTTGGATATTTTAATTTTCGTGATAGTTTGTTTTGTAACATTGTTGACACGCTGCGTTTAGTTTCACATTAGATTCCTCGTCTAACTTTCGCTTGTTTGTCAAAAGCTCTTTTAAAAATTTCTTTGAATTTGGAATTTGCGAAAGAGCTTCAAGAAACGGTAAGTTAATATGTAATTTCTTTAAAAGTTTAAAAAACTTATCAAACTGTTCATCTGTGTTGTCTTTCTTCATCGCATTGGGGTATGGTATTCGAGGTTGGTATTCTTTAATTGTCGGTTTTTATTTTTCTTGGCTTACCTCAACCTTACCTTCACTTACCACAGGTTCTTGCCTTGGCTTAGGTTTAGAATCTACTAACCCTTCACTATTCTGAGCGGTTATGGCTTGAAGTTACTCTTTTTGGTTAGTCTCAGTGTTACTTGGTAAGCTACCTTGTGGTCATTCGGAGATCAGCTTAGCGAGTTGCCCTAACTGGTTCTCAATTCCTTTAATCGATGCTTGTTGATTTTTAAGTGTTGTTTTGGTGTTTTGGAAATGAGTTTCTGACACTATTATGAATTTTGTCAACATCTCCTCAAGATTCGACTTCTTTTCCTGTGTGTAGGGCTATCGTTGGATGTTTGGAGGAAGTTGTTGTCTCTGATTTCCTTGACCACCCCATGAGAAATTGGGGTGGTTCCTCCAACCAAGATTATAAGTATTACTATAAGGGTTATTTTGAGATTTGAAATTGTTATTCGTATAATTTATCTGTTCACTTTCCATGCCATGATTGTAGGGTGAGTACTCAGGATTCGCCACACCTCTTAGATTTGAATCACATTGCATTACTGGGTTTATCTACGAGGAACCATACAAACCATCGATCTTTTTATTTAACATCTCTACCTGACTTGATAGCATGGTGATTGCGTCGAGGTTGAAAACTCCTGCTTTTTTTTGGCCTTGTCCTTGTAACTTGCCACTGATAGTTGTTCAGTGACATCTCCTCTATAAACTCATACGCCGCCTCAGGAGTTTTGTTATTTAGGGTTCCGCCGACTACTGAATCAATCAGTTGTCTCATTGAAGGGTTCACACCTTGTAAAAAGTTTGGACCTATAGCCACAAGTGTAATCCATGGTGTGGGTACCTTCTTAATAGATCTTTGTATCTCTCTCAAGCATCGTATAATGCTTCTAAATCTATCTGCACAAAAGAAGAGATATCATTCCTTAATTTGACCATTTTGGCCGGTAAAAATATTTTAATAAAAAATTTTCTGTCATTTGTTCCCATGTAGTGATTGATCCTCGTGAAATAGAATTCAGCCACTGTTTAGCTTTATTCCTCAAAGAAAAGGGAAATAACCGAAGACGGATGGCATCATCAAAACGCCATTTATTTTGAAAGTATTGCAAAATTCTAGGAAATTTGCCAAATGATTATTTGGATCTTCATCCTGCAAACCATCAAACTAAACAAATTGCTGTATCATTTGTATAGTGTTAGGTTTCAGTTCAAAATTATTAGCAGCTATAGCAGGTCTAGCAATACTTGACTCAGTTCCTATTAAATTAGGTTTAGCATAATCATACATAGTTCGAGGAGCATGATTTTCGGCCACCTCTAGAGGTAGCGGATTATTCTTAAGCCATCTCTTCGGTAGTATTAATTTCGTTCTCTTGCTCTTCTTGTATGTAGCTTAAGCTTCGCCATATTTCTCTACGATTTTTGTGAACTGTACCTTCGATATCACTATCGTAAATCCAGGGTCCTGTCGGGTTCCTTCTAGTCATAAACTAGAGGTACCTACTAGGAAAAGAAAAAGAAAAGAAAATTAGAAAAGTAAAAATAAAATTTAATTGCAAAAATAAAAATTTGGCTAAAGTAATAAAAATTGAGCGTTCTTAATATTTCAGCTTCCCAGCAACAGTGTCAAAAACTTGATCGTGTGTCAGAGTCTTAAAAATTTATAAAATGAATGATCTAGTCTAAAAACTAACTATGACAACGATTGAGGCAAGCGCAGTGGCAAGACCGGATTGTCGAACCCAAGGGAACCAAAAGTACTAATACTAACTTTCTTTTTTAATTATTTAGCCTAAGAATTAGGAGAATTGTCGTTTAATCTAAAATTAACTAACTACTAAGCTAAATATGCTAAGACACAGAAAAGGAATTGGGGAAATACTTGTAGGAAAAACCAATTGATTGAGACAATACTCGAGGAAGAATCCACCTAGACTTCACTTGTTATCTAACTCTGAACCAGTCGATTTATTCACTTGACTTGATCTGTAGGATTCCCTGATTTATATTAATACCTCTCTCGAGGCTACTAACGTCTAACCCTAGGTTGATTAATTGAAATCCCTTTCTAAGTAAAACCCCTAGAATTGCATTAACTCGATCTATGGACTCCCATATTAGGTTTGACCCTAATCCGGTAGATTTTCGTCATCCTATCTCTAGGGTTGCGATTAACTCCGCTTAACTCTGCTAGATCTAGTCTTAAATAGAGTCTATTCCTCCTCTGCCTAAGAGTATACATGCTTGAATCAATATCCTGAAATATCAAAACAAGAATTAAGAACACATAGTTAAGAACAAATTAAGTATTTATCATACAACTCAGAAAATAATAACAAGATTCGTCTTAGGTTTCATCCCTCTCAGGTATTTGAGGGGTTTAGTTCATAATCATAAAAGAATACATCTTAGAAGAAAATATAAAACAAAACATAAAGAAAACCCTAAAACCCCCTGAAGGAATTGAAGGAGAGATCCTCAGTCTTGAGTATGATTCGACTTCTTGAGATGAATCAACTGGCTTTCTTTGAGTTAATCCCACAATTTGGCCCCTTTGGCTTTGCTCTTTGGCCTAGCTGAATGCCCTCCTAAAGGTTGGCCTCTAGGGTGTTTATATAGGCTTTTGGAATGGCTTTCTTTGCCTCTAAGTACCCTAATCCGAATGAAACTCTTCTTTGTTACGGCAGGGACACGCCCATGTAAATTGAAGCTAGGTCATGGTCGGGTCTATTAATAAGGCACGACCGTGTGGTCTTGGGCCCAGGCTGTGTCAATTTTTAATTTAGCCCATCTATTCCATTTTGGCCCGTTTCTCATTCTTTTCATCCTCCGGTGTTCTCCTGAGTATAAAACATGAAAACAAAGGATTAAGAGCACCAAATTCTACAATTTAGGGAATAAATCATCCAAAAGTATGCTAAATGTGGAAATAAAATATGTTCATATTATGGTTTATCAAGACTTATATCACTAGTGGATCACCCTATCTTGAGTTATATGTTCAATTTTCATCGCTAAATGAAACATTTGCGGCTTCAAGATCAACTATTGTTTGAGAGGAATACACGACCCCTAGTCGACACTCCATTAGTGGGAGGCAGAACATGGAAGCGCCTGTGTTTGGTGGTAGTATGGAAAACACAACTCTTGCACGACACTCGATTAGTGGATGGGACATGCATATCGGTGGGTCGATGTTCCATGCTGAAAATACGTATTGGGGAATGACATCAACTTCTAGTGGTTGGCAATCCACATCTGATTGGGGACGTTACAAAACATCCACAAGAAGGGATGATGTACTCCCTACGACGTCCACCGGAGAGGGGACCTCGTACGTTGCAAATCATGCTCGGTTGGATGATGAGTCCGATGTGGATCTACCTCGAGAGCCCAGCCCCAATGGTACAGAAGTTGCATTATTTTTGAATCAAAGCCCTGTTCCATTCGAACCTGAAGACATTGAAGGGGTTTCAGATGAAGAAGAAGAAGATCCATGATTCAGGGTGTACTCGCCTCCAGCCCACATGCATAACGTCAACATATCGACAGATGATGTGTAATAGCCCGATTTAGGGCCTAGTCAGAATAGTGGTGCAATGCCATGAATCCAAGGTGAATTTATGAGTTTTTAAGGTTTATGCCATGTTTGCATGCTAGTGTGAAAGTTTCATGAATCAATTTTGTTAAATTGAGGTTGAATGGTTTAAAAGGACTAAATTGCAAAAGTTGCAAAATATGAGTTTCTAGAAGCTTTTTGCATGAGATAGCTTTAGAATATCAATTAGAAGTCCTTAACTAGCAATTTGCCCAAATTATAATTTTTGGACAAAATTGGACATGAGATAGTAAATTATAAAAATTTAGTGAGATTAAGTATGAGCAAGTCCCGATTGAAGATGAATTTCCCAGGATATTCGATCTACCACATGAGATAAGAAAGTCCGTATAAGACTAAGCTTTATGATTTTTATCATTGAATTGCTTAGTATAATGTACACTATTTTCATGGAATGTTTAATGTTATGCTAAACGAAGGAATTAATGAGATTAAGTATGAGCAAGTCCCGATTGAAGATGAATTTCCCAGGATACTCGATCTACCACATGAGATAAGAAAGTCCGTATAAGACCAAGCCAAGGCATGGCATCAGCAATCAAGCACAGATATCATGTAAAATGGTTTATGTAAAATGGTTTATATTAATCTATGATACCATTGTTTATGTAAAATGGTTTATATTAATCAAGTATGTTGCTATGTGCATTATATGAAAACTTACTAAGCTAAATGCTTATGTCTTTTATTCTTTCTTTCTATGTAGTTTTGCCAAGCCAATCTCGTGGATTATTGTCATTGGAGTTCAGAGCACACTATCAATCGCTATTTTGGTATAGCCAAGTTATTTTACTAAAAATGGCATGTATAGTAAGCATTTCATTTTGAGAATATGTTCTAAGAAGAGCCAAATTATTCTTTTGTATATGGCTAAGTGTTTGGCCAAAATTGACTAAGTATGTATGTTTATTGAGATCAATGAAGTATGTAGTAATGTTTATGAAAAATGTATTGAATTGAGCATGAGTTTGGTCTTGATTTCAGGGTGGCAATAGGCTTGGTAAATAGCCTCTAAGTTCCCACACGATTAGACACACGGGCGTGTGTCTAGGCTGTGCGTACCCTGCACCTTAGTGTTTTAAGTCAGAATAGGGCACGAGCAAATCCCACGGTCGTTTGTTTAGGCCGTGTGTGATACAAGGTCAGAGCATAGGCGTATGCCCCAAACCATGTGAATAAGTTAGTATATCAAGGTATAGCACACGGTTTACATCCACGGGCGTGTCAAGGCCGTGTGTAATTAGTTAGTGTCGAACACGGGTGGAAGACACGGGCTTGTGTTAGGGGTACACGGGCATGTCCCAAGTCACATGGTCGTGTGACCCTTGTTTTAAGGAAAAGTTTTTATTTGAGTTCTAAAAGTTTCCAGATACATGTTTAAGGCCTCGTAGGCCCATGAAATATATGATTAGACTAAGAAAGAGAAGTTTTTAATTCGAAAAATTTTTTATAGCCCGTAAGTACATGTTTTAAGTGAGTTTAAGCGTGGTAATGTCTCGTATCTAGTCTTAGCATTAGATTCAGGAATGGGGTGTTACATTTAGTGGTATCAGAGCCAAGTTTAGTCAGTTCTAGGACTAAAGTAGCACGAGCACGAGTACGAGTCTAGCTATACATGACATATGTAAGAATGTTTTTATAATGATAGTGTGACAACCCTTGATGACTTAAATTATGTTTATACATATAGTAAATGGATCCCGAAAGAGTTGAGGCAGATGATGTAGATAGTAATGCGCCGGCTTCTGCTGAAGGGATGGTGCCTAATGAGAATGAGAATAGACCCACTACGATAAGTCAGAAGGAGTAGAAGAGGCTAGAGAAGCCTTCTTCAATATGATGAATACGTGGTACACGAAATTCGTTCGTATGGACCCGAATTACAACCCCCTCTACCCCCTCCTGTTCCACAACCTATCCCCGCAGTCCCTCAAGTAGTAGAGGTGGTAAGAGGAGACAAACCTCCAATTGATAGGATCAGGAAGCATAGGGCAGAAGAATTTCGGGCTAGAAAAGATGATGATCCAAAAAGGCTAAGTTCTGGATAGAAAATACTATCAGGGTATTTAACGAGTTGTCATGCACACCTGAGGAATGTATAAAGTGTGTAGTTTCTCTTTTATGAGATGCTAGCTATCAATGATGGAACACCTTTGTGTCAGTAGTACTGAGGGAAAAGGTTACATGGGAATTTTTCCAAGAAGAGTTCAAGAAAAAGTATATCAGTCAAATATTCGTGGACCAGAAAAGAAAGAAATTCCTAGAACTGAAACAAGGCAAGATGTCAGTGACTGATTATGAGTGAAAGTTTGTGCGACTCAGTAAATACGCTCCAGAATATGTGTCCTCTGAAGCCATCATGAGTAAGAGGTTTAAATATGGACTAAATGATGATATCAAGTTATTTTTTACTGTCCTCGAATTAAAAGAATTTGTGGTGTTAGTGGAGATGGCTTGTAAGGCTGAAGAGTTAGTAAAAGAGAAGAGAAAAATCTAAAATGGAGTCTCGTGACTCTAGAAAGAGACAGTGGAATAAGTCATTCCAATCTTCATCCAAGAAGTTAAGAGATTTCCCTACCCGATCGGCTACTTCCACTGGGTTTTCAAAGAAGGACAAGAGTAAGCAGAATTCGGGGAATAAAACACAAACTACTTTAGTTGCTAGTGTGGGAAACGTTCGATCTGATAGACCTGAATGCCCACAGTGTGGCAGAAGCCATCTCGGTGAATGTTGAGTGCATGAAAATGCTTGTTTCAGATGTGGTTCCCATGATCACTTTATAAAAGATTGTCTTGAGATGACAAAAGAAGAGAGAACTCAAAACTCTAGATATGGGGGTAAGGTCAGAGGCAGACGCAGGGAAACCCGGGGAGTGGGGCAAGTGGAAGAGGTAACCTTAGAGAGCAGGCTGCGAGACCCGAGGGTAGGGCACCTGCTAGGACTTATGCCATTTGCGCTCGCGAAGAGGCATCTTCTCCTGATGTTATTACGGGTACCTTTTCTCTTTATGATATCAAAGTTATTGCTTTAATAGATCCCGGATCCATATACTCTTATATTTGTATGAAACTAGTATCCAGTATTAATATGCCTATAGAGTCTACAGAATTTGTGATTAAGGTGTCTAATCCTTTAGGCAAAAGCGTTTTAGTTGATAAAGTATGTAAAGACTACTTATTGATGATTAGCGGTCATTATTTTAAAGCAAACCTTATGTTGTTACCATTTGATGAGTTTGACATCATTTTGGTATGAACTGGTTGACCACCCATAATGTAATAGTTAATTGTGGGAAGAAATATATTGAGATGAGATGTGAGAATGGAGACACTTCATATAGAATCTGATGAACAGAGTAGGTCGTCGGTAGTGATTTCTCATATGATGGCATAGAGATACTTAAGAAAAGGGTATGAAGCATATCTGGCCTTTTTGATGAATGATAAAGAAACAAAGCTAAAGATTGAGTCGATCTAGATAGTATGTGAGTACGTGGATGTTTTCCGAGCAATTACGGGACTACCACCGTTAGGGAGGTTGAGTTCAATATTGAGCTAGCTCCCGGTACTGTACCAATATCTATTACTCCTTGTAGAATGGCTCCAATAGAGTTGAAAGAGCTGAAGATACAGTTGCAGGAGTTGACTATTTTAAAGGCTTTGCTAGGTCGAGTTTTTCTCCCTGGGGTGCTCCAGTTTTATTTGTGAAAAAAAAGATGGCACCATGAGATTGTGCATAGATTACCGTCAACTTAATAAAGTGACAGTGAAGAACAAGTACACATTGCCTAGGATCAATGATTTGTTCGATCAATTAAAAAGAGCTAATGTGTTCTCCAAAATAGACTTGAGATCAGGGTATTATGAGTTAAGAGTAAAGGATTCAGAAGTGCCCAAGACAGCTTTTTGAACAAGATATGGGCATTATGAATTCTTAGTCATGCCCTTTGGTTTGACCAATGCTCCTGTGGTATTCATGGACTTAATGTACCACATCTTTAGACCCTACCTCGACAAGTTTGTATTCATTTTCATTGACAACATATTGATTTATTTTTGGGATGAGAATGAGCATGTTGAGCACCTACAGACAGTTTTACAGATTCTACGAGAAAATCAGTTGTATGCCAAGTTCAGTAAAAGTGAATTTTGGCTCAAGGAAGTAAGATTTTTAGGACATATTGTCTCGAGAGATGGAGTCCGAGTAGATCCAAGCAAGATTTTGGCTAAAATGGACTAGAAACCACCGAGTAATATCTCTGAGATTAGGAGTTTTTTAGGCCTAGTCAGCTATTACCGATGATTTGTCAAGGGATTTTCTATGATCGCAACCCTGATGACTAAATTGTTACAGAAAAATGTGAAGTTTGAGTGGACAGAAAGATGCCAACAAAGTTTGAGAAATTGAAAGCAATGTTGTGAAGCTCCGGTTTAGTACAACCGAGCAGGGAAAGAATTTGTGATTCTGATGATGCATCTTTAAATGGATTAGGCTGTGTACTCATACAAGAAGACAAGGTTATTGCTTACGCCTCAAGATAGTTGAAGCCTCATGAGAAGAATTATCCGATGCATGATTTAGAGCTGGCCGCCATAGTCTTTGCCTTGAAGATTTGGAGACACCATTTATATGGTGAAAGATGTCAGATTTTTACTGATCACAAAAGTCTAAAGTACTTGATAACGCAAAAGAGTTGAACTTAAGGCAACAGAGATGGTTAGAGTTGATAAAGGACTATGAGTTGGCCATTAACTACCATCCAGGAAAGGTGGATATTGTTGTCGATGCTTTGAGCAGGATGTCCCTTTTTGCATTAAGGGCAATGAATTCACGGATGACTTTATCTAACGATGGTTCTATTCTAGCTGAATTAAAAGCTAGACCAATATTCCTTCAAGAGATCACTAAAGCTCAACAAGAAGATAAAGAGTTACAAGCCAAGAGAACTTAATGCGAGTCAGATGTTGAATCTGACTTTCGAATTAATTCTGATGGATACTTGATGTTTAAAGATAGAGTTTGTGTACCAAGAAAAGAATAGCTTATTCAGAGAATTTTGTATGAGGCACATAATAGATGTCTATCTGTACATCCGGGTAGTACCAAGATGTATAATGACTTGAAGCAATTGTATTGGTGGCCGAGAATGAAGAAAGATATTTCAGAGTTCGTTTCAAGATGTTTGATTTGTCAACAAGTAAAGGCTGAACACCAAGTACCTTCGGGTTTGCTTCAATCAATTATGATACCTGAGTGGAATTGAGACCGTATCACTATGGATTTTGTAACGGGATTGCCATTATCACCGAGCAAGAAAGATGCTATATGGGTTGTAGTTGATAGACTCATGAAGTCAACTCATTTCCTACCTGTACAAGTTGACTACTCACTCGACAAACTAGCAAACTTATATGTTTCTGAAATAGTAAGACTTCATGGAGTTCCTTTGTCAATCATATCGGATGAGATCCGAGACTCACCTCTAGATTTTGGAAGAAGCTTCAAGAAGCCTTGGGTACAAAATTGAGTTTTAGCACAGCTTTTCATCCTCAAACTGAAGGTCAGTCGGAGAGGTTGATTCAAATACTCGAGGATATGCTTCGATGTTGTGTTCTAGAATTCCAAGGTAGTTGGGAAAAGTTTCTCCCATTGGTAGAATTTGCCTACAATAATAGCTTTCAGTCGAGCTTAAAGATGGCACCTTATGAGGCTTTACATGGGCGTAAATATAGAATGCCTTATATTGGACTGAACTCAAAGAAAACCAAATTCACGGGGTTGATTTGGTTAGAGAAGCTGAAGAGAAAGTGAAAGTGATACGAGAATGTTTAAAAGCTGCATCAGATAGATAGAAATCTTATTCGAACCTAAAGAGAAGAGAGATAGAGTATCAAGTCGTGAAAGTGTTACTTTGGAGAAAAGTTCTCCAATTTGGCCAGAAAGGCAAGTTAAGTCCACGTTTTGTTGGACCGTTTGAGATTACTGAGAAAGTTGGGTTGGTAGCTTACAAATTGGCTTTGCCATCAGAGTTAGAAAAGATACATGATGTATTTCACGTGTCAATGTTGAGATGCTACCGATCAGATCCTTCCCATGTAACTACCCCGTCAGAGATAGAGATTCATCCCGACATGACTTATGATGAAGAACCAATCAAGATTTTAGCTCGGGAAGTCAAGCAGCTAAGAAATAAAAGTATTGCTCTAGTGAAAGTATTGTGACAAAGGCATGGGATAGAGGAAGCTACATGGGAACCAGAAAAGAGCATGAGAAACCAGTACCCGTACTTATTTACCGGTAAGATTTTCGATGAAAATTCCTAAGGGGGGAGAAGTGTAACAGCTTGATTTAGGGCCTAGTCGAAATAGTCATACGAGGCCACAAATCGAGGTGAATTTATGAGTTTTTAAGGTTTATGCCATGTTTGCATGCTAGTGTGAAGGTTTCATGAAGCAATTTTGTTAAATTGAGGTTGAATCCAAAAGGACTAAATTGCAAAAGTTACAAAATATGAGTTTCTAGAAGCTTTTTGTATGAGATAGCTTTAGAATATCAATTAGAAGTCCTTAAGTAGCAATTTGCCCAAATTATAATTTTTGGACAAAATTGGACATGAGATAGTAAATTGTAAAAATTTGGAGAGAAGGGCATTTTGGTCATTTATCAATTTAAATGATTAAAATGGGAAAAAGATGATAAAAATCTATTCATCTTCTTCCCCTTATTACCAAAAATTTGACGACTCCATAGCTAGGGTTCTTCATTTTATCAAGCTTGCTAGTAAGTTCATTTTAGCCCCGTTTTTAATATGCTTCGTATTTTTGAAGTTTTCATATTATGAATTAGCTATTTTTAGCTATAAAATGAGCTAGGATGCATGTTCAGAAATTTACCCATGAATGACATGCATGTTAAATGATGTTTTATGGAAGTTTATGAGAGTTTGATGTTAGGTAAACATCTTTTTCTAAGTGAATTTCATGAAAAATGATTGTATGGACTAATTTGTAATAGTTATGAAAATTGGTCATACATACTAGAAATAGTGAGAATTGATGATTGTTATAGTAGAGAAAATGAATCAACTAAGCATGAAGTTTAAGAAAGTTTAATGAAAATTATTTTACGAACCTTTGGGCCAAAGTGTAAATATGAGAAAGTATATGGGCAAAATAATAATTTTGCCAAAGTATGAGTAATGAGTCAATTTAGTAAATGTGATTATTAAATGAGTTCAATTATTATTATAGATCAAGAAAAACGAAGCCCGAATTGAAACCGAGGCAAGCACAAAGTCGAGGACTAAATTGCATATCTACATACATTTTGTATATTGAGGTAAATTTGTATGATTTCTCAGCTTTATGATTTTTGTCATTGAATTGCTTAGTATAATGTACACTATTTTCATGGAATGTTTAATGTTATGTTAAACAAAAGAATTAATGAGATTAAGTATGAGCAAGTCCCGATTGAAGATGAATTTCCTAGGATACTCGATCTACCACATGAGATAAGAAAGTCCGTATAAGACCAAGCCAAGGCATGGAATTGGCAATCAAGCACAGATATCATGTAAGTCCAAGGCAAGCTTGGCATTGAATAGATATCATGTAAGTCCAATGCAAGCTTGACATTGAACAAATATCATGTAAGTCAAGGCAAGCTTGGCATTGAACAGATATCATGTAAGTCCAAGGCAAGCTTGGCATTGAACAGATATCATGTAAGTCCAAGGCAAGCTTGGCATTGAAAAGCTATCAAGAGAAAGAGATCCCATGTAAGTCTAAGCCAAGGCATGGTATTGGTAAGAACAAGAAAGACTTCGTATAAGTCCATGTCAAGACATGGCTTCGAAACTAAGATGAGATATTCCATGTAAGATCGTATCTAGGATATGGATTTGGTATCAAGTTCATGGGAAGAGATTTAGTATCCTCGGTTATTCACAGAAATTCATCGGGCAAATGAGTAAAGTTAAAATTAGATGACAAGAAAGATAAGTAAGCAAAGCTATTATCAAGTTGGAAATGAGTATTATCCATGTTATGAATGAAGAATGAAAGATTATGATTATCATGTTAAAGTATATTGATCAATGTGATCAAGTGATACATGTATCTTATTTATCCCACGGGGATGAGACTAGTAAGTATCATGAGATATGTAAGAATCAGAATGAGTAAGTAAGCTGTATAGCTAAAATCTATGATACCATTGTTTATGTCAAATGGTTTATATTAATCAAGTATGTTGCTATATGTATTATATGTAAACTTACTAAGCTAAATGCTTATGTCTTTTATTCTTTCTTTCTATGTAGTTTCGCCAAGCCAATCTCATGGATCATCGTCATCGGAGTTTGGAGCACACTATCAATCGCTATTTAAATTTTTCCCCAAATCCAATTTAAGGATCAAAAAAAATTTACATGCCTATGGAATTTTTTTGTAAATACCTTTTGGATTTGAAACCAACACTTTTTTCAGCCATCTTTGTGAATTGGAAGTATTAGGAGGTTTTATGGAAATTTTGGTTTTGGAATTTTTCCACTTTCCTTAAATATTTAAAGGTTTAAAATTAAACGAATTGGCAATTGGGAAAAGTGCAATGGTTTGGAAAGGATTTCTAGGTCCTTTAAGAAAGGGTTGGGAAAAAAAAATTAAACCATATAAAATTGTTCCTGTTGTTAAGGTTTAAATTTTTAAATTTTGGATTTTTAAAGTTTTTAAGGTTTTTAAAAATACAAATTTGATTCGAAAAGATGTCCTTTAATTTTAAGGGAATTTTAAATGATTTAATCCCTCAAAATAAATTAATAAAGCCCAATAAAAGCCCTTTTTTTCCTTTGAACTAAGGGAGCGGTGAAAGTGAAGTGGTTTTGGGGAAAAAAAAAATTTTTACCGTTTTTGCTGAAAAATTTTGGCACGAAAACCTCAAAAAATTGCTTGGTTTTCATTTGTAAATTAAAGTTTGAATTTACAAATTGTGAGCCATTTTTGACTTTTAACAAATGGAAAACCTTTTTAAGTGGATTTTACTTTTAGTTTGATTTGGAAATTGGGGTGAAAAATAAAATCTTGCAAACCCTTTTGGGAAAATAATTCAAAATTCAGAGGAAAGTAAAGATCGTTTTGAAGTAATCTTTACATATTGACCAAGAACCATGGTTTGAAAACGAATTTTGTCTAACCCTTGGGTTAACACTAAAAAATTTTTCTTTTAAAAAATAAATTTTTTTTTTAATAATAATTTGGGTGTTTCAAAACAAGAAAATTAGAAATTCCTTCAAACCAATAAGGGCTTATTGGGGGAAAATAAAACCTTTCGAATGGGGTTTTATTTACTTTCAAGGGATATATGTTACTTTTTAAGGCAGAAAATCCTAAACGTATGAAATGCCAACATTGATCATTAAATTTTGTTATTATTATTTTATGGTCCACCCATCTTTGGAATAAATCACTTAGACGGTTATTAAGCAAAGGGGGAAGTCAAGTTTACCAAATACAAGGGGTGGCAAAACCTTTTTCCAATTTGGAACACCAACAATTTTGTGTGGGATCATTTTGAAATCAAGAAAAATTTAAAGAAATATGGTTTTTAAAAAATTTTTCCCCTTAACCGGGAAATTTAGCCCGGGCCCAAAAAAGGGAAAAAAAAATTGGGCAAAGGAAACATGTTTATGGTTAAGAACACTTTTAAAACTCCCAGGAACATCTTTGTTGCTCCGGGAAGATTTCAATAATTTAATTGGCAAAAACAGGGTTAAAATTCTTAAATAATCTTAAATTGATAGAAAAAGAATTACGATGTGGTGGGAGAACCAAAACAATTTAAAAACCCAAGCCGATTGTTTAAAAAAAATTTAAGATGGAATTTTTCACTATGCAATTGAGCTCAAATTGTTTCTGGAAAGATGAAATCAAGATGGTCGAGTCCATTTGTAATCAAAACCATTTTCCCTATGGCACAATTGAGGTAACTCATCCGACTTATGGCACATTCAAGGTAAGCAGTCAGCGACTTAAACTATATAATGGTGAAGATTTTAGGGATATGAGAGAGGAGTTTCAACTCCTTGAACCTTCATATAGAGATGAAACCAAGGTAAGTCTAGCTTTAGACTTTAAACGAGCGCTTCTCTGGAGGCAACCCAAGCACTAACCTCACTAATGTCCATATTTTCAATTTTTAGCTCCTAACCAAAAACTAACCAAATTAATAAAGCGCAGGTTCCCTATCTACATGGCCTTGCACACGAGCATGGTCATGGTCGTATGAGACACCTGGTAGGCACCTGGTGTGTGCGGAGACCGTGCAAAAATAGGATAAAATTTTTTGCAAAACACGGGCTGCGATAAAATGCCACGGCTGTGGTCGAAACTGACTAAAGAACACGATATATGATAAACCCACACGGGCGTGCCTTAAGACCGTAGGCAATACTGAGTGAATGACACGGGCGTGAGACACGCCTGTGCCCAGCAAATGTGTGGGCGAGAGAAGTCACTGCGAGGCGTCACGACACGCCCGTGCGTATAGGCCATGGTCGATATTGATTAAGTAACATGGGCGTGTACACCTATAAACGGGCATGGAAGAAACGAAAAAAGCATCACACGGTCATGCAATCCATGGTGTGACACAACACGCTTGAGGAACGCAGGCGTGCAAGGCATTCGAACCGCCCTAAACCAACAATCATGAAACAAACGGGCAAAACACATGGTACACGGGCGTGGCCACTAACTGTGTGACCCAACCCATATTTAATCCCTGCCTCCTGTTCACTTTCTTCTCCAAAAATTTCCCCCTAAACCCTAGCAGCCGCTTCCCATTTCCAGCCACTGTACTCCTCCTCCACTTTCCTCGTTTCTCCCTTCTTCTCCAACCTGAAACCCTCCCTCCCTTTTTATTTTTCTCATTCTTTTCCTTCCTCTTACATTTTCTTTCCCCAAGCCTTTTGACCAAGTAGTACATGCCTATGTAAAACCACCACACCGTGCATGCCCTTGCCACGGTAGTGCTCCAGACCATCGCCTTCCAGTCAGTTCACCCTTCTCCCTTTGTTGTTTCTTTCTTCCATTTTGATTTTATTATTATTATTTTCATTATTATTAAAATGTAAATTACTATTTCAAATTCCTTAGTTCTTTTGATGGTTTGATTTTATTCCATTACTATGCTTAATGATTATTTGAAACTATTTCTTAGTAATCTTGTTAATTTACTTAATTTTATTTTAGTTTATTCCTTTTAGAATTCCATGATTAAGCCTACCATAAATTCATCTTGTCTAATTTTAGGATTACTTGATAATCTAATTCACTATTATAGGATTATACAATTTAGGACTACCAGGATAGTACATTTTTGGCTAGCAATGATACTTGATTTATTGAAAATCTTTTGTATTTTCAGGTACGTTGATAAATCATAATATACACATATTTTAATCCTACATTTAGCATCTTTTTGGATGATTTATCTCTTTAATTAAGGAAATAGGTGCTCTTAATGCTTTGTTTTCATGTTTTATACTTAGGAGAACACCGGAGGGTAAAAAGAACGAGAAACGGGCTGGAAATGGAGTAAATGGGCCGAATTACGAAATTGACACGGCCTGGGCCCAAGACCACACGACCGTGCCTCTTTAGCAAGTCCGACCACTGCCTGGCTTTGATTAACACAGGCGTGTGCCACGGGTGTGTCCCTAACGCAACAAATAAGAGTTTCATTCGGATTAGGGTACTTAGAGGCAAAGAAAGCCATTCCAAAAGCCTATATAAACACCCTAGAGGCCAATCTTTAGGAGGGAATTTAGCTAGGCTAAAGAGCCAAGCCAGAGGGGCCAAATTGTGGGATTCATTCAAGGAAAGCCATTTGATTCATCTCAAGAAGCGTAGAATCATACTCAAGACTGAGGATCTCTCCTTCAATTCCTTCAGAGGGTTTTAGGGTTTTCTTTATGTTTTGTTTTATATTTTCTTCTGAGATGTATTCTTTTATAATTATGAACTAAACCCTCAGATACCTGAGGGGGATGAAACCTAAGATGGATCTTGTTATTTTTTTTTGAGCTGTATGATAAATACTTGATTTGTTCTTAACTATGTGTTCTTAATTCTTGTTTTGATATTTCAGGATATTGATTCAAGCATTTATGCTCTTAGGCGGAGTAGTAATATTCCCTATTTAAGAGTAGATCTAACATAGTTAACCGGATTTGATTGCAACCCTAGAGATAGGATGACGAAAATCTGTCGGATTAGGGTCAAACCTAATATGGGAGTCCATAGATCGAGTTAATGCAATTATAGGGGTTTTAATTAGAAAGAGATTTCAATTAATCAACCTAGGTTAGACGTTAGTAGCCTTGAGAGAGGTATTAATATAAATTAGGGAATCCTACGGATCAAGTCAAGTGAATAAATCGTCTAGTTCAGATTTAGATAATAAGTGGAGTCTAGGTGGATTCTTCCTCGGGTATTATCTCAATAAACTGGTTTTTCCCTCAAGTATTTCTTCAATTCATTCTCTTTGTCTTAGCATCTTTAGCTTAGTAGTTAGTTAATTTTAGATTAAACAACAATTCCTTTAATTCTTAGGCTAAATAATAAAAAGAAAGTTAGTATTAGTACTTTTGGTTCCTTTAGGTTTGACAATCTGGTCTTGCCACTAAACTATACTACTGTTCGATAGGTGCGCTTGCCTCAAATCGTTGCCACAGTTAGTTTTTAGGTTAGATCATTCATATTATAAATTTTTAAGACTCTGACACACGATCAAGTTTTTGGTGCCGTTGCCGGGGAACTGAAATATTAAGAAAGCTCAATTTTTATTACTTTAGACATATTTTATTTTATTTTATTTTTGCAATTAAATTTTATTTTTACTTTTCTAATTTTATTTTTACTTTTTCTTTTCCTGGTAGGTACCTCTAGTTTATGACTAGAAGGAACCCGACGGGACCCTTGATTTACGATAGTGATATTGAAGGTATGGTTCGCAGAAATCGTAGAGAAATAAGGCGAAGCTTGGAACTACATACAAGAAGAGCAAGAGAACGAAAATAATACTACCGAAGAGATGGCTGAGAATAATCCGCTATCTCCAGAGGTGGCCAAAAATCATGCTCCTCGAACTATGTATGATTATGCTAAGCCTAATTTAACAGGAATTGAGTCAAGTATTGTTAGACCTGCTATAGCTGCTAATGATTTTGAACTGAAACCTAACATTATACAAATGATACAGCGATTTGTTCAGTTTGATGGTTTACAGGATGAAGATCCAAATAATCACTTGGCAAATTTCCAAGAATTTTGTGATACTTTCAAAATTAATGGCGGATGATGCCATTCGTCTTGATTATTTCTCATTTCTTTGAGGAATAAAGCTGGAATTCTCTCCACGAGGATCAATCACTACATGAACAAACACCAATTTTTTTAAAATATTTTTTCATTGGCCAAATTAAGGAATGATGTCTCTTCTTTTGTGCGGATGGATTTAAAAACATTTACGATGCATGGGAGAGATACAAAGATCAAAACACCATGGGTTACCCTTTGCTCTGGTCCAAACCTTTCACAGCGGTGTGAACCTTTCAATGAGAAAATGATTGATTCAATAGCCGACAAAATCTTGAATAACAAAACTCACGAGGTGACCTATGAGTTTATAGAGGAGATGAACAACTAGTGGCAAGTTACAAGAACAAGGACAATAAAAACAAGCGAGTTTTCAAATGATCACCATGTTATCAAATCGGTAGAGATGTTAAACAAAAGATTGATGGTTTGTGTGGTTCTAATTACAATGTGATTCAAACATAGGAGGTGTGGCGAATCATGAGTTGAGCCTTATCTGGTATGTTCGGTGTAAACCGTTTCAAATTCTTTTCTTACTTAGGAAAAACTTGTGTGATTTGGAAGAAAGATTTAGGTTGGGCTTGAGATGAAAACAAGTTTATTTCATTCTCAAAAATCCTTTACTTTAGGTAAAGCGTTTGGGCTTTGTTTTAAAAAATTGATTTACTTGATCTTTTAATAAATAAAAGTTTGTAAAATAAAAGCAGAATAAAATAATTCTACTAAGGCCTTTTACATCAAATAATTCCCAAAATTTAAATAAATCATAAATACTTAAAGTAAAATAGTCCAAATAAAAGAAAACTGAACTTCACATGGCCTCCACTAAGCATCTGTAGGCGGTCCATTGTTGTCACCGAAAATAATCCCTAGCAGGGTGAGTCAGCAGACTCAATGTGTAACCAACACTAAAATTTAATATTTCAGGCATACAATGTCATACATGTTCATAAAGCATTTAATCAATATGATGCAACCCTTGAACCCAAACCTAGATGCCATCTGCTACACTTCCTGTACCAACTTGTACAAGTGGGGACTACTAAGTCAACCCTCCTTCCGCTACACTCCATATCACGGTCTTAGGTCACGCATTCGTGGTCTTAGGTCACCTGCGTTCAGTTTACGTGGTCTTAGGTCACCACATTGATTCTCTGTGGTCTTAGGTCACCACATTCGGATATCACGATCTTAGGTCACCGTGTTTGTGGTCTTAGGTCACCACATTCACTTCCCCAAAAATAAGCCCATATGCCCCATATAATAGTAATATGCATAAATATGCGAGTTCACATTCTTATTCTTATTCTCATGTTACAATTAACATATTTCATAATCCTAGTAGGAGTAGGAAAGCGTGCACGAGTACTTTGTACCATAACATGGTACCTTAGCCACTTTCATATTCTTAATATCACATAAATTAATTAAGCGTAGCCATAAAACATATTATGATATAGTGTAGGGTACACACACGATTAAACAACAAATTATTTGAAATCCGAAAAGCTTGATCTAATGCCTTAGATATTAAATCTCTACATTTAATCAATCATTTAATACTTAGTAAAGAGCCATTAGGCCATAAATCCAAATCCTAGTAGGATTAGTACACTTAAATCCTTACCTTCTTTGATTGATGTCTAATCAAATGCAGAAAACTTTGTATCCTTCTTTCTTGAAATCGGCAATCACTAGATTACTTGAATAGATTAGTTTCGACTTTTAAATATTAATGAAACACATCTATTTACTCAACATGGCATTGGCTGAATGCTATAGATACTTACCTTGTGAATTTTAAATCCTGAAACTCACAGAATAACTAGGGAACACGCTGACCTATGGTGTACCTTCGGAAAAGAACTTCTCCTTCTTGTAGTTGACTTAAAAAATCCCGAAAAGATCTCTTCAAAGTTTGAAACAAGATATTAATGGGTTAGTCCTAGATTTTGGCAAATCTTAAAGAAAAGGATGAAAATCGAATGATAACTAGTTCTTACCCTTAATCTGTCGACAACCCTTGTTTGAAGTCTCAAAACTATTCGGCTATGGCCTTGATTTTAGCAAACTTTCGACTTTTGGAAGATTATGAAAGAAGAAGAGAAAAGAGTTTGAGCAATTTGGTAATGAAGTTTGGCTACACAAGGTGTATTTTAAACAGCAAAACAATGAAGAAATGAGATATTTGCTAGAGAGAATTGACGGAGAGAGAGTTAAAAGAAAGAATGAATGGCCCTCTTTTCCTTTTATAGCGAAATTACTAACTTAGAATCCCTTACTTGGCCATCACTCTTCTATTTTGATAGCTTTATCTCTTTAATTAAAATTAAAGAATAATCCCTCAATTATCTTTTGAAAATAATCTAAAATAAATCATCATTTATCCACCTATTTAGCGAGTTTTAAAGAGAATTAAACTCTTCCCTTAAGAGTCCCTATTGCAGTCCATTGCTTCCTCTTTAAGTAAATAAATAAAATCACTTAAAGTCTTAGCTAGATGCCGTCCACCCCTTCCCTTGATAAGCGAATTTAAACTTATTCTATTGGACTCCTTGTGGCCACACGAGGCCCAAATTATCCATCTAAGTGGCGCCTCCTATGATTAGTTTAGCTTTAATAACGAATTGGGTCAAGCCCAATTAGACATAAACTACTCTCGAAATGCTCTCCTTGCTCGAACCTAAGCTTGCACACATCTGGTGGCGTCATTCTTGGGCTTTAAGTGGTATCTTGAGCCACTTTTCCAAGCTGTTTGTGTGTCAAATTTCTTCTATTAATTTTCTTAAGGCTACCTTGTCTTAAAACTTATCATTTCTAAGCCATTTCCTTACATTTCCAAGTTTCCAAAATGTTCGTTTCCTCCTTTAAACTTATCATTCCTAAAGCATTTCCTTACATTTCGGGACATTTCCTACATTTCCTTACATTTCCTACATTTCCTTACATTTCCATACATTTCCTTACATTTCCATACATTTCCATACATTTCCTTACATTTCCATACATTTCCATACATTTCCATACATTTCCTTACATTTCCATACATTTCCATACATTTCCTTACATTTCCAAGGTTCTAAAAATGCACACCACATATCACAGTAAACATGCTATTTCATAAAATTAAGCAAAAATGCACACAATGGGATTCGAACCTCTTCCCTCAAAGTACTTCACTTGATGCCATAACCCTTGCACTTTAGGTGGCGTCCCTTGTCACTTTTCCACATCACTTCTTGTTTTTAACTTAAAAACCAATAATTGTCCAAAGCTTTCTCTTCCATCCTAGGATTTTAAAACCCTTAATTCACTTCCGGACCTTTGCCAAAACCTACTACTCATGAATTATGCACAAGCGCATAACCCCTAATCTAGGATGTTACGATTCTACCCTCCTTAAAATAATTTCGTCCTCGAAATTACTTACTATGATCGTACAATCCTTCTCACGCACTATGCTTCTTCTGCTGCACTCTGATCTTAATAGAACCATCATACTTTCCAGGCACAATCTCTAAGTTCACGTCCCTTAGAACACATTTCTAACGTCGCGATTTAATCTGATTAAGAAGTTTTATGTATTAAAAAATTTTGTTTCACAGTTAACCGCGAAGAAGTTTTATGGAAAGAATTTTTAAGTGGTTCTTTCGTATTCATACATGCACGGTCTTTACATTCATACATCCATCAATCAATTATGAACTTTCGTTCATTCGGAGAAATATTGTAGTTTTCATTGTTGTTGTTTTTCCACTATTCGAGGTATTTTCGTAATTTGTCCTCTGAGGTATTTTTCGCAATTTATCGAAACAAGGTTCCTTGGTTTTTGTCAATGAGGGTATCTTGAAATTTTGCATTCCGGGTATTGTGGAAAATTTTGAAATCAGAGGTATTTTGGTAATTAACTTGGGTGAATTTGTAAATCTTAATAAATCACAGATATTTTAGAATTTACAAAACTTGAGGGTTATTTTGAGAATTGTTTTCCAAATGATTGTTGTTGCAAAAATTTTTGAAGATCGGGGTCGTTTTGGTAATTTTGTAACTCGGGGTATTTGGTAATTTGCGGGGTAGGGTAATTTAAGTAATCTTTTCTAAAATCGAGGTATTTTGCCATTTTTCAAATTAGGGTTTTGAACATTTTATAACGTAATGAAATCTTGATAGGAAGCTGTGGGTATTTTGAAAATTTCATAAACCGAGGGCATTTTGTAATTTTACCATTAGGGGTATTTTGTAATTTTATAAATCTGAAATATTTCAAGAAAATTTTATAAAAATAATCTTTTTCAAATCAAGAAAATAATTTAGAAATTTTAAAACTAGGGTTTCCATAAAATACGGCTAGTCCCTTTCGGGTTTAGTTAGGGGTTTAGCAGTGTATAAGTCCTCTTGGTTAGGGTGAACCGAGGCTACACACCGAGTAAGATTCGAGTGGAGAGGAGGTGAGTCACGTGGGCTTAAATACCAAGCTCCCACTGAAACCAATCCTAAACATGCGTACCATGGTTGCCACACCCTAACTCGGTGACTCAACCACAGGTTTGTTTAATTAGATATTTAAGTCTTATGTATTTGTTGGGGTACACTAGTCCTAGGGTTCAAATACTTATCAGACTAATCTCGTTGCCATAAAATCCCATACATTTCACATATTCAAATCACTTGAAGTCAAGTACTTACACGGTGGATCATGGAATTGGAGACTTAGTGGGCCATGCCGAGAAAAACACGAAAATTTTGGAAAATTCCTTTTGGGCTTACTTTGGAAAACATTTTGGGCCTTAAACCCAAGGCCGAGAGTTTAAAATTGGGCTCGATACCAAATTGAAACACCTAAACCCGCCCATAAGCCTTAATAGGATCTGGTATGTTCCCGGTGTAAACAGTTTCAAATTCTTTTCTTACTTAAGAAAAACTGTGTGATTTGGAAGAAAGATCGTTTTGGGTTGGGCTTAAGATGAAAACAAGTTTATTTCATTATTAAAACCCTTTACTTTAGGTGACAAAACGTTTGGGCTTTGTTTTAAAAAATAGATTTACTTGATCTTTTAATAAATAAAATTTGTAAAATAAAAGCGAGAATAAAATAATTCTACTAAGGCCTTATTACATCAAATAATTCCCAAAATTTAAATAAATCATAAATACTTAAAGTAAAATAGTCCAAATAAAAGAAAATCGAACTTCACATGGCCTCCACTAAGCATCTGCCGGCCGGTCCATCATTGGTTGTCACCGAAAAATAATCCCTAGCAGGGTGAGTCAAGCAGACTCAATGTGTAACCAACACTAAAATTTAATATTTCAGGCATACAATGTCATACATGTTCATAAAGCATTTAATCAATATGATGCAACCCGAACCCAAACCTAGATGCCATCCGTTACACTTCCCCGTACCAACCTGTACACCGTGGGGACTACTAAGTCAACCCTCCTTCCGCTACACTCCATATCGCGGTCTTAGGTCACCGCATTCGTGGTCTTAGGTCACCACGTTGATTTACGTGGTCTTAGGTCACCACATTGATTCTGTGGTCTCGAGTCACCACATTCAGATATCACGATCTTAGGTCACCGTGTTTATGGTCTTAGGTCACCACATTCACTTCCCCAAAATAAACCCATATGCCCCATATAATAGTAATATGCATAAATATGCGAGTTCACATTCTTATTCTTATTCTCATGTTACAATTAACATATTTCATAATCCTAGTAGGAGTAGGAAGCGTGCTGAGTACTTTGTACCATAACATGGTACCTTAGCCACTTTCATATTCTTAATATCACATAAATTAATTAAATGTAGCCATAAAACATATTATGATATAGTATGGGTACACACCGATTCGCTTAACAAATTATTTGAAATCCCAAAAAGCTTGATCTAATGCCTTAGATCTTAAATCTCTACATTTAATCAATCATTTAATACTTAGTAAAGAGCCATTCGCCATAAATCCAAATCCTAGTAGGATTAGTACACTTAAATCCTTACCTTCTTTGATTGATGTCTAATCAAATGCAAAACTTTGTATCCTTCTTTCTTGAAATCGGCAATCACTAGATTACTTGAATAGATTAGTTTCGCTTTTAAATATTAATGAAACACATCTATTTACTCAACATGGCATTGGCTGAATGCTATAGATACTTACCTTGTGAATTTTAAATCTCGAAACTCACCGAATAACTAGGGAACACATGCCTATGGTGTACCTTGGGAAAAGAACTTCTCCTTCTTGTAGTTGACTTAAAAAATCCGAAAAGATCTCTTCAAAGTTTGGAAACAAGATATTAATGGGGTTAGTCCTAGATTTTGGCAAATCTTAAAAGAAAAGGATGAAAATCGAATGATAACTAGTTCTTACCCTTAATACGTAATCGACAACCCCTTGTTTGAAGTCTCAAAACTATTCGGCTATGGCCTTGATTTTAGCAAACTTTCGACTTTTGGAAGATTATGAAAGAAGAAGAGAAAAGAGTTTGAGCAATTTGGTAATGAAGTTTGACTACACAAGGTGTATTTTCGACAGCAAAACAATGAAGAAATGAGATATTTGCTAGAGAGAATTGACAGAGAGAGAGTTAAAAGAAAGAATGAATGGCCCTCTTTTCCTTTTATAGCCAAATTACTAACTTAGAATCCTTACTTGGCCATCACTCTTCTATTTTGATAGCTTTATCTCTTTAATTAAAAATTAAAGAATAATCCCTCAATTATCTTTTTGAAAATAATCTAAAATAAATCATCATTTATCCACCTATTTAGCCGAGTTTTAAAGAGAATTAAACTCTTCCCTTAAGAGTCCCTATTAAGTCCATTGCTTCCTCTTTAAGTAAATAAATAAAAATCACTTAAAGTCTTAGCTAGATCCGTCCACCCCTTCCCTTGATAAGTAGAATTTAAACTTATTCTATTGGACTCCTTGTGGCCATCGAGGCCCAAATTATCCATCTAAGTGGCGCCTCCCTATGATTAGTTTAGCTTTAATAACGAATTGGGCCATAAGCCCAATTAGACATAAAAACACTCTCGAAATGCTCTCCTTGCTTTTCGAACCTAAGCTTGCACACATCTTTGGTGGCGTCATTCTTGGGCTTTAAGTGGTATCTTGAGCCACTTTTCCAAGCTGTTTGTGTGTCAAATTTCTTCTATTAATTTTCTTAAGGCTACCTTGTCTTAAAACTTATCATTTCTAAGCCATTTCCTTACATTTCCAAGTTTCCAAAAATGTTCGTTTCCCTCCTTTAAACTTATCATTCCTAAAGCATTTCCTTACATTTCCAGGACATTTCCCTACATTTCCTTACATTTCCCTACATTTCCTTACATTTCCATACATTTCCTTACATTTCCATACATTTCCATACATTTCCTTACATTTCCATACATTTCCATACATTTCCATACATTTCCTTACATTTCCATACATTTCCATACATTTCCTTACATTTCCAAGGTTCTAAAAATGCACACCACATATCACAGTAAACATGCTATTTCATAAAATTAAGCAAAATGCACACAATGGGATTCGAACCTCTTCCCTCAAAGTACTTCACTTGATGCCATAACCCTTGCACTTTAGGTGGCGTCCCTTGTCACTTTTCCACATCACTTCTTGTTTTTAACTTAAAAACCAATAATTGTCCAAAGTTTTCTCTTCCATCCTAGGATTTTAAAAACCCTTAATTCACTTCCAAACATTGCCAAAACCTACTACTCATGAATTATGCACAAACGCATAACCCCTAATCTAGGATGTTACAATGAGTACCCACCCTACAATCCTGGCATGGAAAGCGAACAGATAAACTATACGGGTAACAAATTCAGACCTCAAAATAACCCTTATAGTAATATTTATAATCTAGGTTGGAGGAACCACCCTAATTTCTCATGGGGTGGTCAAGGAAATCAGAGACAACAACCTCCTCCAAACTTCCAACAACAGCTCTACCCACAGGAAAAGAAGCAGAACCTTGAGAAGATGCTGACAAAATTTATAGCGGTGTTAGAAACTCGTTTCCAAAACACCGAAACAACACTTAAAAATCAACAAGCACCGATTAAAGGAATCGAGAACCAGTTAAGGCAACTTGCTAAGGTGATCTCTGAACGACCACAAGGTAGCATTTGCCAAGTAACACTGAGACTAACCCAAAAGAGAAACTTTAAGCCATAACCGCTCAGAATAGTGAATGGTTAGTAGATTCTGAACCTGAGCTAAGGCAAGAACATGTGGTAAGTGAAGGTAAGGTTGAGGTAAGCCAAGAAAAGCCAAAACTAGTAATTAAAGAATACCAACCTCGTATGCCATATCCCGATGCAATAAAGAAAGACAATTCAGATGAACAGTTCGGTAAGTTTCTTAAACTTTTAAAGAAATTACATATTAACTTACCATTTCTTGAAGCTCTTTCGCACATGCCAGATTCAAGGAAATTTTTAAAAGAGCTTTTGACAAATAAGCAAAAGTTAGACGAGGAGTCGCATGTGGAATTAAACGCAGTGTGCTCAGCAATGTTGCAAAACAAACTACCACGAAAATTAAAAGATCCAGGGAGTTTTACAATTCCATGTTTAATTGGTCGTTTAACTATTAATAACACGTTAGCCGATTTAGGGGCAAGCATAAATGTTATGCCTTATAAAATGTTTAAACAACTAAGTCAAGGGAAACCCAAACAAACTAGGATGAGTATTCAATTAACTGATAAGACTATCCAAATTCCTAGGGGTATAATTGAAGACGTACGCTTTAAAATTGACAAATTTATATTCCCCGTAGACTTTGTTGTTTTAGATATGGATGAGGATAATACAGTTCGTTTAATTTTAGGAAGGCCCTTTCTTGCAACTGCCAGATCTAAAATTGATGTTAGTACAGGTGAACTTACACTTTGTATAGGTGACGAATCAATCAGTCTTCAAGCTCTCGACTCAGTTAGGACATCAAGCGACAAAGGTGAGAACATAAATTCTATTGATAACCCTTCTGTTAAACCTTCTTTACAGGAAGCACCGCAGAACCACACATCTGAATCAGGTCCTAGACCTCATACCAGTAAGGAAATAACTCATGAGGAACGAAGGCTTCAGATCGACGAACTAGACAAATGGAAGACACATTTCAAAGATAAACTAGGAAAACACGAAGTGAAACCGAATGAACCCCCAGACAAGCTTATAGGAACATCAAATCACTTCAAATTAGGAGATCAGGTACTGTTAGATAAAACAGACCCAAGAATCGCCATGTCAGACCTAAATACAGACAAAGAGATCCCTTTTAAGGTACTCAATATCTTACCATACGGCACAGTCGAGGTAAGCAATGCTACATTCGACACTTTTAAGGTAAATGCCACTCGACTCAACCTATATAATGATAGCATGAGCAATGATTTTTCAATCCTTAAATCACCATGCATGTATGAATGAGAGGTAAGTCTAGCTTAAGACTTTAAACGAGCGCTTCTCGGGAGGCAACCTGAGCACTAACCCATTTATTTTTTATTATTCTCTTTCTTTTAGCACCTAACTACAAACTGACCAAGTTAATAAAGCGTAGATTTTTGCACCACACGGCCTTGGAAGGCCATGGCCGTGGTGGTGTGGAAGCTATGGATTTTCGTACTGGCATGATAGAGATAGTACGAAATAGGACGAGAAATATCTTCAAGCCACGGGCTCTGACTAAGCACCACGACCGTGCGACACAGCCATAGCGACACTATTGTATAAACACAAGCATGGTGGCCTGCACACAGGCGTGGGAGAAGCGAACTAACCATTGCATGGTCGTGTGATACGACCATGTGACTCGACACGCCCATGGAACATGGGTGTGGGGATGTACCAGAGCTGAAAATTTTATTTAAACCACCTACTCCCCTTCCTAACCACTCTTTATTCCCTTCTTCCACAACCTTTACACTCTCCTCCTTTTCAATTCCTCCTTCTTCATTTTCCAAAATCTTGATCTACACTTCATCTATGTCAAAGAAATGGAAGAATCCTATCCGAGTCTCCCTGTGCGAGACCGATCTACATAAGTTCATGCCGGCCGCTTCACTAACTCGATAGGAAAATGACCTTTGAGTCCATTTAATCTTTCTTTTTCCCTTATCTTCTCCTTTAGTTTCCTTATCTTTATTTTTCTTATACTAAATTTGGATTATTTTATTTTAGTTTCTTGGTTTTAGGTTCTAAAGGCTGCTTAGGAATCACACACCACAGCCTTAGAAATCACACCCACCTCGCGAATCATCTAACAATAAGGACCTTTCGGTCCATTAATCGGTTCTTTTAATATTATTTCACTTTTTACACTCTTTCTTTTTTTTCTTTTCTTTAAATATATAATTAGTATATTTAGAATTATTCTTATTATTTCTTGGCTAACTCTTCACGAGATTCCTAATTTCCTCATCTAGCGCAGGAATTAGAGGCGCCCCCTCTAGCTTATCTTTCACCTCTGAATCAAGTTTCCACCCTTCCAACTCAAGGAATCCATCCAAAAATTCAGGAAGTTTCACTTCCCCCCTCTCTTTTAATTTTCTTAAAATATGATTACTATCTATCTTTGTACATTGATGGCAATGTACATCTTAAGTGTGGGGGGTGAAAATTATTTAGAAAAAGTTCTAACTTTTTGCATTATTCTCAAATCCCTGAATGATATCTTGTCTTAAGTAATTTTCTCATATCACTAATTAAAATGAAATTCCTATTGATTTATGATTTTTTATTAATATGTTTTAGATTAAGTCATAGTTAATTGTGCATTGATAATTTAAACTTTAAGATACTAGAGAATCAAACATGATGAGTCTATTTTCAAAAATTAAAAATTTTGTTAGGTTGTCTACCTGAATCTAATTATTACCCTAAAATTTGAAAATTACATGGTTTTCATCAAAAACCCATAATTCTTGTGAGATCTTGAGCCTTTTAGAGCATACATTCTTTCGTGCTCACTTTATTGATTATGAGTGTGTCAACATTGATTTGTTATTCTAGAACTTGCTTCAATTATACATGTCGAGACCACATCATTGATTTGATATGAGAAATGATAAAAGCACTTAGGATTTAACCCACTCACTCCACTAAAAGCCTACCCTTACAATTAACCCCTAGTGAACCCCTTTGATCCTAACAACCCTTTTTATTGACTCAACTACTAATATTAACCCAAAACCCATCTTGTATTTGTTATCACCATTCTTTTTGACTACCCTTCTATCGAGACTTGATTTGATCAGTTACCTAATTAATTTATTTCAGTAGTTGAAATTTTATTATATTTACTTGATTTATTCTTAAATATTTTTTTCGAAGTATATTCATTATTAGTTCCGTGATTAAGTGAGCTTATACGTTTAGTATTTCAAGTTTTCAATTGATGTAATTATTCAAGATTTGTTTATTTTTCTAGTTAGGTAAATTGTCAATTCAATCTCGATTCTAACCCTTTAATTTAGCCTTTATCCACACCTTTAACCTAAGCCCCATTAAAACCCTCTAAAGACCGTTTGATTTGTGTATCATCTCATCTTATAGTGGTGGAGATTTGATTTTAGGCAAGTCTATGGGATTAACTTTTCATGTTTGACTTTTGAGAGCTTAATTTTGAACCTTAAACACTTTGAGTGATTTGAGTGAATCTTTAGTGAGGATGTCAACTCTTGTCAATTTTGAATTAAATGTAATTATTTAGATAAAGGGAAACACCTATGTTTTCGTGCTAAAAACTATGACTTTGATTGTTTGAATCTTTAGGACTCTTTTAGTTAAATTATCCATGTCTCAATTGCCTATGAATTATGATGAAACATTATCGATGAATATTATGAATTGAGGAAGTTCATTTTAATTGTGAGTTGAGAATTTTTCTTGAGGACAAGCAAAAGCTTAAGTGTGGGGGTATTTGATAAATCATAATATACACTTATTTTAATCCCACATTTAGCATATTTTTGGATGATTTATCCCTTTAATTGGGGGTATTTGATAAATCATAATATACACATATTTTAATCCCATATTTAGCATGTTTTTGGATGATTTATCCCTTTAATTATGGAAATAGGTGCTCTTAATCCTTTGTTTTCATGTTTTATACTCAGGAGAACACCGAAGGACGAAAAGAACGAGAAACGGGCCAGAAACGGAGTAAATAGGCAAATTACAAAATCGACAAGGACTGGGCCCAAGACCACACGGTCGTGCCTCTTTAACAGGTCCGACCACGGCCTGGCTTCGATTTACACGGGCGTGTGCCACAAGCGTGTCCCTGACGCAGCAAAGAAGAGTTTCATTCGGATTAGGGTACTTAGAGGCAAAGAAAGCCATTCCAAAAGCCTATATAATTATCCTAGAGGCCAATCTTTAGGAGGGCGTTCAGCTAGGCCAAAGAGCCAAGCCAGAGGGGCCATATTGTGGGATTCACTTGAGGAAAGCCAGTTGATTCATCTCAAGAAGTCAAAATCATACTCAAGACTGGGGATCTCTCTTTCAATTTCTTTAGGGGGTTTTAGTGTTTTCTTTATGTTTTGTTTTATATTTTCTTCTAAGATGTATTCTTTTATAATTATGAACTAAACCCTCAAATACTTGAGGGGGATGAAACCTAAGATGAATCTTGTTATTGTTTTCTGAGCTGTATGATAAATACTTGATTTGTTCTTAACTATGTGTTCTTAATTCTTTTTTGATATTTAGGTTTAAACCGTAAATAACAATTTTAACCCTTTTAACTTTTGGATGTTTGTGTTTTAAAAAGGTTTCAACCTTTCTTTTATTTTTAATAAGAAAACCCTAGGGTAAAAGTGGGGAAACCCAATTTAAAGAAATCAAAAGGACTTTAATTTAGTCCCAAAATAAATTTGAAAAAAGGGAATATTTGGCATGGCCTAAATCACAAATAAAATAAATAATTTTGGTCCAAAACAAAAAATCAAAAGTGTTGCTCCGGTCAAACCGGTAATCATTTACACGAAATCCCCAAAAGGAAAAGAATTTCAATGAAAAAATACTTAAAAAATGCATTCCATCCATATAAAGCCAAAATTAACGAAAAGGGGTTATTACACCACCAAAGAGGGAAAGTAACACTGAAAAAGGGGACCACTTAAAACAAATTTTCTCAAATTTGGTCTTCCCTTAACCGGGGTTTTATTTCTTATGTTTTGTTGTACTTTTCTTTGAGAGTTTTATTTTACATTTGATAAATTCAAAAAAGGGTGAAGCCAAAACTTGTTTTTTAGAACAAGTAAAACTTGTTTTTCTTAATTACAATTCTTTTAATATTTAAAATTTATTCAAGTTAATTTTTAGGTGGTAAAAATACCTTAAAAATCTACAAATTAAGAGGTTGATAAACCCTTGCCATGTGTAAAGCATTCATTAAATCAAAAAATTAGCCTTAAATTAAAGAAGAAAAAAAGGGTCCAACCTTTTAAAATGGGCTAATAATCCACCACAAATTGGGAAAAATAATCTTCTTGAATTTGAATATTTAAGACAATCTAGTATTTTCCTTTGGCTTAATAATTTTGAAAAAGTTACTTAAAATATTAAAATTTTTCAATTTATTTTGCGGGGAAAACCTAATAAATTTTTAATTCAGATCTTTCAAAATAAATATTTCTGTGATTTCTTAATTTCCTTTTCATTAAAATAAACCAAAATTTTTAACTTTTCCCTAATTCCAAGGGCCTGATCGAAAATTTTTTAAAAATTTTCTTAACCCTTTGGAATGATTTCCTTCTTTTGGCGAGTGGTTTAGAGAATTATCGGGATAGAAAAGGTTTCTTTGGGGAGGAAAAAATAGAATTTTGGGGGGCCCAAATTTTTACTGGGAAATTTAAAAACTTTTTTCTCTAACCAAAAATCTGGCCCGATTTTCAAAATTCTTTAAAATATCTCAATTACAAAAAGGAATAAAATTTTATTTTAACTCTAAACCCTTTTAAATGGTAAATTAATAAAACAAATTTTTTTTTGTATAAACCCATTACTTAAATTTAATGGAATTCTCCTGACCCACCCTCCAACAAACGGAAAGCAAAAATGAATTATTGGTTTTTTAATCTAAAATAACCAAGCCCTTAATTTGGGGAAACCCCCAAACTTTTTGGGGGAATCAAGGAAAACCTGTCAAAATCTCTTAAATTTAAAATCCCTAAATGGGGGAATCCAAAGTCTTTAAGTTTTCAAAATTTGCGGGGTAAAATGTCAATTTATTCAAAATCAGGTTCAAAACCAAGTTAAATTCAAGTTTCCTTTTCAGTTTTTAAAATGTCTTTTCAAAACAAAACCAAAATTTTAGGTAAAAGGGTTAGGTCCCAAAGAAAAACCCCCCAAATTCAAAAATTAAATTAATGAATCCATTAAAAGATAAATTAATCCCATATCTGAAATGAAAAAAACATTAACCAAATATGGGTTTTTCGAATTTTAAATAAATCTTTAATTTACCTTTTATTTAAGCCATTTACAAGGAATCCATAAAATTCCAAAAATCTTGATGAAAAAGGAAGCCGAAAAATATCAATGTAACTTTGGAATTTAGTATCCTAAATAATCCAACTTAAAAACCAATTTTACACCTTGTTTTTGGAATTTAAATATTAAAAACCAATGCAGGTGCCTTTAACTTAATGCCTTATAAAATGAAAGCTGCTGGGAAAAAAACTGGATATTTTAAGTGGTGGGACTTTAAATATTGATTATTGAAGTTCTTGGAAAATTAATAAATTTATTTTTTTGTTTTCTTGGTTAATATGGGCTTTGGTTCCTTTAATTTTGGGTTTTTAAACGCTAAAAATTACATGTATATTAAACTTGCATTAAGGATTGGGTAAAAATTTTTAAATCTAATCCTCATTTTAAAGAAAAGTTTCTTTTATTTTGTTAACCTTTCAATTATTTGAATTCTTTAAAATCTCTAGAAAAATCCATTTACCAAGAAGGGGAAAAATGTTTCAAATAAATTAAATACATTTCTCCAAGCAAAGAAACATTAAATCTAGTTCAAACAAAAACCCTTTTAAACCACCCAAATTAAATTAAACCTCTAAAACCCTAAATAGTTCCTTGGGACAACTTTTTAAAAATTTTTTTAAAAAAAAAAGGGTTCCTTTAAAACAAAACATAAAAAAGCCATAAACCTAAAACTTTAATTAAAAATAAGCCCCATTTTGACCCAAAAATTTTAAGGAAAAGTACAAATTGGGGAATCAGAAATTAAATAATGAAAAGAAGTTGTGAAAATTTTTTAAACCCTTAATCTGGAAAATTTTTATTTAAGGGAAAAAGGGTAATCCTTTTCCAAAAAAGTTTAAATAGCAATAAAAATAACTTTCCCACAAAAAGGGGGGTTTCCATTGTTGGTTAAGCACCTAAAAAATTATTTCCTTTAATTCATTACAAATTTAGAAAGGTATCCTAAAATAAAGTTTAAAATTATAAAATGGATTAACCAAAATAAGACAACGTTAAAATTAATACAAAATTAAAAGCAAAAGTTTTGAAAAAACTAAAAATACTAAATTATTTTTTTAATTTTCCAAAAAGGGTGATTGGTTATTTAATTTAAATTTTACTATGTAAAGATAAAAAAAAAAGCAATTAAATAACTTAAGAAAATAATTGAAGGGGGAAAAAATCCACCTGTTATTTTTTCCCTTTAACCTAGTTTAATTATTTATTAGGCCCTTTTTAAAATTTTGGGGAATGACTCCCTGGTTAATTTTGGAATTTTTTTTTAATAACCCCTAGAATACGGAAGCAAATGGATTCCCTATTATTTCCCCTAATGGAAAATTATCATTTTTACTCATAACCCCAAATTATGCTAACATTTAAGAGGCTATTTTTAAACAATCAGTTATTAAATCTTTAAAAGAAAAAAAGTATTTACTAAATTAAAAATAAAACAAACTCTATTTACCTCAAATTGGGGTTTAGCATAACAAAAAAAAAATCTGGAAAGATAAAACAAAACTAAAAATTAAAAGAAGGAATTAAGGAGAAAACCCGAGTAAATTTGACTTTTGGAGGATAAAGGCATCTTGGAATTCCCCAATAAATTTGCCTCCTTTTGCCCTTTTAAAAGGGATAATTTTTTGATTTTAAAGCTTTATTTCCAATGAATTTAAGTTTTTTTTGTTAACTTTGGAAAGTTTTCTTTTTAAAAAAATCCCTTGAAATTGCCCGATTTGGGATGCTTTACTTCGCTCCTAAGTACTCGTAATTCAAGCATAATTCATCCTAGATGTTTGAGTGGACTTAGGATTGCATTTCTTGGGCTCCAAGCATCCAATTCCGAGTGAAATTACTTTTTTCCACGGCAGGGGCACGGCCTTGACACGCCCGTGTAAATCTTGGTCAACCCGTGTCTCTATCCTGTCGATTTAGGCACGGCTATGACATGCTTGTGCAATATATGGGTAGAGGTCGTGTCTCGATTCTACCATTTTGGGAATGGCCGTGTAGATCACTAGGCATGCCCGTGTGTGGACTTTATTGATGGGAAAATCGGCTGTGTAAATCGGGGTAAGGCCGTGGTCTAGATGACTATCAAGACACGATTGTGTGGCATGAAGTCCAGGCCATGCTCACTTTTGGGTCGGCCCACTTGGGTTCATTCTAAGCCCGTTTTGCATTCTTTTTATCCTTGGGTGCTTTCATGAGTATAAGACATGAAAAGAAAGGATTAAGAGCACCTTTTTACATAAATTAAGGATAAATTTATCCAAAAGCATACTAAATGTGGGATTAAAATATGTTACTTTTACGGTTTATCAAATACCCCCACACTTAAGCTTTTGCTTGTCCTCAAGCAAAATTCTCAACTTACAATTAAAACGAACTTTCCATAATTCATAATTCCTATCGATATTGTCTCATCATAATTCATAGATAATTTATACATGGATGATTTAACTGGAAGTGCCCTAAAGTTTTAATTACGATAAGTCATACCTTTATAGCCTGGGACCGTAGATGTCTCCCCTTATCTAAGTAATTACCTTTGATTCAAAACCGACAAGGACCGACAACCTCACTAAAGATTCACTCAAATCACACAAAAGGTGTTTAAGGTTCAAGAATAAACACTCTAAGTCGAACTGGAAAAGTTAATCCCATAGGCTTGCCTCTGTATATGAGATGATAAACAGATCAAAAGGTCTTTATTAGGGTTGTAACGGGGCTAGGGTTAAAGGTGTGGATAAAGGCTGAATTAGAAGGTTAGAATCGAGATTGAATTAACCAATTACCTAACTAGAAACAATGAACTAATATAAGTACTTACATTAGTTAAAAGCTAATAGAAATACTATAATACTTCAATACTAGCTCTTCTTCAACAATTGGAATTTAGATACATGAGCTCTAAACTTTGATTGATTTTTTTAAAGAACAAACTAAAACATTACATCATAAATGATAAATGTAACTACAGAACTAATATAATTCGGTAATTTAATCAAATCAAACCTCGATTAAAGGGTAGTCAAAAGAATGGTGATAACAAATATAAAGGGATTTTGGGTTGATATTAGTGGGTGAGTCAATAAAAAGAGTGATCGAACCTGTAGACTGAATGCTTCTCAATTCCCCGGCAACGGTGCCAAAAACTTGATCGCTGTAAAATAGTCTAGTTTTAATATTTATAAAAGTGTGATCAAACCTGTAGGCTAACTATGACAACGATAGAGGCAAGCACACCTATCGAATAGTAGTATAGTTCAGGCAAGAACATCTTTATCGAACCCAAGGAACCTAAAAGTACTATTACTCACTTTCTTTCTATTATTTAGCCTAAAATATGGAGTGATTGGTTTATTAAACTAAAACAAATGAAATATTTAAACTAAATGCAAAGACAAAAGAAACGAAACTTTGGGAAAAGACTTTGAAGAAAACTCAATTGATAAAGATGATACCTTCAGAAAGAATCCACCCATGACTTCACTTATTATCTAACTGCCAATTCATGTGATTTCTTTTACTTAGCTTTATCCGTGAGACTCCCTAACCTATATTAAACCTTCTCTCGATGCGAATAACGTCTAACCTTAGGTTAATTAGTGGAACTCTCGTTCTATTATAATAACCCCCTAAGGAAGCAGTAAATCGATCAATGGACTCCCATATTAGGTTTCACCCTAATCTGGCAAAATCTTGTAACCCTATCTCTAGGCGCCCGATCAACTCCGCTTAATTATGCTAGATCTACTCTTAGGCAGGTTCTATTCCTCCTCCACCTAAGCACATTAGATAAATTTAAGCAACATAATTAAGAACAAACTAAGTATTTATCATATAAGCCGAAAGAATTAAATAACAAAATCCATCATAGGTTTCATCCCCTTCAGGTATCTAAGGGGTTTAGTTCATGATTAAACAAGAAAACATCTCAAGAGAGAAGATAAAACAAAACATAGGAAATCCTTAAAACCCCCTGAAGGAATTAAAGAGGAGATCCTCTTTCTTGAGTAGAATTCTGACTCTTTGAGATGGATCAATTGGCTATCTTCAAGTAATTCCCTAAACGAGTAAAGCTCTGGCAGAAAACTCTACTAAAACCTCCCGCCCTTGAATTGCTGCCTTCGATTTGTTTATATAGACATTTGGGATGCTTTACTTCGCTCCTAAGTACTCATAATTCGGGTATAATTCATCCTAGGTGTTTGAGTGGACTTAGAATTGCATTTCTTGGGCTCCAAGCATCCAATTCCTAGTGAAATTGCTCTTTTTCGCGGTAGGGGCATGACCTTGACACGTCCGTGTAAATCGTAGTCCAGCCCGTGTCTCCATCCTATCGATTTAGGCACGGCTATGACATGCCCGTGGGATATATGGGTATAGGCCGTGTTTCGATTCTGCCATTTTGGGAATGGCCGTGTAGATCACTAAACACGCCTGTGTGGACTTTATCGATGGGAAAAGCGATCGTGTAAATCGGGGTAAAGCCGTGGTCTAGATGACTATCGAGGCACGGTCTTATGTCATGAAGTCCAGGCCGTGCTGACTTTTGGATCGGTCCACTTGGGTTCGTTTTAAGCCCGTTTTGTGTTCTTTTTATCCTTGGGTGCTTTCGTGAGTATAAGACATGAAAAGAAAGGATTAAGAGCACCTTTTTACATAAATTAAGGATAAATTTGTCCAAAAGCATACTAAATGTGGGATTAAAATATGTTACTTTTATAGTTTATCAAATACCCCCACACTTAAGCTTTTGCTTATCCTCAAGCAAAATTCTCAACTTACAATTAAAATGAACTTTCCATAATTCATAATTCCTATCGATATTGTCTCATCATAATTCATAGATAATTTATACATGGATGATTTAACTAGAAGTGCCCTAAAGTTTCAATTACGATAAGTCATACCTTTATAGCTTTGGAATCGTAGGTGTCTCCCATTATCTAAGTAATTACCTTTGATTCAAAACCGACAAGGAGCGACATCTTGACTAAAGATTCACTCAAATCACTCAAAAGTGTTTAAGATTCAAGAATAAGCACTCTAAGTCGAACTTGAAAAGTTAATCCCATAGGCTTGCCTGAAAATCAAATCTCCACCACTGTATATGAGATGATAAACAGATCAAAAGGTCTTTATTAGGGTTGTAACAGGGCTAGGGTTAAAGGTGTGGATAAAGGCTAAATTAGAAGGTTAGAATCGAGATTGAATTAACCAATTACCTAACTAGAAACAATGAACTAATATAAGTACTTACATCAATTAAAAGCTAATAGAAATACTATAATACTTTAATACAAGCTCTTCTTCAACAATTGGAATTTAGATACATGAGCTCTAAACTTTGATTGATTTTTTTTAAGAACAAACTAAAACATTACATCATAAATGATAAATGTAACTACAGAACTAATATAATTCGGTAATTTAATCAAATCAAACCTCGATTAAAGGGTAGTCAAAAGAATAGTGATAACAAACGTAAAGGGATTCTGGGTTGATATTAGTGGGTGAGTCAATAAAAAGAGTGATCGAACCTATAGATTGATTGCTTCTCAATTCCTCGGCAACACCGCCAAAAACTTGTTCACTACAAAATAGTCTAGTTTTAATATTTATAAAAGAGTGATCGAACTTGTAGACTGACTGCGACAACGATAGAGGAAAGCGCACCTATCGAACAGTAGTATATCTCAGGCAAGAATATCTTTATCGAACCCAAGGAACCTAAAAGTACTATTACTCACTTTCTTTCTATTATTTAGCCTAAAATATGGAGTGATTGGTTTATTAAACTAAAATAAATGAAATATTTAAACTAAATACAAAGACAAAAGAAATGAAACTTTGGGAAAAGACTTTGAAGAAAACTCAATTGATAAAGATGATACCTTCAGGAAGAATCCATCTATGACTTCACTTATTATCTAACTTCCAATTCATATTATTTCTTTTACTTAGCTTGATCCGTGAGACTCCCTAACCTATATTAAACCTTCTCTCGATGCCAATAACGTCTAACCTTAGGTTAATTAGTGGAACTCTCGTTCTCTTATAATAACCCCCTAAGGAAGTAGTAAATCGATCAATGGACTCCCAAATGAGGTTTCACCCTAATCTGACAAAATCTCGTAACCCTATATCTAGGCGTCCAATCAACTCCGCTTAATTATGCTAGATCTACTCTTAGGGTCTATTCCTCCTCCACCTAAGCACATTAGATAAATTTAAGCAACATAATTAGGAACAAACTAAGTATTTATCATATAAACCAAAAGAATTAAATAACAAAATCCATCATAGGTTTCATCCCCTTCAGGTATCTGAGGGGTTTAGTTCATGATTAAACAAGAAAACATCTCAAGAGAGAAGATAAAACAAAACATAGGAAATCCTTAAAACCCCCTGAAGGAATTGAAGAGGAGATCCTCCGTCTTGAGTAGAATTCTGACTCTTTGAGATGGATCAGTTGGCCATCTTCGAGTAATTCCCTAATTGAGTAAAGCTCTGTCAGAAAACTCTGCTAAAACCTCCCGCCCCTGAATTGCTGCCTTCGATTTGTTTATATAGACGTTTGGGATGCTTTACTTCGCTCCTAAGTACTCGTAATTCGGGTATAATTCGTCCTAGGTGTTTGAGTGGACTTAGGATTGCATTTCTTGGGCTCCAAGCATCCAATTCGGAGTGAAGTTACTCTTTTCCGTGGCAGGGGCACGGCCTTGACACGCCCGTGTAAATCGTGGTCCAGCCCTTGTCTCGATCCTGTCGATTTAGGCACGATTATGACACGCCCGTGTAATATATGGGTAGAGGTCGTGTCTCGATTCTGCCATTTTGGTAACAGCCGTGTAGATCACTAGGCACGCCCGTGCGTAGACTTTATCGATAGGAAAATGGCCGTGTAAATCGGGGTAAGGCCGTGGTCTAGATGACTATCGAGGCACGGTCGTGTGGCATGAAGTCTAGGTCGTGCTGACTTCTTGGGTCAGCCCACTTGGGTTCGTTTTAAGCCCATTTTGCGTTCTTTTTATCCTTGGGTGCTTTCTTGAGTATAAGACATGAAAACAAAGGATTAAGAGCACCTTTTTACATAAATTATGGATAAATTTATCCAAAAGCATACTAAATGTGGGATTAAAATATGTTACTTTTACGGTTTATCAAATACCCCCACACTTAAGCTTTTGCTTGTCCTCAAGCAAAATTCTCAACTTATAATTAAAATGAACTTTCCATAATTCATAATTCCTATCGATATTGTCTCATCATAATTCATAGATAATTTATACATGGATGATTTAACTGGAAGCGCCCTAAATTTTCAATTACGATAAGTCATACCTTTATACCCCAGAACCGTAGGTGTCTTCCCTTATCTTAGTAATTACCTTTGATTCAAAATCGACAAGGACCGACATCCTCACTAAAGATTCACTCAAATCACTCAAAAAGTGTTTAAGGTTCAAGAATAAGCATTCTAAGTCGAACTTGAAAAGTTAATCCCATAGGCTTGCCTGAAAATCAAATCTCCACCACTGTATATGAGATGATAAATAGATCAAAAGGTCTTTATTAGGGTTGTAATGGGGCTAGGGTTAAAGGTGTGGACAAAGGCTGAATTAGAAGGTTAGAATCAAGATTGAATTAACCAATTACCTAACTAGAAACAATGAACTAATATAAGTACTTATATCAATTAAAAGCTAGTAGGAATACTATAATACTTCAATACGAGCTCTTTTTCATCGATTGGAATTTAGAGACATGAGCTCTAAACTTTGATTGACTTTTTTTTTAAGAACAAACTAAAACATTGCATCATAAATGATAAATGTAACTACGAAACTGATATAATTCGGTAATTTAATCAAATCAAACCTCGATTAAATGGTAGTCAAAAGAATGGTGATAACAAATATAAAGGGATTTTGGGTTGATATTAGTGGGTGAGTCAATAAAAAGGTTATTAGGTTTCAACGGGGTTCACTAGGGGTTAATTTTTGAAGGTAGGCTTTTTAGTGGAGTGAATGGGTTAAACCTAGGTGCCTTTATCATCTAAGTATATCAAATCATTATTGTGGTCTCGACATGTATAAACGAGGCAAGTTCTAGAATAACAATTCAAAGTTGACACACTCATAATCAATATAGTGAGCAAGAAAAGAATATATGCTCTATATGGCTCAAAATCTCACCAAAATTATGGGTGTTTTGACATCAATCCTATAGATTTCAAATTTCAAAGTAATACTCAGATTTAGTTTGACAACTTATCAATTTTATTTTTAAAAATAGATTTATCATGCTTGATTCTTTAGTATTGTTCAAATTTAATCATCAATGCACAATTAACTATGACTTACTCGAAACATTTCAATAAGAATCATAAGTCATTAGAAATTTCATCCTAATTAATAATATGAGAATAATTCTTAAGATCAAGACTAATTTCAGGGTTTTGAGAATTATACAAAAAGTTAGGCACTATTACCGCCACACGTAAGATGTACATTGCCCTCAATGTACAAAGATAAATAATGAAATTTATGTGCCAAATCAAAAAGATAGGTTGGGAAAATACTCCCTGAAATCTGGATGACTCCTGGCGTCTTTGGTGGAGGTGATGGTGTTTTCTATGGGTCTGGTGGAGTGGCTACCGAGAAGCAATTTGCTAGATGAAGAAATTGGATAGCCTGTGAAGATATAGCCAAGAGATCTAGGGAAATAATAATACTATACTAATAATATAATTAAAGATTAAGGAAATAAAATGAAGAAGACTAAGAAGAAAACTGAAATTGAAAGAAAAGACTAATGGACTAAGGAGTCCTTATTGTTGGATGGTTTATGAAGTGGGTGTGTCCTCTAAGGTTGTGTGATTCCCTAGCAGCCTTTAGAACCTAAAACCAAGAAACTAATATGAAATAAATTAATTTAAGTAGGAAATAAGTAAAGATAAGGAAAATAAATGAGAGGAGAAAAAAAATAAAACCAAAAAGGTTTCCGAGACCCTTAGCGTGTCAATTAAGTGAAGCTGCCAGCATGAACTCATGTTGAGGTCTCCTCTAAGGAGGTGATGCTTACGTTTCTTCGGCATGATCTTTGTGTTGCTCAAGCGTCCTAGATCTTTTCTATGAATAGGAAGAAAAATTTTGAAAAAAAAGAGAAAGAAGAAATAAGAAAAGAGATGGGACAAAGAAGATGGGTTGTGGGGATTTAAATAGGATTTCAAATGCAGTGCGTTCCCACGCCTGAGTGTACCGAGGGTGTGTCCTCTCACACTACTGTCTAGCACGGTGCACCGTGGCTAATGGAGTGTTGCTTCTTACGCCCATTTCTTAGTCGACCACTTTGTTTGAGAAAGTCGGTAGCTTCACACGGTTCATAGGCACGCCCGTGTTGTTCTTGTCGATGCCCGTGCTTTAGGGTTGTTAGGCTCGTGACGTCACGGAGTGGTTGGACTAGCTTGTACGGCCCTACTCCTATCAATATGGTGGTTTTGGTGGTCCACACAGCCACAGACACAGCCGTGTGTAAGGTCGTGTGGTCTGGAAATCTACACTTTTGTGTTAGTTTCCAACTAAATACTTAGGAAAGAAAGATGGAAAGAAAAGAAACTAAAATCAAATCTGAAAATAAATAGTGTTAATGTTCGGGTTGCCTCCCAAGAAGCTCTCGTTTATAGTCTTAAGCTAAACTATCCTCATGTTTGAAAATTTTCAGGGTGGTTTAAAGGTTTGAATAACTTCCCTCATACTTGCGATTTTATTTTCATGACAAGATTGGAATTGAGAAGCATTTACCTCGAATTTGTCAAATTTTGGGTTTCTTACCTCGACTGTGTTGTGGGGGAAGATTTCGTGTACCTTGGGGAGGATTTCTCCCTTTGCCCTCGAGTCTGTTAAAGTGATGTAAAGATCGTTTTTGTATAACAACACCTGGTCTACTATTTTAAAGTGATTGGATGTTCCTATGAACTCTTCTGGTGGTTCCTTAGGTTTTACTTCATGTGGATCCAGTTTTTCTTTGGTGTATATCTTCTGCTCTTCTAAATTGTTGATCGTATGCTTCTATGTTGGCTTAGTTTTGATGTTTCATAATGTTTCCTATGATGGAGGTTGAATAATTTGATTATCTATTGAAACGTCTTTCTTACCTTCATGTTCTGTGGTTCTAGCTGAGTCGAGAGCTTGAAGATTGACTGATTCATCACCTACACGAAGTATGAGTTCTCCTATGGCAACATCGATTTTAGTCTTGACAGTAGCAAGAAAAGGTCTTCCTAAAATTAAAGGGATTGAATTTTCCTTATCCATTTCTAAAACAACAAAATCTCTTTGGGAAAACAAATTTATCGATTTTGACTAAAACATCTTCAATAATGCCCCTAGGGATTTCGGCGTTTTATCGACTAGTTGAATACTCATCCTAGTTTGTTTGGGCTTCCTAGACCTAGTCGTTTAAGCGATTGCATAAGGCATAACATTTATACTTGCCCTAAATCACTAACGCATTATCAATAGTCAAACTACCAATTAAGCATGGAATCGTAATACTCCCTGGATCTTTTAATTTTTTTAGTAGCCTATTTTGTAGCATAGCTGAGCATGTTGCATTTAATTCCACATGGTGCTCTTCATCTATTTTGCGTTTGTTCGTTAAGAGCTTGCTTAAGAATTTCCTTGCATCGGGCATATGAAAAAAAGCTTCAAGAAGATGTAAGTTAATATGTAATTTCTTTAAGAGTTTTAGAAACTTACCGAATTGTTCCTCTGAATCATCTTTTTTCAATGCTTCAGGATAAGGTATGCGAGGTTGGTATTCTTTGATTATCGGTTTTGGCTTTTCTTGAGCTACCTCGGTCTTATCCTTCTTTTTTCTTGTTGATGTGGGTCTATCTACTTGGTACCCTCTTGAGTTGTAATGGCTTGGATTTGCTCTTTTGGGTTTATTTACGTGTTGCTTGGTAGATGTCCTTGTTGGCATTGAAATTAACTTTGTCGGTGTCCCTCTAACCTAGTAAGTTCTCCAACTTGATTCTCTAGTCCTTTCATCGACTTCTATTGTTTATCAAGGTTTGTATCGGTCTTTTGAAGGCGAGATTCTATGGTCGCCATGAAATTTGTCAACATCTCTTCAAGGCTTGATTTTTTTTTTCCGTAAGGTAGGGTGATTTTGATAATTTGGAGGAGGTTGTTGCTTTGAATTCCTTGATTTCCTTGTCCTCTCCATGAAAAATTTTGGTGGTTCCTCCAACCTGGGTTATAAGTATTACTATAAGGATTATTATTGGGTCTGAAATTGTTACATATATAGTTTGTTTGCTCGTTTTCTGCTCCTGGTTGGTAGGGTGGGTACTTAGAATTCGTCACAGTCCCGTTTGCTTCGCATTGCATTACTGGATGTACCTATGAAGAACATAAATTATCAAGCTTTTTATTCATTAACTCTACCTGTGTTGACAGCATTGTCACTGCGTCTATGTTGAAAACTCCGGCTGATTTTGTCGGCTTTACCCTTGTGATTTGCCATTGATAAGTGTTCAATGGCATCTCTTCAATAAAATCATAGGCCGCTTCAGGAGTTTTGTTGTTTAGATTTCCATCGGCTGATGAATCAATCATTTGCCTTGTTGAAGAATTCACACAATTGTAAAAAGTTTGGACTTGAAGCCACAAAGGTAATCCGTGGTGTTGGCATCTTCTTAGGAGATCCTTGTATCTTTCCCATGTATCATATAATGTTTCGTCATTACGCACAAAAGAAGATATGTCATTCCTAAATTTGGCCGTTTTGGTGGTGGAATATACTTTAAAAGAACTTTTTCGGTCATTTGGTCCCATGTGGTGATTGACCCTCGTGGTAACGAGTTCAACCACTGCTTTTCTTTATTCCTTAATGAAAAAGAAAATAACCGAAGACATATGGCATCATCGAAATGCCATTTATTTTGAAAGTATCACGAACTCTAAGAAATTAGCTATATGATTATTTGGATCTTAGATCACGCAATCCATCAAATTGAACAAACTGTTGAATCATTTGTATTGTGTTAGGTTTTAATTCAAAATTATTAGCAACTATAGCAGGCCTAACAATACTAGATTTTGCCCCTGTCAAATTTGGTTTAGCATAATCATACATAGTACGTGGAGCATTCTGATCTTGCGCATCAGGCAGATTATTTTCGGCCATCCCTTCAGTAGGATTGGATCTATCTTGTTGTTCTTCTCTTTGGTAGTCTAGAACTCGTCTAATTTCTCTGCGATTTTTGCGAGCGGTAGCTTCAATATCACTATCATATTCTAATGGTCCTCTAGAGTTTCTTCTAGTCATAAACTAGAGGTACCTTGCAAGTTTAATAAAGAAAGAGGATTAGCAAAATTAGAAATTTAATAAAAAATAAAATTAGAAATAATGGCTAAAGTAATAAAAATAGAGCTTTCGTAATATTTTAGAAGTCCCCGGCAACGGCGCCAAAAACTTGATCAGCTGCAAAATAGCCTAGTTTTAATATTTATAAAAGAGTGATCGAACCTGTAGACTGATTGCGACAGCGATAGAGGCAAGCGCACCTATCGAACAATAGTATAGCTCAGGCAAGAATATCTTTATCGAACCCAAGGAACCTAAAAGTACTATTACTCACTTTCTTTCTATTATTTAGCCTAAAATATAGAGTGATTGATTTATTAAACTAAAACAAATGAAATATTTAAACTAATTGCAAAGACAAAAGAAACGAAACTTTGGGAAAAGACTTTGAAGAAAACTCAATTGATAAAGACGATACCTTCGGGAAGAATCCACCTATGACTTCACTTATTATCTAACTTCCAATTCATATGATTTCTTTTACTTAGCTTGATCCGTGAGACTTCCTAACCTATATTAAACCTTCTCTCGAAGTGAATAACGTCTAACCTTAGGTTAATTAGTGGAACTCTCGTTCTCTTATAATAACCTCCTAAGGAAGCAGTAAATCGATCAATGGACTCCCATATTAGGTTTACCCTAATCCGGCAAATTCTTATAACCCTATCTCTTGGCGCCCGATCAACTCCGCTTAATTGTGCTAGATCTACTCTTAGGCAGGGTCTATTCCTCTTCCACCTAAGCACATTAGATAAATTTGAGCAACATAATTAATAACAAACTAAGTATTTATCATATAAACTGAAAGAATTAAATAACAAAATCCATCATAGGTTTCATCCCCTTCAGGTATCTGAGGGGTTTAGTTCATGATTAAACAAGAAAACATCTCAAGAGAGAAGATAAAACAAAACATAGGAAATCCTTAAAACCCCCTGAAGGAATTGAAGAGGAGATCCTCCGTCTTGAGTAGAATTCTGACTCTTTGAGATGGATCAATTGGCTATCTTCGAGTAATTCCCTAATCGAGTAAAGCTCTGGCAGAAAACTCTGCTAAAACCTCCCGCCCTTGAATTGCTGCCTTCGATTTGTTTATATAGACATTTGGGATGCTTTACTTCGCTCCTAAGTACTCGTAATTTGGGTATAATTCGTCCTAGGTGTTTAAGTGGACTTAGGATTGCATTTCTTGGGCTCCAAGCATCCAATTCCGAGTGAAGTTATACTTTTTAGTGGCAGGGGCACGGCCTTGACACGCCCGTGTAAATCATGGTCCAGCTCGTGTCTTCATCCTATCGATTTAGGCACAGCTATGACACATCCGTGCAATATATGGGTAGAGGCCGTGTCTCGATTCTACCATTTTGGGAACGGCCGTGTAGATCACTAGGCATGCCCATGTGTGACTTTATCAATGGGAAAACGGTCGTGTAAATCGGGGTAATGCTGTGGTCTAGATGACTATTGAGGCACTGTCGTGTGGCATGAAGTCCAGGCCTTGCTGACTTCTTGGGTCGGCCCACTTGGGTTCGTTTTAAGCCCATTTTGCATTCTTTTTATCCTTGGGTGCTTTCCTGAGTATAAGACATGAAAAGAAAGGATTAAGAGAACCTTTTTACATAAATTAAGGATAAATTCATCCAAAAGCATACTAAATGTGGGATTAAAATATGTTACTTTTACGGTTTATCAGTGGGATCAACCCTCTCAATTTTGACTAGCTACGGATGATGAGGTACCCAAGGATATTACTGATGATGTCCCACTAGTCCCGAGCCAATAGCCATCCCACCAGTAGCCTCGATGGAAGATATCTCTGCACGCCTTACCCAGTTCGAGCAGTACTGTACTCAGCAGTTCACTGACGCCGCTCAACATTTTGTTGGGATCGAGGCCACCCTTCAGCAGATCTGCCATCACTTTCATATTTCATCACGGACACCTCTACAGGATCCGATAGATGATGAGGACCTCTGAGTCCTTTTTATTTTTCTACTCGTTATTTTAAGTTTATTTCTTTTAATTATCTTAATTTGAACATTCCCTTTAGACATTGACAACTTTTATTATAATCAATGGTTATCTAACTTTCGAGTATGCCTAACACATGTTTATTTACACCTCGAGATGTCTAACTGATGACTTCACAGTTTCAATTGCACACTCCATATAAACGGACAAATCACTAAGAGTAATTCACTATTACATAAGTCATCTTTTAGAATCGCCTCCTTCAACACATCTTTTACAACGACCACTGCCAACTTCCGGAGTCATTCAAAATTCAGGAAGTGTTACTTCTTCCCCTTCTCTTTTGATTTTATTATTACATGATTACTTATCTATCTTTGTACATTGAGGGAAATGTACATCTTAAGTGTGGGGGGTAAAAGTACCTAACTTTTTGCATTATTCTGAAATCTCTGAATTTAGTCTTGTTCCTAAGTATTTTTCTCATTTTATTAATTAGGGTAAAATTTCTAATGATTTATGATTTTTATTAATGTGTTTTGGATTAAGTCATTGATAATTGTGCATTGATGATTAAATTTGAAAGAATACTAGAGAATCAAGCATGATAAGTCTATTTTTCAAGAATAAAAAATTTTCTAGGTTGTTGAACCGAATTTGAATATTACCTTGAAGTTTGAAATTTACAGGAATTGATGTCAAATACCGAATTTTTGTGAGATTTTGAGCCTTATAGAGCATATATTCTTTTTCATGTTCTCTTTATTGACTATGAGTGTGTCAACACTGAATTGTTATTCTAGAACTTACCTCGTTTATACATGTCGAGACCACATTATTGATTTGATATACTGAGATGATAAAGGCACCTAGGTTTTAACCCATTCACACCACCAAAAAGCCTACCTACATAATTAACCTCTAGTGAACCCTTTTTAATCCTAACAACCCTTTTTATTAATTTATCCTCTAATATTAACCTAAAAACCCTTTACATTTGTTATCACCATTCTTTTGACTACCTTTCTATCGAGAATTGATTTGATCAATTGCCTAATTAGTTTATTTCAGTTGATAAAGTTCTTTCTTTATTATGTATTTACTTAGTTTGTTCTTAAAAAAAATCGATCAAAAAATCAAAGTATATTCAGCACTAGTAGTATAAAAAGTGAGCTTGTGCATTTAATTTTCAATTATCAAGGAAAAAGCTTGTAGTATTATTAGTTTCAAAGTTTCAATTGATGTAATCATTTATTTTCCAGTTCATTGTTCTTAGTTAGGTAAATTTGTCAGGTCAATCTTGATTTTTAACCTTCTAATTCAGCCTTTATCCACCCCTTTAACCCAAGCCCGTTACAACCCTGTTAAAGACCTTTTGATTTGTGTATCATCTCATATTACAGTGGTGGAGATTTGATTTTCAGGCAAGCCTATGGGATTAACTTTTCAGGTTCGACTTATGAGTGCTTTTTCTTGAACCTTAAACACTTCGAGTGCTTTGAGTGAATCTTTAGTGAGGATGTCAACCCTTGTCAGTTTTGAATTAAAGGTAATTATTTAGATAAGCGGAGACACATATGTTTTCAAGTTACAAAATATATAACTTAAAATTGTTTAAATCTTTAGTAGTCTTTGAGTTAAATTATCAATGTATGAATTATCTATGAATTATGATGAGGCATTATTGATGAGAATAATAAATTATGGAAAGTTCATTTTAATTGTAAATTGAGAATTTTGCTTGAGGACAAGCAAAAGCTTAACTGTGGGGGTATTTGATAAATCGTAAAAGTAACATATTTTAACCCCATATTTAGTATACTTTTGGATGATTTAGCCCTTGATTTATGTAAAAAGGTTCTCTTAATCCTTTCTTTTCATGTTTTATACTCATGAAAGCGCTTAGGGACGAAAAGAACGAGAAACGAGATTAAAACGGGCCAATTTGGGCCAAAGGGGAAATCGACACGACCTGGACTTCAATTTATACGGCCGTGCCTCAATCAACAGAATTGAAACACGGCCTGGACCACAATTTACATGCTCGTGCCTAAATCAACAGAATCGAAACACGGCATAAACCACGATTTACACGGTCGTGCCTAAATCAACAAAATCGAAACATGGCCTAAAGTCGATTTACACGGGCGTGTGCCATGGCCGTGGCCCTGTCGTGGAAAAGAGAAATTTCACTTGGAAAAGGATACTTAGGGAGAAAGAAACGCATTCCAAGAGCCTATATAAAGACCCTAAATGAAACCTAAAAAGGGGCGGTCAGTTAGGCAGTCAGCTAGGCCAAGAAACCGAGCTAGAAGGCCAGATTTGTTAGAATCACTTGAGGATAACCAGTTGATCCATCTCAAGAAGCCAAAATTCTACTCAAGACGGCAGATCTCTCCTTCAATTCCTTTAGGGGGTTTTAGGGATTTCTTATGTTTTGTTTTATCTTTTCTCTTAAGATGTTTTATTTTATCATTATGAACTAAACCCTTCAGATACCTGAAGGGGATCTTGTTGTTATTTATTGAACTATATGATAAATACTTAGTTTTTTCTTAATTATATGTGCTTAATTCTTGTGTTAATATTTTCGAAATATTGATTCAAGTTGAATGTGCTTAGGTGGTGGAGCAAAAGTCCCTGCTTAAGAGTAGATCTAGCATAATTAAACAGAGTTGATCGCGCACCTAGAGATAGGGTGACAAGATTTTGCCGGATTAGGGTGAAACCTAATGTGAGAGTCCATAGATCGAGTTAATGCGATTCTAGGGGTTTTAATTTGAAAGAGATTTCGATTAATCAACCTAGGGTTAGACGTTATTCACCTCGAGAGAGGGTTTAATATAAATTAGGAGTCTTACGGATCAAGCTAAGTGAATAAATCGCCTGGTTCAGTGTTAGATAACAAGTGAAGTTTAGGTGGATTTTTCCTAAGGGTATCGTCTTAATCAACTGAGTTTTTCCTAAAGTTATTTTTCCAAATTCATTCTTTTTGTCTTTGCGTCTTAGTTTAGTAATTAATTAGTTAATCAACCAAATCATTCAATATTTAGGCTAAATAATAGAAAGAAAGTGAGTATTAGTACTTTTAGTTCTTTTGGGTTCGGCAATCCGGTCTTGCCTAAACTATACTACTATTCGATGGGGGCACTTGCCTTAAGTCGTTGTCAGAGTTAGTTTCCAGGTTCGATCATTCTCTTTAAAAATTTTAAAACTTGACAATTCTAAACGATCAGTCATCAACACTCACGATGTTTACTTCATATGGTGCATGGCGCATGGGCACGTGTTTGACTTAGCATACTTCATCGCCCTCGCCATTCGGCATCAGACGAGCGACATAGGAGAGAAATCCTCTCCATTGGCCCATATGTGACGCACTTGGCTCGATACTTTGGCCTCCTCAATATCGTAGCTCAGTCCTCATTGCTCACGCTTATTGGTCAGATGTCCCCACAATGCATTGCGACGATGCTTAATATGAGGATGATTGAGTGTCTGTGTGGGTTTGATCCTCCTCAATATCATTTATTGAGGACCATCGATCAGGACGACCCAAAGGACCTTACTGATGATGTCTTTTACATCATGAGGAGCCACCTTCTGCGCCACCACCGCCTCACCGACTAGTTCATGCGGCTGCTTCACTGAATGACATCTCTGAGTGCCTCACTTGTTTCGAGCAGTATTGCACTCAACAATTTAATGACAACGCTCGATGATTCGGCGGCATCGAGGCGACTCTACAACAGATCTGTTAGCATTTTCACATATCACCACCACCCCCACCTCGCGACCCATCCGCCGATGAGGACCTTTGAGTCCATTTATTTTTTTCGTTTTATTTTATTTTAATTTTTAAATATTTCTCTTTATCTTTCTTGTCTTTAATTTATATTCCTTTTATCTTTTATCTCTCGGTGTTTATTATCGAGTAACCATAACGAAATCCATTAATAAAACCCTCTAAAACTTTCGATGACTCCGTAGTTTCAAAAGGTTCAAGGTGCTACTAAGGAACTGGAATATTCTTCCCCACCTTCACCTCTGCCTAGTTCATCATGTTCTCATTGGATCCATTTCTATAAAATTCACCTTCTAAAGATTTAATCCATAATTCAGGAAGTTTCACCTCCTTCCCTTTCTTATACTTTTCTGCTTACATTACTATTATTTATCTTTGTACATTGAGGATAATGTACATCTTAATTGTGGGGATGTTAATTATAGTATTATTAGAAAATCCCTAATTATGTCTTATTCTTAAGTAAATTTTCTCATATTACTATTAGAATAAAATTTCTATTAACTTATGATTTTTATTTATATGTTTTGGATTAAGTCATAGGTAATTGTGCATTGATGGTTTAAACTTTGAGACATTAGAGAATCAAGCATGATAAGTCTATTTTCAAAATTGAAATTTATTAGGTTGTTTCCCTAAATATAAATATTACTTTGAAGTTTGAAAATTGCAAGGTTGACATAAAAAACCATAAATTTTGTGAGAATCAAGCATATATTTTTCTTGCACACTTTATTGTTGGTTATAAGTGTGTCAATATTGATTTGTTATTCTAGAACTTGCTTCGATTATGCATATCGAGACCACACTTTTGATTTGATATATTGAGATGATAAAGGCACCTAGGTTTTTAACCCACTTATTCCATTAAAAGCCTACCTTCATAATTAACCCCTAGTGAACCCATTGAGCCTAATAAACCGTTTCTTGACTCACCCATTAATATCAACCCAAAACCAAATTTTTGCTTCTCCTATTTTATTGATTCCCCTTTTGTCGAGATTTGATTTGATCAGTTGCCTAACTATTTTCTTTATTTTAGTTGTTAAATTCATCTTATATTGTGTTCTTATTCTTAAAAAAAGTTGGAAATTTATTCATTATTAGTTTTATGAGCTTAAATGGTTAATTTCACATTTTAGAAGAAGCTCGTGTTATTAGTGATAAGTTTTCAATCGATGTAATTATTTAGTATTAATTCATTTTCTCTAGTTAGGTAAATTGTCAATTCAATCTCGATTTTTAACCTTCTTTTTCAGCATTTATCCACACCTTTAACCCAAGCGCCATTACAATCCTTTTAAAGACCTTTTGATTGGTGTATCATCTCATTTTATAGTGGTGGAGATTCGATTTTCATGCAAGCCTATGGTAATAACTTTTCATGTTTGACTTTTGAGTGCTTAATTTGAACCTTAAACATTTTGAGTGATTTGAGTGAATCTTTAGTGAGGATGTCAACTCTTGTTGGTTTTGAATCAAAGGTGATTATTTAGGTAAGGGGAAACACCTATCTTTCCATGCTACAAAAATTTGTGACTTAGATTATTTGAATCTTTAAGACACTTTTAGTTAAATTATCAATGTATGAATTATCTGTGAATTATGATGAGACATTATTGATGAGAATTATGAATTGAGGAAGTTAATTTTAATTGTGAGTTGAGGATTTTGCTTGAGGACAAGCAAAGGTTTAAGTATGGGGATATTTGATAAACCATAATTTATACATATTTTTACCCCATGCTTGGCTTATTTTTGGATGAATTTTCATTAGATTTGATGAATTAAATACTCCTAATCCTTTAATTTCATGTTTTACACTCAGGAGAGCTTATGGAGTCGAAAAGAACGATAAATGAGCCAAAAAGGGACAAAATGGGCCTACCTCAAAAATCAACACGGCCTGGACTAAGCACACGGGAAGATCACACGGCCGTGTGTGACAAGTAGAATCGAGCACGGGCTAAGTTGTAGACCACACGGACGTGTGTGGCGAGCAAAATCAAGCACGGCCTATGCTATCGAACATGGGCATGTCAAATGGGCGTGTCCCCGTCGAACCTAAGTCTAATTTCATTCGGAAAAGGTTATTTGTAGGCCAAGAAAGGTGCTCCAAAGCCTATAAAAACACCTAAGGAGAGAGCCTAAAGAGACATGGAGTAGAAAGTAGAAAATACTCGAAGACAACCATTGGGAGAAGCTTGGAAGAAGGATCTCCATCAAGACTAAAGATCTCATATCAATTTCTCTTGAAGTTTTTGGGTTTTCTTATGTTTTGTAGTTTTCTTTATTTTAAGATGTTTTCCTTTATCAGTATGAATTAAACCTCTTAAATACCTGAGGGGATGATACCTAGATGAATCTTATTACTATTTGATTTATAAGATAAATATTTGTTCTTATTTTTAATTGTGAGTTCTTATTCTTGTTTTAATAATTTAGGTTATTGATTCAAGTCGAATGTGCTTATTCAGAAGAGCAAAAGTCCCTATTTAAGAGTAGATCAACACAATTAGGCGGAGTTGAATGCAATCCTAGATATAGGATGATGTAAATCTACCGGATTAGAGTCAAATCTAATAACGAAATCCATAGATCGAGTTAATGCAACAATAGGGGTTTTAATTAGAAAGTGATTTTAATTAATCAACCTAGAGTCAGTTGTTTTTAGTCTTAAAAGAGATATTAACATAAATCAGGGATTTCTACAGATTAAGTGAAGTGAATAAATCTTATGAATCAGAAGTTATAAGTGAAGTCTAGGTGGATTCTTCCTTGGGTATTGCCCCACTCATAAAGTTGTCTAAAAAGTATTTTCCCAATTCATTCTCTGTCGTTCTTTTAATTAATTTTAGTTTAAAAAATTCACTCTAATTTTTAGGCTAGATAATAAGAAGATAGTAATTACTAGTACTCTTGGTCCTTGTGGATACTATATTTTCGGTCTTACCATAACTATACTATTAAACGATAGGTGCGATTGCCTTTATTGTGATCGTAGTTAGTTAGAGACACATCAATGACCACCTTGGTAGAATAAAGAATATGGAGGTGTTTGCATCACCCACGGCGGAGGTGTTTGAATCCCATAAGGCGATGGGGAATGGTAATGAGATGAGTTAGCCGATGGTGCCTCGTGTGATCCCTCCAGCGATGATGGCCTATATATCATCGGTTGAGTCGTCGGAGTCATCGAGAAAGGAGATACACTGGGCTATGCATTCCAACCTGCCATAAGACTGGGAAAAGGAAACATATAAGGGTTAGGATACATATAAGGGCTAGGATACGCACATGGCATAATTTGAAAGGGATGTGATGTGGGTGTCGTCGATTGAGACATTGGGCTCGGTGATTGTGTGGGTACTGTTGATGGGCTCAGTGATTGTGTGGGCGCTATTGATAGGCCCGATGATTGTGTGGGCAGCTGTTGATGGGCCCGTCCCATCATCCCTTCTCATTGGATTTAAAGGGCCCTATCATTCTCTTTCCACACGAATTTGTCGATGCCTCTACTCTTCCGACAGCAAATATGGCTTGCCATAGATCCTAAACCATGACATGTAATCCGGGGTGCACGCTAACTCTGGGACGATGATCGGTTCGCGATCATGTATATGATCGTACCAGTTTTCCCAAATTTCAATATATTCCGACCAGAATAATGGCCAATTCGTATTAGTTAGCCGTAAGTCGATTTTGTGCTACTCATCGAGCACATCAGATTCCTCAAGAATCGGTTGTCGGAATCCAAATTGTCGCAACACTATATATGTCTAGTTCATCTCGACAATAGAATAGTTTACCAATGGGACCTTAACATGCTAAATGTTCGGATTTTGAAAGAATTCTTTTGGAATTACTGTCCGTATTGTCGAATCCTCTTATGGTGTCCATTGAAACTATATAAACGGGATAAAAAAATTAGTTATATACATAATATTAAATACTAAATACTAAGTACTAAATATGAAACGACTATTTTATGTATATATATTTTATTTAATACTTACTTGCGCTTCCGACCGTTGGTCTAAAAGTTGTATATCTTCAAGAGCAGTAGGTATTCCAATATAACTTGCCGGATGGTTCCACGTAATTAAATAAATTTTCAGCATACAATTTTATTTCAAATAAATAGAATAATTGTAAAATCAAATAAAAATTTTACCTCGTTATGAGTGAGAATGTATATGGGTGGTTCACTCGAGGACGTAAAAATGGAAAGCGAAATCGAGCCTATGATTGTAGTAATGACAGGCAACCTTCGGTTTTGGCTTTATTTGGACGCGTCGCCTCGAACATCTCCGATACAATGTTGCCAACACGGCAGACTCCCAACTAAGTTCATCATCTGCTCTAAAATCAACGAGTTTCAGTAGCCACCTCAGATGTATGAGGTTTCGTGACAAGTCCGGCATCAGATAACCTCCAATCAACTTCAGTTTCCCGAGCATATCATATTCTTTCAACTTTAGTTGAATCATTCCCTAGCTCTAGGAATGTGTCTCGTGATTAGCCTATCTCAATCAGACCTCCGTAAATATTATCCGGAATCGAACCCAAAAGATCGTAACATATGGCTCCCCGATTAGCAGATTCAATGGACGCGGTGAGTGCGGACCCATCCACCGACAATCCTAATTGTAACTGGACGTCATCCAAAGTGATAGCACACTCTTCGCATGGAAGATGGATGTGTGCGTCTTGGGTCTCCACCTCTCTATTAACGCGCTGATAAGTTTCGGGTCCAACTTGCACCCTCGGCCTATAGTGACCGCGTGCCAAAAACCCGTTTTCCTCAAGTAATTTTCTATCAACGGTGATGGCGGACCAAATATATTGCGAATATAATATTGTAACACCCGATCTACAGACTGTTATAAAAAATTATAAAATACAAATTAATTAAAATTACATAAATGCATAACATATTCAAAAATATTCAAAAATTAAAATTAATTAAAATTATATAAATGAAAAGTATATTAAATAATATTCAAAATTTAAAATAAACGTTACAATTTTCATTTGTTCGACGGAGATATGTTTATAATTGAGACGAATTAATTCTCCAGCCATTGCTAACACGATCAAATACGATCAAATATTTTTGAAATTATTAAAAAATATAAATAACTAATTATGAAGAGCTTTGAGAAATTTAATGAGAAATTTTAGAGCTTTAGGGAGAAATTGTAGAGATTTTTGGCTAAATTTTGAAGAAATTAAGTGTGAAATACAAGAAGGGAGTTTTATACTTTTTTTTTACCGTTAACCCCCCAACTGTCAAAAAACGATAAAAAAAGTAGCCATTGATGCTAGCAAAGCGCGCCCCTGAAAAACGCTTAGTGCCACGTCAGCAAAATACGTCCACGTGGACATCTAGGGCGCTTTCTGAAAATTTCCCCCTTAAATGCGGCCACAAAATCGCGTTTTGCCAAAGTTGGCCCTTTTCCATAAATTATGTTTTAATTAGCCCATTGTCATAATTTTGTTTGGAAATGAACCTTTTTAGGTAAATGGGTCAAAAAAAATATATCAAATTAACAAAAGATAAAAATGTTAAACCTAACAAAATTTACTGAAAAGCATAGGAAAATTTTAAACGAGATTTTCAAATAGATGATTAAGATTAATTTGTCATTTATTTTCTATATTCCATTCTTATTGTCATTGCTTGTGTTTTGCGTTCATATTTTCCCAACACAGAGGCAATTATAATTAAACAATGCTTGGCAGGCGCGAAATGTATTTATTGATCATACCTTTTCAATTTAGCAAAGCAAAGCTAACCTTTAAAGCGAACGTTTAGGTTTCAAAAAAAAATGCAAAATAAATGAAGGTCAAGGGGCTTATTTGATATGATTAGGCCTTTTTATTTAGGCAAAAATTCTTGGACTAATTTAGTGTTAAGTTAGTAAGTTTGGTTGTAAATTGTGACAATTTGTTGTGGTTTGCTTTGTGTCCACAAATTTGGTTAGAAGTACTGACATAATAATATGAGAAAACCAATAAACATTAGAAATAACCCAATTAAATTGGTAATGCAATTCGATGCAACATTTACTTCTATGAGGTTTTGTCTAGAGAAGAAATTTATTACTAAACTCATGGTAGAAGAAATGATTTTTAATACCTGAATTGAAAAACATACAGAGGGAGGGATAATCCTTTTCTAGCGTAAAATGAAATATCCAACTATCACCCATTAGGATATGCTTGGTTGTTGCCTGGGTGCCACGCCATAGTCATTAAGTGGGTCCTCCATGAAGTCAGGAAAAAGTAGTGTGAACTCAGCTTCAAGGAAATGTACCAGGAGGTAGAAACCAGGTCTCCCACCACTGTAGTCAGGTCCAAACACTTCACTGAAATGGCAGGCTCCTCCAGGATGTTAAACTCATACTTATAGTGTTTGCCAGTCAACCTGTGATACCTTAGTAACCTCTGCATCTGCAATTTCGTGGTTCGACACAGATAGCTATGGCTTGCGGCTGGCTCATAATCTATTCTCTTTGGTTGCCTGACAATAACCTTCTGCTCTTTTTCTACCCTCTTCGATGGAGCAACACCAGATTTAACACCATCTCTGGCTGGAATGTTAGTGGATTTGCCCCTACCTCTAGCCATGATTTTCATAAAAAAACACTGAAAACACTGAAACAATGGCTAAAAAGGAAATATCACACCAAAAATCAAAACAGGAAAGCCTCACGACAAGAAACTACCACATAAATTGAGCAAGAAACCCAGAATGCAGAAAAATTTTAGAAGTAAGAACACAACTGCAGAACAAGAAGCAAAAATAAATTTTGAAAGAAAAACATAGAGGCTTTGTGTAGAAAACAAGAACAAATAAAGAATATATAAATATCCTTTTGAAATGCACCGTTTAATCATCTGTTGCAGCAGCCAATAACAGTCCAACACATGTAGCTACAATCTAGTGTTTATCTTTATCCCTGTTCTCTAGGCATGGTCTCTAAAAGATATTTTTGCAAAACACTAGAAGTTTATAGTGAATCTTCTCTTTCCACGACAAGCTGCACCTGCACCTCCAACCATCCGATGTTGCACCTTTCACGGAAATGGCAAGAACAATCTTTGTCAAGGTAGACCACTTTTATGACCTACCTCTCAACTTGGGATATTGTTATACCTATTTAAGAAGGAGACACATGGCAACACAACAGGTTACTCAGAAGATTCTCTTGCGCTTGCTACCTTTCAGCCAGTCACCAGAAGACCAATAGCTCAGAAAGCTTGACTTTACCTAACCTTCTATCTCTTCCGGAAAGGCCTTGGTTGACCATCCATGCAAGGGAACCACCCAATTTATATGGAAGGTGTTGGTGCGATGAAAAAGGGATCAACTCTCAAGCATTCAAGCCTCCTTATTGTTGAACAACTCCAACCTCCTTAACCACCTTCTCCGACTATTCACCCAAACTCTGTAACACTCCTAACCCGTCCCCATTATCGAAGTAGGGTTATGAAATGTTACTCTACGAATCAAAACATTTAATATCAAATAGAAAAAGTTGTACAGATTAAATAATAAATGCAGTTACGGGCCCTAAACCGAGCTTGCGGGCCTTAAAAACAGTTTGAAAACATTTTAGGATCAATTGAAACAAAACATAAAATTTTGGAAAAATTGAAAAATTTTGGAAACAAGGGTCACACAGCCGTGTGACATAGCCCAGGCCGTGTGAGTATTCCATGTATGGGACACACGGTCGTGTCCCAACCTGTATGTCTGCCAGTTTGAGTATTCGAAATAGGGTCACACGGCCGTGTGCCAGACCATGTGTGCATTCGAAGTTTGGTCACACAGCCATGTCGCCGGCCGTGTAACTCTCTAAGACTGTGTGGCTCGTCTTGCACCTAAAATTTAAATGACACACGGTCATGTGACAACTCGTGTCCCAGGCCGTGTGCTCCCTATTTATCCCCTAATGCAAGCAAAATCAAGCACCAATTCTTGCACACTAAGACACACCATACCTAGCATATTTCACATAGTTAAAAACACATTCAAGGGCACCAAGAACATACTAAAAAAATCATCCATCCTATGTCTAACCAATATGCCATCAAAAGGCACCACAATTCACATATCAAAGTTAATCCAATTCAACATCCCAAGTTCATTCACTTAACATAAATCATAATTACCAAACAACCATTTCATTTGCATAGCATACAACCATAATTTAACTACTTTAAACAAAAACATGCACAAACTGAACATCACCTATTTATATCATCATTTACAAACCAACAACAACTAGGGCATTTTGTCACACCCCAAAATTGGGCCTATGATTTTCAAGGGTAAAATGAGAATTTTAACTCATATGAGTTTGGAATTTCATGGCATGTTAAATCGAGAATGTCTTCATCTATGTCTTTTAGGAAATTAAATCAATTTTTGAAAATGAGTTTCCAAAGACCTTTAATTTTGAAATGAGGACTGGTTTGTAAAATGGGCTAAATTTTGAGTGTTTATAAGGTAGTTAAACCAAATTTTAAAATTCAACCTAATATCTTTCCTCCACCTATAGGCTTCACGATAATTTTCCCCATTGCTTTGTTTTGCTGTCCCTTACTCTCCCAAGCTTCTCCCATTCAATTTTATTTTTCAAACCTTAATTCCTTTGATTTCTATCATCATCTAATCAATAAACATACATAGAATTTTAAGAAAAACACCTAAAAACACCACAGATTTCTCCATTGTTTAACTTTTGGGTTTTTTGAATTTTCGATCAGTCGCTTGATTCTTTGTCAACTAAGGTAAAAAATAACTTTATTATTAGTTTTAGATGTTATCTGGTCTATTAATTGAGTTTTTAGCCATTAAATTGCATGTTTTGAATAAAAGTCAAAAATTGGGTCGTTAATGGTGGGTTTCGAGATTTTGAGTAAAAACATGGTTTCAAAATATTTTTGAATTAGTTTTGATATGAATAGAAGTTTTCTAAGTTGATTTTAAAGTTTCGTTAAATATTTCTTGAGTTTTAAAGAATTTTCGTGAAAATTGTCATAACATGTTGAAAATTTTAATACCATGAATTGGGTAGTTTTACGTAGTTTAAAGGTTGAGAATCAGTCATAGGTGAATAATTTGATGCATGGAATTAGTTTTAGGTAAAAATATTAAGTATAGGCCGAGATAATTGAGTTTCAAGTTTGCTGTGTCAAAGGTTATGGTTACAAGAGAATCTAGCTAAAACTTGTGTTTTTATTGAATTACGAGAGTCTTAGGCTAAATGTTGACAGTGCTTGTTGTGTGATTTAATTGTTGAAGCTTCAGATTCGTTAGGACCTTCTACGAGTTAAGGAAAAGCTAGTTTGAGCTTTCGACATCTAGGCGATCAGCGTGAACAATGAGTGTTTGGAATCGCTGCTTGTAAACATGATTCATTGCGTTAATTGGGAATTTCGAAGTAGCCTAAACCCCTACTCTAAATTTTGAGTGTAAGATTTGTAACATCCTGAATAGGGCCTATGCATTTTCAGTTTAATTGTATGAAATGACAAGTTTAAGCACTAAGAATAAATTTTGATATTTTTGGAAACCTGGAAATGCATGAAAATGGAAACTTGAACATTTTGGAAACTTGAACATTTTGGAAACACGAACATTTTGGAAACACGAACATTTTGGAAACTGAACATTTTGGAAACTTGAACTTGTAAGAAAAATGGCAAATTCTGAGCCGATCGAAAATTTTAGGAAACTTAGAAATAATGCGGAATGACAAATTTTAAGGCTCAAAATAGGAAATAAGGGCAAGAGGGCCTTAAAAGAAAAAGTTGGTGAGATTTGACACACAATCGGGCTTGGAAAAGTGGCACGAAGGTGTCACTTAAGGCTTATGGAAATGGCGCCATGTGTAAGAGAAAAGGGCACTGAGTTCGAGTCACTTGGAAAGCAAATATTGAAGGTTTTATTTTGCTTCCAAGGCTAGGGGTGGACGGCACCTATTTCTAGAAAAGAAGGAGTTTTATTTACATTAAAATTTGATTTAATTAAGTGTTAAGTAAAGGATTTTCTTTTAATAAGATAAATGAGGAGATAAAGGATGGATTAAATACTCTTAATTTAATTAAGGTGATAATTAAAAGATAATATTATCACTTGTGGGGAGTAGTGGCCAAGTCAAGGACTCTTGGCATAGCAATTTCGATTAAAAGAGGAGAATTAAGGCTATTCTCTCATCTTTCCTAAGTGTGTGCCGAAATTCTCATAACTCTCTCCCCCCTCTCTGCTGAATTTTCTTTGAACAAAATCCATCCTCTCTTCTTCTATTTTCTTCTCCGTTTCTACTGTCAAAGCCGAATCTTTGTTGATTCTAAGTAAAGGAGCAATCAACTACAACATCAAAAGGGTAAGATCTATGGTCAATCAATTTCTATTCCTTTCTTTTACCAAAAATTCGGGTACTAATCCTAATAGCAAATTTTGGCCGAATCTACAAGGGGTCTCTCAGGTTTCCACAATTACCGAATATAAAGATCAAGGATCTAAGGTAAGAACAACTAATTCTTGTTCTTCTAATTTGTTTAAACAAGATCTAAGGAAATAACCTCTTTTATGTCTCTTGGCCGAATATCAAAGGAAGAGTTTCGAGATTTCAGATCCAAGGAATTTAAGGTGAGACACACTCAGTCAAAGGCCAATTACTACTTATTAAAGTTAGATCGGATCTAACATATGAATTTTAGGGATTTGACGGATATTCAAGACAAGGAAACTTTCGAGATTTGGAAACTATAAGGTAAGTACATAGATCCAATCGGCCAAGGCTTGTTCTTGATATTGGAATTATTTTCCATTTACTCAAAAGTTAGAAACTGCCATAATTACCTGATTTAGTGGCTAGCCGATTTAAGGAAGGAATACTATCATTTTTTCGGCATTTGATTTACAATATTTTAATTCGGCAACAAGGTAAGTAATACAAATCCTACTTGGATTTGGTTTTTAAGCAAAATAAGTTTGTTAATATATTTTAATGGTTGGCCGAATATAGGAGTAAAAATCTAGATCGGTAGATCGTTCTTGAGATTTCAAGGAATCTATTAAGCAAATCGGTGTGTACGCACACTAACTTTCGATATTTCATATGGCAATTATTTTATTATATGATTATACGTAAGTATATGAATATGGCTAAGTACCCTAAAGTGGTACAAAAGTACTCAGGTACGTTTCCTACTTCTAATAGGATTATGAAATATGTTATTTTATAACATGTGAATATATGTATATGAATATGAAATTAAGTATGTTATGCATGATATATATATATATATTTTGGGGGCATTCGGGATTTATGTGAAAGGGAAGAAGGTGTTGACTCGGTCTCACTAGCGTTATATGGTGACTACGGTCACAACATTTTGAATATGATAACTCCGGTTACATTATCTCGAATTTGGTAACCGGTTACACTATTTGAATATCGTGTCTAATGACACAAATTATATGGGCGATGAGCACGTCATCGCAATGCCGATCGCCTTCGATGGTGTGTAGCGGATGGAGGGTTGACTTAGTAGTCCCACGGTGTGTTGGCGGTGCACGGTGGTGTGTAGCGGATGGACCATTAGGCTTGGGTTTGGGTTGCATCATAATTTATTTTATATGAATTTGATGTTTGAACATATATGCCTGATTTGTTGAATGTTAGTATTGTGTGCACATTGAGTCTGTTGACTCACCCGTTGTGGGAAATATTTTCAGTGATGAGCAAGTGTGGCCTTGGGGACGGTGAGACCTCGAGGTGGCCATGTTCCATTTGAAGATTTTATTCGATTTGGACTTTGTTATTTGTTTTGGGTTTTACTTGATGTAATAAGGCCATAAGGCCCCGGTGGATTTTCTTATTCTACTTTACTTTAAATTGTTATGTTACGAACTATTATGACTAAAAGTTAAATGTTATTTTCTTTAAAACCCTAAAAAATTATTTTGTCACCTTAAAAAATTGGATTTACAAGATTAATTAAATGGGTTTTCAATCTAAGCCCAATCCACAACAACATTTTCTAAAAATTTTCTGAATTTTCTCTAAGTAACGAAATTCTTTGAAACCGGTTTACTTTAGGAACATACCAGATCCAGGTTCGGGCTCGTGGGCGGGTGTGGGGTGTTTCAATTTGATATCGAGCCAGTTTTAAACTCTCGGCACATGGGCTAAGGCCCAAAACGTTTTCAAAGCGTAGAATGATTATCTTTGAAAAATAAGCGGGTTTTACGGCATGGCCCCTAAGTCTCAAACCCATGATCCACCGGTAAGTACCCCTAACTCTATGTGTGATTACGTGAACTTTATAAGGGTAGAAAAGGCATGGAGCGTAGAATAGAATGATAGGAACTTGAACCACAGGATTAGACTACTCAAACACAAAAACACATAAGACTTAATGCACTAAACAAACCTATGGCTAAGTCTTTGAGCTAGGGTGTGGTAACCCCAGACGCATGTCTAGGATTGGATCCAGGAAGAGCTTGGTATTTAAGCGGTCCTAGTGACTCACCTCCTCTTGGCAGAATCCTACAGTGCGTAGCCAGTTCACCCTAACTCGAGAGCTCGATGGTGTGGCAACCTCTGCGCATGTCTAGGAATGGTTTGGTGGGAGCTTGGTATTTAAGCAATCCGCGTGACTCACCTCCTCTCCACACGAATCCTCGCACAGTGCGTAGCTTTGGTTCACCACGACCAAGAGGGCTCGATCATAGGCTAAACATAATGACTAAAACCCAAAGGGAACTAGCCATGTTTTTTTTTTAAAAAGAGAGAACAAAACAACAAACCCTAGTTTTTTTCAAACTTTTAAAACTTTCTTTTAAATCTGAGAAAATTATTTTACAACATTTTACGAAAAACTCCGATTTGCGAAAATTACAAAAATGCCCTTAGGGTGAAATTACCAAAACGCCCTTGGTTCATAAAATGTTCAACTACTCAACAACTTTACCAAAATTTCAATATTTAATAAACATTCAAGAACCCTAATTTGTAAAATATCAAAATACCGTAATTTTGGAAAAATTACAAAATTGCCCCTAACTTACAAAATTACCAAAATGACCCTGATTCCCAAAATTTTTGCAACATCGCCATTTTTGAAGGAATAATTTTCGAAAAGAACCCTCAAAGTTTCACAACTTTTGAAATACCTCAAATTTATTAAATTTACAAATTTACCCTGATTTGTGAAAAGTTCCAAAATACCCCTAAGGTCGAAAATTACAGAAATACCCTCAGATTTCAAAATTTTTCCAAATTACCCCGAGACTTGAAATTTTCAAAATACTTTTGACAAAACACCAAGGAACATTTTTCTTCGAAAAATTATGAAAATGCCCACAGTAGGACAAAATTACGAAAATACCCCAGGTAGTGGAAAACAACAACAACAAAAACTACAACGTTTCTCCGAATGAGCGAAAGTTCATACTTGTTTGATGGATGGATGAATGAATGGAAAAGATGTGTGTTTGTATGAATCTGAAAGAACCACTCTTAAATTTCTTTTCATAAAACTCCTTGCGGGTAAAAAGTGGAACAATGACTAATCCATAAAATTTCTTAATCGGATCTCGGCCGCGAAAATGAGCTCTAGAGTCATCGTGGTCGAGGTAGAGGAAGGATGACTGTGTCAGAACCCGTTAGGTCAGGTCAAGGGTCCGACAATGAAATGCCACCGCCACCACCACCCCAATTGTTAATGTTGAGCATCGAGCTTAGGCGGGGAAGATCTTGTCGCAGCGGTGTCTTTGCGAGTTTTGGAATTGGTGGCAGGTGCAGGAGGAAATTCAGGAAATCGTAAGTCTGTGCCTGAACGGCTCCGAGCTAATGGAGCTGAAATGTTTCGAGGAGTATCTGGAGTGGCACCCAGTACAGCTGAGTACTGGTTGGAAGCAACGGAGCGCATCATGGATGAGCTCGATCTGACTCCAGAGGAAAAGTTGAAAGGGATGGTGGCATTGTTACACGATGAAGCATATCAGTGGTGGTTAACTGTTCGTGATGGTACCACGGCTGAAAATTTGACTTGGGAGTATGTTAAAGAGGCATTTCAGAAGAAGTATGTGGGAACCAGGTATACAGATGAACAAAGGAAGGCTTTTCTAGGGTTGGTGCAAGGGAGTAAGTCTGTCATGAGAATATGAGGCGGAATTCACGAGGTTGAGCCGCTATGCTTGAGGGTAGTGGCAATCGAGCATGAACGCCGTGTCCGTTTGAGGACTGACCGAGGACGATCTAAGATTCGATAGCACCGCATCGGGAGCGAATTCTCGGCTTTGGTGGAAAAGGCTAAAGTGGCCGAGGGAATTAAGGATTCTATCAAGCGAACAACGATCGAAATAAATTTGGAAAGAGGTTTTGGATTATGCGGATCATCGGGAATAAGAGGCCTAGAACTGATGGGTCGAAGGATCAGCAAGTTGGTACCAGAGGGCAGTATCGCCTTTATGAGCATTGTGGAAAGAAGCACATGGGAGAGTGTTGGAGAAAGACGGGAGGATGTTTCAAGTGTGGGTCCAAGGACCATATGCTTAAGGATTGTCCCAAGCAACGAGATGAGAGCCAACCGCGATTCGTAATGTTAATCAGTGGTAGGGAGGACGGCTGACCTCAACGAGGTCGAGGTTCGAATACCGGAGGAAATGGTTCCGCCAAGGTCGTGGAGCACCAAGCGGAGGTGTTGAAGGTTCAGAAGCAAGGCGCCAAGGTTAGTTTATGCGATCGATCGTCATGAGGATAGTGACGCGCCGGAAGAGACAACGAGTAAGTTTCTTATTTATGGATTATACTTCATTACTTTACTCGCTATAAGATTAGTTCGATCTTATGTTGCTAATGAAGTGTATGGAACCTTGATTGTGAACTTAGAGAATGTGCCTAGAAAGTATGATAGTTCTTTAAGATCAAAGTCTTGCAAACAATAGCGTAGTGTGGTGAGTTAGGCTGCATGCGGATGAGCGATAGTAAGTAATTTCAAGGACGAAATTATTTTTAAGGGGGTAGAAGCGTAACATCTGAATAGGGCCTATGCATTTTCGGTTTAATTGTATGAAATGACAAGTTTAAGCACTAAGAATAAATTTTGATATTTTTGGAAACCTGAAAATGCATGAAAATGGAAACTTGAACATTTTGGAAACTTGAACATTTTGGAAACACGAACATTTTGGAAACACGAACATTTTGGAAACTTGAACTTGTAAGAAAAATGGAAAGTTCTGAGTAGATCAAAATTTTAGGAAACTTAGAAATAATGCTTAGGAATGACAAATTTTAAGGTTCAAAATAGGAAATAAGGGCAAGAGGGCCTTAAAAGAAAAAGTTGGTGAGATTTGACACACAATCGGGCTTGGAAAAGTGGCTGAAGGTGTCACTTAAGGCTTATGGAAATGGCCCCATGTGTAAGAGAAAAGGGCACGAGTTGAGTCACTTGGAAAGCAAATATTGAAGGTTTTATTTTGCTTCCAAGGCTAGGAGTGGACGGCACCTATTTCTAGAAAAGGAGGAGTTTTTGATTTAATTAAGTGTTAAGTAAAGGATTTTCTTTTAATAAGATAAATGAGGAGATAAAGGATGGATTAAATACTCTTAATTTAATTAAGGTGATAATTAAAAGATAATATTATCACTTGTGGGGGAGTAGTGGCCAAGTCAAGGACTCTTGGCATAGCAATTTCAGTTAAAAGAGGAGAATTAAGGCTATTCTCTCATCTTTCCTAAGTGTGTGCCGAAATTCTCATAGCTCTCTCCCCCCTCTCTGCCGAATTTTCTTTGAACAAAATCCATCCTCTCTTCTTCTATTTTCTTCTCCTTTTCTACTGTCAAAGCCGAATCTTTGTTTATTCTAAGTAAAGGAGCAATCAACTACAACATCAAAAGGGTAAGATCTGTGGTCAATCAATTTCTATTCCTTTCTTTTACCAAAAATTGGTACTAATCCTAATAGCAAATTTTGGCCGAATCTACAAGGGTCTCTCGGGTTTCCACAATTACCGAATATAAAGATCAAGGACCTAAGGTAAGAACAACTAATTCTTGTTCTTCTAATTCGTTTAAACAAGATCTAAGGAAATAACCTCTTTTATGTCTCTTGGCTGATTATCAAAGGAAGAGTTTCAAGATTTCAGATCCAAGGAATTTAAGGTGAGACACACTCAGGCAAAGGCCAATTACTACTTATTAAAGTTAGATCAGATCTAACATATGAATTTTAGGGATTTCGACAGATATTCAAGACAAGGGAAACTTTCGTGACTTGGAAACTATAAGGTAAGTACATAGATCCAATCGGCCAAGGCTTGTTCTTGATATTGGAATTATTTTCCATTTACTCAAAAGTTAGAAACTGACATAATTACCTGATTTAGTGGCTAGCCGATTTAAGGAAGGAATACTATCATTTTTTGCATTTGATTTACAATCTTTTAATTGACAACAAGGTAAGTAATACAAATCCTACTTGGATTTGGTTTTAAGCCAAATAAGTTTGTTAATATATTTTAATGGTTGGTGAATATAGGAGTAAAAATCTAGATCGGTAGATCGTTCTTGAGATTTCAAGGAATCTATTAAGCAAATCGGTGTGTACGCACACTAACTTTCGATATTTCATATGGCAATTATTTTTATTATATGATTATCGTAAGTATATGAATATGGTTAAGTACCCTAAAGTGGTACAAAAGTACTCGTGCACGTTTCCTACTTCGATAGGATTATGAAATATGTTATTTTATAACATGTGAATATATGTATATGAATATGAAATTAAGTATGTTATGCATGATATATATATTTTGGGGTATTTGGGATTTATGTGAAAGGGAAGAAGGTGTTGACTTGGTCTCACCAACGTTATATGGTGACTACGGTCACAACCTTTTAATATGGTAACTCTGGTTACATTATCGAATTTGGTAACCGGTTACACTATTTGAATATGGTGTCTAATGACACAAATTATATAGGCGATGAGCACGTCATTGCAATGACGCCTTCGATGGTGTGTAGCGGATGGAGGGTTGACTTAGTAGTCCCCACAGTGTGACTGGTAGGTATGGGTGGTGTGTAGCGGATGGACCATTAGGCTTGGGTTTGGGTTGCATCATAATTTATTTTATATGAATTTGATGTTTGAACATATATGCCTGATTTTTTGAATGTTAGTATTGTGTGCACGTTGAGTCTGTTGACTCACCCCATTGTGGGAAATATTTTCAGGTGATGAACAGTGATGGACCGGGACGGTAGACCTCGAGGTGGCCATGTTCCATTTAAAGATTTTATTCGATTTGGACTTTGTTATTTGTTTTGGGTTTTACTTGATGTAATAAGGCCATAAGGCCCAGTGGATTTTTCTTATTCTGCTTTACTTTAAATTGTTATGTTACGAACTATTATGACTAAAAGTTAAATGTTATTTTCTTTAAAACCCTAAAAAATTATTTTGTCACCTTAATAAAAATTGGATTTACAAGATTAATTAAATGGGTTTCCAATCTAAGCCCAATCCACAACAACATTTTCTAAAAATTTTACGAATTTTCTCTAAGTAACGAAATTCTTTGAAACCGGTTTACTTTAGGAACATACCAGATCTGGTTCAGGCTCGTGGGCCGGGTGTGGGGTGTTTCAAGATTTCTCACACTCTTGATTTAATATGTGATTGTGTATTGTGAAATTGTGGATTAAAATGTGATACTGTGACATGTGAAATAAGCTTATGATGGCTATTGTGAAAGAGTTGATTGTGGGCATGTTATATGTGCCAAATGATAGTGATTATGTTGTACTTATAATGTGAATCTGATAAGCATGCATTGTGTAAAAATTTGTGATAAGAGTTGATGATTATGAACAGAGATTATGTGTATTAAACGATAATTAAATGTGGGTATTTGCGAATATTTTGGCCTTGTGATCTTTGATACCGTTGGATATAGTTGGCATGCCATAGGATTGTGAGTACTCACCTTTGTGTTGTGTTTTTGAGGCGTTAAGGCTAGAGATAAATTTGGAGAGATAAGAGAATGTGAGCTAAAATCCATTCACCTAGACATGTTCGGCGTGTTGGAGAGTGTTAGCTATATGCTACACTTTTGGGATATGTTCAACTCTACGAGTCAACTTGTGTCTTGGAGATCCGTGTATCCAATAAGTGGTGATAGAACCCATTTTTTTGTTTCATAGCTCAAGTGCCAAATTATCATAAAATGTGAATATGTGTAATGTGATATATGCTTAAATGAGTATGTGATTACTATGTAAATGAATCAATGAATAATGCATGAATAAGTAATATGACACTAAAGTTTGAAACGTTATAATTGTGCTATATGGTTGTTTTGATAATGCATGATGACATGTTTGTGTGGTAGTTATTCTGATCCTTCATTGAGCTTGTAAAGCTCTCCCATTCCTTTTCAAACCATTTTAGATTGTTAGTGCTGTAGTGTGAGCGGTGCGAAATTTTCCAAGGAACTGATCCAAGTAGTTTATCATTTGAGTATGTGTTTATTAGTTATTATTTTGGAAATGTGGGAATAAGGCAATGTGGTAGAATTGTTGCATAAATATTGTTATGACGTTTTGGATATTTTCATAACTTATTTGTTCTTAGGATTTAAGGACTTGGACTTTGATATGTTGATTCTTGCTCGGTCATGCTTTCGATGTTTTGAGACTGTTATTGTTATCGTTTTGACGATGGTTTGAAGAGGTAATAAATGCATGTTGAATAGTTATTAGTTAGAATAGATTAAATCCTTAAAATGTTGTATTTTTGCTGTTTGAAGCTGTAACACCCCAAACCCGGCCTAGATGTTACGGTCGAATCTGACAACGTCACATGATAGTACTTTGGAAAACATAACTATGTTAAAACCATTTGTAGATATCTTGGGCTTTTGGTAAAACGTGTCGGTTAATTATTCATTATCCGTTTAAACATTATATGTTACGGAACCTTTTAAAATAATAAACGAGTTAGTGTTTATTTGATAAAACATTTATTTATTTTGAAAACCCACGTCTTATCCTACTACTAGCAGTTTTATAAAATAATAATCCCAAATTTTAAACAAAAATCCATAAAGGCCATGTTACATAAAACTTACCCGAATATAATCAGAACTATAAATGTAAAAACCGTTAAAGGTCCAGGTGTGGTCACCACCAAGTCCTCTGTCGTACCGAGTCGTCACTGTTGGGGACTACCTAAACAGATTAAACAGAAAAGGGTGAGTTTTCACAAACTCAGTGTGTAATCCCCACAGAATACATACACACAGTCATATTAGAAAACAAACATAATTTCATAGTTCGTGTCTGAGCCCATTACAGAAACGTTGTGGACTTTAGCCCACTCAGATACAGAATCAGACATATTACAGAGCCTTGGCCCATTCCAGACAGAATATGCAGATAATAGAGTCCTACCCACCAGCCTTTACACACCAATTTTGTCCAACCCTACACACCATGTGGGGATAAAATCAACCCACCCAGCCCTACACACCATGTTGTACCGAATGCGACACATAATCAGAAATTTGCAGCTGAGCTGCTAGATAACAGGCTTAAGAGCCTTTCAGATACTTCCTCTAATCATAATCAACCAACCCTACAAGAATGACATGCTATTATGCAATTAAACTCATATATTCAGATCAGCACACATGCTTAGTACAGAAATCAGACAGGCAAATCATTTATTGAGGGGTCTAAGTATTGCTTACCGACCCTACGGTAGGTCCACAGTTGATTTGGGTGACCCGTGCAACCTTATAGAGTTTTCAAAAAATGGGCTCACATGCCTATGGGCCCCCACGTCTCAAATTGGCCTTGGCCGTGTGGATCACATGGCCTAGCCCAAAATCCCACACGCCCATGTGGATCACCCATGTGGACTCACACAGCCTAATTGGTCAAGTCCGTGTGTCGCACACGGCCTTGCCCAGCCATCACATGGCCGTGTCACTCGCGCACGACCTAGCTCGTCGATCACATGGCCATGTGGTGACTAACAGTCTTTCACACGACCTACCACACGGGTGACCATACATCCATGTGGGGTCAATAGAAAGGTTTAGCTTTTGTTGAAACCTCGTTTTCTATGTTTTCAGGTACACACCTGGTATTGAATCGATGCTAACGCAATCTCGAGCAAACCTGAACCTCTAATTGACATAATAACGCCCTTATTCAGTAACATCTTCCAACTTTAATAGAAAAATTCCATGAGAAAAACCTCATAACAATCAACAACGTTATCGAAACTTACCAGAGATGATCAGAACCTCTAACACTTAACTCCCGATAGCAGCACCCACCAAAACGTGATCTTCCCCTAATCGAAAGAATCGATACAGTCCCCTTTAGCAAACTAACACAAAGGAGAAAGTAACAGCAAAATAGTTACTTACCGATCCGTTTGAAATAGTCAAACAATTTGAAAACTATTGTTAAAATCGAGAAGGAAAAATAGAGTAGAAATTTTGACAGAGGAAAGGGGAACCCAACGTTAGAAATTTTTTGGGGATGAGAAGTTTTTTTTTTTTGCAAAAAGAAAGGGAACCAAAATCTGCCCTTAAATCCCTTATTTTTCTCACCCCTACTCTAGTACTCGGTTTTGAACCCAACTCAAACTTTCTGAATTGTGATAGACAAAAATAATGCTCATGTCGTAACTCGAACACAAGACCTTTTCCATCCCAACATTCCTATTAACCACTAGAGCAGCAGGCCCATTCTGACAAGTTCTTACAAACTTTAACTTATAAGCCTACTAAACAGAGTTTGGGCTTTATTCATAAAAATACCAAAATTTACCCTAGTTAAGACTTGAACTTAGGACCTCTCAGACATTCCCGGAACATTTAACCACTGAACCATATACATATTTTGTGTCACAATTTACAAAATCCAAAATTAAAGAAAATCGGGCATTACAACTCTACCCCCTAAAAGAAAATTTCGTCCTCAAAATTTTACTTGATCATAAAAGGTGAGGATACTGCTGACGCACCGAATCCTCCGGCTCCCAAGTGGCCTCCTCAGTGCTATGATTTCGCCACACTTTCACTAAAGGGATATACTTCATTCTCAAAACTTTAATGTCGCGATCCAGGATCTGGACGATTCCTCCTCAAACGTCAGATCTGGTCTAACCTCAATGTCCTCAATAAGAACAACATGCGTGGGATCAGAGCGGTAGCATCTTAACATTGAGACGTGAAATACATCATGAATGTGATCCAACTCCGGAGGAAGCCCCAACTGATATGTGACTGGCCACACTTGTTTCAGAATACGATACTATGTAATAAATCGAGGGCTCAGCTTACCCTTGCGACCGAACCTCAAGACCTTCTTCTATGGCGAGATATTGAGAAACACTAAGTCCCCCACAGAATACTCGATATCCTTTTTCTTTAGACTAGCGTAGGACTTTTGCCTATCAGATGCTGCTTTTAGTCGATCCCGAATTAATTGGACCTTATCTTTCGTTTCAGAAACCAATTTGAACCCAGAACACGTCGTTCACCCAACTCAGTCCAACATAAGGGAGTGCGACACTTACAACTATACAAGGCCTCGTAAGGTCCCATCTGAATGCTAGACTGATAGCTGTTGTTATAGGTGAACTCTACTAATGGCAAATAGTCCTCCCAATTGCCTCGAGAATCTATAACACAACTCCTCAACGTATCCTCCAGTACTTGAATCACCCTCTCCGATTGACCATCTGTCTGAGGATGGAAAGCAGTACTGAAGTCTAACCTTGAACCTAGAGCCTCATGCAACTTTTTTAGAACTGAGACGTGAAGTGAGGAACTCTATCAGAGATGATCGAAATAGGAACCCCATGCACTCTCACTATTTCAGATACATATAGCTTAGCTAACTTCTGGAGGGAAAAGTCTGTCCTGACAGGAATAAAGTGAGCAGATTTGGTCAATCGATCTATGATGACCCAGACAGAATCCTTCTTAGTGGGTGTTAACGGCAACCCACTAACGAAGTCCATAGGTACTCTCTTCCATTTCTACATCGAAATCTTTACCGCCTGCAGCAACCCCAAAGGCAACTGATGCTCAGCCTTAACCTGCTAACAAGTCAGACAATAAGTAACAAAATCCGTAACCCCGCGCTTCAATCCTGGCCACCAGTACAACTCTCAGATATCTCAATACATTTTATTCCCGTTGGGATGCATAACGTAAGGGCTACTATACGCTTCCCTCAGAATCGAATGTCGTAACTCCTCATCACTCGGTACACAAATTTGACTATGAAAACAAAGTACTCCAACATTATTATTCCCAAAATCAGTAGTATCCCCATTCTCAACCTGACGGAACCGCAACTCAAGTGATTTATCCATCAACTATTTATTCCTGATCTAATCAATCTATGTGGGCTTAACCTACGTTCTACTAATAGACTTCCATCGTCGAGTAAGCTAAGTCGAGCAAACATCGCTCTCAGATCGGTTATAGCCCTACGGATCAACGCATTTGCCACTACATTAGCCTTACCAGGGTGGTACTCAATGGTGCAGTCATAATCCTTAAGCAGTTCAACCCATCTACGCTGCCTAAAGTTTAACTCCTTCTGAGTAAGAAGATATTTAAGGCTTTTATGATCAGTGTAGATGGTACACTTCTCACTGTATAGATAGTGCCTCTAGATTTTCAGAGTGAAAATTACTACTGCCAACTCCAACTTGTGTGTAAGATAGCTAGCCTCATGCGTCTTGAGCTGACGAGACGCATAAGCTACCACTTTACCATCCTACATCAAAACACAACCCAGACCCACATGCGACACATCACTGTATACGACGAAGTCCTTCTCAACTTTAGGTTGTATCAGAACCGGAGCTTGCGTCAAAACATATTTGAGCTTCACGAAGCTCTCTAGTTTCTTATCAGTCCAGAAAAAGGGAACTCTCTTACGCAGAAGCTTGGTCAATGGTGCTGTGATCAAAGAGAACCCTTCTACGAAGCATCGATAGTAACCCACTAACCCCAGAAAGCTATAGATTTCATACACATTCTTTGACTGTTTCCACTATAACACAGCCTCAATCTTATGAGGATCAACACGAATCCCCTCCGTAGAAATACATGCCCTAGGAAGGTTACTTCTCGGAGCTAGAACTCACACTTACTGAACTTCACATACAATCGTTTCTCGCGAAGTGTTTGTAATACCACTCAGAGATGCTCATCATGCTCGTCCTTAGTATTCGAATACACCAGAATATCATCAATGAAGACTACCACAAACCGATCCAGATAGGGATGGAACACTTAGTTCATCAGATCCATAAAAGCTGCTGGTGCATTCATCAGTCCAAATGGCATCACTAGGAACTCGTAATGGCCGTAGTGAGTCCTAAATGCCGTCTTATGTACGTCAACCTCTTTAAGTTTCAGCTGGTGATACCCTGATCATAGATTGATCTTGGAGAAAATTGAAACTCCTCGAAACTGGTCAAATAGATCATCAATCCTCAGTAAGGGGTACTTATTCTTGATGGTTAACTTATTCAATTGGCGGTAGTCGATACAAATACACATGGATCCATCCTTCTTTTTCACAAACAACACAAGTGCTCTCCGCGAAGATACACTAGGGCAGATGAATCCACCATCCAGTAACTCTTAGATCTGAGTCTTAAGCTCCACAAGCTCCTTCGGTACTATTCTATAAGGGGAAATGGACACTAGAGATGTACCAGGAAAGAGCTCAATTCTAAACTCTACCTCTCAGCTCGAAGGCAGACCCGGTAGTTCCTCAGGAAAAACATCTAGGAAATCCCTTACGGTTCTGATGTCTGATAAACCATAATATATACATATTTTAATCCCACATTTGGCATACTTTTGAATGATTTATCCCTTGAATTGTGGAATTCGATGCTCCTAATCCTTTAATTTCATGTTTTATACTTAGGTGAGCATAGGAGGATGAAAAGAATGAGAAACGGGCCAAAAATGGAGAAATTGGGCCAAAGTGAGAAATCAACATGGACCTGGAGTTCACCACATGGCCGTGCCACTTTAGCAGACTCGAACACGGCCTGGGCTCGATTCACACGGGTGTGTCCCTATTGTGATCCGTTTTAATTCTACGCGAAAAAGGTTACTTAGAGGTGAAAAAAGACATTTCGAAGCCTATATAAACACCCTAGATGGCAACCTAAAAAGGGAGTTCGACAGAAGGCTTCTGTGAGGGCCAAAGGAGGCAAAGCTAGATAGAAATTTGAATCTGTGGAATTACTCGAAGAAAGCCAGTTGATCCATCTCAAGAAGCGGAATCACGCTCAAGACTGAGGATCTTCCCTTTAATTCCTTTAGGGGTTTTAGGGTTTTTCTTTATGTTTTGTTATTTACTTTCTTACGAGATGTATTCTTTTATGAACATGAACTAAACCCTTAAATACGAGGGGATGAAACTTAAGACGGATCTTGTTATTGTTTTACAGGCGTATGATAAATACTTGATTTGTTCTTAATTATGTGTTTTAATTCTTTTTTAATATTTTAGGATATTGATTCAAGTATTGATGTGCTTATTCATAGGAGCAAAAGTCCCTGTCTAAGAGTAGATCTAGCATAATTAAGCGGAGTTGATCACATTCCTAGAAATAGGACGACAAAAATCTATCGGATTAGGGTCAAACCTAATATGGGAGTCCATAGATCGAGTTAATGCAGCACTAAGGGTTTTAATTAGAAAGATATTTCAATTAATCAACCTAGGGTTAGATGTTAGTAGCCTCAAAAGAGGTATTAATATAAATTAGGGAATCCTACGGATCAGATCAAGTGAATAAATCATCTGGTTCAGAGTTAAATAAGAAGTGAAGTCTAGGTGGATTCTTCCTCGGGTACTATCTTGATCAATTGATTTTCCCAAAAGTAATTTCCCAATTCGTTCTTTGTGTCTTAGCATCCTTAGCTTAGTAATTAGTTAGATAAAAATCCCCTTTATTTTAGGCTAGATAATAAAAAAGAAAGTCAGTACTAGTACTTTTGGTTCCTTTGGGTTCGACATTTCTGTCTTGCCACTAAGCTATACTACTGTTCGATAGGTGCACTTGCCTCAATCGTGGTCATAGTTAGTTTCTAGGCTCGATCATTCATTATATAAATATTAAAACTCTCAAATCATGATCAATGTCCTTAACCGAAGAGTCCCTAGAATCCGAAACACTGATGTAGGGCAAGAATTCCTCACATCCCTTCCGTACCAACTTTTCTGCCACCAACGTAGAAATCACATTTGTCAAGTAGTGTCGACGTTCCCCAATCACAACTACCTCGTTGTCCTCCTCAGTTCTCAAGACCACCTTCTTTGTTGCACAATCTAGACTTACTCGGTGCTTGACCAGCCAGTCCATTCCCAGAATCAAATCGAACTCCCCAAATGAAAGCTCCATCTGATCAGCCAGAAATACTGTCCCTTGAATCTCTAGCGAAACGTTTTTAAACAATTTACTAACCCGAATAGATTGCCCCAAAGGACTTACCATAGTTACCTCACTTGAAGTACTCTCTACCGGAATCCCCAAGGTTTCAAACACAAAGCTAGCTACGTAAGAGTGTGTAGAGCCTATGCCTATCAATGCAGTGTAGGGTACATTAAAATTTAAGAACATACCCGTAATGACGTCCGAAGCATCACCATCCTCTCGGCGACGTGTAGCATAAACTAGAGCAGGCTGCCTTGCCTCAGCCGGTCCTGTACTTTTTTGGTGCTCTCTGTCATCGGTCCATGCCATTACCACCACTGGCCTATCCTCGGGCCCTAGGTAGGTGCGGAGCTACTCTCGGTGGCTGCGCATTACCAGTACCCTCAGCTTGCATCTGATCAATTCTCACCGGACAATCCCTGGCATGATGCTCAGTCGACCCACATCTTAAACATGCCCCTGTCGTCCTCCAACATTCGCCCGGATGGCGTCTACCACAGTGCCCACAAAGCACCACCCCAGCAGGGGCAACAGGAGGCCCAACTCTCACTGGCGCATTAGATTTGGCCTTTTTCTTAAGCCTCATCATAGAATTCGAGGGCTCCGATTCCTTCTTATTCTTTCTTTTCTCACGGTTTTGGTGCTCAGTGTGCTTAACCTCCTCGGCGATCTTCGCCTTATCCACCAAAGCAGAAAAATCACGTTCTCTCTGTAGAGCTATTAGAACCCACAAACTATCCCTGAGTCCATCCTCAAAATGGGCGTATCACTCATATTCAGTTGCCACCATGCCCCGGGCATACCTGCTCAACCTTAAGAACTCAGCCTCAAACTCGACCATCGAACGGTCCCCTAAGTGAGGTTAAGAAACTCACGCCTCATGGCATCAACGTAACTGGCTCCCATGTACTTACTCTGGAATGCCATCTTAAAGTAGTCCCAAGTTAGACGATCGGGCTGAGTGCCCTCCTTAACTGTCAGCCACCACTGATATGCTTCATCGTGAAGCAGAGAGATAACCCATTTAAGATTTTACTCAGTAGTAAAGTCCAAATCGTCCATGATTCTTTTCGTGGCCTCCATCCAATATTCGGCCACGTTAGGGGCGACTCCAGTGACACCCTTGAATAATTCAGCCCTATTGGACCGGAGTCGTTTTATTATCGACCCACGGCCCCCAGATCTAGTGTTGGGCCCAGCGACCCTCTCTAATATCCTCAGCATAGCCTAGGACAGTGCGTCGTCCCCATCCATGCGATCTCGAGACCCAGTCTCTGTAGCAAGTGAGATCGGCGTCTCGCTTGTATCCAAATTAGGCAAATTCTCAGATGCGGAGGACCCAGCTTGAGCCCCTTACGGCCTCTACCACGACCTCTAGTACCCCGTCCATGGATACCTCGTGCGCTCATCGTAAAATTAGAGTTTATCTGTATTAACAATTTTATGCATTAGTTACAGTTCCAATATTTGTTACCAGATGTTTTATGCAGAATAGTATCAGAAGTTTAGAGTTTGTTATTGTGAATCGCAGTTTTATTACGATTTTCAGTTTTGCTACAGTTTTCAGTTTTGACTACCTAAAGTGTTTTCAATGCAGTATACTACCTAAGGCTGTTTCAAGCATGCAAGTAGTATTTCAAACAAATTTAAACAGAATTAAGAACACTTATAGGATCGGCGCCGGAGACTCGATGTACCACATACTCAGTTCAAAAACATTTCGAATCATTTAAAAAAATCATTTCGAAAAACCAATTAAAAACCGAAATCCACAGCCGAGTTTTGCAACCTAGATTTGATACCACTAAATGTAACACTCCAAACCTGGCCTAGACGTTACGGCCTAATCTGGCAACGTCACATGATAGTGCTTTGGAAAACATAACTACGTTAAAACCATTTTTAGATATCTTGGGCTTTTGTCAAAATGTGTCTTTTAATTATTCATTATCCAGTTTCGAAACATTATATGTTACGAAATATTTTAAAATAATTTGCGAGTTCGTGTGTGTTTGATAAAACATTTATTTATTTTGAAAACCCGCGTCTTATCCTACTGCTAGCGTTTATAAAATAATAATCCCAAATTTTAAACAAAAATCCATAAAGGCCATGTTACATAAAACTTGTCCAAATATAATCAGAACTATAAATGTAAAAACAGTTAAAGGTCTGGAACTGTGGTCACCACCAAGTCCTCCACCGCATCAATTCTTCTACTGCTGGGAGTTACCTGGATAGATTAAACAGAAAAGGGTGAGTTTTCACAAACTCAGTGTGTAATCCCCACAGAAAACATACACACTGTCATATAAAAAAAAAGACATAATTTCATAGTTCGGGTCTGAGCCCATTACAGAAACGGTGTGGACTTTAACCCACTCAGATACAGAATCAGACATATTACAGGGCCTTGGCCTATTTCAGACAGAACATGCAGATAACAATGTCTTACCCACCAGCCTCTACACATCAACTCCATCCAACCCTACACACCATGTGGGGATAAAATTAACCCACCCAGCCCTACACACCATGTTGTACCGAATGCGGTACATAATCAGAAATTTGCAGCTGAGCTGCTAGAGAACAGGCTTAAGAGCCTTTCACATACTTCCTCCAATCATAATCAACCCACCCCAATGCAATGCGACATACAAAATGGCATGCTATTATGCAATTAAACTCATATATTCAGATCAGTACACATGCTTAGTACAAAATCAGATAGATAGATTATTCATTAAGGGGTCTAAGTATTGCTTACCAACACTATGATAGGTCCACAGTCGACTTGGGCAACCCGAGTGCAACCTTATAGAGTTTTTAGAAAAATGGGCTCACATGCCTACGTGGCCTGCCCGTGTAGGCCCACACTTCCATGTTGATCACTCGTGTGTGCTCACACGCCCGTGTGGCCCACACGACCCAATTGGTCGAGCCCGTGTGTCGCACACGGCCTTGCCCAACCATCACATGGTCGTGTCACTCGTGCATGACCTGGCTCGTCGATCCTGCCGTGCGTGTCTTGACTAAAAGTCTTGTACGGCCCTCAGCATGGCGACCACACGCGTGTGGCGTCGACTGAAAGGTTTTGGCTTTTACCAAAACTTAGTTTTATGTGTTTTGGGTACACACCTGGTATCGAATCGATGCTAACGCAATCCCGAGCAAACTCGAACCTATAATTGACATAAGAATGCCCTTATTCAGTAATATCTTCCAACTTTAATAGATAAATTCCATGAGCAAAATCTCATAACAATCAACAACGTTATCGAAACTTACCGGATATGATCAGAACCCTTAACGCTTAACTCTCAATAGCAGTACCCACTGAAACTTGATCTTTCCCTAATCGAAAAATTAAACAGTCCCCTTTTAGCAAACTAACACAAAGAAGAAAGTAACAGCAAAATAGCTACTTACCGTTTCGCGTAGAATAGTCGAACGATTTGAAAACTATTACTAAAATCGAAAAGGGAAAACAGGGTAGAAATTTCGACAGAGGAAAGGGGAACCCAACGTCAGAAAGTTTTTTGGGAGGAGAGTTTTTTTGGCTAAAAGAAAGGGAACCAAAATCTGATAACCCTCAAATCCCTTATTTTTCTCACCCCCTACTCCAGTACTCAGTTTTCGAACCCAACTAAAACTCTTTGAATCGTGACCAGAAAAAATAAGGCTCATGTCGTAACTCAAACACAAGACCTTTTCCGTCCCAACACTCATCTTAACCACCAGGCCAGCAGGCCCATTCTGACAAGTTCTTACAAACTTTAACTTATAAGCCTACTAACCAGAGTTTGGGCTTTATTCATAAAAATACCAAAGTTTACCCATGTTGAGACTTGAACTTGGGAGCTCTCAGACACTCCCAGAACATTTAACCACTGAACCAGATACACATTTTGTGTCACAATTGAAACACCCCACACCCGGCCCACGAGAATGGACCGGATCTGGTATGTTCCTCGAAGTAACCCGATTCAAATTCATTCGAATACTTTGAAAAGCGTGTGTTTTGGAAGATAGTTTGTTGTGAGTTGGGCTCGAGTTGAAAACAAATTTATTTTATATCAAAAACCCATTTGTTTTGGTGACAAAATGTTTAAACTTATTTTAAATTAAATGGGCTTATTCTTTATAAAGCCCTAAATTCATAACATGGTAATTAAAGCGAAATAAAAATAAATCACGATGGCTTTATTACATAAAACAAAACCCAAAATAAAATTATACAAGACTTAAAATAAAATAAAGATTCAAATTAAATTAAACTTCAAAGTGAACATGGCCACCACAAGTTCTAGTCCGATCCATTCTTGCTCATCACGAAACATGTTCCCACAACGGGTGAGTCGATAGACTCAATGCGTAACCAACACCAAAACATAATAGAAATAGGCACACCATACATATCATATTCATATAAAATTCAAGGTAATGATGCAAACTCGAACCCAAACCTATATGCCATCCGCTACACTCCACCCGTACCAACACGCACACAGTGGGGACTACTAAGTCAACCCTCCATCCGCTACACACCATCGAAGGCGATCATTGCAATCGACATGCTCATCGCCCACTTAAGATATTGTGGCATAGCCACTGATATTTGTGTCATGAGACACCACATTTAGATAATGTAACCGAAGTTACCACATTCACTTAGTGAGACCGAAGTCATCATATATTCTTAGTGAGACCAAGTCATCACGTTTCACTTAGTGAGACCAAGTCATCACATTCACTTCCCTTTCTCAAATAATCCAATGCCCTAAATTATACATATCATGCATATCATATTTAATTTCACTTTCACATCACTTTTCACATGTTAAATATAACATATTTTGAAATCCTAGTAGGAGTAGGAAAACGTACCTGAGTACTTTGTACCATAATATGGTACTTTAGCCACATTCTTACACTTTCATATTAACATATATATCATATTTAAGCCATAATTCTATTAAGATTAGTGTAGAATTTTTTGATTTGTTTAGCGATTCCTTGAGATTCCAAAAAGCTAGATCTAATGTTTAGATCCTTAGTCCCTACATTTGATTTATCATTTATTACTTAGCATAAATTCTATTTAGCTATGATATCCAAATCCTAGTAGGATTTGTAAAAAGACTTACCTTTGATGCCGATTTGATGTTTATTCAAATCCCGAAAACTTGGTTTTCCTTCACCTGATATTCGGCCAACCCTGAATCTCAATATGGGTTAGTTTTCAGCTTTTTAATAATTAAAGAACCGATCTATGTAATCATACAAGCCTTGGCCGAATACTTTTAGGTGTTTACCTTATAGATTTTAAATCCCGAAAACTTCACTTTTCTCTTCCTTGTATTCGGCCAAAACCTAAATCCTTGAATCGATTAATTTTTGATCACTTTTGATCTAAATACTTAAGATTGGCCTTGGCCGAATATATGAGAACACTTACCTTGGAGTTCTCAAATCCCAAAATTGATCTTTTAGTTTAGGTTCCTGCCGAAATCACATGTTAGATCTGATCTATCATTCAAGTATGGAAGAGACCTTTTTGGCCGAATGTACATAGATGTACTTACCTCGTTTTCAAATCCGGATGATCCTTTATACTATTAGGCTATGGCACTTTTATGGATCACAAAGTTTTGACTTTTGTGAAGGAATAGTAGAAGAAAAGAAAAGAAAAGAAAAGAGAAGAAAAGAGAGTTTTGAGAGAGAATTTACTAAAGAGAGAAGAAAAGATTGATGCTAATTTGCTAGAGTATTTTCTGGGGGTTTCCTTGAAGAGAAAAGAATGAAGAATGGCCCTTACTTCCCTCTTTGGCTAAACTTCTAGCCTTAGAGTCCCTCAATCGCCAACTCCTCCTATGTGATAAATTTTAATTTTATCAAATATTAAATTCCATCAAATCTCTAATTAGTCGAAAATTCCAAAGGAATTAAAACTCCCTTTCAAGATCCTTTGTGCAGTCAACTCTCTTCTTATGGAAGCAAAATAAAACTTCTTTTATTTGCTTCTTATGTGACTTCGAACTCAGGCCCAACACCCTTGCATGTGGGCCATTACTCGAGGCCTTAAGTGGCATCTTGAGCCACTTTTCCAAGTCCGTTAATGGGTTAAATTTCCGTACTTTATATTTTAGGGTCACCCGCCCTAAGTTCCCTTTGAACTTTAAATTTCAACATTTGGGGTCATTTTAAGTTTCCAAAATTTTTTGCTGCTCAAGAACTTGACATTTCCCAAGTTTCCAAAATGTTTAGTTTCCTCTTTTAGCTTAGTTTCTAAAATGTTTACTTTCCTCTTTTGGCTTAGTTTCCAAAATGTTTACTTTCCTCTTTTAGCTTAGTTTCCAAAATGTTTACCTTCCTTTTTTAGCTTAGGTTTCCAAAATGTTAACTTTCCTAATTTACTTAGGTTTCCAAAAATGGCCACTTTCCTATTTTCAACGTAACATTTCCATACATTCTCGTGTTTCCAAAAATATTCGAATTTATTCAAAACATATAAAACATGTCTTTTCATACAATTTGGCCAAAATGCATAGGCCCTTTTCGGGATGTTACGCTTCTACCCCTTAAAATAATTTAGTCCTCAAAATTTTCCTAACTAAACAATTGAGGTATTCTTGTCGCATTGCCTCTTACGGTTCCCCAAGCTTCCTCCGATCCATGATTGCGCCATAACACTTTGACTAGAGGAATCGATTTTCTTCGCAACACTTTCACGTCATGTTCCAAAATCTGAATCGGCTCTTCCTCGTAGGTTAATTCTGGCCTTAGCTCCACTTCTTCCACTGGTACTACGTGAGAGGGATCCGATCGGTAGCGACGTAGCATGGACACATGGAATACGTCGTGCATTTGCTGCAACTTCGGTGGCAATTCTAGCTGGTATGCCACTGGTCCCACTCGCCTTAGTACCCGATAGGGCCCTATAAACCTTGGGCTTAACTTCCCTTTTCGACCAAACCTCATCACCTTCTTCCATGGTGAGACTTTTAGAAACACTTGGTCTCCCACTTCAAAATCTATTTCCTTCCGCTTGAGGTCGGCATAAGACTTCTGCCTATCAAAGGCTTCCTTTAATCGTGCTTGAATTATCTCAACCTTCTCTTCCGTTTCTGACACCATCTCTGGTCCCAAAACTCGATGCTCTCCTAACTCAGTCCAACAACTAAGAGTACGACATTTCTGTCCGTACAATGCTTCATATGGTGCCATTCGAATGCTAGCCTGATAACTGTTGTTGTAGGCGAACTCCGCTAAAGGCAAATACTCCACCCAACTTCCTCTAAAATCCATCACACATCCTCTCAACATATCCTCTAACACTTGTATTACTCGTTCAGACTACCCGTCTGATTATGGATGAAAGGCCGTAGTGAAATCCAACTTGGTGCCTAAAGCTTGATGAAGTGCCATCTAAAACCGAGATGTGAATCTTGGTTCTCTGTCCAAAATAATTGACACCGGCACTCCGTGTAGCCTCACAATTTCTGCCACATATAGCTTGGCTAACTTTTGAAGGGAATAATCCACTCTTACTGGGATGAAATGTGCGGACTTAGTCAAATGGTCCACTATTACCCATACCGAGTCCTTCTTAGTAGGCGTAAGGGGAGGCCCACTAACGAAGTCCATGGTAATTCTTTCCCATTTCCACTGCAGAATCTGGATAAGCTGAAGAAATCCCGATGGAACTTGTGTTCAGCCTTAACTTGCTGACACGTCAGACATCTTCCCACAAATTCTGTAACTTCTCGTTTAAGATCAGGCCACCAAAATTGTTCTCTTAAATATCTGTACAACTTAATGCCTCCGGGATGCATAGCATAAGGGCTACTATGCGCTTTCCGAAGAATCCTCTGTCTTAACTCCTTGTCCCTTGGCATACAGACCTTCTTTTTGTAGCATAATACTCCTTCATCATTAACTTCATAGTCCTCCAACTCTCCGTTCTGTGCTTTTTGTAATTTAACACTTAAATCCTCATCAACCAGCTGTCCCTCTTTCACCTCCTTCAACCACGTTGGCTTGACTTGCAACTCAGCCAACAGGCTTCCATCCTCATACAAGCTTAAATGGGCGAACATTGCTATTAAGTCCGACACAACCTTCCTACTTAGGGCATCCGCTACTACATTCGCCTTGCCCGGGTGATATTCTATCGAACAGTCATAGTCTTTCAGTAATTCCACCCACCTTCGTTGCCTCAAGTTTAACTCCTTCTGAGTCAATAGGTACTTGAGACTCTTATGGTCTGTGTAGATCACTGACCTTTCTCCATAAAGGTAATGCCTCCACACCTTGAGAGCGAAGACCACTGCTGCCAATTCCAAGTCATGGGTTGGCTAGTTCACCTCATGCGGCCTTAACTGCTGAGACGCGTAAGCGACTACTTTTCCATCTTGCATTAGAACACATCCTAACCCCGTATGTGAAGCGTCACAGTACACCACAAAATCCTTTCCTGCCTTAGGCTAAATCAACACTGGAGCTTCCGTTAATACCTTCTTAAGTTTTTCAAAACTCTCATGTTGCTTATCCGTCCATACAAAGGGTACATCCTTCCTCAACAATTTTGTTAATGGCGCTGCTATTGATGAAAATCCTTCCACGAACCTTCAGTAATAGCACGCCAATCCTAAGAAACTACGAATCTCGCTTGCGACTTAGGTGGTTTCCAATCCAACACGACCGATTTTCTTAGGATCTACCCTTATTCCTCGGCGGACACCACGTGTCCTAAGAAAGCAACTTCCTAAGCCAAAATTCACACTTCTTTGAATTTGGCATAAAGTTTCTTCTCCTTAATACTTGCAACACAATCCGGAGATGCTCATCATGCTCCTCTTGGACTTAGAATATACCAAAATATCGTCGATGAACACTACAACGAACCTATCTAAGTAAGGTTGAAACACTCGGTTCATCATATCCATGAATCTTGGTGGGGCATTTGTCAACCTAAGCGGCATTACCACAAACTCAAAATGGCCGTATCTTGTTTCGAAGTCGTCTTATGGATATCCACCTCCTTTACTTTTAGCGGTGATATCCTCGACCTTAAGTCGATCTTTGAGAACATTGCGCTCCTTTTTGGTCGAACAAGTCATCAATCCTAGGCAAGGGATACTTATTCTTGATGGTCGACTTATTCAATTGATGATAGTCTATGCACATATGCATAGTTCCATCCTTCTTCTTCACAAACAGATTGGTGCTCCCACGAGACACACCTTGGGTCGAATAAACCCACGATCCAACAATTCTTGGATTTGAGCCTTGAGCTCCACTAACTCTTTGGCGCCATTCAAGTATGGAGCGATTGACACAGTCTTTGTTCACGGTAGTAAGTCTATTCCCGGTAATTCCTCTGGAAACACATCCTCAAAGTCCCTCACCGTTCTGACTCTTTTGACACCTTCCTCCTTTCCATCCAACGTACTTACAAAGGCTAGGAACGCCTCGCACCCTTTACGAACCATCCTTTCAGCCTTAAGCATCGAAACTATATTAGTCAAGTAGTTTCTTCTTTCTCCTATCATAATGACCACCTCATCCTCAGGGGTCCTTAGTTCCATTCGTTTAGCCGCACAATCCAACACGGCTCGGTGTTCTACCAAATAATCCATGCCAAGTATGAGGTCAAATTCCCCGAAGGGTAATTCCATTAGGTCAGCCCGGAAGCTCATTCCCTGAATTTCTAGGGGTATATTCCGAAAGATCTTATTCACCACTATAGTTTGGCCTAATGGGCATACTACCGTCATCTCCCTATCAGAAAGTTCAGAGTCTAGGCCTAGTGTTTCAACTACACTACAGGCAATATAAGAATGGGTCGAGCCCACATCAATTAAAGCATAATAGGGCTTGCCATGAATGAGGAACGTACCGGTTATGACGTCCGGCGCGTCTCCATCCTCCCTACGATGAACCGCATAAACCAAACTTAGCTGCCTCGCCTCGATATTAGCAGCACCTCTGCCACGACCTCTGCCAGCACCATTACCTCTGTTATTCGAACCTTGACCTCGTTGATCTTCTTTGTCTTCTATCGACCTAATTAACATTACGAGTTCTTTGGTCGCTTTTCATCGATATCTTTGGGCGATCCTTGAGCATATGGTCCTTGGACCCACACTTAAGACATGCTCCTGTCTTTTTCCAACACTCACCTAAATGCTTCTTTCCACAATGCTCATAAGGACGATACTGCCCTCTGGTACCAACTTGCTGACCCTTCGACCCCTCAGTTCTGGGCCTTTTCTACACATTTCCCGACGATCCATAACCCCTCTTAGGTCTATTCCTGTCAGATTTCTGCCTAGTCGAGTCTTTGATTCCCTCAGCTACCTTAGCCTTTTCAACCAACGCGAGAACTCCGTTCACGATGTGGAGCTACCAATAATCTTAGGTCATCCCTTAATCGACCTCAAAGCGGACCTGGCGTTCATGTTCGATTCATGACTACTCCTCGAGCATATCGTCTTAACCTCAAAATTCACCTCATATGTCGCTACCGACTTGTTCCTTGAACTAGTCCTAGAAAAGCTTTCTCCGCTCATCAATATAGCGTGTGTCGACATACTTTTCACGATATGCCCCTTAGCATACTCCCAGGTCAGATCCTCAGCCGTGGCAACATCCCGGACAGTTAACCACCATTGGTACGCTTCATCATGTAACAGTGCCACCATCCCTTTCAACTTCTCTTCAGGGGTCAGGTCGAGCTCATCCATAATACGCTCGGTTGTTTCCAACCAATACTCAGCTGTACTAGGTGCCACACCGGACACTCCACGAAACACCTGCATGACCACCATTTCAAAACTCGCAACATAGCTGCGACACAAGCATCATCCCCGTCTCGAGCTTGTCGCTTCGACATTAACAAATTGGGGGTGGTGGTGGCGGTGGTAATTCATTGTCGGACCTTGACCCGATCTAACGGGTTCTGACACAGTTATTCTTCCTCTACCGTGTCCTTGACGATCGCGTCCTCTAGAACTCATTTCTAACGTCGAGATCTGATTAAGAAGTTTTTTATAAATTAGTACTTTTGTTTCACTTTATTACTCGCGAAGAAATTTTATGAAAAGGAATTTAGGAGTGGTTCTTTCGTATTCATACATGCACACAGTCTTTTCATTCATTTATACATCCATCAAACAATTATGAACCTTAGTTCATTCAGAGAAACGTTGTAGTTTTTCATTTGTTGTTGTTTTTCCACTACCCGGGGGTATTTTCGTAATTTGTCCTACAGGGGTATTTTCGTAATTTGTCAAAATAAGGTTCCTTGGTGATCTTGTCATAAAGTATTTTTGGTATTTTTAAGTTCTCGGGGTATTTTAGAAAATTTTTGAAATCCGAGGGTATTTCAGAAATTTTTGGACCTTGGGGGTATTTTGGTAATTTTTCCACAAACCGGGGTAAATTGTAAAATTTTAATAAATCAGGATATTTGAAGTTACAAAATTTTGAGGGTTCTTTTTGAGAATTGTACTTTCCAAATCGGTCTTTGTTGCAAAAATTTTGGAAATCGAGGTCATTTTGGTAATTTTAGTGAGTTAGGGCAATTTTGTAATTTTCCATAAATCAAGGTATATATTTTTTCGATAGTTTGCAAATTAGGGTTTTGAACATTTATGAGATAATGATATTTTGGCAAAACTGTTGAGTAGTTGGGCATTTTATAAACCAAGGAATTTTTATAATTTTACCACTGTGGTATTTTTGTAATTTTATAAGTCGAAATTTTCAGAGAAAATTGTGTGTAAGAAATAGTTTTCGTGAATTAAGGGAAAAATGATTTAAGAATTTTAATATTAAGGTTCAAAAATAGCTAGTTCCCTTCGGGTTTTAGTTTTGGGTTTAGCTTTATGACCGAGCCTTCTTGGTCGGGTGAACCAAAGCTACGCACTGAGCAGGATTCAGTGGAGAGGAGGTGAGTCACGGATCTGCTAAGTACCAAGCTCCCACTGAAACCATTCCTAGACATGCGTACAGGGGTTGCCACACCCACTAAGTCCTCTGGGTTAGGGTGAACTGAAGCTACGCACCATGTAGGATTCCTACGAAGAGGAGGTGAGTCACTAGGACTGCTTAAATACCAAGCTCTTCAAGATCCAATCCTAGACATGCGTACCATGGTTGCCACACCCTAACTTGTCTGACTTAGCCATAGGTTTGTCTAGTGTATTAAGTCTTATGTATTTGTGTTTGAGTAGACTAATCCTAGGGTTCAAGTTCCTATCATGCTATTCTACGTTCCATTCCTATTCTACCCTTCTATAATTCACACGGATAGATAGGGGTACTTACCAGTGGATCATGAATTGGAGACTTAGGTGCCATGCCATCAAACCTGTCTACTTTCAAAATATTTCCATAAAACTCATTTGGGCTTGATTTGAAAACGTTTTGGGCCTTAGGCCACAGCCGAGAGTTTAAAACTAGGCTCGATACAAATTGAACATTCTTTTGGCCCACGAGAATGGACCGGATCTGGTATGTTCTCAAGTAACCCGATTCAAATTCATTGAATACTTTGAAAAGCGTGTGTTTTGGAAGATAGTTTGTTGTGAGTTGGGCTCGAGTTGAAAACAAATTTATTTTATATCAAAACCCATTTGTTTGGTGACAAAATGTTTAAACTTATTTTAAATTAAATGGGCTTATTCTTTATAAAGCCCCAAATTCATAACATGGTAATTAAAGCGTAAATAAAAATAAATCACGATGGCCTTATTACATAAAAAACCCAAAATAAAATTGTACAAGACTTAAAATAAAATAAAGATTCAAATTAAATTAAACTTTAAAATTTGAACATGGCCACCACAAGTTTTGCCGTCCGGTCCATTATCGCCATCATCACCAAACATGTTCCCACAACAGGGTGAGTCGATAGACTCAATGTGTAACCAACACCAAAACATAATAGAAATAGGCACACCATACATATCATATTCATATAAAAATTCAAGGTAATGATGCAAACTCGAACCCAAACCTATATGCCATCCGCTACACTCCACCAGTACCAACTTTGCACAGTGGGGACTACTAAGTCAACCCTCCATCCGCTACACACCATCGAAGGCGATCCACTGCAATGACTTGCTCATCACCCACTTAAGATATTGTGGCATAGCCACCTAATATTTGTGTCATGAGACACCACATTTAGATAATGTAACCGAAGTTACCACATTCACTTAGTGAGACCGAAGTCATCATATATTCTTAGTGAGACCGAAGTCATCACGTTTCACTTAGTGAGACCGAAGTCATCACATTCACTTCCCCTTTCTCAAATAACCCGAATGCCCTAAATTATACATATCATGCATATCATATTTAATTTCACTTTCACATCACTTTTCACATGTTAAATATAACATATTTTGAAATCCTAGTAGGAGTAGGAAAACGTACCTGAGTACTTTGTACATAATATGGTACTTTAGCCACATTCTTACACTTTCATATTAACATATATATCATATTTAAGCCATAATTCTATTAAGATTAGTGTGGGGTACACACCTGATTTGTTTAGCGATTCCTTGAGATTCCAAAAAGCTAGATCTAATGTTTAGATCCTTAGTCCCTACATTTGATTTATCATTTATTACTTAGCATAAATTCTATTTAGCTATGATATCCAAATCCTAGTAGGATTTGTAAAAAGACTTACCTTTGATGCCGATTTGATGTTTATTCAAATCCCGAAAACTTGGTTTTCCTTCACCTGATATTCGGCCAACCTTGAATCTCAATATGGGTTAGTTTTCAGCTTTTTAATAATTAAAGAACCGATCTATGTAATCATACAAGCCTTGGCCGAATACTTTTAGGTGTTTACCTTATGGATTTTAAATCCAAAACTTCACTTTTCTCTTCCTTGTATTCTACCAAAACCTAAATCCTTGAATCGATTAATTTTTATCACTTTTGATCTAAATACTTAAGATTGGCCTTGGTAGAATATATGAACACACTTACCTTGGAGTTCTCAAATCCCAAAATTGATCTTTTAGTTTAGATTCTCTGAAATCACATGTTAGATCTGATCTATCATTCAAGTATGGAAGAGACCTTTTTGGCTGAATGTACATAGATGTACTTACCTCGTTTTCAAATCCCGGATGATCCTTTATACTATTCGGCTATGGCACTTTTATGGATCACAAAGTTTCAGCTTTGTGAAGGGATAGTAGAAGAAAAGAAAAGAAAAGAAAAGAAAAGAGAAGAAAAGAGAGTTTTGACAGAGAGAATTCGGCTAAAGAGAGAAGAAAAGATTGATGCTAATTTGCTAGAGTATTTTCGGCAGGGGTTTCCCTTGAAGAGAAAAGAATGAAGAATGGCCCTTGCTTCCCCTCTTTGGCCAAAACTTCTAGCCTTAGAGTCCCTCAATCGGCCAACTCCTCCTATGTGATAAATTTTAATTTTATCAAATATTAAATTCCATCAAATCTCCTAATTAGCCGAAAATTCCAAAGGAATTAAAACTCCCCTTTCAAGATCCTTTGTGCCATCTAACTCTCTTCTTATGGAAGCAAAATAAAACTTCTTTTATTTGCTTCTTATGTGACTCGAACTCAGGCCCAACACCCTTGCATGTGGGCCATTACCTGAGGCCTTAAGTGGCATCTTCAGGCCACTTTTCCAAGTCCGTTAATGGGTCAAATTTCAGACTTTATATTTTAGGGTCACTGCCCTAAGTTCCCCTTTGAACTTTAAATTTCGACATTTCGGGGTCATTTTTAAGTTTCCAAAAATTTTCGCGCGGCTCTATAACTTGACATTTCCCAAGTTTCCAAAATGTTTAGTTTCCTCTTTTAGCTTAGTTTCTAAAATGTTTACTTTCCTCTTTTGGCTTAGTTTCCAAAATGTTTACTTTCCTCTTTTAGCTTAGTTTCCAAAATGTTTACCTTCCTCTTTTAGCTTAGGTTTCCAAAATGTTCACTTTCCTAATTTACTTAGGTTTCCAAAAATGGTCACTTTCCTATTTTCAACGTAACATTTCCATACATTCTCAGGTTTCCAAAAATATTCAGAATTTATTCAAAACATATAAAACATGTCTTTTCATACAATTTGGCCAAAATGCATAGGCCCTTTTCAGGATGTTACAACAATTTACAAAAGCTGAAATTAAAGAAAATTGAGGCATTACAGGAGTAGAGATATCAATATTCGGGTTTGAAAATCGATACCTCCATGAGATTTTGAATGTGTAGGAAGCCAGTAGATCAATTTGGTATCAATACCATTTCTCGAGTATCTATACTCGAGGTAATGATACTGATACTTTTGATAAGGTATCAATAATTGTTGAGTTTTAAATTTTTTAGGAAAACATATAGCCAATTTGGTACCGATTTTCTGGGTTGTATCGATACCAACTAGGAGAATTATTAACACCTTTGATCCAGTATCGATACCTACGTGGTTTATTCAAAATTCTTGCTTAGTGGTTTAAAAGCACAGTTAATTCTTGTTATAAGTTCGTTTCATGTATGTTTAGCATGATTATATGATGATTAGGATATATTTGACTTAAAAATTGTAATAAATGCTAAAATAAGTGTTGTTAGCTTGCTAATGGGACGATTTATAATGTATGTGATATATGACAGTAGTGTAGCATCCTATTAGTCGGGCTTGGTGATAAACCGTAAAAGTAACATATTTTAATCCCACATTTAGCATAATTTTGGATGATTTATTCCCTGAATGGTGTAAAAAGGTGCTCTTAATCCTTTCTTTTCATGTTTTATACCAGGAAAGCGCCTAGGGATGAAAAGAACAAGAAACGGGCCTAAAACGGACCACATTGGGCCAAAGAAGAAATCGACACGGCCTAGGCCCAAGACCACACGGTCGTGCCTCCCTAATTTACTCTAACATGGCCTAAACCCCAAAACACACGGGCATGTCTCTTCAGCAGACTCGACCACGGCCTGAAATCAATTCACACGGGCGTGTACCATGGGCATGTCCCTGCCGCGGCCAAGAGGAGTTTTACTCAAATTTGGATATTTGAAGGCAAAGAAACACATTCCGAAGCCTATTCAAACACCCTAGTAAGAATTCTACTTGAATTAGGATATGTAGGGGCCAAGTAAAGCATTTCAAAGTCTATATAAACACCCTAGGGGGCAACTTAAGTGGGGAGTTTGGCAGAAGCCTTCTACTAGGGCTTTTGATGTTTGGGGCTAGCGGTTAGCTAAGCTAAGGAGCTGAGCCAGAAAGGCCAGATTTGTGGGAATCACTCGAAGATAGCCAGTTGATCCATCTCAAAAAGCCAGAATTCTACTCAAGACGGCAGATTTCTCCTTCAATTCCTTCAGGGAGTTTTAGGGATTTCTTATGTTTTGTTTTATCTTTTCTTCTGAGATATTTTCTTTTAATGTTATGAACTAAACCCTTCAGATACCCGAAGGGGATGAAACCTAAGACGGTTCTTGTTATTGTTTTCTAAACTATATGATAAATATTTGATTTGTTCTTAATTATGTGTGCTTAATTCTTGTGTTAATATTTTTGGGATATTGATTCAAGTTGGATGTGCTTAGGTGGTGGAGCAAAAGTCCCTGTCTAAGAGTAGATCTAGCATAATTAAGTGAGTTAATCGCGTGCCTAGAGATAGGGTGATGAGATTTTGCCAGATTAGGGTGAAACCTAATATGGGAGTCCATAGATCGAGTTAATGCGATTCTAAGGGTTTTAATTAGAAAGAGATTTCATTTAATCAACCTAGGGTTAGACATTATTCGCCTCGAGAGAGGGTTTAATATAAATTAGGGAATCTTATGGACCAAGTCAAGTGAATAAAATGTCTGGTTCAATGTTAGATAACAAGTGAAGTTCAGGTGGATTCTTCCTAAGGGTATCGTCTTAGTCAACTGAGTTTTTCCTAAAGTTATTTCTTCAATTCATTCTTTTTGTCTTTGAATCTTAGCTTAGTAGTCAGTTAGTTTTAGATTAAACCACCAATCACTTAATATTTAGGCTAAATAATAAGAAGAGGGTTAGTATTAGTACTTTTAGTTCATTTGGGTTCGACAATCCAGTCTTGCCTAAGCTAAACTACTGTTCGATAGGTGCACTTGCCTTAAGTCGTTGTCAGAATTAGTTTCCAAGTTTGATCATTCTCTTTATAAATTTTAAAACTCGACAAAACAACGATCAAGTTTTTGGCGCCGTTGCCGGGGAACGAAAATATTAAGAAAGCCCTATTTTTATTACTTTAGCCATTATTTTTATTTTTTCGCAATTTATTTTTATTTTTATTTTTATTTAAGTTTTAACCTTGCTTATTTTCTGTCTTTCTTTTCCAACGTAGGTACCTCTAGTTTATGACTAGAAGGAACCCAAAAGGACCACTACTATACGACAGTGATATTGAAGCTACAGCTCGCAGGAATCGCAGAGAAATTAGGCGAGCCCTAAATTATAGAGAAGAAGAACAACAAGGCGGATCGAATCCTACTGAAGGGATGGACGAGAATAACCCACCACCACAAGATGTGGCAGAAAACAATGCTCCACGTACTATGTATGATTATGCTAAAGCGTCATTTAACAAAAGTAAAATCAAGTATTGTTAGGCCTGCTATAGCTGCTAATAATTTTGAATTAAAGCCTAATACTATACAAATGATTCAACAATTTGTTCAATTTGATGGTTTGCAGGACGAAGACCGAAACACTCATATAGCTAATTTTTTAGAGTTCTGTGATACTTTCAAAATAAATGGCATTTTTAATGATGCCATTCGTCTTCGATTATTTCCCTTTTCATTAAGGAGTAAAGCCAAACAGTGGTTGAACTCATTACCACGAGGGTCAATTACGACATGGGACCAAATGACCAAAAAATTTTTATTAAAATATTTCCCGTCGGCCAAACGGCCAAATTTTGGAATGATATCTCTTCTTTTGTACATATTGATTTAGAGACATTATACGACGCATGGGAGAGATACAAGGATCTCTTGAGAAGGTGTCCGCACCATGGTTTACCCTTATGGCTCCAAGACTAAACTTTCTATAACGGTGTAAAACCCTCAACGGGGCAACTAATTGATTCAGCCATCGGTGGAACCCTGAACAATAGAACTCCTAAAGCAGCCTACGAGTTTATTGAAGAGATGTCACTGAATAACTATCAGTGGCAGGTTACAAGGACAAAACCAACAAAATCAGCCAGATTTTTTAACCTCGATGTAGTAACCATGCTATCAAGGATAGCTTGATAGTTTATGTTCTTCGCAGGTACATCCAGTAATATAGTGTGACGCAAGTGGAACTGTGGTGAATCCTGAGTACCAACCCTACCAACCGGGCACAGAAAGCGAATAGATGAACTATATAGGTAATAATTTAAGATCTAATAATAACCCTTATAGTAATACCTATAATCCAAGTTGGAGGAACCACCCAAATTTTTCATGGGGAGGTCAAGGAAATCAAGGACAACAACCACATCAAAATTTCCAAAATCAGCCTTATCCACAGGAAAAGAGGCCGAACCTCGAAGATAAGTTGACGAAATTCATGGCAGCCACAGAAAATCATCTCCAAGACACTGAGGCAACACTAAAAAACCAACAAACATCGATGGAAGGGATCAAGAACCAAGTTGGGGAACTTACGAAGTCAGTTGGACAACTTACTAAGATAGTTTTTGAACTCCAATCGAAATTTTTTCTAAAGAAACCGAACGGGTAACGGTAGTCACATTGAGAAGTGGAAAGGAGTTAGTTGAACCAAAGAAAAAAATACCACAAGAAGATGACAAAGTAAAGGATGATGGAGTTGAGGATGTAACTCCAGTACGCAATGAAAGTAAACCACAAATCCCATATGCAGCAAAGTTGAAGAAAGATCGATTAGATGCCCAATATGGTAAATTTCTTAAACTTTTTAAACAAATACATATTAACTTACCCTTTGGTGAAGCCATTTCACAGACGCCAACGTACGCAAAATTCTTAAAAGAACTCCTAACGAATAGAGGGAAGATTGAAGAAATATCAACAGTGGAGCTTAATGAATAATGTTCAGCTATCCTTTAAAACAAGTTGCCAACCAAATTAAAAGACCCAGGAAGTTTTACTATTCCATGTTTAATTTGTAGTTTAAATATTAAGAAAGCATTAGCTGATCTCGGTGCTAGTATTAATTTAATGCCTTATAAAATATTTAAACAACTAGATCTTGAGGAACCAAAACCCACTAGGATAAATATTCAAATAGTAGATAGATCTATTAAATATCCTAGAGGAGTTATCAAAGATGTCTTGGTAAAAATTGATAAATTTATTTTCCCCGTTGATTTTGTTGTGCTTGACATGGATAAGGACATTGAGGTTCCCTTAATTTTAGGGTGCCCTTTTTTAGCTATTGCTAGAAATCATTATCAATGTAGGAGATGGTAAGCTTGCATTAAGAATAGGAGATGAGGAAATTATTTTCAAATTTATGATGCCATGCGATATTCTAGAGAACAAGATGATTCCGTTATTTTGTTGATACTCTTGATCATATCATTCAAAACTCATTACAGAAATCATACATGATGACACGATGGGCTGTGCCTTACTCAAGAAGAAGGGGGAGAAGATGAAGTCGACGAGCTGAATTGGAATACATCTTCATCTAGACATACGGAAAAAGAAAGCATTGAAATCAATGACGATCTAAAACAAAAGCCTTCTATTTATGAGCCACCCAAATTAGAATTAAAACAATTGCCGAAACACTTAGAATATGCATTCCTGGGGGAAAATTCTATGCTACCAGTAATTATCTCTTCAGAACTAGAACCCAAGGAGAAAGAGGAGTTGGTATAGGTACTAAGAGAACATAAAAGAGCCATAGCTTGGAAAATCTCTGACATTAAGGGAATAAACCCAACATTTTGTACCCACAAAATTTTAATGGAATATGAGTACAAGCCATGTGTGTAACCTCAAAGAAGATTAAATCCCAACGTAAAAGAAGTTGTGAAAGCTGAGGTAATTAAACTTCTAGATGCTGGAATAATTTATCCTATTTCTGATAGTAATTGGGTAAGTCCTGTAGGTTGTTCCAAAGAAAGGAGGCATGATGGTGGTAGCCAACGAAAAGAATGAACTAATCCCCACTAGAACAGTCATAGGTTGGAGAGTTTGCATCGATTACAGGAAGCTAAATGACGCCACTAGAAAATATTACTTTCCTTTACCCTTCATTGATCAAATGCTAGAAAAGTTATTTGGGCATATGTACTATTGCTTCCTAGATAGACTCTCCAGCTATTTCCAAATCCCAATAGCACCTAAAGATCAAGAAAATACAACATTCACATACCCGTACGGTATGTTTGCTTATCGTAGAATGCCTTTTGGATTATGTAATGCTCCTGCTACTTTTCAGCATTGCATGTTGGCAATCTTTAAAAAACTTGTAGAAGACATTATAGAGGTATTTATAGATGATTTCTCGGTATTCGGTAATTCTTTCCAACTTTGCCTTAAAAATTTAAAACGAGTTCTAATGAGATGTGAAGAAATAAACCTTGTTTTAAATTGGGAAAAATGCCACTTATGGTACAAGAGGGAATTGTATTGGGACATAAAATTTCTAGTAAGAGAATAGAGTTAGATAAAGCAATGGTCGAGACCATAGAAAAACTACCTCCTCCTAGCTCAGTTAAGGCTATTAGAAGCTTTTTAGGACATGTAGGATTTTATAGAAGATTTATTAAAAAATTTCTAATATAGCTAAGCCTCAAACGAAATTGCCCAAAAAAGATACACCTTTTAAGTTTGATCAGGAATGTTTAGATGCATTTAATTCATTAAAGAGAAGTTAATAAATGCCCCAATTATTATTTCCCCCGATTGGAATCTTCCCTTTGAACTAATGTGTGATGCAAGTGATTTTGTAGTAGGTGCAATTTTAGGACAGCAAAGAGACAAGCACTTCCAGCCAATCTATTACGTCAGCAAGACATTAACAGCCACACAAGAAAATTATACCACCACTGAAAAAGAATTACTAGTTGTGTTCTTTGCATTTGATAAATTCAGATAATATTTAGTATTATTTAAAGTTGTCATTTGCACTGACCACTCCGCTCTTTGTTATCTTTTAACTAAACCTGATGCAAAAACTCGACTCATAAGATGGATCTTACTTTTGCAGGAATTTGATTTGGAAATACAGGATAAGAAGGAGCTAAAAACCTTGTAGTAGATCACCTCTCCAGGCTTGAGAACCCACAAATCGAAGAACTCGATAAAAGTAAGATAAACGACTTATTTCTCGAAGAACAACTCTTTTCTATAACCAACTTCGAGGTACCATGATTTGCAGATATTGCGAATTATTTAGCTACTAACATCTTACCAAAAAGGTTAACACATCACCAAAAGAAACGATTCTTTGCTGATGCAAAAAACTATTTTTGGGAAGATTCTTTTCTTTTTCGCATATGTGCAGATCAAGTAATTAGGAGATGCATTACAAGGACGAAAGCAAGCAGAATCCTGGAACATTGCCATTCAAGACCTTTAGGAGGACACTATAGTGGCATTAAGACAGCACATAAAATACTCGAATCAGGCTTTTATTGGCCCACTATATTCAAAGATGCCAACAGGTATGTCGCTTCATGTGATAAATGCCAAAGAACATGTAATGTTTTTAAAAGTGATGAAATGCCTCAAACATATATGTTATCATGTGAAATATGTGATGTATGGTGTATCGATTTTATGGGTTCATTCCCTAGTTCATTTGGAAATAAATACATCCTAGTGGCAGTAGATTACATTTCAAAATGGGTAGAATCAAAGCTTTACCTACCAGTGATGCTAGAGTAGTAGTTAAGTTTCTCAAGAAACTGTTCTCTTGATTTGGAACACCTAGAGCTATCATTAGTGATAGGGGCACTCATTTATGTAATACTCAATTTGACAAAGCCTTAAAAAAATGGAGTACACCACAGGATAGCCACCCTATATCACCCTCAAACCAGTGGGCAAGTTGAAGTAGCAAACCGAGAACTGAAACGCATCCTAGATGGTTGAATCAAATAGAAAAGATTGGGCATTAAAAGTAGATGATGCCCTATGGGCCTATAGAACAACATTTTAAATGCCCCTAGGAAAATCCCCATACAAACTTGTCTACGGGAAAAGTTGTCATCTACCATTTGAGTTAGAACACAAAGCTTTTTGGGCTATAAAATTTTTAAATTACGATCTTAAAACTGCAGGAAAGAAAAAAATGATGCAGATGAATAAGCTAGACGAATGGAGAGCTGACGCATACGGGAACTCGAAACTATACAAGGAAGCAACAAAGCGATGCCATGATGATCGTCTAAAGAAATCGAAACAATTCAAAGTAGGGGACTTGGTTCTGCTATGCAACTCAAGGCTTAAATTGTTTCCTAGGAAACTGAAATCAAGATGGTTAGGTCCATTCATGATTAAAACAATTTTTGCTATGGCACAATTGAGGTAACTCATCCCACTCAAGGCACATTCAAGGTAAATGGTCATCGACTCAAAATCTATAATGGTGAAGATTTTAGGGATATGAGAGAGGAGCTTCAGCTCCACGAACCTTCTTTTAGAAAGGAAAATAGGGAAAGTCTAGCTTAAGACTTTAAACGAGCACTTCTCGGGTGGCAACCTAAGTACTAACCTTAAGTACTTTACATTTTTTTTATGTTCTTTTATTTTATTTTCTTTTCTTCTTTCTAAATACCTAGTTGTAAGCTAACTAAAAGCACAAATTCCCAGGTCACACGGCCTTGCACACGACTGTGGCCGTGGCCGTGTGGAAGTATAGAATCTCCATACTGATAATGGCAGAAGACGTACAAGTTAGAGGGAATCAAATTTTCGAGTCACGAGCTCCAACCACCACCCCACGGGCACCGACAGAACACCACGGCCATGCAACGCAACCGAGGTCGACACTGACTTCTCAGAAATGGGTGTGGCAGTCTAAAAATCGGGCATGGGAAAATAACACGCCTCACAACACGGCCGTTCAAGGTGGCCGTGTGAATCGACACGCCCATAGTCCACGGGCATAGGGAGGTGTCAGAATTCAAAACTCTATTTAAACCCCCACCCTCCCTCTTTTCACCACCTTCTCATTACCTTTCATCCCCACCATTCTTCTCCTAACAAAGCCCTTGCTCTACCATAATGATGTCAAAGAAGTGGAAGGATTCAAACACAATCTCCCTGTGGGAAACCGATCTACATAAGTTCATGTTGGCCGCTTCAACCCTCCAACACGCCAAAGGGTCTTCGAGACCTTTTCAGTTCAATTTTTCTTTTCTCTTTCGCTTTAATTTCCTTATCTTCTCTTCTGCTTAATTTAGTTTATTTTACTTTAGTTTCTTAGTTTTAGGTTCTAAATGTTGTTTGGGAATCACGCCACTATGACCACCACCAGCGTGTCCACAGCCTTAGGAATCACACCCACCTCACGAACCATCCGATAATAAGGACTTAACAGTCTATTCATCTTTTACTTTCAATTTAGTTTATTTTCCATTTTCTCCCCATCTTTTTTCTTATCTTCATATATATAATTAGTTTATGTTGAATTTTTCTTATTAGTTCATGGCTAATACGTCACGAGTTTCCCAATTTCTTCATCTAACCTAGTGATTGTTGGCATTCACCATGACACCACCGCCTCCTCCTCCAAATCGGGCCGAGAATAGTGATCCCAGAAAAAATTCAGGAAGTTTCACTTCTCCCCTCCTCTTTTGATTTTATCATTACATAATTATTTATCTATCTTTGTACATTAAGGGCAATGTACATCTTAAGTGTAGGGGGTAAAAGTGTCTAACTTTTGCATTATTCTCAAATCCCTGAATTATATCTAGTTCTTAAGTAATTTCCTCATATTACTAATTAGGATGAAATTTCTGATGATTTATGATTTTTATTGATATGTTTTTGAGTAAGTCATAATTAATTTGTGCATTGAAGATTTATACTTTAAGATACTAGAGAATCAAGCATGATAAGTCTATTTTTCAAGAATCAAAAAATTTTCTAGGTTGTTGAACTGAATTTGAATATTACCTTGAAGTTTGAAATTTACAGGGATTGATGTCAAATACCCATAATTTTTGTGAGATTTGAGCCTTTTAGAGCATATATTCTTTTTCGTGCTCACTTTATTGATTATGAGTGTGCCAACACTGAATTGTTATTCTAGAACTTGCCTCGATTATATATGTCAATACCACATTTTTTATTTGATATACTGATATGATAAAGGCACCTATGTTTTAACCCACTCACTCCACTAAAAAGCCTACCTTCACAATTAACCTTTAGTGAACCCTTTGATCCTAACAATCCTTTTTATTGATTCACCCAATAAAATTAACCCAAAACCCCGCTTGTATTTGTTATCACCATTCCTTTGACTACCCTTCTATCGAGAATTGATTTGATCAGTTGCCTAAATACTTTATTTTAGCTGATAAGGTTCTTTCTTATATTATGTATTTATTGATTTGTTCTAAAAAAATTGAAGTATATTCATTATTAATTTTGTAATTAAGTGAGCTTACATGTTTAAATTCAATATCTTGAAGAAGAAGCTTGTATTATTAGTATTTTCATATGATGTAATTATTCAGGTTATTAGTTCATTTTTCTAAAGTTAGGTAACTCGTCAATTCAATCTCGATTTTAACCCTCTAATTTAGCATTTTTCCACACCTTTAACCTAAGCCCCGTTATAACCCAGCTAAAGACCTTTTGATTTGTGTATCATCTCATATTATAGTGGTGGAGATTTGATTTTTAGGCAAGCCTATGGGATTAACTTTTAGGTTTGACTTATGAGTGCTTTTTCCTAAACCTTAAACACTTCGAGTGCTTTGAGTGAATCTTTAGTGAGGATTTCAATCCTTGTTGATTTTGAATCAGAGGTAATTATTTAGATAAAGGGAGACACCTATGTTTTCATACTACAAATATATGACTTAGAAGTGTTTGAATCTTTAGGAGTCTTTGAGTTAAATTATCCATGTATAAATTATCTAATGAATTATGATGAGGCATTGTTAATGAGAATTATGAATTTTGGAAAGTTCGTTTTAATTGTAAGTTGAGAATTTTGCTTGAGGACAAGCAAAAGCTTAAGTGTGGGGGTATTTCATAAATCGTAAAAGTAACATATTTTAATCCCACATTTAGCTTACTTTTGGATGATTTATTCCCTAAATTGTGTAAAAAGGGGCTCTTAATCCGTTCTTTTCATGTTTTATACTCAGGAAAGCACCTAGGGATGAAAAGAACGAGAAATGGGCCTAAAACAGACCAAATTGGGACAAAGAAGAAATCGACATGGCCTGGGCCCAAGACCACACGGCCGTGCCTCCCTAATTTACTTTAACATGGCCTGGACCCTAAAACACATGGGCGTGTCTCTTCAGCAAACTCGACCATGGCCTGAAATCGATTCACACGGGCGTGTACTTGGGTGTGTCCCTCTCCCGGCTAAGAGGAGTTTTACTTGAATTTGGATAATTGAAGGCAAAGAAACACATTCCAAAGCCTATTCAAACACCCTAGTAGGAATTCTACTTAAATTAGGATATGTAGGGGCCAAGTAAAGCATCTCAAAATCTATATAAACACCCTAGGGGGCAACTTAAGCGGGGAGTTCGGCAGAAGCCTTCTACCAGGGCTTTTGATGTTTAGGAGCTAGCGGTTAGCTAGGCCAAGGAGCCGAGCCAGAAAGGCCAGATTTGTGGGAATCACTCGAAGATAGCCAGTTGATCCATCTCAAGAAGTCGAAATTCTACTCAAGATGGCAGATTTCTCCTTCAATTCCTCTAGGGAGTTTTAGGGATTTCTTGTGTTTTGTTTTATCTTTTCTTCTGAAATGTTTTCTTTTAATGTTATGAACTAAACCCTTCAGATACCTGAAGGGGATGAAACCTAAGACGGATCTTGTTATTGTTTTCTGAATTATATGATAAATATTTGATTTGTTCTTAATTATGTATGATTAATTCTTGTGTTAATATTTTTGGGATATTGATTCAAGGTGGATGTGCTTAGGTGGTGGAGCAAAAGTCTCTATCTAAGAGTAGATCTAGCATAATTAAGCGGAGTTAATCGCACGCCTAGAGATAGGGTGACAAGATTTTGCCGAATTAGGGTGAAACCTAATATAGGAGTCCATAGATCGAGTTAATGCAATTCTAGGGGTTTTAATTAGAAAGTGATTTCAATTAATCAACCTAAGGTTAGACGTTATTCGCCTTGAGAGAGGGTTTAATATAAATTAGGGAATCTAACGGATCAAGTCAAGTGAATAAATCGTTTGGTTCAGTGTTAGATAACAAGTGAAGTCTAGGTGGATTCTTCCTAAGGGTATCGTCTTAGTCAACTGAGTTTTCCTAAAGTTATTTCTTCAATTCATTCTTTTTATCTTTGAATCTTAGCTTAGTAGTCCATTAGTTTTAGATTAAACCACCAATCACTTAATATTTAGGCTAAATAATAAGAAAAAGGTTAGTATTAGTACTTTTAGTTCCTTTGGGTTCGATAATCCAGTCTTGCCTAAGCTATACTATTGTTCGATAGGTGCACTTGCCTTAAGTCATTGTCAGAGTTAGTTTCCAGGTTCGATCATTTTCTTTATAAATTTTAAAACTCGACAAAACAATGATTACATGGCGATCGAGTTGGGTATTGGGTGTTACACATTTAACCACAAATAGGCTTAGCATAAACTCAAAAAAACCAAAGGACCAAGATAACATTTTAGCCTTATTCATGCCATTTATAATCATTTTCCAATTTAACCAAAAACTACCAAAATCACAAATGGATAGTATGATTGTGCTTCTATGAGATTCTAACCAATAGAGCTTTCAAATGATCTATAAAACAAAGGAAACAACTACATAAGCAACTAATTGTTAGTAAGCTCGTATAAATGGAAATCAAACTTACCGAACATAATATGATTTAATCCAAGCATAATTTCATTATATCATGAGTAAAATTTGCTTCCCTATTGCACCACCTAATGAGGTTAGTAGGTGAATAGATAAACATATAATTCCATCCCACTTCATGAAACATAACTCAATAAGCAATCAATATACATATCATCCATCATGTATTCAATTAATACCCTTTTCATTTTAAACACATACACCAACATTTTCCATTCCATCTTATAATAACATAAACCTTTTCATATACATACATATTCAAATTAAACCTTCATCACCTGTTGAACCAAATAGAATATCATCGGATACTCGGGAAATGCTCAAACAAGTTGTGACTATAGCCTGTAATCGTATATGCTCACACGAGCTATGGGTCGAGATGTTTCGCTACACAATGCTGCTCACACGAGCTATGGAGAATTTGTAAGAGTATGCCCAAAGATCAATCATGAGATGGTTGTAATAACATACTTGATTTACCATGTTTATTAATATAAAGCGTTGTCATTATTATTTCAGTTTTCCTTACGTGTACAAATAAAACTGTTTTATAATAATGTCCGAGAATAATATGATTATTCTTAAAATATCCTTAGTCAAGTATTATTGTTGACTAGGACAACAATAATGCATTAAGACTAACATGTAGTTGATTGATGATAAAGAGTTATCATTGATATGGAGTGTCAAAATCAATGCATGAATATGTGTGTTAGAGAACAACATATTGGACCTGACCCGCTATGAGTATGTTTCTTGGATTATTATGTAATTGTCACAACATTACTTATAGTGATTAATATGTATATGATCCTTAGACTTGAGATAATCATTATCCCAACATCGTGAGTCGTATATTTTGATCTGATCAACGCGTAACCGTGAATCGGTTGTTCTATAAAGGTGATGTTGGATATATCACAATCAATGTAGAGGATATTGTTGATCAATATAGGATAAGTTCCTCCCACATAATGGGAGTAATATCTTAGGCCACTTGATTGAGTGAGACTAGAAATGCATGGCCATGCTCAAATAAGTTGACATGAGATGTCATACTAATTTGTATATCATAGTCTACTCAAGATATCAAGAAACATGGGATGGACTATACAAGTGTGACTATTCCATGACTTGTATCTATTCCGAGATAAAGGACTTAAGGATTAATGCATGAAAAGTTAATCACAAAAGTTATGTCGAATCATGACTTCTTGTATCTTAGGTAGCAATGATGCATTGCTAGATGCCACTCATTGTTTGTGACATTAGAATCGTTCTAGTATTACTACTAACGTTACAAGAACCTCTGAGGTCACACCCTATGGTTGAAATGAACGGAATGAAACATAGTTGGTATTGTGTTTGATTGTCACATGAATTAAATTAATTAAAGAATTAATTTAATTCGCAATCAAATATTGAATATATTATATGTACCGGGATGTTGTACACATAATGAGAATTAATATATGAATTTGGTTAGTATATAAATTTAAATAAATATAGTTTACGAAATCCATGTTATAATTAATGTAATTATAACTTTTGGGTATAATTAATGTAATTATAATTTTCGGTTAAAACATTATTATATGTATTTAATTTTATTATTCATAAATGAAATACTGATTATAAAAAGGGTAATAAGTGAAGAAAAACCTAAGAATTTTGCTTAAAAAGGTCTAGCGATGGTCAAGCAAAACACCTCTCTAAAAAATAGTTTTTGGAGATTTCTGCCATTCATAGTCAAACCGGGTGGATTACGTAGAGGCCGACATCGTAAAGGTTGTGGCTTGGTTCGACAGTAGATCAGATATCTTGTCGCCGAGGCGTCGCTATCTACTCAGATTGAAACTTTGGTAATTTTGAAACCTTTATTTCACCCCGATTCGTTCCTCACACATGGATTCATGGTTTGGATCGCCGGGATTAATTTTATTTCGCTGCGCCTTGGGGGTGCCGGCGTTCCAACAGAATTTGCAACAAATTAAGGAGCTCAGCCATCGGTAGGATGCAATAGCTTGATTTTGGCCCCAATCGGAATGATGTTTTCAGGACCACGAATCCGAGTTGAAAAAATAATTTAATACTATTTTCAATGCTTATTATGTGTGAATTAGTGTGTGTGAAATTTTTGTATTAAAATTTGATCGTTTTAGTGCTTAATTTTAAAAAAGGGTTTATTCACATAAAAAGAAAATTTGGTGGTTGATTGTGCAAGTACTAAATTGAAGGTGGCTTCTTAAATTGAGGTATTAAAAGTGCAATTTAGCCAAAAATTAGGATTAGTGCCGGCCATCATTTGCATGTAATAGTGATTGATTTTTTTATTATGTTTTAATATTAATGTATTATTATTAAGTGATAAAATAATATATTAAGTAAAAGATGAAAAAAAATGTTCATCTTCCTTCTTCAAGTGACCTAATATTAGCTAAAGAAAAGAAAAGAAGACTTAGTTCTATTCGGCTACATTTGAGCTTGATTAAGGTAAGAATTTAGCTTGGTTTTTAATAATTCTTACATTTTTGAGATAGTTGTTTTGAGTTTTAGTTAGCCCATGTGTAAATTCTTGAAATGGTTGTGTTTTTTGTGTGATGCTATTGTTGATTAATGGTGAAATATTGGTTGTATGTGTTAGATTAACAAATGCTGTTATTGAATTTTTGATGAAATTAGGTAATTTAGATTTAATTGTAAAAATAAAATTTTTAGAGGTTGGAATGTGAAATAAATGAGATGTATAGACTTTTAATGCAAGGATGGAAATTTGGCTCCAAAGAATGGTGGCCAAATTTTGAGTATTTTGTGAGTTGTGTAATAAGGACTAAATTGTAAAAATTTTAAATGTTAGGGGTAAATTTTAAATTACTTAATTATATGTTTTTGGATTAAATTGAATTAGAAAAGTGTTGAATGAGCTTAATTTGAATTCATTTAGATCAAGAACAAAAAGAAACGAGTTTGGATCGGGGAAAAGCAAAGTTGAACGAATAGCCGAGAAACCTAATCCGTCAACTTCCGAGGTAAGTTTTTAAGCAATCGGGTTGAATAAAAATTTTATTTATATGAATATGTAAATGTTAAGGTGATGTCAATATGTTTAATTCCTTAATGCCAATGGTGACAAGGAATTTAACTAATAATAGCCGAATGTGTGAATTGAATATATACATATGTACTAAGTGATATTTATATGTGGAAATGAAATGAGAAAGATGTATGCACTTGAGTAAATGTTATATATTTATAAGTATATTGGTGTATCGGATGTGTTGGAAATTCATAGGAAGAATTGGTTGGTTTGAACATATGCATATATGAATGTTCATGTGAGTAAAAATGTGATTATATGTTTATATGGAAGAGGAATAATCGGGTTAATGCACTAAGTGTGCAAATTATAAAATACCGAGCACTAAGTGTGCGAAATCGGTCATAATGCACTAAGTGTGCAAATTATAAAATACCGAGCACTAAGTGTGCGAAATCGGTCATAATGCACTAAGTGTGCGAATTATAAAATACCGAGCACTAAGTGTGCGAAATCGGTTGTAATGCACTAAGTGCGCGAATTATAAAATACCGAGCACTAAGTGTGCGAAATTTGTCGAAATGCACTAAGTGTGCGAATAAAATGTCCAAGCACTATGTGTGCGAGATCGGCTGAGGGGCACTAAGTGTGCGACCAACTTAAATCTTAAAAGGTTGAATTCGAAAAATGGGTACTATGAAATTCTACTATTCGAATCCAAGTATATGAGTGAAGTGTGATGTGGATGGAATGTTATATTTATTTTAGGTATAATTTTGAATGATTGAGTTGGTATGAAATAGACATTACTAGAGTAAATGAAATGTTGCTTGGTTCACCAATGTGATTCGGCTATGTGAAATAATGTATCATGAGTAAGTGTTAATTTCTTGAAATTTAGTAGATGAATATAATTGAGTATGGAATTGTGTTATATATAGTCGAATCTATATTTGAGAGTAAATGGGTGGTTCACGATTGTATGATTAAATGAGTAATGATAAATCCTTGTTTACCATTTTTGTTTAAATCACTTTGAGTAATATTGATAATTTGCATTAGATTGCTTAAAACTTACTAAGCTATAATAGCTTACTTGGTGTATTTGTTGCATTGTTCCATAGATTTTGAAGTCGAAGCTCGAGCTTGGGGATCACTGTCAAAGTCAGTCACATTATCATCTATTTTGGTACCTTTTTGTATTCGAACCTAAGGACTATGGCATGTATAGGCTGAATTGTGTGTTGAAAAGTCTTAAATAGTGTAAATGTGATTGTATAAAGATGCCATGTGAAAATGGCTATTTTCTATGTTTGGGTTGACTTGTTTATGCATGAAGAGATATACATGTTTGTGCATTATAGGTCTTGATATAGGCATGTCTTGGTATGTATGTTTTGTGAATTCATGGAGGGTAATTTTTTTATATATTTCGAATGAATGTTCATGAATAAAGTATATGCTAAATGATGTTAAAGTAGGTACTTGAATATGGCTTAGTCACGATTAGTCATGGTCTTATTCTCTTTAGGTATGTTCGTCTAAATCAAAATCTTAAATTGAAAGATATTTCAATTTATGTTATTGAGTTATATTAATGAACAAGTTGAAGCATGTTCACTTGCTAATACTCGGCTAAGGTATTGAATCAAGTTGGAGATCTAATGTTCATTGGATGATATATATATATATTTGGTTATGAGGTTTGAAATGGGAAATTTTTGTAGTAAATAATGAATCATGGTATGTATGTGATTAAATTATTACGTATTTGATTGGTATATGTTGAATAAGAGAATATTTATATTTGGCCATAGTATACAAAATGACCAAATGAATAGTGTTTAGTTATTTGAATGTAAGTAGTTTTAATCGATGTAAATGATATTAATCGTGATATATAAGTTAATGTTTTGATATTAGATGGAATATACATGTTTATTCGTGATAGTACAAATTGGTTCACATTTATCAAGTAATAGCTTTTATAAAGTGCATTGACTTGTGTTTGGTTTAGTAATGCTCGTAACCCTAATTCGACGATGGATACGGGTTAGGGGTGTTACATTTGATTGGTATCAGAGCTACGATTTAGTCAGTTCTCAGAATAACTTAGCACGTGTCGGATCTAGCTATGCATGCCATATTTGATAATGTGATAGTGTGATGACTTCTGACAGTGAAATGTGTTTTCTTCTTTCGTATAGTAAATGGATCCTGATCCTGAGTGAGCTATAGCTGATGATGTCGAGAGTGTGGCGCCCGTTCCTATGCAAGGGACCGTGCCAGATGAATCTCGACCAGCTGCGAGGAATCTTGATGAGGGGGCTAAACAAGCCTTCTATAGCATGATGAATGATTGGTTCAGTCAATATATTCGAGCCAATCTGGCTATTCAACAACCCCTGAATATGAACACTTCCCCTGTAGTACCGGTGGTACCTGTAACATCCTAAAAAGGGCCTATGCATTTCTAGCTTAATTGTATGAAATGACAAGTTTCAAGCACTATGAATAAAATTTTGATACTTTTGGAAACCTAGAAATGCATGAAAATGGAAATGAAAATGGAAATGAAAATGGAAATGGAAATGAAAATGGAAATGGAAATGGAAAATGGAAATGGAAATGGAAATGGAAATGAAAATGGAAATGGAAATGGAAATGGAAATGGAAATGGAAATGGAAATGGAAATGAAAATGGAAATGGAAATGGAAATGAAATGAACATTTTAGGAAACTTAGACATTTTGGAAACCAAACCAAAATAGGAAACTAAACATTTTGGAAACCAAACCAAAATAGGAAACTAAACATTTTGGAAACCAAGCCAAAATAGGAAACTAAACATTTTGGAAACTAGGAAAATCTGAGAGCAGCGAAAATTTTAGGAAACTTAAAAATGACCCGAATCGAATTGAAGAGCCCAAAGGGAGCTTAGGGCCAAGTGACCCTAAAAATATAAAGAACATAAACTTTGACCCAATAACGAACTTGGAAATGTGGCTGAAGATGCCACCTAAGGCCTAGGAAATGGCCCAAATGCAAGAGGTTTTGGGCACGAGTTTGAGTCATCTAAGAAACAAATAAAAGAAATAAAATTTTGTCTCCATGAGTGGAGGGTTGGACGGCACAAGGGGGAGGAGTTTCCATTCAATAAAAACTCTTGACTAATTAGGAGAGTTGATGGAGTTTCATATTGATAAGACTAAACCTTATCACAAGTGAAGAATTGGTGAAATAGGGACTCTAAGACTAATAGATTGGCTAAAGAGAGAAAAGTAAAAGCCATTCTCTTCTCTTCATCATTCTTGCCGAAACCTCTAATCAAAGCAACAACAATTTATTTTTTTCTTTTCTTAGCGAATCCTCCTTGTCAAGGTCTCCATCTCTTTTCCTTTCTTTTTCTTTTCTTTCATCTGTTCCTCCACAAAAGCCAAAGCTTTGAGATCCCAAATAGAGCCATAGCCGAATATTAAAAGAGATCATCCAGATTCGAAAACGAGGTAAGAACATCACCATACATTCGGCTAAAAGGTTCTTTCCATAGTTAAATAATAGTTCAAATCTAACAAGTGATTTGACAGAATCAAATCGACTTCGGATTTAAAGGTAAGTAAGACATTGGCCAAGGCCAAACCATTAGTCAATTAGATCAGATTGATCAAAAAGCTAACCTATTCAAAAATCTAGGTTGGCCGATTACAAGGAAAGAGGAGGTGAAGTTTGAGATTTTAAGAATCCATAAGGTAAGTCCCCAAAAGGTATTCGCCAAAGTTTTGTGATTACTAAGATTAGATCCGAAATTATTAAAAGCGAAAACTAATTTATGATGAGGTTTCAAGGTTGGCGAATATCAAAGGAAGGAAAACAAAGATTCGGGATTTGAATAAACATCAAATCGGCATCAAAGGTAAGCCTCTTTACAAATCCTACTAGGATTTGGATACTATAGCCCAAAATAGAATTTATGTTAAGTAATATTTGACAAACCAAATGTAGGAATTAGGATCTAAACGCTAGATCTTGCTTTGAAATCTCAAGGAATCGCTAAACAAATCGGTGTGTATTCCACACTATTCTTAATAGTTTTATGGTTTAAATATGCTATATATGCTAATGTGAAAGTGAATGAAAGTGGCTAAAGTGCCATATTATGGTACAAAGTGCTAAGGTACGTTTCCTACTTCTACTAGGATTTGAAATAAATGTTATACAAGTGAAAAGTGATGTGAAAGTAAATTAAAAATAAGTTATGCATGATATTTGTAATTTGGGGCATTCGGGATTTATGTAAAGGGAAGAAGGTGTTGACTACGGTCTCACCAACGTTATAAGTGAAAGTGATGACTTGGTCTCACTAAGTGATTGTGATGACTTCGGTCTCACTAAGTGAATGTGATGACTTGGTCTCACCGAGTGGTAACCGGTTACATTACGATGGTGGCTATGCCACAATATTATCGATGGGCGATGAGCACGTCATTGCAATGACGCCTTCGATGGAGTGTAGCGGAAGGAGGGTTGACTTAGTAGTCCCCACGTTGTGCTGAGGTTGGTGCGGGTGGAGTGTAGCGGATGGCATATAGGTTTGGGTTGGGTTTGCATCATGATCTTGAAATTGTTATATGCATATGATTTTATGGTGTGCCTATTTCTATTATGTTTAGTGTTGGTTACACCTTGAGTCTATCGACTCACCCGTTGTGGGAATATGTTTCGTGATGGCGGTAATGGAATGGACCTGACGAGAACTTGTGGTGGCCATGATCGACTTGAAGTTCGATTTAATTTGAATATTTATTTTATTTTAAAATCTTGTATAATTTATTATTTTGGGTTTCATTTTATGTAATAAGGCCACCGTGATTTAATTTTTATTTCTACTATAATTACTATGTTATGAGTTTAGGGCTTTGTAAAAAGTAAGCCCACTTAGTATGAAACAAGTTTAAATATTTTGTCACTTAAAGCAAATGGGTTTTGTTATAAAATAAATTTGTTTTGAACTCAAGCCCAACCCACAACGGCTATCTTCCAAAACTCATAGTTTTCAAAAGCAGTTTGTATGAATTTGAATCGGGTTACTTGAGGAACATACAGATCCATCCATTCTCGTGGTAGGGTTTGGGGTGTTTCAATTTGGTATCGAGCCAGTTCAAACTCTCTACTGTGGCCTAAGGCCCAAAACATTTTTTTTAAAATAAGGCCAAATGAGTTTTATGAAAGTATTTTTACAAATGGGCGGTATTAAGACATGGCCCCTAAGTCTCAAACCATGCATCCACCGTGTAAGTACCCCTAACTCTATGTGTGATTCTGTGATTTATATAAGGGTAGAAAAGGCATGGAACGTAGAATAGAATGATAGGAACTTGAACCCTAGGATTAGACTACTCAAACACAAACACATAAGATTTAAGGCATCAAACCAACCTATGACTAAGTCAATTAAGCTAGGGTGTGGCAACCATGGTACGCATGTCTAGGAGTGGATCCTGAAGAGCTTGGTATTTAAGCAGTCCTAGTGACTCACCTCCTCTTCTTGAATCCTACCTGGTGCGTAGCTTCGGTTCACCCTAACCCAGAGGACTTAGTGGGTGTGGTAACCCCTGTACGCATGTCTAGGAATGGTTTCAGTGGGAGCTTGGTATTTAAGCAGTCCGCGTGACTCACCTCCTCTCCACTCGAATCCTGCCTGGTGCGTAGCATTGGTTCACCCTGACCAAGAAGGCTCAGTCATAGGCTAAACTCAATAACTAAAACCCGGAAGGGAATTAGCCATTTTTTTTAACACTTAATATTAAAATTCTTAAATCAATTTCTTTCTCTTATCCTTAATTCACGAAAACTATTTCTGTACACAATTATTTTCAAAAATTTTGATCCATAAAAATTACAAAAATGCCCTTAGTGGTAAAATTACCAAAATGCCCTTAGTTTATAAAATGATTCAACTATTCAACAGTTTTACCAAAATTCCATTATTTTATAAATATTCAAAAACCCTAACTTGCAAACTATCAAAAATATCTTGATTTTGGAAAATTACAAAATTACCTCTGACTTACAAAATTACCAAAATGACCCTGATTTTCAAAATTTTTGCAACATTCCCATTTTGAAGAAATAATTTTGAAAAGAACCCTCGAGTTTTACAAACTTTTGAAATACCAATCGATATATTAAATTTTAGAAATTTACCCGATTTGTGAAAAATTACCAAAATACCACGAGGTTATAAACTACCTAAATAACCCTGATTTAAAACTTTTTCCAAATTACCTAGACTTCAAAATTTTAAAAATAATTTTGACAAAAACACCAAGGAACGTGTTTCTTCTGAAAAATTACGAAAATGCCCCTGCAGGACAAAATTACGAAAATACCCCCGGGTAGAGGAAAACAACAACAACAACAAAAACTACAACATTTCTCCGAATGAACGAAAGTTCATACTTGTTTGATGGATGAGCGAATGAATGGAAAAGGCGTGTGTTTGTATGAATCTGAAAGAACCACTCTTAAATACCTTTCCATAAAACTTCTTCGTAGATAAATAAGTGGAACAAAGACTAATCCATAAAATTTCTTAATCGAGATCTCGACACTAGGAAATGAGTTCTAGAGGACGTGGTCGCCAAGGTCATGATAGAGGAAGAATAAGCGTGTCGAACCCGTTAGATCAGTCAAGGTTTCGACAATGAGTTACCACCACCACCACCCCAATTTGTTAATGTCGCAAAGAAGCTCGGCGCAGGGGATGAGGCCGTGTCGCAGCCATATTGCAGTATTGGAAATGGTGGTGGCGCGGGTGGAAATTCAGAGCTCGAAAGTCTGCACCGGCGACTCAGAGCCAAGGGGCCGAGGTGTTTCGTGGAGTGTCGGTGTGGCACCGATCTGCCGAGTATTGGATGGAAGCAACCGGCGTATTATGGATGAACTCGACCGACCCCGAGGAGAAGTTGAAAGGAATGGTAGCCCTGCCACGTGATGAAGCATACCAATGGTGGCTAGCTCGTCATGATGGTGCCACGGCGGAGGATCTGGCGATGGGAATATGCTAAAGAGGCATATCGAAAGAAGTATGTCAAGACTTTCGGTATATTGATGAGCGTGAAAAGCTTTTCTAGGACTAGTTCAGGGAACAAATCATGGCGGCATATGAATTTGAATTTCGAGGTTAAGTCGATATGCTCGAGGAGTAGTCGCGATCGAACATGAACGCTGTGTCCGTTTGAGGACGGATTAAGGGATGACCTAAGGTTCTTGATAGCTCCACATCGGAGAGGGAGTTCTCACGTTGGTTGAAAAGGCTAAGGTAGTGAAGGAATCAAGGACTCGACTAGGCGTAATTCGGCGGGAATAGACCCAGAGAGGTTATAGATCATCGGAAATGTGCGAAAAGGCCCAGGCGAGGGGTCAAAGGTTGACAAGTTGATACCGAGGCGATGTCGTTCTTGTGATTATTGTGGAAGGAAGCACTTTCGGTAGTGTTGGAAAAGATAGGAGCATGTCTTAAATGTGGGTCTAAGGATCATATGCTCAAGGATTGTCCAAAGATATCGGATGATGATACCAAAGAACACGAATGCTAATCAGGCGGTGGGGAGGCTGACAGACCTCAACGAGGTCGAGGTTCAATAACCGGAGTTAATAATCTTTGGCGAGAGGGCGTGGCGGAGGTGCCACCAATCTTGAGGCAAGACAGTAGGGTTTGGTTTATGCGTTCGCCGAAGGAGGATGAAGATCTGTTGGACGTCATAACCAGAGACGTTCCTCATTCATGGTAGACCTATTATGCTTTAATTGATGTGGGCTCGACCCATTCTTATGTTACTGTAGTGTAGTTGAGACACTAGGCCTAGACTCGAACTTTCGGATAAAGAGATGACGGTAGTAAGCCCATTAGGTCAAACTATAGTGGTAAATAAGATCTTTCGAATATACCCCTAGAAATTGTGGGGTGAGCTTTTGGTGACTTAATGGAATTACCCTTGGAATTTGACCTTATACTTGGTATGGATTGGTTAGTAGAACATCGAAGTGTTGGATTGTGCGGCTAAACGAATGGAACTAAGAACCCCGAGGATGAGGTGGTCATTATGATAGGAGAAAGAAGGAACTATTTGACTAATGTAGTTTGGTGCTTAAAGCGGAAAGGATGGTGCGTAAAAGTGCGAGGCGTTCTTAGCCTTTGTAAGTGCATTGGATGGAAATGAGGAGGTGTCAAAGTAGTCGAGCAGTAAAGGACTTTGAGGATGTGTTTCGGAGGAATTACCAGAATACCCCGGATAGAAGTTGAATTTGGAATAGACTTACTACCGAGAACAGGCTTTGTGTCGATTGCTCCATACCGAATGGCGCCAAAGGAGTTAGTGGAGCTTAAGGCTCAAATCCAGAATTATTGGATCGAGGGTTTATTCGCCCGGTGTGTCTCCATGGGGAGCACCGGTCTTGTTTGTGAAGAAGAAGGACGGAACTATGCGTATGTGCATAGACTATAAATCAACTAAATAAGTCGACCATCAAGAACAAGTATCCTTGCCAAGGATCGATGACTTGTTCGATCATTTGAAGGGAGCCATGATGTTTTGAAGATCGATTTACTGTCGGGATACCATCGATTGAAGGTGAAGGAGGTGATATCCATAAGACCGCTTTTAGGACAAGATATGGTCACTTTGAGTTTGTGGTAATGCCGTTTGGGTTGACAAACGCTCCAGCCGCGTTCATGGATATGATGAATCGAGTGTTCCAACCTTACTTAGACAGGTTTGTTGTGGTATTCATCGATGATATCTTGGTATACTCTAAGTCGGAAGAGGAGCATGATGAGCATCTCCGAATTGTGTTACAAGTATTAAGGGAGAAGAAGCTTTATGCCAAATTCAGCAAGTGTGAATTTTGGCTTAAAGAAGTTGCTTTCTTAGGACACGTGGTGTCTGCCGAGGGAATAAGGGTGGATCCTAAGAAAATCGAAGCGGTGTTGGATTGGAAACCACCTAAGTCGGTGGCGAGATTCAGTAGTTTCTTAGGGTTGGCGGCTATTACAGAAGGTTCGTGGAAGGATTCTCGTCGATAGCAGCGCCATTAACAAAATTGTTGAGGAAGGAAATACCTTCGTGTGGACGGATAAGCAACAAAGAGTTTTGAAAAACTTAAAAAGGTATTAATGAAGCTCGGTGTTGATTCAACTTTGAGGCGGAAAGGATTTTGTGGTATCTTGTGATGCGTCGCACACGGGGTTAGGATGTGTTCTTATGCAAGATGGCAAGGTAGTCGCTTATGCGTCCGACAGCTTAAGCCGCATGAAGTGAACTACCCAACCCATGACTTGGAATTGGCGTGATGGTTTTCGCTCTCAAGGTGTGGAGGCATTATCAGATGGAGAAAGATCGTTGATCTACATGGACCACAAGAGTCTCAAGTATCTGTTGACTCAAAGGAGTTAAACTTGAGGCGTGAAGGTGGGTGGAATTACTAAAAGACTATGACTATTCGATAGAATATCATCCCGCAAGGCGAATGTAGTGGTGATGCTTTAAGTAGGAAGGTGGTGAGCAGACTTAAGAGCAATGTTCGCTCATTTAAGCTTATATGAGGATGGAAGTTTGTTGGTGAGTTGCAAGTCAAGCCAACATGGTTGAAGGAAGTAAAAGAGGGATGAGTTGGTTGATGAAGATCTGAATGTTAAGCTACAAAAAGCACAGAACGGAGAGTTGGAGGACTATGAGATTAACGATGAAGGAGTATTATGCTACAGAGGGAAAGTATGTATGCCAAGAGACAAGGAGTTAAGGCAGAAGATCCTTCGAGAAGCGCATAGTAGCCCTTATGCTATGCATCCCGGAGGCATTAAGCTATACAGAGACTTAAGAGAACAATTTTGGTGGCCAGATCTTAAAAGAGAAGTTACAGAATTTGTGGGAAGATGTCGAACGTGTCAGCAAGTTAAGGCTGAACACCAAGTTCCATCAGGATTGCTTCAGCCAATCCAGATTCCACAGTGGAAGTGGGAAAGAATTACCATGGACTTCGTTAGTGGGCTTCCCCTTACGCCTACTAAGAAGGACTCGGTATGGGTTATAGTAGACCGTTTGACTAAGTCCGCACATTTTATCCCAGTGAGAATAGACTATCCTCTTCAAAAGCTAGCCAAGTTATATGTGGCGAAATTGTGAGGTTCTTGGAGTACCAATGTCGATCATCTCGATAGAGATCCGAGGTTTACGTCTCGATTTTGGAAGGCACTTCATCAAGCTTTAGGCACCAAGTTGGATTTCACTACTACTTTCATCCACAATCGGACAGGCAAATCTGAGCAACGAGTAATACAAGTGTTGGAGGATATGTTGAGAGGATGTGTGATGGATTTTCGAGGAAGTTGGGAGGACTACTTACCTTTAGCAGAGTTCGCCTACAACAACAGTTATCAGGCTAGCATTCGAATGGCACCATATGAAGCATTATGCGGTCGAAGGTGTCGTACTCTACTTGTTGGACCGAGTTAGGAGAACGTCGAGTTTTGGGACCAGAGATAGTGGCAGAAACAGAGGAGAAGGTTGAAATAATTCAAACACGGTTGAAAGAAGCCTCAGATAGACAGAAGTCTTATGCCGACCTCAAACGGAAGGAAATAGAATTTGAAGTAGGAGACCAAGTGTTTCTAAAAGTCTCACCATGGAAGAAAGTGATGAGGTTTGGTCGGAAAGGGAAGTTAAGCCCAAGATTCATCGGGCCCTATCGGGTACTAAAGCGAGTGGGACGGTGGCATACCAGCTAGAGTTGCCACCAGAGTTGCAACAAATGCATGACGTGTTCCACGTGTCCATGCTACGTCGTTACCGATCGGATCCCTCTCACATAGTACCAGTAGAAGAAGTAGAGCTAAGGCCAGACTTAACCTACGAGGAAGAGCCGATTCAGATTCTGGAACGTGACGTGAAAGTACTACGAAGGAAGTCCGTCCCTCTAGTTAAAGTATTATGGCGCAATCATGGATCGAAAGAAGCTTCGTGGGAGTCAGAGGAGACCATGAGACAACAATACCCTCAATTGTTTAGTTAGAAAATTCCGAGGACGAAATTTTGTTTAAGGGGGGTAGAACTGTAACATCCTAAAAAGGGCCTATGCATTTCTAGCTTAATTGTATGAAATGACAAGTTTCAAGCACTATGAATAAAATTTTGATACTTTTGGAAACCTAGAAATGCATGAAAATGGAAATGAAAATGGAAATGAAAATGGAAATGGAAATGAAAATGGAAATGGAAATGGAAAATGGAAATGGAAATGGAAATGGAAATGAAAATGGAAATGGAAATGGAAATGGAAATGGAAATGGAAATGGAAATGAAAATGGAAATGGAAATGGAAATGGAAATGAACATTTTCGGAAACTTAGACATTTTGGAAACCAAACCAAAATAGAAACTAAACATTTTGGAAACCAAACCAAAATAGGAAACTAAACATTTTGGAAACCAAGCCAAAATAGGAAACTAAACATTTTGGAAACTAGGAAAATCTGAGTCATGCGAAAATTTTAGGAAACTTAAAATGACCGGAATGCCGAATTGAAGAGCCCAAAGGGGAGCTTAGGGCCAAGTGACCTAAAAATATAAAGAACATAAACTTTGACCCAATAACGAACTTGGAAATGTGGCTGAAGATGCCACCTAAGGCCTAGAAATGGCCCAAATGCAAGAGGTTTTGGGCTGAGTTTGAGTCATCTAAGAAACAAATAAAAGAAATAAAATTTTGTCTCCATGAGTGGAGGTTGGGCCGGCACAAGGGGAGGAGTTTCCATTCAATAAAAACTCTTGACTAATTAGGAGAGTTGATGGAGTTTCATATTGATAAGACTAAACCTTATCACAAGTGAAGAATTGGTGAAATAGGGACTCTAAGACTAATAGATTCGGCTAAAGAGAGAAAAGTAAAAGCCATTCTCTTCTCTTCATCATTCTTGCGAAACCTCCTAATCAAAGCAACAACAATTTATTTTTTTTTTTTCTTAGTCAATCCTCCTTGTCAAGGTCTCTCCATCTCTTTTCCTTTTTTTTTCTTTTTTCTCTTTGTTCCTCCACAAAAGCCAAAGCTTTGAGATCCCAAATAGAGCCATAGCAGAATATTAAAAGAGATCATCCGGATTGAAAACGAGGTAAGAACATCACCATACATTGGCTAAAAGGTTCTTTCCATAGTTAAATAATAGTTCAAATCTAACAAGTGATTTGACAGAATCAAATCGACTTCGGGATTTAAAGGTAAGTAAGACATTGGCCAAGGCCAAACCATTAGTCAATTAGATCGATTGATCAAAAGCTAACCTATTCAAAAATCTAGGTTGGCCGATTACAAGGAAAGAGGAGGTGAAGTTTGGGATTTTAAGAATCCATAAGGTAAGTCCCAAAAGGTATTCGGCCAAAGTTTTGTGATTACTAAGATTAGATCTGAAATTATTAAAAGCGAAAACTAATTTATGATGAGGTTTCAAGGTTGGCCGAATATCAAAGGAAGGAAAACAAAGATTCTGGGATTTGAATAAACATCAAATCGGCATCAAAGGTAAGCCTCTTTACAAATCCTACTAGGATTTGGATACTATAGCCCAAAATAGAATTTATGTTAAGTAATATTTGACAAACCAAATGTAGGAATTAGGATCTAAACGCTAGATCGGCTTTCGAAATCTCAAGGAATCGCTAAACAAATCGGTGTGTATTCCACACTATTCTTAATAGTTTTATGGTTTAAATATGCTATATATGCTAATGTGAAAGTGAATGAAAGTGGCTAAAGTGCCATATTATGGTACAAAGTGCTAAAATACGTTTTCCTACTTCTACTAGGATTTGAAATAAATGTTATACAAGTGAAAAGTGATGTGAAAGTAAATTAAAAATAAGTTATGCATGATATTTGTAATTTGGGGCATTGGGATTTATGTAAAGGGAAGAAGGTGTTGACTACGGTCTCACCAACGTTATAAGTGAAAGTGATGACTTGGTCTCACTAAGTGATTGTGATGACTTGGTCTCACTAAGTGAATGTGATGACTTGGTCTCACCGAGTGGTAACCGGTTACATTACGATGGTGGCTATGCCACAATATTATCGATGGGCGATGAGCACGTCGATTGCAATGACGCCTTCGATGGAGTGTAGCGGAAGGAGGGTTGACTTAGTAGTCCCCACGATTATGCAGGTTGGTGCGGTGGAGTGTAGCGGATGGCATATAGGTTTGGGTTGGGTTTGCATCATGATCTTGAAATTGTTATATGCATATGATTTTATGGTGTGCCTATTTCTATTATGTTTAGTGTTGGTTACACACCGAGTCTATCGACTCACCCGTTGTGGGAATATGTTTTGGTGATGAGCGGTAATGGAATGGACGGCGAGAACTTGTGGTGGCCATGATCGACTTGAAGTTCGGTTTAATTTGAATATTTATTTTATTTTAAAGTCTTGTACAATTTATTATTTTGGGTTTCATTTTATGTAATAAGGCCACCGTGATTAATTTTTATTTCTACTATAATTACTATGTTATGAGTTTAGGGCTTTGTAAAAAGTAAGCCCACTTAGTATGAAACAAGTTTAAATATTTTGTCACTTAAAGCAAATGGGTTTTGTTATAAAAATAAATTTGTTTTGAACTCAAGCCCAACCCACAACAGGCTATCTTCCAAAACTCATAGTTTTCAAAGCAGTTTGTATGAATTTGAATCGGGTTACTTCGAGGAACATACCAGATCCAGTCCATTCTCGTGGGCCGGGTTTGGGGTGTTTCAGTACCCCCGATCGTTAATCCTGATAGAGCAAGCAAGCCTTCGGTTGACCGAATTAAAAAACATGGGGCTTAAGAGTTTAGAGCTGAAGATGATGATAATGCTGAGCGAGCTAAATTTTGGCTCGATAATACCAGTCGTGTCTTCGATGAGCTATCATGCACACCTGATGAGTGCCTGAAGTGCGCCATATCTTTATTATGGGATTTTTCCAATTATTGGTGGAATACTCTCGTATCGGTTGTTCCAAAAGAATGAATTACCTGGGACTTCTTTTAGACGAAGTTCGTAAGAAATACATCAGTCAGTGATTTATAGACTCTAAACGCAAGGAATTTCTTGAGCTTAAACAGGGTCGTATGAGTATCTGAGTACGAGCGTAAGTTTGTGAGACTTAGTCACTATGCTCGCGAGTGTGTTTTGTCTGAGGTTGCTATGTGCCGCAGATTTAAAGAAGGGCTAAGTGAAGATATAAAACTACTGGTTGCCATACATGAAATAAATGAGTTCGTAGTACTTGTTGAGAGAGCTTGTAAAGCCGAAGAGCCGAGGAAAGAAAAATGAAAAGCCGAGTTTGAAGCTAGAGACTTTTGAAAGAGATCTGCGGGTAAATTTCCTCAAACGTCAACAAAGAAGTTCAAGAATGATAGTAGTCGATCCAAACCTAACACAGGGATCTTTATACGAGAACGACCACCAGTGAGTTCTCAGGCTACATCGATTGCTAGTGTTGGTAATACCCGACCGAATAAGCCCGAGTGTCAGCAGTGCTGTAGACGACATTTTAGTAAATGCTAGGGTAAATCTAATAATCGCACTTGCTACAAGTGTGGTTCATAGAATCATTTTATTCGAGATTGCCCAGAGACAGCTGAAAAGGGTATTGCTCAGAGTGTGAGACCAAGCAGTAATGCAGCTAGAGGTAGACCATCTCGTAATGTGGGAGGTAGGAGCGGCACTCATAGGGGGACTTTAGATGCGGCTATTCAATCAGATGCCCGTGCGCCAGCTAGAGCCTATGCCATACATGCTAGAGAGGAGGCTTCATCTTCAGATGTCATCACCGGTATATTCACTCTCTTTGATACTAGTGTAACTACTCTGATTGATCTTGGTTCAACTCATTCTTATGTATATGAAACATTAGTATCCAGTAAGACTTTACCTATTGAGTCTACTGAGTTTGTGATTAGGGTTTTGAACCCCTTGGGCCGGTGTGCGTTAGTTGATAGAGTGTGCAATAATTACCCTTTAATGATTCAAGACTCATGTTTTCTGGCCGATTTGATGTTGCTACCATTTGATAAGTTCGATATTATCCTTGGTATGGATTGGCTAACTGTACATGACGCGATAGTGAGTTACAGACGAAAGACTATTGACCTGCGGAGTCAGAATAATAAGATAATTCGAATTGAATCTGCGAAATTGAATGGGTTACCAGCAGTGATATCTTCGATGTTGGCTCGACAGTATTTGAGAAAGGGTTGCGAAGCTTATTTTGAGTATGTGACTGACAGCAAAGTAACTAAAAAGAAGATTGAATCTGTACCGATTGTTTGTGAGCATCTGGATGTGTTCTTGAAGCAAATACCGGGATCGCCACCTATTCGGGAGGTAGAGTTTGGTATTGAGCTAGTGCCAGGGACGACTCCGATTTCGATAGCTCCGTATAGAATGGCATCGATTGAATTAAAAGAATTGAAAACTCAATTGCAAGAATTAACAGATAGAGGTTTTGCTCGATCGAGTTTTTTTCCTTGGGGTACGCCAGTCCTATTTGTGAAAAAGAAAGATAGAACTTTGAGAATGTGCATTGATTATCGAAAACTCAATAAAGTGACTATAAAGAATAAATATTCGTTGCCACGTATCGATGATTTATTTGATCAGCTTAAGGGAGCTTCGGTATTCTAAAAAAATCGATCTGAGTTCAGGTTATTATCAGCTGCGAGTTGGAGACTCGGATGTACCAAAGACTACTTTTCGGACGAGATACGACCATTACGAGTTTTTAGTGATGTCATTTGGACTCACTAATACCCCTACTGTTTTCATGGATCTGATGAATCGAGCATTTAGACCGTATCAAGATCAGTTTGTGATTGTATTCATAGATGACATTTTGATCTATTCGCATGTGGCCCGAGCACGCCGAGGCGATTCTTTGCAAAAGCAGTCTAGTTTTAAAATTTATAAAGAATGATCGAACTTGTAGACTAACTATGACAACGATAGAGGCAAGTGCACCTATCGAATAGTAGTATAGTTAAGGCAAGAATATCTTATCGAACCCAAGGGAACCTAAAAGTACTACTACTCACTTTCTTTCTATTATTTAGCCTAGAATATTGAGTGATTGGATTATTAAACAAACGAAATACTTAAACTAAATGCAAAGACAAAAGAATGAATTGGAGAAAGACTTTAAGAAAACTCAGTTGATAAAGACGATACCCTCAGGAAGAATCCACCTATGACTTCACTTATTATTTATTCACCAAACCAAATGATTTCTTTACTTAGCTTGATCTGTGAGACTCCCTAACCTATATTAAACCCTCTCTCAAGGCGAATAACGTCTAACCTTAGGTTAATTAGTGGAACTCTCGTTCTCTTGTAATAACCTCTTAAGGAAGCAGTAAATCGATCAATGGATTCCCATATTAGGTTTCACCTAATCGACAAAATCTAGTAACCTATCTCTAGGCGCTAGATCAACTCGCTCAATTATGCTAGATCTACTCTCAGGCAGGGCCTATTCCTCCTCCACCTAAGCACATCAGATTAAATTAAGCAACATAATTAAGAACAAACCAAGTACTCATCACATAATTTTAGAAATCAAATAACAAAATCCATTATAGGTTTCATCCCCTTCAGGTATCTAAGGGGTTTAGTTCATAACTAAATATGAAAACATCTCAAGAGTAAAGAATAAACAAAACATAAGAACTCCCTAAAACCCCCTGAAGGTATTAAAGAGGAGATCCTCCGTCTTGAATAGTGTTCTGACTTCTTGAGATGGATCAACTAGCTATCTTCAAGTGACTCCCTAAAAGATGAATGCTTCAGCAAAAAGCCTCTGCCAAAAAGCTCCCCTTTAATGTCTGCCTTGGGTTCTTTATATAGGCTTTGAGATGCTATACTTGGCTCCTAAGTATCTTCTTCAAGTAGAATTACTATTAAGGTGTTTGAGTAGACTTAAAAGTATGTTTCTTTGGCTTCAAGCATCCAATTTCGAGTGAAATTGCTCATTCCCACGGTAAGGGCACGGCCCTGGCACACGCCCGTGTAAATCGTGGTTGTGTCGTGTCTCGATTCTGTCATTTTAGGCACAGCCGTGGTAAGTCAGGGTTCAAGCCGTGCTTCAGGTCTGTCGATTTGGGCACGGCCATGTAGATTACTAGGCACGTCCGTGTGTGGTAAGTGGATGATTCACGGTCGTGTGTGATGGAGTTGAGGCCGTGCTCTAGGTATTTGGTGAGGCACGGTAGTGCAAAATTTGGGCCATGCAGTATTGATTGCTTCCTAAGGCCCAATTACTCCGTTTTAAGCCCGTTTTGTGTTCTTTTTATCCTCGGGTGCTTTCTTGAGTATAAACATGAAAAGAAAGGATTAAAAGCACCTTTTACAGAAATCAAGGGCTAATTCATCCAAAAGCATACTAAATATGGGGTTAAAATATGTTAATTTTACGGTTTATCAAATACCCCCACACTTATGCTTTTGCTTGTCCTTAAGCAAAATTCTCAATTTACAATTAAAACGAACTTTCCATAATTCACAATTCCTATCGACAATGTCTCATCATAATTCACAGATAATTTGTACATGGATAATTCAACTCCAAGAACCCTAAAGATTCAATTACGATAAGTCATACCTTTATAGCACGAAAACATAGGTGTCTCCCCTTATCTAAGTAATTACCTTTAATTCAAAACCGAAAAGGATTGACATCCTCACTAAAGATTCACTCAAATCAATCAAAAGTTTTTAAGGTTCAAGAATAAGCGCTCTAAGTCGAACCTAAAAAGTTAATCCCATAGGCTTGCCTGAAAATCAAATCTCCACCACTATATATGAGATGATACACAGATCAAAAGGTCTTTAATCAGGGTTGTAACGGGGCTAGGGTTAAAAGGTGTGGATAAAGGCTGAATTAGAGGTTATAATTGAGATTGAATTGACTAATTACCTAATCTAAAAACAATGAACTAAATATGAATATTTACATCGAATGAAAACTAATAATACCTACTATTGATAATTACTCTATAATAAGAGTATTTTCATCACTTAAAATTTTATAATACTTTAATACGAGCTTTTTCTTCAACAATTGGAGTTTTAAATGCTCTAAGCTCTTTTATTTACTACTAATATTGAATATACTTGGATTTTTTTAATTAAGAACAAACCAAAATAAACATAATAGAAGGAACTTTGGTGATTGAAATAACCTAATTCAGTAATTGATCAAATCAATTCTCGATAAAGGGTAGTCAAAGGAATTTTGATAACAAATACAAAGGGATTTTGGGTTAATATTAGTGGGTGAGTCAATAAAAAGGTTGTTAAGATTCAATGGGGTTCACTAGGGGTTATTTATGTAGGTAGGCTTTTTAGTGGAGTGAACGGGTTAAAACCTAGGTGCCTTTATCATTTTAGTGTATCAAATCATTAATGTGGTCTCGACATGTATAAACGAGGCAAGTTCTAGAATAACAGTTCAAGGTTGACACACTCATAATCAATAAAGTGAGCGCAGAAAAGGGTATATGCTCTATAAGGCTCAAAATCTCACAAAAAATTATGGGTGTTTTGACATCAATCCTTATAAATTTTAAACTTCAAGGTGATACTCAAATTAGGTTCAACAACCTATCAATTTTAATTTTAGAAAGTAGACTTATCATGCTCGATTCTCTAGTATCCTTCAAATTTAATCATCAATGCACAATTAACAATGACTTACTCTAAAACATATCAATAAAAATCATAAATCATTAGAAATTTCATCCTAATTAATAATATGAGAAAATACTTAAGATCAAGACTAATTTCAGGGTTTTGAGAATTATGCAAAAAGTTAGGCACTATTACCCCCACACTTAAGATGTACATTGCCCTCAATGTACAAAGATAGATAATGAAATTTATGTGCCAAATCAAAAAGAGAAGTGGGGAAAGTAATACTCCCTGAAATTTGGATGATCCCGGAGTCTTTGGTGGTGGTGATGGTGTTTTCTATGGGCCTGGTGGAGTGGCTACCGAGAAGCAATTTGCTAGATGAAGAAATTGGGTAGCCTGTGAAGATATAGCCAAGAGATTTAGAGAAATAATAATAATATACTAATAATAAATTTAAAGATTAAGGAAATAAAAAGAAGGAGACTAAGAAGAAAACTGAAATTGAAAGAAAAGACTAATGGACTAAGGAGTCCTTATTGTTGGATGGTTTACGAAGTGGGTGTGACCTCGAAGGCTGTGGTGTGTGATTCCCTAGCAGCCTTTAGAACCCTAAAACTAAGAAACTAATATGAAATATATTAAATTAAGCAGAAAAGAAGTATAGATAAGGAAAATAAAGGAGACGAGAAAAGAAAAAATAGAACCGAAAAGGTTTTCGAGACCCTTGGCGTGTTAATTAAGTGAAGCTGCCGGCATGAAATCAGGTTGAGGTCTCCTTTAAGGAGATGATGCTTACTTTTCTTCGGCATGATCTTTGTGTTGATCAAGTGTCTTGGATCTTTTCTATGAATAGGAAGAAAAATTTGAAAGAAAAGAGAAAGAAGGAATAAGAAAGAAGATGGGACAAAGAGGACGGGCTATGGGGATTTAAATAGGGTTTCAAATCTGGCACATTCCACGCCTGCAGTACCGAGGTCGTGTCGATTCACACTGGCCGTGTCGCTTGCGGCCATATTGTGGGGTGTGTTGTCCTTCACGCCTGCTTTGTTGGGTTGCACGCCCGTTCCTAAAAAGCCAGTATAGGAGCACGGTTGGAATGCACGGGTGTGGTTTGCCCATGCTAAATAAGTCAGTATCTTAGCACGGCTGTGATGTATGGCCGTGCTAATTTTTTCAGTGCCCGTGCTGTGGGTGGTTGGATCCGTGAGTTAGGGGGTGGTTGGACTGACTTGCACGGCTCTACTCTGTCAGTGTGGTAGTTTTGGTGGTCCACACGGCCACGGGCACGGCCGTGTGGCCTGGAAACCTGCATCTTTGTTTTAATTTGTAGAGATAGAAGAGAGAAAAGAAAAGAAAAGAAAAATAATTTTGAGAAATAAAAAGTGTTAGCGCTCGGGTTGCCTCCCGAGAAGCGCTTATTTATAGTCTTAAGCTAGACCGTCTTAGGCTTTGAAAATTTAGGGAGGTTTAAAGGTTTGAATATTTTCCCTCTTACTGACAGTTTTATTTTCGTGATAAAGTTTAGGTTGAGAAGTATTTACCTTTGAATTGCTGAACATTGGATTGCTTACCTCGACTATTTCGTATGGGAAAACATCGCGTTCCTGAAGGGGTATTTCTTCTTGTTTCTTCACTTCTGTTGAACTGATGTAAGGAACGGCTTTATCTAACAGCACTTGATCTTCTATTTTAAAGTGATTTGATGTCCATATGAGCTCTTCTGGTGGTTCCTCAGGTTTTATTTCGTGTGGATCTGATTTTTCTTTGGTGTGTATCTTCTGCTCTTCTAAATTGTTTATCATACGATTTTGTGTTGGCTCAGTTTTGATGCTTTGTGATGTTTCTTGCGATGAAGGTTGAATAATTTGATTATCTATTGAAACGACTTTCTTACCTTCATCTTACGTGGTTTTAATTTGAGTCGAGAGCTTGAAGATTGGTGATTTATCTCCTACACAAGTATGAGTTCTCTGTGGTAACATCAATTTTAGTCTTGGCGATTTGCAAGAAAAGGTCTTCCTAAAATTAAAGGGATTGAATTTTCCTCATCCATGTCTAAAACAACAAAATCTACTGGGAAGACGAATTTATCGATTTTTACTAAAACGTCTTCAATAATGCCCCTAGGAATTCTAACAGTTTTATCAGCTAGTTGGATACTCATCCTAGTTTGTTTGGGCTTCCCTAGACCTAGTCGTTTAAACAGTGTATAAGGCATGACATTTATACTTGCCTCTAAATCAGCTAATGCATTATCGATAGTTAACTACCAATTAAACATGGAATCGTAAAACTCCCTAGATCTTTTAATTTTTGCGGTAGTCAGTTTTGTAGCATTGCTGAGCATGTTGCGTTAAGTTCCACATGTTGCTCTTCATCTATTTTGCATTTGTTTGTTAAGAGTTGTCTTAAAAATCTCCTTGAGTTGGGCATCTGAAAAAGAGCTTCAAGAAGAGGTAAGTTAATGTGTAATTTCTTTAGAAGTTTTAGAAACTTACCGAATTGTTCCTCTGAATCATCTCTTTTCAATGCTTCGGGATAAGGTATTCGAGGGTGGTACTCTTTAATTATCGATTTTCTTGTGCTACCTCAATTTTACCTGTTTCTTCCTTGGTTTCTTGTACTGAGGTGGGCTTGTCTACTTTGTATCCTCTTGAGATGTGATGGCTTGTATCTGTTCTTTTGGGTTTATTTCTGTGTTGCTTGGTAGACGTCCTTGTTGACGTTCTGAAACAAGCTTTGTGAGTTGTCCTCGACCTAGTGATTTCCCGACTTATTCCTTGATTTCTTTGATTGATATTCCTTGGTTATCAAGTGTTGTATTAGTTCTTTGGAGCGGGCATACGTATGCGCCACGAACTTTTCAAACATCTCTTCAAGACTCAAACTTCTTTTCCGGTGGATAAGGTTGATTTTGGTAATTTGGAAGAGGTTGCTGTCTTTGATTTCCTTGCCCTCCCCACGAAAAATTTGGGTGGTTTCTCCAACCTGGATTGTAAGTGTTACTATAAGGATTGTTATTAGATCGAAAATTGTTACCTATATAGTTTGTCTACTAGTTTTCTGCTTCTGGTTGGTAAGGTGGTTACTCAGAATTCGCCACATTCCCACCTGCTTAACATTGCATGACTGGATGTACCTGTGAAGAACATAAATTATCAAGCTTTTATTCATTAACTCCATTTGTGTTGACAACATTGTCACTGTGTCTATGTTAAAAACTCTGGCTGATTTTGTCGGTTTAGCCCTTGTAATTTACCATTGATAGGTGTTTAATGACATCTCCTCAATAAAATCATAAGCCGCTTCAGGAGTTTTGTTGTTCAAAGTTCCACCGGCTGATGAATCAATCATTTGCCTAGTTAGAGAATTCACACCATTGTAGAAAGTTTGGACTTGAAGCCACAAAGGTAATCCGTGGTGTGGGCATATCCTTAGGAGATCCTTATATCTTTCCCATGCATCATATAATGTTTCTGCGTCATTCTACACAAAAGAAGATATATCATTCCTAAATTTAGCCGTTTTGGCTGGTGGAAAATATTTTAAAAGAAACTTCTCGGTCATTTGATCCCATTTGGTGATTGACCTCGTAACGAAGTTCAACCAACGCTTTGCTTTGTTCCTTAATGAAAAAGGAAATAACCAAAGATGTATGGCGTCCTCAAAAATGCCATTTATTTTGAAGGTATCACAGAATTCTAAAAAATTAGATATATGAGTGTTTGGATCCTCATCCTGCAAACCATCAAATTGAGCGAATTGTTGAATCATTTGTCTTGTGTTAGGCTTTAATTCAAAATTATTAGCGACTATAGTGGGCCTAACAATACTAGATTCGCTCTGTCAAATTAGGTTTAGCATAATCATACATAGTACGTGAGCATTCTGTTATTGCACATTTGGTGGATTGTTCTCGTCCATCCCTTCAGTCGGATTGGATCTTTGCTGTTCTTCTCTTTGATAGTCTAGGGCTCGTCTTATTTCTTTATGGTTTCTGCGAGCGATAGCCTCAATGTCACTTTCGTATTCTAATGGTCCTTTCAGATTTATTCTAGTCATAAACTTAGCTTGATCCATGAGACTCCCTAACCTATATTAAACCCTCTCTCGAGACGAATAACGTCTAACCTTAGGTTAATTAGTGGAACTCTCATTCTCTTATAATAACCTCCTAAGAAAGTAGTAAATCGATCAATGGATTCCCATATTAGGTTTCACCCTAATCCGTCTAAATCTCATAACCCTATCTCTTGGCGCCCGATTAACTCCGCTCAATTATGCTAGATCTACTCTCAGGTGGGGTCTATTCCTCCTCTACCTAAGCACATCAGATTAAATTAAGCAACATAATTAAGAACAAACCAAGTACTTATCAATAATTTTAGAAATCAAATAACAAAATCCATCATAGGTTTCATCCCCTTTAGGTATCTGAGGGGTTTAGTTCATAACTAAATATGAAAACATCTCAAGAGTAAAGAATAAACAAAACATAAGAACTCCCTAAAACCCCCTAAAGGTATTAAAGAGGAGATCCACTATCTTGAATGGAGTTTCGCCTTCTTGAGATGGATCAACTGGCTATCTTCAAGTGACTCCCTTAAAGATGAATGCTTCGGCAAAAAGCCTCTACCAAAAAGCTCCCCTTTAATGTCTGCCTTGGTTTCTTTATATAGGCTTTAGGATGCTATACTTGGCTCCTAAGTATCTTCTTCAAGTAGAATTACTATTAAGGTGTTTGAGTAGACTTAAGATTATGTTTCTTTGGCTTCAAGCATCCAATTTTGAGTGAAATTGCTCATTCCCGTGGCAGGGGCACGGCTATGGCACACGCCCATGTAAATTGTGGTTGGGCTGTGTCTCGATTCTATCATTTTGGGCATGGCCGTGGCAAGTCAGGGTTTAAGCCGTGCTTCAGGTCTGTCAATTTGGGCACGGCCATATAGATTACCAGGCACGTCCGTGTGTGGTAAGTGGATGATGCACGACTGTGTGTGATGGAGTTGAGCCGTGCTCTAGGTATTTGGCGAGGCACGGTCATGTGGAATTTGGGCTAGGTCGTGTTGATTGCTTGCTAAGGCCCAATTACTCTATTTTAAGCCCGTTTTGTGTTCTTTTTATCCTCGGGTGCTTTCCTGAGTATAAACATGAAAAGAAAGGATTAAAAGCACCTTTTTACAGAAATCAAGGGCTAATTCATCCAAAAGCATACTAAATATGGGGTTAAAATATGTTACTTTTACGGTTTATCACGAACACTTGAGACTTGTGTTACAAATTTTGCATGATAAGCAGTTGTACGCAAAATTCAGCAAATGTGAGTTTTGGTTGAATGAAGTTAGTTTCCTGGGGCATGTTGTTTCAGCATCGGGCATTCGGGTTGACTCGAGTAAAGTTTCAGCTATACTTGATTGGAAACCTCCGCGAAATGTTTCTGAGGTTCGTAGCTTTCTGGGACTTGCCGGATATTATAGATGCTTCATGAAAGGGTTTTCTATGATAGCAGCACTGATGACAAAGCTATTACAGAAAGATGTTAAATTCGAGTGGTCAGAAAGGTTCCAGAAGAGTTTTGATCAGCTAAAAACCTTGCTAACAGAAGCTCTAGTGCTTGTTCAGCTAGAGTCGGTAAGGAGTTTGTTATTTTCAGCGATGCATCCTTAAATGGATTGGGTTGTGTTTTGATGCAGGAGGGTAAAGTTGTAGCCTACACCTCGAGACAGTTGAAGCCGTACGAGAAGAACTATCCGACACACGACCTTGAGTTGGGCGCCATAATTTTTGCTTTATGGCGTCATTATCTATTTGGTGAAAGATGTCATATCTATTCAGATCACAAGAGTCTAAAATATTTAATGACTCAGAAGGATCTGAATTTGAGAGAACGACAATGGTTGGAGCTATTAAAAGATTACAAGCTTGTGATTGATTATCACCCGGGGAAAGCTAATGTGGTGGCTGATGCACTTAGCCAAAAGTCACTATTTACTCAACGTGCGATGAATACGAATATAGCTATGATTGATAATGATGTGATTATTGTAGAATTGAAAATGAGACCACTGTTCGTACAACAGATTCGCAAAGCTCAAGAGGTTGATAATGACCTAATAGTAAAAAGGAGTCAATGTGGTTCGAGAACTGATTCAGATTTTCAGTTAGATGCTGAGGGATGTCTACGGTTTAAGAATCAGATATGTGTGCCTAAGAAACCTGAGTTGATTCGAATGATTTGTGATGAAGCTCATAATAGTAGATTGTCGATTCATCCAGGTAGTACGAAGATGTATAATGACCTGAGGCAGCATTGCTGGTGGCATTGTATGAAACTAGATATTTTAGACTATGTGTCGAAGTGTTTAATATGTCAACAAGTGAAAGCTGAGCATCAGGTGCCATCGGGACTACTCCAACCAGTTAAGATACCTAAGTGGAAGTGGGATCGAGTCACGATGGATTTCGTATTTGGTTTGCCATTGAAGCCGAGTAAGAAGGACTTAATCTGGGTTATTATTGATAGATTGACGAAATAGGCCCATTTTATTCCGGTACGTCTGATTTCTCACTTGATAAGTTAGCTGAGTTGTACATATCTTAGATCGTACGATTACACAGTACCTATTTCTATTGTTTTGGATAGAGATTCGAGGTTTACATCGCGATTTTGGAAGAAACTACAAGATGCTCTAGGTACCAAATTGCATTTCAGTACTGCTTTTCACCCTCAGTCGGATGGTCAATCTAAACTTGTTATTCAAATACTCGAGGATATGTTAAGATGTTGCGTTCTCGAGTTTGAGGTACGTGGGAACGATACTTACCTTTGATTGAATTTGCATACAATAATAGCTTTCAATCAAGTATCAAAATGGCACCCTATGAAGCTTTGTACGGTCGTAAATGTCGTACACCTCTATATTGGACTGAGCTAAGTGAAAACAAGATACACGGGGTTGATTTAATCAAAGAGACTGAGCAGAAAGTTAAAGTAATTCGAGAAAGTTTGAAAGCTGCGTCAGATCGTTAGAAGTCGTATGCGAACCTGAAATGTAAAGATATAGAGTTTCAAGTGGGCGACCGAGTGTTTTTGAAAGTCTCGCCGTGGAAAAAGATACTAAGGTTTGGTCGTAAAGGAAAGCCGAGTCTGCGATTCATTGTGCCGTACGAAGTTATTGAGCTTATTGCACCGGTTGCGTACAGACTTATGTTGCCATCTGAGCTAGACAAGATTCACAATTTTTTCATGCATCGATGCTTCGACGATACAGATCCGATCCTTCCCATGTGATAAGCTCGTCAGAGATTGAGATTCAGTCTAACTTGACTTATGAGGAAGAACCAATTCGTATTTTAGCTTGTGAAGTGAAAGAGTTATGAAATAAGAAAATCTCGTTGGTTAAAGTTATGTGGCATAAGCACGGGGTGGAAGAAGCAACCTGGGAACTTGAAGATTCAATGAAAGAACGCTACCCACATTTATTCATCGGTAAGATTTTTGGGGACGAAAATTCCTTAAGGGGGAGAGTTGTAACAACTTGATTTTGGCCCTAATAGGAATGGTGGTTTTTGGACCACGAATTCGAGTCGAAAAAATAATTTAATACTATTTTCAATGCTTATTATGTGTGAATTAGTGTGTTTGAAATTTTCGTATTAAAATTTGATCGTTTTAGTGCTTAATTGTAAAAAAGGTTTATTCGCATAAAAAGAAAATTTGGTGGTTGATTGTGTAAGTACTAAATTGAAGGTGGTGTCTTAAATTGAGGTATTAAAAGTGCAATTTAGCCAAAAATTAGGCTTAGTGCCGGCCATCATTTGCATGTAATAGTGATTGATTTTTTTATTATATTTTAATATTAATGTATTATTATTAAGTGATAAAATAATATATTAAGTAAAAGATGAAAAAAAATGTTCATCTTTCTTCTTCAAGTGACCGAATATTAGCTAAAGAAAAAGAAAAGAAGACTAGTTCTATTCGGCTACATTTGATCTTGATTAAGGTAAGAATTTAGCTTGGTTTTTAATAATTCTTACATTTTTGAGATAGTTGTTTTGAGTTTTAGCCAGCCCATGTGTAAATTCTTGAAATGGTTGTGTTTTTCGTGTGATGCCATTGAAAGGAGTTTGATGTTTTTGTTGATTAATGGTGAAATATTGGTTGTATGTGTTAGATTAACAAATGTTGTTCTTGAATTTTTGATGAAATTAGGTAATTTAGATTAAATTGTAAAATAAATTTTTAGAGGTTGGAACATGAAATAAATGAGTCGTATAGACTTGTAATGGGAGGATGGAAATTTGGCTCTAAGGAATGGTGGCCAAGTTTTGAGTATTTTGTGAGTTGTGTAATAAGGACTAAATTGTAAAAAAATTTAATTGTTAGGGGTAAATTTGTAAATTGCTCAATTATATGTTTTTGGATTAAATTGAATGAGAAAAGTGTTGAATGAGCTTAATTTGAATTTATTTAGATCAAGAACAAAAAGAAACGGGTTTGGATCGGGGAAAAGCAAAGTTGAACGAATGGCCGAGAAACCTAATCCGTCAACTTCCGAGGTAAGTTTTTAAGCAATCAGGTTGAATAAAAATTTTATTTATATGAATATGTAAATGTTAAGGTGATGTCAATATGTTTAATTCCTTAATGCCGAAGGTGACAAGGAATTTAACTAATAATAGCCGAATGTGTGAATTGAATATATATACATATGTACTAAGTGATATTTTTATGTGGAAATGAAATGAGAAAGATGTATGCATTTGAGTAAGTGTTATACATTTATAAGTATATTGGTGTATCGAATGTGTTGGAAATTCATAGGAAGAATTGGTTGGCTTGAACATATGCATATATGAATGTTCATGTGAGTAAAAATGTGATTTTATGTTTATATGGAAAAGGAATAATTGGGTTAATGCACTAAGTGTGCGAATTATAAAATACCGAGCACTAAGTGTGCAAATTATAAAATACCGAGCACTAAGTGTGTGAAATCGGTCGAAATGCACTAAGTGTGCGAATAAAATGTCCGAGCACTATGTGTGCGAAATCGGCTGAGGGGCACTAAGTGTGCGACCAACTTAAATCTTAAAAGGTTGAATTCGGTAAGTGGGTACTATGAAATTCTACTATTCAAATCCAAGTGTATGAGTGAGAATGCTATATTTATTTTAGGTATAATTTTGAATGATTGAGTTGGTATGAAATAGACATTACTAGAGTAAATGAAATGTTGCTTGGTTCACCAATGTGATTCGGCTATGTGAAATAATGTATCATGAGTAAGTGTTAATTTCTTGAAATTTAGTAGATGAATATGATTGAGTATGGAATTGTGTTATATATAGTCGAGTCTAAATTTGAGAGTAAATGGGTGGTTCATGATTGTATGATTAAATGAATAATGATAAATCCTTGTTTACCATTTTTGGTTTAAATCACTTTGAGTAATATGGATAATTTGCATTAGATTGCTTAAAACTTACTAAGCTATAATAGCTTACTTGGTGTATTTGTTGCATTGTTCCATAGATTTTGAAGTCGAAGCTCGAGCTCGGGGATCACTGTCAAAGTCAATCACATTATCATCTATTTTGGTACATTTTGTATTCGAACCTGGCATGTATAGGCTGAATTATGTGTTGAAAAGTCTTAAATAGTGTAAATGTGTTTGTATAAAGATGCCATGCGAAAATGGCTATTTTTCTATGTTTGGGTTGACTTGTTTATGCATGAAGAGATATATATATGTTTGTGCATTATAGGTCTTGATATTGGCATGTCTTGGTATGTATGTTTTGTGAATTCATGGAAGGTACTTTTTCTATATATTTCGAATGAATGTTCATGAATGAAGTATATGCTAAATGATGTTAAAGTAGGTACTTGGATATGGCTTAGTCACAATTAGTCATGGTCTTATTCTCTTTAGGTATGTTCGGCTAAATCAAAATCTTAAATTGAAAGATATTTCAATTTATGTTATTTGAGTTATATTAATGAACAAGTTGAAGCATGTTCACTTGCTAATACTCGGCTAAGGTATTGAATCAAGTTGGAGATCTAATGTTCATTGGATGATATATATATATATATATATATATGGTTGTGAGGTTTGAAATGGGAAATTTTTATAGTAAACAATCAATTATGGCATGTATGTGATTAAATTATTATAGTATTTGATTGGTATATGTTGAATAAGAGAAATATTTATATTCGCCATAGTATACAAAATGACCAAATGAATAGTGTTTAGTTATTTGAATGTAAGTAGTTTTAATCGATGTAAATGATATTATTCGTGATATATAAGTTAATGTTTTGATATTAGATGTGTAACACCCCAAACCCGGCCCATGAGCCCTAACCGGATCTGGTATGTCATGGAGTAAAAACGTGTTGAAAGCTTTTGATTTTCTGGTGAAAATTTGGAAATACTGTTAAGGTTATAAAACAGTGTTTGGTAAAACTCAGGAGGGATTTTTTTTTTTATAAACATGGTTGTGTTGAAACCCTTTGAAAATATTTGGTCATTTAAAATTTTAAAGTCATCGAGTTATTGTTAATCGGGTGAATTTTGCTACCGATGGTAACATCTCGAAAACTCGTAAAAGTTACTTAATTTGAAAATGTTGCTTTTAACCGATTCACTTAACATTTTATAATTTCATTTGTAATATAGTATAAGTAAAGTAAAAACAACTATGTAAACATCCAAAATAATAAACTAGCGGCCTTATTACAACCCAAATAAAAGTTTAGAAAATAAATAAACTTAAACTGAATCAATTAAAATTCCAAATCCAAAGAACAAGCATGGCCGCCTCGAGTCCTCTCCGGCTCCATCTCCGCGATCTACTCATCTGCAAAATAGTATGGGAAGGGGTGAGTCACCAAGACTCAGTGTATAAATCCCCCACCTGGAAGTGTAACTCATACACAAATTATTAATAGACATGCAAACATGCAACCCAACTAACCATCCGTACTCCTTTAACTACCCCGTGTGGTCAAAACCACTGGTGACTAGAGTCACAAATCAAGTGATGGGGCCAACCCATCTTGTGGTCAAAACCACTGATGACCATAGGTCACAATTTATCAATATGTGGTCAAAACCACTGGTGGTACCAAACCACTGGGACTTAGTCACAATTTAACAACGGTGTGGTCAAAACCACTGGTGACCGAAGTCACAATTAATCTGATGGGGCCAACCCATCTTGTGGTCAAAACCACTGGTGACAGTCCATAGAGATCATCCCCCTCCTCTCATCAATCCCACCATCATCATGCTCACATAACAAATATCATAATCCCATATATCATACATTTATGTATAGCATAGCATTCAACAGCATATGATGGCATACACAAACATACATCATAGATCACGTAATAGGGGACTTACCCGGAATCCAAGCTTATGCCCACAAGGCAAAGTTACAACACGAGAGGTTATACAACAACATAATAAATAGTCTATGCTAATAAAGTGTGTAAGAATTTACACACCTATTTACTCGTGAGACTAGCAAATCCCGAATATACTAACGAAATCCCGAAAGTAATCCCGTATTGCTCCTACAATCGGCAAACACCCAACCCTTTAGATCTAATAGCCATTCGGCTATACTAATAATCCCAAAAGATATGTCGTACTCGAAATAACACTCACCTTGGTTGCTGATTTTGGTCTCCTACCAAATCCCGAAACTGCACTTATTCCCGAAATCGTTGAGATCCTTATATGGCACATGTTAGTTTTCGGCATTAGGCATAAATTCTTAACAAATGGCCTTTGGCCGAAACTACCTATTACTTACCAAGGCGAATTGAAATCCCGGAAATCCACTCCTATCCTCTGAAACTGTCGAAATCCCTATATGTCACTTTGTTAAAATCGGCTATAAGCAAGTCTATGGAAAGTGGCCTATGGCCAAATTCCATATAGGCTTACCACTTTACCTTGGAGAATCAAATCTCGAAAGCTTCCTTCAATCGGCTATTGCCTCCCCTACAATCGGTTTAATCACATTAATATGAGTCATAGACCATTCGGCCATAACCATAATTCAAACAAAAGTCATTCGGCCATGTCCACTTACCCCTTACTGACCGATTTGAAGAAGAAATCCCGAAAAGAATCTGTGCTCTCTTGCTATTCGGCCAAAGCAAGACAAAAGGAAAGCTTGGAGGTTTCGGCACAAAATATGGTGAAGAGGAGAGAAGAAAAACAAGATGAGGGTGGTGATTTCGGCTTCAAAGCTTCAAAGGGAAAAGAGGGAGATGAAGGTGATGGAAATTTTGGCTAGCTATTTGAGAGAAAAGAAGAAAAACAATCAACAAATGAGTCTAAGGCATTCGGCCCTACTAAGAACTTTCTAAAACGATAGCCCTCTTGCCCACAATCCACTATACGGCCAACTCTCACCACTTTTGATAAATTTTATCTAATCTCTTCTTCAAATAAAATAGGAAAAAAATGATGTTTATCCCTATCCTTCCAAAGTCCCAATTGTCGTCCAACACTTCCCTCTCCATGGCGCCAACTTGCAAAAATAAAAGAAAAAACCCCTATGCTATCACCGTGACTCGAACTCGAGTCCTCCTCCCCCTTGCTTGGGCGGCATTCACCAAGGCCCCAAGCCACTTTACCAATTTGACTTTCATGTCCAACCTCACCCACAAAAATCTTTTAAAGCCTCCCTAAGCTTGGCCCCCTTCCTTTAACGCCAAAAAAAAACCCAAAAGTAAAACACACCTCCTTGTGACTACCAAGATTCGAACCTCTTCCCTTGAAGCTCCCCTTTGACGCCACTTTCCAAGCCCTTAAGGTTGCGTCCCAAGCCACCTTATCACATGATTTCTTGTGTCATGCTTCGCACCAATTAATTTTAAAGCCTCCTTCACTTAGCTTCCTCTTCTCAAGTGCTTAAAAAACTTCTAGCCCTAAGTCGGGCCTAGCAGGAGGTTATCACTAGACCCTAGAACATGTCTAGTAATCATAGTATTCATTTCTTTTCAAGCAAGCACATGAAAATAATTAAATTACAAACAACCCCTAAATCAGGATGTTACAAGATGGGATATACATGTTTATTCATGATAGTATAAATTGGTACACATTTATCAAGTACTAGCTTTTATAAAGTGCATTGACTTGTGTTTGGTTTAGTAATGCCTGTAACTCTAATCCGGCGACGGATATGTGCTAGGGGTGTTACATAGGACATCCAAGACCAACACCTGAATTCGTATAACCCCTAATGACATGTCATTTGTATCATAAGTATTCACAAGGTTCAAACGGGACATTTACTCATCCAAAACCTTTCATTTCTGTCCAGTATATCGTTTCAATATATTTTGAAGAATTGCACATTTCAAAACAAAACTTTTAATTTAATTAATTTCGTAATTTGATCCGTAATACCATAATATAAAAAATTTTCAATCTAAACTATGCATATCATTAATATTCATTAAAATTTCATCCAATTTAGAAAAAAACATATTTAATCCTTATACGAACTTACCTGTACCCAAAAGCGACTTTTAACATGAACTGACTACTCGATACTTTGGCCTTTCCGCAATTTATGTCCTTTTGAGTTGTTTCTTGATCTAGATAAATATTTTTATTCAATTAATCCAATTCCAGCTTATAAAATAATTAATTTATACCTATAACCCATTTAAATATGAATTTATAGAATTACCCCTAATATTTTAACCTTTATGCAATTTGGTCCGTAAACCCAAAACTTGAAATTTTACCATTTTTAAAGAGAACCCATGCTAGCCGATTTTATTAGGGGTCCAATAAATCCCACATATTTCATCATTTCACCTTAATTCCATTAAATTTTACTATCTTCTCAAATAGGTCCCTAAACATTAAAATCATCAAAAATCACTTAACAAAATACTTATATTTAACTACCAACCTTAATAATTTATCAACCGAATTCACAAACACCTCCAATTCATTCATGGAAAGTCCCTAAATTTTTAACAATTTTATGAATTGACCCCCAGGTTAGCTAAATTAAGTTAAAACGATAACAAAAACATAAAAATTATCAAAAACAAGCCAAAATATCATACCATGCAAATAAAAATGTGTTGAACAAAGCTTTTCATCCCTTGGCTATGGTGTTTCAGTTTTTAAGGTGAAAGAAAAGTTGAAGATGATGATTGTTTCGTCTTTTGTTTATTTTGTTTTAATTTATTTTATCTAATTACTATTTTACCTTTAAAAATTTAATTAAAAATTAACAATTCAATGTCCATGGCTGTCTACTATTTCTCTATATGGTATATTTACCATTTCAGTTCATCAATTTAATTTTCCATAGCTATTTAATACTTTTAGCTAATAAACATCAACTTTCATAACTTGTATGATTTAATCCTTTTCACTTAATTAACTAGCTAAACGTTAAATTTTATTAACTAAACTTTAATACGACTTTAATAAATACTCATAAATATTAAATAAATAATATTTTCGACTTATTTGTTAGAATTGTGGTCCCAAAACCATTATTTTGACTCCACTGAAAACAGACTGTTACAACTTTTTTCCTAAAGGAATTTTCATCCCCGAAAATCTTACCAGAAAATAGGATGGGGTATTGCACTTTCATAGCCTCTTTCGGGTCCCAGGTAGCTTCCTCGACTCCACAACGATGCCAAAGAATCTTAATTAGAGCTATACGTTTATTTCTCAATTCTTTGACTTCTCGAGCTAAAATTTTAACCGGTTCCTTACTATACGACATGTCAGGCTGTAATTCCACATCAATTGGCGAAATAACATGTGAGGGGTTGGAGTATCTTCTCAACATTGATACGTGAAAAATATTATGAATTTCTCTAATTTCTACGGTAAAGCTAAACGATAAGCTACCGGCCCAATTCTTTCAATAATCTCATACGACCCGAAGAAATGCAAACTAAGCTTTCCTTTTTGGCCAAAATAAATAACTTTCGTCCAAGGTGATAATTTCAAAAACACTTTGTTGCCAACTCAAAATGCGATGACTTTTCTTTTCAAATCAACATATGATTTTAGACTGTCGGAAGCTGCTTTTAGACAATCTCGAATCACCTTTACTTTTTCTTCAGTTTCATGGATTAAATCGGTTCCCAAAAGCTTTTTCTCACTCAATTCAGTCTAGTATAACAGAGTTATACATTTTTGACCATACAAAGCTTCGTACGAGGCCATTTTAATACTTGATTGGTAATTGGTTTTTATACGATTTCAACCAACGGAGAAAATTTTCCCAGATACCTTCGAATTTCAGAACACAACTTTGAAGCATATCCTCCAGTATTTGTATCACTCATTCGGATTGGTCATCTATCTACGGATGAAACACTGTACTAAAATGTAATTTAGTGCCCAAAGCTTCGTTTAATTCACTCTAAAATCTAGAAGTAAATCGCAGATCCTAATCAAAGATAATCAACAATGGTACGCCATGAAGCCTGACTATATCAAAAACATATAATTCTTCTAATTTTTCAAGTGAATAATCTGAACGTACATGAATAAAATGTGCATATTTAGTCAAGCTATCCACAACAACCCAAATGACATCCTTTTTCCTCGAAAATAATGGTAACTCTGACGTGAAATCCATGGTAACTCATTCCCATTCCCACTCTGGAATGATAACAAGCTAAAGTAATCCTGAAGGTAATTGATGCTAGGCTTTAACTTGCTGAAAAATCAAACACTTCGATACAAATTCCGAGATCTCTCGTTTCATACCTGACCACCAGTACATTTGTTTCAAATCACTATACATTTTGTTACTACCAGAATCAAATGAATAACTGCTACTTTGAGCTTCTTGCAAAATCTCTTTTTTTAACATTAGAATTCCTTGGAGCACATAATTTGTTTCAGAAATATAAACTGTAACACCCCAAACCCGGCCCAAACACTACAACCGAATCGGTATGTCACTAAGAAAAATTTTAATAAAACAATTCAAAGTTACCGTAAAGCCCATTTTGTAATTTATAAAATATGCCTTATAATTAAAAGCCCAAAACTTAATTACAGGTCCTAGTTTAATTAAAGTAAATAAATAAAGAAAAATAACTAAAACCCATAATAAAACCAAAATATAAACTAGTGGCCCTTGGCCTTATTACAACGGGTTTAAAATCTACAAATTAAATTAAAATACCTTAAAACTATTAAGTTGAGTCTTTTTGCCGGATCCACATATTCCTTTGCATGGCCACCTTGCGCTCCTCTCCAGTCCGGTCCGATACACTAAGTGTCACTTGAAATGTTAATTTACTTGGTTGAGTAACGAGACTCAGTGTGCAACCCTCATGCACCACTAGATTTGGGCCTTAACCCATAGAACATAAAAATAATTTCATTTACATAAATAACAAATACTATGCAAAACCCAACCCCATATTCCTAGGTTTCCATCTGCTACATACTCGTACACCATTCACACCATTGTAGATTTCTATAATCAACCGATTTCTATAATCAACCCACACCGCTACACGCCAAGATGGCAGTCAGGCTACTCATCAATATATTATGGCCGAAGCCCTTATAACAGTTCACGACATTAGCCACTAGCAGATCACGGTAAAAACGCTACACATATAACGTATAACTTCCTCCTTTCATCAACCCAACCCATGCAATCACATACAAGCAATTTACTTATAACATTTAATTGATTATTCACTAACACGGTGGTTCACTTTTACCCTCTTTGGGTTTCCATCATTAAACCGAGATTTGGTATTTATCATAACATATAAAACTTATGAGCATACATTTAATAATCGATCTAGATGGTGGGAAGTATTACACACCGATCCTCATACTAACGCTTTCGCTATGTCTACGTTACCATCACTCGAGACTATCACTATCATTACGATCGACTTGATGTCGGCCCACACCCCGATGGCCAATCTCGTACTACACAAAACAGATCGCTTCTTGTATTTAGGTGTTGGTTTTACTGATCTAACCTTTTACGCTCGATTGTTATTCGAGTCCATCATAATCCCTTAATCACTAAACCATTTAAATGATGAGATCTAATTACTTAAACAACTATAAAACTTAAAATGAACTCTTACCTAGTTATTCGAATCCCGAATGTCCTTGAGAACACGTCACCTCCCTTCCTACATTCGGCCATCACCAAAAATAGTTAACCAAATCAATGATCGCAACCCATCTAACACCTTATGACATTCGGCCAAAGATAAAAGAACAAGAAAGTGGCCATTTGGCCGAACCTACCATTGACCACCTACCTTCGGTTTTTCACAAATCGGCACAGGAGACTTTAATGAAATAGATTCGGCTTCTAGGTACAGAGAGTGAAATTGACAGGGCCTTAGAAAACTAATTCGGATTAGAAACTTATAAAAGTGAATAAAGAAATCACGAAGAAGCAAAATCCCAAAACTTACCAAATTAAAGAGGAGTATTCGGCTATGGTGCACCTTTGGGAAAACGAAACCACCCTTGTAGATTCGACTATGGGAGATGAGGGCATGAACAAAGGGGATTCGGCTTTTAGAATGGATCTAGGAGAAAAGAGAAGAGCTAGAGAGTTTTCGATTTGGACGAGAAACAGAGGTATAAGAGAGAAAGAGTTTTTGGTTGTGGAGAATAGATGAGAAAGTGTGAAAAACCAAATGGAAAAGATGATATCTGGCCTTCCAAATTTTGGCATATCATACCCACACACAAAGTTGGAGTTTCGGCCAACTCTCTCCTCTCCTAATAGCCTTTAACTCACCTTATAACTCAATCATTATCTTACCTTTAGGAGAGCCCACCTTAAAACCAACTCCTCCCTCTTAACTATCAGCTTTTTATCACTTAAAATAAAAGAAATAAACTCCTAAAATGTAGCCTAATTACCGTCCACCCCCTTCCCTTCTCAGTGCCGAAATTGGACCCATCTATTTGGGCCCCAAGCGGCCGCACTAGGCCCAACACCTCCCCCCTTGTGACGCCACCTTAATGTCCACTTAATGCACCGCATGTCTTTGTGCCACAAGCCCAGCTTACTACTAATTTAATTATCTAACTTAAATTATGAACTAACACCATTTATCAGCCACCTAACCCAAGTTTTAAAGCCGAAAATATCACTTAATTTATCTAGAACATTACTTTAAACCCTAATCCAAATATTTAATCAAGGCCTCAGCCCGAGCCTTAAATTCTTGAATTAACATATTAAACCAACATATAAATACATAGGCCCACATTTAGGATGTTATAGTTCTACCCCCTTTAAAATAAATTTCGGCCTTGAAATTTACCTGATCAGAAAAGATAGGGGGTATTGCTGGCGTATAACATCCTCTGGCTCCAACGTCGCTTCTTCTGCGCCGCGATTTTTCCACAAAACTTTGACTAAAGGAACAGACTTCCTTCTTAACACTTTTACATCTTGATCCAGAATTTGCACTGGTTCCTCCTCAAAAGACAAATTCGGCCTTACTTCTATCTCTTCTACTGGCACTATGTGCGATGGATCAGATCAATAACGTCTCAGCATTGAGACATGGAACACATCATGTATCTACTCCAACTCCGAAGGTAACTCCAAATGATAAGCCACTTGGCCCACACGTTCTAGTACCCGATAAGGCCCAATAAACCGTGGACTTAACCTACCCTTTCGTCCAAACCTCATTCCATCCTTCCACGGGGATACCTTCAAGAAGACTTGATCACCTACCACAAATTCCACCTCTTTTCGCTTTAGATCTGCGTAAGACTTCTGTCAATAGATGCTTCCTTTAACCATGCCCATATTAACTTAACTTTCTCCTCCGTTTCCGAAACTAATTCTGGACCTAACACCTTACGTTCACCCAACTCCGTCCAACAAGTTGGAGTACGACATCTCCTTCCATATAACGCTTCATAAGGCACCATCTGAATGCTAGCTTGATAACTATTATTGTATGCAAATTCTGCCAAGGGAAAATACTCTTCCCAACTGCCCATAAAGTCGATGATGCAACCCCTTAGCATATCCTCCAAGATTTGAATTACCCTCTCGGTCGACCATCGATCGTGGGTAAAAAGTAGCACTAAAATCTAACCTTGTTCCCATTGCTTGATGAAGAGCCTTCCAAAATCGTGACATGAACCTAGGGTCCCTATCTGATATGATTGACACTGGCACACCATGCAATCTTACAACCTCAGCCACATACAATTTAGCCAACTTTTGTAGAGAAAAGTCCACTCGAACCGGTATGAAATGAGCAGACTTCGTCAGCCGATCTACAATCACCCAAATCGAATCCTTCTTAGTGGGTGTAAGGGGTAACCCACTAACAAAATCCATCGTGATTCTCTCCCATTTCCATTAGGGGATCTTTACCGGCTACAACAATCCCGAAGGCACTTGGTGTTCAGCTTTGACCTACTGACACGTCAAACATTTTCCTACAATTTTTTTACCTCTTTCTTCAGACCTGGCCACCAAAATTGCTCTTGCAAATCACAGTACATCTTGACTCCTCCAGGATGCATTGCATAAGGGCTACTATGCGATTCTCGAAGAATCCTCTGTCTTAACTCATCATCTTTAGGCATGCAAATCTTCCCACGATAACACAGAACTCCATCATTGTTTAGACTATAGTCCTCCATTCCACCATCCTTCACTCGCAACAGTCGAGCACTCAGGTCTTTATCCCCTAACTGTTTGTCCTAAACCTGACTTACCCATGTCGACTTTACTTGTAACTCAGCCAGTAAACTCCCATCGTCGAATAAACTTAGAGGAGCGAACATGGCTCTTAGTTCCGATACTACCTTACGGCTTAACGCATCTGCCACCACATTCGTCTTACCAGGGTGATATTTGATCGAACAATCATAATCTTTCAAGAGCTCGATCCACCTACGTTGTCTTAAATTTAGCTCCTTCTGGGTAAGGAGGTACTTCAAACTTTTATGGTTGGTGTAAATTACCGACTTCTCCCCATACAAGTAATGCCTCCAAATCTTCAAGGCAAACGCTACTGCTGCCAACTCCAAGTCATGCGTAGGGTAGTTCAACTCATGCGGTCTCAATTGTCGAGATGCATATGCCACCACCTTTCCTTCTTGCATCAACACACCCTAAACTCGTGTGTGACGCATCACAGTAGACGGTAAATTCCTTTCCTGCCTTCGGCTGAATTAATATTGGTGCTTTCGTCAAGATTCACTTCAACTTCTCAAAGCTTTCTTGCTATTTTTCGGTCCATAAAAACAATACTCCCTTCCTCAACAACTTAGTTAGAGGTGCCACTATTAGAGAAAACCCTTCAATGAACCTTCGGTAATACCCTGCCAAACCTAAGAAACTCTGAACCTCCGCCACAGACTTTGGCGGTTTCCAATCCAATACAGTCTCTATCTTTCGAGGGTCCACCTTGATTCCCTCGGTCGAAACTACATGCCCTAAGATAGTCACTTCCTTTAGCCAGAACTCACACTTACTGAACTTTGCAAACAACTGCTTCTCCTTCAGAGTTTGCAACACCACACAAAGATGTTCATCATGTTCATCCTCAGACTTAGAATAAACCAGGATGTCATCGATAAACACCACGATGAACCGATCAAGATATGGTTGGAACACCCAATTCATCATATCCATAAAAGCTGCTGGCGCGTTTGTCAACCCAAATGGCATCACCAAGAACTCATAATGCCCGTACCGAGTCTGAAACACCGTCTTATGAATGTCTCCTTCGTTAACCCTTAATTGATGATATCCAGACCTTAAGTCAATCTTAGAAAAGATCGAAGCTCCTTTGAGCAAATCGAACAGATCGTTGATTCTTAGTAATGGATACTTGTTTTTAATCGTCAACTTATTCAATTGATGATAGTCCATGCACATACGCATGGATTTGTCCTTCTTCTTCACGAATAGGACCGACGCTCCCCATGGAGACACACTCGGTCGAACCCTCGATCCAATAATTCTTGAATCTGAGCCTTGAGCTCCACCAACTCCTTCGATGCCATTCTATAAGGAGCAATGGATACTAGAGCTGTACCCGGAAGTAGGTCTATTCCAAATTCCACGTCGCGATCCGGGGGTAATCATGGCAATTCCTCGAGAAAGACATCTGTGAAATCCTTGATTGTTCGAACCTCATCAACAGTCACCTCCTTAGCATCCAACGCACCAATAAAAACTAGAAATACACCACATCCCTTCCGTATCATCTTAATAGCTTTTAAAAATAATACCTCGTTGAACAAGTAATTCCTTCTTTCTCCTAACACAACCACCTCCCCGCATTCCGGGGTACTCAACACCATACGCTTATTCCCACAATTCAACTTGGCACGATGCTTAGTCAACCAATCCATTCCTAAAATAAGGTCAAACTCTCCAAACGGTAATTCCATTAAATCTACTGGGAATACTACCCCTTGAGCCTCTAAAGGTACATCCATAAATAGTTTGTCCACCACCTTAAATTGTCCTAAAGGACTAACTACAGTCATCTTCCTAGTGGTTGTTTCAGAGTCTATACTTAGAGTCTCAGATACTGAACATGCAACATAGGAGTGGGTTGACCCAATATCAATCAAGGCAAGTAAAGGATTATTAGTAATAAGAAACGTACAGGTTAGAACATCCAGTGCGTCACTATCCTCTCGTCGATGAGCTGCATAAACTAGACCCGACTGCCTTGCATCTACATTACCTGCACCCCTACGAGGTGCTCCACGACCCGACTAGATCCATTTCCCCCTCTAGCTACACCACGACCCCTTGGTCTAGACCGATCACCTCTCCTAGTCTGATCAGAACCTCGACTCGTTGGCTGCCCCCGATCCATCTGAGGACAGTCCTTCATCAAATGTTCTGTGGATCCAGACCTAAAGCATCCACCGATTTTCATTCTACACTCACCATAATGAGTTCTCCCATATGTAGAACATGCTTGATTTTGGCCCGCTGGAGCACGAGCTGTCCCATCAGTCCTAGGCCTCTTCTGAAAATTTTTAGTTGCTCAGATGGTCCAAAACTTCTCTTACTCCTGCCCTGATCCTTATCCTTCTCTTGTCTCTCCACCCGTTTCACTTCCTCAGCTATTTTAACCTTATCCACCAAAACCGTAAAAATTCTCTCTCGTTATGGTACAATCAGAATCCTTAGCTCATTCCGTAGCCCATCCTCAAACCGAACGCATCGTTCATACTCCGTTGCTACCATTCCCCGAGCGTAACAACTCAAGCGTAGAAACTCAGCCTCATACTCAGCCACAGACTTACTCCCCTGCACCAAATTTAGGAATGCTTTCCTTTGAGCATCCATATAACTAGCCCCAACGTACTTTCCCTGGAATGACTCCTTAAAGAAATCCCAGTCAATCAGGTCCGCAGCCGTACCCTCTTTCACCGTGAGCCACCATTAGTAGGCCTCATCTCGAAGAAGAGACACGACCCCTTTCAGCTTCTCCTCTACTATGAAGTCTAGGTCATCCATTATATGTTCCACTGCCTCTAACCAATATTCAGCAGAACTTGGGGATATGCCAGAGACTCCCCTAAATACTTTAGCCCCGTTGTTCCTCAGCCTCTCTGGCATAGATTTTCGGGCTCCTATGCCCATACCAGCCTCAGCCACTCTTTCCAAAACCCTCAGTACAGCCTGTGACACCACATCCTCTCTACTTGTCTAGTCTTGAAATTCCACCTCAGTAGCTGGTGGAACCGGTACCTCATTTCCAGACCCATGATCCGATCCTACGGGATCTGACACGGTCATCCTACCTCTACTACGACCACGTGGCGGACGTCCTCGACCTCTTGTACTCATTCTTCTAGTTCGATTTTATTTGATTTAAAAGTTTTATGAGTCATTAGTTGGTTCCACTAATTATCCCCGAATAGTCTTATGAAACATATATTTTTTAAAAGTGATTCTTTTGAATTCGAACCTACCTACAGTTTTCAGTCTTCCTAATTCTAGGAATTAAGCACACGCAACATTCGTACAAGTAACATCCATCACCTAAGGGTATTTTTGTTATTTCTCTACCTAGGGGTATTTTTGTAATTTTTTTCAAAATATGGTTCCAAGTGATTTTATGGAATAAGGGTATTTCGCTAATTTTTCAACTCGAGGGTATTTTGGTAATTCTACAAGTCAAGGGTAATTTGGTCATTTTGCAAATCAGGGCTATTTTTGTCATTTTACAACACCAGGGTAATTTTTTTTATGAATCAAGGGTAATTTGGTGATTTCAGAACTAAGATTAACTTTAGGATTTTACAAAACATGATGGCTGGTCCTTTCGGGTTTTAATTGTAAGTTTTGGCCTATCAACACGTCCTCGTAACTAGGGTGAATAGTCACTATGCACTAGGTAGGATTCTAGTGAAAATGAGGTAAGTCACTAGGACTGCTTAAATGCCAAGCTTTCCCTGAATCCACTCCTAGACATGCATATGCCTATTGCCACACCCTGTCATGGCTAAAGTGAACAATCACTATGAACCAGGTAAGATTCCAGCGAAGAGGAGGTGAGTCACTCGGACTGCTTAAATACCAAGCTCTTCGGATCTACTCCTAGACATGCATATGCTTGTTACCACACTTTAGTCTTGTGACTCGTTTACAGGTTTTGTTTAATGAGGTTAAGTCTTATGGATTTTAAGAGTTGTTTGTCTAAGCCTAAAGTCCATCAAGTTCTAACCTATATAATCTACGTCCCATAAAACCCATTTAGCCCATATTTATATCACAATTAAGAGTTTAGAATACTTGCATGGCAAACTTGGGCCGGAGACGCAGGTGCCACGCTGAGCTAATAAACCTTTACTTAAAAACATCCACGTTTCAAATGCCCATTTTTAGAAAATCTTTTGAGCCCAAAACCCCGAGCCAAGTTTTGAGCGGGCTCGATACAATTGTAACACCCCAAACCCGCCCAAACACTACAACCGAATCGGTATGTCACTAAGAAAAATTTTAATAAAACAATTCAAAGTTATCAGAAAGCCCATATGTAGTTTATAAAATATGCCTTATAATTAAAAGCCCAAAACTTAATTACAGGTCCTAGTTTAATTAAAGTAAATAAATAAAGAAAAATAACTAAAACCCATAATAAAACCAAAATATAAACTAGTGGCCCTTGGCCTTATTACAACGGGGTTTAAAATCCACAAAATAAAATAAAATATCTTAAAAACTATTAAGTTGAGTCTTTTTACCGGATCCACATATTCTTTTGCATGGCCACCTTGCGCTCCTCTCCAACCCGGTCTGATACACTAAGTGTCACCTAAAATGTTAATTTAATTGGTTGAGTCGCGAAACTCAGTGTGAAACCCTCATGCACCACCAGATTTGGGCCATAACCCAAAGAACATAATAATAATTTCATTTACATAAATAACAAATAATATGCAAAACCCAACCCATATTCCTAGGTTTCCATCCGCTACACGCCCCCGTACTAGCCATTCACACCATTGGGGATTTCTACAATCAACCCACACCGCTACACGCCAAGATGGCAGTCAGGCTGCTCATCAACATATTATGGCCGAATCCCTTATAACAGATCACGGTAAAAACCGCTACACATATAATGTATAACTTCCTCCTTTCATCAACCCAACCCATGCAATCACATACAAGCAATTTACTTATAACATTTAATTCAGATTATTCACTAACCTGCTGGTTCGCTTTTACCCTCTTTGGGTTTCCATCATTAAACCAAGATTTCGGCATTTATCATAACATATAAAACTTATGAGCATACATTTAATAATCAGATCTAGATGGTGGGGAAGTATTACACACCTGATCCTCGTACTAACGCTTTCGCTATGTCTACGCTACTATCACTCGAGACTACCACTATTGGCCCACGAGCTGACTTTGATGTCGGCCCACACCTCGATGGCCAATCTCGCACTACCGAAATAGATCGCTTCTTGTATTTAGGTGTTGGTTTTACAGATCCAACCTTTCTGCCTGACTGTAATTCGAGTCCATCATAATCCCTTAATCACTAAACCATTTAAACGATGAGATCTTATTACTTAAACAACTATAACACTTAAAATGAACTCTTACCTAGTTATTCGAATCCCGAATGTCTTTAAGAACACGTCACCTCCCTTCCTACATTCGGCCATCACCAAAAATAGTGAACCAAACCAATGATCGCAACCCATCTAACACCTTATGACATTCAGCCAAAGACAAAAGAACAAGAAAGTGGCCATTAATTTGAACCTACCATTGACCACCTACCTTGACTTTTCACAAATCAGACAGAGACCTTAATGAAACAGATTAAACTTCTAAGTACAGAGAGTGAAATTGACAGGCCTTAGAAAAGCGATTCGGATTAGAAACTTGATAAAAGTGAATGAAGAAATCGCAAAGAAGTAAAATCCTAAAACTTACCAAATTAAATAAGAGTATTCGGCTATGGTGCACCTTCGAGAAAATGAAACCACCCTTGTAGATTCGGCTATGGGAGATGAGGGTATGAGCAAAGGGGATTCATCTTTTAGAAGGGATCTAGGAGAAAAGGGAAGAGCTAGAGAGTTTTCGATTTTGACGAGAAACAGAGGTACAGGAGAGAAAGAATTTTTGGTTGAGGAGAATGGATGAGAAAGTGAGAAAAACCAAATGGAAAAGATGATATCTGGCCTCCCAAATTTTGGCATATCATACCCACACACAGAGTTGGAGTTTTGGCCAACTCTCTCCTCTCTTGATAGCCTTTAACTCACCTGATAACTCAATCCTTATCTTACCTTTAGGAGAGCCTACCTTAAAACCAACTCCTCCCTCTTAACTATCAGCTTTTTATCACTTAAAATAAAAGAAATAAACTCATAAAATGCAGCCTAATTTTCGTCCACCCCCTTCCCTTCTTAGTGCCGAAATTGGACCCATCCATTTGGGCCCTAAGCGGCCACACTAGGCCCAACACCTCCCCCCTTGTGACGCCACCTTAATGCCCACTTAATGCACCTCAAGTCTTTGGTCCACAAGCCCAACTTGCTACTAATTTAATTATCTAACTTAAATTATGAACTAACACCATTTATCAGCCACCTAACCTAGGTTTTAAAGCCCAAAATATCACTTAATTTACCCAGAACATTAATTTAAACCCTAATCCAAATATTTAATCAAGGCCTCAGCCCGAGCCTTAAATTATTGAATTAACATATTAAACCAACATATAAATGCACAGGCCCACATTTAGGATGTTAAATAAACTATCATTTGTACCAATGTAAAAATTTGAATCTGGTGACTTTTCAATCTGTTCTCGTTTAGCAATCAATTCTGAATCATTTTTTTGGGCTTCACAGATCTCTTGCAAAAATGTCAGTTTAGCTTTTAATTAAGCTAAAATAGAACCATTATCAACAAGAGTCAAATGAGTATTCAAAGCTTTCTGTAATGACCCGATAGTTAGGATGTCAAAAAATAAAATTCGGACTCCATTCCAGTAAATCAGACTTGTAAATATTTTTAATAAATATTTATGAAGTTAGTTGTGTAGTTAATTAGATTTCGGTTAAGTGAATTTGCATGAATTAAGAATTATTATTGTATAAGGACTAAATCACGTATCGGGTAAAAGTTGAATTATAGATTAAAATTATTGAGGGACTAAAGTAGCAAATATACATTTTCTTTATTTAGTGGACATCATTAATGATGTATATAACATATATGTAAACTTATTATATATATTATAATAGTTAATTAATTAAAAGTTAAAAGTATGTATATATGTATTATATAAAATTAAAGTATAATAAATGAAAAAAAAGTGAAATTGGATGAAAGAAAGCATGCAATTTGAATAGAAAATAAAAGAAAGAAAAAAGAAAGAAGTTAAGAAAAGAAGACGCAGGGCTAAGGTTTTAAGCTCAATTCTTTAGTGTAATTTAGTCCCTTTTCTTGTAATTTTTACGTTTTTAGAATCCCGGTAGTTAGGGCTAGCCGACCCGTGTTGTAATTTTTAGTATTGCTTAGAATTTTGGATGTTAATATTGTTGAATATTTTAAATATTAGGGATTAAATTGATAGGTTTCAATGTATAAAGTGAAAAAAAAAGACTAAATAGTGAAGTTAATTCTTGATTTTGAGTATATGGACTAAATTGTGAAAAATTTAAAATTTAAGGGTATAATTAAAAATAGGGAGTTAAATGTTTTTGAAACGAAATGAGTATGAAAATAGAGAATCTAATGTGAAGATTAAAAATTAGTCTCGGTTTAAGGACTAAATTGAAATTTAAGCAAACATTGAGTAAAAATTTAAATATTCAATGTGAAAATGAATTGTGCTGTATTGATGTATTTTAATTGTTTTAATTTCGTAGCTAAAGTCGTACCAAAATCCTTGAATAAAAAGGAAGGATAATATCAACATCAAATAGCTCGAAATCCACAGTTTGTATTTCTATAATCCGAACTAAGTTGTAAATTATTGCATTTTGAATTATTGCATTCGGTAAGCATTGGAGGAGGGAATTATGGTACTTTACAATTAAATTGAAATGATAGCTGATTGAATTGGATTAATTTGGTATATGCTATGGATGTATTGAGAATTTGGAAACTGAAATGTATGTTTAAATGTGATATTGTGCAAATATGAGAATTGGATATTGGTTGTTGATAAATCGTAAAAGTAACATATTTTAATCCCACATTTAGCATACTTTTGGATGATTTATTCCCTGAATTGTGTAAAAAGGTGCTCTTACTCCTTTCTTTTCATGTTTTATACTCAGGAAGACACCGGAGGATGAAAAGAATGAGAAACAAGCTTAAAATGGGTCAATTTGGGCCAAAGTGGAAATTGACACGGCCTGAACTTCAAGCCACATGGCCGTGCCTCGTCAATGAACTAGAACACGGCCTAACCATGATTTACATGGTCTTGCCTCAATCAACAGAACTGAAACACGGCCTGAAGTTGATTTACACGGGCGTGTGCCATGGCCGTGGCCCTGTCGTGGAAAAGAGGAATTTCGCTCGGAAAAGGATACTTAGGGAGAAAGAAATGCATTCCAAGAGCCTATATAAAGACCCTAAGTGTAACTTGAAAGAGGGCGGTCAGTTAGGCAGTCAGCTAGGCCAAGAAGCTGAGCCAGAAGGCTAGATTTGTGGGAATCACTCGAAGATAGCCAGTTGATCCATCTCAAGAAGCCAAATTTCTACTCAAGACGACGACTTTCTCCTTCAATTCCTTTTGGGGTTTTAGGAATTCTTATGTCTTGTTTTATCTTTTCTCTTGAGATGTTTTATTTTATCATTATGAACTAAACCCTTCAGAAACTTGAAGGGGATGAAACCTAGATGAATCTTGTTATTGTTTTCTGAACTATATGATAAATACTTAGTTTGTTCTTAATTATGTGTGCTCAATTCTTGTGTTAATATTTTTGGGATATTGATTCAAGTTGAATGTGCTTAGGTGGTGGAGCAAAAGTCCCTGCTTAAGAGTAGATCTAGCATAATTAAGCGGAGTTGATCGCATGCCTAGAGATAGGGTGACGAGATTTTACCAGATTAGGGTGAAACCTAATATGGGAGTCCATAGATCGAGTTAATGCGATTCTAGGGGTTTTAATTAGAAAGAGATTTCAATTAATCAACCTAGGGTTAGACGTTATTCACCTCGAGAGAGGGTTTAATATAAATTAGGGAGTCTTACGGATCAAGCTAAGTGAATAAATCATCTGGTTTAGTGTTAGATAACAAGTAAAGTCTAGGTGGATTCCTTCTAGGGTATCGTCGTAATCAATTGAGTTTCTCTAAAAGTTATTTCTTCAATTTGTTCTTTTTGTCTTTGCATCTTAGTTTAGTAATTAGTTAGTTATTGCTAAAATCAGAGCTTTAAAATTTATAAATAGAATGATCAAACCTAGAAATTCACTCTGACAATGACTTAAAGGCAAATGTACCTATCGAACAGTAGTATAGCTTAGGCAAAACCGTATTATCGAACCCAAAGGAACTAAAAGTACTAATACTCACTTTCTTTTTATTATTTAGCCTAAAATATGGAGTGATTGGTTGATTTAATCTAGTTTAACGACTACTAAGCTAAAGACGCAGAGACAAAAAGAAAGAATTGGAAAATAACTTGAGGAAACTCAATTGATTACGACGATACCTTCAGGAAGAATCCACCTAGACTTCACTTGTTACTTATTACTGAATCATATGATTTCTTTACTTAGCTTGATCCGTAGGACTCCCTAACCTATATTAAACCCTTTCTCGAGGCGAATAACGTCTAACCCAAGGTTAGTTAGTGGAACTCTCATTTGTTTGTAATAACCCCCTAGAATAGCAGTAAATCGATCAATGGATTCCCATATTAGGTTTCACCCTAATCCGACAAAATCTCGTAACCCTATCTCTAGGCATTTGATCAACTCCACTTAATTATGCTAGATCTACTCTTAAGTAGGGTGTATTCCTCCTCTACCTAAGCACACCAGATTTGGATTAAGCAACATAATTAAGAAAACTAAGTATTTGTCATACAATTCAGAAAATAATAACAAAATTCATCTAGGTTTCATCCCCTTTAGGTATCTGAAGAGTTTAGTTCATAATGAATAAAAACATCTCAAGAGAAAAGATAAAACAAAACATAAGAAATCCCTCAAACCCCCTAAAGGAATTGAAAGAGAGATCCGCCGTCTTGAGTAGAATTTCAGCTTCTTGAGATGGATCTTCTGGCTATCTTCAATTGATTCCCCCTTGGCCTAGCTCACCACCCCGACAAAAGCCCTGGTAGAAGGCTTCTGCCGAACCCTCTTAAGTTGCACCCTTAGGTGTTTATATAGACTTTGAGATGCCTTATTTGGCCCCTAAGTATCCTAAATCAAGTATAATTCCTACTCGAGTGTTTGAATAGGCTTTGGAAAGTGTTTCTTTGCCTCAAAGTATTCTATTCCGAGTAGAATTGCTCTTTTCTATGGCAGGGACACGGCCATGGTACACGCCCGTGTAACTCATCTTCAGGCCGTGTCTCGATTCTATCGATTGGGGCATGGCTATGTAAATCGTGGCGTGGTCGTGTCTTAATTAATTGTCGAGGCACGGCTGTGTGGCTTGAAGTCCATGCCGTGTCGATTTCCTCTTTAGCCCAAATTGGCCCGTTTTAAGCTCGTTTCTTGTTCTTTTCATCCTCGGGTGCTTTCCTAAGTAAAAACATGAAAAGAAAGGATTAAGAGCACCTTTTTACATAAATCAAGGGCTAAATCATCCAAAAGCATACTAAATGTGGGCCTAAAATATGTTACTATTACCGAGTAAATCAAAAGAATGGTGATAACAAATTCAAAGGGTTTTTTGGGTTAATATTAGCGGGTAAATTAATAAAAAGAGTTGTTAGGATTAAAAAGGTTCACTAAGGATTAATTATGTGGGTAGGCTTTTTAGTGGTGTGAACGAGTTAAAGCCTAGGTGCCTTTACCATCTCAATATATCAAATCATAGATGTGGTCTCAACATGTATAAACAAGGCAAGTTCTAGGATAACAGTTCAAAGTTGACACACTCATAATCAATAAAGTGAGCATGAAAAAGAATATATGCTTTGTAGGGCTCAAAATCTCACAAAAAATTATGGGTATTTGACATCATTCCCTGTAAATTTCAAACTTCAAGGTAATATTCAAATTCAGTTCAACAACCTAGAAATTTTTTTTTGATTCTTGAAAAATAGACTTATTATGCTTGATTCTCTAGTATCTTAAAGATTAAATTATCAATGCACAATTATCAGTGACTTAATACATGACATATCAATAAAAATCATAAATCATTAGAAATTTCATCCTAATTAGTAATATGAGAAAAATACTTAAAAAACAAGATTTAAAATTCAAGATTTTTTGAATAATGCTTTAGTTAACCCCCCCACACTTAAGTTGTACATTGTTGTCAATGTACAAAGCAAGATAATAATAAAGTCATAAGATAGGGAGAGAAGTGAAACTTCCTGAATTATGGATGAAGTCTTTGAAAAGAAATCGGATAGGATTGGAGGTGAACGTGGGGAAGCGTCTCGAATCGTTTGAAATTGAATCCTCAAAGTAGCCGGTCTGATTTTATTTTATCCTAAACTAAATCTGAATAGCACGAAGAATAGTAAAAATAAAAATAAGAATAAAAATAATTAAATAGAGATATGGTCCACGCCCATGTGCCTAGCCGTGGTGCCCACACGGTCACGACCACGGCCGTGTGGTCTGGAAATTTGCACTTTTGGTTTATTTGAATGCTTAAAAAGGAAAATAAAAATAAAATAAAAATAAGAAATAAGATATAAAAATAAAAATGGGGTTAGTGCTCGAGTTGCCTCCCGAGAAGCGCTCGTTTATAGTCTTAAGCTAGACTTACCTGTTATTTGTGTAATCATGGTGGTTTAAGGAGGTGGAAATCCTTTCTCATGAGATCAATTCGGTTGTGGATATAAAGTTTAAGTCGAGTAGTGTTTACCTCAAAAGTGTTGAACTTGGGATTGCTTACCTTGACTTTGCCGTATAGGAAGACATTAAGTACCTCAAAAGTGATTTCTTTGTTTGTCTTGAGGTTTAAATTGGTGATTCGAGGGTCTTCCTTATTCAACAATATCTGATCATCTATTTTGATGTGATTTATTGTTCCTATCAACTCGTCTGGGGTTTCCTTCAGGTTGACTTCGTGTGGTTCTGGTTCCTCATGTAATTCTTCTTTATTGGCACGAGGTCTATGATCCCGCTCAAGTTTGTAGCTTTGTGGTGTTTCTTGTAATGAAGGTTGAACAAGTTGGTTATCAACTGAATTTACTTTCTCACTTTTATCACTTGATGTTTTGGCCGAGTCAAGGGCTTGAAGAGTGACTATCTCGTCGCCTACACGAAGTATGAGTTCTCCTGCATAGATATCAATTTTAGCTCTGGCAGTTACTAAAAAGGGTCTTCCTAAAATTAAGGGGATTGTGTTGTCCTCATCCGTGTCTAAAATGAAAAAATCTACTGGGAATACGAATTTATCAATTTTGATTAGAACATTTTCTATTATACCCCTAGAAATTCTTATAGTTTTATCAGTTAATTGAATGCTCATCCCAGTTTGTCTTGGTTTCCCTAGACCTAGTTGTTTAAACATTTTGTAAGGCATAACATTGATGCTTGCCCCTACATCCACTAACGCATTATCAATAGATAAACTACCAATTAAACATGGAATTGTAAAACTCCCTGGATCATTTAATTTTAGTGGCAGTTTATTTTGTAGAATTGCTGAGCACATTGCGTTTAGCTCCACGTGGTGCTCTTCGTCTAATTTGTGTATGTTGGTCAAGAGCTGTCTTAAAAATTTCCTCGAGTTTGGTATTTGAAAAAGAGCTTCAAGAAGATGTAACTTAATATGTAATTTCTTTAAGAGTTTAAGAAACTTACCTAACTGTTCCTCTGAATTGTCTCTTTTCATTGCTTTGAGATAAGGTATCGAGGTTGGTACTCCTTGATTACCGGTTTGGCTTTTCTTGTGTTACCTCTACCTTACCTCGTTTACCTTGGATTTTTGTATTGGATTGGGTTAATCTAACCCCTTACTGGTATGGGCTGAGATGGCTTGAATTTGCTCATTCGGTTTAATCTTGGTGTTACTTGGTAGACGTCCTTGCGATCGTTCTGACATTAGCTTTGCGAGTTGTTTGACTGCATTAGTGGCTTTCTTGATTGACTTAGTAAGTTCCCGAATCGGTTCTCGTTGCTTTTAAGTGTTTTCTCAGTTTCTTGGAAAGATTTTCTAAGTTTGCCATGAATTTTGTCAGCATCTCTTCAAGATTCGTCTCCTCTTCTTGTTGGTGAGGTGGTTGTTGAAAATCTAGAGGAAGTTCCGATCTTTGGCTATTTTGATCATCCCACGAGAAATTGGGATGGTACTTCCAACCTGCATTATAAGTGTCACTATAAAAATTATTTTGATATCTAGAATAGTTACCTTTATAGTGAGCTTGCTCGTTTTCCATGCCATATCCGTAGGGTGGGTACTCAGGATTCGCCACGCCTCCTAGATTCAAATCATATTGTATTTCTGGATGTACCTGCGAAGGACTACACCAATCATCAATATTTTTATTCATCATCTCTAACTTATTAGATAACATGGTGACCACGTTGAGGTTGAAGATACTGGCTGTTTTAGTAGGAATTGTCCTCATGACTTGCCACTGATAATTATTCAGTGCCATCCTTTCCATAGGCTAAAATTTGCTGCCAAAAGCAAAATAGAGGAAAAAATTAGCAATGTAAAAAAAAATAAAAAATAAAAAAATAGAAATAAATTGTAATAAAAAAATTGGCTAAAATAATAAAAATTAAGCTTTCTTAATATTTTAGTTCCCCGACAACGGCACCAAAAACTTGATCGCTGAAATCAGAGCTTTAAAATTTAGAAATAGAATGATCAAACCTGGAAACTAACTCTAACAATGACTTAAAGGCAAGTGTACCTATCGAACAGTAGTATAGCTTAGGCAAGACCGGATTATCAAACCCAAAGGAACTAAAAGTACTAATACTCACTTTCTTTTTATTATTTAGCCTAAAATATGGAGTGATTGGTTGATTTAATCTAGTTTAACGACTAATAAGCTAAAGACGCAAAGACAAAAAGAACGAATTGGGAAATAACTTTAAGAAACTCAATTGATTACGACGATACCCTCAGGAAGAATCCACCTAGACTTCACTTGTTACTTATTACTGAATCAGATGATTTCTTTACTTAGCTTGATCAGTAGGACTCCCTAACCTATATTAAACCCTCTCTCGAGGCGAATAACGTCTAAACCTAGGTTAATTAGTGGAACTCTCGTTCGCTTATAATAACCCCCTAGAATAGCAGTAAATTGATCAATGGATTCCCATATTAGGGTTCTGATCGCTACAAAATAGTCTAGTTTTAATATTTATAAAAGAGTGATTGAACCTGCAGATTGACTGTGACAACGATAGAGGCAAGCACACCTATCGAACAAAGAGTATAGCTCGAGCAAGAATATCTTATCGAACCCAAGGAGCCTAAAAGTACTACTACTCACTTTCTTTCTATTATTTATCCTAAAATATAGAGTGATTGGTTTATTAATCTAAAACAAATGAAATATTTAAACTAAATGCAAAGACAAAAGAAACGAAACTTTGGGAAAAGACGTTGAAGAAAAATCAATTGATAAAGACGATACCTTCGGGAAGAATCCACCTATGACTTCACTTATTATCTACCTTTTCAATTCATATGATTTCTTTTACTTAGCTTGATCGGTGAGACTCCCTAACCTATATTAAACCTTCTCTCAAGTGAATAACGCCTAACCTTAGGTTAATTAGTGGAACTCTCGTTCTCTTATAATAACCCCCAAGGAAGCGAAGAATCGATCAATGGACTCCCATATTAGGTTTCACCTAATCAAAAAATCTCATAACCCTATCTCTAGGCGCCGATCAACTCCGCTTAATTATGCTACATCTACTCTTAGGCGGGTCTATTCCTCCTCCACCTAAGCACATCAGATAAATTTAAGCAACATAATTAAGAAAAAACTAAGTATTTATCATATAAACCGAAAGAATTAAATAACAAAATCCATCATAGGTTTCATCCCCTTTAGGTATCTGAGGGGTTTAGTTCATAATAAAACAAGAAAATATCTCAAGAGAAAAGATAAAACAAAACATAGGAAATCCTTAAAACCCCCTGAAGGAATTGAAGAGGAGATCCTTTGTCTTGAGTAGAATTCGACTCTTTGAGATGGATCAATTGGCTATCTTCGAGACAATCCCTAAACGAGTAAAACTCTGGCAGAAAACTCTACTAAAACCCGATCTGTTTTGGCTTCTACCGAACTCCTCTTCCAAGTTGCCTCCTAAGGTGTTTATATAGACTTTGTGATGCCTTACTTGGCCCTTAAGCATCTTAATTTAAGTCTAATTCCTAATAGGGTGTTTAAATAGGCTTTAGAATGTGTTTCTTTGCCTCCAAGTATCCTTTCTCGAATGAAATTACTCCTTACTGCGGCAGGGGCACAGTCAAGGCACGCCCGTGTAAGTCGTGGTCCAGCCCGTGTCTCCATTCTGTCGATTTAGGCACGGCTATGACACGCCCGTGCAATATCTGGGTAGAGGCCGTGCTTCGAGTCTGCCAATTAGGGCACAGCCGTATACATCGGGTGAAACACCCCAAACCAGGCCCACGAGTCTCGACCAGATCTGATATGTTCCTCGAGTAAAAACAGTTCAAATTCGTTGGTTCCTCTGAAATTCTTTAAGTGATTTCGGGAAAAACTCGGTTTGGGTTGGGCTCAAGTTGGAAACCAATTTATTTTGGAAATATAAGTTTTTATAAAGATGCCATTGTTAAGTTCAAAACGTTTAAATTAAAAGGTAGGTCGAATTATAGGTTTTATCTTTAATTAAAATCATGTGACTTTAAGTGTCAAAACATTTAGGGTTTATTTTCAAATAAAACATTTGATCTTTGATTTGATAAATTTAGTGACGTATTGAAATAATTAAAATGCATGCATAAACAGTTTATCAGTATGGCCTTATTACATCAAAACAAACCCAAATAAATTAAAGTACTTAAATATAATGTCAAAATCATAAAATTCCTTGCTGAGCATGGCCACCATTAAGCTCCCCGCCAAGGCCGGTCCATTACTGATCGTCACCTAAAAAATATTCCCACAACAGGTGAGTCATGAGACTCAATGTGTAACCACAACACTAAGCCTTAACAAATTTAGACATATCAAATCATACATGTACGTATAGTATTTAAATAATATGATGCAAACCCGAACCCAAACCTAGATGCCATCCGCTATACATCACTCGTACCAACCTGCACACCGTGGGGACTACTAAGTCAACCCTCCATCCGCTACACACCATCGAAGGCGATCATTGCAATCGATGAGCTCATCGCCCTTATAAATTCGTGGCATAGCCACCAGATAATATTTTGTGTCTTGAGACACCACATTCAGATAATGTGACCGAAGTCACCACATTCAGATAATGTGACAATAGTCACCACATTCATTTCCCCTTTCATATTCACCCAAATGCCCATGTCATACAAAATCATGCATTATTATGCCATATTCTCTATTCACATTCTTATAGGTTCACATATGTGTTTTAACAGATCTTATCATAATCCCAATAGGAATAGGAAAACGCGTGCGAGTACTTTGTACCATGGTATGGTACCTTAGCCATACTTTTCACATTCTTAATAACACATATATTTATATTTATTAAACATTGCCATAAATCTTATTAAGAAATAATGTGGGGTACACACCTGATACACTTAGCGGTTCACTTAAATCCGAAAACCCGATCTAAAGCCTTTGATCCTTTAGTTCCTATAATCGCCATTAGTAGACATATTAGCAAAACCTATTCGCTAGATTATTAAATCCCAAAGGACTGTTGAAACCAAAACTTACCTTGTTGCCGATTGGATTTAAGATCAAATCCTGAAACTTTGCTATGCTCCTTCCTGTAATCGGCTAATCACTAGATCCATTGACTTGGTTAGTTTTCGGCTTAAAAGCGAAGAAGAAACAGATCTAAATACCATAATAAGGCCTTGGTCGAATGTCAGATTCACGTACCTTTGTGAATCTAAAATCCCGAAAACACCACTTGACTATGGAGATGTCGAATTCCCTATACACATATGTTAGATTCGTCTTTAATACATAAATCCATAACCATGGCCCTTGGCTGAATAGTACCTAACACTTACCTTAGGTAATCGAATCCAAGAGACTCCCTCAATGCTTCCTTCCTCCGGCTACACACAAAAGAACACACTTAATGGCACTATGACATTCGGCCATGCTATAAGAACCAAGACCAAATACTTGGTTCCGGCATACCATAAAAAAAAATGATTGTTTATGGAGAGACACTTACCACCCCACGCTACTTGTGAAGACCAAAAGAGAGTAGGTTCGGCTTTTAAGACTCGCGATAGAAGAAGGAGAAAATAAGCACCTAGAGATTCGGCTATGGCTTCAAATGTTGATGAACTATTCAGCAATGGTGAGGGTGAAGGAGTTTTGGTTTTTAGATGAACACTTAGAGAGTTTCGGTTCAACAAAAGATGAGAAGGAAAGAGCTTGAGGGTTTGGTAATGGTGGAATGTAAATTAAGCTAGCATGTGGAGTATTTTTGACAATAAAATAAAGAGAAGATGAACACTTACTTCACAATTTCGGCTAACCTCTTGCTTTTTGTTTTTCCTCTTATCCCTTATTTTAAAATAATTGATTAAATCATAATTATCACCTCCCTTAGCCGAAATCTAAAAAGAGTTTAAAATTAACTAAAGCTCATCCAAATGAAGTCCCTATGCCATCCACCTCTCTCCCCTTTTTGCTGAGAATAAATAAAAAAATAAAAACCTCCAAGTGCTTCCCACGCTACTCGAACCCTGGCCCCTTCCCCTTGATAATGGCGTCACTTGCTAAGGCCCTAAGTGGCGCCTTGTAGCCACTTTTCCAAGCCGAACTTCATGTCTCATTTCCCTTACATTTTCTCTTAAGGCCATATCAACTTAGCTTCCTCTTCAAACTTAAAACTTAACATTTTCTAAAGTATTTTCCTATTATTCTTAAGTTCACAAACATTCATAAATACACATTCAAACTCACAATGACATGCTATTTCACACATTTTAACAATAACGCACAAGCCATAATTCAGGATATTACGGTTCTACCCCCTTAAAATAATTTCGTCCTCGAAATTAACTGGCTGGAATAAGTGAGGGTATTGCTGTCGCATTACCTCCTCTGGCTCCCACGAAGCTTCCTCTGATCCATGATTATGCCATAACACTTTGACTAGAGGAATTGATTTCCGTCGTAACACTTTCACATCTCGTTCGAGAATCTGAATCGATTCTTCCTCGTAGGATAAATCTGACCTTAGCTCCACCTCTTCAACTAGAACTACATGAGATGGATCCGATCGATAACGATGTAGCATGGAAACATGGAATAAGTCGTGCATCTGCTTCAACTCCAGTGGCAACTCCAACTGATATGCCACTAGTCCAATTCGCTTCAAAACCTTATAAGGTCCTATAAACCTTGGACTTAACTTCCCTTTCCGACCAAATCTCATTACCTTTTTCCAAGGCGAAACTTTAAGAAACACTCGGTCTCCCACATCAAATTCTATTTCTTTCCTTTGGAGATCTGCATACGACTTCTGTCTATCGGATGCTTCCTTTAATCGTGCCCAAATCACACTAACCTTCTCTTCAGATTCTGCCACAATCTTTGGACCCAAAACTCGATGTTCTCCCAAATCCGTCCAACACGTAGGAGTGCGACATTTTCGACCATACAGTGCTTCGTACGGTGCCATCCGAATACTTGCCTGATAGCTATTATTGTAGGCAAACTCCATTAAAGGCAAATATTCCTCCCAACTTCCTCTAAAATCCATCACACAGCCCCTCAACATATCCTCTAAGACTTGGATCACCCGTTCAGACTGGCCGTCCGACTGTGGATGAAAAGCCGTAGTGAAATCCAATCTGGTGCCTAAAGCCTGATGTAGTGCCTTCCAAAACCGAGACGTGAACCTCGGATCCCTATCCGAGATAATTGACATCGGCACTCCATGCAACCTTACAATTTCTGCTATATACAACCTTGCCAACTTCTGTAGGGAGTAGTCAACCCGTACTGGAATGAAGTATGCGGATTTTGTCAACTGATCCACTATTACCCATATCGAGTCCTTCTTAGTAGGCGTAAGGGGAAGCCCACTAACGAAGTCCATGGTAATTCACTCCCACTTCCACTGCGAAATCATTATCGGTTGAAGTAATCTTGACGAAACTTGGTGTTCAGCCTTAACTTGCTGACACGTCAAACACTCGCCAACAAATTCAGTAACTTCCTTCTTCAGACCAGGCCACCAAAATTATTCCCTTAGGTCTCTGTACAACTTAGTGCCTCCAGGATGCATAGCACAAGGGCTACTATGCGATTCCTGAAGAATCCTCTGTCCAAGTTCTTCGTTCTTCGGCATACAGACCTTACCATTGAAACACAGTACTCCTTCATCATTAATACCATAATCCTTTAACTCTCCACTCTGCACGTGCCGTAACTTATCACTTAGACCAACATCGCCAACCGTCCCTCTTTTACTTCATTCAACCACGCCGCTTAACTTGCGTTACGCAAGAGGCTTCCATCATCATACAAACTCGGATGTGCGAACATCGCCTCGATCGACACAACCTTCGACTTAGGGCATCCGCCACTACATTCGCTTGCACGGGTGATACTCTATAGAATAGTCATAATCCTTCAAGAACTCCACCCATCTTCACTGTCTCAGTTCACTCTTTACGAGTCAACCAAATTCTTCAGGCTCTTGTGGTCCGTGTAGATCACTGACTTTTCTCCATACAAGTAGTGCCTCCACACTTTAAGAGAAAAGGCCACTGCTGCCAATTCCAAGTCGTGCGTCGGGTAGTTAACCTCATGAGGCCTTAATTGCCGAGACGCATAAGCAACTACCTTCCCCTCTTGCATTAAAACACATCCTAGTCCCGTGTGAAAAGCATCACAATACACCACGAAATCCTTTCTTGCCTCAGGCTGAATCAGAACTGGAGCTTCAGTCAAAACCCTTTTAAACTTCTCAAAGCTCTCATGTTGCTTATCTGACCAAACGAAAGATACTTCCTTTCTCAGCAACTTTGTCAAAGGTGCGGCTATTAATGAGAACCCTTCCACAAACCTTCTATAGTAGCCTGCCAATCCCAAGAAACTGCGAATCTCAGCTACAGACTTAGAGGGTTTCCAATCTAGCACCGCCTCAATCTTCCTAGGATCCACCCTTATTCCTTCTGCAGACACCACATGTCCTAAAAATGCAACCTCCTTAAGCCAAAATTCACACTTGCTGAATTTGGCATAGAGCTTCTTCTCCCTCAACACTTGCAGCACTATTCGGAGATGCTCATCATGATCCCTTTTAGACTTGGAATATACCAGAATATCGTCTATGAACACAACAATGAACCGGTCCAGATAGGGTTGGAAAACCCGGTTCATCATGTCCATAAACACGACTGGGGCATTTGTCAAATCGAACGGCATTACTACGAATTCAAAATGCCCATACCTTGTCCAGAAAGCCGTCTTATGGATATCTACCTCCTTCACCTTCAACTGATGATATCCTGACCTTAAGTCGATCTTTGAGAAAACTGCGGCCCCCTTAAGCTGATCGAACAAGCCATCTATCCTTGGCAACGGATACTTGTTCTTGATAGTTAGCTTATTCAACTGACGATAATCTATGCACATACGCATAGTTTTGTCCTTCTTCTTTACAAACAGAATCGGTGCTCCCCATAGAGACACACTGGGTCAAATAAACCCACGATCAAGTAACTCCTGGATCTGAGCCTTGAGCTCAACCAACTCCTTTGGTGCCATTCTGTACGGGGTGATTGACACAGGAGCTGTACCCGGCAGCAAGTCAATTCCAAACTCAACCTCCCTGTCTGGGGGTATTCCAGGTAATTCCTCCGAAAAGACATCCGCAAAATCTTTTACAGCTCTTACTCCACTAACTCCCCCTTCTTTTCCCTCTAACGTACTAATAAAGGTCAAAAACGCCTTGCACCCTTTTCGAACCATCTTCTCCACCTTAAGTGTTGAAACTACATTAGACAAGTAGTTTCTTCTTTCTCCTATCATAATGACCACCTCATCCTCTGGGGTCCTTAACTCCATTCGCTTAGCTGCACAGTCCACCACAGCTCGATGTTCTACTAGCCAGTCCATACCAAGTATGAGATCGAATTCTCCGAAGGGAAGTTCCATCAAGTTAGCAGAAAATACTACGCCTTAAATTTCTAAAGTTACACTACGAAAGAGCTTATTCACCACTACAGTTTGACCTAGTGGGCTTACTACAGTCATCTCCCTATCAGAAAGTTCAGAGGCTATGTCTGGAGTTTCAACTACTCTACATGCCACATAAGAATGGGCCGAGCCCACATCAATTAAAGCAACTTAAGGCTTGCCATAAATAAGGAACGTACCGGTTATAACATCCGGTGCGTCTCCATCCTCACTCTGATGAACCGCATAAACCAAACCCGGCTGCCTTGTCTCAGTATTAGCAGCACCTCGGCCTGGTGTTCCACGTCCTCTACCGATACCATTTCCTTTGTTATTCAGACCACGGCCCCGCTGAGGCTACTATCCACCTCTACCAGTCTGATTAACATTCTGAGCTACTGGTCGATTCCCATCTGGTCTCATCCGATCCTTAATCATATTGTCCTTTGACCCACACTTGAAACATCCACCGCCTTCTTCCAAAGATTCACCTAAGTGTTTCTTCCCCACCGCTCACAAGTACGATATTGCCCTCCAAGACCAGTTTTCGACCTCGCATGCCCATCAACCCTAGGCCTTTTCCGAACACTCCCGGTTGATCCAGACGACCCAAAACCTCTCTTATTTCTATTCTGATTAGAGTTCTGCCTTGTAGAGTCCTTAATTCCTTCAGCTACCTTAGCTTTCTCTACTAATGAAGAAAACTCCCGCTCCTGATGTGGAGCGGTTAACAACCTCAGGTATTCCCTTAGTCCGTCCTCAAACTAGACACACCGCTCATGTTCCGTAGCCACTACTCCTCGAGCATACCAATTCAACCTTTAAAATTCAACCAGACTTTACTACTGGACTTGTTCCTTGAACCACCCCAAAAATGCCTTCCTCTCGCTCATCAATATATCCGGTTCCCACATACTTCCTTCTGATACACTGCCTTAACATACTCCTAGGTTAGATCCTCAGCGGTGGCACCATCCCGAACTGTAAGCCACCATTGATACGCTTCATCGCGTAGCAATGCCACCATTCCTTTTAATTTCTCCTCAGGGGTCAGATCGAGTTCATCCATAATTCACTCGGTCGCCTCCAACCAATATTCAGCTGTACTGGGTGTGACGCCAGATACTCCACGAAACACTTCAGCTTCGTTGGCTTGGAGTCGCTCAGGTACAGACTTTTGAGCTCCCATATTCCCTCCAGCACCAGCCACCATTTCAAGAACTCGCAGCACTGCCTACGATAAAGTATCCTCTCCCGTCTAATCTTGCTGCTCAACACCGACAGCTGGTGGTGGTGGTGGTGGTACCTCATTCTTAGATCCTTGACCCGATCTAACGGGTTCTGACACAGTCATTCTACCTCGACCGCGTCCTCGTACATTGCGACCACATTCCTTAGAGCTCATATCTATGGTCGTGCTTTAATTTGGTTTATGAAATCTTATGAATTAGCCTTTATTCCACTGATTACCCGCGAAGAAGTTTTATGGAAGGAAGTTTAATAGGGGTTCTTTCGATCAATCAAAGTTTCAAGTCTTCTATCCTAATTTAAAGAAAACACATCCATTCCATAGTATCTTTCATACACATTCACTCTTTGAACATTTTTTTGTCCCTTTCTATCCTAGGGGTATTTTCGTAATTTGTCCTACAAGGGTATTTTGGTAATAAATTGGGGTCAATTTGAAAATAACAAAAGTCATTTCGAAATTTTCCAAACTCATGGGTATTTTAAAAGAAAAATTTTCCAAATCAAAGGTATGGTCAAGATTTCGGAAAGCAGGTCATTTTGGTAATTTTGGTAAACCAGGGGTAATTTCGTAAATTTTCAAATCAGGGTATTTTGGACTTCGGAAAAAATAGGGTTTTTGGATACTTTTACAAAGTAAAAAAATTTTATTGAAATCGAGGGTGATATGGTAATTTTAAAACCAAGGGTATTTTAGTAATTTTACCACTATGGGTATTTTAGTAATTTTGTAAATCAGAAATATTGCAGAAAAATTTATAAAAAAATAGTCTTTACAAATCAAAAGGGTAATTTAGTGATTTTAAAACTAGGGTGTTTTATGAAAATATGGCTAGTCCCTTTCGGGTTTTAGTTATTGGGTTTAGCCTATGAATAAGTCCTCTTGGTTAGGGTGAACCATAGCTACGCACCAGGTAGGATTCGAATGGAGAGGAGGTGAGTCACGCGGACTGTTTAAATACCAAGCTCCCACCGAAACCAATCCTAGACATGCGCACAATAGTTGCCACACCCTAACTCGGCGACTTAACCACAGGTTTGTTTAATCAGGCATTTAAAATTTTATGGAATTGTTGGGGAAAACTAGTCCATAGTTCAAGTACTTAATATACTATCTACGTTCCATTTCTACCCTTCTACAATTCATGCAATAATTCACACATTGAATAGAGGTACTTACCTGGTGGACTTCGGGTCGGAGACTTAGGTGCCATGCCAGAAAAACCTACTTATTTCACAAAATTTTTCATAAAATTCTTTTAGGCTTAACTTTGAAAACGTTTTGGGCCTTAAACCCCAGGTCGAGAGTTTTAAAACTGGGCTCTGATACCAAGCTGAAACACCCCAAACCCACCCCACGAGTCTCGACCAGATTTGGTATGTTCCTCGAGTAAAAGCAGTTCAAATTTGTTGGTTCGTCTAAAATCTTTAAGTTATTTCGGAAAAACTCGGTTTGGGTTGGGCTCAAGTTGGAAACCAATTTTTTTGTAAATATAAGTTTTTATAAAGATGCCATTGTTAAGTTCAAAACGTTTAAATTAAAAGGTAGGTCGAATTATAGGTTTTATCTTTAGTTAAAATCATGTGACTTTAAGTGTCAAAACATTTAGGGTTTATTTTCAAATAAAACATTTGATCTTTGATTTGATAAATTTAGTAACGTATTGAAATAATTAAAATACATGCATAAACAGTTTATCACTATGGCCTTATTACATCAAAACAAACCCAAATAAATCAAAGTACTTAAATAAAATGTCAAAATCATAAAATTCCTTGCTGAGCATGGCCACCATTAAGCTCCTGCCGACCCGGTCCATTACTGATTGTCACCTGAAAAATGTTCCCACAACAGGGTGAGTCAACAGACTCAATGTGTAACCACAACACTAAGCCTTAACAAATTTAGACATATAAATCATACATGTACGTATAGCATTTAAATAATATGATGCAAACCCGAACCCAAACCTAGATGCCATCCGCTATACATCACCCGTACCAACCTACACACCATGGGGACTACTAAGTCAACCCTCCATCCGCTACACACCATCGAAGGCAACATCGCAATGACGTGCTCATCGCCCCTTATAAATTCGTGGCATAGCCACCAGATAATATTTTGTGTCTTGAGACACCACATTCAGATAATGTGACCGAAGTCACCACATTCAGATAATGTGACAATAGTCACCACATTCACTTCCCCTTTCATATTCACCCAAATGCCCATGTCATACAAAATCATGCATTATTATGCCATATTCTCTATTCACATTCTTATAGGTTCACATATGTGTTTTAACAGATCTTATCATAATCCCAATAGGAATAAGAAAACGTACCTGAGTACTTTGTACCATGGTATGGTACCTTAGCCATACTTTTCACATTCTTAATAACACATATATTTATATTTATTAAACATTGCCATAAATCTTATTAAGAAATAGTGTGGGGTACACACCGATACACTTAGCGGTTCACTTAAATCCGAAAAACCCGATCTAAAGCCTTAGATCCTTTAGTTCCTATAATCAGCCATTAGTAGACATATTAGCAAAACCTATTCAGCTAGATTATTAAATCCCGAAGGACTTTTGAAACCAAAACTTACCTTATTGCAGATTGGATTTAAGATCAAATCCCGAAACTTTGCTATGCTCCTTCCTGTAATCGGCTAATCACTAGATCCATTGACTTGGTTAGTTTTCGACTTAAAAGCGAAGAAGAAACAGATTTAAATACCATAATAAGGCCTTGGTCGAATTTCAGATTCACTTACCTTTGTGAATCTAGAATCCCAAAAACACCACTTGACTATGGAGATGTCGAATTCCCTATACACATATGTTAGATTCGGCTTTAATACATAAATCCATAACCATAGCCCTTGGCCGAATAGTACCTAACACTTACCTTAGGTAATCGAATCCAAGAGACTCCCTCAATGCTTCCTTCCTCCGGCTACACACAAAAGAACACACTTAATGGCACTATGACATTCGACCATGCTATAAGAACCAAGGCCAAATACTTGGTTTCGGTATACCATCAAAAAAAAAAGATTGTTTATGGAGAGACACTTACCACCCCACGCTACTTGTGAAGACCAAAAGAGAGTAGGTTTTGGCTTTTAAGACTCGCGATAGAAGAAGGAGCAAATAAGCACTTAGAGATTCGGCTATGGCTTCAAATGGTGATGAACTATTCAGCAATGGTGAGGGTGAAGGAGTTTCGGTTTTTAGATGAACACTTAGAGAGTTTCGGTTCAATAAAAGATGAGAAGGAAAGAGCTTAAGGGTTTCGACAATGGTGGAATGTAAATTTGGCTAGCACAGGGAGTATTTCGGCTTAACAAAATAAAAGAGAGGATGAACACTTGCTTCACAATTTCGGCTAGCCTCTGCATGTTGTTTTTCCTCTTATCCCCTTATTTTAAAATAATTAATTAAATCATAATTATCACCTCCCTTAGCCGAAATCTAAAAAGAGTTTAAAATTAACTAAAGCTCATCCAAATGAAGTCCCTATGCCGTCCACCTCTCTCCCCTTTTTGCCGAGAATAAATAAAAAAATAAAAACCTCCAAGTGCTTCCCACGCTACTCGAACCCTGGCCCCTTCCCCTTGATAATGGTGTCACTTGCTAAGGCCCTAAGTGGCGCCTTGTAGCCACTTTACCAAGCCCAACTTCATGTCTCATTTCCCTTACATTTTCTCTTAAGGCCATATCAACTTAGCTTCCTCTTAAAACTTAAAACTTAACATTTTCTAAAGTATTTTCCTATTATTCTTAAGTTCGCAAACATTCATAAATACACATTCAAACTCACAATGACATGCTATTTCACACATTTTAACAATAACGCATAAGCCATAATTTGGGATATTACATCGGGGTTAGACTGTGTTGGGCTTTTTGTCGATGAGGCACGGTCGTGTAAATCAGGGTGTAACCGTGAGCAAATCTAAATATTAGGGCACAGCTGTGTGGCATGAAGTCCAGGCCGTGCCGACTTCTTGGGTTGGCCCACTTTGGTCCATTTTAAACCCGTTTTGCATCCTTTTTATCCTTGGGTGCTTTCCTAAGTATAAGACATAAAAAGAAAGGATTAAGAGCACCTTTTTACATAAATTAAGGATAAATTCATCCAAAAGCATACTCAATGTGGGATTAAAATATGTTACTTTTACAGTTTATCAAATACCCCCACACTTAAGCTTTTGCTTGTCCTCAAGCAAAATTCTCAATTTACAATTAAAACGAACTTTCCATAATTCATAATTCCTATCGACAATGTCTCACCATAATTCATAGATAATTTATACATGGATAATTCAACTCAAAGAACCCTAAAGATTCAATTACGATAAGTCATACCTTTATAGCATGAAACCGTAGGTATCTCCCCTTATCTAAGTAATTACCTTTGATTCAAAACCGACAAGGATCGACATCCTCACTAAAGATTCACTCAAATCAATCAAAAGTGTTTAAGGTTCAAGAATAAGCCCTCTAAGTCAAACTTGAAAAGTTAATCCCATAAGCTTGCCTGAAAATCAAATCTCCACCACTGTATATGAGATGATAAACAGATCAAAAGGTTCTTAATCAGGGTTGTAACGGGGCTAGGGTTAAAAGGTGTGGATTAAGGCTGAGTTAGAAGGTTAGAATCGAGATTGAATTAACCAATTACCTAACTAGAAACAATGAACTAATATAAGTACTTACATCAATTAAAAGCTAAATAGGAATACTATAATACTTCAATACGAGCTCTTCTTCAACAATTGGAATTTAGATACATAAGCTCTAAACTTTGATTGATTTTTTTTAAGAACAAACTAAAACATTACATCATAAATGATAAATGTAACTACTGAAACTAATATAATTCAAGAATTTAATTAAATCAAACCTCGATTAAAGGGTAGTCAAAAGAATGGTGATAACAAATATAAAGGGATTTTGGGTTGATATTAGTGGGTGAGTCAATAAAAGGTTATTAGGTTTCAACGGGTTCACTAGGGGTTAATTTGTGAAGGTAGGCTTTTAGTGGAGTGAATGGGTTAAACCTAGGTGCCTTTATCATCTCAGTATATCAAATCATTATTGTGGTCTTGACATGCATAAACGAGGCAAGTTCTAGAATAATAGTTCAAAGTTGACACACTCATAATCAATAAAAGTGAGCATGAAAAATAATATATGCTCTATAAGGCTCAATATCTCACAGAAATTATGGGTTTTTTTGACATCAATCCCTATAGATTTTAAATTTCAAAGTAATACTCAGATTTAGTTCAATAACCTATCAATTTTTATTTTTGAAAAATAGACTTATCATGCTTGATTCTCGAGTATTCTTCAAATTTAATCATCAATGCATAATTAACTATGATTTGTTCTAAAACATATCAATAAAAATCATAAATCATAGAAATTTCATCCTAATTAATAGTATGAGAAACTTTACTTTAGAACAAGGCATAATTCAGGGATTTTCAAATAATACTATAGTTAACCCCCCCACACTTAAGATGTACATTGCCCTCGATGTACAAAGATAGATAATAGCAAAATAATCATAAAATCATAAGATGGGGAGAGAAGTGAACTTCTTGAATTTTGGATGAGGTCAATGAAAAGAAACCGAATAGGTTTGGAGGTGAGCATGGGGAAGCGTCTCGAGCCATTTGAAATTGAATCCTCGAAGTAGTCATCCTAATTTTATTGAATCCAAAGCTAAATCTAAATATCGTAAAGAATAAGGGAAAGAGAAAAAATAAAGAAAGAAGGAAAAAAATAATAATGAAATAAAATTAAAATAAAGATAAAAATAAATAATGGAAAATGAAAGACAACTAGAAAAGGGGGAATGAGGTTTAAATAGAGATGTAGCCCGTGTGTAGGGATTTTATTTTGGGCGTGTCCAGGGTGTTCGGGCACGGCCGTGGATGTAGTGGCACGCCTGTGTCTTTTTTCACACGATCATTCAATACGGGCGTGCTCCTCTCGTGTTCGATAAGTTAAAATGTTGGCATGGTTGGGAGGCATGGCCGTGTTTAGCCCGTGCTTGGCAAGTCAGTAACCTCGCACGGGGCGTCGGCACGAGCGTGGACTATTATCGCCACCCGTGTTGGGAAAAGAAATTTTTCTATGTCGTGCACGGCTACTGGCACGCCCATGGTTCATCCCTCACTTCCACACGGCCACGGGCACGCCCGTGTGTAGGGCCGCATAGCCTAGAAATCCGCCCTTTGGTTAGTTTATGGTTAGGTGCTAAAAGGAAAAATAAAAATAAAATAATAAAAAATTTAAAAATGGGGTTAGTGCTCGGGTTGCCTCCCGAGAAGCGCTCGTTTATAGTCTTAAGCTAGACTTTACCTATCATTCGTATGGTCATGGTGGTTTGAGGAGGTGAAAATCCTTTCTCATACGATCGCTTTGGTTATGGATATATAGTTTAAGTCGAGTAATGTTTACCTCAAAAGTGTTGAATTTGGGATTGCTTACCTCGACTGTGCCATATAGGAAGACATTAAGTACTTCAAAAGTGATTTCTTCATTTGCCTTGAGTTCTGAATTGGTGATTCGAGGTCTTCCTTATTCAACAATACCTGATCCTCTATTTTGATGTGATTTGTTGTTCCTATTAGCCCGTCTGGGGGTTCCTTCGGTTTCACTTCATGCGGTTTCGATTCTTATTTAAATTGTATTTCTTGCTCTTCTGATTTGTCAACCTTAAGGCTTTGTTCCTCGTATAATTCTCTTTTGTTGGTGCACGGTTTAAGATCTAGCTCAACTGGGTGATTTCGTGATGATTCTTGTAAAGAAGGTTGAACCAAATGGTTATCAATAAAATTAACGTTCGTACATTTATTACTCGATTCCTAGCTGAGTCAAGAACTTGAAGAGTGATTGTTTCGTCATCTACACGAAGTGTAAGTTCACCGATTTCTTCCTCTGCATGGTCTTTCTTTATTGCATCGGGATATGGCACACGAGGTTGGTACTCTGTAATTACCGGTTTTGGTAAATCACGGTACACCTTAACCTTACCTTTGTTTACCACAAGTTCTTCCCTTGGGTTTGGTTCGTCTAACCCTTCACTATCATAAATGGCTTGATTTTGCTCTCTCGGGTTAGTTTTGGTATTGCTTGGCAAGCTTCCTTGTGGTAGTTCTGATATCAGCTTAGCAAGTTGTCCAACTGACTTAGTAAGTTCCCCAACTTGGTTCTCGATCCATTTGGTCGATGCTTGTTGATTCTTAAGGGTGGTCTGAGTGTCTTGGAGACAGGTGTCTGTGGCTGCCATGAATTTTGTCAGCATCTCCTCAAGGTGTGACTCTTCTTCCTACTGGTGAGGTGATTGTTGAAAGTTTGGAGGAGGTTTCGGTCCTTGGCTATTTTGATCATCCCACGAGAAATTGGGGTGGTAACTCCAACCTGCGTTATAAGTATCATTATAAAAATTATTTTCTGGTCTAGAATAGTTACCCGTATAGTGAGCTTGCTCATTTTCCATGCCATATCCGTAGGGTGGGTACTCAGGATTCGCCACGCCTCCTAGATCCGAATCATATTGCATTACTAGATGTACCTACGAGAATCTATTCAAACCATTAAACTTTTTATTCATCATCTCGAACTAATTAGATAACCTGGTGACCACATCGAGGTTGAAAGCACTAGTTGCTTCAGAGGAATTGTCCCCATGCCTTGCCAACGATAATTATTTAGTGCCATCTCCTTTATAAACTAGAATTATCTCGTCAAATTAAATAAAAGAAAAGTTAGCAAAGAAAAATAATAATAATGAATAATAAAAATAATGGCTTAAAATAATAGAAATAGAGCTTTCATAATATTTTAGAAGTCCCCGTCAACGGTGCTAAAAACTTGATCACTGCAAAACAATCTAGTTTTAATATTTATAAAAGAATGATCGAACACAGATCGATCGACAACGATAGAGGCAAGCGCACCTATCGAGCAAAGAGTATAGCTCGAGCAAGAATATCTTATTGAACCCAAGGAGCCTAAAAGTACTATTACTCACTTTCTTTCTATTATTTAGCCTAAAATATGGAGTGATTGGTTTATTAATATAAAACAAATGAAATATTTAAACTAAATGCAAAGACAAAAGAAATGAAACTTTGGGAAAAGACGTTGAAGAAAACTCAATTGATAAAGACGATACCTTCGGGAACAATCCACCTATGATTTCACTTATTATCTACCTTTTCAATTCATATGATTTCTTTTACTTAGCTTGATCCGTGAGACTCCCTAACCTATATTAAACCTTCTCTCAAAGTGAATAACATCTAACCTTAGGTTAATTAGTGGAACCTCGTTCTCTTATAATAACCCCTAAGGAAGCGATAAATCGATCAATGGACTCCCATATTAGGTTTCACCCTAGTCCCAGTAAAATCTCATCCCTTGGTATGTAACCCTATCTCTAGGCGCTAGATCAACCTCGCTAATTATGCTAGATATACTCTTAGGCGAGGACTATTCCTCCTCCACCTAAGCACATCGATAAATTTAAGCAACATAATTAAGAAAAAACTAAGTATTTATCATATAAACCAAAGAATTAAATAACAAAATCCATCATAGGTTTCATCCCTTCAAGTATCTCTCGTTCTCTTATAATAAGGGATCAATTTATTTCATAATAAAACATGCTAGATAAATATCTCAAGAGAAAGATAAAACAAAACATAGGAAATCCATAGGTTTCAAAACCCCTAAAGGAATTGAAGAGGAGATCCTCCATCTTGAGTAGAATTCCAACTCTTCGAGATGGATCAATTGGCTATCTTCGAGACAATCCCTAAACGAGTAAAGCTCTAGCAGAAAACTCTATTAAAACCCGATCTGTTTCGGCTTCTGCCGAACTCTTCTTCCAAGTTGCCTCCTAAGGTGTTTATATAGACTTTGTGATCCCTTACTTGGCCCCTAAGTATCCTAATTTAAGTCTAATTCCTAATGGGGTGTTTGAATAGGCTTTAGAATGTGTTTCTTTGCCTCCAAGTATCCTTTCCCAAATGAAATTGCTCTTTTCTGATGCAAGGGCACGGTCAAGGCACGCCCGTGTAAGTCGTGGTCCAGCCCGTGTCTCTATTCTGTCAATTTAGGCACGGCTATGACACGCCCGTGCAATATCTGGGTAGAGTTCGTGCTTCGGGTCTGCCAATTTTGGCACGACCGTGTACATCGGGGTCAGGACGTGTTGGGCTTTTTGTCAACGAGGCACGGTCGTGTAAATCAGGGTGTAACCGTGTGTAAAATCTAAATATTGGGGCACAGCCGTGTGGCATGAAGTCCAGGCCGTGCCGACTTCTTGGGTTGGCCCACTTTGGTTCGTTTTAAACCTATTTTGCGTCCTTTTTATCCTTGGGTGCTTTCCTGAGTATAGACATGAAAAGAAAGGATTAAGAGCACCTTTTTACATAAATTAAGGATAAATTCATCCAAAAGCATACTAAATGTGGGATTAAAATATGTTACTCTTACGGTTTATCAGTTTTATTCTAATCCGGCAAAATTTCGTAACCCTATCTCTAGGCGTTCGATCAACTCCACTTAATTGTGCTAGATCTACTATTAAGCAGGGTCTATTCCTCCTCCACCTAAGCACATCAGATTTGGATTAAGCAACATAATTAAGAACAAACTAAGTATTTATCATATGATTCAGAAAATAATAACAAACTTCATCTAGGTTTCATCCCCTTTAGGTATCTGAAGAGTTTAGTTCATAATGAATAAAAAGTTCTTAAGAGAAAAGATAGAACAAAACATAAGAAATCCCTAAAACCCCATGGAGGAATTGAAAGAGAGATTCGCCGTCTTGACTAGAATTTCGGCTTCTTGAGATGGATCTTTGGCTATCTTCGAGTGATTCCCACAAATGTGATCCTTCTGGCTCGACTCCTTGGCCTAGCCCATTGGCCCGACAAAAGCGCTGGTAGAAGGCTTCTGCCGAACCGCCACTTAAGTTGCACCCTTGGGTGTTTATATAGACTTTGAGATGCCTTACTTGGCCCCTAAGTATCCTAATTCAAGTATAATTCCTACTCGGGTGTTTGAATAGGCTTTGGAAATTGTTTCTTTGCCTCAAAGTTGTAACATCACGAAATTGGGCCTAGTAGGATTGGGCCCATTGTGCCTTGGCCGTAAGAATGTTTAAAATCCTGAGAATAATAGAATGGCATTATTGTAAATTGGACTATTAGTTAAGTGAATTTGGAAGGTTACGAGGTTTCTATGAAGTCTCGGGTTTAACTGGGCCTTAGGAAAAATTTGGTATTTTAGCACTTTAAGGAGATGGAGTAAGTGACCTTAAAGCATATGGAAATAATTACTTAAATAGCTAGCATAAAAGAGATATTAGTAGAGAGGATATGATGCCACTTGTAGCACCTCGAGGGAAGGAGTTCAAATCACTTTGTGTGCAATTTGACTTTTATTTTTGCTTCCCTTCCTTATGTGTCGGTCAAGGAATAAATATGGCAAGGGTGGACTTCATTATTTTGGTAAGGTGGCTAAAAGAATAAGGCAAGGTTGAAGTTGGGGAAAGGAATCATGAGAAATAGGTAAGTAAGGGGGACAAGGGGCTTATTTTGAGGATGGTGTTTTGGAAAGTTTGGGTAACCAAACTCTTATCCTAGATGGGATGAATGTGGACGGCTTGGGGCTAGGATGATAGCTAATTTGGTGCTTGATGTTTTGGTAAAAACAAAAGTGATAGTTTTGGACAAAATATCAATACATCAATTGTTTCTTTTTCTCTCAAAACTCCCTCTCCTAGCCGATTATGATCATTGGTAATTGGTAAATTTTTGTTATTTTGGCCTATTCTTCATTGACAAATTGGTATCATTTTCTTTTCTTCCCAAACTTCTTTGTCCTCTTTTTGCCGAATCCATGCAACCTTGAAGAGACTTATTCCATTTCTTTTCTTTGCCGAATGCATACAACTTGGAGACCATTTCTTTGTTCATTCATCATCCTTGAAAGCCGAAACTAATCCATCATCTTTCTTCTTCTTTTCCTTTAGCAAAAAAACCTTCAAGCATCACTTTCACTCCAATATTTTCACCATAGCCGAATCTTCCATCTTTCATTGATCTTCTTTCCATTCGAGTTGTCATTCATCTCCTGAACAATCGGTAAGAACCCTTTCAATTCTTTTTATTTTCTTCTCTCTTTTGCCGAATCTATATTATGGCTTGGGGGTCTTTTTGACCGGAATCATCATCTATTCTCTTTTAAAAAAATCCCTTTCTTTTCATAGTGCTTGAAGTGGGAGACCGTGTATTGTTCTAACCGAAGTCAAACGGTGGTAATTGGATCCAATATCGTTAAGGTAAGGGGGTTCATTTTTGGATTTTTCGTTATATCTCTATTTGGCTATGTTGCAAATCGGATTGAAGTTTCGACTAATCGACTATATGTTTTAGGGACAAATCACTCGATATATTTCTACCTTCGGATATAGTGGTAAGTGATTCAAGTGTAAGTGATATGAAATCTTTTGGAAATTCGAGGCTAACTTTTTGTTGGTATTGTTCTAGGTCAACGACGAGTGGTTTGCTAGGAAATCTAAATCAAGGTGTGTAATTCCATACTTTTCGAAAACATGTTTGAAATGGTGTGTAATCTCACATCTCTCTAAAATTTTGTATGATATGTTCTGTGATTTGGTCGAAATACCAAAGAAAACCGAAAATCGGCACCCGGGATCACTTAGGGGTGCGTAGGTTTATAGTGGTAACCATGTTTTTGTAATAAAATAGTTTTGGACAGTGGCAGTGACATGATTTCGAAAAATTATGAAAAATAGGAGAAAGGGAATTAATAAATGAATAAGATATAAAGTCAAATCTGACTGTGTCTATTTTGATAAGGAAGAAACGGAGAAAGAAAATGAATTTTATATTATGAGATATGTTAATTTTAGTGAGACTGGTTCTGAATGATTTTGTGGTTTCCTGATCTGTCTTGGAAAAATCGTATAAAATTTTTATGGGTTATAAATTATATGTATGGATTCCTTAGTGAGTCTAATTTCAATAGAATTAAGTGGCAACAACATATGAAAACTGCACAGTGAGATATTTGAATTTTGGGTAAGAAAGGTCAGAATCGTTGGACAGTGAAATAAGGGAAATTTTAAGGAATAAATTGTACTAATTGGTTAAGCCAAAAATTATGGAAAAATTGTAGTAAGGAGATATATGAGTCTAGTTTCAAGGAAAATTTACGGATTTAGATTTCGAGATTCCTCACCTGAGTTATTTTCAATTTAGTCAATATGATGCAGATGGACAGTTTTAGACTTTTATGCCCCAAATTAATAGTTAAGTCTAGATTGCGAAATTACCGAATTACCCTTAGTGGGTAAGATTACCGAATTACCCTTAGCGGGTACTATTCCCAAATTACGAAAATGCCCTTATGGGCCGAATTATGGAAATGCCCCTATTGGGCCTATTTGTAAAGTGTTAATGGGCCGAAATACGAAATTGCTTAATGGGCTAAATTGACATATTGCCTTATGGGCCGAATGGACATATTGATTAATGGGCCAATCTGATATATTTTGTTATGTGGGCCAAATTGATATATGATTATATGGGCCGATCTGAAAGTATGCGAAATGGCCAAGATGATATTTGCTTAATGGGCCAACTTTGATAAATTGTTATAATGGGCCATAAAATTTGTAAAGAATATCTGAATGCATCATTGTGAATTGTTATACATTATATTCATGATTTGCATGGGCTGGGATAATGATGAAGAGAAGTTTTGGTAGCTTTGCTACAAAATTCTGATGGCTTGTCCACAAATTGATATATGGCTTAATGCCCAGTTTGGTGTGTTGGCGGGGTGGGTGACTAAAGCTCCCCACAGGTGTGTTGGTTGGTACGGGTGGTGTGTAGCGGATGGAAAACTAGGTTTGGTTTGGGAATTTCATATCACATGCATATTATATACATATTATTATGTTATAATTGTAAATGGGCTTTGGCTCAATAAATGCTTAATTGGATTTTTGGCCCAGTGAACAATGGTAAGTGGGTTACACACTGAGTTCTTGTAACTCACCCCCTTTCTTTCTTAACCCTTGTAGGTAATGCTCAGTGACGAGGACTTGGGGCCATGGATGACTCGGTGTAGGCCATACTTCAGAAATAGTTTTATTTGGACTTTATTTTCTTAATTCGTTTACTTTATTACTTTACTATTTTGGGTTACGTGTTGTAATAAGGCCTCTAGATTATTTTATTTTTGCTTTATGTTTGACGTGTTTATATTTTACTCAAATTATTTTAAATGGGTTTTTCTAAAATCATAATAAGGATTTTCCAAAATCTATTAACAAATGAATTTCAAAATAAACTTTTACAAATATTTTTAATACGGAAATTTCTCTCGAACTATCAACGATATTTCCAAAAGTTACGCTTTTATAAAATTATTACTTCAAATTTTAATCGATCAATCTTGATGTTAGTAGTATTTTTCAAATGTTTCAAATCAAACTTGATTTTCTTGTTTTAACAAATCAACATCTATTTTTGTATGAATAAAAAGAATTTAATATGTTTTTCTTCATGTGACATACCAAAACTGCTCATAACGCATGGGCTGGGTTTGGGGTGTTACATTTTATCGTATCAGAGCCCAGTTGCAAAACTCGGCCGTGGTTTGGGTTCAAAAGTGTTTTCTAAAGCTGTTTAGAATTTTGATTTATAAATATATGTTCTAAAGGAAGTATGGCACCACGAGTATCCGACAGCAAGTCAAGTAAGTATTTGTTTTCATTCTATAATTTTTGTGATACGAAAATTCTACAAAGGAGAATACTCTAGAACTGTTTGCTTTAGGAGTTAAAACTATAGAGACTGAGACTCTAGGATGCGGATTTGACTCTTGAAAATAACTTTTCTACCCATACTCCATAAAACATCGTTTAATAAACATCGAATAGCATAATGATTCATAAAACTCTTAATCAGATTACATTGACTTAGTGAACATGAGCGCTAGAAGACATGGACGCGGTAGACGTGGATGTGGTAGAGGCCGAGGTGCTAGGGCTAGATCTTCGGCACCAAGGCATGTGCCCGAAAGGGAAGCACAGACATCGTTAGTGGCTGAGACGAGATCTCATGATCGAGTTGGGGTTGATAAGCTGACTCAGATAGTTAAGAAGGTATTGAAGGAGGTTAAGGAAATCAGTGAAGCACTTCGAGTTGGGTCTGTGGACTGTAAGAAGAAAAGAGATCGTGGTTCTTTTGGATCGCAGTCTCATTCCGTAAAGCGTGTTAAGGCATGTCCAAAATTTTCGGCTTGTGATCATTGTAGAAGGCGTCATCTGAGGGAATGCTGGAGGAGGTCAAGAGCATGCTTGAGATTCGGGTCTAAGGAGCATAAGGTTCGAGATTATTACATCACCATCAAGTCAAGTATGTTTGGTTGGACGTGAAGATTGAATGTAGAAAATTCTAAGTATAAATGGTAGACAACTGTTTACTTTTATGGTTAGATGTTTGGTTGTGTGAAAGAGGATTCAAGATTTTGTTAAAAGTACATTGTGGTTTTTAAGATCAGAGTGCGCAGCAAAAGCTTAGTGATGTGATTTGAGCGATGCATTTAGTAGATGGTTAGAAATTTTGAGGACGAAATTTCTTTAAAGATGGTAGAATTGTAACATCTCGAAATTGGGCCTAGTAGGATTGGACCCATTGGTCCTTGGGCATAGGATTGTTTAAAATTCTGAGAACAAGAGAATGGCATTATTGCAAATTGGACTATTAGTTAAGTGAATTTGAAAGGTTACGAGGTTTTTATGAAGTCTCGGGTTTAATTGGGCCTTAGGAAAAATTTGGTATTTTAGCACTTTAAGGAGATGGAGTAAGTGACCTTAAAACATATGGAAATAATTGATTAAATGACTAGCATAAAAGAGCTATTAGTAGAGAGGATATGGCGCCACTTGTAGCACCTTGAAGGAAGGAGTTCGAATCACTTTGTGTGCAATTTGACTTTTATTTTTGCTTCCCTTCCTTATGTGTCGGTCATGGTAAGGTGGCTAAAAGAATAAGGCAAGGTTGAAGTTGGGGAAAGGAATCATGAGAAATAGGTAAGTAAGGGGGACAAGGGGCTTATTTTGAGGATGGTGTTTTGGAAAGTTTGGGCAGCCAAACTCTTATCCTAGGGGGGATGAATGTGGACAGCTTGGGGCTAGGATGATAGCCAATTTGGTGCTTGATGTTTTGGTAAAAACAAAAGTGATAGTTTTGGACAAAATATCAATACATCAATTGTTTCTTTTTCTCTTAAAACTCCCTCTCCTACCCGATTATGATCATTGGTAATTGTTAAATTTTGGTTATTTTGGTCTATTCTTCATTGACAATTTGGTATCATTTTCTTTTCTTCCCAAAATTCTTTGTCCTCTTTTTGCCGAATCCATGCAACCTTGAAGAGGCTTATTCCATTTCTTTTCTTTGCCGAATGCATACAACTTGGAGACCATTTCTTTGTTCATTTATCATCCTTGAAAACCGAAACTAATCCATCATCTTTCTTCTTTTTTTATTTTAGAAAAAATCCTTCAAGCATCACTTTCACTCTAATATTTTCACCATAGCTGAATCTTCCATCTTTCATTGATTTTCTTTCCATTCGAATTGTCATTCATCTCTTGAACAATCGGTAAGAACCCTTTCAATTCTTTTTATTTTCTTCTCTCTTTTGCCGAATCTATATTATGGCTTGGGAGGGTCTTTTTGACCGAAATCATCATCTATTCTCTTTTAAACAAATCCCTTTCTTTTTCATACTTTTTAAGTGGGAGACCGTGTATTGTTCTAGCCGAAGTCAAACGGTGGTAATTGGATCCAATATCGATAAGGTAAGGGGGTTAGTTTTTGGATTTTTCGTTATATCTCTATTTGGCAATGTTGCAAATCGGATTGAAGTTTCGACTAATCGACTATATGTTTTAGGGACAATTCACTCGATATATTCCTACCTTTGGATATAGTGGTAAGTGATTCAAGTGTAAGTGATATGAAATCTTTTGGAAATCCGAGGCTAACTTTTTGTTGGTATTGTTCTAGGTCAACGACGAGTGGTTTGTTAGGAAAACTAAATCAAGGTGTGCAATTCCGTACTTTCTGAAAACATGTTTGAAATGGTGTGTAATCTCACATATCTCTAAAAGTTTGTATGATATGTTCTGTAAATTGGTCGAAATACCAAAGAAAACCAAAAATCGACATCCGGGATCATTCGGGGGCGCGTAGGTTCATAGTGGTAACCATGTTTTTGTAATAAAATAGTTTGGGTCAGTGGCAGTGACATGATTTCAAAAAATCATAAAAAATAGGAGAAAGGGAATTAATAAGTGCATAAGATATCAAATCAAAGCTTACTGTGTATATTTTGATAAGGAAGAAACGAAGAAGGAAAAGGAATTTTATATTCTAAGATATGTTAATTTTAGTGAGACTGGTTTTGAATGATTTTGTAGTTCTCTAATCTGTCTTGGAAAAATCATACAAAATTGTACAAAGTTAATTATCAGTTATAAATTATATGTATGGATTTCTTATTGAGTCTAATTTCAACAGAAACAAGTGGGAACAACATATGAAAACGGTACAGTGAGATATTTGAATTTTGGGTAAGAGAGGTCAGAATCATTGGACAGTGAAACAAGGGAAATTTTAAGGAATAAACTCTACTAATTGGTTAAGCCAAAAATTCTAGAAAAATTGTAATAAGGAGATATATGAGTCTAGTTTCAAGGAAAATTTACGGATTTAGATTTCAAGATTCCTCACTCGAGTTATGGTCAATTTAGTTAGTATGACGCAGATGGATAGTTTCAAACTTTTATGCCCCAAATTAATAGTTAAGTCTGGATTGCAAAATTACTGAATTACCCTTAGTGGGTAAGATTACCGAATTACCCTTAGCGGGTACGATTGCCAAATTATGAAAATGCCCTTATGGGCCGAATTATGGAAATGCCCCTATTGGGCCGATTTGTAAAGTGTTAATGGGCCGAAATATGAAATTACTTAATGGGCTGAATTGACATATTGCTTTATGGGCCGAATGGACATTTTGATTAATGGGCCAATCTGATATATTTTGTTATGTGGGCCAAATTGATATATGATTATATGGGCCAATTTGAAAATATATGAAATGGGCTAAGATGGTATTTGCTTAATGGGCCAACTTTGCTAAATTGTTATAATGGGCCATAAAATTTGTAAAGAATATCTGAATACATCATTGTGAATTGTTATGCATTATATTCATGATTTGCGTGGGTTGGGATAATGATGAAGAGAAGTTTTGGTAGCTTTGCTACAAAATTCTAGTGGCTTGTCCACAAATTAATATATGGCTTAATGCCCAGTTTGGTGTGTTGGCGGGGTTGGTGACTAAAGCTCCCCACAGGTGTGTTGGTTGGCATGGGTGGTGTGTAGCGGATGGAAAACTAGGTTTGGTTTGGGAATTGCATATCACATGCATATTATATACATGTTATTATGTTATAATTGTAAATGGGCTTTGGCCCAATAAATGATTAATTGGATTTTTGGCCCAGTGAACAATGGTAAGTGGGTTACACACTGAGTTCTTGTAACTCACCCCCTTTTTCTTTCTTAACCCTTGTAGGTAATGCTCAGTGACGAGGACTTGGGGCCATGGATGACTCAGTGTAGGCCATACTTCAAAAAATTGTTTTATTTGGACTTTAGTTTCTTACTTTGTTTACTTTATTACTTTACTATTTTGGGTTATGTGTTGTAATAAGTCCTCTGGATTATTTTATTTTTTCTTTATGTTTGACGTGTTTATATTTTACTCAAATTACTTTAAATGGGTTTTTCTAAAATCATAATAAAGATTTTCCAAAATCGATTAACAGATGAATTTCAAAATGAACTTTTACGAATATTTTTAATACGGAAATTTCTCTCGAACTATCAACGATATTTCCAAAAGTCACAGTTTTTATAAAATTATTACTTCAAATTTTAATCGATCAATCTTCGAGGTTAGTAGTATTTTATCAAATGTTTCAAATCAAACTTGATTTTCTTATTTTTAACAAATCAACATCTATTTTTGTACGAATAAAAAGAATTTAATATGTTTTTCTTCATGTGACATACAAAACCGCTCATAACTCATGGGCTGGGTTTGGGGTGTTACAAGAGTATCCTATTTCGAGTAGAATTGCTCTTTTCTACGGCAGGGACATGGCCATGGTACACGCCAGTGTAAATCGTCTTCATGCCGTGTCTCGATTTTGTCGATTGGGGCACGGCCGTGTAAATCGTGGCATGACCGTGTCTTAATTAATTGTCGAGGCATGGCTGTGTGGCTTAAAGTCCAGGCCGTGTCGATTTCTTCTTTGGCTCAAATTGGCCCATTTTAAGCCTGTTTCTTGTTTATTTCGTCCTCGGGTGCTTTCCTGAGTAAAAACATGAAAAGAAAGGATTAAGAGCACCTTTTACATAAATCAAGGGATAAATCATCCAAAAGCATACTAAATGTGGGCCTAAAATATGTTACTTTTACGATTTATCAATTAGCTTTTAGTTTAATCAATCAATCACATCATATTTAGGCTAAATAATAGAAAGAAAGTGAGTAATAGTACTTTTAATTCCCTTGGGTTCGACAATCCGGTCTTGCCTAAACTATACTACTGTTTGATAGGTGCACTTGCCTCAAGTCGTTGTCAAGGTTAGTTTCTAGGTTCGATCGTTCTCTATTATAAATTTTAAAACTCGACAATTCAGACGATCAAGTTTTTGGCGCCATTGCCAAGGAATTAAAATATTAAGAAAACTCTATTTTTATTACTTTAGCCATTAATTTTTTTTATTTTTCACAATTTATTTATTTTTATTGTTTTTGCTAATTTTATTTCTTTCTTTGCCTAGCAGGTAACTCTAGTTTATGACTAGAAGGAACCTGACAGGACCTCTAATATACAATAGTGATATTGAAGCTACCGCTCGTAAGAATCGCAGAGAAAATAGGCGAGCCTGAAATTACCAAGCAGGCGAATCCAATCCTACTGAAAGGATGGATGAAAATAATCCACCACGAGTTGTGGCAGATGCTCGCGTACTATGTATGATTATGCTAAACCTAATTTAACAAGAGCAGAATCTAGTATTGTTAGGCCTACTATAGCTGCTAATAATTTTGAATTAAAGCCTAATACTGTACAAATGATTCAATAATTTGTTCAATTTGATGATTTGCAGGACGAAGACCCAAATGATCATATAGCTAATTTTTTAGAGTTCTGTGATACCTTCAAAATAAATAGCGTTTCTAACGATGCCATTTGGCTTCGGTTATTTCCCTTTTCATTAAGTAATAAAGCTAAACAATGGTTAAACTCGTTACCACGAGGGTCAATAACCACATAGGATCAAATGACCGATAATTTTTATTAAAATATTTCCCACCAGCCAAAACGGCCAAATTATGGAATGATATCTCTTCTTTTGTGCAGATGGATTTAGAGACATTATACAACGCATGGGAAAGATACAAGGATCTCTTGAGGAGATGTCCACACCACGGATTACCTTTGTGGCTACAAGTCCAAACTTTTTACAATGGTGTAAACCCTCAACGAGACAACTAATAGATTCAGCCGTCGGTGGAACTCTAAATAACAAAACTCCTGAAGCAGCCTACGAATTCATTGAAGAGATGTCTCTGAACAACTATCAGTGGCAATTTACAAGGACAAAACCAACAAAATCAGCCAGAGTTTTCAACCTCGACGCAGTAACCATGCTATCAACATAGGTAGAGATGATGAATAAAAGCTTGATAGTTTGTATTCTTCGCAGGTACATCTAGTAATGCAGTGCGACGCAAGTGGAATTGTGGCGAATCTTGAGTACCCACCCTACCAACCGGGCATAAAAAGTGAACAGATGAACTATATAGGTAAGAATTTCAGATTTAACAATAATCCTTATAGTAATACCTATAATCCAGGTTGGAGGAACCACTCAAATTTTTCATGGGGAGGTCAAGGAAATCAAGGAAATCAGAGACAACAACCTCCTCCAAATTTCCAAAATCAGCTTTATCCACAAGAAAAGAAGCCCAACCTTGAAGAGATGTTGACAAAATTCATGGCAGCCACAAAAAACTGTCTCCAAGACACTGAGGCAACACTTAAAAACCAACAAACATCGATGGAAGGGATCAAGAACCAAGTTGGGAACTTATTAAGTTAGTTGGGGAAGTTACAAAGTCAGTTGGACAACTTGTGAAGTTAATGTCCGAATGACCGTAAGGGCGTCTACCAAGCAACACCGAGATCAACCCAAAGGAGCAAATCCAAGCCATAACAGGTTAGGAAAATGTAGGGTTAGATGAACCCAATTCAATACAAGAAAGTGAAGTAGAATAAGGTAAAATTGAGGTAAAACAAGAAAAGCTGAAACTGGTAATCAAAGAGTACCAACCTCGCATACCTTATCCCGAAGCATTGAAGAGAGACAATATAGAGGAACAGTTTGGTAAGTTTCACAAACTTTTAAAAAAATTACATATTAACTTACCACTTCTTGAAGCTCTGTCACAAATGCTAGATTCAAGCAAATTTTTAAAACAACTTTTGACAAACAAGCGTAAGTTAGACGAGGAACCACATGTGGAACTGAACGCATATACTCAGCCATGTTGCAAAATAAACTACCACGAAAGCTAAAAGATCCAGGGAGTTTTACAATTCCATGTTTAATTGGTAGACTAACCATAGATAATGCATTAGCTAATTTAGGGGCAAGCATAATTGTCATGCCTTATAAAATGTTTAAACAGCTAGGTCTAGGGAAACCCAAACAAACTAGATGAGTATACAATTAGCTGATAAAACTATTAGAATTCCTAGAGGTATTATCGAAGATGTTTTTGTAAAAATTGATAAATTCATTTTCCCAATAGATTTTGTTATCTTAGACATGGATAAGGACAATTCAATCCCTTTAATTTTAGGAAGACCCTTTTTAGCAATTGCCAAAACTAAAATTGATGTTGGTGCAGGAGAACTTATACTCAGTATAGGTGATGAATCAATCAGATTACAAGCTCTTGACTTGGCTAGGACATCGAATGATGAAGGTAAGAAAGTAAATTTAGTTGATAACAATTCTATTCAAATTTCACCACAGGAAAAAGCACAAAGCTACAAACCTGAGCCGAATCATAAACCTCGTCCTAACAAAGAAGAAATATATGAGGAATGAAGCCTTGAGTTCGACAAACTAAGGGAGTGGAAGAACTACTTTAAAGAAGAACCAGAACCACACAAAGTAAAATCGAAGAAGCCCCCAGAAGAACTCGTAGGGACATCGAATCACTTCAAAATAGGAGATCAATAAAGCAGATCCTCACATCACCACACCAAACCCGAATTCAAATGCAGACATCCCTCTCGATGTATGAAATATCTTCCCATATGGAACAGTCGAGGTAAGTAATCCCATATTCGACACTTTTAAGGTAAACGCTTCCCAACTTAAAATTTATCATGAATATAAAACCGATAGCATGAGGGAAGATGTTCAAATCTTCAAACCACCATGATTATACAAACGAAGGGAAAGTCTAGCTTAAGACTTTAAACAAGCGCTTCTAGGGACGCAACCCGAGCACTAACACTATCTCTTTATTTCTATTTTTGGTTATTTCTTTTCTATTTTTATTTTTCTCCTCCAGAATTTAAATGAATCAAAAGTGTAGATTCCCAGACCACACGACCGTGGCCGTGGCTGTGTGGGCACTCCGAATCACCGTACTGACATGGCTGCGATGGTACGAGTCCAAACAAATGAATTTTTTTGAAGTCACGGACCCAACCACCACGCCACGGCCGTGCGATGCGGCCGTGGCCAACACTGAGAGTTCATACACGACCGTGGCAAACTACACATGGGCGTGGGAAAAATGATCTACCCCACACAATAGCCGTGTGATGCGACCGTGGTCAACATTGACTTATCACACACGGGTAATACAATCCACAACATGACCGTGTGAGGAGGCCGTGTGCTTCGACACTCCCATGGTACACGGGTTTGGGACGATGTTAGGATCCAAAACTCTATTTAAACCTCCCCAGCCCTCCCTATTTCACCCATTAACATTCATCCCTACCTTCTTCCCCTTAGATTTCTCTCTTTTTCTCCTATCATTCTTTTAACTCTTGAGACACCAAAGCCATGATGAAGAAGTGTAAGAGGCCAACCACAGTCTCCTCAAAGGAGACCAATCTACATAAGTTCATGCCGGCCGCTTCAACCCTCCAACACGCCAAAGGTCTCCGAGACCTTTTCAGTTTTATTTTTCTTTTCTCATCTCTTCTATTTTTCTTCCTTTTGACTATCTTATGCTTAATTTATTTTATTTTATTTTAGTTTCTTTGTTTTAGGTTCTAAAGGCTGCTAGGGAATCACGCACCATAGCCTTAGAAATCACCCCCACCTCGCCAATCATCTATCAATGAAGACCCTACAGCCTATTAGTCTTCTCTTTCAATTTTAGTTTTCTTCTTAGTATCATTCTCTTTATTTCCTTGTCTTTAATTATGTTATTAATATATTTTTAATGTTTCTTTAGATTTCCTGGCTATATCTTTATAGGCTTCCTAATTTCTTCATCTAGTTCAGAGATTGTCGGTAGCCATGTAACATCCTGAATTAATGGGCCTTTGCATTTGATGTGTGTTACGTTCAATGTGATAATTAGAGTGTTTAAGGGGTTCAGATTGGGCTCAGGTTTGGGCTGAGGCCTTAATCAAATTTTTGGTTTAGGCACTTTAGTAGAAAACTAGATAAGTTCGGGCTTAAAAGATATTATCCACATATTAAGACACAAAAATGGGCTAGTGGCCCAGTGGACAGTGGTGTGAAAAGTAGTAAGGGGATCCAAGGTTCGAGTCGCATTACCTACTTATTTTTAATTGTTTTTGGCGCCAAAGGAGAGGAGAGTGGGGGCGGCTAGGATGCTTTAAAATAGGACAATTTATCTATTTGGATAATGTGGATATTGTGCCGATAATAGTAGGGAGAGGTGGTGTTATTTAGGCCTCTTCTAAAGGTATGAATAGATTAAGATAAAGAAGAAAAGATAGGAGTTATCTATTGAGTGCAGTGTTGGCCAAAATTTCATCTCCTAGAGGGGGAAAGAAATCGGTTTCTTTATGGCAAAAGGGTGTCAAAATTTCCCCTACTATTTGATTAATTGTTAGTTATCAGGAAGGGCACTTTCGGGTTTTGATAAGTAAGTGCCAAAAATTCTCTATAAATAGCGGTGGTATCTCTTCAATTCTGGCATTTAAACCCTATTCTTTTTCTTATTATTTGTGCCAAAATTCTCAGTCATTCTTTGTAATTTCTTTTCTTTTGATTACTTCAAAAGCCAAAATCTCTAAATCTTTACTTTCATTCAAAGCCCGAAACTCTAAACTTTCTTCTCATCCCCATAGCCGAGTACCTCCTACTCTCTTCTGTTGATTTCTTCATCAAAGCCAAATCTTCATAGATCTCTTGAGATCATCCTTTCTTTCTGATCTTCTCAAAATTCAAAATTCCCTAGGAGTTGCCAAATTCTCTGTGTTAAGGTGAGTGTCGATTTCTTCTGTTCTTTTTCCCTTCTCTTTCAGTTTTTTTTAGACTATAGCCGAATGGCTAGTTGGATGATAGGCCATCTTTAGTTTGACTTTTCCACTAATCTCATGTTCTTGTGGGTGGCACTTCGATAAATCGAAGTAGATCAAATCATCCAGATCTCAAAAGCCGAAAACCGTTAATCTCTAAGTATCCTATCTATTTCAGGATTTTAAGGTAACAGGTTTTCATTAGATTTCTATTAGATTCATTATCTTACTTAAGATCTTAATCATATGATATGGTTTAACAACCGTATGTCGTTATAGTAGTTTTGACAAGGACTCTTGATGGAATCAAATATGGATCAGGCAAAGGAGAGGATTGGATTTGTTAAACCAATCCCTAAGTTTAAGAAGCGAGCGGTGTCAGCAGTGCGGGATTGGCCACCGGGTTGTGGACCGACTTCAGAACAAAATCTTAGAATGTTAGTAGTCGTAGCGGCTTCCGATAGTGTCGACATAGACAGTGTCATCTTAACCATAACCAGGTGTGTAGATCCTTAACACATAAGTATTGTTGTAATAAATGTGTATGATATGGGCTAAAAGCCGAAAGAGAGGCTGTATGAATAGTCGTAATACCCAAAAAAGGGTAGGCAAGGGATGCCAGGTACGTAATCATAGAAACTTCTCTATGTGTATCTGTGTATGTGAAAGTTTGTGATCGGTTTAAATCGCTTAATGTTTTGATTCTTGCATGTATGTATGCATGGGATAGGATTGATTGATTTATGGAAGGGGAGCAGGTCGCGAGGCGATCGGTGGCTTGACCACATAGGTCACATAGTGATCGGTCTTTATGACAGGCAGCATAGTTGTCAAAATACTATAATGTATTTTTTGAGGTTCGCATAAGCGATCGGTGGCTTTGCCACATATGTCACATGGTGATCGGTCTTTATGACAGGCAGCACAGCTGTCGACGTGGTGTGTAGCGGATGGAGGGTTGATTGTAGAAATCCCCACGGTATGATGGTTGGTACGGGGGTGTGTAGAGGATGGACTCTTAGGTTTGGGATGGGCCATGTTGCATGAAATATTTTGTTACCATTGTGTATAGGCCTAGGGCCATAATGTGTTTGTGGGCCCAAGACTTTCATGTGATTTCGAGATTTGCACACTGAGTCTTTGTGACTCACCCTTTTATTTTTCCCACTTTTCAAATGAGCAGTAGTTCGTGGACATGGGAGCCGAGGCGGACTCGAGGGGCCATTAAGACTATTATCTACATAGACTATTTTTGATTT